>JAUDYJ010000001.1:66464623-68864623 GCA_030761175.1 Masticophis lateralis
TCAACTACCTGCTTTTTATCTGAAGAAAACTAGGACTGACTAAAAGAAAATTAAAGAAGTGTGTTCTTTTCTTTTCAGTTGCTCCCTATGAAGGCAAATTTTCCCCATTGTAATGCCAAATTTCCTCCTTCAGCATTCAGAGTCCCAGTGGGAATTGAAAATAACAGAGAACTTGTGACAGAATAATTAACTTCTAGAATTATTTTTTCATACAGTTAAATTATAAAATATCATTCCTAAAATGGCTTAAATTTTGTTTAAAATTGAAAATAAAACCTGAATGGTTTTAAACTGAAATATTTCATGGTAGATAATATATTATGTCTTTTCTTTTAATAATCTGGCATCGTTTCTTTTATGCAGTTTTAAAAATGTTGTTTGTATCCTTAAAGATGACTTCTACCATAACTGAGGCAGGTGTTTCATTGATTTCACTTGTTTGCATATAATTGTGTTTTTTATCACATCTTTTTTTCAAGCATCAAGGAAAATGTGACCTGGGAAAAAAGATCTGTGCAGTTGCTGTTCTGTGTTTCCTTTGTTACCAGAAGTTTATAACTGTGATAATTTGTGGAAGGAAACCCAGATAAGTGCATATGGCACTACATTCAGGATGGGATTCTATTGTATCTTATTAGTTCAACAACTGAAAATGATTGCATTCATGTATAAAGATGTCAATGTTACATTCATGTTAAAAATGATTTTAGTTATATTCATCATTGCTTCCATATGCCTGAATTTGCTATATTACTACCATGCTTCACTGAAAATAAGACCTCCCTGGATAATAAGCCCTATCCCAAAAATAAGCCCTCCCCCGAAAATAAGCCCTCCCCGAAAATATTTAAACGAATGTGTAGCCGGTCCCCACCATTTCCTCTGGTTAGGGACACAGCTGGAAATCAGTAAGACAGCAAGAGGATCCCCATCTTGCTCCACACACTCCAAAATAATAAGACCTCCCTGAAAATAAGGCCAAACGCTTATTTCAGGGTTCAAAAAATATAAGACAGGGTCTTATTTTTGGGGAAGCACGGTATTTATTGTTTAATCATGACTACAAGAAATCAGAAAAACCACATCGTGGGAATTTTGGAGAGAAATATTGGATGTTGGATATACATGGAGCTGGGACTGATGATGATGATGATGATGATGATGATGAAAATCAAGGTCTGTCTTCATAACTTAAAGGAATTATTATTTATTATTACTCCTGGCCTGCAGGGTGGATGCGTCACTTGCTGGCCACACCCATGGCCAGTTTAGCAAAGGGGAAAAAGTCCCGATACGTCTTATGACGCCACCGGTCTGCAGGCTGTGAGTTTGACAGCCCTGACCTAGCTAAACGAATTTTGGGGATTGCCTTCACTATTTCTATCTTTCAGTATTACTATCTTTACCTAGGAATAATTTGATGTAATGGTCACATGGAAAGAAATGAGGGAAAGGGCAAAAGTCCAGCTAAGCAGATTACTAGTCTTAAAAGGCCCAAGATATTTTGCTATAAGATTAAAAAGGCAAGATAGTTTGCCTCTCCTAGAAACTGATTTTCCTAGAAGATTGCTTTTCAACAAGTCTGGAAAATAATGAGACCAGTTCATAGACATTAGTGGGTATCAGCCTTGCTAATATGGCAATTGCCTCTGAAGAGGGCTAATGGGCTTCCTTGTATGCAGTTGAAATGGTCACTGTGAGTTTGATCTAGCAGAGCACTGCTTATATTGTTAAGTTCTCCTGATTTAAGGAATAGAAGGGCTAGTGATGGAATCTGTTTTTTAAATTGATAAGCAATCTAGTGACTATTTCGAAAACAATCAGCTGATGAAATCTGCCCCTCCTGAAGAAAAGAGAGAGCCTTTAGATTAAAAGCGTGCAACCTGCCTCAGAGATGCATCTCATTTGAAAGCAGAGAGATTGCTGGAATTCTTATGTTGTTAATAGCAACAGCAGTAGCACTTAGACTTTACAGCACCCTCTGAGCAGTTTGCAATGTCAACATATTGACCCCAACAACCTCAATCCTCATTTTACCAAACTTGGAAGGATGGAAAGCTGAGTCAACCTTGAGCTTTTGAACTCAATACTGCAATACTGCATTCTAACCACTGCCACTTTTTTTCTGTTATACAAGGCAGTCTCTCAAATATTAGGATGAGGAGGAATGGTTCAAGAGGAGGCTCCTTGTGCTCTATAATATCTGCTTGAGAAACGGCTACTCTTTATGGTCAACAAAGCAGTCCTTACAAGCAAGGAGGAAAGGCCAAAACTGAAATGTAAGATTTAGTCTTTGGTCTTAAGAAAGGACTCACAGGAATGACAAGAATATCTGAATGTATGAGTATTGGGAAACTTGACTATTAGTAATAATGGGATGCATCTTTTTTTAATCCTAGAAGTTTAGAGAGGGCCCTTTTTTGTAATCCTGTTCTAAAGTTTATCAGAGACTTAGGAAACTCACTCAAATAATGTATATCTTTAGCATCCAATGAAGCCCAGCTTCTGCTCCCTAACTTTCCATAACCCATAACCCAAAGCCTCTTGGACATTGTGGGGCTTTGTGTCAGTTGAATCCAAAAAACAATTGTCAGTCTCCTAAATTGTACAAGGCTGCATTATTCATAGCAATTTTAGAAGATCTTTCCTCTATTCACCCTTCTTGCTTTTGTAAATTGGATGTTATGGATTAATGTTTGCATTAATGGATTTATGGTGCTGCCACATTTTCCTTTTATGTATAATGTAATTTATAAGCATCAAACTATGAAAGAGTGCACAGTGATTGTCATTATACTTATTAACTGCATTTAGAGTCAAGCAATATAGATGATTTTGCCTAAGTGAGTACAGAAACAACATTATACAGTAAATTATTGTTTTAGTGAAGAAATAGAATATTCCATCCTATTTATGCAGAATCACTCTATCCCAAAAGATCAGTTTAGAAGCTGTGTGAGTCACTGGGTAATATTTATCTTCATTGGTCCAGAATGTATCTGTACAGGAAGTGATGAGCAATACACAGTATGTGGTTACCTACCCTTAGAGATATCAGCTTTGGGCCAAAAACCTGGATGCCCAAACAAAACACTGGAGGGGCTTTTTTGGGGGCGGGGATTATATTTTTGATGCTATATAATGGTCATCCAATTCTTTTTCAGCATGGGTCTCATGGTCTTAAATGCAATCTTCTCTTTGCAAAATGTAGGTTGCTCACACTTGAAACTGGAAGCAAGCCTTCTCTGGTTATTTTACAAATGAAAAATGTTCAGAGTTTGCTTCTATATCTACTAATTTTAGTGCTTCATCGGTAGAATGTTCAGCAGTCTATAATGGCTGATAATGTACTAGCTGACCTTTTTCTTTAAAAACAAAATACCCACCTTGAATTTGAATGTGCATATTTTTACTGCTGATTTTCACAGGAGTTTCGCTGATGTGTTTGGCTGCATCTTTCCTAATAACTGGCATTTAAAAGCAGCTGTATTTATTAAGTGATAACTGAACAATCCATTTTATTATACAGAGAAAGGGGGAGAGAGGGAGAGAGAGAGAGAGAGGGAGGAGGAGGAGGAAAGAAGGAAAGATCTCATTTTGTTCATTCCAAGCTTTTAAAAAGAGTTTTGTTACGAAAACCATTAGAAAATGCTTGCTCTTAAAAGTTGTATTCTCTATTGTATATGTAGTATTATTGTTTTGAACTCGGTACAAGCCTGTTTGAAAACATCAGTTTCCATAGGAACAGTTTTTCAGGCAAAATCTTACACAGAGAAATGTGTCATAAATAATTGGTCTTGCTCCCAGGGAACTAACTACTAAACAACAAGGAATATTCAAGAATTGAGGTGAGTGTGTACGCAGAGAGGAGAGGAAACCAAACAACAAACAAAAACAAACTCCGGTAACTGAAGAAAATTATATATTAAATAAAACTTAAGCAATCCAAATGCGTACAAATCAGTTGTAAACTCCAGTGTGTCTACTCTGAAGTAAATCTCACCACAGTTGATAAATGGCCTCAAGAGAAAAGCTACATAGGAGCTTAAATGTTAGTCACAAATTAACTTATGGAATTGATTTTTATGGATTTTTTTTCAACGACTTTTGGCATTTCTTTACTTTTGACATGTCTGGTTTAGAAAAATTATGTGGAACGTATAACATTGGAAATTAAAGCACACTACCAGTGTTCAAATGCATTTTAGCTATTCTCAGTGTTGTTTTAACATTTATATTTTGCATAACATTACATTTTGTGGCTTTTAAGCACACTTTGAAATGTAAATGAAATATTGTAGGAGGGCCTCATCAGAAAGCTTTTTACTGCCATTAACATAAAAATGCAGGTGTAAACAGGCTTGGAAGATCTCCGATCCATACAGAGCTAAATACAGTTGACATTTTATTACTTATAACCTTGGTTGTTTGTTTGATCTTGGAAAATCAAGGGGACTGAGACTGGGTGAATTCCTTCTAAAAGACAATTTGATCCTTATTAAACAAGCAAACAAAACAGATATGTCGAGCCAAATTAAAACTCAACAGTCCAATACGCCATCTTTTGTTTTAGGGATATAAACAGTATATGAAAGTTTATATTTAGTGGAGGACTCATATGAAAAGATGGGATTTAATTTTTCTCAATCTGGTGCCTTCTGGTTATATCAGGACTGCAACTCCAGAATTCTCAGCTAGCACAACCAACCCAGCTAATACAATTGAGTAAGAATACTGAAATGACTATTCCAAAGTATCTAAAGCAATGTTTTCACCCTCAGCAGTTTTATGTTTTTTGGTCTTCAACACCCAGAATTCCCCAGCCACTAAAAAATGATCTAAAGCAGGGGTGTCAAATTTATGATGACGCGTTGTCATCATGTGACGTATTGCAATTCCCCCCTTTCGCTAAAATGACCCTCATTTTAGCGCATGAGGGGCCACAAATTTGACACCTCTGATCTAAAGGGTTACCGATCAGGAAAGGTCAATATAACTCAGCATATGCAAATTAGGACATGCACTGAGTCCTTCCTATTAAACAAAGTCATTTTGTTGAACCCCGGACTCAGGCCTTTTCAGGATAGCATGTACCTTGTGAAACAGCATAGCCCCAGAGATTTGGATGACCTGAACCCTCTTAGCCTCTTGCAAGGCACTGAAACATGGTAGCTATTTCCTCAGCATTTGAGTCCAGGGAGATCACTTTTTTTTTAATTGATTTATATGCCGCCCTTCTCTGGAGACTCAGGGCAGCTTACAATGCATTAAGCAATAGCCTTCATATTTCTGTATATTTATACAAAGTCAGCTTATTGCCCCCACAAACTGGGTCCTCATTTTACCTATCTTAGAAAGGATGGAAGGCTGAGTCAACCTTGAGCCTGATGATTTGAATAACTATTGGTGGTGTGTTGGGTAAACAGTTCATTCTTGGGTGCTGAGGGCTTATGTTTGGTGGGCTTGTCTGTTTTAATTTTGTAAGCCTCCAAGAATCACTTGTGTGAGATGGATGGCTACATAAAAAAAGAAGGGAGGGCGAGAAGGAGGGAAGGCGGGCAAAAGCTTCCATGCTTAGAATGTTTTCAGTTTGAAATGCTAGAATCAAATGTTTCATAGTTTAAACAGAACCTGTGTGTATGGGCTGATCTCAGAAGAAACCTTCAAATTTTCTTCAAGTTTTGAGTCAAAATATTTGCTATTGTTCCTGGTCCCCTATTCCTGATGCATCTAGGCAGGCAGGAGTCTGCTTCTGCATTTAGAACTGCTTCTGCATAAAAAATGATGAAGCTGGCAGTCATTTTCCTGCCAGCTAGTTACATACCTAAGTTTACTTTAAAAAAAAACAATTTACAATAGAGAAATTAGAATCCTAAACTGTGTTGCAGGTGTTTTGTTCAGAGTTGTGTTGTGTTATCTATAGCAGGCAAAGAGTTACCAGGCAAATGTGCAAATGTTTACCATGTTCCAAATGAATTTATACAAGGTGAATTCCTAATAACACTTCCAGTTGTTAAATGCAAATACTGTGTTGCTCTTTGTTGTTCAGAGTGCTATACACTCTGTGTATGCTCTTGCTGAAATGTAGCTTTCAGTTAGATTTTCCAGTGCAGAATAGGTTTGTTCAACATGTTTGGTAGGTTGCCAGATGCTGGAGGGTGTACTGGACTTATGCATTACAAAGACGGAGATTTCTCAAGCCAATTTTCAAGGAGGTTGAGATTGTATTGCTTGAAGGAGTAATGGGCTAGTTTTAATTTCTATTATTACAATAGCAGAAATCTCAGATGATTCAGGTTTTATTTTATGCAGAACACAGCAAACATGAATGCTTCCAATTAAGCCCATTTCTGCAGCTCAGAACAAAATATTTTTCATTTTATACATTCCAAGCCATAAAAACTGAACATTATGCCAGATTTTCATTTTGAACCATTTATGTCACACAACAACTTACTGCACATTACTGTATCTGTGAGTCTACTGGTAAACATTGTCTAAACTGATGGTTTATTTATCTGTTAGTATATTCTGGCCAGATTCTGATATTTGCTTGATTTTTCAGCATGTGCTCTTCTGTGCAATTACTCAGACTTGATGTGTTTTAAATGGTCTTGTTTGGTCTTCTGTAAAGGACGTGGTAGCCTTTTCGTACCTCCATTGTGTATTCTTTTGTCTCTACTATGAATAGTCGTATGAGCCCTTTGCCTTGAGGATACATTTTAACTTCAAGCTTTTTTAGGTTCTTTGATGCTACAATCATAAAAGCTGATAGCTGTGCAAAATATTTCTGAATATTAACTTTACTTTTTTTCCAGCACATTCTAGTGTAACAGATTTTAAGGAACACTTTATTGGAAGAGAGAATTGATTGGAGCTCATCCTGTCAGAAAGTACACTTTTAAAATACATGAACAGCACACTGTGAAAGGAGGTGGTATGACAAAATTGTCTTTTCCAATGATAGGTGAGGTGTGGTGAGGTTAGGGGAAGGAGGGAGGGAGGGAGGGAGGGAGGGAAGGAAGGAAGGAAGGAAGGAATTATAAGAATACCAGGGCTTTCTTTTTGACTGAAGATGAGAAAAAATATTAATTTCCAAGGTAGGAAATAGGAGCATAAGAGTAAAACAGACAACAAGTTTGATTGAGTTCTTGGAAAAATGTTTTCTCTAGTCCTCATCACTTACCATTGGACTTTTAGCCATTTCTTTGCAGTGAGGTGCACCACCTCACTGAATATAAGCCCACCAATATACAGTAAAATATAAAAATGGTGCTTTCAGACACTATGGGAAACATAGAAATGGTGCATCATGCTCCCACGGCAAAGGCTATAGCTAGAATACTTGGCATTTACTTAACAGGGTGAGGCACAAAGATTAGCCCTACCGGAAAGGGACCAATCTTTATTTAATATATCCAAATTCAAATAGCATTCAATGCCTCAGTTGAATTGGGGCTCAACTGTGAAAAAAATGTTTGTATATAGCTAGATTTTGGGTGGAAATGTTCATTCGCATGTGAAGCTCCAGGCTGTTAAAAACACCACTAGGAGAGGGCTTAATTTAATACATGGAATTGCTAATTCAGCAAGTGTTACATCAAGCATGCACAGCCTGAGGCCCTAGAACCACATGCAACTCCCAGCTCCTATCAAGAATTGCCATCGTGTTATTTTAATAAAATAGTGGAGGAAAGGAATTAAATACATTCAGAGCAATGCTAACAATTATGTTTCATTAAATTAATTATAATTGAATTGAAACAAAATTAAATCAACTGTAGTTTGGGTCTGGAACCGTTTGCTGCTTTGTCTGAGTTTTACAAGCATTTTGTAGAACTCAGTTTACAAAGAAGTTTAAATTCATTTGTTACCTGCATGTATGGATCTGCTTTTTGCATCATCAAAGGAATAAGGAGCTGTCATCTGGGATGCTCCTAATTCAGACTGGCTAGCTTTATACCCTCTCTTATCTCATTGATGTTCCCTCAGAAATAACTTCCACTGTATTCTGTAGACTTACTCCAGTGTATTTTGGATTATAGTTTTAAGTCTTATGTCTGTACAAGAGAAGAATAGCATTGGCTGAACTGACAGATTTGTTGTGAAGTTCATTTGTATAATAAAAGAAACAGCTTTATTTAAATGACAAATCATCTTTTTAGACCAAAGATGTTGAGGATTAAATTTAGCTTTGATCTTTAAGCTAGGATTGGGAGCTTCAGTTCCATACTACCCCTTCTGCTTTCTGTGAAAGTTACAAGGTCATGCATGGCCAGGCGGGGAAAAAAAAATCTTGTTTGCAGAAAATAAAATCTCCTTTTTTGCTAACTATGTCTGACAAAGAGTCAACAGGAAATATTGAAGGAAATACTGAAGGGAATATTATAGCAATTCCATTTTATGTATCTGCTTTGCTTCTTTTAGTAGTGATCATTAAAATTATTTTTGGGTAAGAAATAGCAAACCTGAAGACAGCTCTATGAAAAGTGGAGCTGATGTCTGTGATGAAATGAAGTGCCAGCAAGTTGACTGGCTCTTTGGAATTCCTTTCCAGACAAGGATAGGACTTAAGATTGTCCACACGTGCCCCAAACAGTTGCTCCTCATGAGGAAACTAGACAACAATGGTGTCTGGGGGATTTAGAGCTCTGGGACAGGATGAATAGCCATCTTGTTCAAACTATGGCTAATACCTTCAAAAAGACATTGGATTTGCTTACAGTTTTTTCTACTCACTTTCCAAAACCACTTGTGAACCACTTTTCAGCTATTACGAACTTTTGAATTAAAAAGTTTTATAGCACCAAGTGAATTTACTTCAATCCTTGGCAAAAGAAGTTTTAAATACAAGTTTAATAAATTAAAAACAATTGGGGTTGTTTTAAACATAAAAAAGGGTGATTAGAACTTTGATTTTGGAAAGTTACAAATGACTAAGGTTCCGGATGTATTTGAAAAAAAAGATTTTGGAATTAATTTAATAGAAATCATCTCATGGGAGATTGCTTTTGTTTTCAATCCTTTAAAAAATCATCATAGAATGGGACTCTGAAAGTTGGACACTAGAGAGAACTAGAAAAAACTAAAGGTTACAATTAAAGGAGAGGAGCACTAAAAATTAACTTACAAATACAAAATGAAAAAAAAATAATATTGAACATATTAAAAGATATTTTTGAACAATGACCCAGGAGTTAATTTTAAGAGTGTCTGTCTTTATACATACACTGTGCTTATAAGATGTTAAAGAAGAGGATCAAGTTTTACCTGACAAGATTAAGACTGATTTGAAAGCAGTTTTAAAAATAGCAAGTTACAAGAATGGAAAAAAAGATGCTACACTGAACATATAAAAGAAACTGACTGATGTTTTCTTATTAGTTAAAAAGGATATACAAAAAAACAAACCAAGAGAATGATTTGGATATCCATCCTATAGTGGATTTACAAAAGAGGCCACTTAAATCTTTGGAGAATTTTATGTGAAGGAACAAAGGGAAAAAATAAAAATAAATCAAGTTCTAAGACATGATTTGAATGCTCTAAAGATAGAGCTTGTTAAAAGTAAAAAGAAGAAATATAAAATTGATTTATTTGATCAGGGTTAAAATAGAAATATTGTTATCTCTGATAACCTCACTGGTTTCTTTTAGGATTTTTTTATATATGTAAGGAATGGGATATGAGAAGAAAAAATGATTTGTTATGTTTTAAGACGTAGTAGATCATTAAAGTTCTTTACACTTGTTGTGATGAAGTCATTTATTTATATATTTCTTGTGTTTTTGTTTACTATATTCTTATTTTTTCTTTCTTTTTTATTTTTCCTCAGCACTTTCTATTTTTTTCTTGGTTTTTTTTTTAGTTTTAGTTTTCATCATTGCAACCATAATTTTACTAAAATTATTATTTAAAAAGGCCATTCCTACCTATGTGATAATTTTGAGTTAAAATCCCAATGATTTAGAATAATAAAATAATGGGATATTTATGTTCAGTTCAATTATAAAACTGCTGACTAAGGAAAGATATCCTGGCACCATCAGTAAGCAGAGTTCTCACCAGTGACAAAACTACAGCTCTAGAGAAAACCTTACAAAACTATCTTTGTAGGGTTTCTTCTGTATTAGCTGTTAAACCATGTGTTGACTGGCTACCTCTAAAGTTCTAAGCAAGAGGCAAGATGTTGTCAGAACAAAACAATGTAACACTAATTTTAGATTGGCACAGCCTTTCCATGTGAAAGGAGCCTCAAGCCTACTCATATAGGTTTTCAGAAGTACAATGTCATCCAGCACATTTATACTTATTTAGTCCTGCATTGGCAGTGTTGGGTTTCAGATAATCCCTTGTGACACATGGTTCTTCCCATTTCTTGCTTGTGTCCTAAAGAGACTATAAGAATTAATTTAAGTATTTATCTTATTTATTAACTTCCCATTAGCTGTGATCTTGCTCAAAATGTCCAGCTTGTTAATTGGGGACAATGTTGTGTACTGTTGCTGAATGTTTATTGTCTTAACAACTTTATATTTATAAATATAGATATAGATATAAATATAAATAAATAGCACAAGTGTTTTTTAATTAAAATGGTTACTAGTTAATAATATAAAAATGTATTTACTTTTGCTGAATTCTGGTAGACTTGGCAGATATAAAAACAAATTAATAGTGCTGGTCACTTTATTAAACCTCTTACTGATGAATCATATATATAAAAATAAAATAATAGAAATTTTTTTGCACTTATGTGCTATATAGAGGATTTACATATTTACTTGTAAAAAAATAGCTATGGACAAAGACATATAGACAATACACAGTGATTAACGTATCCTGTCAGGGCTCCCAGATCAGTGGAGAACCCCAACTGAGTTTCAAAGAGTTTACAAACCCAACTATTACTTCTAATAATATGCTTAAATTATTCCCTCCCAGCCACCCATGTCAATAGAATATGAATTAGGAAGTATCTGAGTTACAGCCTTATCCCCGCCTTTTCGTTATGCATGACCATGGTGTAGTAATGTTTGTGATGATTTTAGAATATTACATTTTGAATTAATAATAATCTTGTATATGATTAACATTGTTAGGAATGTTTTTTGTTGGCTATGAATCAAATCATAGATCTTTTAGATTTTGGGCACAGGGTACTACTAGTGTTTACTGTAGTGCAAGTGCTAAATTTCTAGAGCACGTAGGATGGGATAAACTAGAGCGTGCAGATTTCAGACATGATAATAACGCTGTTAGTATAGATCATATCCCTGATGAGAGTCCTGAGGATATAGTTACTGTAGAATCCTCTATTAAGGTTGAGGAACAGGAAGTAGGTTTAGGGGAGGATGAAACTGAAACATCTGAAATGAGTCCTGTATTGCCTAGACGATCTACTAGGGAAAGGCATCCACCAGATCGATATAAGGCAACTGTAGTTTGCCAAGTTAACATCGAACCTTCTAGTTATAATGATATCAGGCTTTATCCTGAAAAAGAGCAGAAGGCTTGGAAGGAGGCAATGAGTAAGGAAATTAAGTCATTGACTGATCTAGATGTTTATGAAAATGTGAAATTGCCACCTGGTGAGAAATTAATAGGTTGTAGATGGGTTTACAAAATTAAGAAAAGTATAGATGGGACAGTAACCCATAAAGCTCGCCTTGTAGCTCAAGGTTTTTCTCAGACCGAAAAAGGTTTCGATGAGGTTTTTGCTCCTAGTTTACGTGCTAGTACTTTAAGAACAATGCTGGTATGGGCGGCTAAGAACAAATATAGTATTAACCATATAGATGTGGAGACGGCATACTTGCATGCTCCATTAAGGCACACCATCTATATGAGGAAGCCTTTAGGAGTTGAAACACAAAACCAAACTGATTGTTGGAAGCTCAAGAAAAGCCTTTATGGTTTGAAACAATCAGGGTTTGAGTGGAACCAATGCATAGTTAAAGAACTAAATAGGATCGGTTTCCATGAAGGTGTAGCGGATAAATGTCTCTTTAAGAGAGAAAGTAATGGGTTAGTTTCATTTTTGTTATTGTTTACAGATGACATAGCTATAATAACTAAAACTGACAAGGAAGCCATAGATATCGTTCACCAGTTACAAACTAAATTTAAGATCAGAAATCTAGGAAATATCAGGCATTATTTGGGACTAGATATTAGTCAAACAGCTAGAGGTTATAAAATATCTCAATCTAGCAAAATTAGCCAGATGTTGAAGCGGTATGGCATGGAGCTATGTAAGCCGGCCAAGACACCTATGGCACAGGATTTTAACCATGAAGAAATCCAAAGCCCTAACTTTAGCAAAGAGATCTACCAGTCTCTTATAGGTAGTCTATCTTATATCAGCAATTGGTCGAGACCAGATATCTCATTTAGCGTGAACCAATTAGCAAGATACAACTCAGAGCCAACTGATAGGCATTGGCAGGCCGCAAAGCATATACTAAGATATCTGAAAATGACGATGCATTATGCATTGTATCTAGAACCTAACCAAGATTTAATACTGAGCGCATATGCTGATGCCAGTTTCGCTACTGATGTGACCACTAAAAAGTCTACATCGGGTATAGCTATAATGTTAGGCAATTGTTTGATTGGCTGGAAATCAATTCGTCAAAAACATATTAGTCTATCTACAATGGAGGCAGAATTTTCATGTCTATCACTGGTATGCACTGATCTGATATATTACAAACAACTAATGATGGATATTGGTTTAAAAATGGATTATCCAATTGTAATACATGAGGACAACCAAGCTGCTATAAAAATGGCAACTAATTTAGCAGTTAAAACTAGATCCAAGCATACTGACATTCGGTATCTGAATGTTCACCAAAGTATCCAAAGCAATATGGTTAAACTGGAATATTGCATGTCGGAAGACAATATCGCGGATAACTTTACCAAAACTCAAGGTACTGTCAAACATAAAGCATGTTGTGAAAGCTATGGATTAAGGATCTAAACTGTATATATTGTATCTAAACTGTATATATTGGCCTGTCCAAAGGGGAGCATGTTAGGATATGATTTGGGCCTAACAGTTGTCCAGGCAATATATGTATTCTGTTACTTTAAGTTTCAATGCTGCATCATGCTGTAATGCTGAGTCATGCTATAATTTAACAATGTATTTAAGCAAGGTACTGTAAGGTATTCAGAAAATGATAAGCTGCCATTGCGTGCGTGTGTGGGTGGATCTGCTACCATCCGGGGCTTGTGAACCAACTACTGTTTGTTTGGTAAGAAGCTTTTTGGAGTTAACCGGTAAAGACTTGGACTGTTTAGAAGACTACGAGATTGTTTATTTTCCATTATAAAGAAAACTTTTGATAACACCAGTTTGTATGTATCTCTATCTCAGTGCTCTCAGCATCGTTTCTCTGTGCACTTTACTCTGCTAGTTGTTACACAACAACAATATCCTTAACAAACATAGAAAAAGGAGCCCTCCTTCTGATAAATAGAACATGCTAAACCTGAGAAAACACCAGACGGTATCACTACAGCATGGTCAACTGCCAGTACATGAGAAGAAAAAGGAAATATAAAAGCCCAAGGATATTATAAAGGTGCAAATTATAGAAAAGATACATGAAGAACGAAAAGAGATATAGAACAGAGTATAAAAATTACCTTTAAATAGATAAAATATAGCCTAGATTATATATTTGATGAACTAGGGGTGAAAGCTCAGCAGAAAAGTAGGGATGGGAAAAATAACATGACTTTCAGGGGCAACCAGGATCTGCTCCAAATAAGAGTTTTCATCATCAACATGTAGCCATTGATCACAGTTTACCTTAACCATCACATTAGTGGGATAAAAGAAAACAAGAGTTTTACAGATCTCTAAATTTAATTCAGAATATTTTTGTCCCAAAACCACAAGGAACAAATGACTATCAACTTCCATAGGAGTAAAAGAGCTAGCATTGAACTAATGTGGGGTCAATGCAGCTAGGAAAGATGGAACCAAAGCTAAGGAGCCAAACTCCAAATAAGGTAACCACCTAGCAAAATCACCTGGAGATTATATGTTGTCTCCTGAAGAGAGCTCAAAGTTGAGACAAGTGAAAAACATAATTAGAAAGTATATCATAACTCAGATCATTAAGGCCAAGTGTTTCCATGAGGACTTTCGATTTTCTCACAGATGGAAATTCCACATTTTCCAAATAAATAAACTCATAAATATATTTTAAAAAGAAATAAATAGTGGTGGGATTCAAGTAAATTAACAACCGGTTCTCTGCCCTAATGATTTCTTCCAACAACCAGTTTGCCAAACTGCTTAGAAAGTTAACAACTGGTTCTCCCGAAGTGGTGCGAACTGGCTGAATCCCACCACTGGAAAGAAAGATTTAATGTACTTTATTACAATGGAGTCTGTGGACACACACCTTAAGAAAGGAGCTGGGGCAAACAAATATATTAATGTGACCTGGATTTTCACAGGATCGGCAATTGACCTTGATGCACTAATACCTATGTCCATAAAGGCCTTCCTGCAGAGATTTGTGTGGCATTATCTGGTACTGGCTGCTTCATTATTTGTAGTTGGTTTTTAAGGTCACCAATGAGGAGGCACTGCTGTCACTGAGCTGTCATCACTTTATGGTCTAAATGGTGAAAAGGGAGGAGGGGATGTCAAGACTAATAAATCCTGGAAATAAAAGAGCGGCTTTCAAGTTCTAGGCCTGTTGGAGATTACCTTTTCTTTCTTTTATTCAGAGGAAGGTTTCCATATAAGACACAGTTGACCTACGTTTTAAATCATGTGTATTTGTATGTGTCAGAAAAATAGAGCGAAGCAGTGTCTAGTTACATAATTTGGTTCAGAGGGTCTCAGTAGTTCCAAACCAACCCAGCTCTTTAGTGATGGCAGAAAGCTTCTAAAAAGAGGTCATTATTCTCATGATCTTAAATTCTTTAGTGTTCATGTACTGCCCTGGAGCTTTTATTTAACAGGGATTATATTTTGTATTGGACAAGAGTTGAATTGCCAGTAACACTATCCATTGACTCATTGATAGATGTGACCTGAAATACAATCACAGCTTTTCTTGCCTTTTCCCTCCAGCATCAACCAGGATAGGAACTTTGGCAGAAGCCTCTGTTGACACATCTTAGATGTAGGCTCCACTCATTCATACATTCAGCAAAATCAAGAACTAACACTGTTCTGTTCTTTGAAGGTAATGGTGGATGGATTTGCCCCTGAAATTGCAGTCTGGTGGGAGAGGAGTCACATTTCCCATGGCCAGTATTCTTTTCAATTGATCACCTATTGATATCCATACAACAAAATATCCTATAAGAGAGTTCAGAATGTTCTTCAGACAGAGTTTACCTACCATCATTAGATAGTCACCCAGGGAAGGAGATACTGAGGTCAAGAAGTCAGAGGCAAGTTTTTATTTCATATAATTTGCATCCTTAGGTTTTTTTTTCCCCCAAGTGAGATGAAAGAGCCCATCCTGTTACCAATGCTATTGTAACAGGATGGAATCTTTCATTTGATTTAGCTATCACACTGGTCATTTTATGGCTGCCAAATAGAGCTACTTCTTATCCTTCCATTCTGAAACAAACCTACGCTGCTTTCTGAATTTGTACTTGTGCCCAGATATTTTTTTAAAAGATTCAAACATGCATTCCCTCCATCTGCCACATCAAATTCTTTCCAATCTTCTTCTTCAGGCTGCTTGTTTTATCCTATAGATCATGGATCTATAGGATTAATTATCCTTATTAATATTTGTAGGAATTGTTCCCCCACTTCCCCCTTTTGCATTACTGCAATATAATCAATGGAAGTCCATGCATGAGTAAACCCCTTCCTCTGATGGTGCAGTTATATATCTGCATAGGGAGATATAAGAGAAACTCTGTGAAAGAGAGAGATTTTGAGAGAATAATCAGACATCATTTATTACTTACTTATTACTGATAATGTTAAAACCATGCTGATGGTAGATTTCAGACTTTGGTAATCATATGATTGGCAATAAAGCTATTCACAAGAAGGCAACAAAAATTCTAATAAGCCTAAAATATATGCTGTTACATGCATATTTCCTTAAAAGGTTTTATATTTCCCAACTTGATTAGAAGAGCTAAAGAAAACCACAATAATTCTATGTTGAGAGGAAACTTAAGTTATCAAAAAGACCCTGAAGAAAGGAAACTAATTTTCCAGCTATCAGGTTCAAAACATTCATATTCCTTGAGGTCTTGGAATAACATACTGTATTGGTTCACTTAGTCCCTCATTGTCATTATAGTGTCTTCTCTGATGCTTAAATGCATTTCATTATCCTGTTGATTATTGTTGTCTATCCATTTTTATGAACTATTCTGATCTACACTAACTACTCTGTTAATGTTTTTGTTGCTGTAAAGGGTCCAAGGTGACATTCATGATAAACATTTTCTCTTATTATTGGAATGTTCCACCATGGAACAGTATGTGGTGGGGTCAATACTGGCAAGTAACTTACTCAAGAGATTAATCAATTCCCTCAAGCAGGATATTATTGGATATTAAGACTCACAAGATTTGCTCTTGTCTGGCTGTAATCTTGTATCAACATGCTCACTGAACCAGGATAATCCTTAATATATCTCTGGATCCATTTGATGTTGTGTTTTTAGCTATTTGGGAGTCATTATAGGAGGAAAGCCATATTATACTATGGTGGGAGAAAAATGGGAAGTCATGTAGCACGTTTTCAATTTTATATATTTTATTAAAAAGCATGTTTCATGAGCTGCAGCTCACTTTTTCGGATGCAGAGAGGAGCTTGCAACTTTTGGCTCTTCAAAGAACTTTTTTTTCTTTCTGGATATCCAGTCCTTATCCTAGTTGCATGATTAGGGTGACTTTATGGATGATCCTCATTACATCTAAAATATATATATTAATTAATGTCTAATCCTACATTTAAAACAAATGACAATTTAATTTTATGACCAGTTTTTTACAGGACTGATCTCATGATATTACATGGTATGTTAAAAAAAGAAGATAATTTAAGTTTATAACAGGAAGAGGCTGCAGTATATCCAATTTTCATATAGATATTGTTGAGAAGAACTGTGAAGGACCATCTAATCAACTTCTCAAGTGTTACTTTAGGGAACTGCACTCCATCCTCCTATTATCTATATGGGGGAAATATCTATAAGAGATTATTTTCCTCATCCACGTGTGATTAAATTGACAGAGGAATTATATTTTTTAAATGCTTAGACAGATTTATGAAGAATAAATCATCCAATTGCTATTTAAGTATGCTTTATTTTATAGCATAGGAGGCGTGGGAATTCTGATGCACTTTCAGAATTTAGATTAACCTCTCTTTTTTTAACATTAACCATATGCATCAACCCAGTGATTTCATTGGGGGCAACATAGCCATAATCACCATTCTGTTGCAAGCATAGATCTGTTGCTCCAATAAAATGAACGAGGTAGTTTGTATATATAAGAACTGCTGGCGTGGGTGATATTTTATATCAAACATAAAAGTAGGTGGAAAGGACATTCAATATTTTCTGAGCGACCTTTGTTTAATGCCTTTTTAGTTTCAGGGAAGCTGATCCCCTGCTTCATTTTGATTATGCAAGCTAGGCATAGACTGTTATTGAAAATTAATTACCTGTAAATAAAAAAGCCTCATATATTTTGAACCTAATAATGGTTGGCTGAGAAATCCATATACTAAAAAAATATGACAAGTGAAGCTTAAAGGCATAATGCTCCCAGGAGCTATTAATGTATGTAAATTAATGAGGTTACATTTAACTGCAGCAAGATCAGAGAATTTGGCAAATGGTTGTGCTTCATAGTGATCCCGAACAACAAATCACTGGAGTTATTTAGGTTGAGCCATATATAAGGTCGAAGAGGCATTTATTGTGTATTTTCTTCAGGTTAATAAGAGTTGTGCAGTATTAAAGCGAAAAAGGGAAAAAGAACAGTACCACTTTTGGCATTTTTCTTTCTATTCTGGTTCCATAGAAACAAACCACTTGCACACACCAAAATCATAGGTTCCACTCATCTGAATGGGACATGATTTTTGATGATCCTTAGCAAAACTCTATCCTGTTATTGTGTGGAGGAGAAAACTGAAAATCTGATTGAATTTATATGTTTTCAAAAACATAAAATTAACATTTGAGCATAAAATGCATTGTGTATATATTCTTGCCATACATACATGCCAATGATATTTTCAAGTCCTTTTTTGTTCTGGATATTTTTATGTAGTTCACATGCTACATTTCGCTTGGAATCTATTGGGAAAGAAAGAGTATATTTATTCATATACTCTTACACAAATTCATATACATGGATTCAGATGATGCTGTACTTTTGATAAGCCATCAGGATTTGGAAAATTGATTTTAGGCATCTTTGTTGTTGTCAGTTTATAATCAGTCTTCAGGATTCCCTGGCTAACATAAAACCCAAATGTGTCTAGAATTAGCTTAATTCTTTTTATGTGTCTCGGGATTGCCCACTTGCTGGATTGCTAGAATGTGAAGGCAGCCATTTCTGGAGGGCAGAAACAGACATCACTTCCTATCAATTCCACCACACATTAGCAAAATGACTTCAGGGTGTGTGTTTTTGCTCCACTTCCAAAGGATACTTTTCAATGTTGTTGCCTCAAGTGTTCCTGTCTGTTTCAGGTACATGCTTCAGTTAGTCACAGGCTCAATTCACTGACTATTTTGCAGAGGCTAGAAAAACCCTCAATTCAGTCAATCCTTATTATAGACTCTAATACTTTAAAGGCTATCTTTCCATAAGTGCTATTATAGCATAATGGCTATCATTTTTGCCTTGCAGATGGAAGGTTGCTGGTTTGAAACCCAGCAGCCACATTTAAAACTGAAAAAAAGTGATTTTTTTTCTTTTCCTGAACTTCCCATCTTTCCTGTGTATGTAAAAGAGTCTTAAGAAAATCAATTGCTACAACATTTTATCATTTTTTAAAAAACAATGGTTTCAAAACATGATGCATAAAACTGAATTGGTAGTCAAACTTGCTGTCCTAGCCTTCCAGAGCCTTCCTGGCATGGAACATATTATATTGAACTCCCATGCTACAGTTCCTATTGAAACAATAAGTGACCCAAGTCTTGGACGTATGTTCTTTCACAATTTTTGAAATATCTCTATATTATTGAATGTGTTGTGGTCTGCCAGCAGTCTGTGGAGGTGGCAGCAGAATCGGACAGTGAGGAAGCTAGGGAGGAACATGGGTCAGTCTTGGAGTCTGGGGAAGGCTCGGACGAGGGCTCTGCATTGGAGGCAGAGAAAGGGCCCTATGGGAGGTATATGCTGCCTCCAGAGCCTCCAGAGTCAGAGTTCAGCGAGGCAGAGGAACAGGGGGAGCCTGTTCCCAGTGCACACATGTGCAGAGCTGCCAGAAGGCAAAAACAGTAAAACAAAAGGGAAGACTCGGGAGTAGGGCTTGGAGATGATTGGCCCCACCCATAAGACTTAAAAGAGGAGCAAGGGCACATGGGTCTTTGCAGGAAGAAATGTTGTTAATTCTGTGCAGTTTAAAGTCTGAAGCTCTGTTTGATTCTGGATTCCATGCGGCTTTGCCAATTAGGTCTTTGGCAGTGTGTCAAGGGAGATAAAGGTGGGTGATTATCAGCCTTATCCCGAAGGACTCTTTACAACTATTTGGGACTCATCTGTGAATGAACAGAATTCACAACTGTTAAAATAAAACAGGTTTTTGGGACTACTTGTGTGTTTTACTGACTCAGGAAGCCTAGGTCAGAACAGAATGTGCAGTGTTTCTATATGATCTAGATTTAGTAATATATGAAAAGGTTAAGCTAGTGTTATATTAATAGTATAGGGATTTTTTATTTTTCCATTTAAATATGTGTGTTTGTATTCACAACACACACATGCACACATATATATACATGCAGTTTGATATAGTGGTTATGACATGAGACTAGAAACCTAGGGGCTGTAATTGTAGTCCTGCCTTTGACACAAACCCAGCTGGCTGACCTTAGGTGAGTCATTCTCTTAAGTTCTAGGAAGGAGACAGATAAGATTTTAAAAATTAGAACTACTAGAAGAAACTAAAGAATTACAATTAAAAGAGAAAAATACATAAAAAATGACCAATATTTGAAGAATGAAGCAAAATATTCTATCACTGGACATATTGAAGATATTTTTGAACAGAGGAGTCCGAAGCTAATTTTAATAATGTTATCTGCCTTGATGGAGAGACTGTGTTTAAAGTTATAAAAGAGGGTCATGTTTTACCTGACAAAATTGAGACTGAGTTGAAAGTGGATTTACAAATCACAGTCTACAACAATGACATAGCACAGATGTTATACTGGACATACAAAAGAATACAGCTGATGTTTTAATAATTAGAAAGGATATACAAATAAGAAATCAAGAGAATGACTGGATAGTTTTCCTATATTGGATTTACAAAAGAGGCTTGTTAAAGTTTTGAAGAATCTTGTGAGAAGGACCAATTAAAAAAGAAAAAGAAATCAAGTTCTGTGACACTATTTGAATGAACTAAAGATTAAGATTATTAGAAATCAAAAAAAGGAACACAAAGTTGGTTTATATGATCAAGGTTAAAATGGTAATGCTATTATCTCTGGTAACTCTTGAAGGACTTTTATTGATACCAGCACTGAAATGATTATGCTTTATGGTTTGTTTATAGGTAAGAGATGAGATATGGGAGGAAGAGATAATTTGTTGTATTTTAAGAAAAAGTGTTACTTTTTATACCTGTGATGAAGTTAGAAAGTTAGAAAGTCATTTCTTTACATATTTTTTTCTTTTTCTTTATTATATTCTCTTTTTTTCTTTTTCTGCATCTTTTTCTCTCTTTTATTTTTCTATATTTTGTAGTTTGTATTAGTTTTTAACTCTGGTAATATTTTATAAAACTTAAAATTATTATTATTAAAATCAGTATTAAAATTAATTAAAATTATTATTTAAAAAAGTATCAGAGATTCCCTGCTACAACAGACTGGACCTAGAGATCGACATTTACCATAAGCCATAATTGTTTGATAGTTAAGACCTTCAGGAATATAATCCATGGCCTTGGTTATGATCAGATATGGAGCTAATTAGAAGTTGCTTTCCACAGTCTGGTGTCCTTCAGATAGGTTGGCTTTGTAACTTCCAGAAACAGCACATTGGTTATATTACACCATCAAATATGGAGAAGACATAATTTTACTAGTATAGAAATGGTTTTCCAACATGCATAGATTCTAAGATTGTTCTTGAATTGAGCCTTTAAGAATAATTGTTAAAAGCATTGTTGAAATGTATCTGTAGTTATCTTATTAATTATGTTAGTGACCACAAACTCGAAGCGCTTGAGCTCAAACCATGACAGGAAAAAAGAAACTAAATTAAGAGAAATAAAGCTCTTTTCCCACTTCTGTCACAAGAGAAATCAGCTGCATTACAATCTTCCTCTGAATATAATATAGCATTCTAATAATTGCCCAATATCACATAGCTAATCTACACAACGGTTGTTTGTGATATAATTTTTGAGGTTGTCATTATGGTTTTGTGCTACGTGATGGGGGAGTTTAATTGCTAACTGTTCTGCACTGTATGTATTTCTGATTGTTTGGAAGGAGGAAGAAATGTGATATTACTTAGAGTAAATGTGCTTCTCAATTCATCAGAGTTTTTTATATCTTTAAGACAGCGTGGACTTCAACTCCAAGGCTTCTTCAGCCAGCATGCTGGTTAAAGTCACCAAGTTTGAATTGATCTGTTAGACATAACTCTGATCTCCAGAAATGATACTCTAAGACAGGGGTCTCCAACCTTGGCAATTTTAAGACTTGTGGACAGCAAGCAAATTCTGACAGCCAGCAAATTCTGGGAGTTGAAGTCCACAAGTCTTAAAGTTGCCAGGGTTGAAGACCCTGCTCTAAGAGGTGATAAGATATTGTGAACTTCTATTTTCATGGTTAGAGGAGGAGGCCTATCTATAGTCTCCAACCTGCTGCAGTGCTGTAAATCTTTTCTTTCTGGTTATAAGATAACAATACCCAAAATTTGGGGATTGAAGGCTATCCTCAGTCTTTGAGCAATAAGATACCTTCCAGAAATGAATGGGATAAAGACAGAAGTTTAATTTCCATTAACTAAATTTAAGTATTCTAAATGCAATTCATGATTACTCTTCATGGACTCATTATTTTCCCATTTCTGTTGTATTACAATTTGTATTTACTTATTTATTCATTATACAAACTCTTCTCTACCAGTTCAATCATGAGAACTCTAAATGATTTACAGCACTGTTTAGGAATACCTGCAATAAATGATTATAGAATATTTGTTTTATTATAAATAAAAATTATGATAAATTAACATATTTCAAGCTTATATCTTAATAATGATAGTAATACCACCTAAACTCAACATAAACATAAGCACAGTATGTTCCTGTTACCCAAGTAGCCTGATTCATATCAGTTCAGGCAATTCTTTCACCCTCAATTCAAATCTAAAGGAGCCAAACATCAAGAATATGGTAGCACCCTTTATATGACATTTTTTTTTTTTTGAAAAATGTGCAAGCTTTCATGAGCCTCAGATACATAGAGATACTAGGAACGAGAATGAGAATGTGGTTCTCTATTTGGTGAAAGGACTTTCTACAGATGGAGAGTTCCTGCAACGATGCCTTCCAATTGTTGTGGAGGGGACTCCCCCAGGTAGTCTCCACAGTTTGGCAGGCAGATTCTGGTTTGTTTGTTTGATTGCTTGCTTGCTTGCTTGCTTGTTATTAAATGTATACAACAGCCTACCTCATGAATATGACACTAGGTAGAATAGAATAGAATAGAATAGAATAGAATAGAATAGAATAGAATAGAATAGAATAGAATAGAATAGAATAGAATAGAATAGAATAGAATAGAATAGAAGTTTTTATTGGCCAAATGTAGCATCAATGAAACAGAATAATGAAACACTATTTTTTTTAAAAAGCCACTAAGCAATTTAAACATAAATATAACTAAAACTAAAATGTGTGTGAAAATTAGTACCTCGGGTTGGTAGTTATGTTGTTGGTTTGGGCTCCAAGCTTGGCCAAGCTTGGAGCTCAAACCAACAAAATAACTAAAACTAGTGGAAAGTGCCTTCAACATCTTACATACCATAAATCTATTTTATTGGATGTACTCTGCTTGGGTTTCTCCAGCAATCTGAAAGTATAGCCAATTTATTTCTTACATGGAATTAAATGTTCTCTACTAAAAGCTCACTACAACAGGAATCAAATGTAAGATGCTCCTTATTACCTTTCTCACTTGTAGAAGAAACAGATTTGATAATATAACTTGGTATGATAAGATGCTGCTGATGATGATGACATTGCTCCCGTGGTGGGAAAAAAAAACCTCCTGATTTTGTGTTTCCTCATTAATTCTCTCTACAATATCACTGCTATCCAATTGGGATTCTTTGGGACTGAGCCATTTGCAGAAAAGGTATGTGAACAAATTTAAAATAATGGGATTTAGATAGTTCTGGTCATATTAGCCAAACAATTTGACCTTTCAAAAACAGATACAATATAAGGCTTTGATTCTGCTCCATTGTATGCTTTAAAATGACATGGCTGCTTTTCTGCTAATGCACAAATATCAAATAATGCCATCATATGCAAGTTTACTTGAAAGCAAATTCCACTGGGTCTCACTGAAATCAGTGGGATTTACTTCTAAGTAAACATTGATAGAGTTGTCCCAAAGGTGACAAAGATGACTGAGAATCTCCATAGAGTTGTTATGTTAGTCTCTTCAATGGTATTGTGATAAACATTGACAGCAAAGAAAGGAATAAAGACACTATCTTAAATAAAACGACTTAGCAGATAGAGCAAGAGAATGCTAAATACATACATAGCTCCAAAGCGTAAGGATGTATACACACACATAAAACATGCTTTTAGGAAGTTATCACATGAAAGTACAACAGATGTATAGTGCTACATTTTAAAAATTGAGAAAGGGACAGAGAATGCTGCCAATTCTAAGAGAAGGTGTACACACATTCTTGGGGCTAGATCTCATGCTCTTACTAACAGAATGAATGGAGATTTCTCACAATAAATATCACAGAACTACAAACCCAGCTGATTGTAAGAATAAAATAAAGAAGCTACTTCAGCACAATGCCATGAATCCTGGCGTGAGTCAGCCAGTCAAAGTGCCTTTTGATCAAATGTTAATGCTGCGCCAGGGAACAGCATACTCTTTAGGTTCAAGAGCCTAGGACCTCTTCTAGAAAAGGTCTGTAGCATTTTCTTCAAGGAATTATACCTGCAGTGACTACAAACACAAGTCTATAGGAAGTACATTCCTTCGTATGTCATGTATAATTCCTTCATTGTCATGTATAATGTGATTAGCTGCCTTAGGAAGGCCATAGCTAACAAAGCTTAAAGGGAGAGATAAATTAGTTTGCTTATAACAGGTTGGTTTCACAGCTGAGAATGCTCCAAGGACAAAGGAGGACAGAACACAACCCAATCATAGAGAATAATCACACACCAATAGGAATTTCAGGAGGAGGTTAATGGAGAAGGGGAAGAGATGCTAACATTTGAGTACAGCTCATCTGCCTGGAACCCACACTGTATATCTGACATTAACATGATTGAGCGGGCTCAGAGGTATTTCTCGAGAAGAGTACTCCACTCCTCTACTCACAATATGCCCTATGCCTCCAGGCTTGAAATTTTGGACTTGGACAATGTGGAATTGTGCTGCCTGTGATCTGATCTAAGCTTAGTACACAAAATTGTCCGCTACAACATCTTGCCTGTCAACAACTTCTTTAGCTTCAACCACAATAATACATGGGCAAACAATCGATACAAACTCAAGGTAAACTGTTTCCAATTCGATTGCAGAAAATACAACTTCAGCAACAGAGTGGTCAATGCCTGGAATGCTCTACCCGATTCTGTTGTTACAGCCTCAAACCCTCACAGCTTCTATCTCAAACTGTCTACCGTGGACCTCACCCCATTCTTAAGAGGGGTGAAAGGGGGCATGCAAAAGCGCACCAGTGTGCCTACCATCCCTGTCTTACTCATTTATCTGTAGTTCCTGTTTATGTTTATGTTAACAAATATCCTTTGTTCATGTTTATGTTCATACCTATACAAATAAAATAAAATAACATTAAAAAAATAAATTTGAATTTATTTTTTGAGGGCTGAATATTTTTCCTAGATCATTTTGTTTTTGATTTTTTTTAAAAAAATGCTCATTTTTAAATGTTTCTTTTCATCATCAGTTTACATAAAACTACATATAGAAACATAAGTGAACTACTCGGCTAACTACTGAGAAAAAAGACAGTCATTGTCTTTAAATTAACTATATAATTCTAGCTCAGGAAAGAATAAAACAGGGCAAAATGGAGGAAAGGGATTCAATTTATAGGGAGACAACACAATGGCTCCACATGTTTTTAACATTTATTTAAAAATGTCTTTACAACGGAAAGCCCAAGGCAAATGGCTGCTTCCCAAAATGCCTTTTCTGAAACATCACATTTGGAAGTGAACAACTTAGCTTGACTAAACAGTGGCACCTAGTTTCAGATGTAGGGTTAAGCATCTTGCAGATATCTTTCTTGAAGTCTCCCTGTTCCGCCGATATTTTTTTCCCACAGTAGTTTACTTTTTAAAGAAACCTGCAAGGCATAACCCTCTGGCATTTTCTTTATTTAGAAGAAGGCCCCTGGGCCTTCTTATTTTTAATAGTACATACAGTCAATGGCCTTCTTATTTTGAAGAACATACAGTCAATGGCTGTTTCCCAAGAATTTGTTTGAGAGTGTGCCCAGCTGTATTCAGCCAAAAAGTCAGAAGTAAGATGAAAGTAGTAAATACCACGCTAGGGATATGGGCAACTTCACCAGGTTAAATATTTAGTGACTAGCCTTGTCCACGTTGGCAACCACCAAAACCAAAACCATTGGTTTTGGTGGCACCCACAGCATGCTCTCAAAATTCTAAACATGCTCACAGACCCCAAATGCTGATTAGTTTAGACTAGATGGAAGCCTCTGTTTGGAAGGTATGACTTCATTACTTTTTTACTGGGAATGTCATACAATTCTTCCTTCCTTCCTCTTCCTCTTCCTCCTCCTCCTCTTTTTCTCTATACAATTAAATACAATCCTACTCTACCCTGCACAGAGCAGGGAACCAAACTATATTGAATTTGACAACCTGAGCAATGTTAATGAATTAAAATTACATTTTATTAACAGAATTAATCAGTGTATTATTAATATACATTACTTCATCTATGTCCTTCCATTGAATGCTTGCAATAATCTGGTAATATTATCAGACAGAAGAAATTGATGCTATGTAAATACTGCAGAGCTAATTGAATGTTATTTCCTTAATAATTCCTACACTACGGTACTGAGTTTTGAAAAAAAGATGAATGCTGATGAGATGGAATCTGGTAAGTTGTTTTCAAACTTCTCAGCGGCATTCCTGGAAGTGATGAACAAAGAACACCAAGAAGGTACATCATGAATACATGATTCAAGGTGTAAATATCTCAGCTGCCAGTTAAAGAGAGCAATATAGGAAGATCCTAGGTATTGCATACAAAATTATACGTAGTAATGTTTTACCTGTAAATGATCTGTTTTTTTTGTTTTAATAGCTAAAAATTGCTTTAAACTCAATGTAAATTGTTCTAAACTTACTGTAAAAAGTATGATTTCTGTGACAGAGTTATTGAAGTCTAGAATGCTCTACCTGATTCAGTTATTTCAGCTACAAGTTTTCACAGTTTCAGTCACAAATTGACTTTCATGGACCTTACATCATACTTAAGCAGTCAGTAGAGAGGGCGTGGATAGGTGCACTAATGTGCCTATTGTCCCTGTCATTGTATTTTTATTCTTTTATTCTTGTTCTCATTTTTGTTTGACAAATTCTAATAAACAAATAAATAAATAAACAAATATGCAAATTCCAAGTCAAGCTAATGCAGAAGAACAAAGCCAACCAGTTTCTACAATATGATCTTTAGCATACACTTCAAGTTCTTTGAAGTCCTGTAACTTATTCACAGAGAACCTGAACCTGAACCTGTGGAATGAAACAAACAAATCATTAAGGACAACTATGAAAAGTGACTGCCAAATACAAGAAATAGAAGAAAGCAAACTGTATGTCAGAACAAACAGAGGAGAACAAAAGACAACACCAAGAAAAATTAAGATTTCAGGAAGAAATTTAACAAAGAATTTTTAGACTTGTTAAAAGAGACAGGAAACAGTATTACAATGACATATGTTTAAAACAATGATAATAGAAACAGGCATGGAAAATCAAAGAAAGTTTTCCAAAACATCCCTGAATTTAGAAGTCAGTTCCAACTTTAAACTGGTATGCTACAAGGCAATGCTGCATATGTGAATGGATGCAAACAGCCACCAATTCTCTCTCATTGACCATCACATACCCATGTATGAAACTCAGTCTCTTGATAAGGATAATCCAGACAAACTATAAACACAATAGTGGAAGTGGATGAGTTGATGAGAAAGGGACAAGGCAGCAAGGAAGGACCATGATGAAGAACAGATGCAGGATTTGGGCTCCAGCAGCTTTAACTATAAGGCTGTGCCTTGCTCTTTCAACTTTGATGACCCAAAGACATGTTTTGGATCACCAAGGCACCAAAGCAGCTTTGGATTAGGTGAAATGTGCTTGGCAAACAATGGTAGGAGAGCTAGTGTTGTTGCTGTGAAGGTCCCTTTGCAGTCCCTGACTAATGGATATTGACCCTTTTGCAGAGCCCAGGTGGCTGCTTGCTATTCCTATTTTATGATTTTGAAGGCTCTAGTCTGCAGACCACTATCTCCTCCATTGTACAGCATCAGCAGCAATAGCAAGGCAAGCGAAAGAGAAAACTAGCCGAAGAAATAGTTTTGTCTAATAAAATAGATTCAGTTGATGTAAAAATTGTAGCCTGATGCTTAAAAGCACAAATTGCAAAAACAGCTTATGCAGCTTGTTGAGAAAAAGAGGCGAAACAATTGCTAGAGCAAAGAAATAGACCAAAAGCTTGCTGAATAAATGGAATTAAAGCTAATCATATAACAGAGGAAAACTAGGAAGGGAAGGGGCTATCTTGCTCATGTAAACATGATCACTATATAAGCTTTTGCCTTGCTCCAGTTAGTGAGCAGAACCTTATATCCCCTCCTTGCACAGCTGCAATAACTTATATCAAAATAAAAAATTCCACTCACTTAAAGGATGAGAGGCTTGGGGTTTTCCCCTTCAGAAGTACCTTATGTCACCAGATTTGAAATTTTGGGCTTAGACAACTTAGAATTTTTCTGTCTTCGGACTGACCTAAGTATAGTACATAAAAATCATCTGCTACAATGTCCTACCAGCCAATGAATACTTCAGCTTCAACCAAAACAATACAAGAGCACACAATAGATACAAACTCATGGTAAACCAATCCAAACTAGACTGCAGAAAATACGACTTCAGTAACAGAGTTGTCAATGCCTGGAATTCGCTACCTGACTCTGTGGTTTCTTCCCCAAACCCCCAAAACTTTAACCTTAGTCTGTTTCCTGTAGACCTCTCCCCATTCCTAAGGGGTCTCTAAGGGCCGTGCATAAGTGCACCAGCGTGCCTACCGTCCCTGTCATAATGTTTTCTCTTATTCATATGCATTTCATGTATTTATAATTATGTTTACACTTGTATTTGTCATAAAATACATGCTTGACAAAAATTACAAATGATAAATAAATAAATAAATAAATAAATAAAAGTAATAACAAGAGAGGGATGGAGGTTGTAGCCTACCAGCAGCTAGGATGGTCTTGCACCAAGTTCCAGAGAAAAACTAAAGGTCATGTAGTAATCAGAAACATTTCACTTTGGCCAAGACACTGCCTGCTAAGCATGGCTGGATGCACACAGCACAGACTTCTGCTGCAGTCTTCAAGACATAGGTGAAAAAACTGAGAAAATGAAACTCTCGGAACATGAGAGGTCAAACCTATCCATGCTACAGGAAGCTCCAGTTGGGATTAAACATCATGAATTAAAATGGTTCCAGGTCAACAAAAGAATGAGAGGAAGCTGGATTGGAAGAAGGGTGATTGCGGCTTTATAATTAGAGGAAAAAATATCAATAAACTGCACTATGCCAATGACATTATGGAGAGCTGAAAATGTAAATGATTTGCAAGCTCAAATAATGAAAGTCAAGGCGTGCAGTAAAAAATGATGTGTCTATGATTAAATATAAAGACCAAACTAATGCCGAGTGCATCAACTAGCCTTTGAATTAACAAGGAGATATTAAAGAGGTGGATAGATATTGCCTTTTAGGATCAACTATCAAGAGTAAAGGAAGCAATAGTCAAGAAATAAACCACAGGGTAGCAGTGGGTAATGTAGCAATGAAGTCCTTGAAAAAAATGTTCCGATATATGATGTATCTACACTTACAGAGATCTGAATCATGTACTGACCTGTGATCTTCTATGGAAGTGAAAGTTCAATTTTGGAGAAACAGAGTAGAAAGAATATTGATGTTTTTTTAAAAAAAATTAGTATTGTAACTAGAAGACAAACAAATGGATTGTAGAATAAATTAATCCACGGTTTTCATTCCTAGCATAAATTGACAGGTTCAAAATGTTGTATTTTAGAGATATTTGGAGAGCATTCAGCTCTCTTAAAAACTCTATAATTCTAGGAAAGATGGAAGTAAAGAGAAGAATAATGACCAGCAGCAAGATGAATGGTCCTGATTAGCAAATGGATTGATTATGAGAGTTGAAAGGCCAGGTTGGGGATAGATTATCTGGAATAAGTTTATCTAGGTCAGTGGCCCCCAACCAGGGGTGAAATCTACTTACCTTCCCTACCAGTTTGGAAGTGCACGTACCCCCACATGCACTTGCTCTGTGCATGTAGACCCTCTGCACATGCACAGAGGGTAAAAAACAGGTTATTTCCTGGTTGAAGCCAGGAAGTAATGATGACTGGGCGGGTGGGTGGAGCCTCGCACTGCTGTTGCTACCGGTTCTCGAAACCACCACCCGCCATCGCTACCGGTTTGGCCGAACCAGTCTGAACCGGTAGCATTTCACCCCTGCCCCCAACCTTTTGGGCACCAGGGATCGGTTTCATGGACAGAGGTTTTTTCATAGACCAGAGGGAGCATGGCTTTTCATGCTACCTGTAACCCATGAATGGGGCTTCACTTGTTTGCACAGCCCAGTTTCTGGCATGCTGTGGCCTGGTGCCAGTCCATGGACTGGGAATTGGGGACTCCTGAACCTAGGTAGTCATTAGGAGTCAGCATGTCACATAATTGATCAATCAATTTCATTTAATTGGTAAGTGAAGTGAAATCATTCTATCAAGGGATATATTTAGTGAACAGAAGGATATAAAGAATATAAATGAGATGATAGAGATAGAGATAGAGATAGAGATAGAGATAGATAGATAGATAGATAGATAGATAGATAGATAGATAGATAGATAGATGAGAGAGAGAGAGAGAGAGAGAGAGAGAGAGAGAGAGAGAGAGAGAGAGAGAGAGAGAGAGAGAGAGAGAGAGAGAGAGAGAGAGAGTCCCTGATTTAAAAAATATGAGACCAAAATGCAACCTATTGTTTAATAATTCCCAGACACATGCTGGGTTTCTACCAAGCACTTGCCTCTCATAACAGATTCTTTTCACTAATGACATTCTATAGCTCAGCAAAAATTGTGTAATGCATATTTTTATAAGCACCTCTTGTTTGTTGTTTTCCCCTTCACTCTTCCATTTTGTATTATGACTGTCCTTCAAATTCATAATTTGTGAGGAACTTTTCCTCATAAATATTCAATGCTCTGCTGCATATACTTTTAAACATTAACTCACATTTTTCCTAATCTGTTGGGAACAGTGGACCTTAGAGCATCATGGGGAGGGAGCATAAGGGTTGGAAATGTGCAGTGGATTAATACTTTGTTTACTATGCTTTTTTTAAAAAATAATAAATTAATAAGATTGGTAAAATGAGATAAGATTATAAGATGTTTGCCAGTTATCTCAGTGTCTTAGGATCAAGGGCAAATTTCATTGAGTCCCTGAGTTGTACATGTGATTATCCTATCATGAGAGTTTAAATTGATAGATTGTAATAATCTCACTGCAGGTATTGCAATATCAACAATGACTGTGTGACTGAGGTGACTGAGACAGGAGAAGACTAAGGAGATAATTGAACCTGGACCTCAATTCATATTATATGAATATTCCAATTCCTCTAGGACAGGGGTCAAACTCAAGGCCTGTAGGCCAGATCTGACCAACGGAGCCGCCCTGGAAACAATGAAGGACTGGCCCATGGTTCCTCTGCCAGCAAAAACAGAGCTTCTGTTTTCACTGGCAGAGAGCTCAGGCCACCATAGGTGCCCCTGGCATGAGTGACATAGAACTGGCCATGCCCACCTCATCCCCCCAAGGTCAAACACAACCCTGATGCAGCCCTCAATGAAATTGAGTTTGACCCTTCTGCTCTAGGACCTCCTATATTTCAGCGCAATCATTTTTTCCGCAATCTTTCCTCAAAAGTTCAATAATTGCAAGTATATCTGGACTTCTTGAGGAGAATGTGCTAATACTTTCCTCAACTCAGCACCACTCTGATCCAGTGGTGAATCATCTAGACCTTTTTATCAACCAGGAGGGTCAAGGCTACAAATACCTTACCTGATATTGCAGAGATCCTTTTCCACTTCCTCAGATCTGACTGGGCCAAATTCATATCAATAACTTCACAAGGTGAGAGCTCAATCATTATCTGTTGAAAGAAGAGAATATTTGTAGCTCAGAGTTGAACTGTGGGGTCCTTAGCGCTCTCTGAACTTGGTGATTTTCTTGGATATGTTGCACTATCAAATTAGGTAACATCATCAGTGCTCTTCTCTAGACCGCCCAATTACCATCAATCTCTGGGCAAATTTTAGCAGCTTTATTCTCCAGATGCCTAGAAATTTCATTTTAACAGCCATTTAGATGATATTTCTGACCATGCTTTCTCAATTTAGTAGCAATAGCACTTAGACTTATATACCTCTTCAAAGTACTTTACAGCCCTCTCTAAGCGGTTACAGAGTCAGCATATTGCCCCCAACAACCTGGGTCCTCATTTTACTGATCTCAGAAGGATGAAAGGCTGAGTCAACCTTGAAGCAGTGAGACTCTAACTGCCAAACTGCCAGCAAAAGTAGCCTGCAGTACTGCATTCTAACCACTGCGCCACCACGGCTCACAGTATGGGTATGGGTCACTTTAAAAAGAACCACTTGATGACAATGTGGAAATAATAAAAATGAATATCAATATTTTATCCCAGTTATCCCCTTAGTGTACTGTAGGCATGGGATATTATACATGCCTAGTGTATTATGAGTGTGGGATATTATACATGTTGATCATGGGATATTATACATGCTTGATGAAGATGAAGCATGTATAATATCAGGCATGGTTTATTATACATGCTTGATCCTCATTCTAAATCAGTGGCACATCAGGCATTTCTTGGTTAGCTTCATCCCATAAAATTCCCCAGAAGACCAAGGATCTCCCCAGATCAATAACCGGGAATGACTATGAAGGTGCAGTTCTTTCCAATGAGGTTATCTACCCTCCCTGAACTTCTCACTTTCAGCTTAAGAAATTCCCCCAGAGTCCTCTGGAAGTCATGGTTCTATTGGAAGCCTGGAGCAGATGGGGCAGATAAAGTCATCATCTTCTCTAATGTTTTGTGGTGCCAGATAATGCCATAGCAAACAGAGTTATTCTGACCATGACAAGAGACAGATGTTAATGTCCCCAAGGCTTACCTCTCATTGTATATGCCTCAAGGCAAAAATGTTTGGCCTCTAGAATATGTTAAATGTTATATGAACCATGAACTTCAGAGCTGCCTTCAACTCTTCTTCCAGAAAAAGCAGGTTGAAATCCCTAAGAACAATTAGCTTCAGGAACTCCATAGCTAATTCCAGAGGTGCAATAGCTCAGACAGGGAATCTGTTCTGCATAGAGAGGACAGGACATAAGCAGCATTTCCATGTTTCTCTAGATCTTAGCTTTATTAGAAAGGTAAAGTTTCTCATAGTCTCAGTGCTTGCAGCATAAAAGCTTCCTTTCATCTTTATAAAAGGTGGCACGCATGTACATGATATTTCCTCATTAGAACTATTACTGGAACCCATATAAATCTCAGACTTTGCTGTTTTCTCTAATACACTCATTTTCAGAAATATTTTACTGTCCTCTCTAATACACTTATCTTCAGAAATATTAGTTTGATTTGGACCACGCTGGAGATATTTAGAAGGCAAAACAGAGTATTCAATAAGCTAATAACTGTTCTTATTGACGGTTCAGAAAAATCATCAAAAGAGGCTTATGCCAGTGGACATCTGGAAAGAAATTAATTTAGGGGAAACAGTAGAAGAAGAGTAGAAGAACTCTTCTTGAGCTTGACTCAGCCTTCCATCCTTTCTAAGGTAGGTAAATTGAGGACCCAGTTTATGGGGGCAATAAGCTGACTTTGTAAAATATACAAAAGTATGAAGGCTATTGCTTAACGCATTGTAAGCCACCCTGAGTCTCCGGAGAAGGGCGGCATATAAATCTAATTTAAAAAAAAAGAAACACATTTTTCAGTGGTTTTTTAGGAACATCCTTTTGGAGAGGACAGATTATTGAAGATAGTTCTAAATTGATACTGATAAAGGACTGGAATCTTGAGGTATCTTCATGAATCTAATTCATAAACAATGTTCAGAAGTCTTCAAATTGCTATCATAAATTTTCCAGGTGATTGTTTCTGATACAGCTCTAATGGACTTAATTAGAAAAAATGATCTGAGATCTAGGGCAGTATTATTCACAAGGTTAGCACTATATTATTCACAAGCACTATATTTACAGAGGTCCCAAGTTGAATTCAGGCATCGCTAATTGAGCTGAAAAAGATTCTTGCCTGAAGCACTGAATGACCACCACCATTTTATGAAAAAAGGATGTTGAGACTTTGGAAAAGCTGCAGAAAAGAGGAACTAAGATGATTAAAGTCCTAGAGTGGAGACAAAAACGTATGAAGAACGGTTGCAGGAATTGCACTTACACTTTTACATGTGAACATTTCTATTCTGTAGATACAGCAAACATAGGCATATCAGGAGGAAGCCAAAGCCATTTGGATGATATACCTGTGGAACCTTCATAAGAAACTGCAGCTACATCACATTTTTGCATGGGTGTATTTGAGTCTTTGGTGCAGTGGTGAAATGTAAAATTTGTTACTACCGGTTCTGTGGGCGTGGCTAAGTGGAGGGGAGTAATGTGATTGGGTGGGCATGGCCAACATTTTTTTAAACTTTTAAAAGCATTTTTTCTATAACTTCTTTGGCCGAAGCGGTTGTAGAAAAAATGCTTTTAAAAGGCTCTGATGATCCCAACTGAGCTGTGCGATCATCAGAGGCTTTTTTTTTTTAACTTTTAAAACCATTTTTTTCAGCCAAAGAAAAAATGCTTTTAAAAGTTTTTTTAAAAAAAACCCTCTGATGATTGCGTGGCTTAGCTGGGCATGAAGGGGGGCAGGGATTTTTGCTACCGGTTCTCCGAACTACCTGCCACCATCACTACCAGATTGGGTGATCCGGTCCGAACCGGGAGCATTTCACCCCTGCTTTGGTGCATCTGTAGCTAGGGTTACACGTGGTGTTTTCAGGATATTAGAAAGAAATAAGAGCCCCACATTTCAAAGTAAAGGGTACACACATTATGCTCTGACCGCCTCAAATCATTGATTTCAAAAGCCTAAAATTATCTGAATCACTGCAATAATTGCACATGAACTGGGGAACAGCTCTCATTGGAAATATATTGTATGATGTGCATTAAAATTATAACACAATTTTTTTCCTTCAAATCATGTAGACTAACAGCCAGAAATGACTGATGGCTTAAGAAACAGAGGGGACCTAAGGGTCAAGATGATAGAGAATGACAAATGAGCTTTGGTAAAGTGCATAATTGACAATGTACCTGATCAGGCTGAAGAAGAGGTTCTAGCATAAATCAGCAATTCTGGCAAAACTGTCATTTTCTCCAGGCATCATCACAATAAGCTCTTGCAGAACATCCTCATAGCTATCGAATGCTTTTGATCCAAATACAGAATTATGAATTCATGAATCCCTTTCAGCACATCTTACAGAACCCAAATAAGCATTCTACAGATTCCATGCTGCAAGAAAAAAATGCAGCGGAGAAGGTCTTTAAGAAGTTATGTAATTTCTTATGTAAGAAATTATGTAGTCACGTAGAGTGAAATAAAATGGAAGGGAAGAATTCTATAAAACAATGCAGTATTATTGAGAAAATCTCAGGGTTATGATCATTGTAACAATTCATATCCATTACTTGGAGTTAAGGTTGCATTTAACTGATTGTTGCCTTTTTTTTTTTTTTTTTACTCTGAAGGCCACTCTGGACATTGCTCTTAAGTTTGCTGTCTAATAATAGCTGAGATGTATTTTAGAAGCAATGATCCTGGGCAGTCCAAAATATTGAAATCCCTGAACCCAAATATACTGAGTAGCACTCCACTCCTCTTTCTTAGCAAATTTAAAAAGTGTGCAAGATGAGTAAGGTAAAAGTAAAGGTTCTCCTCGCACGTATGTGCTAGTCGTTCCCAACTCTAGGGGGCGGTGCTCATCTCTGTTTCAAAGCTGAAGAGCCAGCGCTGTCTGAAGACGTTTCCAAGGTCATGTGGCCAGCATGACTAAATGCAAAAGGCACAGGGAGCGCTGTTACCTTCCCACCAAAGGTGGTTCCTATTTTTCTACTTATATTTTTGATGTACTTTTGAACTGCTAGGTTGGCAGAAGTGGGGACAAATAACGGGAGTTCACCCCGTTATGCAGCTTTAGGGATTCGAACCGCTGAACTGCCGACCTTTTGATTGACAAGCTCAGCCACTGAGCCACCGCGTCCCTGCAAAATGAGTGCATACAAATAATATGTGTGTGTATAAAATAATGTGTGTGTGTATGTGTGTGTGTATAAAATAAACATGCTTTTCTATGGCTTGACAACCTGACTGTTGGTGACTGGCAGCTCAGAACTGTATCATGAAGAAATATAGTTTTCTATACTAAGAAGGTTTTCTTAGCTTGTATGCTATAGCTGCTTATGATGAAGTATGAATAGCCAAATCCCCCAAGGCTGGAAAAGGCCTTGAAAGCCTAAAATCTCCAAACATTGCATTTGAATTAAAATCTATAATAGCATCCAGATTCAGTCACAGTATTGTTCCATATAGCTGGGCTTGCCTGCATGTTAGGCAGATGTATTAACATCTAAACCACATCTTGTGTGTATGTGTGTGTGTGTGTGTATGTATATTATATGTATATGTATATGTATATGTATATCTATATCTATATCTATATCTATATCTATATCTATATCTATATCTATATCTATATCTATATCTATATCTATATCTATATCTATATCATCTATATTTATGCATGTATTTAGCATGTGTATATGTGGGTTATGTATGAGTATGGCTAGATATATACTTTATTTTGAGAGCACGCAACAGAATTTCATTTTTAATGTGGGCCGGTGCACTCACAGCAAAAAAATGGCAATAGAGGTTTATCTGTTTATCTTAATTGGAGAGTAGTCATAATTGCTTCTTTGAATTTGGATTAAATGTGCATGTAACTGTCGTAGAATCAAATATGGATGCTGTCCTGCTCCATTGGAGAGGCATCCTGTTGTATGGACTAGGAGTTTGCCGATGGAAATCCTTATTGGAATCCTGATAGATGAGCCTGGAACCATACTTATTCTCCCAGTGAAGATTTATAATTTGAACTGCATCTTGCCAGAGGAGGAAGATTACAGGGAAAATAGGCTGGCAGTTATTGCTCTCAAAAGGGCATCATACATGACAGAAAAGAAATGAAAATATGCCAGCTACTTACACAACACATGGTGATTAAGGAACATCATCCAGTTGAATAATCTATGCATCCTGCAAACAGAAGAGAGAAGCACAAATTCATTTGAATACTTCTACCATCTGAAAAAGAAACAAATAAAGGGTTAAAATATCAGCCATGTCATTCTGCCATTGTCATTTCCTTAAAGTGGGGTGGGGTGGGGTGGGGGGTGGGATAGAACATAAATGTATAACCTTTTAGGATAAGACAAGTATCTTTACTGAAGTCAATTTCCAGTCTATAAAAACACACTACCTAATATAGAATAACAGCATTGGAAAGGACCTTCACACATGTGTATGTGCTGGTGATTACAACTTGGAGAATATAGTAATGACTGCCATGTATAAAGGCCCTTTGCAATAGCATCTATGTACAGAAACTATATACTGTAAATATACTGAGACTAATTCTTGCCTGAGCAAAAATACAGATTTTCTCACGTTGCTTTCCACTGTGTGTTTTCTATCTGGACACATTTTGTGAAGCCTTTCATTGCATCACAATGAATAATCCAAGTGAATTGTGCCACTCCAGAACCAAGTTGGACATGGAATTTAACATATTTTGTTATCTAATAACCGCTGTAGGTGGGGAAATTATGCAAATTATTCTGTACAACTATTCTGTACAATTTTCCTAGGTTTTAGTAGTCTTCTTCATTTTTAAAACTCTAATAAACCTAGTATAAACTGGCACTATAATTATATGTATTACTGTCTCAAAATATGGGAAATTGTGGTTTCCCACTTGAAAATCATTTTTCAATAGTCACAAACTAAGGCAACTTCAGGGAAATCACAGAAAAGGCTTGGGATCCAAATGTAGTCCTGAGATCAAAGGAACTGGTGAACAGCAGATTGCAATTGATTAATATATCTTCTTTACAAGTATTTTATTCATCTCAATTGGTATTTATTGTGGGCTTTTACATCATTTTGGAGGGGATAAGAAGCACGGTCTTTAGACTCCACATTTGGCCATTGTTCAGAAATAGAATTTATCCTGAATCTAACATAAAAGCTGATTTCCAGTCAGTCTCTTGATGGCTAACGGAGATGTTCTTGACAAGAATATACATGAATTCCTTGTTTAGCAATCAAAATTCGACCACACAACTTGGCTGTTACGTGAAGTGATTGCTAAATCAAACTACAGCTGTGCTTATGATCTTACTTCAGATTTACTTTACTTTACAAACCTGTGAAGGTTGGTCATAAAGTTCCTTTTTCATTATTGTTGTAACTTGAAATAATCACTAAATGAGGCAGTCACTAAATGAGGATTATCTATAACAAAGAGAGGCAACAAAGCAGGGCAAAAACAATCTTTAAATAAGATGTTTTAAGAGATGCTTTCCTGTCATATGCAATAAGGTAAGTTTACATCCCTTGCCATCTGAATGAATTTCAGGGTAATTTGAGTTGTCACAGCAAATAAAATAAAGTACAGAATTATCTGAAATCCTTCTAGTCAATGTCTTACCAAAATTTTACATTCATGTTTTTTAAAAAGTGAAATTCTTTCTAGTATCCTCATCAAAGTGGATATAAACTCACTAGCACTGAGCAATGCACAATAATAACACAAAAAGATGTTGAGTGATCAGAGAGACAGACTGGTATTTGTAGAATGGAAAATAAAGTAAAATCCAAAGGAAGGAAGATGACACATTTTGGTCTCTATACATTTTCTTGAACCTTGCTGACATTCTACACATCGTATTCTTATAAACCAAACTCTTTCGTACCAACTTTGCAGTAGAAAACTGTATTAAAGAAGTGCGTATAACTTTTGATCTTCGGGTTCAACTATTCATTAAGATTTCATTACAGCAAACCAGAGCACTGATTTTTTAATGCAGTGTTAGAGATACTGAAATACTAATTTAGAAATGCCTATAACTTACTAGTTGATGTACTGCAGCAATGAAAAATTGTGCGTCTTAGAAAACTCTTTAAAGAAGACTTTAAAGAAATAGAAATACACATACACAGAGACAGATGATTAATAGATATATATATTTAGAAATATACATATTTCTCTTTAAGCCAGGTTTTTCCTACGTAACCAAGATGTTTCTGCAAACCCTGATTGAGTGAAATCATATTCACTACTTTCTGGGGTTTTTTTCTCTTCTTTTCATTCTGGCAGCCAGCAGATTTTGTGCTTGCCCATTTGGAGACTTGGAGATGGGCAAGCACAAAATCTGCTGCTGCCAGAATGAAAAGAAAGGGGAAAAAACCCCAGAAAGTAGTGAATGTGATTTCATTCAACCAGGGTTTGCAGAAACATCTTGGTTACGTAGGTTATTCAGGTCTTCTCCCGCATAAAATTAGAAGTGTCTTGGCGACGTTTCGACGAAGTCTCATTCGTCATCTTCAGGCTGGTGTTCTTCGGCCAGAGAGAAGACCCGAATAACCAAAGACCTACATACAAACAACCGCAAAAACTTCAGAAAACATATATATATATGTGTGTGTGTGTGTGTGTGTGTGTGTGTGTGTGTCTGTGTCTGTGTCTGTGTCTGTGTGTGTGTGTCTGTGTGTGTGTGTGTGTTCTTCCTTTAAGCCAGGTTTTTCCTACGTAGCCAAGATTTTTCTGGTTCCAGAAAAATCCTGGCTACGTAGGAAAAACCTGGCTTAAAGGAAAAACACACATTAAATCTACGAAAAGTAAGAATGAATATATATATATATATATATATATATATATATATATATATATATATATATATACACACACACACACACACACACACATACACACACACACACACACACACACACACACACACACACAGTCAGGTCCAGAAATATTGGGACATCAACACAATTCTAACATCTTTGGTTCTATACACCACCACAATGGAGTTGGAATGAAACAAACACAATGTGCTTTAACTGCAGACTGTCAGCTTTAATTTGAGGGTATGTACATTCAATTCAGGTGAACGGTGTAGGACTTAACAGCAGTTTGCATATGTGCCTCCCACTTGTTAAGGGACCAAAGGTAATGGGACAGAATAATCATAAATCAAACTTTCCCTTCTTAATACTTGGTTGCAAATCCTTTGCAGTCAATCACAGCCTGAAGTCTGGAACGCATAGACATCACCAGACGCTGGGTTTCATCCCTGGTGATGCTCTGCCAGGCCTCTACTGCAACTGTCTTCAGTTCCTGCTTGTTCTTGGGGAATTTTCCCTTCAGTTTTGTCTTCAGCAAGTGAAATGCATGCTCAATGGGATTCAGGTCAGATGATTGACTTGGCCATTGCATAACATTCCACTTCTGTCCCTTCAAAAACTCTTCGGTTGCTATTGCAGTATGCTTTGAGTCATTGTCCATCTGCACTGTGAAGTGCATTCTAAATGAGTTCTGCAGCATTTAGCTGAATGTTAGCAGATAATATTGCCTGAAACACTTCAGAATTCATCCTGCTGCTTTTGTCAGCAGTCACATCATCATCAAATACAAGAGAACCAGTTCCATTGGCAGCCATACATGCCCACGCCATGACACTACCACCACCATGCTTTACTGATGAGATGGTATGCTTCGGATCATGACCAGTTCCTTTTCTTCTCCATACTCTTCTCTTCCCATCACTCTGGTACAAGTTGATCTTGGTCTCATCTATCCATAGGATATTGTTCCAGAACTGTGAAGGCTTTGTTAGATGTTGTTTGGCAAACTCTAATCTGGCCTTCCTGTTTTTGAGGCTCACCAATAGTTTACATCTTGTGGTGAACCCTCTGTATTCACTCTGATGAAGTCTTCTCTTGATTGTTGACTTTGACACACATACACCTACCTACTGGAGAGTGTTCTTGATCTGGCCAACTGTTGTGAAGGGTGTTTTCTTCACCAGGGAAAGAATTCTTCGGTCATCCACCACAGTTGTTTTCCGTGGTCTGCTGGGCATTTTGGTGTTGCTGAGCTCACCGGTGCATTCCTTCTTTTTGAGAATGTTCCAAACAGTTGTTTTGGCCATGCCTAATGTTCTTGCTATCTCTCTGATGGGTTTGTTTTGTTTCTTCAGCCTAATGACGGCTTGCTTCACTGATAGTGACAGCTTTTTGGATCTCATCTTGAGAGTTGACAGCAACAGATTCCAAATGCAAATAGCACACTGGGCCTTTTATCTGCACATTAAAATTGGGGTAATGAGAGAATATCACACACCTGGCCATGGAATAGCTGAGAAGCCAATTGTCCCATTACCTTTGGTCCCTTAACAAGTGGGAGGCACATACGCAAACTGCTGTAAGTCCTACACTGTTCACCTGAGTTGGATGTACATATCCTCAAATTAAAGCTGACAGTCTGCAGTTAAAGCACATTGTGTTTGTTTCATTCCAACTCCATTGTGGTGGTGTATAGAGCCAAAGATGTTAGAATTGTGTTGATGTCCCAATATTTCTGGACCTGACTCTGTGTGTGTGTGTGTGTGTGTGTATGTATGTGTGTGTGTGTGTGTGTGTGTGTGTGTGTATGTATGTATGTATATATATATATATATATATATATATATATATATATATATGTATATGTATATGTATATGTATATGTATATATATGTAGGTCTTTGGTTATTCGGGTCTTCTCCCGCGTAAATTGGAAGTATCTTGGTGACGTTTTGACGAAGTCTCATTTGTCATCTTCAGGCTGGTGTTCTCGGCTTCGTGCTTCCAGGAGCAATGTGAGATCACAGCTGTCTCTTCCTTTTAACTGCTAGTGGGGGGTGTGAGCTGATTGGGTGGGAGCTTGGCTGTGTTCTGATCAACAAACACGAAGCCAAACAACAACAACGCAGGTCACCAGCTCAATTCCCCCTGCAACTCAGACTAAGCCGAGCATAACCAAGCCCCCACCCAAACAGAACACACCCCCAGCCAATCAGAGCACAACCAACCCCCCATCCAATCAGAGCACAGCCAAGCCCCTAACCAATCAGGACACACCTCCACCCAATCAGAACACAACCAAGCTCCCACCCAATCAGCTCACACCCCCACTAGCAATTAAAAGGAAGAGACAGCTGCAATCTCACATTGTTCCTGGAAGCACGAAGCCGAGAACACCAGCCTGAAGATGACGAATGAGACTTCGTCGAAATGTCGCCAAGATACTTCCAATTTTACGCGGGAGAAGACCCGAATAACCAAAGACCTACATACAAACACCCGCGAAAACCTCAGAAAACATATATATATATATATAGTTTTTTTATCAAGACACCTGTTCTACCCCAACATGGGAGGGGGCATTCTGCTCCCTTTCACCTTTCAGCTCCAGTCTAGGAGCCCTCAAGCAGTCACATTCACGACAAACCATTTTATACCAAATTTGTATTTTGCTTGTGGCTGAACTTGTGGCTCAGAAGGTTAATTCAACTGCCTAACATGCAAGAAGCCCAAGTTCAAATCCGAGTAAGGGTATGGCTAGTTGATGAAAGCTAAAAAGCTTGAAGTAGATTTATACTAGTCTCCCTTTATTTCTTCATCAGCAAAATATAAATTTTATATATAGCTGGCTGGAGAATTCTGGGAGTTGAAGTCCACAAATCTTAAAGCTGCCAAGTCTGAGTACCTCTTCTCTAAAGCATTGTATTCATCTCAATCCCACTCTTGATTCTCAGGCTGGCTTGAGTGCTTTGCATAAAGCTGTTGTGTATTGCCTGGACAGGGCTTCTAGGGATAATAGATTTATTTGGAACTTTCTTAACATGAGATTGTCTCCCCCAAAGCAGCAAAGAGATTATTTCTGAAAAATGAAGCCAGCTTCTAGTCAGGAAGCTAGTTAAAATACCCATTTTGCTGAGATGTTTGAGATAACACAAATCACTGGCAAGAAAAGTCTTGCTGCCATTCTCCATGACATGAGAGCTGAATTTGGCTTGGAGACTTTTATGAAAGGATTATATTTCTTTCTAACTTTTGTAATAAATATGCTTGCTATTTTTATGGCCTTTGGAATGTCAAAGTCCATGAAGAAGATACATTTATGTTTTCCGGAACTCTAGGCTTCTTTTTGGTTTTGGAGTTTTGATGATGATATTTGTAATGATTGTATGAATTATCCTAAGTGTCTGAGTAGAGTTGTCTAAAAAAAAAATAAAGTGCCTCTCACATTTTGATAATAAAGAAAAAAAAACTTTTATTTGTTAGAACAACGTCCTCACGGACTCATATGCAGCCAGGAAATGACCTCTGCTCCAAATTCCCTCCCTTTCCTGGCTCGCTCCCTTATTCTATTGGTCATCCTCTAAATCATTCTACTGCAGTCTCTCTTACTAATCCCACAGGAATTTAACCCCTCCCCTTTACTATGACAGCCCTGAATGAAATGCAACTTGAGAGGCTGACACTAAGACTATATACCCACACTCAACTATCCACTCCCCCACACCCACATTCACACAATTCCTTTCCACAGATTGTAGTTAAAACTGGTAACTTTGCCTTTTTCTAATCTCATTCAATCCTCTTTATTGCCAATGTACTTTTCTCTTTACTTCCATTTGCACTAAATTTTTTTTCATAAGGTGACTTTAGTAAAGTCCGTTACATAAAGCACTTTAGAGGGATAGAAATATTTTAGGGATTGTTTCCTTAATACTCATTATGCCAATTGCAAGATAGCAGAGAGTAGAGGCTATCAAATATGGGTAGCTATAAACTTCTTACCCATCCCTGGAGAATTATGCCTGAGTGTTGAAATTTGAATCTCTGCAAAATTTTTATATTTGGCTAATTCTTGTTCAAGTGATTTTCTAAGTTGTTTTCTTACTTTCTACTTTTTTGAGTACCTTTTCTGCTATTCAGGTTATAAAGGTAGGTAAACATGCTCTTGAATATGAGTCTAGTTATTGATTATTTGACTAACTATTCAGTAAACTCAACTCTAAATATGTCACTCCCAATAATTAAAAAATAAAACATATTCCAATCTAATTTGTTTGCTGTTTAAAGATAAAGATAAATGGGAAATGATTGATTTTTAAGCATATCAAAGGAAATTACTAGAATAAAATATTTAAGAAGAAAGATATAAGTACTTTGTTTCCCAAAAAATGAGACATACCCTGATTATAAGCCGACTCGGGCTTTTGAGTACATGGCAATAAGGCCAAACGCTTATTTCAGGGCTCAAAAAAATATAAGACAGGGTCTTATTTTTGGGGAAACACAGTAGAAAGTAGAAATACACCCTGGAGTTGAGCTGAATTCCTTGTAGCTACATCACAGATTCATGAAATATTCTGAGGCAATGATATGGAAGAAGCAATGGATTTGCCATTGCTTCTTCCATTTTATTTTTAAATTTCCAATCCAATATAGAGCCTAATATAGGGATTTTTTGTTGTTGTTTCTATCCTGATCTCCAACCTCGTTTGGTTCTCTGGCATCAGCCAATATTAACCATAATAATTCCTCAGAGACTTATTTTTTCTGTTGCTGCTTATCAATACAGTGTATTAAAAGCTATGCTGTCCATTCTCAGAAACTGAAAGCAACCTGAAATCTTAAAACATTTTTATGGCACAGGGAAAAAAAATGTTATACACTTAATATTATAAAGAGTAGAACATCCTGCCCTCATATTTGATGTGGGATCAAATATGTGGGATGAGGTAACATTTAGAAACATACAATTTGATAAGGTTACTTAGTACAAAAACTGCAAAGAAAAAAAATTGTAGATAGCAGATTTGTTCTGAATATATTTCGAAGTCGGGAAGCAAAGCAGAGAAATTTCACATTACTTACAAGAAACTGAAGGAGTATGACATTGGACAAATGCAAAAAATAAGTAGTTAGGCCTGAAACTTAGACATTCTGCAAAGAGGTACATACATAGATCAAAAATAATATCTAACTCCATTAAATTGATGGGTTCAGGAGATGGCTTGGACAATGATAGAAAATAGCAGATCTATATTTGGTTACTTTTTTTGCATTTCTGACTTTGCCAAGTTTAAAGTTTGCCTGAAGGAAGACTGATTAATATTATAAAACAAACAAAATGATGTCAAAGCACCTTTAGTAAATTGACCTATTCAGTGGAATAGATGATTAGACTATTAATATAATAGCAAACTGAAAAAATGCTCTTGAGATCCTAAACTCAGAAACAAAAAAATGTTAGGTCTTCCAAGATGCCTCTTTTGAAGTATGTATGTATGCATACAACAACTATACAACAAAAGTACATATAGTCAGGGCTATGGTTTTCCAGTTGCAATGTATGGCTGTGAAAGTTGGACCATAAGGAAGGCTGGGCGCCAAAGAATTGAGGCCTTTGAACTATGGTGCTGGAGAAGATTCCTGCAAGTCCCTTGGACTGCAGGGCAATCCAGCCAGTCAGTCAGTCCTAGAGGAGATCAACCCTGACTGCTTTTTAAAAGGCCATATCCTGAAGATGAAACTCAAATACTTTGGTCACCTAATGAGAAGGAAGGACTCACCGGAGAAGGACCCACCGCCTAATGCTGGGAAAGATTGAGGGCAAAAGAAGAAGGGGATGACAAAGAATGAGGTGGCTGGATGGAGTCACTGAAGCAGCTGGGAAGTTCTTAAATGGACTCTGGGGGATGGTAGAGGACAGGAAGGCCTGGAGGAAAGTTGTCCATGGGGTCATGATGGGTCAGACATGACTTCACGACTAACAACAACAAATGTATGCATGAATCTGTGCTTGCATATGTGCATGAATGTGTGTGTTTCAGTTCCAACTATTTTGTTCTTGACCAAATATAATTTCCCAGCTGCTCGCCTTGTTCCCAAAGTCACAAGTGAACATTTTGAGAAATTTGATCAAGTGAAGACATTGATTACTAAGGCTACCCAAAGCTTCAAAGGAGAATTTCAGTTGAAAAAAAATTCCAATTGAATCATCCTACTGAAGCAGATTTGCATATCAACACTGGGACCTGGTTTGAATCAAATGTCAAAATATTTCTTAGCTCTGTTAACTTTTCCTGTGCTTTTTGTATCCACAATGTTTCAACTTCACTTCCTCTATGGAAAATTTTAGTGAAGATGTTGAGTGGTATGACAGGTCATCTGAGGCTCATCCCCTTGTCTCCATTGCTGCAGTATGAATATGACTCAATAGCTGTTTCTATATAATGTGTCTATCTCATTCCCAGTCTACAGTGGAGACAACTTAAGTCATTTTTAGCTGCTCCAGATTTCAGGTAGCATTTTCCAACTTCCTGACACAATTTTTGCCATGGAGACAATAACCAGGGGCTGGAATTGGTCATTCCTTGCCCATTCCATAGAAAACCTTCTACCCTTGTCATCTATAATATAGTGCTATTTTTGTTGTTAATGACTCTGTACAAGACAGGTTGTGTTCCATCTAGTGGAACTTGGAAGAGATTCCCACGTGCTTCTGCATTATCTTGTTTCTATGGCATGGTCAATAGATCTAATAATATCTTTCTTATCCCATTCTCAGACCATTTTAGAAAACATTCTCCTCTTCTTATCTGAGATGTCAATCAACATCTCTAGAGGCGTCATTACATTTATTGCAATTGTCATTGCTGTCAGACACCTGGCATGTTTAGCAATCTTGGTCACTTCAATACTATCTGTACTTGTCTATTATCTGTATGTGTGCTATCTGTACACAACCTCATGTTTATCAACTATCATGGGCATCGTGATATCACTACACAATCCCTGTGACTCCTATGCTTGTATCGGTTGCAGGGATGCCAAGTACAAAAGGTGGCATTTGAATTGTGACATCACTGTGCATCACTTTCTCTGCATAATGACTAATAGTAGATGCCCTTGTCTGTAATTTTTGCTTGTTTCCTGTATCTATTTTATTTTATTTTATTTTATTAATTTTATTTTATTATTTTATTTTATTTTATTTTATTTGATTTGATTTGATTTGATTTGATTTGATTTTATTTTATTTTATTTTATTTTATTTTATTATTTTATTTTATATTTTTTAACCATAGAATTCCAGGGCCTTGCAGAAGAGGACATAAATAAATATCACCTTCTGTAGTTCATTTACTGCTGAGGGCAACCCATCTCTGTTCTGACTATTGGGTACTGTGTTGCAAGATTATTGGTGTTTTGTGCTGCAGGAGAGACTAGACACTTGACTCTATGTAACATCTGACAAGAGTGCTCCAAAAATCCTTGGCAGGTCTTATATGTACATAGCTTGAATCCTCTTTTCAAAGAGTACTAGACCTGTGCTTAAAAATAGTACCAGCACATTACAGTTCAAAGTAAACTGAGAAACACAACCAAGTCTTGCAATTTGTGTGTTGCTAGTTCTGTCACGGTTGAATGCAAAATGGTTTTCCTCTGCCTCTGCAATAGATTGATTATTTGTCAATCTATTGACAAATATTTCTTGAGGGAGCACCATTTAGCCTACAGCATTTCAGCTATATGGCCACCCATCCTGTCTTGCTAGCCAGAAGAATAGAATTGGACTCATCACCATTCATTTGCAGTGCTAGTTAAGAATGGACCTCCTTTTTTTTTTTTACTAATCACTCCCTCCCACAAGACATTCAGTAGTTTATTTTTGGATTTAGGGTTAGCAGTCTTTAAGAACAGCTCAATATCTATCTTCAGCTACAGCTCAACTGGCAAGTCTCAGATATGAAGCCTCTTCATCAGTGGTGGGTTTCAATTGTTTTTTACTACCGGTTTTGTGGGTGTGGCTTGGTGGGAATGGCAGGGGAAGGTTACTGCAAAATCCCCATTTCCTCCCGATCAACTGGGACTTGGGAGGCAGAGAATAGATGGGGTTGGGGCCAGTCAGAGGTGGTATTTACCAGTTCTTTGAATTACTCAAAATTTCTGCTACTAGTTCTCCAGAACTGGTCAGAACCTGCTGGAACCCACCTCTGATGCTGATTCATGCAAGACAATAGAAAATTCTCGGCCTCTTCTGCAAGGCCCTGGAATAATATTCTGCTTCTTCATTTGTTTATTTGTTTGTAAGCAATTTATCTCAACAATGGGAATGCTCAAATCTTGTCAGTGGATAGATATTCTAAATATTGTGTATACTTGCCGAATCCCACCCAATTATTTTAGGAAGAATTATTGGTGGCTGTTTTCCCACTGACAAATGACTCTTGGTGGGAGGGGTAATGAAAATATGGGAATCCACCAATCATTTTCTTTAAATTTTCCTGCATTAAAGCAGTCAGGACCACAGCAGCTTCCAATGGTCCAATAGGATCCTGAAATCTTCTGCCAACATATTGTTCTGCTAGGTCAAGGAAGAGCACTTTAATGTGGCTTTCTGCTTGTGCCTTAACACTGAATTTGCTACTTCACTAGCAAAATAGCATTGCCAGATCCAGACACAATCAACTCTTTATAGTGGTGATGTCAGCTCTGGCATGCTGGCTGGCCTGGAGCTGCCATTCGCTCCAGGCAGCCACCGCTCTCCCTGGCCATCCTGGAATGTCCTGGATGACTGGCTGAGACGGGTCATCCTGTAAAGGCTGATTGGCAGCAAAGGAAGAGGAGGACAGTCCTCCTTAAAAACTTACTGGCAGCAGAGGAGGAGGAAAAGTGTCGAAGCGTGAATCAGCTTCGTTCCCCCCCCCCCGGGGAAAACTGTGATTAATTAGAGGTGATTGGATCTTGTTTTCCATAGTGTATACCCACAAAGAAAGAAAACCCGAATGTATTAACCTAATAAACATTTTAATTATCAAAGTAAAAAAAACAACAACTAGCTAACTACATTTTGCCAGTAGTTTATCTCGGGGACGGACAAAAGAGAGAGTAAAGCAGAAAGTTAGAAAGAAAAGAATGTGGACATGCGCAGTAGTTCAAAGTAGTCCTTATCTCTTACTTATCTGGCAAAGTAGTCCTTGCCAGAGGATAAAAGTCCTCTGGCAAGGCTACCGTAATGCTCAGAATGGAAGCTTAGCTGGCAAATACAAAATAACGCAGTGACTAAAAGAAAGGCTGGACTTAAGGTGGATGCTGGCTTCTTCACGTGTATTATCCCCTGCTCATTTCAGGGTCACATGGGAGGGAGTTGTGCGTGTGAGTGGGTGGGTGGGTGGTGCTTATAGTTTAAAAGGTGGTGGGGAGCATGGGTGGTTAGCCCTAACAAGAAGTTCCTTTTGCGATTGTCAGAGCGTGCCAAAAAAAAAAAAAAAAAAAAAAAGTAAAGCAGGCAGCAACAAATCAGGTTTGTGTTTGGCTGTGTTTCTTTCTTTTTCTATTTGTTTGGAACCTGACAGGTGAGTGAGTGATTGGAACCCACCCTTGGGGAGGGTGGGTTCCAATCTTGCCAACTAACCCTCCTGGCAAAGCCAAAACCCAATGGAAAATGAACTAATTCCACTAGGGCAACTTAATGGTCATTCTTCAATTCATACTAGGCTAAATTGAATAGAGATACATGGGTATAGAGTCTTATTCCTGATCATCTGCATTCAGCTAAAGGAGCATGGAGAAGTCTTAATTCTGATGTTGTATAGAAAGCTACCCACCATAGTAATAACATGGTATAAGCTAATGATCCTTTGGGAGCTGAGTAGGATCTTATTGGGTGGCTCTGCAAATGAATGCTGGGTTTTCATTTACTTATTCCATATTGTACAAATATTGGATACTTATTTAGGTATTGGAAGGCATAGATCAAGAACTATGTTGATTTGGTATCAGAATATTGTCATCCATGCAGGAAAGACAGATACAGGAATTCTCCACTGTAGAATGCTTATAGAGAGCCTTGTATGCTTCTTTTCTTCACAGTCTTATTAGAAAATAGTCTTCAACATGCCTTCAGCATGTTGAATATGCCTTCAGCATGTTGAATAAGCCTTCAGCATGTTGAACATGCCTTCTTCAGCATGTCTTCAACATGCCTTCATTGGTGGCAGTGGGGGCAGCAACTGAGGCAGTGTTGCCCCCGGTTTGGATTGGTTCTATAGAACCAGTAGTAAAACTGGTGGGAGGCTCTGCCCACTGACTCCAATGTCATCAGGAAGCTTCTGCGTGGCCCTGTTGTGAACCGGTAGTAAAGGTAAGTAGAACCCACTCCTGAACTGAAGATATACAAGCTGGTACTTTTGCTGGTGAGAGTGGGCTGCAAATGAACAACTCTTCTCAATAATTTTGCAGCTGCATCCTGTTGTTCTTTTGTTGCCAATTTTCCAAAGTAGAATGGACAGCAAAACAACAGCATGATTGTGATGAAACCATGACATGCCAAGTGAAGCAGATAAATCAGTTTGTGGGAATAAACAATTATATTGGGCACAGCTTCTCTTGTTTTGGTGATAGAACAAATTTATGAATGTTGTTCTGGCTTCCTTGGAGAAAAGATGGTGGAATGCAATTATAAATAGAGTAAGAAAACATTGTTACTGGTTTAATTCTGATTCTTTAAAGCTATACTATAGGCAAAAGGTAAACTGAATCACTGTACATACTATAGATTTTGCTGACTTTCCTTGAGAGTTACTTTAGAAAACTGAAAGATACAACACAGAATTCTTTCCTAAAACTCTAGTTAGAGAAAAAGCCCTTTCTCTGTTTAATTTATTGAAGTTGTAGTACCAACTTCACTAGAAAAAGAGAAGGTTATGGTATTCTTAACAAATGGCAGAAGAGAGGTTCATTTTCTGTTGGGCAAGCTTAGGGTAGTTTGCTGATTTTAAAAAGTCAAACTTTAGCAGCATATTAGCAATATAGCGTAGGTACTCAATTGATAATTTCTTCCGTACAAGGATGTATTTATCTTCAATTATCTTCCCAGTGGCAGTATACGCTTCTTTTCTATTGATACAAGAAAATGACAGAATATTATATTTCAGTTCTCCCACACTTGTCCTCTATGCACATAATAGAGAATTACAGTTGAGCTGTTGATCAGGGGGATGAAGGCATGAAGCATGGGACCTGGATTCAGAGGTGGTACTCAATAGGACATTGATAGTGGGACAGGCATGGGCTTGGTATTGGAGGGAGGGAGGGAGGGAGGGAGAGAAAGAGAGAGAGAGAGAGAAAGAGGGAAATATTTTGGAATAAACTTTTAAATTTATTTTAGCACAGTGAACAATTCCCATTACACACATAAACTACTTTAAGAATAGCAGTTCATAGTGACTACAAATGAATAATTAACATTTTAAGACTTTTTATCTTTTACAATCATTTCCATTTCTTCAATACCTGCTTTCTTCTGTTCTTATTTTATTTCAGAAGAACATTTGCTATTCAGGAGAGTTTTTATGAAAAACTTGAGGGGTTTCTCTTTCTTACCTATTTTTTTTAATCACTTAATAACGTTTTACTCTTTCCTTTTAGCTATCCTTAAGGATTTTTTTAATGTCTGCGGTAAATAAAAGTGTGATGTAAGAAAGCATTTTCTTTTTAGCTAAAGGCTTACTTCCAAAATAATTGTTCTCATTTTCACAGATGGAGTAGATTGCTCTTTCTCTTGAAAGCTTTAGTATGGTGTGTTTTGAAGGAGGAAAAATGTGGTGCTTATTTTGTTAACCCTCTTACGTTTGAGTTACTCTTCATCATTTCTGAACTAAATTGGGCTTTGTCAGCTGTAAAAGCAGAAATCTCTCAAATTGTTCTTCATTTAGATTAATCTTGAACCTCACAATGGCTTCATTTAAATCTGAGAAATGTAATGCAGTTGATAGGCTGGGCATTTTAGAATAAAAGGAAAGGTCTCTACCAGAATTTAGCTCATGTTTAGAATGTTTGAAACACTTTTAAAGCAATAGGCACTGGGAATAACAAGCCACAGGTTCTATTTTTTTTATTGTTATTATTACTTACAGTTCTATCTTGAACAGCAAGCTGAATAATACTAGGTCAAACTATTCATTTATATTGATGGGGGCTGGAGAAAGAAAATCTGTGACCTTCTAGAGCAGGGCTGTTAAACTCCTGGCCCAGCGGGCTGGATGCATCATGTGCTGACCATACCCATGCCCAATTTAGTAAAGGGGGGAAAAAGTCCTGATATGATGCCATCATGATGACGAGAGTTTGACACCCCTGTTCTAGAAAAGATGCTAGGAGTTGCAGTTTAGCATCATCTGAGAAGAGCCAAAATATGGCCCCTAGTGATAGAGAAATGTTAGCTTTGTTCAATGGTAGCAGCTCCCCAAAATCTCATGTATTATTTTGAAACATGATGCTCTTTAAAAGGAAGTTGCAAAGGAATAATCGGATCTCCTGTATGCATGCTACAATATGTCACTCAATATTGTTATTGGGTACATTTTCTTCCCCATTCTGTGATCTGGGATCAGATTTTTTTTAAGGGAGAAAATATTAAAAAATATGGGCAATATGGGGGAGTGAAGGACACCTGCCACAGATTTTGTGGAGCCTAAATTGATTTGTTTCTCACAATGAAAGGTGTTGATTCACATTTGTCTCTTCAAAATGAGCACAAAAAAAGCTATGTTTGGGAAACATAATCTTCAAAATAATGTGTAGAAGAACCCACCCATGAAAGTTTAAGGGAAAAGTGAGTACAAAGCAGAAGCAAATACTGGTTGAACACACACACACAAATAGATTTTAGGGAAGAATCTGTATAAACCCCATGTTGTGGACATTTTTTAATTCAGTTTACATTCCACCTTCTTTTTTGAGTTCAGGAAGGTATACATAGAATTCTCTCCTTCAATTTTTCACTACAATAGGTCTGTGAACTACAGTGCATTGACAGAGAACTAGCCCAAAGCAACCCAATATAAATATTAGAGAAATTTGAAAATCACAGCAGCAACAACAAAAAAGAACAACCTTAATTTTAAACAAATGTAAAAGAGGAAAATACACAAAATAGAATGGACGGTTTTCCAAGATTTCGATGAGAAAAGTTCAGTTTAATGGTTGCATCTATCTGCTTGGAAAAAAAGTAAAAAATGATGAATTATGAGATGCTTGGGGTTCAATACTCTCTACATGAAGTCGCTGGGTGAGGTCATCTACCAGTAGGAGGTCAGGTATATGAATGATACCCCACTGAATATCTTCAGCCTGGGTTGCAAATGAGAAATTGTGGAAGTCTTATCTTGGGATTTAGAGGCTTTTATGGGCTGGATGGATATCAACAGATTCAGTTCCATATCTCTGGGTTTGGAAACCTTCTCATATATCAGATATTCCATCTTTGGATCTGGACAATGTCTTAAGGCCTGATATGGAAGTAATTTATATCTTGGTGGACCTCTTAGTGGTATAGCTCTTGCATGAGGAGCAGAAGCAGTTGTGGCTAGGGAGACTTGTGAAGCTTCATGTAGCATGTCAGCTTTATTCCTTCCTGGATCAAGAGGCCCTGCTCATGATTTGCTGATGCCTTGCATAAATTCCTGTTTGGACTACTGCAAAGTACTTTTCATGGAACTGCCCTGGAAGTTTCCTGGAGGCCTATGTAGTAATGGGAACTTTTAGATTTTCCCTTGTAATATTTGTACTGGGAGAGCTTCATGGATCCTAATTTTCCTTTTGAATGCAATTCAAGGCTCTGATTGTCAGGTTTAAAGACCTGCCTGGTTTAGGATTTTGATATATATGGGACTGCCTTCTCCTAATGGTTTCTGGCTGCCCAATAACATTGGGAAAGATGGGCTACTCCAGATCTTTTGCCTTAAGGAATGTCATTTTCAAGAGCCTGTTCAATCTTGCCATCCGCACCCCTCCCTCTTTGGCATACATTCCTTCAAAGGTAAAACTGTTCCCGGCCTCATTGTTGTTTTCTTTTGAAAAGCCATTAAATCTTGCCTTTTCCAAAGAACTTTGGAAATAGATTGGTGATCAGGAGGACTCTGTTGCTATGGCTGTGGGTGTTGTGGCTCCCCTTCAAGGTATTAATGTTTTGTTATTGTTTATTGTAGTTTTTATTTTAATGCTATTATAAGCCCCATTGAGGTCTGTTGAAGTGAGCAGCACAGAAACAGCAAGAAATAAATACATAAGCAATGGATCTGTACTTTTTCCCAGCCTTTGGCCAATGCTCAGTGTTAAAACTTCGTATGTGACAGATGATTGGAAGCATGTGGAGCTCACATAATTAATGTTCCGAAGTGCTTGGTATTTCATTTTTAGGATAAAAGCAATTAGAATGATTACTCGTTATCTAAATGCCTAGCATTTTAAATATGACATTTAACTGTGGAGCACCCATTTTCAGAGACTAGCATTTGAATATTCTATTTAGGATTTTTGTCATTAAAAAAAATAATGATAATAATAATTTAAGGCACCATGTGGCTCTTTTGTCTCCAAAGACAATTCTTTTCTCAAAGAATAAGTTTCTTCAAATGACATCCTTGTCTGATACAGTTGGGAGAGGCTTCCAACATGCATTCCTGAATACCTACTTGAGGTTTATAAATATGGTCAAATCTCCTGATCTTATACTATTTCTGGAGTGTGCTGGTAGCATTCACAATACTTTTCACTGAAGTCAATGTATGGCCAAAAATGAAGGTACTGATGTACTAAGTGAATATATTTGCATCAACTATGGTCTATATCCATGGAAATGAAAAAATAGAAAATGATAGAAACAAGGATTTGGCTATCTTGGTTGTTTCGTGTCCTTTTTTTTTTTTTTTGGATAGCTGTGTGAATATAACATCAGTGAAGATAGCTGCAATGGTTATCAAGGGGCCAGACCAACAATCAGACTATGGAAGTTGTTTTGTGGTTACTGTTGCAATCCCTTGTTCACATATTCACAATTTATAGTTTCCTTTTCTCCAGTTGCTAGATACTAAATTTGCTTGCCAGATTGACAAGGCAAGCCTTCTTCTATTCCAGGATGAATCAGTCCTCTTTGAATTTTCCAAAATAAATCCATTCAGAAATCCACCGATTCAAACTATCAACCAGCAGCCTAAATCAAAAGCAGACCATTCAGGAACCAATACTCTTCAAATTTCTTCAAAATGGATCAAACAGCTGAGGATTCAATCAGGAACCAGCTTTTTAGAATTCTCATAACATGAACCAATCAATGAGTAGCTTTCCAGCTTCAAACACAAGAGCCCAGTCAACCCATTTAAGCTCTCTGTGAGTGAACAATGACATACCAGAAAGCAGCTCCTTTGTCTCTGAAAATTCCAGTCATAATTGCTGATGAAAGTTAAGAACAAAATAAAAGGAGGCCATGGCCATTCAGCCTGAAAGCTCATCAATGCTTCAGTAGTATTGAAATTTAATATGCATTGCCAATGGCACAGTTAATACTTTTGGTAGTTTTCATGACTCCTATCTGTTAGATATTAGCATTGTAACTCCTGTAGGATAAGACACTGAATGTCAACAGTGAAATATTCTACTTATCAGAGTCTGAATTGAGGCAACTCCCTACAACCTACTTCATTCATGGGTAAAAATATGCATCTACTTTCCAAGAGCAGAAGCAGTATCTTGAGAAGGAGGAGAGAGTATAGCAATGGAATAGAACTTGGGGTTGCTGTGGTGAGTTCTAATCTTAAAGGTAAAGGTAAAGGTTCCCCTTGCACATATGTAGGGGGCTGTGCTCATCTCCATTTCTATGCCGAAGAGCCAGCACTGTCTGATAACGATTCCATGGTCATGTGGCTGGCATGACTAAATGCAGAAGGTTTACGGAGCACTGTTACCTTCCCAGTGAAGTGGTCCCTATTTTTCTATTTGCATTTTTATGTGCTTTTTGAATTGCTTATGTTGGCAGAAACTGGGGCAAGTACTGGGAGCTCACTCTGTTACGCGGCACTAGGGATTCGAACCGCTGAACTGCTGACCTTTCTGATTGACAAGCTCAGCATCTTAGCCACTAAGCCAACACATCCCCTTATCCCCTTATTCCCTTATTCCCTTATCCCCTGCCAAATAATGCTCTTTGGCCATTGATGTCCTCTAAAACCCATAGTCACTATTCTTCTTTCATGTCAGCAACAGAATCTGTCAGATCCTATAAAAAGCTTGTCCTATTCATAGTTGATATGAATCTGGCACTTCTAAAATCCATTTCATGTTCTTTAAAGAAAGCAAGCAATCTATTTTTAGTAACTGTTATTTCACAATGAAACATCTAACGCATACTTCATAGAAGTAGTTTCTGAAACCACAACACATACTTAATGTTTGATTCTTCTGGGGGGGGGGGAGGAATATGTTTGTGCTCTGTAGCCAGAAGCAGAGGTCTTATTTTTAATGCATCCAAAGCTGCTAACAAAAATGGACTGTACTATGTATTTCCCTAAAATGCACTGCCGACACTTGGTTAGCGGATATTTTTGTATAGGAGCTACAACTATAGCAAGGAAGACCATTTTGTTAAATTTTACTTCTGAGAATTTAATCACAGTATTCTGTTCCCCAGATTCCAGGATGGATATTTTTCATTCACTATAACACCTATTTCCCAGACAAATACTTTATTTTACTTACATTTACCTCCCCCCCAACTTTAGAACTTCATTGTAAGAGGCACAAATTTCATTCTAATCCTAAATATATACTGATTTAGTTATACTTAATATGAATACATAAATGAAAAATAAAATCAGACATGGAACCAGAATCAGGTTACAAATCAAACACCTTCCCAAAATATAGACTGGTAAGTAGAATGTATTCCAATATTCTAAGACCCCAAGCCATAAATTACCACCGTAAATTTCCCAGCTTCTCCCCAGCCATGGTTCTGGCATTACAATTTTGTTTCCCACCTCAAAACAGTCAGAAATCACGGTGCCAATTTTCAGCAATCAGAGTGATGAAATTTAACAGCATGATTATAGGGGCCATAATAAAAAGTTATTTTGCTGCATGTAATTTTCAGGCTATAGGTTTTCTTTGAATGTTTCAGACAGCAGGACTTGAATGAATAGATGGACGGATGGGTGAACAGATAAATGAATGAATGTTTTGATTAGGTTTCATAGATAATGAGTAAATCAATGAATGAAGATTTTGATTTTGATTTAAAATCATTTGTATGTGTGGGGAAGTGTCAGAGCAATGGCCATGCAAGTTGGGTTTTTTTAATACAACAAATAGCCCTGAATTATTCTTATTTAGGATTTTTAAGTCAAAAGACTATTTCTTAGTCAATAGGGGAATGGATTAGATAACTCTTTTTTTTTAATTTTAAGATTCATTGAGACTGAATAAAATTTCCATCCAAATGTAGAAGCAGACTCTTATTGCACTCTTTTAGAATTTCATTGTAAAAATAGTTGCCTATGCTGTTCTACACAACTGCTTTTGATTATTAATAGAGAACCCTTTATCTAACTTTGATTTCTATACTTTGGAAGTTTTGGAATTAGTAACATATTTTGCTTTTTACGGTCAGTCTTAAAATTCAAGAGAAGAAATTAACCTATTTGTCCCAGTCCTCTATTGTGGATTTCATTTTTCAGATGTATTCATTAGAAGACTTCCTGTTCATGTTTGCTTTACTTGCTTTTGTTAAATGCTGACATCAGATAAGGTTTTGTTGCTTTAGTCATAAAAGAATTGTTCAAGAAACAAGTTCATCCTAACCCCATGAGGGCGAATCTATGGCACGCATGTCACAGGTGGCACGTGGAGGCATATCGGTGGGCACATGAACGTTGGCCTAGCTCAGCTCCAGAGTGCCTGCATGCACCATCCAAATGATTTTTAGGCCTTCTGGGCCCACTGGAAGTCAGGAAACAGGCCATTTCCGGCCTCCAGAGGGCCTCCAGGGGGGTGGGGAAAGCTGTTTTTGCCCTCCCCAGGCTCCTAAAAAGGCTCTGGAGCCTGGGTAGACCAAAAAACTGGCCTTCTGATCCCACCAGAATTCAGGAAATGGGCTGTATCTGCCCTCCGGAGGGCCTCCCTAGGATACAAGAAAGCCTCTGGTGCCTTGGGAAGGCAAAAATAGGCTCTAGAGCCTATTGGGCCCACCGTGCCATCATGTGCCAAAAGCAGGGGGAGTACGGGGGGTCAGGCATGCATGCATAGAGGCAGGACACGTTGAATCATGGTTGTGGGCACGCACGTGCACGACCTCCCCTTCTCCCCCCACTTTTGGCACGTGAAGGCAAAAAGGTTAGCCATCACTGTCCTAACCTATACAGCATAAATTTAAAGTATAAAACTTGTGAAGAACAAATACACAGTTAGCAACATCTAGATAGAGAAAGGCAGCTCTGTTCTGAAGCCACTCTGACTTCATGAGATATTAGCTTGGTATGCTAAATATTTACCTAAAGTAATATCTTGAGATTTTATACTTTCTTTAATCTATTCAACACATTTAAGTTATGTTAGAAGTTATAATAGCTGCAAAGAAAGTGTTCCAATTTAGACAGTTCACAATGAAAACACAACAGAGGTTTCTCTCCTGCTTTAGTGTGCCATATACAGTAAGACAATTCTCTTCACAAACACTTACAGCATGTATCATGACACTGAAATGCACTATTCATCTCTTCCATATTTCCATGCAATATTGTAGCAAAACCTCAAAAGAGCAGAACTTGCACCGTGATGTCAATGCACAAAGTTTTGTCATTTTGGCACGACTGTGGAGAGGAACAGATGCCTCTGCTCTGCTTCAAAGCTCTGTAAATGAGCAGCAGTGTCAGTTCTGCAAAGACAAATTGCAGACATGATGCAAAGCTTCAGAGGGTAATCATTAGCCAGTTCTGACTGGGAAGGGTCTTTCTCAAGAAATATCAGCTTGAACTTGAGAAGGCTATGAAACTTCAGAAGATCCTTACTCAACGGACCTCTGAGTCACCTAAACAGAAGTGGAATGTCCTCAGATATTTGTCTGTTAAACTATTGCAGTTAAACTTCATAATGTTGCATCCCAAGACTTTCAAAAATTGCAGGATGTTAAGAAACAATTCTGTTGTAACTGTAGTCCCAGTTCTTGTACTGTGAATTATAAAATTCCCATCCTGGAAATTTCACTTGTGACTTTGTCTTGCTTCTCTTTTCAACATCAGATTATTTCATTTTTATTTGCCCATAGATTCCATATGTGATATCAGATTTTAATAAATAATTTAGTTATCTATCTAGGCAGATAGTTTTATGTATATATATTTTAGTGCTGCTTGATCATTATGGTTAAATGCTTTGAATTTAATCTTTTCTATAAGCCACTTGATGGCCTCTATTCTATTCTTGGTTCCCCAGACCTGTTAGCAAAATCAAGTTTCCAGGGCCTTGCAAAAGAGTGTCAAGATGTGGGCCAATCTTATTTCTGCAGAAGTGATGTTCTACAGGCAGGAAACTACCATTGAGAAGACCCTTCTTTTTGGCTCTACTAAATGTAATGCCTAATTCTTTCATGTTGTTTAATTTATATGAGGGAGGGAGGGAGGGAGGGAGGGAGGGAGGAAGGAAGGAAGGAAGGAAGGAAGGAAGGAAGGAAGGAAGGAAGGAAGGAAGGAAGGAAGGAAGGAAGGATTGTGCATTATAGCACGTGTGTTTTGTTCCATTGCTACAGAGGACCACAGACAGAAATAAATTAAAGGGTCAAGATCTCTGTCATCTTCCTAGCCCCAAAGCCAACTATTATGGTCAATGTTGATTTGGATGAATTCATAATAATGAAAGTTAATGCAAATTGATAAACATAAAATGCTATGTAAGGATATTCATTTGGGCCATGATTTCAGAAGAGTTGTGAACATTGCATAAACTTGAAAACCTGGGGGGGGGGGGGAAACAGAGATGTTCTGACATAAGTGTCAATGGCCAAAAGATGGGGGCCATTTGCTCTATGTAGACCAACAAATGCAATGACCCTAGCTTTATTACAGTATGCTTGCACAAAATTGTGTTGATTGATTGTGGATACTCATCTCCGGTAATTAGCCTGACACTAACCCAGTTATACTGGTGATTGACAATAGCCGAATAATCATGTTGGAGCATTTAATTTTATTAGAAAGCAAGCTAAAACTTAATGTCTGGAACCTTAAGGAAGATCTCCAGTTGTTAAAACAACAGGATAGTATTTTGATACAGGAATTTTTGCTTCTCCCCAGCTCTACAAAGTGAATCTATCTCTCATTAGAGATGATTCTAATCAAAGTGTTTTCGCTTATTATCTAGCTTGGTTTTTTCCCCCACAATGTTGCTGCAAAATATTAATCCCTGCATTTAAACAAATGGTTAGACTTGTGTTTCATAGTGAAAGTTTAACTTGTTTGAAACCTATTGCTCCTATGCACTCATATTTGCTTTCTTTGGTAAGTGAGGACAGAAGCTGTGCTCAAAGTTCTCCAACTGCATTTTTCTTCAAAGGCAGTCAAGGGCCAGTAATGAAATGGATCAAAGAATTGCAGGCCAGCAAAAAAGTCAAGTCAACTCCAGTAGAATATTCATTACTTCTACATACTTCTAATAATACTCTTTCCACACACGGCTAGAAAGGGCCTTTAGAGAAACCTGTAGGGGACCAATTCAACACAGCTCTTTCTGGATTATTATGGCTCATGTTAATCACTTGACAATGAATAATGGAGAGAAAGCCAAAGTGTATGTAACATCTTCATTAATTACAATTTAAGCTCCTATAAACAAGAGGTTAGCCTTGTTTAGCATGTATTTAGCTGCAGAAAATATTTTGAACACATCTATGTAATCCTACTATAAATAATTGAGGCTCCAAATGATTAATTTTTGTCAATTAAGTCTCTTGCCCTTAACCATTTAATGGATTAATTTCCCAATTTAAGGGCATCAGTGTTTTAATAAAGATATTTTTAAAGAATATTTAACTAAGTTAATACTGTTAACAGGTTTTTTTTAAAAGTAAGCAATACAGAGCAATCTAGGACTTTTGATTCTTAATTGATGGAGTAGAAAGAAGAAAACCTACTTAGGAGATAACAGTCACCATCAAATGAATTACAAACACATCACTATCTCTTAAGCAAGAATGTCACATAACATAACAAAAGATGCCAAATAGGGAATAATAGGCAAGCCTTCTATGGTTGAGTTAGAAGATCTAGATAGTGTAGCAGACACTTATAGACAATTTTGGAGGAAGTGAGTGACTGGCTTCATAATGGACTCTTCTGTTTGGTCTATTGGATAATCTTTGGTGACTGGTACAGAAAATATAAGATTTTTGTTCCTTTTCAAATTGTGAAGGCTATTGACACCACTAAGCATTTCAGAGATTTGAGAAGGTTGGAATGTCTAAATTTCCATCTCTCAAGTTCCATTTTGTCTCCAATGTTTTGCCATTTAAAAGTCCTTAAACACTCTTCTTCAGCAGGCTTTTAATTTGAATTTTTAATTGTTTTTATTACTCTGGTAAAGATAATTTTGACTTACAGTTCCCAAGTGCAGGCAATCATTTTGTACTCATGGATGACCTGCTAATCATTAAAGTCACATCATGCCTTTGTAAAGGGGAAGAGTTGCTCAAACTGCTTTTCGCATGCAGTTCTACACGCGAATGAGTAACTTTGGGAAAGCTTAAGTGTTGTGGTCTGTCAGCAGCCTGTGGAGCTGGCAGCAGAGTCGGATAGTGAGGAGGCTGGGGAGGAACATGGGCAGTCCTGGAGTCTGGGGAAGGCTCAGATGAGGGCCAGGTCCATCTAGGAGTTATGCACAAACTCTGGAGCCTCCAGAGTTGGACATCAGAGAGGCAGAGGAACAAGAGGAGCCTGTTCCTAGTGCATGCATGCACAGAACTGCTAAAAGGCAAGAATAGTTAAAGCAAAAGGGACGACTCATGAGTAAGGCCTGGAGAGGATCCCCCCCCCCCCCAATAAGGCTTAAAAGAGGAGCAAAGGCACATGGGCCCTTTGCTGGAAAGCAACGTTGTTGATTCTGTTCCCAGGCAGCATCTCTGCTTGATTCTGGACTCTGTGTGTCTTTGCCAAGTAGGTCTTTGGTAGCATGTCAAGGGAGATAAAGGTTGGTAATTATCCCGAAGGACTTCTCCCGAAGGACTTTTTGCAACTAATTGGGACTCAGCTGTGTATGAAAGTAATTCACAGCTATTGCAATAAAAGAGGTTTTTGGGACTATTCATGTATTTTAATGACTCAGGAAACCAAGGTCACAACATTAAGAACAATGTGAATTAAAAGGACACCTTTTGAAAACAAAACAAATGTTAAACCTGTTTTACCTCCTCCATTATTTCCTCATTCTTAAATCATCAAGCGTCTGAGAAAATAAAGTTTCTAAGAATGCTATAAAAAAACAACAAAGCTCCAGAAATGGAGATTAAGACCAGAGCATTGTGAAAGTCTAAAAGTCTGCTATATCAAACTTGATTTGCCAGGGCTTTGAAATATATATTTCATTTATACAGTTTTGTCTCTTAATGTGAGGCTCATCACGTTTACCATGAATAAATATACACACAAATATGTACATAATTTCAATTATATATACACATACATATATATATATATACAGTGTCTCTCTCTCTCTCTCTCTCTCTCTCTCTCTCTCTGTCTCTCTCTCTCTCTCTCTCTCTCTCTCTCTCTCTCTATATATATATATATATATAGATAGATAGATAGATAGATAGATAGATAGATAGATAGATAGATAGATAGATAGATAGATATAGATATATATATATATGTAGGTCTTTGGTTATTCAGGTCTTCTCCCGCGTAGAATTGGAAGTATCTTGGCGACGTTTCGACGAAGTCTCATTCGTCATCTTCAGGCTGGTGTTCTCGGCTTCGTTCTTCCAGGAGCAATGCTTCCAATTCTACGGGGAGAAGACCCGAATAACCAAAGACCTACATACAAACATCATGCTGTGTGGGCGTTTTTCTATCTCAATGGCTTCTCTGATTATTCTGTTGTTGAAGTGTTCAGTTTTGGCGATAGTTCTGGTCTTTTTGAAGTCAATTTCATGTCCTGTGGCTTTAAGGTGTTGGACCAGAGAAGAAGTTGGTTCTTCTTTTCTGATTGAGTTCTTGTGTTCTTCAATGTGTGCACTTATTCTTCTGTTGGTTTGTCCGATGTATGTGGTGGGGCAGGCGGTGCATGGGATTTCATGTACTCCTTGATTTTCTAACTCAATTTTGTCTTTGGGGTTCCTTAGGATGGTGGATATTTTTCGGTTTGTGCAGAATGCTGTCTTGATGTTGTGTTTGTGGAGGATTTTGCTGATTCTGTCTGTGGTGCCTTTTATGTATGGGTGGAGGGCTTTGCCATTTTCTTGTTCTCTGTCTTGGATTTTAGTGGGGGTTTCTTTTTGGATTAGGTTGGTAATCTTATTTCTTTGGAATCCATTGGATGTTAGTACGTTAGTAAGAATGTGTAGTTCAGTTTTTAGGTGTTGTTCGTCAGCTAAGCGTTTTGTTCTGGAGATGAGTGTCTTGGCTACAGAGTTGATCTGGACTGGGTGGTAATGTGAGAGTGCATGCAGATAGTGGTTTGTGTGTGTTTTCTTCTGGTAGATGGTGTGTCCTAGGAAGCCATTGGATTTCCTGTAGACTAAGACATCCAGGAAGGAAAGTTGGTTGCTCGCTTCTGTTTCCATGGTGAACTGTATTTTGGGGTATAGGCTGTTGAGGTGTGTAAGGAAGTTATCCAGTTTTTCTTTCCTGTGTGGCCAGATTATGAAGGTGTTGTCTACGTATCTGAGCCAGAGTTTGGGTTTGTGATCAGATTTTTCTAGAGCTTGGGTTTCAAAGTGCTCCATGTAGAGGTTGGCAATGACAGGTGAGAGGGGTAATCCCATGGGTGCTCCTATTTGTTTGTATTTTTGTCCGTTATAGATGAACTATGTGTTGGATAGGCAGTGGTTGGTCAGATCTAGGATGTGCTTGGGGGAGTTATATATTTTTTGGATAACTGTCAAGGCTTCTTTGATTGGTACTTGGGTGAAGAGGGATATGACATCGAAGCTCACGAGTAGGTCATTGGGCTGTAAGTTTTGTTTCTTTATGATGTCTATGAACTGGAGTGAGTTTTTTACATGTGAGGTGATAGATTCTGCATAGGGCTATAGTTGTTTGGCGAGAAATTTGGCTAGGTTTTGTATAGGTGAGCCTATAGAGCTGACGATGGGTCTAAGTGGGGTTTCTTCTTTGTGTATCTTGGGGAGACCGTAAAGCTTAGGGCATCTGGATGATTTCTCTCTGGGAATGATTCTTTGCTCTCTCTCTCTCTCTCTCTCTCTCTCTCTCTCTCTCTCTCTCTCTCTCTCTCTCTCTCTCTCTCTATATATATATATATATATATATATATATATATATATATATATATACATAATAATGTTTTTTAATACAAAAAAACATATATATATATATATATATATATATATGTATGTATGTATGTATGTATATGTATATGTATATGTATATGTATATGTATACATGTATATGTATATGTATATGTATATGTATATGTATATGTATATGTATATGTATACATGTATATGTATATGTATATATATGTATGTAAAAGGTTAAAATCTCAGGTGTTTTCCTGCATCATTAAAAGTCTGTTAGTTGAAATGCTTGAAATCCTGACTAAAATCCCAGCTTAAGATCCTCCAAAATCCCAACAAAACAAAACACTTTGTAAGGTCTTTTGAAACTCTGGCTAAAATCTTAACCAATACTTTAAAAGTTTTCCTTTTTGGCAACATTTCAACAAGCTCTCTAACTTGTCATCATTGGCCCCTACTTTCAGTTTAGAAGCTGTGGGTATGCTGCGAGATCAGAGTTGTCACTTTTCTATGTTCACTGCTGCTGATGTATGCTGGTTAGCCTGCAACTCTTTGTCCTGATTGGAGGGCAGCAGTTTTTTTTTCCTGCTTCATTATCCTAACTGCAGCCTGACTGCGTGTTAAAGGCCCAGGTTTCTCTGGTTCCCTATTACTAACTGTCAACTGCAAAGAAGGAAGGATTCTGGTAGGCATCTCAACACCGCTGATTGCTTGTTGAGATCTCAGTCTATCTTCTGGCTTGGTTTTCTCTCTCTCTCTATTGCTAGCTATCATCTGCCAAGAGGGAAGGACTTTGGCAGGCATTACAACACCACTAGTTGCCTGTTGGGATCTCTGTCTATCCTCTGATGTTAAAATTTGAGTTTCCCTCAGTGCAGGTCTCTAAATACTTGATAATCTAGAAGCGTCATCTTGTCTATTCATATTCTGCAGTCCCTTTTCAATTTCGATAGCCTCCCTAATTATTCTTTTATTAATCTGTTCCTCTTTCACCACTGTTCTAGTATTGTTGAAGTCGATATTATGTCCCATGGCCTTCATGTGTTGTACCAAGGAAGAAGTTTGCTCTTCTTTTTTCACTGCATTTTTGTGTTCTTCTAAATGCACACCTATTCGTCTATTCATCTATCCAATGTAAGATGACTGACAGGAGGCACATGGCACCTTGTATACCCCTTGATTTTCCAGTTCAATTTTATCCTTGGGGTTTCTTAACATCATCGCTATTTTTCTATTTGTGCGAAACACTGTTTTTATTTTGTGTTTCTGTAATATCTTACTAATTTTATCGGTGGTCCCTTTTATATAGGGCAGAATGGCTTTCCCATATTCTGTTCTTCTTCTTGGGTTTCGCTCTGTCTTAATGTCTCTTGCCAGATTATACTTCTAATTTTATTTTTGTGGAACCCATTTGCCATTAATATCTCTGTGAGAGTCTGAAGCTCTGTTTGTACATGTGCCTCATCTGCTAGACGTTTAGTTCTAGTAATTAAATTTTTTATCACTGAATTTATTTGCGAAGGATGATGTTTGCTTTGTTGGGATTTTGGAGGATCTTAAGCTGGAATTTTAGACAGGATTTTAAGTATTTCAACTAACAGACTTTTAATGACGCGGGAAAAGACCTGAGATTTTAACCTTTTATATACACACACCCACGAAAACTTGAGAAGACGTGTATACACACACACACACACACACACACACACACACACACACACGTGACTGAGATGCATAGATGTATGTAAGCTGAGCTCTCTCTATAAGCTGAGTTCTAATCTTTTTAGCAAAATGAAGTAAAGTTAAATTGAAGCAAAGATGGCTTGATGTGACATCTTGGGAATAGAGGCATATCTAGCATAAATATTAACACTGACCCCAGAAACTAATTTGAAATATAATGGCCCATACATGTTCCACTAGAAGATCTTGGCAAATTTAGGATGATATCCTACCAGCAAAAACATGCTTGTATGCCTCTTCAAACACATCCCTTTTTTATTGCGTGGAACATTCATAATCATGTCTTTAACGGCCTGCTGTTCCCTTTGAATGATTTTAATATGAATATTTTCTGGACGTTGTAATTCTAACTGCTTAATAGCATACTGGCAATGAAAGCTACAGTGACCAGATGTAATAGCGAGCAGGTCTCTTGTAACTTTAATCATTGTGGAAAGGGGGAAAAAAAAGTTTATTTCTTTTTATCCCTACATGAAATCAGAATAGAAAGTAACCCCAAGGGCCATTTAATACACGTTTTAAAGAAATGCAATATCCACATAGACCACAATACTTTCTACACAGCTATTAAAAAATAATGGTGCCCTGTCCAACTTTGCATGTGTTCAATCATCCAGGAAGAAAAATTCATTTGCATTCAAGTTTTACCTATCCATTCTGTAAACCACATAACTGAATGCAAAGTGCTTCAGCTTATCAAAAGGGTTTCGAAAAGTAAAGTTTACGGGGAAACTTAAGTCAACAGGAATAATTTAGCCAGGCAAAGAAAGGAGATGATAGAACCAGTGACAATGAATGGCAGACTTTATAGTAGTCAGCTTCATTCTTTGTTGCTCAAACCAAAGAAAAAGGACTGACATAGAGATGCTTAAGGTACTTCTTTCAGTTATATCTGATACAAACTGACCTGTTTACCATCTCATGTTCTGATATGAGAATCAAGAGCATAGTTACCATATCCTCACTTTTCATGAGTGCTTCAATTGAGTTTTCAGAACCAGAAAAACATCAAGTCATATCTCATGAGAATGTGATTCTACTTATCTCTCAATATCAGATGAGTTTACGTGTCAATACCCAGGTTCTTTTATGAAAGCAAAGGTTATCAGATTCAAAGAGTTACTGTAGAAATAAATGAAGATTTTGATTCACTTTTGATGGTATTTTCTGACAATGTGGAAATGAGTTCTGCTCCAGCTGAAATTGCTGAATGGATTATGGATGGAACATTGATTTCTTCAAATATGTGACTCAAATGAACCATGTCTGCAGTAGATTTTGATATCAAATTAAAAATTGAATTAATTCCGTTTAGAGCACTTGCGCAAATGTACAGATGCTATAAACTGATTCTCATCAAATGTGCAAATGAAAGCCAAGTCTTTCAGAATTTCAGAGGTATTCAATATGATCTAGAAAATCAGCCCTTTTCAGAGATTGAATTGAATATTTGAAGTGAATATTCATATAGTCGTACTATGACAAGATTTGAGCATTCCCATTGTTGAAATAAATTGCTTACAAACAAAGAAACAAATGAAGAAGCAGAATATTATTCCAGGGCCTTGCAGAAGCGGCCAAGAATTTTCTATTGTCTTGCATGAATCAGCATCAGAGGTGGGTTTCAGCAGGTTCTGACCAGTTCTGGAGAACCAGTAGCGGAAATTTTGAGTAGTTCGGAGAACTGGTAAACACCACCTCTGACTGGCCCCTCCCCCATCTATTCTCTGCCTCCCAAGTCCCAGCTGATCAGGAGGAAATGGGGATTGTGCAGTAACCTTCCCCTGGAGTGGGGAGGGAATGGAGATTTTATAGTATCCTTCCCCTGCCATGCCCACAAGCCATGCCACACCCATGAAGCCACACCACAGAACCAGTAGTAAAAAAAATTGAAACCCACCACTGATCAGCATGGATGACTCTAACATCTCTCTTCCCTACTGCTTTGGATTTTGAAACTCTGTTCTGCTCATCCAGGAACACCAACTAGCAGTCAGAAAACACAACAAAACCTCCTTAATCTCATCACACATAGACAGACTCGACCATAGTTTCAACTTGGAAGCTGAGCATCCTAGGCAAAACGACCAGAACACTTCCTTGCCAGTGGCCAACACCCAGGTTAAAAGCAGACAATCAAGCAGAAAACAATACACTAATTCAGTAATTACAAAAGAGAAAACCTAACCTCGGTAACATTGGTAGGGCAAGCTTCTGCATATAAACAGGGTGCCAAGCCCATATTCACTAGCACCGATGATTTTACCTAATCAGGTAATAAAATATCTGCAAGCAAACAACTAAGGTCACAGAGCATCAAGGACTCTGACAGTTCAAGCCTATATATGTATATTCTTTTTTATTGGCCAACTTCTCCAGAGTACAGCAATTTAAACACAAGAGAATCCTGTAAAATTACAATTAAGTTTACAATCTAAATGGATAAATAACTAGAACAGATAGAGAGAGAGAGAAAAGACATAAGTAATACTAGAATTTATAAAACACTGTGAGAATGTAAAGCTATGGTAACTTTTGTTTTCAAAGACCAACAATAATACTTGCAACCACATCTCATGTTTCTGCCTGCTTGGACTAGGATAGAACAGTTAAGAGAGTGGAATTTATGGGTGTTTATGAAACTGAGTAGGCAATTATTCACTTTCTTTATCCAATGAGAGCATTAAAGCACTACTCTGACCTCCCAGGATGAATATTATCACGTTTTTGTATTTATTAGTGCCTTTACTTTTATATCACTGATATTCATTTTTATGAGATTTTTATTTTGATGTTTGGAATATTGTGTTTATCTTGCAATAGGCCTGGGAATCAGATTATTCTCTATCCTGCCTGCTGTTTCCCAGTTCCAGAAGATTTACAGTTTAAGATGATTGCTGGCCATTGTATCCTAATGACAGTAGCTTAGTTTTAATGACTAAAAAGTTGCTACCAACTGCACATTCAATGTCAACCAATGCAGATTCACAATAGCTCCTGTTGTGCTTTAAAAAAAATACTACACATACCTCACTTATCAAAGTTAATAGAATTTCTACCTCTTCAAGGCAATTGTTCTGCATTATACTGAATCCTCATACATAGCATTTAGAAACCTTCCTGCTGTTTCTATAGAACTGATCCTCACACAATTAAAGGCAACATATAGTGAAAAATAAATGTGGAAACTGAGTTTAAAAAGGCTTAAAGACACAATAGTGACATAGTTTAAAAATATTGCCTTCCCACTGCTAATGGATGTTTCTTGACAGGGATGATTGCACTAGGGTCACTAGAAACAAAATCCAGAACAGAGTTTTAGGTCAAGCACAGTGAATCTAGCCAAGAATGAGCAGTAAAAAGAAAGTTGCAGTGAAAATCAGGGTCAAGCCAAATAAATCCAGCTGAGTAAGAGGCAATGTACAGAAAGAAAGTACCTATGCACAAAAATTATTCCGGCAGTAAACAGCCTGGAACTGGAGACTTTAAACTTGAGTTGTTGGACCTTCACTATAGGTTAGGGTTAAAGGTAAAGATTCCCCTCACGCATATGTGCTAGCCATTCATGCTTTCAAACTGCTAGGTTGGCAGAAGCTGGGACCAGTAATGGGAGCTCACCCCATTATGCACCACTAGGGATTTGAACCTCTGAACTGCCAACTTTTCGATTGACAAGCTCAGTGTCTTAGCCACTAAGTCACCTTAGGGTTAGGGTTCCATTAATTCCTAGAGCTAGACGTTAGTTCACATCTTGGTTTCATAAAAATTGAGTATCTCTTATTTAAAGTTCTAAACTGTGAAATTTTACACAAGTTCTAGATGATTGCATAGGGGTACAGAAAACTCTAGCTTTGTTGCCATCTGTTGCACATCCAAAGTTTGCGGCTTATATCTGATGTGTCTACTCTGATGTAAAATTTACTTTTTCAAGGAGAAACATTATTTGAAGTGACCTTATTCTGCCGATCTGGTTATTTGTTTCTAAAGTAAGTAGAACATGGCAAGTAATTGTGACATTGCTCTTAAAAGTGACTGGCTCTATCAGGAAAGCAATTCAATCTCTCACTGAATCCAGATTTTCTTTCATATCAGCAAAATATTCTGCCACCACCAGCTATTGAGTTGTAGGACATGATTGGATTCTCTTTTATTGTGGTTAATTGTGTTCCATGGGAATCGAATGTTTCTGAACAATTGTCTGAAATTGTCAAATTAAAAAAAAGTGGAGGAGACATAAAAAAATAGTAGTTATGTTTTTGGTTTTTTTTTTTACTGATTGTTGAGGTTTCCAAATCACAAATGAGTTTCCTACAGTTTTCAAACATCAGTGCATGGAGACTCTTTTAAAAGTCAGTTTAGGATAAAGCAATAATGCTCACAACATTGAGCCTCTTCCATTTCCAATGTATTTTAAAGAGATATGAATTAATAGTTAGTGCACCCTGTTCACGCATAATCTCTATACATTTGTATATATCCTACTTCAAAATGTCACCCCATTTAGCCTCAAATGTGACAAGACATTGTGGCCATGTATTTGTTTTCCCATTTGCTGGTTGTAAACCTTTGGGAAAGGGGGATTGAGAATCTCATGTGACTTTTACTAAATGTTTCTGGGGCCGCACTTATACAGGATGCAAGAATGAATGATCAAATCAGAAAGTGACATGTTCTTAATCACGTTTTCATCTGTATTAAGAAAATATTGGAATGTGCAGAAATGAATAGATTGACACCTGCAATTAAAGGGAAGGAAGAATCTGATTATTATAACATATGGGATTTATTTTATCAATGGTTAGAGAATAAATATGAAAGTAATGTATAATAAAGTTAAATAAGTTAAGAAGAGAAATGTTATGATAATAGATATGTTAAGTATTAAGTATTAATATTAAAATAAGAGTAGATATAAATAATGAATATGGTGGTAAGTTTTAACTGTTGTGACACCAAAAAAATTGTACTCAGATGACACAGTTTAATGAATGATGGAATGTTTTGTATTAAAAGAAAATTAAAAATTTTTAAAAAAGAAAGTGACATGTTCATTGTAAAAAGTAATACATCTTTCTTCTACCTGAATTATAAAATGGCTCTATCCCTTTGCCATGTGATCAAACTGAGCAGTCCTAGAGGAGATCAACCCTGACTGCTCTTTAGAAGGCCAGATCCTGAAGATGAAACTCAAATACTTTGGCCACCTAATGAGAAGGAAGGACTCACTGGAGAAGAGCCTAATGCTGGGAAAGACTGAGGGCAAAAGAAGAAAGGGATGACAGAGAACAAGATGGCTGGATGGTGTCCCTGAAGCAGTAGGCATGAGCTTAAATGGACTCCAGAGGAAGGTAGAGGACAGAAGGTCTGGAGGAACATTGTGCATGGGGGTCACGATGGGTCAGACATGACTTCACAACTAACAACAAAATCCCTTTGTCATCCATTCCACCCCATTTATCCAAGTTTATGATTGAAAAAGATAATAATTTTAACTTTTCTACTGAAAACTGCTTTGGGATGTCAACTTTTGGAGGTGCAGGTTGTGCATCCATGATGAATGGAGGACATAAGCTTCAGAAAACTGAAGTGGAACTCCATCTTAAACCTAAAGAAGAGTCATGTTTTGTCTGGAACAGTTCAAAACAGCAAAGCAGCTGTTAAAGAATTGTTTTCCTATGCAAATCCCAATATTCTGGAGTGCTACGTGTGTCACAGTTCACAAAATATACCCATTTAATGAAAAATACCTGGAAATATAGGTCTTTTAAGAAGCATTAAAAGAGTGCCACCATGGCTAGAGGTCTTTCAATTTTTGGACTGATATTGACATGGAAGCTAGGACTACCATATCTGGGCTTTAATCTATATAATCTAGAGTTACATTATACTGTGTATCTGTGTATATTTATATCTACATGTTTTTCTGTGTATCTGTCTTTGTCTCTGTGTAATCTAGGTAACTACTAGGAGAATTTATAATGTGATTGTCATCCAAATTGTTGCAGCCTAGATCTGGTAGGCCCAATAAGTAGAAGGTATTCTGTATTAGAAGGGACACAGTGGGTCAGCGGCTAAGATACTGAGCTTGTCGATTGAAAGGTTGGCAGTTCAGCAGTTCAAATCCCTAGTGCCAGGTAATGAGATGAGCTTCCATTACTTGTCCCAGCTTCTGCCAAACTAGCAGTTTGAAAGCATGTAAAAAATGCAAGTAGAAAAATAGGGACCACCTTTGGTGGGAAGGTAACAGTGTTCCATGTGTCTTTGGAATTTAGTCATGCTGGCCACATGACTACGGAGATTTCTTTGGACAGCACTGACTCTTCAGCTTTGAAACGGAGATGAGCACCACTCCCTAGAGCCGGGAATGACTAGCACATATGTGTGAAGGGAACCTTTACCTTTATTCTATAATAAAAAACATAGAAGGAAGAAAGTCACTGCTTGATGGTGAAGTAATTAAGATTATGTCCTAAAAAGGAAATGGGCCTTTCCAAATTGCATATGATGTGAAATGTAAATTATATAGGATGACAATAACAGCTTCATAAATCTAACTTAATTAGGCAAGAGGGTAAATTAAGGCACAGATAGTAAAGCAAATGAGCTTTACTATCTCTGTTCAGCAGCATTTCCTAACAATAAGCACTTGTGACCAGAACTAAATAATATGGATATCCTTTGGATTTCTGTCCTGAGACTCAAGTCAAACTAAACTGATTTTGACTTCTTTAGGATGAAACAAGATCTACAAATTGACCTGAGCAGAAATTGAATTGATGCTAGATTTTGAAAGAAATGTAACATTTGTAGTAAAGAGGAAGCAAGTGTTGTGCTTGCAAAAAAACAAATCTACTTTCGGTCTTGCTGATCTAGGATAGGGGGAAAAGAAGGAACAAAAATAAAAATGCTGACATATTACAATGTAATAACTTGAGACTATTGATTGGGGGTTTCCATTTAGACTGCTTTGGTGAATTCTTGTACTTAAATATCATTTAACTCTGTCCAAAGTTATCATTTTGGAAACATGCTTACACTTGTACTCTTGAAATATAAGTGTTAGGTAGTGTGTAATTAAAGGTATCACTACATGAAATACTTTCAGTTTGCCTACTAAACCATGCGGAAGATTACTGAAGTCTTTAATCCTCCCTCCAAATCTGAGAAAAATAAAATTGAGAAACTTAGTTGGTGGGAGATAGCAGCTTTCAGGGTTCTTCCTCCCAACTGAAATAAAGTCCTATCTAATAATCCCACAGAAAATTTGTTGCCCTGATGGTTTCCAGTCACAATGCTAACAAATAGTGTTCTTTAGAGGACAGAGACGGAAGGATTCCTCAGACTTCGTTTACTTCCCCTACCACCAAACTTCTCTAGTTCTCACCAGGCTAAAATGACCATTAGGTACAAGGCTGATCTACACTCATCTGATTATGTAACCAAAATAATGGCTGATGAAGCATGACAGGTAGTATCCACAGTGAAACCTAGTTTAAGATAAAGAGCCAAGCACAACTTTAATTCTAGAACAATTTAAGACTGCCTCAGCTATGGGGCGAGAATCAAATGAAGAACTCATCATGAAAATAAAGTAGACAAAATGTTGGTTGTATGACAGTTAAATTCAAGTGGGAAAAGATTCTGAGATGGTCCAACTCTGTCAATTTTGAAGTGGATCTAAGTGAAAATGAAATCCTCCAATTTGGTCCAAACTGAGACTAGATTATTTTCCAAATGGCCAAATCAGGCACAAACTTTCTGTTGACCACACTCTACCGTTATTAAAAAACCCTTTGCTGGCCAAGTTTAAAAACAGGCATTCAGGTGCTGACATCCTTCATCTGTTCTGGAATTTTCATAAACCTGAGTTCAGAAATCTCCTATTTAGCACCTAACATAGAACAATCTCATTAAAGACTTCAAAGATCACAGTAAAAATAGAAAAGGGTAATAAAATATAACAATGTATTAATATTGACCTATGACACGTAGCATTTTCTTTTGATCTTTTAAAAAACTGCACTTACATCTTAAACATTTCTTGCTAATAAATGAGATCATTATGGAGTTGGCATATATATACGTGTGAGGTGAAAAAACTCATTTCAGTTCATAGACATCATAAAGAAACAAAACTTACAGCCCAGTGACCTACTTGTGAGTTTCGATGTCATATCCCTCTTCACCCAAGTACCAATCAAAGAAGCCTTGACAGTTATCCAAAACAAATATAATCCCCCCAAGCACATCCTAGATCTGACCAACCACTACCTATCCAACACATACTTCATCTATAATGGACAAAAATACAAACAAATAGAAGGAGCACCCATGGGATCACCCCTCTCACCTGTCATTGCCAACCTCTATATGGAGCACTTTGAAACCCAGGCTCTAGAAAAATCTGATCACAAACCGAAACTCTGGCTCAGATATATAGATGACACCTTCATAATCTGGCCACATGGGAAAGAAAAACTGGACAACTTCCTCACACATCTCAACAGCCTATACCCCAAAATACAGTTCACCATGCAAACAGAAGTAAACAACCAACTTCCCTTCCTGGATGTCTTAGTCTACAGGAAATCTGATGGCTCCCTAGGACACACTATCTACCAGAAGAAAACACACACAAACCGCTATCTGCATGCACTCTCACACCACCACCCAGCCCAGATCAACTCTGTAGCCAAGACACTCATCTTGAGAACAAAACGCTTAGCTGACAAACAACACCTAAAAACCGAACTACACACTCTCATTAATGTACTAACATCCAATGGATTCCAAAGAAATAAGATTACCAACCTAATCCCAAAAGAAACCCCCACTAAAATTCAAGACAGAGAACAAGAAAATGGCAAAGCCCTCCTCCCATACATAAAAGGCACCACAGACAAAATAAGCAAAATCCTCCACAAACATAACATCAAGACAGCATTCTGCACAAACCGAAAAATATCCACCATCCTAAGGAACCCCAAAGACAAAATTGAGTTAGAAAATCAAGGAGTATATGAAATCCCATGCACCGCCTGCCCCACCACATACATCGGACAAACCAACAGAAGAATAAGTGCATGCATTGAAGAACACAAAAACTCAGTCAAAAAAGAGGAACCAACTTCTTCCCTGGTCCAACACTTTAAAGCCACAGGACATGAAATTGACTTTAAAAAGACCAGAACTATCACCAAAACTGAACACTTTAATAACAGAATAATCAGAGAAGCCATCGAGATAGAAAAATGCCCACACAGCATGAACAAACGAGACGATACTTCCCGCCTACCAGCCATTTGGAAACCCGCCCTTATTGACAAATGAGTCCCTAACACGATGAATGACACCAGACCCACGCTCACAAGAGCCACCCAGGATGTCATCACCACACATCCACGCAGAAAGCAGACTCAAACCCACACTGATAATGAGGCATGACCAAGGACCAGAAGCCAGACCACAGCTGCATCATTAGCCACTTTAAACCCCTCCAATCCATACATAAAGCAGACCGACACCCAGCATGAAGAGCTCTCACGGCCACAAACACGAAGCCAAACAACAACAACGCAGCTCACCAGCTCAAATCCCCTGCAACTCAGACTAAGCCGAGCACAACCAAGCCCCCACCCAAACAGAACACACCCCCAGCCAATCAGAGCACAACCAACCCCCCATCCAATCAGAGCACAGCCAAGCCCCTAACCAATCAGAACACACATCCACCCAATCAGAACACAGCCAAGCTCTCACCCAATCAGCTCACACCCCCACTAGCAGTGAAAAGGAAGAGACTGCTGCGATCTCACATTGCTCCTGAAAGCATGAAGCCGAGAACACCAGCCTGAAGATGATGAATGAGACTTCGTCGAAACGTCGCCAAGATACTTCCAATTTTATGTGGGAGAAGACCCGAATAACCAAAGACTTACATATATATATTTATATAATTTTATTTTCATAGGTCTTTATGTGTATTATTCTTTATGCCAGGATTTTCCTATGTAAATCAAGATGTTTCATAGCCAAATTTCAGTGAAATCTTATTCACTAGTTTTTAGGCTTTCTCAAACATTAAAGCAGCCATTTTGCTGTCTGTTTGAATATCTGGGAGAGACTGGGATAGATATATATATTTAATTTATCTAATTTATATATATATAAATTAGATTTATATGCCGCCCTCCTCGAAGACTCAGAGCGGCTTACAATGCGTTAAGCAATAGCCTTTATACTTTTGTATATTTTTTATACAAAGTCAGCTTATTGCCCCCACAACCTGGGTATTCTGGACCTATATATTTATTTTTTCATTCCATATGGTCCTCATTACAGTATCCCAAACTAATAAACAATTAGGGTATCTTCTCAAATCTGAACTGAGTTTAACTATCAGAATTCTCAAAAAACAGCATTAGATTAAGATGTTTCTAGCCACTTTCCAAAAAAATAGTTCTACAAAATATAAATAAATTCAAAAGGAAGACTAAAGTGGATGATTATTAGAATTAATATAATGGTATTTTTAATGGGCCATTGTTACAATGATGGATTGTTCTTGTATAATCAGTGTAGAGCTCATAACAGCATTTAATGATCAGTGTTAATTAATATTCTATTATGATTGTTCTTGTATTTCATAGTCATGAACAATTCTTTATTAAAGAAAAGTTTTATGAATTATAGTTTTATCCTTTTCATGCAGCCCTTGAATGTCATTCAGCCCTTGCAAAGTATCAGCTACTCTGAGATTTTGAATTAAATTCCCAGGAAATTCAGGCTGCATGGGGCAAAATGTGACTTATAAAGCCAAAACTACAGTACTATAAAGTGAAGAAATGATGCAAGAATATACCTTTCCCTGCCTGTATTTCAGAACACTTCATTGACTTGTTAGATATATGCCTATATTTCTTTATGGATTCACAATCACTGGATGAGAAAATTATAAGGCTAAGACTTATAATGCAAGGTTGATTGATTGATTTTATAGACTACCATAATCAAATGGACTATTGCCAGTTTACAATCCAATGAAAAATAGATCTACATTAAAACTACAATTTAAATGTTAAACACAATTCCAATCCCAGACACCAATCCCAGCAGCCACCATCTGAATATCAGAAACTCTAGGAAAGATCCTGTCTTCCCTATTGCATGAGAAGATTCCAAGGATATTGATTAGAGTTCTCAAGGAAGACTATTTCACCAGTTGGGAATCCCCAGAGGAAGTCATAACTTCCAGATCCCATTCCTCTTAATCCAACATGTAGGAAGTTAAGAAACTCACTTGGGAGAAACATCAGTGGAACTGTTCCAAGAGAAAGAGTGAATCCTGAAAAATATCCAAGAGCCAAGGCATATAAGACTATAAATATTTATTTATTTTTATTTATTTGTCAAGAACATATTAGGTAATTTATATAATTAAAAGCATGAATTGAATACATAAAATAGATACAAGGAGAGGAAACATTAGGACAGGGACGGTAGGCATGCTGGTGCTCTTATGCATGCCCCTTACAGATCTCTTAGGAATGGGGTCGGGTCAACAGCAGACAGTCTTAGGTTTATTAATGTCAGCATTTTGCTTTCTAACCCAAACCCTACCAAAAGCTAATGCAACGTGGACCACATAGATGTTTTGGCTTTACTGACTCTCGCCCACCAATGTCTGTGCTACTGCATTTTCCACCAAGTTCAGTTTACAAGTGGACTCCAAAGCTTGCTTTCAGAAAAAACACACAGCAGTGGTTTGTATTTGTGGTGATAAGACTATGAATCTACCTTCAGGCTGTCTGTGGGTTTTTTCCACAGCCTACATTTTAGGAGGTACAGTACATGGTAATAAACTGCTTGTCTCCTGCCTGGATCTCATGTAAAATAAATAAACAAAAAACAAAGCAAAAGAAAATGAACAAAAATCCCCAGAGCCCATCTTGTTGAAATGATAGTTGCATTGGAGTGTGGGGGAAAGGTGAAATGCCTGTGCTGCCTGTTATTATGGGGACTTGGTGGCACAGTGGTTAGAATGCCTCCTCCTACCTCCTACCGGCCTCCTACCTCCTACTGGCTTCCCACCGTCCTGTGCGTTCTCATAGAACTGCCCTCCTCCAGGTGCCATTAGCTAGACAATGTCTGCTGGCAACCCCCAGGATGAGGGCATTCTCTGTGGCCGTACTGACCCTCTGGAATGGGTTACCCACCTAGCTCTGGACGGCTCCCAATCTCCGCACATTCTGCACCAGCCTGAAGACATGGCTTTTTTATCAAATTCCCTGACTGATTATGGAGGTTTTAATTTGGGGATTTTAAATTTTGGATTGGATTTTAATATTGTATTATTATTACTATTATTGTTTTTATTATTGTTTTTATTGTGTGAACTGCCCTGAGTCCTACGGGAGAAGGGCAGCATATAAAAGTTAATAATACATAAATAAATAAATGCAGTATTGCAGGCTAATTCTGTCCACTGCCAGGAGTTCAATCCTGACCAGCTCAAGGTTGACTCAACTTTCCATCCTTCCGAGGTCAGTAAAATGAGAACCCAGATTGTTGGGGACAATATGCTGATGTTGTAAACCATTCAGAGAGTGCTGTAACATACAGGGAAGCAGTGTTTATGTCTAAGTGCTAATTATCCTTATATCAAACCAGATGTAGTTAATGCATAGGCTTTTGTCTTTCAAAACGGGAAAGGGTTATGTGAATTAGTTTGATATGTATGGTAGTTTAGATATTTGTAATTCTCTCTGTATATTAAATGCATAGGTGTACAACAATTTCATGCCATGATGACCCCTATGATTGCGTAAAACAAATGTGATGGGTAAATGTGTTTTTTTTATCCCACCTTTTTTTAATTTTTATAAATAATTTCAAGGCAGTGAATACCTATCTTCCTCCTATTTTCCCAACAAAATCCTGTGAGGTGAGTTGGGCTGAGGCAGTGACTGGCTCAAAGTCACACCAGCCAGCTTTCATGCTGGTTGCCTGGTGCCTTAACCACTGGCTTGTGCTATTTGTCCATGTAGCTTTCCACCCATCAAAGTCCTTGCATAGGAGTATGACTCAGGTAGGAATTTAAGTATCTCCACTTGGGAGAAACATATTAATAGAATACGTAATGTTCTGTCCACTTTCTTCTACACATTTCTGCATTAGGACAAAACTCTGTGAACCTGGTCATGAATAGACAAATCACAATATTGTCAGGAGATTTGGCTATCCTAAGAGCAGTAAGCACCACCCCAGTTATCTTCTGGGGTGTTTCAAATTGCCTTCTTTTCCACTGCCTCCACTAGCTAGCTCTTCCTCTTTTTCCTCCTCATATGGTCCAGTACGGAAGAATATAGACCTTGTGAAGAAAGTAGAGAGCAACGACCTATTAAGTAAGGAGAACAAATGACTCAGTCTTGAGAAAGAAGAAAATGTTAGAAAGAAATTCATTGTAACCCTGCCTTGATATTGTTTGGTATAAAATGGAGTAGAAACTCTGAAAGGCTTTCAAGATTCTGTTATGCTGCATTACCACAATAAAGGGCATTTCTGAAATACAGGCTGCTAACCTTTCTTGACCTTGGAATGGTATCAGGTGCTTCTTCTGATAGGAGATTTTGTCTTATCCTATCTGATGATGCATCATATGTATGCATGAGGTTGTGCATGTGTGTATATGCCCAGTATGTGTAGATATATTTTGTGTGCTTGTGTGTGTAGGAAAGGACATAGTAATAGAGACAGCTAAAGGGAAATGGGTGGTTCCAAAATGTGCAAAATAAATAAATAAATAAAAAGCTACGTGCTTGAAGTCTACTGATATAATTGTAAGCCCCTTAGAGTTGCCTTTGGCATGGTGGGCGGCATATGATAGATATAGCAATAGCACTTTGATTTATAGATCACTTCCCAGTCTTTGCAGCCCACCCTAAGTGGTTTACAGAATCAGCATATTGCCCCCAACAATCTGGGTCCTCATTTTACTGACCTCAGAAGAATGGAAGGCTGAGTCAACCTTGAGCCGGTGAGACCCGAACTGCCAAATTGCTGGCAGCCGGTAATCAGCAGAAGTAGTCTGCAGGACTGCATTCTAACCATTGTGCCACTATGATGATAAATAGATAGATGATGATAGATAGATAGCTAGATAGATAGCTAGCTAGCTAGATAGATGATAGATAGATAGAAAAAAAGAATAGGAATAATATAGACAATTTCCCTGTACATTATTTTCCAAAAGGAAAAAAAGATGTTAAAGAAAGAGAAGCCTGATTCCAGTGACTTTTATTTCATGCAAATTCAGCTCTTGGCTTTCATTTACCTATATATTCTTCAAGTCATTCTTGTGGCAATAATATCTGAAACACATACATTATCAATTCAGATAATCCATATAATATATTTATTTATTTTATTTATTTATTTATTAAATTTATATACCGCCCTTCTCCTAGTGGACTCAGGGCAGTGTACAGCCAAGAATAAAAGCACTCCAATACAAAATTTAAAATATTAGTAAAAGAATTAAATAATTTTGGCCCAACAAATTTAAAAAACCAATAGACAATTAAAATTTAAAACCCATAAAAACTTAAAACTTAAAAAAGAGGGGGGAGGTTCCGCCAGCCCAGCTTGACAAAATAAAAAAGTTTTTAGGGCACGGCGAAAAGCCCGGAGATCAGGTATCGTACGGATCTCCGGGGGCAAATCGTTCCAGAGGGCTGGTGCTGCCACAGAGAAAGCTCTCCCCCTGGGTGTTGCCAGCCGACATTGTCTGGCTGACGGCACCCTGAGGAGTCCCTCTCTGTGGGAACGTACTGGCCGCTCCCACAGAGCTAAGCAAAAGGAAAACATGCAATACTCTGACGACCATGTTGGAGTTATTCCTTTCACAGATTTCATTCACAGAAGCAATTTTTTTAAAATAGCTCTCTAGATGTTATTGTCTGGTCTAATACTACCCACTGATGGGGAAATTAGCTTTTATGGGGGTGTTTTAAAGCAGTGAAGCATTTAACACTGCCAAGGTAATAAACAGAAGAATATCCAAAATATGCTTTCTAGTCCAAAGGAATAAATTGTTTTAAAAATAATATGCTTAATAGGCCTACAAAGCTGATGTACACTTTTTCTTTTTATATTTGTACACAAATCCCTCCCCCAAGCAAATGGACTGTAGTACATATAATTAAATCTATTGCACAGGCAAAGTGAAGATAAGAATCAATAAATGCCTCTGTTTGAGATCTTGTCATTTATTGATTAATGGGCTCTTTATCTTCTTCTAGCTGCCACTTTAAAAACAATAATCAGTTAATCAAATTACATAGATGGAGATAATAGAATGGAGACTAATAGCATTCCAGAAGTGATTTGTAAAAGGAAAGGAACAATCACTCTGGCTTGAAACCAAAGCGATAGAAATCTTTTTACTCTGGCAGATGAAGTATGTGTTTCTCAAAATGCTAAGCTAGGTTTGTCTTACTTGCTCATCAGCACTGCATCAGATGACCCAGAAGAACCCACCCAGCTGTGGTCTTCTGGTGACTTGGAATGCTGGTCACTGACATACATGTTTCGATATTAAATAAATGTATGATCAAAGTGTCCTTGCTTGGAGTTGAAGACTTAAGCCTCCTTATATCATAAATAAAGCCGGCAGTACCGTCCCATTGGAAAAGACATGAAATAAGCTCCACGGAGACCAGGATATGGCAGCCTTCAGATATGTTATGAATAAAATACCTTGAGCAACTATGGTAGACAACATGAACATCGACAACTAGGAGTTTTGTGAGCCGCATAATCTTAACAAATCTGGAGAGTAGCAGTTTATGAAATAGGATTTCAAGCTAAATTTTTAAAAGAACAGATTTGACGCCAGAGATTTGGCCCATTGCATTTTGAGAAATAATAGATAAGAGGACTGAAGAACTTTTGTAATGGGGGTCACAATTTTAAAAATTCGCTTTATTCCACCACTTCAAGATGTGTATCATGACAAAGGATAAACTATGCAGAGCCCTTTTAAGAATAGTCTGACTTTTATAATTTCCCAGATGAGAGACATCAATTAATTTTATTGATTGTGAGAAGAAATGGGATTAAAATCCTTGTGAGAGTATATCATGGCTTCCTAACAACATTGATCACTATGACATAAAAAAGTAAGCCATTCTACTTGTTCTAAATTCTTCAGTTCATACACTTTTAAGGGAACTTTTACATTCATTCATTTCCAGGGGGAGAAAGCCACCTAAAATAATATGTACACCAATGCTTTTAAGTTACCATGCATTTCATTGCATCCATGTTTGGTACCTTTCAAAACTTAACTTATTTTGCTTATTTTTCTAAAACTGACGAAATGAATTAACTGATGGATAATGTTTCTGGTTTTATTCTGTGACTCTTCAATCTAGCATGATATTTTATGGCTTCCTTCCTCCTTTGTGATCCATCCAGAAAGCATTCTGAGTATTTGGGAGTAAAGAGTAAAGTAACATGGCTTCCTTCTTATAGTTATTTACATAGGAACAAATCCCACTGAATTGTGAAAATCTATTTATTTGTTTACTTGTGTATTTATTTATAACTAACCACTTCCATACAGGACTTTAGTAGGTTTGCAATTGCATTATGATAATCACTAAAAATAAACAACAGTCAATCTATTCTAATTTACTAAAGTGGTACCAATGCTGGGTGGAATAAAATAGTTTTAAGGTCCTCTTGAAGATTGAGAACAAGGAGTCATAACTCATCTTGAGAGACAAAGTTGAAAAGATATAGTTGAAAAAGGTTCCAACTGCTTGGAAATGCTATGAAGAGCATGCAGGAGGAGGTGTATCCTCAAGGAGGCATCAAAATGTTGGGTTACTGGGTGATCAAAGCTGTGGACATTATATGCATGCAATTAATGTTACATGCATTTAGAAAAGGCTTCAGTTCCCTAGATGTCACCACCATTTTGATATCATTGATGACCCCCTTCCTGCAAATGTCCTTGCACTAGAACATAATATTGTTACCTAATCAGTATGAATCCAAGGTAGTGTATTCAGTTGATTGGGGTCAAATGAGATAATCGAGAATTGGCGGCAAGCAGGTGTGATGAGCTGGGACATGGCATAAGGGCAACACAGTCAGCTGACAGTTCAAACTGCCCCTTTATTGCTCCAAATGTTCCCCAAATTCTCCCATGTTTCTTGAAAGTCCCAGAGCACACACACACACACACACACACACACACACACACACACACTCCAGCAGCCTCTGGCTGCAAGTAGTCCAGCACAAAGTTGTGATCAAAAAGGCTGCAAAACATGAAATCCAGCAAGGCAAGGGAATAAATCAATTAATCCAGGAAGCAAAAGAACAAGGCAATTAAACCAGGAAGCAAGAAATAAAACAAGAGTCCAGGAAACGTCCAATGTTGGCAATGGCACATAACATTCCATGAATTCAGTGTTCGTTCCCAACAAATGCCCCTCCCCACAGCATCTCCTTAAGTCTTAGTCCCCAGGTGTTCCTTTTTTTAAAAAAAAAATTGATTTATATGCCATCCTTCTCCAGAGACTCAGGGCGGTTTACAATGTGTTAAGCAGTAGCCTTCATACTTTTGTATATTTTATACAAAGTCAGCTTATTGCCCCCACAAACTTGGTCCTCAATTTACCTACCTTAGAAAGGATGGAAGGCTGAGTCAACCTTGAGCCTGGTGAGATTCGAACTTACAGTAATTGCAGACAGATGGAGTTAATTACAATGCATTACTCTGCTGAGCTATCCAAGCGCCTTGTGGAGAGGGATGGGGTGCTCTCTTCCCAAGTAGTCAAGTCAGCCTGTACTGTTCCCGCCTTCTCCCCACTGTCCATGCTCGAGGATCAGGCAGGGGTGGTCCTTGCTCATTGCTCATTGGGAACAAACACTGAATTCAGGAAGTGTTGAGTGCTGACATTTGAACTTTCCTAGATTCCTTGCATTTTTTCTAGATTCCTTGCTGTGCTCCCTTACTCCCTGGACTCCTCAATTGGCCCTGCTGGATTTTTTGCTTTACATCTATGGTATTCACAATGTTGGACTAGACTATTTGCAGCCAGGGGCTACTTCAGGGGTGTGTGTGTGTGTATGTGATCACTTTATTCTGGGACTTGCCAGAAATGTGGAAGCGTTTGGGGAAATTTGAAGCAATAAAGGGGCAATTTGAACTGCCAACTGCCTGTGTTATCTCTATGCCGTGCCCTGGGTCATCACAGGATGCTGAAGGTCAGAAATGAAAACCCCAGAATGGAATGGTTAGAAGTAGAATATGGTAAAATAACCCACCTAATGGGAGGTGAATACAAATATATTGTTGCTTGCCACATCCTTTATAAGCCTGATCCCCAAGTTCCTGAAAATAATAAGGATTCAAATAGGTAAAGGCAAATGGCCACATCTCTGGGCCCTGTCTTCCACTTATGTACCTGCCTTATATTATGAGGCAAAATACAAATTGGGGTTATGTTTTAACTCTCCACATGATCCTGACATCTAATAAGATAACTGTGAGGAAAGTTTGGATGTTCAGGTAAACGTGAATAAAACTGTTCAGATGCTGCAGCAAGGTTGGAACTGCCATGCAAGGTGTCTAGGGAAGGGGTGGTGCTGATGGGAGTCATATATATCATACCTAGCACAAAGAACCTGATGAAATCTCAGAAATGGAGGTGAATATACGTGTTCCTGGGATAATGTTGCAAGATCAAATCTGGGTTTATCAACGGGACCAGTGGTTTAGTTTTCTGAGCTTTCAAGTTCATGCTGGAGCTCATCCTCAGGGATTTCTCTCTACCAGAGAGAAGTTCCCTGAGAATGGGCTCCAGCACGAATCTGAAAGCTCAGAAGACAACATTTCTGGTCCTGGTGATCAACCCAGATTAGATCCTGCAAATATCAGAAAACTAAATAAGATCATCCCACCTCTCCAATCTAATAATAAACTTGTAAATAAAGGCAGATACTGCAAAACATCATACACTCTTATGCATTTGTTCCTACTGCTAGCATATCTACTTTTAGGCAATGATAGAGTGTAACATGACAATAACAATGAAACAGCATTCAGACTTTCAGTTGTGAAAAAAGATAATAGGGGAACACTGGAGGAAGTAACACTGATTCTAAAGCCAAATGGTTTGATATGGAGATCACTTGCACAGAAAGAAGCACTTTTCACTTGCCCAGGGAGGCATAGAGGAAACAGCACCAAGAGAATCAAGTCAGAATAGAAAGAAAAATTGAACCAAGGAACAGACTGTGAATCTAACTTTTGTGGCTCAGATGGAAAGAGCTAATGGCTTTTTGTGCAAAGGGCACCAGGAAATCATAAGCCTCAAGAGGTGCTTTTTAATAAGTGAGAGAAGAGATTTCAAAGGTGTTGTGCTAGTTGATAGCAAGCATCTTCCCTTCCAAACCAAAGCACTGATTATGGAATTAGTTTCTTCAAGGAAGGAAATTTTGTCACTTATTTGAATGCCATATTCAGAGAGATAATGGCTTCAGTATGAGTTCTGAATTCTGAAGTTAGAAACTTTATCTGGAAAAGGGACTTTTGTGGAAGTGTTTGTGAGAGATAAAGATAAATAATGTGACAGAATTTAGGGGAGCAAAAATATAATGATTTTATAGGCAGGTAGATGTTATAAAGAAAAGTTAATGCTATTATTTAAAAAAGAAAAGTTAACATATTTTACTGAACTTATTGCATTTATCCTCTGCCTTTTCTTAAAAAGATGAAGACAGCATACATTAAAGCCTGCCTTAATTTTATCCCTAATCTTATGCTGTGTATTAGGATGGGGGGGGGGGGTGTCTTGTCTTTTTTTTTTTAAGATTAGGAACATTAGATAGTTACAGACCTATCTGTGACTAAGTAACTAACTTCCATTATAGTTAGAGTTCTGCACTGGAAATAGACTAAATTTAGAATACAAGATGATTCATTTAGCTAGGACAGTGATGGTTAACCTTTTTGCCATCATGTGCCAAAGGTGGGGGGAGCCATGCATGTGTGTGCCCACAACCATAATTCTATGTGTCCCCCCAAGCTGCACGCGTGACCCCCCCCGCGCTCCTCCCGCTTTTGGCATGCAATGGCACAGTGGGCCTGGTAGGTCTGTTTTTCACCCTCCCCAGGCACCAGAGGCCTTCGAGGAGCCTGGGGAGGGCAAAAACGGCCTTCCCCACCCCTCCCGGAGGCTCTCTGGAGGTCCGAAGCGGCCCTTTGCCAACTTCTGGTGGGACCGGAAGGCCTGAAAATCAGCTAGCTGGTGCATGCATGTGCCCTGGAGCTGAGCTCGCATGCCCACCAATATGGCTCCACGTGCCACCTCTGGCACGCGTGTCATAGGTTTGCCATCATGGATCTAGGATGAATGGGCAGATACAAATTTGCCCTATTCTGATTAAATTCCATTATTGTGTTTCTTGGAGCTTGGTTGTTGTATGACTGATACCAGGACAGTAAACCACAATCTTTTCATCGGTGAGAAAGACAGGGAGAGGTATTGTATTCAGTAATTAACAGGTGTGCTTATAAAGAAAGTACCCTTGCCACCATAACCCTTTTTTCTTGGTTGATGGACAAGTTAAAAAGAAACCTTTGTATAACTTCACAGTCTTCAGTCATGCCTTCTGAAGTACATGCTAGCCTAGCCTAATATTTATTTCATAGGAAAGAAAAATGAGTTATCCATTACTGTCAACCTCCAGCCATTAGTTGCATCAGTTGCATTATTTACAAGATTCCCTCATACTATTTCTTTTGGCATGAAACTCACTAAACCTGTCTTTCTGAAATCTGGCACTAATATTCCCTATCAATGGGACCACATCTCTTGAAATTCCATTACAATCTGTCTTTTAAAAAAACTAAAGATCCTTGTTGCTGTTTTGTTAAAGAGGCACTTCTTTATTTCACATACTTTATCACCACTTAGAAATCTAAGGAACCATATAATATATTATGCTTTTCTTCCTCATTTTGAATGATTAAATAGTGAGCTGACATTAGTTATGAAAACAATATTAGTTTGATTAAATACCTATCCTAGATAATTCAGAACAGTTTTAGTTACTCGGTAATCAAATTATTAAATACATCTAGAGACAATCCAAATTAATTTTGCTTTCAATGAGGAAGATGTCAAATCTAATACTGACACTTAACCTAGATGGGACAATGCAATTTTCCTAATCCCTTATTTCTTCATCAAAAGTATTCTCTCTGTTATTTTCAAGTATTAGAATATGATAAAGATCCTTTTGAAGATTGAAATCAAAATCACAATGTAATTAGAATTGTTAGAGTTGTTAACCATTGGAAGCATTATGTTTGATTGCCATTGGGTGTACAACAAACATTTTAATAGCATTTGTGTGACAGATTCTATCTCTGTATCTGAACAAAAGTGAAGTCAACTTTCATATAGGAAGCAGATGAATCTCTAACAGTCATTGCTCTTATGTGGCATCTCCCAATTTGGGCCAATGAAAATAATCTTCTATAAGGAACAGGTTACATATAGGAACAGTCCAGAAAGCAGGAACAATTGCGCTATCAGAAAATGGGAAACACTTTGTATATCCAAATTCCAAATTCTCTGCTGCAATTAAGCCAGCGTGTTATTAAGCACCAAAACAGGTGATAAGATCTCAGTAAGCCAAATCATCATTAATTTGTCTTCTTATGGTAGAAGAGAACCTATTTAGCAATGTGAGATGGACTAAAGAAATTCCTCATTACACTTACCAAAATCTAAGATGACAATATCTTATTAAAACTCCAAAGAAAATGCATCCTAATTCTGATCATATTAGAATACTAGAATAAGAAACTCATAGTCATATTTCAAATGGCTTGATTGCATTGCTTTCAAGCTAGGAGAGTCTTTATAAATATAAGGGTGAGTACAGTACAGCGTAAAATTTGGAAGTTTGGCTTTAAATAGCTTAATAGCTGCTAGGATATAATTATCACAGGAGCCTGTGTAGCGTAGAGGGCTAATGCCTCCTACTAAAGGCAGCAATTAACACCAGCTGCCTGTAATTTCTCTGAGTTCAATCCTAGCCAGGCTCAAGGTCGACTCAGCCTTCCATCCTTTCTAAGGTGGGTAAATTGAGGACCCAGTTTGTGGGGGCAATAAGCTGACTTTGTATAAATATAAATATACAAAAGTATGAAGGCTATTGCTTAATGCATTGTAAGCCGCCCTGAGTCTCCAGAGAAGGGTGGCATATAAATCAAATTTTAAAAAAAATCATAATCTTGGCTTCAGTTTTAGTATTTGGAAGGCATCCCTTTGGGGCTTTTACTAAAAGCCCTCAAATGTAAATGGGCCAGCAAGATTAAAAACAGACACCCAGATATTTAAAGTTTTTTTGCCATTGAACATCCATTTCATTGGGGCCTTAAAGTGTTTTTTAAAGAACACTGATACTTTTTGTTTCAGAGTAGGTTATTTCAAGGAATTCTCTAGATAAGCAGAATAGTAAAGTTTAAGGCATCTCTGAAGGCCTACTTGGGTTACAGACAATATGGTTGCATCTTCAGCATAAAGGAGACAGGGGTGGGAGTGGGCAAGGGAGAGAGGATGGAATTGTGGCTTAACAAATATCTCAAAATATTGTTAATGTGAAGATTGAATACTAGTGGGGTAAGTGTACATGTACCTTTGCTAGTGAGGATGGGTTAAGTTAAATCACTAAAGGATATAGCCTTAACTTGAGTAATTGTGCCTTGATGTAATAGCAGTATTAGCCTAAGAAGCCAGTGGTGTCACATTGTATTAGCTAATTTCCTTCAGTCATTTTTATTATTAAACTTCTATGCCACCCATCTCACTGAAGCAACTGTGTAGAATAGAATCAAAAGCTACTCAAAGCAGAGGTGGGTTTCAGCAGGTTCTGTCCAGTTCTGGAGAACCGGTAGTGGAAATTTTGAGTGGTTCGGAAAACTGATAGTAAAAATTCTGACTGGCCCCGCCCCCATCTGTTCTCTGCCTCCCAAGTCCCATCTGATCAGGAGGAAATGGGGATTTTGCAGTAACCTTCCCCTGGAGTAGGGTGGGGATGGAGATTTTACAGTATCCTTCCACTGCCACGTCCACCAAGTCACGACCACAGAACCGGTAGTAAAAAAGTCTAAAACCCACCACTGTTTATATTATCAAATGAAGCTTGTGTGTGGCATTTTCTATTGGATACCATATCTGTTCAATGAGTTCTGAGTCTGATTACACATTTCAAAGACATATCCACATAATTGGTGTGCTTTTTCAAGGGTAATGTTTGGTTACTTTAATATGTTTTCATAATTGTCATGGCCTTACTATTAATCCCTTTTAATTGTAAGGTGGGGAAAAATCTACACAGCCACATGTCATAAAAGTGTTCATCTTTTTTTTTCAACTCCAAATTCTGCCTTTGACAGCAGATGTACTTTGACTCAAATGCTGCATGTTTCCACTTGATCAAGAGACTTTCAAATATTAAAAACGTGCATAAAGATTAAATGTAAGGCACAAATATATTTTCAAAATGACACCGACAATAAAGAAAGTAATAAATTCTTAGAGGAAAGATGATGGCTTCCCTTGGGTTAAACTCTATATATCCATCAGCTGAAGAAAGTGACTGAAATCAGCCCAAGAAGAACCAAGGTAATAAAAATGCAACAAACATTAATTCCCAAGTCAAAGAAACCACACAGGAAGACAGAGTTATGCATACAAGTACAAAGGTAAAGCTATAGCTTAGAATGAACATCTATATTCATATTATTTTTTATGTACTGACAGGATGGGGTGGTTTGTTATATTGTTTCTTCAGTGAAAGTGGAATGTGCTTAAGGTGACAATAAAAGGCTGGTGATGAGTCTGCTGTTGACACATGATGGAATTTTAGAACAAACGTTTATCCACAAGAAGTGTATGCCTAAAAAATTTTCTAGGGCATGCTTTGAAATAAGGGTACACAGTTTTATTCCCTATTTCAGAACAGATTCTATGCATCATTCAGAGGATCATGCAGAGATTCTCGCAGCTATTCAGCCTTGCTAAGAAATGAAGTCACCTACTAAACCTCAGCCCAATGAGCATGGTTCACGATATGAAAGGAGATAGAGGAAGCCTATCTCCTATTCTATAGCCAAAAGATCCAATTTGTTCTACTCAGAGAGCTACATTCAAAAGGTCAATCCTTCTCCTTCTCCTCCTTCTAAATTTTGGCCAGCTGGTATAAACTTTGGCCCCAAAATTATCAGGTAAACCATTTAATCCTGAAATACTGCAAAAATTAGGGCATGTTTATTTGAGCTATGGGGAAATCTGAAATTTGTCACTGTGTTCTTAACCAGCCCACTCTGAGAAATAGGGTGAAAAAACGTAGCTGTGGACATTAAGCTATGGTGAAAGCTACTTTTTCTAATTTAAGTGCTGCCTAGCTGTGCCTCTTCCTTGGAAAATCAAATATTTATCGCATTAATAGGAGAAGAAGGAGCATTATGTATGTTTACCACCTTCAGCTAGTTATAAAGTAATTTATTTATTTATTTATTTATTATTTCAATTTATAAACCGCCCTTCTCCTTGCGGACTCAGGGCGGTGAACAGCCAGAATAAAACATGGTACACAAAAGTTAAAAACAATTAAAAATTATTAAATATTATTCGGCCAAGAATTAAAACAACCCAATTTCAAATCAATTTCAAATTTAAAAACGGAGGATGGGATCAGGCTAGCCCAGCTAGATGGAATAAATGGGTTTTAAGGGCCCGACGAAAGGTCCGGAGATCTGGAATCCTGCGTATCTCCGGGGGTAGGTCATTCCAGAGGGCAGGCACCGCCACAGAGAAGGCTCTCCCCCTGGGGGTCGCCAGCTGACAATGTCTGGCCGACGGCACCCGGAGGAGGCCCTCTCTGTGCGAGCGTACTGGCCGGTGGGAGGCTATTGGCGGCAGAAGGTGGTCCCGCAAGTACCCAGGTCCTAAGCCATGGAGTGCTTTAAAGGTGGTCACCAATACCTTGAAGTGCACCCGGAAGACCACCGGGAGCCAGTGCAGCTCGCGCAGGAGAGGTGTCATGTGGGAGCGCCACGTCGCTCCCATAATTCCCCGCGCGGCTGCATTCTGGACCAGTTGGAGCCTCCGGGTGCACCTCAAGGGGAGCCCCATGTAGAGAGCATTGCAGTAGTCCAGGCGGGAAGTCACGAGAGCATGGGTGACTGTGCGTAGGGAGTCCCGATCTAGAAAGGGACGCAACTGGCGTAATAAAGGCAGTATTAAAAAAATAAACAAACATTGGGTCTACGCTAAATTATCTGCTGTTGAGCCTTTGCTTTTATTTTTATATTACTTTTTTCATAAATGTAAACCATTCTGATTAATTATAAAACACTAGGTTAATGAATATTTTACCTAAAATTAGGCAAATTATCATTTGCTGATAAAATGCAGAATAAAATGGCAGTTTCTTTTTTTAACATTCTCAAGTATAGCAGTAAAAACATAAAATTAATATAGGTTCTATTAAAGCACCCATTTTGTAGAATGTCTTCCCGACATGGGTCTTCATATCTAAGCATCTGACCTAAACATACATAATCGTTTTAGCTAATTGTTGTTCTGGTTTTAGCAATTAATGCTCTTCCATCACAATTAAAGTCTGATGATTTAGGACATGGGGCATAACTTTATTGCAAATATAATTTATGTTATATTTCTTCAAAGTTATAATTGACCATAATATAGAGGTCTTATAAATTCTTCAAACTCCTGGTTCTTGAATGAACAATCAAATAACTCCAGAAACCTAATAAAATAGCTATTCAATACATTGTATAATCTTTGAAACTGCAGTTGAAGCTCATTTATTCTATGTTTTTCCATATATGTGCTTAATGTCAGCTATTGACATTATTAAGTAAAATAAATATTAATATATTTATTTTACTTAATATAGAGCAGTGTTTTACAAACTTTAACCTATGTGGACTTCAACTCCCAGAATTCTTGAAGTTAATAAGTTTGAAAAATGCTGTGTCTGATTGAAGTGATTCAGCAGAGGAAAAAATTTAACCAGTCTTAGTTGATCTCACAAGCTAAGCGGGCTTGACTTAGGTTAGCAGTGAACAGGAACTATCTGGGAACTGCAATGCTTTTCACTAGAACAGGAAGTTTTAAAACATGCTGGAAGATAGAAATGGAAATAAATGTCAAACCATTTCTGAAATTATGTCAACAAAAGTGCATGGCTAGCCACCAAGAATCAAGCCTGGCTGCAGGCCTGCTATCATTTTAATTATTATTATTCCTATTATTCTGAAGTAGCAACTATACCAATTTATTATATTTCAGGGAGAATGAAGTTTGGTTGAATTCTTAATTCTTAGAAATCTAAGGTGACCAATCGTCCTTCTTTAGGGAGGACAGTCCTTGTTTTGTAAGTTCTGTCCTCTCTTGAAAAGTGTCCTCCTACATGTCCTCCTTTTCGATATTTGAAGAATAATCTGTAAATCACTGTATTCAATCAATGCCGATCCAATCTGTTGCATGTGATATGACGTATTTGTATTTGACATGATGATTCGTCAAGGCTTGGTAAAGTGCGGCGAGACGCGATTATGAGATGCATGCACTCCAAACAGGAGAATTGTTTTGAGGGCTTTGTTTATTTCTTACCGAAACAAGGCACGGCACACACACGTGTCCTCCTTCTCATTGTAAAAAAGTTGATCACCTTATAGAAATCAGAATATAGCTTCGGCAAAAAAACCCAAAAAAATTCAGAGGTCAAGTGAAAATGTGCCTTCTTATTACAAAATCTACTTATATGTACAGTCAAATTCATAATAGAAATTAGATACAAATGAAAAAGTTATCATAAATGCTAGGAATAACATGTGTGCATACACATTTCCACAGAGAAATTTAACCCTTCAATTTCATATTTATATCTGATTAAGAAGAGGCTTTTGCGAGATGTGTTTTTTATCAAAAAACCAAAAAAACCCCCTACACGCCAGTATTTGAGTACATGATTTTTCACCTCTCAACAAAAATCATTTCCATTGCACAGTTATATTTTCAGAACAGATTTCTAATTGTGTTTCTTCAGCAGAATTTTTCTTCATATTCCATTATAATTTTGAATAACCCTAAAACGTTACAGAAATATTGTAAAAGTGATCCAGTAAGGAAAATATAAACTAGCCCAATAGTTAAATACAGTAGAAAAAATAGCTTGGATCACAACTATTAAAATATTGTCATATATTTTTCCTAAGTATAAGTGTGTCCTCCCAAGGTTCAGAGTCACTCAGCCACCTCCCTGTCAAATGAAGAACTAGAATCTGGACTTCCCACTCCTAATTCTACATGTGTGTGTGTGTGTGTGTGCGTGCGTGCATGCGTGTGTTTGTATATTGCACTTAAGTAACACATGTATTTACATATCATGTGTAACATTCAGTCAATTAAAAATCAGCCTATGATCTCTCCTAAAGGGAATAACTTTACTTCTTTTTAAATTACTTTCATATTTATGCTGAGCAAAGGATAGTTCCTTTAGATACAATTTGATGGCAACCGAGTTTCCTATCTTCTCTTCCTCAAAGTTCTTAGCTTGTAAATAATAGATTGTACAGCAAGAGAAAGGACACTACTGGTTATATGCAATTGAATGAATTTACACCAAACATATGTTTTGCAAATCATAGAAAGTAATCACTCTACTTCATTCTGCTTTGTTCAGAAACCATTTTAAGCACTGCATACAATATAAAGGTAAAGGTTCCCTTTGCACATATGTGCTAGTCGTTCCTGACTCTAGGGGGTGGTGCTCATCTCCATTTCAAAGCCAAAGAGCCAGTGCTGTCCAAAGGCACCTCCGTGGTCATGTGGCCGGCATGTCTAAATGCCGAAGGAGCATGGAACACTGTTACCTTCCCACCGAAGATGGTCCCTATTTTTCTACTTGCATTTTTTACATGCTTTCGAACTGCTAGGTTGGCAGAAGCTGGGACAAGTAATGGGAGCTCACACCGTCATGCGGCACTAGGGATTCAAACCGCTGAACTGCCGACCTTTCGATCAACAAGCTCAGCATCTTAGCCACTGAACCACTGCATCCCTGCATACAATATAGGGCATCACATTTTGCCAAAGATTCAGACAAATTGGAACAGATTCAGAAAAGAGCAAGAGAGTCTAGAAATTAAGTGCTATTATACAGAGAGCTTGAAAGACTTGGTTATTTTTAGCTTTTAGAAGAAAAGCCTGGAGGGGGATATGATACAACTCTTAACATACTTGAAAGGCTTAAGTAAAGTTCAGGACTTTTTCTTGATCCAGATGGCAGGGCATGAAATAATGGATTGAAGTTACAGGAAAATGCCTTACATTATGATGGACCAGTTAAATTGGAGGAAGGAACAGAAAAATATATCTCATCTTGAGAAACTAAAAAGCAGCCACATAGAAAGTGTTTCCTGATACTATTGCATTTATTTATTAGAGTTATACCCATCTTTTTTTCAGGAACTCAAATTATGCTCAGGAAGCATAGATACTGGCTGCTGTTATTTTTTCCCCAACTCTTAAGAGCTGTGAGAGTGTTATTGGCCCAAAATCACTCAGTGAGCTTCCAAGATTGTGAATAGAGTGGAGAAGATCCTAAGACAAAGTGTTAATCATTAATTTCTAAAATGAACCTTCTGTATAATGAAATCTTTACATGAGGATGGATGGATAGAGGGAGGGAGGGAGGGAGGGAGGGAGGGAGGAAGGAAGGAAGGAAGGAAGGAAGGAAGGAAGGAAGGAAGGAAGGAAGGAGGGAAGGAAGGAAGGAAATTTGCAAGAAATTTTAGAACCATTATTAAATAGCAGTGTATGTGGGGATGACCTCGGGAGGTGGGAAAAGAAATTGTGTCCAGGGAAGCATCACAGAAGAGAGGGTTTAATCTCCAGCTACGTAATTAGTGGGGAAAAGAGTTCAGGAGGGCTCCCTCCTAAATTCTCAGGTTGTAAAGCAGACAGCAGGAAATTTACACTTTCAGACTTGCCAGATTCTGTTAAGGTGGTAGCCTTACAGTAAAGTAGAATTAGCTCATCTGGTCATGATTCTTGTCTGGTCTGTCTGGAAAGGCTGACAGTAGCTGAGCAGTGAATGATTTTACAGATGAAAATGGTAGTGCCAGTATTAGTATTTTCAGAATAACCTAGATTTACACTGAATGTTTCAAAAAGCATCCTGTCATAGTAGAGGAGAAGCAGAACTAAAAAAAAATACAGAGCTTGTGTCAAATAGTAAACTTACGTGATGGAAAAGATGGATAAAATGGTCATATATGATTATTAAATAATCTATTATTTAAGTTGTATTACATTCACTTAGAAGTAAATAAAATTCTGTCATTTATGATGCTTCCATGAAGAAGACAATCTGAACAATCCTGTCTCATGGTTGCTTATAAGTCACTTGCAACACTTGCTTCCATAAATTTTGACTGCTATACTATAGTTGTGGATGTATGGATACTAGCAACAACAATTTTATTGGATTGTGTTTGTACAAAAAACACCCAATGAATTTCACTATGACGTTGCAGTTGATCAGAATTTTGAGATGCCTATTCCTTGAGAGTTTAAGGTCGCATCTGTTAATGTTAGATGCCCGTAATGAAAAATACAATTATCCACTAAATAATTATGTCAAACATAGCCTATCTTGAATATATTTCCACCCCATTCATTTCTTCATTGGCTGCTTTGTGGAAACAGATCTCTATAAATCACAAACTAGTGGATTAAATCTGATTAGCAATACTGAGCTATAGCTGAAAGTTGCAGACAGAAGTTTCTTCAGATGCTATGACAAAAATGGAATAAGTACATTTTGTTGCGATTCATTGTCATCAAAGCAAAAAACAATGTGCTGCAGTAGCCTTACTCAAGTTTGTGTCCTCTGAAATTGTTAAGCTTCAGTACATCTCACACAATTTTCAGTCAGCTCCCCCCAAAGGTGTAATCATTTTGCCTTACCTCTCAGGTGATCTCTGACAATGCTGTACTTTCCAGAACTAAATTGGAAATCTTGTACAATGAGCCTATGTTTCGCCATTATTCTAGGGTTCTAATGGCCATTATTCCAGTGGCCATTATTCTAGTGGCCATTATTCTAGGGTTGAAAAAGAAACCATAATGTTGTTTTTTATCTTGAAAAGCCAAGTGGACTTCGTCATGGCAAGACAACATTATTTGAGTTCGTTGACATTCATTGTACTTGTCAAGGAATAGTTTTTTAGAAAACTATTCTGTAAAATCACAACAATGAATGTCAGGAAAAGTTTGAGATTGTTGTGAGAGGAAAAAAGCACAACTGGAGGTTTTTATATAACTTTCCAACAAAAATACACATGTTGTAGAAAGGTGCACTTCAAATTTCTGAAAAAAACTAGGGGAAAAAAACTAGACACATAAAGCTTCAGCCAGAAACAATACAAAGGATGGATGCCTGTATCCATAATTTATTATTTTGTATTTTCCTCCTGCATGAAATACCATGTCCAAGATTATCCAAAGTATCTCTCTGAAGCCCCAAAACCAAAGAAAAGAAAAGAAAAGAAAAGAAAAGAAAAGAAAAGAAAAGAAGAGAAAAGCAGAGTCATTAGGTATTAATCAAAATTATATTCAGGTTTACATTGAAGTAACAACTATATAAGAATGATTAATTCCTTTAATTTGAATTTAAATAGAGATTAATTGGTCTAGTTGCCAACTGTATCTAGACAATCCCTAAACAGTGCTGAAGGATTCATAGGCAACTGATTAACAGTAGTTTTATCTTGTAATAATGCTGAGTGTAACATGGTAAAACATTAAACAATTATGCCCCAGAGTTTTGACTCCGGTGCTAAGTTCACCTCCTGCTGGATTCATGGGGATGTCAGGGCAGGGGATCAAAACCTGTGTCTAGAGCTTGCTGAATTCAATCTTGGAAAATGTATGACAATTATACCGCTGAGATCCTATCCTGTATTTCAAAAGCCTATACTGAAAAGTAAAGCCAATTCAATCGAATTGTAGTTCTGCTGACTGTTTATTTTTGTTCCATCTTCTTGGTCATTTTCTTCTGAAACACCTGTTTACCAGAAATATTATAGAGAAGGGTAGAAAGGAACATATCCTAAAGGTATAAATAATGAATAGTGACCTCCTGAATTTGACCAAGAGAAGAATAGAAATAATATGAAGATTAAGAAGAGGAACAGGCAGTCTCTGAGAATTGGACACAATTGAATGTAAATAACAACAACAACAACAACAACAACAACAACAACAACAAGCCCTAGCCACGAACTGCATGAAGGCAAAAATTCAACATATTACCACCAACAGCAAATGCCGCCTCTGTAATGAGAAAGATGAGACAATCGACCACCTGATCAGTGGGTGCAGCAAAATTTCACAAACTGACTACCTACAATGCCATGACCGCATTGCTAAGATCATTCCCTGGAAATTGTGCCAGAAGTTTGGATTTGAGTACAGTAAAAACCACTGGGAACATCAGGTTGAGAAAGTTTTAGAGAATGAGAAACTCAAGGTCTTGTGGGACTTTAGGATTCAAACTGACAGGCACTTGGTCCACAACACACCTGACATAACAGTAGTTGAAAAGAAAAAAGTATGATTCATTGACATTGCAATACCTGGTGATGCACGGATTGAAGATAAGCAGCAAGAAAAAAATCACAAAGTACCGGGACTTGCAAATTGAAGTTGAGCGGCTGTGGAAAAAGAAATCGTGTGTTGTCCTGATTGTAATTGGAGCCCTTGGAGCAATACCCAAAGGGCTACCCCACTATTTAGAAATTCTAAATTTACCGGAGTTGAACATTTTGACTCTACAAAAAACCAATTTACTCAGAACAGCTTACATCCTCCGCAATACCTTAACAATTCCTAGGTCTTTGGTTAGGACTCAAGCTACTGAGCTATTAACCAGCCTCAAAGGCTGTGAATCTCACTACAGATCAATCATCATCATCATCATCATCATCATCATCATCATCATCATCATCATCATTGACAGGTTGTATCTGCCAAGAAAGTCATCGGAACATAAATTGGAAAAAGTTATAGAAAATGAGAAGGTGAAGATCTTGTGGGACTTTCGAATACAGACAGATTGTCACTTGGATATCACAGTTGTTGAAAACTGAAATGTACAATTTATTGACATCGCAGTACTAGGAGATGCCAGAGTCGAAGAAAAAGAACTGGAAAAAATCATGAAATATCATGACCTGGCCATTGAAACTACATGGCTATGGATGAAACATGTAACAATGATACCCATTGTCATCGAGGCACTTGGTACCATGTCCAATAATTATATAAGATACATCAACAAATTGTAGCTTCCTGCAATAACACCAGAGGAACTGCAAAAAACTGTGCTACTTGGAACATTGTACATCTTAAGAAGGTACTTAGTTGATACCTAGGATGCTGGCAGCAACTGGTATCAACCATTAGGACCAGTCAATGGTACTTGTGATGCATTTTTGAATGTTGAGTTTCATGTTTAATGAATAAAGTAAATAATAATAATAATAATAATAATAATAATAATAATAATAATAATAATAATAATAATAATAATAGGTCTTTACAGTCCATAGGTCAGAAAAGAAGGCTTTTCTCAAGGCCATCTGAAAAGGAGTATTCCAGAGCAGGGGTCTCCAACCTTGGCAACTTTAAGCCTCGTGGATGTCAACTCCCAGCCAGCTGGGGAATTGTGGGAGTTAAAGACCACCAGGCTTAAAGTTGCCAAGGTTGGATACCCCAGTTTCAGAGCATTCGCATGCATTGGTGAGAAAATGTGAACTATTTTTAAACCTCACCTGAATTATATTTTGCTGGAAATTTTGGAAAAATGGAGAAAGTTTCAAATATAGATATAGTATAAAGGTTTATAAAAGCTGATTCTGAAGATTATACCACTGTTGTGATTATAGAGTACATAGAGATATAGGCCCTCCATAATATCTATGCACCCCTAGCAAACAAGACCCCAACAGAAATCTTTACTGAATTTAAAACTTACTCTGAATTTTTGAAGTTTCAGTTTTACTGTTTTCCTGATAATGAGACAGTCTTTTTTCTTTTTCTTTTTTTTGTCTGAGTGCTGAATTTATCAGAGCATTGTAAATTTGAAGTTTCTATAGATCTAATCCTCAGAGGCAAAATTATCTCCAACTCCTTAGATTTTACTTTCCCTCTTTCTTTTCTAAAGTTTGTGCAGAGAGTTTCTCTTTCCACTGAGTAAATGCATTGGTTCAAGGTCTGTAGCCATCCTTATTAGTTCAATTAATTATTATTATAAAATAAAGAATACTCTTTTCCTATTTATTACAATACATTAAACAAGTGTATCTTTGCTTGCGTATCATGTAGTTTTTAAGTTACATGATTTTTTTGAAGAAACAAAGAGGCAATTTACGGTACTTTTCAAATCAGTTAATTTGAAAGCAGGTAAAACAGATTGGAAGCTGTCATGTTATATAATAACATCAATTTATGTTTTAATTGTAATGTTTTTTTGACAAGGCAGTCAGAATCTTTAATTTGCTTCTTTGTTCAATTTTTTTTTTTTTTTTTTTTTTTTTTTTTGCTCATTTTGACCCCAGAAAAATATGCCTGTGGCTTGGCTCTGGCTCAAGCTTTGTCTTCTGACCTATGGACCATAAAGATGGTGTGATGGTGTTTCAGTAACATTTCACTCACATTTAAAAAAAAAAAGGGGAGATACTTTTCCTCATGAATCTGTTCATTCATCTTTGTTAGTTTAAAAAATGGCATGGCAAAGATCCATCCATGTTTATGAAAGAGCAAGGTCTTTGCCTAATTTGGGAATCATACAATCAGTTGATGTTAGATTTCTAATGCTTTGTTCAATATCTGAGACAATTAATCTGTTAATAAATGTTGCTCACTTTCTACCAAATTAAAATAAATCATATACAGTATATTGTGTTCCAGTAATAAAATTGGCTTTGATTTCATATAATGCCTCTAGTATTCAAAGGACTTATTTCAGTGGTGAAATTCAATTTTTTTTACTACTGGTTCTGTGGGCATGGCTTGGTGGGCATGGTGTTGCTTGGTGGGTGTGGCTTGGTGGACATGGCAGGGGAAGGATACTGCAAAATCCCCATTCCCACCCCACTCTGGGGCCAGCCAGAGGTAGTATTTGCCAGTTCTCTGAACTACTCAAAATTTCTGCTACCAGTTCTCCAGAACCTGTCAGAACCTGCTGAATTTCACCCCTGACTTATTTGACATCTTTAGAACAGCCATGTAAATTAGGCAGCTATCCAATATCTCTAACTTAATCTCTCTTTCTTTTCCCAAACATATTTGCTATCATAAAGATAGTGAGTGATGCAGCCTCCTAGATAATAACACTTTGTCCTAGCCATGGTGAAACACATGGTACATGATGTCAACTCTAAAGTAGGCATGAAGTGTTGGAGATGTCAATTTTACACCATTAAAAATCCCAGGAGTCAGTGTCCATAAGGGAAAGATTTTTCTTCCCCCTGTCTATAGAACATATCAAAATGAATACAAATAGATGAAGTTTCTTTGACCATATTCATTCCATCACAAGTAATCACAGGTCAGATAACCTGCAAGTTTCATGATTACTCAAGCATTAAAATGGTGCGGTCTCAAGCCATTCCACTTCAGGTTCATTTACCGTCTACTAGTTCAAACATCATCATAACTAGAGAACGGAAGTGATATCAGAAAATTCCATACACACAAGTTGTGGTTCAGGTAGGAAGGAGGGAGACATTCTTGGTTAATGTGTTGGTTGATTTCTAAGATAATGGACAAAATAGTGCATGCTCTCTTCATAGAGTCCATCAGTCTGAGGTCTGAATCTTACCTCTGTGTTACTACGGTTGCATCCTCTAAAAACAAGCTATGGCTCAGGGACTAAGAAAGCATATGCTACTCATGGGACCAACTGGTTTTCTAATAAATGGTGGTAATAGGTGGCAATAAAGTTATTAGCACCTTTTTAAAAAAAAAAATCATTTATTCTTCAAGTGACTAGTTTGGAAACAGATGCATTGGTTTAATTGGTTCCAGTGGCCACCCTTTTGACTCCATCACAAAACCTCTGGGCTTTGAGGTAGCATTACTAGGTAATCCTATTTCAGGCAGATACAGAGCTGGTCAAGAATCCCTGCAATGGAGGATGTAACTTGCTTTGCTATCTAGCAGAAACCTAGAGAGGCTTTTTTAAAAATGAAAATTACTAAAATTCTTAACTGTAGAGGATCTTTTACTATTTTCCTGTCCTTGGTGCATGTCCATGCCAAGTCCCTTAAGAACTAATTGAAATTTTGATGTTTGCAAACAGTTAAACTGGAAAATCATCAATCCACCACATATGATAAAACAAATGTTCAGTTAATTCTTAGGGATTTGGCATTGCATGGAACATGGATAGGAAAATAGCAACGTCCTCTTGTCTAAGTGTCACTGCATTTTTATATTTACCAGCAGAGCTATTATTTCTGGACTATCAGACTTACCATAGTCATATTTCTTATCAGCACCTACAGCATCTACTACGCATGTCATGCATTCCTTTGTACTTCTTCTAGAAACTTTCCTTTGTTCTCCAGCCAGCTAAAGTCAGGCTGGGGATTCTTTGCCAACATGTAATCTAATTTAGATAGTGAGATGTCTTTATTTTCTTACAATAAATATGAGTTTAATTAGAGAATGTTTCTTCGGTTTTATTGATCAAAGTATGCAGAAGGATAAAAGCCACGATCCAACTCAAAATGAAGGCAATTACCCCACGCAAGGTAACGGGACTGATTGCCGCTCTGACACACCTACTAATATTTTAAGTTGACAACACTGTAATGGTGGTGATGGGAAAATGTTTTTCTTGCTTGCTTGGCTGCACAGTATTGCTATCTCGATGTTAACGTGAGCAGTAATTTTGTATCTATTGGAAGAGAAGCCACAACTCTGAAAATAATTGTCTCCCTGGGGCATTTTGGGTCTCCCACTAAATGCTTTATAAGACCAGTAGCTTGTCAGAGAAGTTATTAATTTTTATAAAAGTCTGGAACAGAGGAAGGAAAGTAAAAGCAGCTCTTCAGCTTTGGTAAAAGGGTTTTGACTGAGATATGAGTTGTGCCCCCCCCCCCACCTCTCCTCACTGGAAGATACTGAAGACGATTTGCATTTTCAGTGACTAATTTTTGATTGAAGAATCTAGAAAGTAATTTGATGTTCATTGCCAATGATGAGATTCGTACTGAATATAGAGAAAAAAAAAAGCAACTAATCTTACACAGGGCAAGCGGCATTTTTGCTGCTTGCTTTTGATTTCTAAGCCTGCCTCCTGTTCTAATTGTCTGAAATTTTTATTTCTGTTTCCCAAAAATATAGAAGGTGATACCTGAATTGATTACTGCTAGGTGGGTAGTATCCTAGGCCCCAAATTTGGCTTGTAAAACAGCATGAAATTTGAACATATACCTCCTGGAGATCTGTAAAAGGCTAATTGGAGACTATATATAGTGTTAGAAATTTATTAGTAGGGAGCTTTGATGGACAGCTATGGAATGGCAGCAACGTCCTCAAAAATAGAATTGTGAGCACTACCCAATGGGGAAACGTGTGTGATAAAATGAATAGAATAGAATTCTTCATTGGCCAAGTGTGATTGGGATCTCTTGATTTACGACTAATCCACATTACCAGACTGTCATCTTGTTAAGTAGAAGCCAACATTTTCAGAAGGCAGGAAGGGATGTCATCACTCTATATTCACTCTTTGATCATTTTGAATGTGACTCCGAATGCATTTTCCTGCTTTACTTCCAAAATAGTGTTTTTCTACTTCTCTCATTTCAACTGCTGCTGTCTGGTTTGCCTGCTTTATTTGGCTTTCTTCTAGGACAACCACTGAATGTTGGCTATTTGGCAGAGATGAGAATGTCCCCCTCACTGCATTTTCCCTGATTTTCCTGAGTAACCTTTGCTGCAAATGCTATTCTAACAAGTTTTTCTTACTAGCATAATGGTTATAATACTTGTCTTCCATACTGAATATCCCCAGATTGAAACACAGCATGATTTTTTTTAATTGCTACTTTTTTTTTCTTTCTCCGAGCTCCTACTTCTCTATTGGTGGGTTTTTCCTCCCCTTTTTCTTTTAATAAGTCTATCCATATACCATTTAACTTTGTGGTTGTTGTTTTTGTTGTAGCTTTGCTTGAGTCAAACCAGCATGAGAACAGGACTGAAACAGCATAGGTGTGCAGGGTAGATTTACCCTTAGAATGTGACTTTCTCCCTAAAATTGTTCTTTTTTATTTACCACAACTGGGAAGGACTTTTCAGCCAAAAAGCTATTTTCAAGCAAGCTTGCCTCTTTAAAGTACCGTATTCAGTTTTTTAATGAGCAATAAGTATCACCAATTCTCATAATGCTTCTTGGTGTCAATGGGCTCCAGTCTGAACAGTATTTCATCCACAGATCTTGTCATCTTTCATCCACAGATCTTGAAATTATTACAGTTAAAGAATAAATGAAATCAGCATGGTGGTGGTTCAGTGGAAAATGCTATGATTTGCATTTGGAAGATCATGCTTAAGATGTTGGGATAAAGGATTATCGATAAGTTGAAAGTTTGTAAATTTTTATGCTTGTATTCTGTGACAAATAGGAATGGAATTGGTATTGATGTAATTTTCACAGACGAAAGAATGTATGTGTTTGACTTGTGATAGATGGTACATACTTATATAGCGAAAAGGAACTGTATTTGTTGTAAGGAAAACTTGATGAAAATTGCCTGGATAGCTCAGCAGACTAAACATTGTAATTAAAACCCAGCTGTCTGCAATTACTGCTAGTTCAAATCTCACCAGGCTCAAGGTTGACTCAGCCTTCCATCCTTTCTAAGGTAGGTAAAATGAGGACCCAGTTTGTGGGGGCAATAAGCTGACTTTGTATAAATATACAAAAGTATGAAGGCTATTGCTTAACGCATTGTAAGCCGCCCTGAGTCTCCGGAGAAGGGCGGCATATAAATCAAATTAAAAAAAAAAAAGAAGGAATAACGTTTCAGCAATCTGCTACCAGGCAATATTGAAAACACCATCTTAACAGGATGGCTGTTTAGAAGGTGCATTCCTATGCTATTATTACAATCAAAACCATCCCATTTGAATAACTGATCAGAATCATGAAAAAAAAGTTCCCCAAAGAAAAAAATTAGTGATGGAGATTGGTCAGAGACAATTACATATAGCCTAATGCTGGATAGTATGGTATCCTTCAACCTCTGCAAGCAACCAAACGAACAAGTAAATAAATGAACTAGATTGTGCTCTGCATTGGCATGAAACGTGGGCCATTGGCCTTCCATTGGAGACAGAAAGTGAAGGGAGGGTAGAGTTTCTGTGACTTTCATGATGCTTAGGTGGCTGCCTATGCACAGTTTGGGGTCCTTGCAATTTCAGGGAATTAAGATTGTGAAGCCTACAGTCATTTTACACGGAAAATACCTTCCTTCCCCTCTTTTTTCTCTGAGATGAGTTGATGCCATTTTAGTTTTCTTCCAAACTTTGGTCTCCCTTGAGTTGACTCTTAGTTTGGCTTTCTTGCACTGCTACACATTTTAACATTTCCTGCTTGTGAATTCATTTAAATTTTGTTTGGATCAGTCAAGTCTCTTTAGCAAGGAGGAGCTGCTGCAACAGATAAATCATAAAAGCATATGAGCTTTTTAATGAAACCGCTACTTCTCATTTACTTTTCCTCCCAAGCATTTCATCCACGTCTTTCCTGTTCCTTCAGAGAAGTCCATATTATCCATTTGACCATTTTTCCCACAGGTACACAGATTGCTTTGATAAAATGCAAATATTCAAAAGAGAATAACAATAATAATGACAAAAACTCAGGCTTGACAAATACCACAGTTGTTACCAAAGCCTTTATTTAGTGTGCTATCCACTGGCATCACAATTCTCGTTACTTTCAATGAATATTCATTTGTGCATTAGTGCCGGATGAATTCCCTCTAGTTCAGTGCTGAGAAATATTCAGAATGCAGGTATTTCTTTGCCATAACTTTATTGTTGAAATAATTGTACATGAACCTTGATTCCTTTTGTAATTCCTACACAGTGAGCAGCATTCGTAAAGATGTATTTCATAACTAATTCTTAAAGAGGTTAATATTTAATTATTTGCAACATTTATGAGCCAGCCCATCCCCCAGGCTTCTCTGGTTAGTTGAGAAATCCCAGAAAGTTAAATATAACCATATCGTTTAAAAGAAAATAAAATATAAATTGCAGTATAAATGCCTTAAGGAGCAGGGAAATTCACAACGTTGCCAAGTGCGATAATCTTACTTTAAATATTTTTACAAGTAGTAAAATGCCTACACAAAATAATAACATCCCCCAGTGATTTGGATGACTCTTGCCCTGATCATATTCAGGAAGCTATTAAAGATTTGGCTATTTTCTCAAGCTCCAGGGCAGAATGAAGAATGAGTGGTGAGGTGTTGCTGTTGGGTGGGTTTTTTTTTTTTTTTTGGTTATATATTGTTTTGTGAAGTACTTGGGTTTTTTTCTCTTTTGTGTTTCTTTTACTATGTAATTGTAAGCCACCCAGAGCTGTTGGGAACCAAGGGTCCTATGCCTTATACAAGCAAACAAAAAAACAAGCAAATGCATTATACAAGCAAACAATACAAGCATTATATAAGACAAATAAACAGGCATTAACTTTAAGAAGACAAAAATGAAAACTGAGTAGTCATTAAGATATGTGATTACAGATATCCCATGACTGACAAAACTGTAAGAAATGCAGAAATGTAGAAAGAAAGGGAGGGAGGGAGGGAGGAAGAGAGGGAGGAAGGAAGGAAGGAAGGAAGGAAGGAAGGAAGGAAGGAAGGAAGGAAGGAGAGAGGGAGGGGAAGAAAGAGAGAGGGAAGGGGGGAGAGAGAGAGGAGAGAAATAGTAAATTGAGGTGAACAAATGGGAATGAGATCTCTTTCTTGCAGTTTCTTCATTCTAAATTTTTAAGTATTTCAGAACTATATTCACAGTGCTGGGCATTTCTTCTAACGTAAAGGAACAAGGAGCAAGAGATAATGCTATAGACTAGCACTAATTACAGCAGCCATGAAGACTTTGGAAAAGATATTCAAATGCCATGATTTATCTATATAACTACAAAGATCTGAACTATGCAAACTATGGTACTCTTATGACACTCTATGGAAGCAAAGGTTGGACTTTAAAGGAATAGGATAGGAGGAATATTGACACTTTTGAACTTTGATGCTGGAGGAGACACCTGAGAGTACTGTGGAGAATCATGAGTACAAGTGATGATGCTATCCTCCTTCAGACACATTATGTGAAGGCTTAACTCTCTGGAAAAGGTTCTAATGGTATGAAAGGTGGAAGGAAAGAGAAGAAGAGGACAACTAGCAGCAAGATGGATGGTCTCAGTTACACTGGTGGTGGGGGAGCCATTGCAAAAACGAAAGGACCCTTGGAGGTGGAATATCATGGAGAAAATCTATTTGGCTGCAAAGAGTTGATGATAATTTGATAGCACATAGTCAATCAATCAGTTTAAATGCATATTGTTTAGCTTTTTCTCCAAATATTCACATTTTTGCAGGCATTTATCTAATATGTACATTGTCTGGAAATATGCATTTGGATCCATTTTTTCTCTAATATACAACTTTATGTATGCGATGTGATGGTTCAGTGATTAAACATGCTGAGCTTGTCAGCTGGAGAGCTGGCAGCCAGCTCTGTGCAATGGGGTGAACACCCACTATTTGGCTCACCTCCTGCCCATCTAGCAGTTCGAAAGCATGCAAATGCAAGTAGATTATTAGGTACCATTTCGATGGGAAAGTATCTGTCAGCTGGATCTCCAGCATGGATTTTCCCTTTGATGCTTGTTTGCTATCCGCTGCCATAGTAATGGGGAGAGGGGGGCATGGCATTGGGGTTTGGGAAGAGAGCTGGTGTGAAGATGACCCATGTGAATAAAAAGGGAAGTTTGCTCTCACAAATTACTGCGCTGCTGAATGGAGTTGTTTACGTTCAGTCAAGGCCAACCGTCCTGGAACTCCAGATAGACAAAAACATCTGAAGATGTGCCCCACATGACACTACGTGAGATGCGGATTAGACATTCAGCCTGGGTCCCTGGGGGGAGGGATTTGGGGAAACTTTCAATATGTAACTTTTGCACCTTTTGGCTCAGATCTTGCTTTTCTTTCACTGCTATCATTTCAAACTCAGTAAAAGTACCGCTTCTCTACTTCAATGGAGTCAGGGGTTTTCTTTCTTGGCATTTGAACTGAGGCAGACCTGACAGTATCAGTGTTCGGGGTGCCTTTAACGTATAATTACACTGGCCACATGACCATAGAAATGCTGGCTCCTTCAGCCAAGAAACAGAAATGAGCACAGTGCCCTAGAGTTGGACATGAGTGACAGGGAAACCTTTACCTTTCTATACATTTTGATACTTATTATTTAAATTGCAAAGTGTATTCTAACATACTGACCCTTCCAGTGTCAAGACTGTACATAATATGCAAATACACACGAATTGTATAATCCATTACAATGCTGCATGCTTTCAAAGATTTCAGAGTACTTTGCATTAAAATCTTAACTTTACAGTGAAACACTATAGCAGTTATAAATCCCCCCCCCCCAAAAAATCAGCATCTAACATTGATTTTTTTTAAAAAAATATAAAAACCTCCATAACTGACACTTTCCAGTAGGGCAAACAATATTTAAAAGGGTGGTTCAAATGTGCCTTGCTCTTTCATAGGGAATACTCCAAGCAGATGCACGTCTTTCTCTGTGTTGGTTGTTTTGATGGCACAAGATTTAGTAGGGCAACAGCTGTGTTGTGGCTTCTGAAGTTATTTGCAAGAATATTTTGTAATCCTGATGCTGTAAGTGTTGTTTACTGATCTTTTCAGAATGACATCTACGAAGATTCCCTATGGTGGGTCATTAATTTATCCAGCTTTATTAATACACAATGTACGCTTGTACTGTTTACTGCATGCATTTGGATATGTATTTTGCATTGCAAATATTGTAGGTATACTGTAACTAGGAATTTCTCCTTATGCCTTGTATTAATAGATGGAAGGAGATTTCAAGCCAGCTGAAATTAATTGTGATTTTGGCATATATCTCACAGTGTGCAGATAACATGGTAAACAAGGGACCAGACCGCACCATTTCTGAATATAAGTGGACTGTCCCTCACAACTTCTATAAATGAACTCTTCCCCCTCCCCACCAACATCATTAATGTAATGTTTAAAATTCAAGTTCTTTCTCAAACATTCAAACTAGATGTGTATCAGGACATGTCACTTCCTCCAACCCAATCTACTCTACAGAGTTGTTTTTGTGGGCATGCTCTCTTTCTTGTAGGAGAGATAAAATAGACATCTAATAAACATATAAATAGTATTATAACAGATGATCTACTATGATGACCGATTACACCCAAGTTGAAATATATGGTTCCCTCAGAATATGGTTTGTTTAGAACTGAGTTGAACCTACAGAAAAGCAACATCAAACAATGTTTTTGCTTCTTTTGCAATGAACAATTTTAGTTTGTAGAAGAGAATAAAATTATCGCTTACTATCATATTATTTTGAATCATAATTTTTTTCTGATAACTAATTACATTTTTAAAAAAAGCAAAATGGAACTGCAGCACTGTCTACAGGGTAAGAAAAACATTCACTAAAGGAACCCCAGGGCATTGAAATGGAGTTATGTGTTTCAAAACTGGTACAAGAATACTCAAAGCATTAACCATTTTAAGAGACAGAAGGAGAAATGTGTTTCTGTATGGCACATAAGGCCCATTGGCAAAACACTTTGCAGAGCCAAACTTCTTCATTTCTCTTCCTTTAAATCAGTGTGGACTTCTGGCAACTGTCTCAACCAGTCCCTGTGGTTTTCTTGACAAATGGATTACCCTTGCCTTCTTCTTAAGTGGCGAGAGGAAGGGAGGGAGGGAAGGGAGACAGGAAGGGGGAGGGAAACAGGGAGATGGGGAGAAGGAGAGGGAGGGGGAGGGGAAAAAGGTGAAAGGGGGAGGGAGGAGGGAGGGAGGGAGAGAGAGAGAGACAGCCCAAAGATAACCAAAGATTGCCTTTTTGTCTAAATCACGACTAGAAATCACATTCTCTTAGTTTCTAGCCTGGTGCCTTAGTCACTACACCAAACTGGCTCTCACAAAACCAACGATCTACTAGTTAAAAGATTGTTCTCTAATCACCATTCATTCTGGTTTAAATGGAGGTAGTATTTAGGGACAACCATCTCAATCAGTAAGCAGACAAAACATTGACCATCTCAATCAGTAGGCAGACAAAACATTCCAGTCTTAAACCATATAGAGCTTTAAAACACAGTCCAGCTGTGAACCGAGCTCACAGTATAGTAGGAATTAATAATAATAATAATAATAAAATATTAGTAGTGGTTCAATATGTCAGCTGCACACTAACCACAGTCTCTGAATTGATTTCAAGCAATCAAATATATAAAGATCATTGCAGTACAAGGTTCACCTTTGGGGCCAACACCCCTGAACTGTGGCTAATAATCTGAAAGCTCAAGAAAGTCCACCAGGACTGAACACAGAATAAAATCCAATATGAAATGTACTTCTGGCTAATCAAAATCTCACAGGTGCCCCTTTACCACCTTTGATTATGCAAATCTATGAACCTTGCCCCTTTTATACATAGGAAGATAATTGGACCACGCTTGGAACCTTTAATTTCTTGGTCAAACATTAGCATTTCATCCTGATTCAGTTCCACTAAATAAACTGCAGCAGTTATAAGTATGCAGGAAATGCATTGCAGTGTACTTCTAAAGCACACTCTCATAAATGTTATTCAGGGTATCCACCAGCAAGAAGTCACATTTATAAGCAACCAGAGTAAACAACTGGTTAATTGGGGTATAAAAATCTAGATGGTGATGATAATGGGTAAGAATTATTCTCTTGTGGATATTTTGGGACCCTTTCTCATCTAGAGATGATTGGGAGAGGGGAGGAAACAAGTTGCATGTAATACAGGGCTATGAATTTAAAAAATCTACATCTCCTTTTTTCCATTCAGCATCATGATATGCTGTCTTGTCTTGCCTGGAAAAATGCTCAAGACATACAGGGGAAAATAAAAGATCAAAACAGTAAAAAGAATTTGTCTTATTTTAGGAGATTAAAATGCATAAAGACAAAAATAACATGATTAGACCTGATTCTGATATCAGTGTTCCAATATCTCAGGGATTGCCACAAAGAGGGAGTCAAGCTATTCTCCAAAGTGCCTTGAGGGCAGGACAAGAAGCAATGGATGGAAACTAATCAAGGAGAGAAGTAACCTGGAACTAGGGATGTCCCAAAGGAGCTTTTTCAAAAGGCAACAGGACTTTCTGATTTTTCTTTTAAGATGTTTTGCTTCTTATCTAAGAAGCTTCTTCGACTCTGACTGGTGGTGGAGAATGGAAGAAATTATATTGCTGGTCATTTTCTTTGAAGAAACGTCTTCAAAGAAAAACCAGAAAGTCCATTTGCTTCTTGAAAAAGCACTTTTGGGACAACCATGACCTAGATGATTGAGAATCTCCATAGACATCTAGAACTGAGGAGAAATTTTCTGACAGAACAATTAATCAGTGGAACAACTTTCCTCCATAAGTTGTGAATGCTCCAACACTGGAGGTTTTTAAGAAGAGATTGGACAACCATTTGCCTGAAATGGTATAAGGTTTCCTGCCAGGGCAGGGGGCTGGACTAGAAGACCTCCAAGGTCCCTTCCAACTCTGCTATTCTATTCTATTCTATTCTATTCTATTCTATTCTATTCTATTCTATTCTATTCTATTCTATTCTCCCAATAACTGTTATTTAGCCATACAGAAAGTCACGGTGAAAAAAGAGTTTGAATTATAAACAATCCTGGGAATATTCCATCAACTGAAATTTTATTGACCTATTTGGGCTATCAGAGCAAATATAAGCTTCATACCTGAGGTAACATTCATTTGCTGAGGCTTTGCCATTGGGAAATGGACCTATTATTATTTTTTTTCTATATCACTCACTGCCACCCTACCAACCAAGTAATTAGACTTCCAGTGCGTTTCATTCAAGTCACAGTTGAAAATGTGGTGAGGGCAAGGTGGGAGCTGTTGAAAAGCAATCTCATTTAGAGAGTGAAAAGCATATTTCAGCTTTCAATTCTATCTTTGTTTAGCTGGTTTTGTTATATTGATGCTAGCAGGTAAGCCAAGGTAAATTAGAGTAGAATTTATTTCTTAGGGTTTTGACTCACTACATTGGGAGGGGGGGAGGGTTTGACGTGAATGGCCAAGGAAAGGAAAGGAAGTCAACAAAAACAAAATTTAAATGACTGCTGTTCTTTTGTGGCAGCCACTACATAAAATGGTAAAAGACAGTATGGTTGCTCCCCAGTAGATTATAGCTCAGAATGATAAGTGAAATTGGGTAGTAAATGATGTACCTAGTATAATGTATGTAATATTGTACTATGAGTAATATACTGCAGTAGTAGCTTGAAGCTTGGCAATTCCTCTCAGAATGTCTTCTAAAGGACTTGAAAGAAAATACAATTTTCCTCCATGTGCCTTCATAACAAAAAAGCACAACCTCAGCTGATGGTTTGTCAAGCAGATGATTATTTGGGTACAAATAAAATGAAAACATGAATCCAATGGGAACATTTCTTGGTATGTCTAGATAACAATCTACAGTATATCACCTGTATCTATAACTTTATTAACATTTTGAGGAAGATAGATAAAAATTAACAAAAACTAATATTTAGAATAAAAGGAAGATTAAAAGTGGAAGGAGGGAGGGAAGGAGGGAGGGAAGAAAGAAAGAAAGAAAAAGAAAGAACTTTTAAATGTAATAAACATTATAACAGGTTAATAAATGGAAATTAACCTGTTACTATATAGTTATAGCATGACTTAATTTTTTTTACAATCTATTTATTTCTAATCATCAAAACTTTATATCATAATTTCATTTATTTATTTTTTAGTCAATAACGAGTCATAAGCATTAAATTTAGCCAATGTCTTGTGTTTAATCAAAGTTCTCAGTTTGGTCATCTCACAAGTTCCATCATCTTCTCCATTTGTTCTTCCTCTGTGAGCAATGTTGAATCTCTCCACTTTTGTGCATATAATAATCTCATTTCAGTTTTCATATATACTGTAAAAACAAAGTTTGAGTTAAACTGTTTATCCATCAGTTCCAAAAGAAAAGCCCTGGTTTCAAATGTATATTAATTTTTAACATCATCTATATTAATGTATGAAATTAAATCCAAAATTTTCTGGATTTTTACACATCTATCAAGCATGATAAAATGTCCCCTTTTATTGTTTATATTTCCACCATAAATTTGAAGTACCTTTACACATTCTAGACAATTTTTCCAGAGAAATATACTAAAATACATCATTTCATAAACAGTTTTTTAAATATTATAATATATTGTAAATTTCAGTCATTTTCACATGTTCTTCCTGTTCCATTTGTATATTATAACCAAAGTTTTTAGCCCAATTTCACTTGTTTTGTTTCAATTTTTTATAAAACATATATGTTTGAATAAGAAAATATTAATCATTTGTACTTAATTCTACTTCAAACTTGGTCTTACAATGATCAAAATCAAAAGTTATTTTAACTACTTTAAATCTTTGTAATTATTGTATATTAAAAAATCAATTGAGAAGAGTATCCTGCTGCCAGTTATTCTCTTGATTTTATTTTGCATTCTCCTTGACAAAATTTTAGTATATCAAAATAAGTTAACCCCATATGTTTACTTATCATACCTCTTTTATAAAAACTTTTTGAGCCACAAAGATCCACAAAGTTATTATGGGGGCTCAAGCTGGTTTATATTTGTTCCATGTACTCAGGATGCTACGTCTAACAAAATGATTTTTAAAAACTACCATATTTTTCAGAGTATAAGATGCACCTTTTTCCCCCAAAAAAGAGGGTGAAAAGAGAGACTTATATTCTGGTGTGTCTTATACTCTTAAAACTATGGTTAGTTAAGCTTGGCTTTGCCATACCATAAATATTCATGCCACCCAAATCTCAAGTTATGTTCTTCTAGGTCCAAAACCTTTTTGTTTCTCAGCAACATCCATTTTTTCATCCAGGCTAAGCAACAAGCTTTCAAATCAGGTATTCTTGATCCTCATCCTTCATTTACATGAGCCTTATATTGAACTCATTTTCCCCCAGCTGCATAAATTTAGATCATAAAATCATAGAAGGATCCTTGAAGGCCTAAGGCAGGAGTTCTTATACCATGGCAGACAAATAATTGTCCAATCTTTTATTGAAAATCTCCAGTGATAGAGAACCCACACAACTCTGGAAGGCAAGTGGTTCCATTGATCAATCACTCTCACTGTCAAGAAATTCCTCCTTATTTCTAGTTTGAATCTCCCTCTGATGAGTTCTACCCATTGCTTCTTGTCCTGCTCTCAAAATAAATCAATACTCTCCTCCCCGTGACAGCGCTTCAAGTATCGGAAGACTGCTATCATATGTCCCATGAGCCGTCTCTTCATTAGGCTAAATATGCCTAGTTCCCTTAGCCATTCATCGTATGATTTAGCCTCCAGACCCCTTATCATTTCTATTGTTTAATTGGTACATCAAATGTCAAAAAAGATATTGTCTGAAATAAAAATAACATTCTAGGTGAAACCTCCATCTTAATCACAGAAATTCTCCCCTTAACGACAATTGTGTTCTATCTCATTTTAAGATCTTTTTTTATCTTCATTCCAAGTTGTAACATAATTATTTTGAAATAATGAATAATTCATATTTGTCATATTAATACCAAAGTATTCTATCTTCTTCCTGATCTTACAGCTTATTTTATTCATTAATTTCTAATATTTTATCAGAATTGTTGGGGATAGTTCTAAACCTTATGCAAAATTCTTTCTGTTCCAATAAAGTCAAATTATCCAACTGTCATCCAAAAACCTCTGTTGCCAACATCTGCCAAGCAGGTTGGCCAGAACATGAGCATCTGGCTCAGCTCAAAGTTCTTAAATAGTTCTTAAAAATTCTCAGCTAGATAAAATTGGTAGTCAATGACTTGTTTCACTCACTCACTCACTCATTCATTCTGCTGGGGGTAGTAGAGGAGGTAAATTAAAAGTTTATTTGAGACTTCCTTTTTTTAAAAAAAATAAAGATAAGAATTTTTTAAAAAAAATTTTAATTTTTTTTAATTTTTAATTTGATTTATATGCTGCCCTTCTCCGGAGACTCAGGGTGGCTTACAATGCATTAAGCAATAGCCTTCGTACTTTTATATATATTTATACAAAGTCATTTGTATTGCCCCCACAAACTGGGTCCTCAATTTACCCACCTTAGAAAGGATGGAAGGCTGAGTCGACCTTGAGCCTGGCTAGGATTGAACTCGCAGAATTACAGGCAGCTGGATGTTAATTGCTGCCTTTAGTAGGAGGCATTAGCCCCCTACGCTACTCAGGCTCCTAAATATCCCAATGGAATATTGTAAATGGCCTTCAGGATACTGTTATTTTCATATTGATTGGTTTATAGTAATTGTATGTTATGTTGTATTTTAATGAGATTGTAAATAGAATAAATATGCAATCATAGAACATAAAATAATAGAGTTGGAAGGGACCTTGGAGGTCTTCCAGTCCAACCCCCTGCTTGAATAGAAAACCCTATACCACTTCATATAAATGGTAGTTGAGTCTCTTTGAAAGCGTCCAATGGTGGAGCACCCACAACCTCTGAGGGAAAGCTGTTCCATTGGTTGATTGTTGCCATTGTTAGGAAATGTCTCCTTAGTTCTAGGTTGCTTGTCTCCTTGGTTAGTTTCCATACATTGTTTCTCTTCTTGCCTTTTGGTACTTTGGAAAATAGTTTGACCCCCTCATCTTTGTAGGAGCCCCTCAAATATCGAAACCCTACTATCATGTCTCTCCTAGTCCTTCATTTCATTAGACTAGACACACCCAATTCCTGCAACCATTCTTCATCTGTTTTATCCTGCAATCTAAGGAATAATTAATGTAGAATCAATTTGAAAACAGAAGAATAGTTCCCCATGATTTGCATGAGAAATGTGCACTATGAAAATTATTTAATGAAACTTTTACAGTTATTATGACTGAGAATTCCTTTGAACACACAAAAAATAATAAACTCTAAAATGCTGATTAAAAGGCTATAGTAAATGAAATAAAAGTGTCTTTAGACACATTTTGTTTTTATGCCATTCAATTTCTTTCTATTCCAATTTTTGCTCAGTTCTCCATTTCTATAAAATCCTTTCTGTTGGCATATAACACCCATGAATGATTTACTTAACGGTTCTTCCTGGAAGATTACTTTCCTTCTAATGATAATTGCCTAAAATCTTTAGCATGAAACAGTATTTTTGCCAAGAGTTGATTGGTAGTAAAATATGAAATGACAGCAGTAAAAGTATAAAATAATTTGATGACTATTTGCCTGCAGGAAAGTTTTGTTGTGAAGCTTCAATGTTTTTCTCAACCATGACAGATTTACAAACTCAAAAGGGAATTTCCATAGTTTGAAAGCAAAAGTCTCTGCTAAATGCTGTTAACTGCAAGATGAGACGGCTGGAGCAACATGAAGCACTTCATCAAGGACTTTCATATTGCCTCCACATCTTGGCATGGAAAATTGTGTCCCTTTTGAGGTTACATATGGTACAAGGAAAGTACAACCACTTTATACAGTCCTAAAGCAAATTCAGGTTCATTAAGGCCCTGTCATCAAAGAGTATCTACATTTCTTAAGATTATTCCAATATATCTTAGTAACCTCCATTAAAATGAGAAGTATCATATTCTTGTGGTATTCAGGTTATTGGCTGTTAGAATGAAACCACGGGACTTAATTTAAGATGATGTTTTGGATTAGAAAGAAGGAACAGCAGTGTTCTGATATCAAAGTTCTGATATCAGTGTTCCAATATTTCAGGAATTGCCACAAAGAAGAGGGAATCAAACAGAGGTGGGTTTCAGCAGGTTCTGTCCAGTTCTGGAGAACCGATAGTGGAAATGTTGAGTAGTTCGGAGAACTGGTAGTAAAAATTCTGACTGGCCTTGCCCCCATCTATTCTCTGCCTCCCAAGTCCCAGCTGATCGGGAAGAAATGGGGATTTTGCAGTAACCTTCCCCTGGATTGGGGAGGGAATGTAGATGTTACAGTATCCTTCCCCTGCCACGCCCTCCAAGCCATGCCCACCAAGCAATGCCACATCCACCCACAGAACTGGTAGTAAAAATTTTTGAAACCCACCACTGGAGCCAAACTATTCTCCAATGCACCTGAGGGTAGAACAAGAAGCAATGGGTGGAAACTAATCAAGGAGAGAAGCAACTTAGAACTAAGGAGAAATTTCCTGACAGTTAGAAAAATTAATCTGTGGAACAACTTGCCTCCAGAAGCTGTGGATGCTCCAACAGCTGTTGAAGTTTTTAAGAAGAGATTAGATAACCATTTGTCTGAAGTGGTGTAGGGTTTCCTGCCTAAGCAGGGAGGGTGGACTAGAAGACCTCTAAGATCCCTTCCACTTATTCTACTCTAACATCCATGAAGTTTTAAAGATGTCAAAATGGAAAGTACAGCTAGATGATCAACCTTTTCACTATATGTGTGTGTCTGTGTATCTGTGTGTCTACATGTAAAATGCATGTTAAAAAAGGAGTGAAGCTTCACTTACCTACCCTTTTGACAGCTTTGATACTCTTAGCCCAATACACACACACACTCTTAGCCCAACACACACACACACTCATGGCCTTGCTGAAAATCTTTTTGTGGCTTAGGACCACAATAATAGAAAGAAGCTATTTTCCTATGCATTTCTACCAAGAGCTAAGATCATTTTCAGAATCCTTCCTCCAGCTGCTCTCTGACTGGTTGTCCAACAACAAGAACTCTAGAACTTTTCAGTGAACTTTAGAAATAGTTTTCCCAGAAGTTACATCCATACCTATTTAATCATACACAACTTTATTACCAAAAGGTGCTTTTTCAAAAGGTGAACGTGATTTTTTTTCCCTTAAAAGTTTCACTTATCATCCAAGAAGCTTCTTCAATTCTGGTTGAATGGTGGGGAATGGAAGATTTTATATTCCTTAGTAGTCATCTGGTCATTAGTACTATGAAGATCAATTGTTAGCTCTCTGAGAGTCATTGAGGCCACTTGGGGGGGGGGGGGTGTTATCTGTACTCTCAAGGTCACCTGAATCAGAGTGCAAATGGGCGTAAAACCTTCTTGGGATTGCTGAAAGGATTCTATGTTATAGATGGGGAAGAGGAGGGCATCATATCCCCTCCTTTCTGTTGAGTTTACACTCTGATTCAGGTAACCCTGAAACCCCCAAGTGGCCTCAAAATCCAATGGTATCAATTAAAATCAATGTAAACATCAATTAGCAACAAAGTATAACAGCCCTACTGGCTTTTCTTCTAAAGGAAGAGCCAGTAGGGTTCAGATGCAAATTGCAGAGTATATTCCACAGCCTGAACAAGCAAGACAATTATCTTCTCCAGTCTGCCAAGAGGTGAGGTTTTGATGGCTGGAGGCATCTTTACAAAGGTTTATCTTGCAGAACTTAATGAAGAGCACATTGCAAGACATTTCAATGTGATGGCAGAGTGTAATAAGGGCAAGGATGACTTGCCAAATCTGAGCAGCTTGGAACGTATTGCCATTAATACACTAACCATAACTTGCAAAAGTTAATCCAGTAATTATAGAACTGAACCTAACAAGTTACAGAGTTGTTTGTTTAGGGACTCTCCATCCAAAAAAAAAAAAAACCTGTCCCTCAGCCTGGCTATTTATCAACGGTATATTCATTTGGTCTGAATTTAACTTCATTTTGTTCTTTTGCAGACAAATTATCAAGTTTAAGAAACATATATGGGTATGAACTGATTTCCTGGACTTATACGATAAACAACAGTGGAGTTGCTTAAATTTGGAATAGCATCTCATTCAAAATTGTTAGATGACCTTTCCTAGTGGTTTCATATACTGCAGATATTAAAGAACACAGGACAAGATGTAATATTTATGAAATCAGGCTTATAGGTTACACCTTCAGAAAAAGGTGAACTCTTATTCAGAATGTTTTTTCCCTTTCCAGTCTTTAAGAGCCAGATAAACACATACAGGTACTAAATAAGAGTGCTCCCTGACCTAGGGGAAAAAAATCAAGTCCAATTACCAGTTGACAGAAAGTAAAGGTAAATGGCATTTATACTGATAGAAGAGAATATTTGTAGCTCAGAGTTGAATTGTGGAGCCCTTGCTGCTCTCTGAGATTGGTTATTTTCTTGCAGAGGTTTCATTAGCCAGCTAGGTAACATCATCAGTATTAAAAGGCAGTGGGTAATGGTGGCATTTGTATATTAAAGGATACAGCAAAGAACAGTCAAGAATGTTTACTAGTAAGTTACATAAAACATAGATTTTGCTAACTAAGACTTGTCAGAGGTAGCTATGCTGACAGTATTAGAATGCTCAATCTTTGCTGACAGCATTAGGATACACAAACTCAATACTTACAGAGCAATTATCTTTAGTTCCTTATCAGGGTTTTGCCTTTACATCCTGTTAGCTCTGGAACCCAAAACAGTTTTTATTTAACTAGAGATTTTTTTTTTTAGAGGATGGGAGAAGCTTCTATATAAGAAGATCCAAACTAAACCATCAATGTCTTGAATGAGCTGATCATATGTCTTACAATTCTCATCATAAGACTGAGCCATAGGAAAACCCACCTGAGAGATGGGTTCAGATAGGTTTGGCCAGGGAATAGAATAGAATAGAATAGAATAGAATAGAATAGAATGGAATGGAATGGAATGGAATGGAATGGAACGGAACGGAACGGAACGGAACGGAACGGAACATAACATAACATAACATAACATAACATAACATAACATAACATAACATAACATAACATAACATAACATAACATAACATAACATAACATAACATAACATAACATAATAATTTATTGGCCAAGTGTGATTGAACACACAAGGAATTTGTCTTAGATGTATATGCTCTCAGTGTACATAAGGAGAATAAAATACATTTATCGAGAAAAAAGATACAACACTTAGTGATAGTCAAGGTTACTAATAAGCTAGCAAATCATACTAGGAAACAAATAAAAACAATATAAATTGAAAGCTACAAGCAACATGGTTATAGTAATAAGTGGCTATTTATTTAATAAGAATGACTGTAGTACCCTGGATAAGTCTTTTGTTTAAAGGATGGCTCTAGCCAAAAGAGAGGGGAGTCTGGAATAATCCAATGGCATTCACCGCAAACTGCAGTGGCAGGAAGGTGATCACATGCTATAAAACATCACCATGTAAAAATCACAGTTATGCACTTGCTCCTTGATATCTGGTGCAAGTTCATAGGTCGAGCATTTGTTGAATGCCGTCATGTGCATTTCAACATTTGTCCTCTTATGGATGCAGGGATTCCAATAGAAGGTGTAAGGCCCTATCTTCTTAATGACTTTTCCAGAAACTGAAAGTTTGACCTGGAACCTGTACAGATAAGAACAACATTATTGGCATCAGGGAAAGACATTCTTATTCTCCTGGGTCTTTCAATGTTAACTTTCTGTTCATGCTGCAATGGAGTTTTTTAATTAGTCTTCTGCTACTTCAGTTCCTGCTGTCAGAGGCGGTTTTAATTGCTCGTTTAACTTACTGCTTTATTTATGTTTATGCACTTAACTGTGTTTAGGATTCCTTTTATAATAACATTTTTACTTTAAACATTTTGACGCTTTTTGTTATTTTGAAAGTCATCCAGCCCACTCACCCCCAGGTGGATATTGTTTTGAGGAACACATAAACCTCTTAAATAATAAATAAATTTCATGGATACAATTAACATGCATATTTTAAAATTAATGGGCACTGCAGAGATAGGGCTCCGAGATTTAGGTTGAAACGTGAATGACCACTAGATGGCGATAAAGAAATATTGGGGGGGGGGGGACCTTTTACCCACTGCTATCAACCCTGAAGCTGACCTGACCGAAGCCATTTTGATGCTTGAGTGATGCCACACTGGAGCTGGGAGGGTGGAATAGAGATATTTGGGGTTTGTAGCCAAAACAAAATACTTTCTCTTGGGAAAAAAGAACATTACCACAGGTGATCGGAAAAAGGAGGAGCGAAGTTACCAGGCAACTGGATAATACCTTTTATTTTTATTTATTTATTTATTATTTTATTTGTTTGTCAAACATATGCAAGGTAGCAAACGTAAGTATGAACATAAGCATGAAAAAAAAAGAAATAAATACAGATAAATGGGGACAGTTAGACAGGGACGGTAGGCACGCTGGTGTGGTTATGCATGCCCCCTTTACGGACCACTTAGGAATGAGGTGAGGTCCAAGGTACACAGTTTAAGATTGAAGCTGTGAGGGTTTGAGGATGTAACAATGGAGTTGGGTAGAGCATTCCAGACGCTGAGCACTCAGATGCTGAAGTCGTATTTTCTACAAACAAGTTTGGAGTGGTTTACCTTGAGTTTGTATCAATTGTTTGCCCATGTATTATTGAGGTTGAAGCTGAAGAAGTCATTTACAGGTAAGATGTTATAGCAGACAATTTTGTGTACTATGCTTAGATCAGACTGCAGGCAGCGCAATTCCAGATTGTCCAAGCCCAAAATTTCAAGCCTGGGAGCATAAGTGTTTCTCTTGTGAGTAGAGGAATGGAGTACTCTTCTCATGAAATATCTTTGGACCCACTCAATTGTATTAATGTCCGATATATAGTGTGGATTCCAGGCAGACAAGCTGTATTCGAGAATTGGTCTGGCAAAGGTTTTGTAAGCCGTGATTAACAATTCAATGTTATCAGAGAAGAAGCTTCACAAAACAAGGTTAACAACTCTTAAGGCCTTTTTGGCAATGCTGTTTCAGTGAGCTCTGGGGCTTAGATCGTTTGAGATAAGTACTCCTAGGTCCTTGACAGAGTGAGGGTCATCTACGAGATCATTTCTGCCTAACTTGTATTTGGGGTTCTGACTTTTTTTGCCAATGTGTAGGACAGAGCATTTGTTAGTTGAAATTTGGAGTTGTTTGGTTGGACCATGTGGATTGTTTGAAGAAGGGAGAAAATTTTTACTTTTAATTAGGTGAAAACCACAGGAACATTCAGACTCAGTTTTCACCAGCCTATGCCAATATGATATATCCAATCAAACCATTCTTTGAAAAATTCACCTGCCTCAGAGTTCTGTTTGCTATGGGTATATTACTTGGAACCCTGACAACTGCTGCCCTCACATGGATGTATGGATAACTGTAGTTCATATCTGGCATGCCTGTCCTGTTTAAGGATGCTCCTCTTCCATACAGGATCGGGAAAATGGTATATAAGGAAAGAGTCTTAATTATTTGCCCTGTTGTAATCTCAATAAAAAAAAATTCATCTCAAACGTACTTTTAAATTTATTAGAGAAGTTCCTCTTGGTGAAAATAAGGCTATGCTGATGCTCAGAATCTATCTTGGGATAGAATAGGAATATCTCTACTCTTCATTCTGGGTGAATGAATCTTTTCAGCCATTTTATGTTTGTTTTTCTTAGAAAAATGTTTGCTTTTCTATTTAGAGGCCATCCTTACCAAGGGCTGAAAAGGTCAACTCAGAAAATTCAAGCCTCAGGAGGAAGGAAATATATTTTCTGTGGGAACAGGCAGTTATAAAAACTTTATCACCCTTGTAAGGGAGAAATAGAATCATATATATAAGTGCTATAGGCAAGCAAGGAAAGGCATGTTAAGGAGAAGACATGATAGTTTTGCAAAGGGAGAAAAGAAACTGATCTGAATGTAAAAAAAAATTAAAAAGAACTACAGGACAAGTGGAGTAAAACAAGCTGAAAGAAATTGTTTCAGCGCTAAATCTCGGCTGATAAAGAGAAGCCATCTGATTATGCTTAAACTGAAATGTTTCTCTGAGAATGTTACGCTTAACTGAAAAATAGGATTTTATATCTATTCCGTCTCCCTACAAAATATCTTTATAACAACTATAAAATTGCTTTTTTAAAACTGTAGCAAAATCTAAATTTATTGTTGGTTTAATATTGGTCTGATGACAATATAGGAAGTATTAAAAATGTAATAAATGACAAAAAGTCGTTTTCATGAAAGCAGTCAGTAAGAGGTGGTTTCCCTTTTACAGTTCCCTTCCCTTTTACAGTTCAGACCATCACAGGCTTGGTATATGAAACATTAAAATATACATTTCCATGTTCTGTGTTTCCAGTTCTGTTCCACTTACATGCATTAGCTATTTAATAATTTAATAACTAATAACTAATAACTGAGTGGTGGCTCAGTGTCTAAGACACTGAGCTTGTTGATTGAAAGGTCAGCAGTTCAATGGTTCGAATCCCTAGTGCCATGTAACGGGGTGAGCTCCCATTACTTGTCCCAGCTTCTGCCAACCTAGCAATACAAAAGCACATAAAAAATACAAGTAGAAAAATAGGGACCAACTTTGGTGGGAAGGTAACAGCATTCTGTGCGCCTTTGGTATTTAGTCATGCTGGCCACATGACCACGGAGACGTCTTCGGACAGTGCTGACTCTTCGGCTTTGAAACAGAGATGAGCACCATCCGCTAGAGTCAGGAATGACTAGCATATATGTGTGAGGGGAACTTTACCTTTACCTATACAGAGACAGTGGTGACTGATATATGTGACTGATAAAATTGGAGTGAGGAAGGAAAAGAAAACATCCAAATTAAGGGCAGTTGACTACTTTGCTGAGAGCAAGTTGATCTATTTTTTTTCGAATATTCAAGTCATTTCTAAGGGAATAGTATTTACTCTACACTTTATTAGTGTCTTGCAGATGCAGGGCAAGGTTAGACGGTGATTGTGGATGAGCTGATTGTAGTGAACTGAAACCGGAGGACTGGCAACGGAGCCATTTGCATGAGATGTTTTCAGGGTCACGGGTTCATCTTACGTTATCATTCAGCATTCCTAGTGAAGCACATTCTCAAATCTGATCCTTAATGTACACCACAAATAATTGAAAGGCGAGTTGTCAACTTCGCTTGACAGATCCAAGTTCAAACAGCAGAGTTTGCAAACTTCTTTATGCAGTTCTGTGGATTTGGAACTGAGTGGAATGGATTGGTCTATTAATGAAACACAATCAGACTTCTTATGATTAAAGCAAGAAAAAGCAAAAGGACTACATTGCAACATTGTCCCATGAAATAAAAGCATATTTTCTGATTAATAAAATAGAAACATATGGCATAATTATGTATGCTTATCCCAAAGTAAGATGCTATAGTGTTCAGTGAGATTTACTCTCAGATAAGTGTCAACAGACCATTTAAACCACAGATTTACGTTGACTAATCTTGCAGGGAGGGGAAAAAAAGCAATAAAGAAACTTGGCCATAATAAATAAAGCCATAATATTGATATTTCTTTAAGGTGCTAAATAACTTATTACTGAGTTGGAAATTATAGCTTTAAAATCTAAAAGATAACATGTTCTTTGCACATATTAAACTTTTAATTAGAATTTGCAAAAGTTTAGTATGTAGCAGTGGTGAAATCCAAATTTTTTTCTACTAGTTCTGTGGGCATGGCTTGGTGAGTGTGGTGTGGCTTGGTGAGCGTGGCAGGGGAAGGATACTGCAAAATCTCCATTTCCACCCCACTCTAGAGGAAGGATATTGCAAAATCTCCATTCCCACCCCACTCTGGGGCCAGCCAGAAGTGGTATTTGCCAGTTCTCCGAAGAACTCAAAATTTCCGCTGCTGATTCTCCGAACTGCTCAAAATTTCTGCTACTGGTTCTCCAGGACCTGTCAGAACCTGCTGGATTTCACCCCTGGTATGTAGGTTAATATAGTCCAGTCCTACATTGTGCTACAGAAAGGTACTCAGTCAATCTCAGAGCTCTACTGAAGCTTCAAGTTGAGCCTTGAACAGAGGGACTTCTGTAAATTGGTCCAAGCAATGAAAAGCATGAGTAACACTGGACCTAAATCATCTCCCAGTTTCCCCAAAAAGTTATTTTCTGTTTTTTTTAAAAAAAGGTTAACAATATCTTGCATTTTTGAGAGCAGTAAAAGGATAATTTCAGGAAGTATTTTTGGTTTGGTTTAGTTTGGTTTTGGAAGAAAGCACATAGTTTAACATAGCAACTTAATCTACTATTTATTTGTTTTAAGTGAAATAATTATCAATAAAGGCGTTCTCTGCTTTGGCAGCAATGTAGCAAATTATGTGCATACTACAGCAGCTTTAGAAACATTAACTAGATGGTGGCTGTGATCACTAATTGACAAGCTGAGACAGGTACTTTCCCTTAATTAGATTTAAGCGTTCCCAACATTGTACCAACTGGAAAAAATGCACACATTCAAATGAATATGGCAATATTTTCTTTCTTTTACATAAGGCAAAGCTGTCTAAATATATGTTGTGGTCCGCCAGCAGCCTGCAGAGCTGGCAGAGGAGTCGGACAGTGAGGAGGCTGAGGAAAAACATGGGCCAGTCCTGGAGGCTGGGGAAGGCCAAGATGAGGGCTCTGCGTCGGAAGCAGAGATGGGGCCAGGGCCATCTGGGAGTGATGTGCGGACTCCAGAGCCTCCAGAGGCTGACAGCAGAGAGGCAGTGTTTCTAGTGCATGCATGAGAAGAGCTGCCAGAAGGCAAAAGCAGCTAAAGCAAAAAGGATGACTCAGGAGTAGGGCCAAGAGATGATTGGCCCCTCACATAAGACTTAAAAGACCAGCAATGGCTTTTGGGCTCTTTGACAGAAAACAATGTTGATAGATTTGCTTCTTGTCTTGCTGCATTTATTTGTTGTCCACGTCTTCTGCTTCTGAACTTTTGCCAAGAAAAGCCTTTGGCAGGTTGCCTAATTAGACCAAGGTTGGTGATAAGGCTGAAGAACTGTGTTATAAAGAATTTGTTTTGTTTTTTAAATGAAGGCAAGTATATGTGTCCCAGGATAATGTTGCAGGATCCCATCTGGGTCAGGCACTGGGACCAGAGGTTTGTCTTCAGAGCTTTTGGACTTGTTTTGGAGCCTGAAGATGGGCTCCAGTGCAAGTCTGAAAGCTCAGAACACAAAATCTTTGGTCCTGGTGCCTGACCCAGATGGGATCCTGCATAGATTATTTCAGCAAATATTTGTTCATATTGAAAATGCCCATCTTCAGAAAGAGAAAAATTGAAGCAAACCCCACAAACCTGCCTTATTTCATAATATTGCCATTAGAAAGGATATAAAGGCTATTGCTTGTTTTCTCTGTACCTGGATGTGAAATATTAATGTGCACAATTCTTTCCCCAACCTGAAGATCTGAAGTTGCTTTTAAAATATTGGAATCTGTAAAAGTTTACATTGACTGGTCATAAACATCTAACGTTTACTCTGTGTTTATTTATGAGAAGACAAGAGACTAGAATGATGCAGTACTATTTACACATATACTGCTGAAGGTTTTTTTTTTCTGAATGCACATTTATAGGATTGCTACAATTGCAGATAGAGCATATAATGAACAGAAGAAGTTAGCAGTCTGGTTTCTATAAGAGAAATTAGAAAGAGAAAACATTATAAACCAAACTAGTATTATATCCATTTCAGAGAGTCAACTATCAGCAGAACAGTCCATCAACAGATACAATAAAGTTATATTTGTTTTGATCAAACCAGGAGACATATATTTTTTTCTAATTTCCAGGCTTAATTGTTGATTATTAATAGTACCCTTTTGATGCTTAGAACAGCTTAGGGCACCCATTAAATTTTCCTTTGAATCTTTTCAGCACAACATTTTCTTTCTTTTTTCTTCCAGAGGATTTGCTGTTCCTTTTGTTGTCACTTCTGCCGTTATCCTCAGGACTTACTGTAGTAGTCCATCTCAGGAGTCGTGCATTTTAATTTTTTTTTAAAAAAATGCCTCATTAAAGTTGTCATCTCTGTGATATTGTGTTTTTTATGAAATAATGTTGATAGCAAGTTCCAAATGCTTATTCACAGGTTTTGAAATAAACTAACAAATATATTGTTGATAGAAAAGCACAAAGGAGAGTAGATATCAAAGTTTCCAAATTCTTCTCTAATCTTTCTCTAGAAGCTAGTATTCAAAGAGGCTGCTGATTGGTTCAACAAGCTATGAAATTCAGCTCTTCCATCTCATATCAAGGTCCATATCAATGTGCTTTACCCATTTAGCCATGAAGCCAGTCATTTTGTTCATTTATTATTCTGATAGGACAGAATACAAAGCTAAATTTTTAAAAAATCACCATTTGTGGAATCCAAACTCATCCCTCCCACCCTGTTTTCCAAAATACATCTAGTGTTCACAAGCCCTTCTACAGTAAGTGTCTATGTTGTCAATTGAACATTGGAATAGGCCTTTGGGGTTGTTTGTTGTCCTTTTAGACCTGCCAAATTACAACAGGTAGTTGAAGCCACAAATGGAGAAATGAAATTATTAAGTTTATGATTACAGATAGGTGAGAGCAACCCAGGGCTCAGATAGTCCTCCTGCCCCTTTTCTGGTTCCTAAAGTATCCCAATCACAGTTGTTCTTCTTGCTATTGTTGTCCTGATGAAATGATACAAAACAGATGTAAAAATTGAATGGAAGAAATGGTGCACAATTCTAAGGAGAAAGCTCATATTTTATTGAAATGATGATCCCTGGGTTCCAGCATACATACGAAGAGGAACAGAGAACAGCCAAAAGGTAAAATAAGATTCTGATTTGCCATAATACCTTAGGACTATATAAGAAAAACCAGGCAAGTTTTGTTGCGTAAGGACAGACTTTTATTATTGAGGAAAACTCTGCTTTTTAGAGGTGGCAGCAATACTGGAAATAGCCATTATCTCTTGTTAACAAGTGGAGGAACATTGATGGGACCTGGCACGTGCTCTTAATTGACAATGAAACATCTGCAGTTTTGCCCAGTTATATTGTCACCTCTTTCTTATTAGATTTGCTTTAGAAAATTGCATAAGGCTGGATCTCCACTGCCTCTAGTCAATTTCATTCTGCCTTTGTTAAGGTGAGCAACACTTATTTCTTTTTGGCAAGGAAAGGATTAGGAAAGATTTGTTCTGGGAAGGGAATGATTTCCTTAGTATGATGGGATTATGCAAAGAGGGGAGATAATCTGGTCCCTGTCTTGTCACAGGGCAGAGACAGATGTCCTAAAAATACTCTTTATTTTAGTCATAACGCCTCTCTCCTGCCAAAAAATGTATTCCAACCTTTTAAGATCAAATATAATGTCTAATTTCTTTATGTACTAGCAACATCAGGAACTGAGCTGACAAATGCAAGAATTGAATAGAATTCAGATATGGGTACACTGGCAAGCACTTGCATGCATCTGTTTATTTTTCACCAACTGAATGAATGTCTCATGTACACTGCATTGCAGTAGTCTATGAACATTGTGATGAGTGCATGAGCTACATGGATTAGATCCTCCTGCGCCAAGTAAGGCCATATTTGTTTTATCAGTTGCACTTGAGCAAAGCACATCACACTCCTCAGATCATAAATTCTATCTGCTAATTCAGTAGAAGATGCTAATCCAAAAATAGAAAGAATTAGGAAGGAAGGAAGGGAAAGAGGGAGGGAGGGAGGAAGGAAATAATATACAATTTCAGAAAACAAATAACCGGTGTAGGTATAACTTAATTTGGAGACTCAGTTAGAAGGTGATTCAGTCAATGCTCAGAACTGAATTAGAATTCCAAGTTGACAAATCAGCATGAGTGAAAACGGATGCCTCCAAATTGATTCAGTCTGTTTAGAAGACTTGTATAAATAATCAGAAATGGTTTTATTTCCCAGATTAATTTTAGATTGGGAGGTGTGTTCTTGGTGTTCTCTGAGCTTGTTTATTTTCTTGCAGATATTTCATTATCCAAACTACCCATGTTTCCCCGAAAATAAGACCCTGTCTTATATTTTTTCGAACCCTGAAATAAGTGCTTGGCCTTATTTTCAGGGAGGTCTTATTATTTTGGGGCACATGGAGCAAGATGGGGCTCCTCTTGTCGTCTTACCTGATTTCCAGCTCTGTGTTTAAATATTTTTGGGGAGGACTTATTTTCGGGGGGAGGCTTATTTTAGTGCATGCGCTCAAAAGCCGGATTTGGCATATTATCAGGGGATGTCTTATTTTCAGGGAAACAGGGTAGGTAACATCATAATAACTACACATTGGTGATGTTACCTAGTTTGGGTAATGAAACATCCTCAAGAAAACAAGTAAGCACAGAGAGCATCAAGCACATGAGCACCCCTCATGTCAGTCCTGACCTACAAATATTATCTTTTATTAGATTGACTATTTGATTTGGAAATCCAGCTTGGATTGATGTTCCGAACTGCATTTGAAATTTGAACTGAATCAGATCACAAAGATGGGTTAATTATTCAAATCACCTTTCCCCTGATTCATGCACACACCTACAGACATCTGTCATACCTGTCATAAACATGCATGTTTGATAGGTTTCTAGGAACTGCAGATGTGATTGGAAGGGAGTGTAGGTTCCACCTTTTATCAAACATTTCGGGCAGCACACATTTTTCCTGTTGAAAATAATTGGCAATTTCAGATCTACCTGAAATAAGTATGAATAGAATACAAATTCAGCCTGGCCCATTCACTGAAAAGGGGGCAACGAAAATAGAGTAAACATAATGCTAGGATGTACAATACAAGAAGATATGATTGCTTAGACTGCCTCCATTTCATATGAATAAAGTCACTTCCCAAATGGAATATTCCAATATTATTTACACTGAGGAGAAATGAGCCATCCAAGTAGAGTCCAGATTGAAACAGAAGTGGGATACATCAGCTGTGAAAAAGTTTACAATATGGCACAGCGTGTCTTCATCTGCATCCTTCTGTAAAATGGAGTGGGTAACCTTGAATAAAGCCTCTGGACATGAATATGTATTGCTTTCTTTACCACTATAGTATGCTCCTGGACATGACATAGAGCCATGGGTTGTTTTCACATTTTGTTCTCCAATTTTGTTCAGGCTGTCTGCTGATTTCATCAATAAATCAAGAAGCTTTCTGTGTTCTGCAAGAGAGGAAAGTCTGCTCATCTTGTGGGCATTGTATTAATTCTAGTGGTAAAATCAAGAAGAAGAGATATCTAGAGTGTTGTGGGCAGATAACCAGCAATAAACTTGACTGAACCCGTGTTAAGAACCACTATCAAGGCCTACCTTGTGATAGGGCAGCAAACTGGCAGTACTTCTCCACCGTTATTGCATTGGTAGATTGGCATTCTACAGCCCTGTTTCAGGTGAGATGAACCCTCTTGGATGAAGGAGGCCTGGGAAATCTTTTTCATGGGCATGCAGGAGAATTTCTTTTTTTTTTTAATTGAAAAAGTTTTACAATAAAAAAAATTTTCCCCTTTTTTCACCCCTACCCCCTCCCCCACCCTCTCATGCCCCCCAACCTCCCCCCAACCCCACCCCCTCCCTCTCCCACCCACCCCTGACTTCCGCTACACATTCTTAAGAAAGAAAAACAACAAGAATTTATAACAACAAAGAAAACAAATACTATTATATATTCAGTTCTAAGTTAAGAGGAAGAGGAAAGAAAGAAAGAAATTAAAAAAAAATAATAAAAAAATAAAAAAATAAAATAAAATAAAATAAAGTAGTACAAAGAAAGACCCATAAACATAAATATTTGTCTAAGCTTAACAGTATTGTAATAAAAAAAAACACCAGAAAAAATAACCATTATAATATTTAACACAATTTAAAAACAGAGAAAAATAAAAATGAAAGAAACATTACTAACATTACTAATCATATACCATACTCAATCGCTCCAAAATTATATAACTTACTTGTTCATATTAAATAATGCCACATATTTTAATCCGAACTACTCCCCCTAATTCAAAAGCCCAGAAATCCCCCCTTCAAAGAAAAAAAAAATAAAGTATACAATATAATATAATTATGCATATATTGTTATAATTTTCCATAACTCGAATTACAATCTTCTCTTCTTCCTGATTGAAGTTAGGTCTTCTTTCTTCACCTGTATCCAATTCCAATACTCTTCATCTTCTATCTGCCCCCATCAGTAAAACAAAACATTCCACATGAACCCCCCATGTGACTTTATATAGATAACATCCAACCAAGAAGATAATCACTCCTCTAGGTAGAATCATTCAAACAAACGTGTTCTATTTCAACGAGAAAAAACCCAATGCAGCTCCTTAGAAACAAAAAAATCAAGAAAAAAGAAAAAAAATCCTATAGACTGCATTCCCAGATGTTCTTATAAAAACTGTTTCAAATCCTGCCACCCTTTGTCATTCACTCTTGGTTGTAAGACATTTTCATTTCCATTCTTTGCTCTTGGATGATAAATTCCAAAAAAAAAACTATGATAGGGTAATCACAAAACGCTACTACTATATAGATAGCATCCAACCACGAAGATATTCATTCCTCTAGGTAGAAACATTCAAACTAGCGTATTCTATTACGACAAAAAGAAACCCAATGCAGCTCCACCAAACCTTAATGACAGAAAGAATCAAAAAAAGAAGAAAATCCTAGCAACTGCATGCCCAAATGTTCTCATAAAGTTGTTTCAAAACCTGCCACCCTTTCACTCCTTCTGGTTGTTAGATATTCTCCTTTCCATTCTTTCCTCCTGGATGATAAGTTCCAAAAAAAAAACTATGGTAGGATAATCACAGAACGCTGCTACCATTGCAGCCCTCTGTTAAGCTTGCTCAAGATGTTAAATCCAATTCAAAAATAAGAAAAAGAAACTCCAAATAAGGATGAAGACTTTATAATCCTTAAATCCAAATCCATATAAACTTTAGGAAGTTTATAACCAATTTTCACAATTATCCAAGCTTTCTGATAACAGCTGCATCTGATGAAGGACTCTACGACACTCGTTAGTTACCTCTCGAATTTCCTCGTTAAAATCTGGTTCCTGCTGCTCGATATCACCATCCTTTTCTTGCGGAGCGTTGGACCTCTGCTGCTGATCATCTTGAATTATAGTATTTTTTAAATCTTGCTCCAGCAGTACAAGGTCCGGTGCTCCTAGTCTAGGTTCACTGGTGTGGTCCATAATAAGATCCTCAGAGAAACCAGATTGCACTCCTTGTGCTTTTAACATTCTTTGATTCATTCTTTGAGTCTCATCCTTCTGTTTACCTTTTACAAACTCTCTTTCTTGTTTCTTATTCTTGAGGTCTTCCGAAGCTCCCTTAAAAATATTTTTATAAAAATGTTCCGCTTTCTCAATAGTATTCAAACAATATCTCACGCCATAATATCTAAAAATTATGCCAACTGGTAAATCCCATCTAAATGGGATATTACTTTCCTTCAATTCTTTAGTTAAGAAAGCAAATTCTTTCCTTTTCTTTAGAACCTTCGGTGGTAACTCTTTAAAGATATTAATTTGTTCACCTTCTACTTGCGCTCTGGCAGAATAGGACCTTTGTAAGATGTCATCTCTCAACCTTTTATCAGTAAAGTAAACAACAACATCTCTGGATAAATTCCTTTGTTTAGCTACTCGTGAGTTGACTCTGTAAACTTTCTCTATACAACCAAGAATTATCTCATCCTCAAGCTCTAGTAGTTCAGCAAAAACCTTTGCAATAGTTGCTTTTAAATCTCTCTGGTTTTCTTTAATACCTCTTACTCTGATTGCTGAGGCCATAGTTTTAATTTGAAGCATGATAATATCATTCTGTATAGTCTGATTACAAATCTCAGCTTTCACAAACCTTTCTTGTATTTCTTGAATCTGGGAGCCAAATTTACTGCTAATTTCAGTTACTTTCTCCTCCATTTCAATCACCACATTTGAAAGATCTGAAATTACTTTAACAATAGTTTGACTTAATTGGTCATGCTTTCCAGCAGTCAAATCCACAAGATTCTTCTGTGAGTTTTTAATTTTGTCAACTACACTCGATAAAGAAGTTGTTATAAATTCTTTTAAGTCCCCTTCTGCCAATCCAGACAATTGCACCATCTCAGCTTTGCTCTTCAGCTGGCTCAAGGGGGAGCCCCCCCTTCCTTTAGTCATCTTTATTTTACTTTAAATGGCTTTACTATGCTTTACTTCACTTTGCCATACTTTACTTTAATCCTTGTTTTAAAGAAAAATATCCAGAAAAAAGGAAAAAAAAAATTCTTTTCTTCTTACTTTAAGTGACTCTCCCATAGCAAAGTATTCATTTCAAAACCTCCATTTTCAATCACTCTGGCATTTTTTTCAATTAAGATCAGTCGCCATCTTAAAAAAACTTTTTTAGAAACTTTCACTTCTCTTCCTCTCCTTCCCCCCTCCTCTCATTCCTCTTCAATAAAAAATTAGTAAAAAAAAAAAAAATCCATACTTGCTTCATCTTTGCTTCTTTCTTTTTCGGCTTGCTCCATAGACGCTGTGGTGTTGCTTCCAGCGTCTGGCTCCGCTAGTTAACTAACTAGCGGAGGACAGTCTCGTCGCGGAGCCTCTCTGGAGGTATAGAGGGGGCCATCCTTCTGAGCCCTCCCCAGGACAAACGAGACGATCCTGGGGCGACTCAGGGGGCCCAGCCTCACCCCCAGAAGCTCTGCCTGCTCCTCCCGCTGAGGAGCAGGTTGTTCGAGCCGCCTGCCAGCTGTGAGGCGGCTCTATACGCAGCGAGACGCCGGCGGGCATGAAGGAGCCCGCCGACGACGAGGAAGGCGCCACCGGAAGTCCCAGCATGCAGGAGAATTTCCTTGGGAACTGTTGGACAAAAGCACTCAGATTTGTTCCCAATTAGATGCCAGTTATACTCAGTGGTGAAATCCACTTATCTTTGCTACTGGTTCGGGAATGGGAGCTCATGGGAGTGCACGTGTGACTCTTCTGTGCATGCGCAGAGGGTAAAAAATGGGACATAATGACGTCCCAGTGGATGGGTGGAGCCTCCTGCCGCCACCGTTACCAGTTCACGCGAGCTGGATAGATCCGGCTGGATTTCACTGCTGGTTGTACTCCAGGTTCAGAAGAAACAGTTGTGGAGTTATCTGGCATTGATTTGAACTTGTTGGATCTGAGAAAATGGACAACAAACTTAGGTCTGTGACCGCAGACACCTGCTCTTTAGATCTATGCTGCTCCAGGCTTGTGAAAGTGGCCTGGTGGTTATCATGTGAACGGGTATATTAGCAATGGTTAATTTCTTTCACTGAGGGGGTTGTTCTATTACACCTTAAAAAGCCTTGGTTCATTGCCTTCTTAAGAAGCCATTGCTAAACCTACTATACTGGACCAATTTCATCCAACATCTAATTTCCTTTTTGGGGAAAGATAGTTGAGAAAGTGATTGCAGAAAATTTTCAGGTGATCTGGATTATCTAGATCAGGAGTATCAAACTGGTGGCTTGCGGGCCGGATGCATCATGCATAGGCCATGCCCGCCCTGGCTGGGGAATAAATAGAAGGAAAGGGGAGTGGTTGTCATAGGAGACAACAGTTCGTATTTCTGAAGCTTTTGCTCATTGTGTTTTGTGCATCAAAGACTGCTTGCCAAAACTTAATTTGCAGCCTTTCGGCTAGAAGCTTACGGCCTTGCAACTATCACAAGGAACTGATAAGGTCTGTTGCTGCTTTAACACCTTGAAGAACTCTTGCCTGGACTTTTTGGTGGGTGAATGCCATTAATTCACAAGAGATAAATAAAGAGGGTTTTTTATGACAAGAAGTCTGTTTCTTGCTTCTGTTAAGGCTGGGTCAAAAGGTTGGGTCAACTGCCCTAGGTTCCTTCTATGTAGGATGTCTCAGGATTCAAGGTTCTCTATTTTTTAACATCTACTGCACATGAGGCCATTACTTGAGCTCATCCATCATCATGAGCATATTAATGATACCAAACTATACATCTGGGCCAGTGGTGGGTTGCCCCCAGTTCAGATCAGTTCGCAAGACTCCGCCCACTGACCTGGACATCATCATAGGTGATCTGCGCATGCACAGAAGCTTCTGCACATATGCAAGAGTGTACGCACATGTAAGCGAAGCGTAAGCATGTGGGCGTGATGCAAACTGGTAGTAAAGGTAAGTAGAACCCACCCCTGATCTGGGGCCCTGGCAAATTAAGCAATATCATAGTTAAAGTGATGTATTAGTATAGTGTTTGGAGGCTATGAAGATCTGAATGGGGAAGAACAGGCTTCAGATGAACTCTATCAAGACTGAGTAGCTTTGGGTTTCAGGGCCACTAGTTATAGGACTATGCCATCTTTGGTGCTGGATGAGGCCACAATATCCCAGACAGACCCGAAGTGCTATCTGGGTGTCCTCCTAGCCTCACATAGAGAAAATGGCAGTCATGGATAGAACAGCCTTTGTATAGCTTCATGTTGTGTACCACTTGTGCCCTTTCTGGGATTGGGATGCACTACCCATAGTCACCCATGCTCTAGTGACCTCCATATTGCACCATCAGGCCTGACGATCCCAGGGAGTCGGAGACTTTAGATGGCTCCACTATTGAGTTGGATGGACTCTGTCTCGCTCTGTTTGTGATTGATATAAATTTCAATTAATCTCTATTTGTAATATTGATTTTTATATTTTTAAATGCCTGTTTTTATATATGTATTTTTATTGATTCTTATATGTCACCCAGTGTCACTTTTTGTGAAAGTGGCAGCTATATCAATTTGATAAACAAATCAATAAGATCATACCCAGGATTTAAGTTGATGTCTCCTTTGTGATAATTAGGATCCATATTGAGAATGAGTCAGAGGAAAACATTAAGAGGGGTGCCTGGGTTACATCCACAAAGTACAAGACATTGCAATACTAATTCTATGCTTCAGCCAAAATATGACATCTCAAATCTTTCTAAGACTAGACTCCTACTGTTTACCATAAAGCAAACACATCTTTGGATCCAAATAAAATGGCTCCCATGCAACCTTTTCTTTCACTCTTAATAAGATTTTATACTGTATGTTCTGGATCAATATAGCCTGTGGAGAAACTAATGTACTATTGACCCTATAGAGCTTAGAAATGGCTACTAATGTATTTTTGAACTATTATGCACTTGTCAAATAAGCCCTTACTAATAGAAACACAGGCAAAAGATCTACCTGAATTTATATAACCAAAGGACTTCTGCAAGAACTGGGTCAGCTCTTGAGAGTCTTCCAAACTCAAGAACTTGAGTCAACTGATAGCATTGCAACAGGAAGATGGAGAATATTCTCCCAAAGCAGGAAACCTAAAATTGGCTTATTTGTTTTAGAGGAATACACTTGTTCATGCAGGGCAGGCACAGAAGAATGGCAGTTTCTGAATAAATATTAGGTACACAGTCATATAACTGGGAACTTTTAATTTGATTTGCTGCACTGGGAAGGAGATTGGACTCCATGGCTCTAGTGTTCTTTTTAACTCTCTAGTTCTCTGATTCAATTCTGTTTCTTTTTTTTTTTTAAATAAATCTTTATTAAATATTTACATTAAAATTAACACAAAGTAAACATTGAAAAACAATATAAATGGTGAAATGTAGAAACACTTAAACACAAGACTAAAACGAAACGACAAACATGACTAACCGAGAGTTAAGCTCACTCTCCAATTAATAATAACTAGTATCATCCAAACCAAACATTTCAATAGAGTCAATTTCTACTAACTATCTACGAAAGAATTAGCCTGTTTTTGTCGAAATTTTAAGAAATCATATAGCCTAATAAATATCTAATTAATCTAAATAGACGATCTTATCACCCCATTCCTAGGTTTAACCTTCTTTTGAGCCAGACAAAGCATTTGTCCCAACTTCTATTATATATTGAATCTTTCTTGTCTTTTAAAATATACGTTAATCTATCCATCTCAGCACATCGGAGAATCTTGTTTATTATCAGATGATCAGGAGGCGTATCTACATCTTTCCACAGTTGGGCAAATGCCATTCTTGCCGCTGTTGAGACATGGACAAATATATACCAATCTTTGTTATCAATATAGTCTGGTCTTATTCCAGACCAGACTGATTCTGATTCAATTCTGTTTCGGTGACGTTAACTGGAACAATTATCTTCTGTTTTACACTGTTAGCAGCAGGCATGGTTTCTGAAAAAGAGAATAATTCAGCTGCATCAATAACATTAATATGATATTACCATTTGCTTAAGAACCTCCTCCACCTCTCCAAGAATATGAAAGATTTTTAATTATTGATTGGTTGGAAGTATAGTGAAAGAGCTATTCAGCTGGGCTTGTGATAAGCTATTTAAAAAACTTTTCATTGGATTCAGATTGATTGCTTAAAATTTGGTTTATAAAAATTGCAGGTTGCACAAGACCACTGGGTATGTTATTAGCACAATGCCAAGTAGTTAGTCCTGAGCTGTCTCCTTTAAAATAATTACCAGAGATTTCTCATTACAGTAAAAGGTACAGGTTCCCCTCGCACATATGCACTAGTCGATCCCAACTCTAGCGGGCTGTTTCATCTCTGTTTCAAAGCCGAAGAGCCAGCGCTGTCCAAAGATATCTCCATGGTCATGTAGCCAGCATGGAATCCTGTTACCTTCCCACCAAATTCGGTCCCTATTTTTCTACTTGCATTTTTTATGTGTTTTTAAACTGCTATGTTGGCAGAAGCTGGGACAAGTAATGGGAACTCACCCTGTTACACGGCCCTAGTGATTCGAACCGCTGAACTGCTGACTTTTTGATTGACAAGCTCAGCATCTTAGCCACTAAGCCACCACATCCCTTTGTTTTCTCATTAGGAAACACTACATCTAAAAAAATTGATGCACAATTGAAAAAGTTTTGATTTTATACAACATAAGCCAAAGTTATAGAATAGTTAAACAGAAAAGTACAGGTTGAAGAGAAACTTTAACGTAATGGTTGAGGTTTTGGACTAGTGCTGGAGAGACCCAGGTTCTAGCTATGGAAGCTTACTGGGTGACTTTCAACATCAGGATTATTGTGGAGGAGGGGGAATATCAGGTAGCATAATGTATACTGCCTTGAGCTGCTCTACAGAAGGCAGGAAGTACATCTAGCAAATAAATATTAAATGAATCTTCTTTCTTCCTACCAGGCTCAGCTATCACTTGATTGCACTCAAATCAGTACAATGATGATGGCAGCAAAGGAGTTGACACAAGGAGTGAATGATGATTTTTTCAGAAAACCAGTGTCCTCTATTAACTCTGTTGGAATTACTTTACATAAAGATCTGAAAGACTTGAAGCCAAGAGTTCAGTTTTGCAAGGTGTTTGTGGTTCAATCATTCTATGTCTGATTATCCAATGTGTTGACTTGCTAAGCATCTCAAAGGTAAAAGAAATCAAATTTTGTGTTTTTGTATGAAGTCACATTTTAACAAAACAGTTGGTTTGTTGCTGCTACTTGTCTAAAAAGGCAATTACTGTTTCTACAATTAAACAGCACAATCTGAATCCATCAACATCTAAATCCTCCTGTAACAACTCTTCCTCTTTGTTATATGGAAGATATGGGCTCTTTAAGAAATTCTTCAGAGGAAACATTGAGCTGTATCATTAAAGCTGTTGACAGTACTAAAAAAGAAGAAGGTGACTTATTCACAGAGGTGGGTTTCAGTAGGTTCTGACCAGTTCTGGAGAACCGGTAGTGGAAATTTTGAGTAGTTCGGAGAATCGGTAAATACCACCTCTGACTGGCCCCACCCCCATCTATTCTCTGTTTCCTGAGTCCCAGCTGATTGGGAGGAAATGGGGATTTTGCAGTAACCTTCCCCTGGACTGGGGAGGAAATGGGGATTTTACACTATCCTTCCCATGAACTGGGGAGGGAATGGGGATTTTACAGCATCCTTCCTCTGCCATGCCCACCAAGCCATGCCATGCCATGCCCACCAAGTCACGCCCACAGAACCAGTACTTAAAAATTTTGAATCCCATTACCATTTATTCAGTTGTGCTAATTTCCTCAAATAGAGAAGAGGAGAGCATTTTCAGATCTTGCTTCTCTAACTCTAGTTCCAGCAAGATTCCCAGCCTGGTCCACCATAGCATAGTTGTTCAGAATGGAGAAAATGTATCTACCAGTACTTCGCTTTCTGTTTTACAGTTGCTTTTCTCTAAAAGAGAACATACTTACATTTTGTATAGCTCTGCTGGCTTTGGAGAACTCAAAGAGTTGGGCTTATTCGCTTGCATTCTTTTCCTTTCCTATCATCAGTAAATAACAATGCATGTATATTAAAAATACAGGTAATTCTTGACTTATGACCATAATTTGATCACATATTATAAAAAAAGATGCAGAGATTCTGGAAAGAGTGCAGAAAAGAGCAACAAAGAGGATTAGGTGACTGGAAGCTAAAATATATGAAGAATAGTTGCAGGAATTGGGTTTGTCTAGTCTAGTGAAAAGAAGGACTAGAGGTGGCATGATAGTAGTGTTCTAATATTTAAGGGACTGTCACAAAGAAGAGCACCAGAAGGCAAGTCAAAAAACAACAGATGGAAACTAATCAAGGAGAGAAGCAGCCTAGAACTAAGGAGAAATTTCCTAATGGTGAAAATAATTAACCAATGGAACAGCTTGCCTTCAGAAGTTGTGGGTGTTGCATCACTGGAGGTTTTATAGAAGAGTCAGGACAGCCACTTGTCTGGAATGGTATAGAGCAGGCGTGTCAAACTCTTGATAACATGTTATCATCACATGATGGATCGTAACTTTTTTCCCTTTTGCTAAACTGGGGATGGGCATGGCCAGCCCGTGACTCATCTGGCCCGTGGGCTGCGAGTTTGACACCCCTGGTATAGGTTGGAGTAGAAGACCTCAAAGGTTCCTTCTAACTCTGTTATTCTGTTATTTCCATTGTTAAACCAGACCATTGTTAAGTGAATTGTGCCCCATTTTACAACCTTTCTTGCCACAGTTGTTAAGTGAATCTCTGCGGTTGTTAAGTTAGTAATACAGTTGTTAGTCAATCTGGCTTCCCCAATGACTTTGTCAGAAGGTCGCAAAAGGGGATCACATGACCCTGGGACACTGCAATGGTCATTAAACATATGCCAGTTGCCAATGACCAAATTTTGGGGATGCTGCAATGGTCATAAGTGTGAACAATGATCATAAGTCACTTTGTTCTGGTGCCATTGTAATTTCAAATAATCATTAAATGAATGGTTGTAAGTCAAGGACTACCTATAAAATAATAAAATGAACAAGGAAATAAGTAAAACAGGAATTGAGACATAAAATATTTGACGGTAAGAACAATGACCAACAAAAGTAATAAAAGGCTAGGCCAAGTAGGAGTTGCAGCAGTAGCTGCGCACTGGGGACTAACTTTTTCCCGTAGAAAGAAATATCTTTTTTCCCTCTCTCTTTCTTTCTTTCTCTCTCTCTCCCTCCCTCCCTCCCTCCCACTCTCTCTAGGTGTGAAAAGAAAAATTATGGAGGATGCACTGTGATCCATCATAGCACAATAGCTGAGAATCCATAACACTTGTGGAGGAGTGTGAGAGACTGTGGGAAAGAAGTGGAAGAAGACTGCAGTTTAGGTGAGAAGAGACTACACAGCTCAGAGGTGGAAGTCCTAAGTAGAAAGTATTCAAGGAGACTCCACTTTAATTAACTCAGGTCTGGTTAGGAATTTACTCTTACAGTTTTGAAGGATGTGTTTTTATCCAGACTACCATTATAGAAGCCTTTCTGAAATCTGAACAGTTCTTAAGTGTCCCTACTTTGCTTATGGAGAGCTTGACAAGGATTCAAGTTTTATCACTCTACCAACCAGCCTGTGTTTCATGTTGAAGAGCAGCTCTTCAATATCATAGCTCTACAGCCATTTCAGCTTCTGCCTTCTCCCTATCTATTTCAGGGGTTAAATGCTCCAAATTCTGCTACTGGTTCACTTCGTTACCAGTTCGCTTCACACATGCGAGCCAAACACACACTTCACACATGCATGTGCATTGTGTGCCAAACACGTGTTCCATGCACACATGTGCAGTGCATTCCAAATGCGCACTTTGGAGGAGGATTAAGAAGCCTTTTCTGAGTCTTCAAAGGTAAGTAGAACAGCGAGGGGGGGAACAGCTGTGCCGTGTGATTTAGATTCGCTAGAAAGCAGGATTTCCTGCTTTCTAGTGAATATAAATCGCGCAGCACAGCTGATCATCAGAAATACTGGTTCGCCTGAACTGGTAGCATTTTTTTCCACCAATTCTCCTGAACCGGTAGCATTTATTACTACCGGTATGGACGAACCGGTCCAAACCAGTAGCATTTCACCCCTGGTCTATTTGCATAACTACTTAGCATTAGAGAAATTTAACCTTGTTGGACAGGAGAGCTCATAGTTACAGATCTTTCCTAAGGAAATATTATTTTTTGTAGACATCATGATGTTTTTCAATTAATTCATTCTTCTTAAAAAGCCACTTCAAGAAGGATACCCATGTTGAGTCAACACATCCAGAAGAAATAATCCCAAAGAAAGCAAAGGGCCTCAGAAAAACCCATCTCTATCCATGAGTAATAGGGACAGGGACAGGGTCTGATCCAAAGAGTACTGTTTATGTTCCTGAGTAGAAATCTTTGGGAATCTCCAACCCTATGGTCATGGAAGAATTCTCTGAATATTTACTAATTCAAAACGTTCTTTGAGAAGAATTTGAGAAGGTTTAGAACCAGTTGCTCTCATGACTTTTCTGTCTTTTAAGGTCCTGGAAATAAGAGTTTGAAATTCAATCAAAATGGCCCTATATCCCCACCCTACTACCTGACTGCTGAAACATGTCTTTGGAGAGTCTCAGTCATCCAGGTCATGGTTGTCTCAAAGGTGTTTTTTCAAAAGGCACTTTTGTTTTTTCCTTGAAGATGTTTTGCTTCTCATCCAAGAAACTTCTGTCCAATTGTCTTTTGAAAAACTACCTTTGGGCTTCAGTGGTTTTAATGTAATAAATAAAGAACCAGTAAAGCTTACCTATACTTACATGAGTAAAAAAACGGAACCTTTTAAAACTCTTAGACGGTATAAGACAAAACTTCCTGATCGTATTAAATTGAAAGAAGTTATGTCTACTTGCTGAGGAGGTGGACTGATTTTCAGAAGGCTAAATTTCCTCATTCCAATGCTGCCTAGAAAAGTATTCTTCTCTAAGTATCTAATTCTGCCCAAAGTATTCCTTAAAATGAAAATTAAGAAAGGGAAAGAAACAGCCATTGTCTAATTTTACAAACATTCTGACTACTACAAATATTTCTCTCATCAGTATTAGATCAAGCTCACATATAAGGGGTGAAATAGAAGCAGACTTTGCTAACAGAAACAGATTATTGGATGTCTAAAATAATTTGTATGGCTCGACTGGAAGAGGACACTTTAATACAGAACATTTTAAAATGCTGTTCAAGAGCAAGAAGTTATTTGAAGTTATTTTCAAGGGAGAGGCCAGATAATAGGCATTCATTGCAACAAATGAGCTGGCACAATCTGCCACTGAGAGTCGGCTTGAAAACAAAACAAAATGAAAAAAGAGGAGAATACAGTTTGTCATTATCAACAATGATGAAAGCTATACAAAATAAGATGAACGTGCCAGCAGCTAAATGCTGAAAGGTTCCAAGAGATTTGCAAAATTAAGATTCATTGTTAGGGGCCTCCTTCTACTCTTTCAGCAGCAGCCTGCAAATGGATTTCTCTGTGTGCTGAAATGCAGGCTTATCTCTGAAAAGAAAAAAAAAAACAAAGAAGGCAGATTGTATTTTCTCCCTTTCCATTTCTTAATAATTATTTTAATAATTTACAGGAAACCATTAGAGAAGTTTGGGTCAAAAATGAGATATTAATAAATACAATAATTATGCAATATTTAGATAAAATTGTTATTAAAATTATTAAAAGGATGAAACAGTACAAAATAAATATATTGTTGTGGTCCGCCAGCAGCCTGAGGAGCTGGCAGTAGAGTCGGATAGTGAGGAGGCTGGGGAGGAACATGGGCCAATGCTGGAGTCTGGGGAAGGCTCCAACGAGGGCTTTCATCGAAGGCAGAGATGGACCAGGGCCATCTGGGAGTTATGCGTGGCCCCCGGAGCCTCCAGAGTTTGACAACAGAGAGACAGAGGAACAGGAGGAGCCTGTTCCTAGTGTGTGTATGCACAGAGGTGCCAGAAGGCAAGAACACATAAAACAAAAGGGAAGACTCGTAAGTAAGGCCTGGAGATGATTGACCCCTCCCATAAGGCCCCTCCCATAAGGCTAAAAGAAGAGCAAAGGCACATGGACCCTTTGCAGGAAAGCAACACTGTTAATTCTGTTCCCAGTCAGCATCTCTGTTTGATTCTGGACTCTGTGTGGCTTTGCCAAATAGGTCTTTGACAGTGTGTCAAGGGAGATAAAGGTTGGTGATTATCCCGAAAGACTTCTCCTGAAGGACTTTTTGCAACTAGTTGGGACTCAGCTGTGAATGAAAGTAATTCACAGCTGTTGCAATGAAAGAGGTTTTTGGGACTATTTGTGTGTTTTAATAAGTCAGGAAGCCTAGGTCAAAACATATATGTGTCACCAAGTAAAATTGTGATTCTAGATGTTAACCCCCTCCTGAACATGCAACCAACTCTTCATAGATATGTGACAGGTTAACAGAATTGGGGTCATCCTGATATCTGAAGGAAGATAATTCCAGAAGACAGGAGCTACAACATGAAGCCATGCCGTCTGGTTTCTTGATTGAGGGGACCCACAGCATGACCCACTTACCTGGCGACTCCCCTATGCTGCTGCAGGCAGTCGTGTCTTCCTTGACTGAAATTAGATGTATAGAGAAAATTGTGAAAAGGTAGTCCCTTAGTTAACCTAACCTCAAGGCAAAAGATGATAACTAACATTTTGAATTGTACCTGGAAACAAACAGACATGAGTGACTGTGAGCAAAGCCTCCTGATCCAAGAATGAGAGAAACTGGTGTACTACTCTAAGGTGGGCAAATGCCCTCCTGGTCATGGGTTCCCCTGCTCTGCTAGTAAGAACCGTGAGACCAAGAAATTTCCCAGACTGTACACTGGGTTTGGCTGGGGCAATGCCACCCTATCCAGGACTAGAGGTGCAAAAACTTTATCATCAGGGTGTTCAAATACCAGTCTATCTTGTTTGAGTTGATTCGAAGTCCATTGCACCCCATCCAATCACTTATAGTCTACAGGCACTGAGAAGGAGACATCAACAGCATCATTTAGGTAGCTTGGGAGGTGGAGATATAGAGCTGGATATTATCAGAATGTTGATCAATTTTGATCAATCTCAGGGTCAATGGGTCAATTTTTTTAAAAAAAATTATTAAATTAAAAACAAAGACACATAAAAAAACAAACAATACATATAAGTACAAATAACACAATATACCCCATATAAACATTTAAGTTTAGCATCTTATTTCATAAGATAGTACATCGGTAAATTGGATTTGTAAGAGTATTTTCCCACATCTAACCTTATATAACGATATTTTGTCAAGTTTCGTTGTAATTTTATTGGATCTCATTCGGTACACAAACGATTTGGTTCAAATCATTTGGAATCACTTTTTTATTTGGTTTTCCTTTTCTCCAACCATTGGTACCGTTTTTTGCCAGATCAGGTAATATTCAGATTCTTCTTTTTTCTGGATTTCAATTTTTAACTTCAGAAATCTGAACCTCAAATAAAGAGTCAAAGATTTCAGAGGATGAAGACTGGAAGTTGAAGCTGACAGATCCAGCAGGGTTACTCAATGTTTTATTCTACTCCAGAATGAAAATATCTACTTCATACTACACTAGAAACTCTAATACTACCATGTGCTGAATAAAGTGAGTTCCTCAGAAAGCAAAGGGAATGGGGGGATAGAAATATCAAACATAATGTACTAATATACTCAACTCTCAGTTTGGTATCACAAAGAAACATGATGTTATATCCAGCCATTTTTGCTTCTTATGGCACACATTAATTCCTCACAATAGGCAGTATGCTATTCATTATAATTCTACCAGCATTTGCTCATCCATGCACATTGGTTCCATTTATTCTGTCACTCTCAACTATATAATATTTCTCTTTGATACATTAATTTTCAGCTCTCTATTGCTTGTTGCACCATACAGTTTATCTGATACCTGCTGAAAACCAATCAGTTTCTCAGCCAAGAACATGACATCAGTGTATGTACATTCATGTCCCCAGCTAACATGCCTATAAAGTAACTATACATTCATTTTTCATTTATGCATAAATATATCAAAGGGAACATGATGCATGCTTGTTATATTCCTTCTCAATACTAAACCATTTCACCAAGCTTTCCATTCATATGTTATGCATGTTATATTTCCATCACATTTCCATCACATATCAGTCTCTTTGGTTCTGACAGATTCTGGAGAACCGGTAGCAGAAATGTTGAGTATTTCGGAGAACTGATAATGGAAATTCTGAGTAGTTCAGAGAACTGGCAAATACCACCTCTGGCTGGTCCCAGAATGGGTTGGGAATGGAGATTTTGCAATATCCATCTTCCAGGAGTGGGGAGGGAATGGGGATTTTGCAGTATCCTTCCCCTGGAGTAGGGTGGAAATGAAGATGTTGCAGTATCCTTCTCCTGCCATGCCCACCAAGCCCCGCCCACCAAGGCACACCACACCATGCCCACCAAGCCACACCCACAGAACTGGTAGTAAGAAAATTTGAATTTCACCATTGACTTAGCCCCATATTCATGCAAACTCAAGCCTATTTTTTTTATCATTTTCTTTCTCTAAATTGTCATATCTATAATAAAATTCATTTCTCACAATCATGTTTTGTAGTGATTTGCTGAAAAGCAAGTCTGCACGCATCCTGCCTGATTTAAAGCATAGAACATTTCCCAAATTTTGTTCACAGTCAATTTTCACAGTCTTTCTATCAGGACTCTGCCAAATATCTTCCCTGGCACATTTAACAAATTAATCGGCCTATTGTTGTTCCATTTATTTCTGCTATTTTTTCCATTTGTATGAGGAACAATTACCCCTTTCTTCCAAATGCGAGCATATATTGCCTTCCAAACTTATTAAATTGCACAGTCATTCTCTAAGCAAACAAGCTATTTCCAATATATTTCCAATTAACACTATATATCCTTCCAGATTTACATTTGCAACAATCTCACAGCATTTATGGCCTGCTTTTCTCTCCCACCTCTCACCCCCCACATCCCTTTGGGCTCTTATATTGATAGCATTCATTTTTATTCCACTTTAATTTCAGTTCTTCAACAGCACATTTTTTACTATGCACATCTTTAAAATAGTCCATCTGCCATTTCATCACTTCAGTTTCATCCCAAATAATTTCATCCTTTTCAATCTGAATGCCATTCTCTCTATGGGGCAGCTCCTTGTGTAACCCTCGAAAATTCCAAAACAGTGTTTCATTTCCATCAAAATTGTTTGCATGTTCTCTTTCCTTTACTTGTAAATGTTGCTTGTTCGGTTTAACGACATTCTACATTCTGTCTATTTATCTGCATGGTTTTTTTTCTCATTTATTTCAGCAATAATTCTCTTTTCTTTAGTTTCTCTTCATCCACAGCCTTTTTCATTTCATATTTTTCCATACTTTCCATACTTCTATGGCATAATTTCATGCATTTCATGCAACTTCCATATTTTTTCATATATTCATTTTCTATTCATTGAGTTGGGGAAAGTATTCTTCATTACATTTTCACAGAGAACTCATATTTTTCCTTCCTCAGCTAATCACTCAGCTTTCACTATAGATTCTTCTAGGTCCATTTTTCCTCTGAGACCTTCCTCTTGACACTATCAAGTAATAATCTGCCCTGTATTTAGAACCTCTTGTCATTATTTTGCTTTTCACTGCTTCTCTCACTTTTCCATCATAAATGATTATATCAATTTTGCTTTTAAATCTGTATTTATTCCTTTGCTGAGAGTACATACGAATAGGTTTATTTCCAAATAATATGGTCAAAAGGAAAGACCCTTTTAAAGTCGATAAAGTCATTTTAGGTTCCATGATTGGCCAATCACTTCTTCCATACTTTTCATCTTATTTTCAGTCATTTATGACAGCTAATAGAGTATTTTCCCTCTGGAATGCATTGATTGATTTTATCATAGACCGTTAACATGCAGCTCTATAGAGATCTATGTAATATATTGACACATTCTCGGAATGCAGATTCACTGATTGCTTCCTCTATATGGAGAGCAGATCTGTGTATGCCGTAGCTTTCCCATGCCAAATTAGCCTACCACCCAGAAGTGGGTTTCAATTTCAGTTGCTATCAGTTCATTTGCGGGCGCTCATGTGTGCATGCGATGCTTCTGCGCATGCACAGAAATGTCCAGGAGGGTGGGCAGAGCCTCCCACCATCACCACTATCGGTTTGTCTGAACTGAGGCAAACCAACAGAAACCCACCCCTGCTGCCACCTCAAGATATAGAAGAAGGTTAAATCCCATGGCCCATGTTTAGACCAGTTTATCCAGTGTGTATACACAAACTGTGAAAGAGGTTGCCTAGAACTACCATTTCTGACAGTGGTGGATTGCTCCCAGTTTGGTCCGGTTCTATAGAACTGGTAGTAAAACTGGTGAGAGGCTCCGCCCACCAACCACAACATCATCATGGGTGAACTGCGCATGCTTCCGTTGCAAACTGATAGTAAAGATAAGTAGAACCCACCCCTGATTTCTGAGCTGTAGAAATGTGGATTGCCATGAGACAGCAACAAACAGTCCAGATATGGTAGTCCTATGTAGGGAGCCCCCGTTTTTTATGTAAGCAAATCTATTAGATTGTTTTATCTATTTTACTCCAGATACATATTTTCTCTCCGTCCCTATCTCTGTCTCCCTCTCCCTCCCTCCCTCTCTCTCTCTCTCTTTCTCTCTCTCTCTCTCCCTCCCCCCCCCCGTTTCTCTCTCTGATATATAGGGCCCGTAATAAATGTTCAACTGTTCTACCCACTACAATTTGTGTTCCATGCGTCCTCAATATGCTCAGGCCTGGTTTGCAATGATATCTAACAATGCAACCCTATATATGTTTATCCAGGCAGCACTGGAAAGATTCGTATTCAGGAAAGATTTATTCCCAGCCAGCAGTCAACATCACTGCATTCTTTGTTGGTTCTTGAGATTATTTCTCTACATTTACTTGTTCCCGAAAGCTTGCTGAGATTCCCCATATTATAGATTAGCATCATTTTGGCTACATAATAATCCATGCTCAGGGAATTATCTTCCAGAGCCTTTCCAAAAGCTGCTGCCAAATGAAAAGTTTGAATGAGACTACATGGGGTTTAATAAGATTAAGCAAGTTTAATTAATTCCATATTAAATGAAAATGTCTTTATTTCTGAGCTCTTACCTACTTTTTGAGATGTGCCATTAATAAGACTATGTAAAAGACAAGGCATCCCGAGCAGATAGCATTTTATGAACATACATAAAATGCTATCTGCCAAATGGGATACATTTGTAAGGAAGGCCTGCAAGCCAAATGTTGCATCAAAACCATTTCTTGCTCTTTGCTATATGGATGGGTAAACTAGAAGTGAATAGCTTTTTTAAAAATCATTTATGATAATTTAATTTTTCAAGGAGTCAGAATTTATTAAGTCTGTTCTTGTACAATTGATAATATATGGTTGATGGAGTGCATAATTTTGCTTTTGGTGCAATAAGAGAGACATGAAGTTATGATTGGGTGCACAATTACCCAGATGTTTAGATTGGATGTGGTATTTTGGTCTACCTTTCAAGTACTTCCCAAGGACCTAGGATAGGTAAATATTGTTTGATGGTGTTAAAAATATTGTCATAGGATGTAAGCTGTTCCAAATAAAATTGGTTTTTGCAATTGACTGATGGTGGTGGTGGGGGGGTTCCCCCAGTGTTGATAGAGTTCAAGTAGTACTCCAGATGAATGAAGACAAATATATATATATATATATATATATATATGTATGTATGTATGTATGTATGTATGTATGTATGTATGTATGTACCGGGATAATGTTGCAGGATCCAATCTTGGTCAGTCAAGATTTTTTTTTTTAATTTGATTTATATGCTGCCTTTCTCCGGAGACTCAGGGTGGCTTACAATGCGTTAAGCAATAGCCTTCATACTTTGTACATTTATACAAAGCCAGCTTATTGCCCCCACAAACTGGGTCCTCATTTTACCTACCTTAGAAAAGATGGAAGGCTGAGTCAACATCGAGCCTGGTGAGATTCGAACTTACAGTAATTGCAGACAGCTGGTGTTAATCACAATGCTTTAGTCTGCTGAGCCACCAGGCCCTTTGTTTTCTGAGTTTTCAGACCTGGGCTGGAGCCCATCTAATCTCTCTAGTAGAGTATATGTTTTGGGCTATTCTGTGTGCAGTATTTATATGTGTGTAGCTTTTTAGATATTGACTGGGGTGTTGGTTACTGGCTATTAATAATATAACTAACCACTTACTAACCAGTCATCAACACCCCAATCAATATCTAAAAAGCCACACAACCAACAGGCATCATATAAATATTACACAGAATAGCCCAAAACACACACTCTGTTAGAGAGAAGTTTCCAGAGATTGGGCTCTAACACGAGTCTGAAAGCTTGAACAATGAAACCTCTGGCCCTAGTGACTGACTCAGTTTGGATGTTGCAGTACTCTATTTTTGGGGGATTGCACCAGTGGTGGGTTGCTACCAGTTTGCCCTGGATCAGTAAACCACTAGTGGCAGGAGACTCTGCCCACCCGGCTGGATGCCTCTGCGCATGTACATGCACAGAAGCGTTGCATGTTCACGCATGTATTTGCACACCCATGAGCAAACTGTAGCAGCCAAAATTGAAACCCACTACTGGATTGCACGCAAGGAACCTATTATTAATGTTGCTATCTTTGCTTTCTTTTGCCAGTGTTGTTCTACTTCTACTAAGATTTTTGTGTTTTGTAATTTTCTCCAGTTTTTCCTTTTCTATTCTGCAATCTCCAGGACTGCATTGTCCGGTATCCAGACTTGTTTGTCTTTCTTATTTACAATTGTTAAGTCTGGGATATTATATGGCAGGTCCCTGTTGGTTTGAATTCTAAAGTCTCCGAGAACTTTGGCTTCTTCATTTTCTATTGCTTTGTTTATTTTGTGGTCCCACCAGTTTTTGCTTGCAAGCAAATGGGATATTTTGCAGATATTCCAATGCACAGTTGTTACTACTTTGTAACGCTACCCTTTGTAGTCAGTAATCTTCTAATAGCAGCTAACTTGAGAGCCACTATTTCTTTAGCTTCTTTGCATAGATGACATTTGTTCTCTGTTACTTCTCACTTCTGATTGCTATGCATTTGTTCTTAAGGCTTGGGCTTGTGCAACCAGTATTATTAGCCCCTCTGTCTCTTTTGTCAATTTTCCTGCTCTTAGCCATTGCCAGGTCTTATCATCTTTATATATTGACCATGTAATACTTTGCCTTGCCATTCTCTTTACTTCATTTGGTGTTTCTTGTAGGCCAATTTGGTCTATCCATTATTCAGCAAGTCTTCATGGTATACTAGCTGAAGTGCATCTTCATCATTGTTCTTCAGGTATTCATCCAATGCCCTTTTTCCTCTTCAACTGTCTGATATGCTTGCAACATTCCACGCCCACTTATTGTCCTTGGTACATAGAGTCTGTCAATGTTGCTGTGTAGATGATTCATTGTCATTACTTTTCTGATCTTCGTCTCTAGGGCTTTTAATTCTGCTTGAGTCTAAAGTGTAACTAACGTCCAGTCTGATGACTAAAATTGCCCAGGTGTTAATTGGCTTGATGGTGGTTGCTCCACAGCAGTTGGACTTTTTTAGTTCTTCTTCACTCTCATGATGTGCTCACTTCAAATGTCCTTCTTGAGTTGAGTGTGTGGCTGATGGTGTCAGTTTATCAGTATAAATTTCTGCAGCTATAACATTCTTCTAAGTCAAATGACATAACATATAAATGCAATTCTCATTACTTTTTTTTTAATCTCACCAGTTATCATTGTTAGCAAAGAACACCTGTCAAGGATCCCTAAAGCCTGATTCATGACTGCATATTCACTTCTTATAGACAGAACATATTAACCAGAAGAAACATGATAATGTGCCATCACAGATGTATCAGAGCCAATAAAACTTTCACATGCTCTTACATTGCCTGTAACTTATTGCTTTTCTACAGCATGAATTCAAATATACTGTGGCTATAGACTAGATGCAGAAACATCTCATATTAAAGCAATGGCAAACCTGTATGTATTGTTGCCAAGAAAATGATATGGATGTTTCCATGAAGTCATCAGGAAGAGATAGCAACTTGAAGAAGTCTTAATTTCAAGCATCAAAACTCCATATTGGTGTTTGTGAGGATTGAATCCTATTGATGCAAGCATAAATGAATAAGTGAGATTGCAGTGTCATAATTTTGGTCAGAGATAAAATATTTGCATTGCTTTATTTATTTTTATTTATTTATTTATTTTATTTTCCCTTTGATGAACAGTACTTGGTTGGCTTTTTTGTTGAATTTGATCTTGCTGGTATAATATATAAATATATTATATTAATATGTATGATGATGGAAAAAATGTTTTTGCAACTGACAGCGGATCATTTGGGACTGGCATTTCTCTTTCTTATTTATTGCTATAAAGCAGAGGTCTTCAAACTTGGCAGCTTTAAGACTTGTGTAATTAAGAATTCTGGGAGTTGAAGTCCACAAGTCTTAAAGCTGCCAAGTTTGAAGACCTCTGCTATAGACACATGAACAGTTGTATCCATCTTCTCTTTCTCTTTCTGACAGAAGTGAAAATGGATAACCATTGACCCCCAAATGTAACAATTTGTGTATCTGCTAGCATGGTGCCAAAAATTCAATACTTATGCTACAATATGCCTTCAATCAAATTCCATGGTGCTTGGATCTGGTGTCATCTTCTATGAAATCCAAGTCCAGTTTAAATAAAGAATCCTATGAAAGGAGAACTGGTTGTTGAAGTGCCAACATTAACAGGTAGCATTTATACAGTTGATTGATTGTGACAATTGATGGTGCTTTAATAATTTTTACAGAAGATAAAATCACAGCCTCAATAATAGCCCTCATAAAATACATTTCAATTGACATTTAAAAAGACATGAGCAAATAAAAGTGATTTTTGATCTACTTCAAGTTAAAGGCCCTCAATCTTCTTCCTGGAAAATGTTCCAGAGTTGAGAAAATTCTTACTGCTATGTAGATATATAATACATCACTGCTAATGATCAAGGTAAGAGAAGGAGACTCCTCTTTTGTGAATGTAAGATGGAACCAATAGAAAAACCAATGCAAGATGAGGACAGTTGCAGTGGTGGGTTTCTATCGGTGGTGGGTTTCTATCGGTATTGGGTTTCTACTGGATCAGGCGAATCTGATGGGATGCTCTGCCCACCCATCCAGACACATGTGCACAAGCAAACTGGTAGCAAACTAAATTGAAACCCACTACTGGGCAGTTGGATGAAACTTTTTATACATCTAATCTGGTTCCTTAGCCAATTAAACTTAGACTGGTAATATAATTTAAATATATGAATAAACAGATAAATGCACACATATGTACATATATAAGTTCTATTTTTATGGAACTGTATCAATAATGGTACTAAAAGTTGCAACTAATACCATGAGGATTTATATGGCAGAATCACCCAGTGTTTCAGTTTTGCTCTTTACTAAACCAAGTTACAATACAAATGGATAGCAAACAATCAAAAAGGGTGCCTAATAGAGGTTGATGGCTTGCTGAAGACAAAGCCCCATAATTTGGAGCAGATGGTACTTTTAATAAGGCCAACTTATAACAAGTTAAAACCCATCAGAAAGTAAAATAACTGAGATTCCCATATGACCCCCTGATTTAAATGATGTGTCCAATGTGCAACTTCTTTTCTAAATGCTGCTGATATACAGCCAATTTCAGCAGAGCTAATTGGGATGTTGGTGCTATTTTGCTTTAAGACAGCCTTATATCAAGCTGTGAGGCAATCATTGAACAGTCCTATTTCAAACAGAAAGGAAATTGTTGCAATCGCTCCTCCATAAAGCCAAATGATTTATTTTTTTTAATCTGAAAATGTGAATTGACATTACAACGGTCATGCTGTCCATTAGTTTGTAATCTAGTTAAGACAGGAAACAAACGAACATCTGCGCTAGATAACATTATGTGCAGGTAAAGATCTGAAAGAGGGAAATGTGCTTCTATTCATATGATGGAGTACAGCACAAATCTTAAAACGGGAAGCAAAATTCAGGTATGAGCAAAATGTATGGCAATTTCTAGGAAGGAGGTGTTTATTTCACAAGCTTTAATGTTACTTCACAGGGTACAATGCACCCTTTCCCAAAACAATAGTAATCAACATAACACAATACAATAATAGCATTATAAATCACATTCTAATGGTATAAAAATCTAATATAATTTATATCTTTATTCTGTCACCATGCCACGAAGTCTATGGAGATCCTCAATTATCCAGGTCAAAGGTGTTTTTGACAAAGGCAACTTGACTTTCTTGGTTAGAAAGTCCAAGAAAAATCCAGCTGCCTTTTGGAAAAGCACTTTTGGAATTCACCATGCCACCATGCACTGGTATTTGGTGCTGTTTTTCAAAACAGACATATATTTAATAATTTCTTCACAGTCACCCTCCTTGCTTTTCCGAACATGCAGTATTCAGACATCTGTTGTCTCTAATTCTGGAGGCAATATAGAGCAATAATTTGCTTACATGATTTATAAAGCCGTTTGGGTTAGTGGTTATCATCACATCCTGTGGCAAATGTGGACCACTGGTGATTCCCTTCTCTTTATGTGATCTGTTCTGAAAATACCATTGCATTTGTTTATACTTATCTGCGGCATTCATTTATGTTGCAAGATGGTTCATGTGGCACTCCCACCCCCACCATATTTTGTGACCCATAAACTTTATCTCAGACTGCCCTAATTAGTAGCACAATTTTTTCAAGGCTTCTTAAAATTAGGAAACCAAAAAAGCATAATAAAAAGTAGGCTTCATGTATACCATTTTGCCTTTGAAAAAAAAAGTTAAAAACAAACAATATATTAAAATAGCCATTAACTGTTGTAATATATGTTTAAATATTCACAGAAATGTATGAATTAGTCTGTTTGCATTCAGGTCTATGAGCAGAAGGGAATTGCTAAGAACATGTGCTGTTTAGATTAAGTTCACACCCACTTCTGCTTCTTATGGGGAGGGGCAAATTATCTTGACAGAACAACTATGTTGCAGAAAAGAGTAAAGCACTTGATCCCACTTGTACTGTCAGCACAATGGGGCAAAGTTAGATCATGACACTACAAGGCAAGTCTCGATGCTAATAGCCTGGCATGTATCTTGAAGGTCAAAGGCCCATGAAACACCAGCAGCTGAGTATTCCATGCTCAATATAACTAACTAGCAAGCCCAGCAGATAAAGCAAGTGGCAACTTCTTTGTTGGAGATGGGATCAATTCCTCATATGATGAACTATCTTTTGGAATCTCCTGCAAAAAATGTGCATTGATTTCTATGAGATAATTTCTTGTGGATAAGATGCCCATTAGTGAGATCCAAGAATCTTGATGCAAAGGGGTTTTTAAAAATTATTTTTAAAGATAAACCTGAAAGCTGTACCACATTCCTTTATGATTAAATAATATCAGTTATTTAATGACAGTTAAATAGTTACTTAACTATTAAATAACTGACAACTGATCAGTTATTTAATGTCTATTTAATGGCATTGACAGTGACAATGAGTAAAGCCATTCCCTTATGGGAACCCAAGGGAGAGGGGCAATTATAAAATATGAGGGATAGATAGATGATTGGTAGGTAGGTAGGTAGGTAGGTAGGTAGGTAGGTAGGTAGGTAGGTAGGTAGATAGATAGATAGATAGATAGATAGATAGATAGATAGATAGATAGATAGATAGATAGATAGATAATCACTACTGCTGTGGAGCAAAGAAAGAAAGAAAAAGAAAATTCCATTGATTTATTACCTAGAGAATTTATTTAAAGTTTGGTCTAACCAGGCAGCTCCATAGAAATATGTATATTTTGAAAGGCCAGTTTGACACATGTCAGGAGTCTGTGTTAAGGATAGTCAGCCAATCAGCAAACACATGTTTGTGTAAAAGGGAGGTTTGGGGACTGTGCATGTGGGGATGGGGGGAGGGACAAAAGTCAAGCTGGCAGCAGTGATCAAATGATCAAAGTTTTATTTACATGTTTATATATTAAATATTATATGTATATTAAGCAGATATAAAATGCAAAGCACATTTAGAAATGCCAAATAATGAAGTTGCAGCTTCCATCTTCACTTTCTTGACAACCACTCCATAGATACCTATCCCTGTAATAGTGGTGAATATCTGTAGTTCTGGTGTAGGATGAGGGTGAATGTTCATTCTCCGAGCTTGTGGGTTGGTTTCCATACATTTTGTTACCAGGCTAGGTTAACATATTCAGCAGAGTTTAGGAAATGTCAATGTCCATGTTGTTCCGTTTATAAGGGCTTCAGGTGTGAGTGTGTCAAATGCGGGTCTTGTGATGGATCAGCTGTGATCATCTGTGAGTCTTGTGATGGGTCTTTTGATAAAGAGATTACATCAGGTCAGGGTCATTGGGAGGTGAACTGCTGGTGCGGGGTGGTTGCATAGGTTGGTTGAGGGTTGGGGCTGTCTCTGGTTGGTTGTGCAGTTGATTTATATTCTGAGGGATTTGTAGGCTGGTTGTAGGTCAATGTTTAGAAACCAATCCACAAGCTCAGAGAATGAACCCTGATCCTCACCTATCCTTGTATCAGACATATTACAACTTCTTATTATTATTGAAAAATTAGGAATTCTAGAGTGCCTCTCAACAATGGCAACTACAGAATACTTCACTTGCCTATTCAGATCACAAAATACATGATAAATCATAAAGCAAAGGTAGTATCTATTTAATACTAAAACTCTCATCATTGTCTTTGCCTAGGCAAAATGGTATATCACAGGGCAAAACCTTTTGAACCAAGTACCTCTAATGGGCTAATTTACAGAATATGTTCAGAGTCTGGGACCCATGACTCCTGAGGGATTGAAAATTGGGAAAGCTATGGCTGCTTCAGTGCAAGTGGCTGTTGCTGCAGTCACATGATTTTTATTTTCAACTTTCCATGACAGTTTTCCAGTCAGTCTTGCAATTCTTTGTTCCTTCCCCCCACCCAGCAGCAGACACTTACCTGCCTCCTGGGAAGGAAGGAAGGGAGGGAGGGAGGGAGGAAGGGAGGAAGGAAGGTTGGTTTTCGAAGGGGAAGCTGGCAGGAAGTCAGATGTCACTTCTTCTCCCATTGTTTTGTTTTGCTTTTGTTTTTGCCACTCTTGGTCATTCTATTACTCTGTTTAGGTAAGGAAATATCTGTGAAGTGATAACCCAGTGGGACATAGTTTGTCTAGTATTATTATTACAATAGATTGCAATGTTATTTAAGACAGCTTCCACCATTGCAAATGGTGAGATACCCTTCCCCATTGCATTGTTTGCTTTTCTAATCTGTGAGAAAGTAGCTTGTAAGGAACTGTCATCTCATTTTCATGACATGGGATTCAGAAAAGAGATTAACTATTCAAAGGTAGTCACTGAACCAATGCAAATGGGAATTGAACCACAAGCAGTAAGAATGAAATATTAAATCAACTTCGTCTTGAAGCTTAAGGCAAATGGAATGTCATAGCCTGTGCCTGTTGGGCTTCCAGTGAAATGGAAAAAGTGACAAGTTAACTTTGGGTCCATAGAAGCAAACTTCTTTTGTAGCATTATATTGCCTTTATTGTAGCTGCATATTAGGCAAATCCATGCATGTTAAGCAAATCCTCTCTTGAATGAAATTTAATTTCTCATAATATAAATGATATATATATATGGTAGTCCTCAATTTACAATAATAATTGAGCCCAAAATTTCTGTTGTTAAATGAGATATTTATTAAGTAAGTTTTGCCCCATTTTGCAACTTTTCTTGCCGCCATTGTTCAGTGAATCACTGCAGTTGATAAGTTAGTAACCTAATTGTTAAGTGAATCTGGCTTCCCCATTGACTTGACTTGTCAGAAAGGGATCACATGATCATGGGACACAGCAAAGGTCATAAATTTGACCTGGATTTTGATCACATGATCATGGGGATGCTGCAAAGGTCATAACTATGAAAAACAGTCATGTCATAATTTTCAGTGCTGTTGTAACTTTGAATGGTCACTAAACCAAATGTTGTAAGTTGAGAATTACCTACATGTGTGTGTGTGTTGGGTGTGTGTGTGTGTGTGTGTGTGTGTATGTATGTATGTATGTATGTATGTATGTATGTATGTATGTATGTATGTATTAAGTGATTTAAAAGCTCACCAAGAGCAAATTTTGCTTATATCTGATTAGCCAAACATTTATCTCCATATTCCAGCTTTCCCCAATCTAGCAGTCTCTTAATATTTATTTATTTATTTATAATGCAATTTATATGCTGCCCTATCTCCAAGGACTCAGGGCGGCTCACAATGGTAAAGATGCACAGTTCCTCATTAAAGACAATATAAAATTAAAATTCCAATTTAAAACAATTTAAAATTCATTAAGAAACCCCCCATCAGTCCAGGCTACAGAACAACCAGGTCTTCAAATCGCGGCAGAACGAGTGAAGGTCAGGGGACAACCGGAGCTCCAAAGGAAGTTGGTTCCAGAGGGTGGGTGCGCCCACAGAGAAAGCTCTCCCCCTGGGGGTCACCAGGCAACACTGTCTGGCTGACGGCACCCTGAGGAGGCCCTGTCTGTGGGAACACACCAGGCAATTGGGAATTGTCACTGGCTGCAGAGAGTCCAACAAATATCCCGGGCCTAGGCCATGAAGGGCTTTGGAGGTAATAACCCGCACCTTGAACCTCACCCGAAGGGCAAGCAGTAACCAATGCAGGTTGCGCAGGAGGGGTGTAACATGGGAGCATCAGGATGCTCCCATCACAACCAGTGTGGCCACATTCTGCACCAGCTGAAGCCTTTGAGTGGTTTTCAAGGGCAGCCCTAGGTAGAGAGTGTGGTGTTAAAGACGGGTGGTGACCAGCGCATGAGTAATAGTGTATAGGGCATCTTGGTCCAAGTAAGGGCGCAACTGGCACACAAGGTGGACCTAGGCAAATGCCTCCCTGGTCACGGTCATTACATGATCTTCCAGAGACAACTGTGAATCCAGGAGGACATCCAAGTTGCGAGCTCTATCCACAGGGGGTAACACCTCACCCCCGATGGTCAACGATGGAATATCTTGATCGGACCAAGATGCCAGTACCCACAGCCACTCGGTCTTGGCAGGGTTGAGTCGGAGCCTGTTCCTCCCCATCCAGGTCCATACCGTTTCCAGGCAGTGGAACATCACATCGAGGGCATCACTGGGCTGGTTTGGGGTGGATATAAAAAGCTGGGTATCATCAGCATACTGATGATACCGCACCCCAAAACCATGGATGATCTTCCCAAGCTTAACAAGTGTCTCACTTGACAACAGAAATGTTGGGCTCAATTGTGGTCATAAATTGACAACTACCTGTACTTGTCAGTCCACAGAACAAAATATAATTAATATAGTTCTACTTTGAGAATTAACAACAGTACAGCAATACATGTGGTCTAATATACTGTATATGTCCTTGTCCTTGCATAGTTTGTTGTATGATCTCAGTAACATAATCCTCAGTTAGTTTTCAGATTGAAGGATTGAGTTTCTGGATTTATATATTAGCTTACTAGGGCAATTTGTGTCTGGACTGAAGTCTGCTACTTACAGTATATAGCTTCATGGGGAAGACCATTTTTTAATGCAAGGAGGTTTCCAGGATTCATGCTTAATGTATTGGTTCTCATCCCAATCTATAGCTACCTGCAGATATTGATTGAGATGTTCAACTGTCTCTCCTGATGAAAATGAAAAGGAGATAAGGAGATGAAGATCTCCTGCCTAGTAATAATACCTCACTTCAAACTTTTCAAACAACTTCCCACATATATTAAACAGCTTGGTTAAAAAAAAATAGATTTAAGCTTGTGTAACACAATGGCACCAGCAGCATGGGGCTGAAGGCAAGCTCCCAGCACCACTTTTTAAGGACAAAGCTGGACACAGAAATGGAATCACTGCAACATAGCACCTCCAATATCCAGCTATAGAGTTGGTGCAAGCAGATCCATGATACTAAAAGTCAGTAAGAAACTGAAAAGGATAAACAAAACAACAATCCTCCTGTTTCCTTTCAGTAAAGGTCATCTACCAGGGCAACCAAGTTTGTTTTTATGCTGAAACCAGCTCTAAAACTGGACTGTGGCAGATTCAGAAATTGGTTTCATCCAATGGTTCCTGTAATTGTTTTTATTTATTTTACTTTATTTTATTTATTTTGGCAAGCATATATAATATTACAGATAAAAGGATAAACATGATTGTGAATACATGAAATGTATAAACATGATTGTGAATACATGAGATGGTTACAAATGAAAGGGAACATTAGGACAGGGCACATTGGTGCGCTTATCCATGCCCCTTACAGACCTCTTAGGAATGGGGTGAGGTCAACAGTAGACAGTCTAAGGTTAAAGCTTTGGGGGCTTGGGGATGTAACCAGTGGTAGGTTCCTCCAGGTTCAGCCCGGTTCTCCCGAGCTGGTAGCGGTGATGATATGATGTCACCAAACTGGTTCTGCCCCCCCACCACCCACCCCTGTGTTATTCTTACCTTTTATTTGGCCCCACCCCCAATCTATTGCTGCCTTCTGAGTTCCAGCTGATGGCTAGAGGGGAAAACAACTGTTTAAACTCTTGCTGTGGGGCTTCAAAGGGCTGACCTACAGCTGATCAGTGTTAAAAGAAAACAAATGAGTAGACCAGTGCCTGCAAAAATAAATGGGTAGACCAGTGCCTGCAAAAATACATGAGTAAATCAGTGCCTGCAAAAAATAAATGGGTAGATCGGTACAGCTCTACAAGCAGTTAAAAGCCTGGTAAACTGGTACCTCTGCTAAATCCTAAATAATTGTCACATGACCATCAAGCCACACCCACAAAATAAGCCATGCCCACAAAACCAGTAGTAAAAAAATTTAGAACCCACCCCTGGATGTAACCACAGAGTCAGCTAGTGCATTCCAGGTATTGACCACTCTGTTGCTGAAGTTGTATTTTCTGCAATCGAGTTTGGAGCGGTTTACCTTAAGTTTGTATCTGTTGTGTGCTTGTGTATTGTTGTGGTTGAAGCTGAAGTAGTCATTGACAGGTAGGACATTGTAGCAGATAATTTTATGTACTACACTTAGGTCAGACCGAAAGCAGCATAGTTCTAAGTTGCCTAAGCCCAAAAATTCAAATCTGGTGGCATAAGGTATGCTGTTGCAAACAGAGGAGTGGAGGACTCTTTTCATAAAATATCTCTGGACTCCCACAATTGTATTAATGTCTGATATGCAGTGCAGGTTCCAGACAGATGAACCATATTCAAGAATTGGTCTAGCAAATGTTTTGTATGCTCTAGTTAGTAGTACAATATTACCAGAGAAGAAGCTACGCAAGGTTAGGTTAACAACTCTTAATGCCTTTTTGGCAATGTTGTTACAATGGGCTCTGGCACTTAAATCATTAGAGATGAGCACTCCAATGTACTTAACAGAGAGAGGGTTGTTGTGTCCATACACCTTGTATTTTATGTTCTGATATTTTTTGCCAGTATGTGAGACAGAGCATTTGTTGGTTGAGATTTGAAGTTGCCACTTGTTTGACCATTTTGACACATAGTCAAGATCTTTTTGAAGGGTAGCAGCATTGTTGGTGGTGTTGAATAGTTTTACAACATCAGCAAAGAAAACACAGTTGCTTTTAATATGATCGCAAAGGTCATTTATGTAAAATATAAAGAGTGCTAAAATGCTGCCTTGGGTGACGCCGCTGTTAACAGGTACAGGATTTGATGGAGTGCTCCCTATTTTGACCACGTGTTGCCTGTTTGACAGGAATGCAGCTATCCATTTATGCCATTTATGTCCAGAAATGCCATAAGATTTTAGTTTTGGAAGTAGTTTGTCATGTACTACTGAATCAAAGGCTTTACAGAAGTCTATGTAAATTGCTTTGCCCTGATCGAGTTGTGTAGTCCATGTTTTTGCAGTGTAGGAGTTGCAGATTACAGAATATTTTTTTCCTGAAACCAAATTGTTTATTAGAGAATAGTTTTTTTATAATTTATAGTTATTGTCAATACACCACTGAATAAAACTGAATATCAGCAATGGTGAAGTAGATGGAAGAATTATAATCTCTGGGTTCAGAGATGTCCTTTCAGGTTAGGTAACCAACATCTTATCTAACCTGAAAGGGCCTCTGAACCCACTTCAACAATCCTGACCAATTTATCTTTAAGAGTGACAAAGAACAAGAATCAAGAGGACAAAACCTGGAAGAATAATCACAAAGTGGAGACCATTTCTGATCGTTCAACTTTAATTTGGCATCCTAAATTGATATGGGTTTAAATGATTTCACCCCTAAAATACACCACATGTTCATTGCATTGCTTCCCTAACCCGGAATCCAACCCATTTCTACATTTTCAGATCACTAACTAATGAAAAAGTATTAATGTACTGTTCAATAAGTGGATGCAGCAACAGAGGGGAAAGGCTTTGCCTCTCTATATAATTGCCAATGACAGAGATAATAATGCACTCTCAACTTCTTCATAAAAGTTACATTGGACCATTGGCACTTTAGCTTTTTCTCTCTTTGTTTCAACCTGCTTTGCTCCTCAGTTGACCAAGGAGCCCTCTGGGCAAAAAGTGAGTGAAGGGAATGCTTTGATATGATCCTCTCTATCCCCTGGGCCATCTTGCTGTTTTATAACAAGGCTAGAACGTAAGTAGAAAAAATCAATCATATTGATCAGAAATCTCCCCCAAAGCATCCAACGATCATTCAGATTTCAAAGGAAGTCTTCAGAGGAAAGCCATCATAAATGACCCTTCACTCATAAGAAGGGAGCAGCAGCTAAACCAAACCATACCAGGAAGTGATCCAATTATGATAACAGGATAACATTTACTTTTACAACCTACCAGATGTTCAAAAGTAAAATAAAACAATAACAGAATTGAAAGGGATATTGGAAGTTTTCTAGTCCAACCCCCTATTCAAGCAGGAAACTCTATACCTGTGATGGTGAACCTATGGCATGAAGTGGCACAAAGAGCTATGTTGCCTGGCAACTGTGGTGTCAGCCATTCCTCTTCCGGGTTTCTGGTGTTCATACATGCACAACAATCTGCTGGCTTTCACATGTGTGACAGTGCCAGAAACCAGAAGATCAGCCAGTCAGCTGATTGTCACACATACATGCATGCCAATAACCAGAAGACTAGCTGGCCAGTATGCATGCGTGCACCAGAAACCAGAAGTTCATTTCCCAGTGCACGGATGCCCACTGGGTAGCTCTTCTTAGTGCATCTGCACACTGGCATTACTGTCAATGTCTGCATGCAGCCCTGAGGCATCCACCCTCTTGCCGGCCAGGAGTGCTGCCGCCAGTCGCTCCATTGTGCCTGCCTGCCTGTCTACCTTGCCGCCACCACCAGGAAAGGCCATGAAGCTGCACTGCTTGGGATCCATGTGGGCTGCCGCAGGGGGAGACCAGGTGCACACATTGCATTTTGGGGTTCGGGCACAGATGTGTGCATCTGTGCGCGAGTGCTTTGAGCACTCGGCACCAAAAAGGTTAACCATCACTGCTCTATATGATTTCAGGGAAATGGTTATCCCATTTCTTCTTAAAAACCTCCAGTGTTGGAGCATCCACAATTTTTGGAGACAAGCTGTTCGATAGGTTAATTGTTTTAACTGTCAGGAAATTTCTCCTTAGTTCTAGGTTGCTTCTCTCCTTGATTAGTTTCCATCCATTGCTTCTTCTCCTGCCTTCAGGTGCTTTGGAGAATAGGTTGACCCCCTCTTCTTTGTGGCAGCCCCTTAGATATTGGAACACCGCTATCATGTCACCCCCAGTCCTTCTTTTCATTAAACTAAACATAGACACTTCCTGCAGCATTCTTTGTATGTTTTATCATCCAATCTCCTAATAATCTCTGTTGCTTTTCTCTGCACTCTTTCTAGAGTCTCAATATCTTTTTTACTTCTTGATGATCAAAACTGGATGCAATATTCCATATGTGGTCTTACCAAGGCATTATGAAGTAGTATTAATACTTTATATGATATGGATTCTATGCCAGATGAGATGGTACACTTTTGGTATACTGAACCAGTTTCATATCTGTCATAGCAACATGAATACTGAGATAGCCCATTTCCAAGATCCCCATCTTGGATACTGAAGTCTCCAAGCCTCAAAATTGTAAAACCTTTTGAGTATTGATCATCAGTTAATGCAGATTTGGACAAAAAAGAGAAAAGAATAACTTCCAGAACATCAACAGTATTACCCCATTAACTGTCTTCTTCTCCCAAATCAAACACAGGACTTCCCATGTAGACCATAAAGATTTCCCATCCACCCCAAAAAAGTGTTTTCCTAGTGAGGGAAAATAAATCCCTATGGATGGTTTCAACCCTTCTCACCCCACCTATCTATGTAAAATTATCCAGGTGGGCATAGTTCAGCTAAATTTGGCCCTTCCAGCAATGCTATCCAAACACCTGTAATTCAAATCAGATCATCCCACTAATGATTCTTTCATGGATATAAGAACTCCATTTGAAACCCACCTGACATTTACTAACAGTATCAGGGAATGAATTGGACTGTCTAGTACAGTGGTGGTGAACCTTTTACTCACCGAGTGCCAAACAGGTACTTCACTTTCATGCAGCTTCCCCGGTGCATTGTGCACGCAACTGCACCATCTACACATGCTTGCGGCTTTTGTGTGGCTCCCCCGTGTGCTGCATGTGCAATACACACAGCTTTCATGCATGCAATGCATATGCACAAATGCCATCTGTGCATGCACACACTGCATGCAGGTACTTGCACATGCATGCACAAATGCATGTGAACTCCAAAGGCCAGCTGGGTCTCTGGAATTGCATGCATGCACATCAGAGGCCCGAATACCAGCTGGGGTGCAAGTGCATGCACAGCTGCAGGTGAGTTGGGCGACAGCTCGCGTGCCCAGAAAGATGGCTCTGCATGACACCTCAGGCACGTGTGCCATAGGTTTGCTATCACAGGTATAGTATGATATCTGCTGGTAAGATGGAGTAACCATGGCTTCAGAATAGTCCTAAGAATATAGTTTCTTCGTCTTGGAAAGGTGTCATCTTTTCCATATGCAGTTTCCTTCTATCCCTATTTACTTGATTCAGTTTAATACATTTTAAAGAAATCTCACCTCACTCTTCCACACATCTTCTGTCAGGGAGATGGTTTTGACTTTGTTATCCTCTAAAGTGGATTCCAAAGGGACAACCACTTTGATGTTAACTTTTGTGGGCAATCTTGCCTAGTGATGGATCTAAAGACACAAACAAAATTTCTATACAACCTCTTCAATTCAAGGAAGATAGAATCCTGAACACTAAGCAGCAGACCCCAGTCTTCAGGAGACTTCTCATTATGTCATCAGCATCCCCAGCAGTCCCACTGATGTAGCCCTTACAAATAACTACACCTGATAAATGACAAGCTCTTATCCTGGTCCATCTGGGACACTTTCAGATAAGAGCTAATCATTGCTATTGTTACTGTCTTTTTATTTCCTCTTCCTGTTTGCAGGCAGATGCTCTTGTTTAAAAAGAAAGGCTTCCTTTCTTTTTAAACAAAGCGCAAACACTTGAGTCCCTTCAGCAACTAATTTTAACTTTTTCTGTGGGGTAGGAAGCATGGAAAGGAGAAAACAGGCTGTTATGTCCAGGAAGTATATGTAGCTTTCTGAATCAGAAGTCTATTGTTGTTTTGCTAGAGTTCTAAAATAGTATATTGCCCTCAATGTGAAAAAATTCTTTTTCTGCTTCCCCAGAACTTCAGCCAACAGGAAAATAAAATGTAGGGATTAAAATATGAGAATGTTTCATGGAAAGGAACAGAGAACCATACCGGGGAAAAGATGTTTTATGGTGGATTTTGAAACCTTTGACCTTCTACTTTGGCAAACTTCATGCGAATTTTGATTTATAGGCTACCCAGCAGGTTATTCAACTGATGTTTTCAATAGTGAGGAACTTAAAGGATTTCTTTTACACCCCATTTATATCCCTTAAGGGAAAAAATCTGTATGCAAAGATTATAACTTCATAATAGCGTTTTTTTCCCCCTAGCAGTAGAATGAAATGCTATTTGGTTAGAAAAACTGCCTTACAGCTCTTCTGGAAAGTAACTTAGCTTATGTTTTGATGAATCTATCAAGAAGAAAGTTTTTCAACTTTTGTTTTGCTTTAACTATGAAAGTGGGATGGTATTGCAACAGGTGGCAATACCTAACCAACCTAGGCTGTTATAGATTAGTACTTAAATTAGTACTTAAATGAGTGATTATCTGGAAATTCCAGGGCTGTTTGCTAGACTGGGAAATTATCCAGAAAAAGACAGTAACAAACCTCTTCAATAACACTGCCAAGATAATGACATGGTTGTAGTTACTAGAGGTTGAATTTGACTCAGAAGCCTTATCGGTAAGAGTAGAGTAGAGAACCATTAACTTTGCTTGCTAGAAGGCAGCAGGAAGTTGCAGTCACATAAGGTCCTCATTTAATGACCCATGATCTTCACTTAATGATGGCAATAGGGACTGCTGGGATTGCTGCTGCTTAAGGGAAACAGTCATGTGACATCTCACTTTATGACCACATTGCTTGGCAATGGAAACTACACAGCCAATTATCATCATCAAGTGAGAACTACCTATATTGCTTAACCAGAACACTGTGATGCCTCCAGAACTGAAAAGCTAGAAATCTTATAGACAAATCACTGGACTTGAGACTGCATGATCAACTACCTTGACCATTTTGTAGTGTTCTCCAATAGGTTTAGCAACATAGTTCTCCAATAGGTTTAGCAACAAGGAGAATATCTACTAAAATACAGGGACTATAAGTTAGTAGGTATTCTCCTTGTTGCTAAACCTATTGGAGAACTATGGAAATTCAAAACACTGTAATTATCTGAATGATGATTGGTATGCAGAGATGAGTAATTAGCCTGAATTAGCTAGTTATGGATTAAATAGAAATTATCTTCTATGAAGTTAACTCCATAATATAGAGAGATACTGTTTCCAGGTACAAGAAAATCAGGACACTTAACTCATTTTCTCCATGATCTTCCATCAAACAAATTTTCCTTCAATTTTCATAAGTTTAAGCAACTTGGAAGCCATTGCAAGATTAGATCAGGAAACAATTCCTTCCTTTTTTCCCCCATGCTACTGAAATTTTACCTGGTTGAAATGTCATGTGGAGAACTATGAGCGGTGCAATTATTCAAGAGCCATTGCAGTGATGACACACACATTTTTTCTCCTTAGAAAAAAGAGAAAGAAGTTTAAGCAAAACCTATCAACTTTCATCTTTTTCACCACTGGATTATTTCCAGTGATAACATACTCATCTAATGACTCAGCATGCCTTCTTCCAATGTATACCTCTAGAGCAGGTGTCTCTAGAGGTATACATTCAACTGGGAGTTGAAGTCCACAAGTCTTAAAGTTGCCAAGTTTGGAGACCCCTGGTTTAGAGTCAGAGGATCAACACTTACTAGTTCAGGCAACTTAGATCCAATCTTAAAGAATTGATATCATTTTAGCAAAAGAAAGTTCTCAAAGTCTGATTATAAAATTGGCAAAATGTTACATTTAAATAAACTGTGCCAAGCAAATGTGGGAAAAACTCCATCTTTCACCTTTAATTCTATTATAACTTACTGCCTTCAGCCCCATTATCCATCACTTTGCTTAGAGTATAAATATCTTTCTTCCTTTTGTGGAGTTACAGCTTTCAAGCCAAGGCAATTATAGCAGCCTGCAGATGGATTTTTCTTTCTAGTAAGGTGGCAAATGGCAGAGCCCTGCAAGAGATAATATAGTGATGCTTCATTCTTCACAACAGGGTACAGAGAATATACAGAATGATCTGGACCTCCCTGCTATTCAACATGTTGGCCTTGCTTAAAAGAGTGAGGAATAAAAAGGGGGAAGAGAGAGCATAATAGAATAGAAAAGCTGGCACATTGGTCTTTTAATTCATGAATCACTTTGGCCAGAAGAGCATTCTACATTTAAGAAACAATAAGCAAATTAATGGTGGAAGACACACAAAAAGCTGAAACATCAGAGCAAAACCAAGCAAATACTGAAGCACATAACACCAGACATGTCACTAAAAGGCAAAAATCACAAAACTGCATCTCACTTATTTTGGCCATATCATGCAGGGGAATTCACTGGAGTTGGCAATTATGTCTGGAAGAGTTAGCGGTAAAAGAAATCCAAGCCACCAAAGAGCATGGTGGCTGGCAACCTTCAAAGCTGACACCAGCTAGAGTAAAGAACAACTCAAAGAAATAGTGCAAGATCAGAAAATATGGAGACGCCAGGCCCATAGACTTGCCAAGTATCAGACATGACATCATAATCATCATATACAATGCAATACACAAAAATCTATTCTGTGTATGAGATTCTGAAGCTATTAGTTGTTGAGTTATTCATTCATTGATTCATTCATTCATTCATTCATTTAAACCATTTATATCAGGGATCCTCAAACATGACAGCTTTAAGACTTGTGGACTTCACTCCCAGAATTCAGCATAGCTGGCTGGAGAATTCTGGGAGTTGAAGTTCACAAATCTTAAAGCTGCCAAGTTTGAAGACCTCTGATTTATATGGTCATCCATCTCCTGACTGTGATTCTGAGAAGGTAACAAGTAATTCAAGCCAGAAAACAAAACAGAACTAGTGAATTAATTAAAAAGAAATTATAACCACAATAATTCTGTATACCAAGTCAGAGGTCCAAAAATATTGTTTGATATATTTTTGCTGGTTTCTAAGTTTTAGTTTCTTGTCTACTTATTGATTCTAGTTTTATCAGCCACTCTGTTATTATGTTATCATAAAGGTGGGGGGCATATATTTCACTTGACATAAAATAAGCTCAGAACTATAAACCATCTTTTGGATTCTTTGAAATATTTGTTCCCATCTTCTCTGAGAGAAACTAACTCTGGGCACCTTAACATAAGGATTTGAAACATTAATATTAAGAATAGGCATGCTTCCAAAATCATTCTTATTCAAATATTCTTCTGACATTGTTTTGCTTCTAAACAAATTAGGTTTTTAATTGTTTTCATGTTTTTATTTCTGAATATTTCACCTTCCTATTTACACTTAGATTTATAATGCCACCCATTCAACACCGAGGCTGGACAGCATACAGATTAAAAGTAGACACAATTCTTAAAAATAAACATAACAGTAAATATAATGGGGGAATAAACTTACAATTCCTCTGTTCCATAATGAGTTCAGAAGAATACCATGATGGATGGTACAAAAAGCCACTGAGAGATCAAGGAATCAGGACAGTTGTAGCATCCCTGTCCCTTTCCACCAAAGTTCATTAACAAATGTGATCAATGCTGTAATTAGTATTGATTACTGAGTGAAACCTTTGTGAAATTGATCCAGATAAGCCCTCCCCCATTGCAGTTCTGATTGCCTCCACATCTCTGGCAGGTTAGTAGAGGAAGAACAGTTTCAATCTGCATCCGTTCCATAGAGCATATTGGCAGGACAAGGCAAGTCCCCCAGTGTTCCTTTGAAATGCCATTCAGAGCCCCAACTTCAATCACTCTCTTGTATCTCTAGTAAGCCCCAGCAACAATTACTTGACAGGATGTTGTGGTTGATTAGGAACTGGAAATGGTTGTCTCCCCTGGCTGGAGTATTCTACTGTCTATTCCAACTCATTCCCCTGCCCTGGTTGTTAAATTTTATGTAGCTAACATTTTAAACAACTCATCTGCAAAAACTGGACCAAATTACTTAAATAACAATCCTGAAGCACCACCCTTTCAGTGAAACACAATCCTCTACAAATTAACACCATTTCCAGTTGCAAACATTATCTCTCGTATTAGGACTGAATTCCTTTTTTTATTGATCCACATCATGTCCATTACTGATTCTAAACACCACTCCAGCTTTTCCAAAGCATTACCTGAATCAGATAAAATATCAGATTAATTGGTTTTAAAGGCTGTCTATGACTACTAGTCACAAGGATGCTGGCTATTTATTACTTCTAGTATCATTAGGCTTCTAAATACCAGTTGCTAGGAAACACAAGGAGAATGGCGTTATTGCACTCCTGTCCTGCTGAGGACATCCCATTGACACCTGATTGGACACAACAGGAATAGAATGCTGACTAAATCAACTTTGGTCTGAGACAGCTTGCAAGATGATAGAGAGAGATAGAGAGAATAGATGGACGGACGGACGGACGGACAGACAGACAGACAGACAGACAGACAGACAGATAGATAGATAGATACAATATAGCTAATTATCATATTCATAGCAATGGCACCTCTTTCTAATATCTGTTGCTCCTGTTGGAAAAACAGCTTTTTAGTTTCCAAAAATTCATTCATGATAAATATACTTTGATAGGTAGTTTGCACCAGCCACTTTGAAGATGGTGGCAATGCAGACTCTTGAAGGATGGGATATTCTTTTTCTTTTGTTTGCTAAGGGTGTTTTTTTTTTTAAAAAAAAAACCTGATTAGTGGCAGTAGTAATGAAAATGCAAGTAACCTTCACACTGCTGGCATTTGTTTCTAAGCTAGCACACATCTGAAAGCTGGAAGATAAAGTAATGAAGGACAAGTATCTTTTGCTGATAGCTTACTTCAGTTTTTTTTTATAATGGGTTTGAGAGGAAATTGCAAGAAAGGGATATAAGGCTTGAATTTATGTCATTTTCAAGCTAGAGTAAGCTGAGAGTTTCTTAAGAACTCTCTCGATACTATTTTAGCTTTTACACATGATATAGCATAATGATCAACATTCATGCTGAAGCAGAAGCCAGTTTAATGCTTCTATTTTTGGGTCTCTAGTCTAACTTCACTCTTTACCATCAATAAAGTGTGAGTGCTGCATTTGCAAGCTGGAACAGCTGGGTATTTCCTTTTCTGCCCAGTGTCTTTATAATTAATGCCAAAACTAAATAGGTTTCAGTGTCAACTATAAAGTACCTTGTTTACCCAGGTTAAGAGCTGAACTCTTGCTGATATATCAGTTATGGTATGGCTACAATTACTACAAAATTATAAAAGGGTGCATTGGGATTGTTTTACATCTTGAATTGTGTACAATTTGCTATTATTGTTCATTACTTTGGATGAAAAGCAAAGTACGAATCTTATTTCGGGGGCAGCTGATTATGCCTACAGACTCATTTTCAGCACCTGTGCAGGTGCCTGGAAGGAGTTAGTGGAAATGTAGGCCTCACTACTGCATCAGCCTATGGAAGCCAAAATGATCCTTAATAGGGAAATAGTGTTTTCTTTTGCTGTGTAAAAATTAGGCTACATAGAAATCACAGATAGATTTGTTGTTAGAGGAATGGCTAGTTTCTATTATGAAAAAGTAAAAAGTTGAGCATAGATCTTAACGCCTTATTCAACTGCACTAAAGGAGTCGGCAGTCAATGCCTTTTCCCCCCTTCCTTTCCCCCACTATTCACTATTCCTTCCCTAATTCCCCTAATATTTGCTTTTGTATTCTCTTTGTATGTTATATTATAAACTAATAAAACTATATATGTAAAAAAATTAGGCTACAGCATCTCATTCTTTGATAATATTCTTGTCACTGTTGTGTTGTTGTAATCTATAAGCAATATCTGACCAAATTTATGGGAGTATGTGTCTGGGTTGCAAGCACTTTGGGTGGGTGGGGGAATGATAATTTCAAGCAGTCACTGAGTGACCATTCATAAGTCAAGGACTGCCTATACTTCTTTTGTAGAACCTTGTTCACAGCAGTTACTTTTGAAATGTGAAAGATATTACCATATTTTTCGGAGTATAAGACACACCAGAGAATAAGACACAGTTTAGTTTTTGGGGAGGAAAATAGGGGGAAAATATCTGCCTACCAGGTATTCATCAGCACATTAGTTTGCTAGTTTTTTTATCCCTGCTTGGGGATAAAATACATCTTCTAAGGCACAGCTGAGAGGAAGCAGCAATGAGAAAAGCAGGTAAAGCACGGGGGAGATTGCTTCACTCGGCTAGCGCCTAGTTAGGGCTGAAAAAAAGCTTCTAAGGAACAGCTGAGAGTCGGAGCAAAGGATGGAGCTAGCGCCTCGTTAAAGCAGAGAGTCAAGGGAGCAGACAAAGCTTCACTCGCTAGTGCCTCTTTAGTGCCCTGTTATGGGGCTGGAAAAAAAAGCTTTGAAAAAGCTACATTCAGAATATAAGAAGCACCCAAATTTTCAGCCTCTTTTGGTGGGGTGGTGCGTTTTATACTTCAAAAAATATGGTAATTAGTCTTAAGAAGTGCTGCTATTTTAATTCTTAGGACAACCATTAATGCTAGTTATTATCTGCATCATTATCTTCATCATCCTATTGAAATACACAAAGAACGCCTTCTTCCCTTGGTGATAAAAGAAAGAATTTACAAGAGGAAGATAACTATAAGATGGAACAGCCTGGAATTGATAGGTGGATCTTTCATTCCTGGGCTGTAAAACTCCAGACATCTATGAGACGGCAGCAAAGAGATAATAAAAAACATGCTTTTTTACTCTAGCCAGTGCAATCCAAATACGCATGTTGTTTGTTTTGTCAACAACTGCCTCCTTTGAAGTCTTCTTGCCTTTTGGAGGCAGGAAAAAAGCAGATTAGGCTATTTTGTGCACAATGGAGCTTCTCTGACAGAAATTTCTGGAGAAGCATAAAATGTGTAGTTGTGAAATTTAGATACATTAAATTAATGAAAGGGGGGACTGGATAGGACTCGGAATCTACTTCCGTTTGCATTGTGATGTCGTTTTTGTCAACTCTCCATTTTGATTATTTATTAATCAAATTTATAGAGCCATCTCAGGAAAGTATACCCAAGCAGCATATCATAGTCAGTAAAAAAAGAATACATATATTAATGCACATATAGATTATGCAGCAGATGAGAGTGTCAAAATGGTTGAATTGCAGGAGAATCTAGAAGCTCTTTAACAGTAGTTTCTTCTACATGTTGGAAGTGCTTAAATATTGCCTGCCTCTATGATTTTAAAATATAAGAGATGCATGAAAGGATGCGAAGAGATAGCATTATATCCTATGGATTTTAGATTACTGTACTTAGACAAATCTTGTACTTAACAGAAACAGCACCATCTGCTGGCATTTAATATTTCATAATTCTATAAATCAGCATGGTGTTCTTTTATATCCATACAGATGGCCGCTAAAGAGACTTTGTGTCTTGCTGTCCATTTCTGGCATGGATTTAAAAAAAATCATAATAAAGAATACCCTGGTAGCAATTGTTGAACTTATAATATGAAGAATAATAGAATTGGTGGGTGGGAGAGAATTCAATATCAATGGAACAATATTTAAGATTCATGTTCTCCCTCCACACAAGCTAAGTTGGGCTAGGGAATCTTGAAAGATACGGATAAGCTTCAACATTTGATATTAAGTTTCTTTTAATAAAGTCTATTAAGGATCTCTTTTTTATATTTTCATGAACCTCAGCATTATTGATAAATTAGTGGTTCATAATAAAAGTACCAGCAGCTATATTGCAATAAGTATCCGATCATACTATTCTAAAAATTTAAAAATCTGCATTATTTATTCCTGGGAATCAATTCAAAGTATTAGAAAGTATTAGAGATCAGATAGTTTAGTGATTTAATGGATGTACAGAAAGTCAAGGCTGCTGTAGACATTACACTGAAACCTATTCTTAAAAAGTTACGTTTTTACCAGTTTATTCTTGGGGGTCTTTTGGAATTTCTTTGTGTTGTCTTTTGATGATTTTCCTAATTTTATTTCATTGCAGCTATTGAGAATATGGAATTTCTGTTGTTCATCTCTTCATCTTTTTGCAATCTCCGTGCTACTTATGCCTTCTGGTAGGATGGCTTTCTTCAATTAGAACACTTTTACATCCACATAGAATTTAAAGTATCTCATTTTAGGATATACTAAAGACTCAGATGATGGAAGTGTTAAGATGGGCTTTAGAGATCAGATAGTTTAGTGATTTAATGGATGTGCAGAAAGTCAAGGCAGCTGTAGACTTCAAGAGAGATTATTGCAGGGTCAAAGATAGGTTGACATACACAAGTTTTGGCCATCTGCTGAGCAAAGTGGGTACAAATACCTTGTAACCCATCCATGAGAATGTCACCGAAATGTTTTTCTCCTTTGTTCATCTTTTTGGAAGCATTTGGTTTCCATCAAATCTGAATAAGAATTGGTTAAAACATACAAAAAATAAAAATAAAAAATCAGCACAACACTAATGTTGACCCTTAGAGTCCTGAACAACTGAGTGAATGGCTCTTGGAAGGTTTTCCTGTCTCATGACCTATGAATTTGAAAGAAAAACCTTTGCTTTTCTTGAGAAGCTCTTGCAAAAGTTAGTAGAAGTCTCCTTAGGAGGGCTGATGGAAAAGGGAATACAACCAGAAATGGGTGTCACATACTGTAACAACCGGTTTGCCTGGAACCGAAAATGTGAGCGCATCGAAAAACCTGCAATTATATGGGGCACGATAGTGCCAGGGTGGGTGGGCAGGGCTGAACCAGCAGCAGCCCACCACTGGATACAATATTCTCACTGTACAGAATGCAAATTTCTTTGGAGTTCATTCCTACTTCTCTTCCTTCTTTAAGAAAGAAGGAAACTTTTAAATGTATTTTTATGAACTTATTTTGAATTGGAGTGTTTTGCTATAAATAATTGTTTGATTGTTTTACTACTCCTCTTCAATTCCTAAATTGTATAAGTAAATTTTACTTCCTAAGGATAAACAAACAGGATTATATTAGCCGTCATCAGTAAGCCACACCTACATCTCATGTATCCTCCCTGTACTTACTGATGATGGTTAATGAGCCAGAAATAGCTATATAAGTCTCCAAATGGGCAAGCACAAAATCTGCTGGCTGCCAGAATGAAAAGAAGAAAAAAACCCCAGAAAGTAGTGAATGTGATTTCACTCAACCAGGGTTGCAGAAACATCTTGGTTACGTAGGAAAAACCTGGCTTAAAGAAACACACACACACACACACTGTGTGTCTGTGTGTGTCTCTGTGTGTGTGTGTGTGTGTGTGTGTGTGTATGTATGTATGTATATATATATATATATATATATATATATATATATATATATGTGTGTGTGTGTGTGTGTGTGTGTGTGTGTGTGTGTGTGTGTGTGTGTGTGTGTGTGTGTGTTTTCTGAGGTTTTCACGGGTGTTTGTATGCAGGTCTTTGGTTATTCAGGTCTTTTCCTGCGTAAAATTGGAAGTGTCTTGGCGACGTTTCGACGAGATGATGAATGAGACTTCATCGAAACGTCGCCAAGACACTTCCAATTTTACGTGGGAGAAGACTCGAATAACCAAAGACCTACATATATATATATATATATGTATGTATGTATGTATGTATGTATGTATGTATGTTTGTTTGTATGTATGCCACCAAGTCAATTTTCAGAATGCAGAGTGAGATAGGCAGCATATACATTTAATAAATAAATAAAACAGGATGGGAATCAGAGTCAATATGTTCACTGAGGTACTCTGTATTTTCCTTTGCCAGATTCCACTGGTTTGTGTGTGGGACTTTTTGCCCCAAAATGGTTTTTTTAATATATATATATTCATATCGAGTGACTCATGTTTTTATTGATCAATTATGCAGAGATCAAGAAGGAGAGCAAGATGGAAAGGAAAGGACTGGAAAGGAGAAAGAAAATGTTTTTTTATTGATACGTTCTGACCAGGTAGCTGGCAGGAAGTATGGTACAAAATGTTTCAGTACATTTCTGATTTACTAACCAAAGATGGCCTGTAAGCCTCTATTTGTATGTACTGTTTATGAATTGTAAAAGTTAAGTGTGAACCAGTACTTTTGCAAATGAATTTTCTTTCAATTGCTGTCAATGTAGTAATCATTATATTTGCTAGAGAAACTTTATATACCTCACTCAGTTCCAGGGCTCCTGGGGGTTTGGCAGGGTTCGGGCAATCCTCTAGCCAAGGATTGCTGGGGTTCAGCGAACTCCCAAATGCCACTCCTGGCTGGCCATGCCCACCCTACCCCACCCCTCCCAGGAATCTCCATTTGGCCCATTCTTCATTCCAGGTAGGTGGAGAGGCTACGCGGAGAGTCTGGAAGGGCAAAAAACAGGGCTACCAGAGGTTCCAGAAATCTGGAAATGGGCCACTTTCCAGCCTCTGGAGGGCCTCTAAATCCCAAAGTAAACTGTTTTTGCCCTCCCGCAGGCTCGAGGAAAGCCTCTAGAGCCTGGAGAGGGCAAAAATGGGGCCTCACAGAAGTTCCAGAAGTCTGGAAATGGGCCTGTTTTCGCCTCCGGAGGGCCTCTGGACTCCACGGGAAGCAGATTTTGTTCTCCCAAAGGCATGAGGAAAGCCTCCAGAGCCTGGGGAGGGCGAAAAATGCTCCCTCAGAGTGTGCAGGCAGCCGACTAGGCCACACCCACCATGGCCACACCCACCCAGCAACCGGGCAGCAAACCCATTGCTAAAGGATCTGAAGCCCACCCCTGCTCAGTTCTACACATTAGAGGAGCTCTGAGACCTGACACAAGGACAGAAACTGACTAAACCAGAAAAACAAAGCAGACTAGTAGGGTGTCTGCCATAGTCATGAGTGTAATGGGTCAACAAATGCTATTTCATGGTCACTGGTATTGTTGAAAAAAAAAGTCTAATGCTCTTGTTATCCCCTATAGACCTCAAGCAAGTAAGTATTAAGTTTTATGGCTAAAAGCAATATTGCAGACTAATTCTAAAGTTAAGGACAATTTGTGGCTTTGATGGATTTTTTTAAAAAAAATACTACCTGGATTTGCATTTCCTCCTTGCACAAAGTTAAATCTACAGTCGTGCAGTTCTATAAACTGTAATTTGAACCAACCATTAACCAGTACTAGAATTACTTCAAAAATCAGCATTATATTTTTCTCAGTATACTATAACTTGACTATACTTGATAGGAAGCTTATATACACATACACAGAAATGAGAAAGGAAGATTTTTAAACAGAAATAGCATTATCTGAATTTCTACAGACAAAAATGCTAAAACTGACTTCACAGTTAAGGATATAATAAATACAATTAACACTAAGGCAGCTCTAGGTCTGACTTACTCTTGATTGTAATTATGCGGTCAAACACTGATTTGCACAACTTTGTATGACATTCATAGATCAAACAATTATAATAAAATTTAGGCTGCATTCTCCAAAAAAAAAGAAAGAAAGAAAGAAAGAAAGAAAGAAAGAAAGAAAGAAAGAAAGAAAGAAAGAAAGAGAGAAAGAAAGAGAGAAAGAAAGAGAGAAAGAAAATGTAAGTAGGAGGAGTGCATACTTCTATATCTACTGATTTCAAATAATGAACTGTGTCAAATTTACAAAATAAATTCATTAGATCATTTTGCTTTCAATGAAGTGCTGAAAATTAATCAAAATATCTCTAAAAATCAGTAAGGAATCTTTTCAGCTGGCCTTGGTTTTGATGCAGTTCTCTTTGAAACAATATGTAGGTAGCTTACTACACATGCTGCATATGGTACCAGGACCTGAAGGAAGAACTAGAGGATGTGAAAATAAAGGCCAAAGTGCTCCCAGTGGTGGTAGGAGCACTCAGTGTGTGACTGTTATGGGAGAGTGAGTCCAACAGATCCCGGGAACAACATCAGAGCTGTCTCTACAGAAGAGTTCAATGCTATGAACAACTAAGATCCTGCACAGAAACTCCAGACTTCCAGGCCTCTGGTAGAAGACCTGAGATTGAAAAAGACACAAACCACCAATATGAGTGGGAAGAGGTTTATTATTTAAACAGACATATCCTACAACTATAGGGATTGTCATAAGGACTGTATTGGTATCTTCTAGCACAATATATGATTTTCCATTGAGTCTTGATAACAGGTCTCAAAGCTTGACTATAGCTAGTTTATTCATGATCTCATGCCTCATTAGGCTGTTGTACTTTGTAATGGAATGGGTGACAGTGAATGAATGAGTGAATGAATGAATGAATATAAACATAAATGTACATATTATAAATGATTGAGAAAATTAGTACATGTTACAAGAGTGATGAAAGGTTCTGATTGTGGAACCATTTTTGTAGCGCACAAGTAGATAAATTTCTGTACCTTTGTAAAACATTTACTAAAAATATAATTAATGGAGAAATTTTAAGAGGTACAAATCCTAATGGAAAGGTACTAGGTAAGATATGGTCTGCTGTGAGGAATAAAAATATGTTGAAAAGTGCATGCTTCTACCCACATTGTTATAAGAAAATAAGAGAAGGATAGGTCAAGAGAAACCTAAAAGTAAATTGAATGAAGTGGTCCTGGGATATTTAAGTGGGTAAAAGAAGAGATATTACCAAGAATAAATCAGTACTGAATGGATGTTGATTGAATTCAAAACTGATTGACCAATAGGCAGAAGTATAGTAATGTAGCCTGCAAAAATAGTAGATTAGAACTGAGTCACAGAGCAAATGTATAAAGGAAGAGTGAATGCTTTGAGAAGGAGATGACCAAAATGTCATCTTTGAAATTCCAAAATAATAATTTTCTCTCTCTCTCTTTTTTTTTTAGGCATTGCTTTCCTTGTGATTTGATGGAGCTGATGAATACTCAAGAATGCATACTTGAAGAAATTGAGAAGTTTAAAGAACAAAAGGCAATATTTGAATCCATTTATAGATATGGCAGATAAGGCAGATAAATATGATTTTTTTAAAAAAACTAGAAAGGGATGGAAAAGTATAATGAATTGTGTTGCTGTAAATTATATTTAGCTGCATTTCCTTTCCTTATGCCATGCCTTGAATTTATTTAGCTTAATTCCTTTTTTCTTATCCCCATTCTAATATTGCCTACTTGAAAGGGAACAATGTGATGGAAAAGGAATAGGATGACATGAAAGCGGGATATGTGGGAAGGATATGCATTTATTTGACAATAACCCAGGGATTCCAAAGCTGAGATCTTTCCCTCATTTCTGAAATTCTTCTTCCTCTTTGAAGTTATCAAGACTATGTGATGTTCTCAATAACTATTAAATATGCGGAACAAAGACAGAGAGGTAGGCATGGGTAGAAAATGTGAAATTCAATCAGATGGAACAGAATATGTATAATGGCAAGATGCCCTGGCTTATCTAATATGCAGTATTCTGCTTAACATGATTAGACTTTTAAAATGATTCATTGCCAACTGTGTGCAATGCTAACTAATCAGTTCAGAATTACCTCCTTTTGTATAAATACAATCAGACCTAATTCTTGAAAATAATAAAAATGGCTTGCACAAGGGGGGAAAAAAATAACCCAGTAATGAATCAGTAGTTTGTAAGGGACTAAGGATAAATTTGAATAGTGATGTCAGTATGTGAACATTATGAGGTGATGACCTCCGGTCTAGAAAGCCCTCAAATTTTTTGTTAACTCTCTTGAAACTTTATGCACATCCCCCCACCACACACACACACACATACACACACCAGATATAGCAATCAGGAGGCAAAAGAAGGCAGGAAAAGCTCTCTTCCATTGTCACCTTTAGTGAGCGTGCTGCTGTACAGAAAGAACACCATCACTAAAGGGGCACTGGGGAAACCAAAAACTGTAATGTAATAATCATGGGAAAACCATCTTTTTCACAAGCATTGCTTGTGATTTTGTGCATTGCCATATAATGCCATGAACCCTTCTGCACAGAGATCTGTCTTCCAAATGTCAAAATCTCTGAACCTTGATTTGACCTCTCAATATGCCAAAAATCCTGTTTGAAGAGGACATATCTTGACCTACTAAAAAGCATCAACCCCTTTCTTTCAATGACAAACACAATGGAAAACTAAATCCACATTAAAAAGTCATAATCTGTTAAAGTTTAGCATGCCAAAAAGACATTAACTCATAGTCTTAGAATTTCATTTTTTAGAGAAATTCCAAAATAACAATTCTCTCTCTCTCTCTCTCTCTCTTTCTCTCTCTCTCTCTCTCTCTCCATTGCCTTTCCTTGTTTCTCAGCTGAGTTTATCTTACCTTGGAAGACAAGTTCCAATCTATGATTAAACAGAAAAAGACTATCAAGGGATAGACTCCAGTAAGCACAACAATATGGTAAAGTGATGGAGTTGTCACTTTCCAACCTTGTAAACAAGTCAGGAAAAAGAACGAAATTGAAAATTGTATCTATATATTGGCACCATCCTGCTTAAATCATGAGATTTCATTCCACATCCACCAATGTCATAATATAGAACATAATATTAGCTACTGTCTATGAATTGTTCCAAGGGTTGATTCATATGTACTAAAATCAAAAGTTTGGGCCTATTGGATACTGGAAATCACAATGCATAATTGAATCTAGCTCCAATATGAATACTCTGAAGCAAAATTTAGACAGAATTAATGAAGCATTATTCATATTAAATACAGAACAAAACTGTCACAATATTAATTACAAGAGATGTGCAGATTAGTCTAAATCTGGTCCATGTCAATGTCACAGATGTTCAAGTATTATTCTTTTCTATCTAAATTTGTATGAACTGTTTTGAATGCTGGAAAATCTGCATTCATCGTCTTTTTTCAATTTTCCTTAATAAACAACTTGGTATGCAACTTTGTCTAAGAGTTTTGTTCACAAATTCCTTCTTGTATTACAAACTTTATTGCTTCTATAATACATTATTGTAAATGTATTTTTTTTTCCAAATGTATGCTAGGGAGATAGGATTTTTTAAAATGCATCTTTCAAGATCTTTCAGATTTTTGACCCTAGAAGGACAGAAAAGGTTATTAAATGGTGTTACACATGTCATATCACAGTTCATTTTGGATGACGGAATCTTGATAACTGCTAGATGGCAGTAAAATGGGGGGGGGACACCCTTAACTCTTTTTGTTGTATAATAAACATATGGAGTTTTGTCTATGAAGATTCTCAATCATCCAGGTCATGGTTGTCCCAAAGATGCTTTTTCAAAAGGCAACTGGACTTTGTTTTTTCTTGAAGACATTTTGCTTCTGTCCCAAGAAACTTCTTCAGTTCTGACTGAATGGTGGAGGATGGAACTTGCAGTCATCTGGTCATTAGTGCTCTTTCTGAGAATCATTGAGGCACTTGGAAGTTTATCTGTGCCCTCAATAGTTTATCTTGCACTATTCTGTCACCTAAATAGTGCAAATGGGTGTGGAACCTTCTTGGAACTGCTGAAAGGACTGTGTTATAAGTCCAGCTGCCTTTTGAAAAAGCACCTTTGGGATACGGAGTTTTGAAACTCACATATGGTAATCCTACTTTAGCAAATCTTAAAAATTTGCTGTTGTTCACTCACTAAATTATGTTTGATTCTTAATGACCTCACGGACCCCAGTATGCTAGACCCCACCGTCCTCCACTGTCACCTTGAGTCTGCCCAAACTCATGCCCACTGCATTGATATTATCAAAAATCTCACAAATGTTTCCAAAGAAATTTGTAAGCATTGATACAAAGCCTTAGCTGTCACAGAGAAGTCCTAAAACTGAAATAAATAGGAAATATATTGACCATATATGAATCAGGACATATGCATGAACCATGGACTTGAAGTATGGTCCTTATTCCTTTAAAGTTAAATGGAAAACCTTACATAGTGTCTTTTGGTTTGCAAAGTCTTTCTTGATGAATAATGCTGAGTTTTGTTTGTTTCAGTTCTTTTTTTCTAACCCTTTTACAAATTATTTGCTCGCTGATAAGAATATTTTATTCAGGAACAATTTGATTCAAGAATACATATCTAGTATAGAAGTAAGGGATGTTGTGTTTGGATTCCTATTTGTGGGGAGGAGGAAAAATCTTTTGTTACTATTCTAATCTAATCTTAGTATAAACAGTACTGAATTCAGATGCATTGGGCTGACTCCAAGTTACATTAAATGCGACACAAAATTCTTTCCCTCCTGTTCAGAAAAAGAAGCACATGTATTGGGGAGCTCACTGTCTGATTGAACTGGTAACATTGGCATAAAAAGAAAAGAAAAAAAAATAACTAAGCATATACAGAAACAAGCCTATTGAACTAAAATCAGCTTAGATTTTGCAAAGGTAAATTCTGCCTCAACAACCTGGAGGTTTTTTTTTCTTAATTTAAAACTGTCAAGATACATGAGGATGGAGGTGATTCTGAAGTCACTGCATTTTCATCTGTGATTCTTGAATAAATTGAATAGTCATAGAATGAGGAACTATCTTTTTATAGATTTCTCACTGGTTAAGAAAATATAAAAAAGGAAATGGTCATTTCCTCACTTATGGGAATGAAATAGCAATAGCAGACTTATGTACCGCTTCACGGTGCTTTTACAGCCCTCTCTAAGCGGTTTACAGAGTCAGCATATTGCCCCCAACAATCTGGGTCCTCGTTTTACCAACCTTGGAAAGATGGAAGGCTGAGTCAATCTTGAACCGGTGAGGATCAAACTGCCAGACTTCAGGCAACCAGCAGTCAGCAGAAGTAGTCTGCACTACTGCATTCTAATCACTTTGCCACCTTCAAACATTTGAGTTGGGATAGTGCTTTTAACATTAATAAATTATTTTGCCTTTGGACTAAGCACTGAGCTGGCAAAAGTTGGAGAGGTAAAACTCCACAGTAGTAAAAACCAAGAAACTGAACATCTTAAGATGGATTTCTTTAAACTGAGCGGTCAACCAAATGACAAATGTGGTTCCGTTTCAAAAAGTGATATTCAGTGGGGCCAAACTCATACATATACTGATAGAGTCTGAGCTGTTTATAACTTCTAGACAAAAAATTGGGGGGGTTATCATACACTGCTCAGTGATAACTTGAGCTGGCAGCTGCACTGAAACTTCTATGTTATGGATAATTACAATGAAGACTAGAAATAAAGCTGCCAACATTTTAATATCCTTATATAAATCTGGATTACATCTGAAGGTGGAATATACTATACCATTCCGGTGGTTACATTAGAATGAGATTAAAGGGCAGAAAAGGATTATCAAAATGGTCAGAAAATTTGAATAGCCACTGAGACAAGACCTATAGGAGATGACCAGGCTGAGCACGAAGGAGAGTTCAAATGCATCATTAGCCATGAGTCACTTTGTGCCCACAAGAGACCTAAGTCCAGCCCGCCTTGAATTTCTTTGACTCTTATCTACTGCCAATTGCTTTGGCCATTGGTAATCAGATTTTTGTAGAGAATCTCCTGATTTCTCTGACACTTTACATCAAGGAACAACCTTAAAGGTATGTCTCTACTTCCTGCGTGTGAGGACCCCAGAGACATCTGGTTGCCTCCTGTGAAAACAAAATGAAGCATGGGCTTTGATTGATACAGCAGGGCTATTATCATATCTGCATGTTCTTACCACTACAGGGAGATGGTAGAAAAACAGCTGCTGCCACCCTTCTAATTGTATAAGCAATTTTCTCCTTCCTTTTTGTTTTAATGAAACCAAACACAAAAGAGAGGAGAGATTTCTTTTGAAAAGTGGCAGTTCTATGCAGATTTGCATCGTTCAAAAATAAACTTTCTCATAAGGAATGGACCAGTTGCTTGGGAAATAGGGTTCAATTTGTCTAGCTGCCATGGTAACCAACTCATTTACTTTCTCTAGGATGAGAAACCTACAGAATCAAACTTCTGGCTCAGTGAGATACTCTAATGTTGGGTGGCTCCAATGAATCCCCTGTACTGCAACTGACAGTGGAGGGTTAGGAAGGTGGAAGAGAGAAAGGCAGGGCATTCTGAAGTGCCATGGAGCAAGAGAAGGCAATGTTTTTACATCACCAGGCAATCATTAGTTTCAGTGGAAGAGAATATATGTAGTTCAGGGTTGAACTGTGAAGTCCTTGGTGTGTGTGCTCTCTTTCTGTCATTCTCTCTCTCCCTCCCTCTCTCATATCTATCTATCTATCTATCTATCTATCTATCTATCTATCTATCTATCTATCTATCTATCTATCCACACACACAATAGTACTTGTCTTGGCAGTTTTGGTGAGTGTGTGTTTTTCCCCCCTATAAATGATTAAATTCCCTGGTTACACATGGTAGAGTTTGGAGAACTTAACAACTTCTGTATCCCTAAGCATTCTCATATAATTATACCCAAGTATCAGTGGTGGGTTCCAACCAGTGTTATCACTGGTTCTCTTTGTGCATGCGCTTTGCATGCAATCCCCATGAGCATGCTCAATTCGCTCACAAGCATGCTGAACTTGCGCTCCGCACAAGTGCATTAGATTTCTGCGCAGCTGAGGTGCAGCAATCCACTCAGCTGCACCTATAAGCTGGGCTAAAGCATGACAAATAAAGATAGGTATAATGTGGGGGAGGGCGGGAGGGCCTCACAATCATAGAGAACCGGTTCTCTGATGTCACATCATCACCACTACTGGCTCTCCCGAACCGGGAGCAATCCACCACTGCCAAGTACCATTTAATATTATATTAAATTGATCATTTAATAATAATACTTCAATCCTCATCACGAGTGGGGTTTAGTTCTGATCACCAGTGAGAATACAATGGGCACAAGATCTGTGAAAGAGACTCCACCTTTAAGTTTGAACAAGGTTGCCCAAATGATTTCTTTTGCCCAAAATCTTAGCTGATATAATCTTACTTGAGCCTGAGATACAGCCTAACTCTAATCTGATGATAGTATTAGAAATTTTTTTAAAAAGGAATATGTTCTATTGATTTTAAGAACCTTCATTTAATTTCCAACCTTTGTCATGGCACTTGTTTGGGGCACACATGGTTGAATCAAGACCAAAGGTAGGGCAACTCTGGAGGAAAGAATGAGTAACTGAATCTAACATTTGCTTGAAATGTTCAGAACCAAACTGCAGTTCCCATTCGTCAAGTCATTAAACTTCTTACTTTCTGTCAGTGTCTTTTCACTCAACATTTACACACACACATACTACGTCACACTTACCTGTTATATATGGATGTGCGAGGTTTTTTTTTCTCTTTTGGATGGAAGGCAGAGTGATTTAAACGTTCAATTAATACACCACTAAGTTAACACCACAAAAGTCATTTTGTTGGAATCAGACCTAATCAGAGTTCTCCCCTTACCTCAACCAATGCTGTTGGGATTTGGCTTCGCTTTTATTGCTCCTGGAAGCTTGCATTAAAATGCCTTTTCTCGCCTAAGAGCTCTCTGTAACAATATGACTGCATGTCTCCAGAGTGTATATTGTGAAGGATTAGCTTTCCTAGCTGATTTTACTGCTACAATCACAGCTGCCAGCTTATTTCTAATGCTCAGATTTTCAGGGATGGAGTTTTCCCTTCTCCTTTTGTTGTTCTTTTGGCACTCAGTCATGCTGATGATAACCTGCTTGCACACATGCAGAGCTTCATGCCTAAGCTTCATCTTCTTCTCGTGGAAATGAATACAAGAGAGGGTAGAGATATTAGGCTTAATATACAATGACACTGTTCTCAAAAGCACTACATGAATAGAACAAAAGCCAACCGCCTCCCTGTCCTAGCGGACCTCCCTGCAAAAGCCGAAAATTGTAGCTGCTCATGGCATCTGGGAAAGACAAGGGGAGGAGAAAATGGATGATGTGCTTATGATGACATCAATAAGAAATACCGAGATTTGCAAAAATTGCATCAGGCTTCAGGACATAATGATATTGGCATACAAGTTGACATGTTGGCATACAGTGTTCTGACCTAGACTTCCTGATATAGTTAAAAGCACACAATTAGTCCCAAAAACCCATTTTTTTATTTTAACAGCTGTGAATTCCTTTCATTCACAGCATGTGCTGAATCACCAAGAGTTTACTAACAGTCCAACAGAAGTCTGCCATAATCCTTCAGATAAGGCTGGTAAACACCCACCTTTATCTTCTTTGACACGCTGCCAAAGACCTAATTGGCAATTATCTTGGCAAGGCCACATGGAAACACAGAGTCAAAAATGGAGCTTCAAAGTACAAACCGACATCATCCACAATGTTGCTTCCTGAAAAGGCCCACATGCCTTTGGTCTTCCTTTATGTCTTATGGGAGGGGCCAATCATCTCCAAGCCTTACTCTCGAGTTGTCCCTTTTGTTTTAACTGTTCTTGCTTTCTGGCAGCTCTGCGCATGCGTGCACTAGGAACAGACTCCTCCTGTTCCTCTGCCTCTCTGATGTCTGACTCTGGGGACTGGAGTCCGGGCATCACTCCCAGATGGCCTAGCCCCATCTTTGCCTCTGATGCAGAGCCCTCATCCGAGCCTTCCCCAGACTTCAGGACTGGCCCATGTTCCTCCCCAGTTTCCTCACTGTCCGACTCTGCTGCCGGCTCCACAGGATGCTGGCAAACCACAACATACAGCTTGTTGTAGATGGTATTGGCCTAGCCTGAATGCCCACATGCTTCTGCTAAAATTACCATGAGGAATACAAAACTGCAATAAAACATTACCAAAAATGAATACATACCTAAGTTCGTTTTCCAATCAAAGCAGGCATTTGCTCCATAGGATCTTTAATACTTCTCTTCCTTTGAAGGAGAAGACTGAGTTTTTCTATGGTAGCCTCTATAATGTACCTTAGCAAAGCTTCCCATGGAGATTGGGTAGCTCCCTCATCTTTATCCTTTTGGAAATTAGTGAGACTTATTTCTTCTGTATAGCAATTACAAAAAAAAACCAACAGTTTTTAATTGGGAACAGTGAATAACATCTTCTTTAATTTTGGTTGTGGAAACGCAATGCTTTCATGTTTTAATATCACAAACCACATAGAATCTGAGCAGTGAGCAACAAATAATTTATGATAATTAAGTGATAAATGATCTTATATCTAATCATACACAAGTGGAAAGCTTGGGCAACAGCAGAGAAATCCAGTTTGCATAATTGTATGGATGGATGCATATACACTGATGTACACAGATATGAACAGACTTAGAGAAGCTCGAGGTTTGCAGATGTAATTTCTTTTTCTCCAGCAATGTACAGTGTGTGTGTGTGCGCGCACACACACACGCACACACACACTTTTCCTTCCTTTTTTCTCACACACATATACACATTTTTAAAGAGTTTTTAAAGAAAACAAGCTGTAGACAAAGGACTCATGAAAGCAGGCCGTTGATGATAGCACATGATCAATGAAGGTGGAATACTTCAGTTATGATAAAAACCCACTCAGGATATTTGCAGAAAATCAGATATAAAAGCAATCCATATTTTGAAAACACAAATGAATATCACCGTCACAAGGTTTGTTGTGCCTGCTTATCCATGCTTAGAACCAAATGACATGCACATCTGTTCTGCTTAGCATTATGGAACTAGCATTCAGGCTGTGTTCTGGCTCTGTGGGAGGGAAGCTTTCAAGGCTCTTATGCGTATCAATTGTGAGATTCGCTCTGCCATCCCAAAGACTGAGGCAGTACACTTTCCTCTTTTATTGTTCTCAGCATTTAAAGAACAACACAAGCACATTTAAAATGGCATTTCTTTTACCTCTTCCCTTAATAAACATATTTAGCCAGGGTCATTCTTTAATCAAAGCTCTTCAAGTATTTGCCAATCCGAAACATGGTGAAATAGAATTTGGTAGATCAGATCACAAGCCCCTTATTCAAATACATCTTTCGAGGAAACAAAAGGTCTAGGATCAATTAGCATCAGTTAGACATTAGAAACACTCAAAGATGTTGCAAGTAGAAACAAGATAGCAAAAGTATTAACCACAAAAATGCTAACTAAGGCAGTAAGGAATTAACAAATAGCACTGGTAACTCAACATTTTTAAATAGTGTGTAGAAGAAAGGATAGGATAGGATAGGATAGGAGAATCATAAGGTACAACACTTAATGATAGTCATAGGGTACAAATAAGCAATCAAACCATATTAGGAAACAGTCAGTATAAATTGTAAGGATTCCAACAGCAAGTTGCAGTCATGCAGTCATAAGTGGGAGGAGATGGGTGATAGGAACGATGAGAAGATTAATAGTAGTGCAGACTTAGTAAATAGTTTGACAGTGTTGAGGGAATTATTTGTTTAGCAGAGTGATGGCGTTTGGGAAAGAATATTCTTGTGTCTAGTTGTTCTGGAGTGCAGTGCTCTATAGAGTCATTTTGAGGGTAGGAGTTGAACCAGTTTATGTCCAGGATGGGAGGGTTCTGTAAATATTTTCACTGCCCTCTTTTTGACTCGTGCAGTATACAAGTCCTCAATGGAAGGCAGGTTGGTAGCAATTTTTTTTTCTGCAGTTCTAATTATCTTCTGAAGTCTGTGTCTGTCTTGTTGGATTGCAGAACCAAAGCAGACAGTTATAGAGGTGCAGATGACAGACTCAATAATTCCTCTGTAGAACTGTATCAGCAGCTTCTTGGCAGTTTGAGCTTTCTGAGTTGGCGCACCTCAGATACAGTTTCTTCAACCCTTCAATACAAGGGTGCTATTTTATTTAGACCCATTACTTTATCTCACTTCATTACTATGAACAGTAATGTGCATATGTTGCAACCCAATCAATGAATCTAAAGCAAATGTAATGTATAGTACAATTTATATAAGTCAATAGAGAGAGAGAAACTGTAACCGTCTCCTCTTTAGGCTTAGGCTTCTACTCCAGTCCCAATCAATAAGCCAATTGTCCTTCAACTTATGTTTAAATGAGTTCAAAAATTCTCTTAAAATTGGCTTTTACCCTTTTGGCTTCCTAGTCCCTTAAAAACAGTTTGATCTCCAATCCTCCTTTCTGCCAACTCCAAAATATGGAGAACAGGCAAAGAACAATTGATCCTTTCTCCTTCTAACCGAATAAATGTGGCACACAATCATGGCTTGTTCCATGGGCTGTCCTCACTTTTCTTTTTGTAGGAAAAAGCAATACATTCACATTACTCAGTGGTGGGATTCAAAATAATTTAACTGCTGTGTTAGTGCATCTTGGACAATCGAGAGCTTCCTTGCCGTCGCTTCATAAGCCCGAGGACTTAACATTAACAACTGATTCTCTGCGCTAATGACTGGCTGGGTGGGCGTGACTCTGGTGGGCATGGCCAGGGTTATGTGACTGACAGGCAGCACTCAGCCTCCTGCAACCCCCATGGGAGCAAAAACAGCCATGATGGGGACGTGCCATCCCCCAGGCCCAGGTTTGGGCCTAGTAGGCCTCCCTGCAGCCTCCTGGGAGTGAAAATGGGCCATGGGAGTGGGGGGCACTGCACCATCCCATGCTCCATTTTGGGCCTAGTAGGCCTCCCCACACTTACCTGGGAGCCAAAATGGGGCATATGGGGACTCTTGGAAGGGGCAGGGAGGGGACAGGAGGGGACAGCTAGCAATTTAACTACCGGTCTGCCTGAACCGGCCCTAACCAGATGAATCCCATGACTGATTTTACTGTATTCCTATTTAGGTCTTCCTTGCTTGTTGTATGTGTTTGGCCATTTGCAAAAATAAAAACAAAAAAAACCTGACAAATTGCTCTAATGGGAATTAACTGTCTGTAAAAGCACATTTTTGTATAAAAGCCATTTCAAGTTGCCATTCTCCCCCCACCCCACCCCAAATGCCAGCATTTTGCAAGCAAACAATTTCCACAAAAGTACAGATCGTAATTCGTGCTGCAGTAGCAGGAGAGGGGAAATATTAACCGCATCATCTTTCTGCAAATTTGAATGAATAAACAATTGTTTATGGGCAATTGTTTGCAAATTCAAAGGAACAAAACAATGAGGATGGCAGGTGTGGAATTGGACTCCCTTTTAGTCAGTAATTTGCAATAAAACTCCCTTGGTGGAAACAGTAGCTTGCAACCATTTCCTTTTGTCAAATAAGACACTTTTAGGCTTTGCTGTTAGAATTTTTCCCACTTCTCTGAATCTTTTTTAAAACAAAACAAATATAAAACATTCCATCCTTCCTTATGCAGTGTGTTGTCTGCGTAGTTACATCTCTGTGCTACATTGTTCATCATTTATCACATTTTTCATGTTCACATTAACATTAATTTTATTTGTTAAAGTTTTCTTCTTAACATCTTTCAATAATAATACCCTGTTAACATCAAATATCATTATTCTGTTCATACAGATTCTAACAATTTTCATCTTATTTATAACTCTTTCTTAATATATTTTCTACTTATTTTTGGTCTCCTTCATTTCCAAACTCCATTTTTATTCTCCAACCATTGATAAAATACCTCCCATATCATATAATATTCCATTTGCTCTTTCTCTTTAATTGCTAATGTTAATCTATTCATTTCTGCACATTCTAATATTTTCCTTATTACCTTCTCTTCAATAAGAATCTCTCCACTTTTCCAATGTTGTGCATATACAATTCTAGCTACAGTTAATACATGAATAATTAAATATACATTCTCTTTATTATAGGTTTCTGGTAGGGGTGAAATGTAAAATTTGTTACTACCGATTCTGTGGGCATGGCTTGGTGGTGGTAGGATGTAATGTGACTGGGTGGGCATGGCCAACTTTTTTTTTAACTTTTCAAAGCATTTTTTAAAAAGCCTCTCAGATGATCCCAGCTGACTTGCCTGATCGGCAAAGATAAAAAATACTTCTTTTTAAAAAATACCTCTCTGCCGATCAGGCAACTCAGCTGGGATAGTCAGAGACTTTTCAAAACATTTTTTTTAACCACCTCTTTGGCCAAGAGATTGCAGAAAAAAATGCTTTGCAAAGCCTTTTATAATCCCAGCTGAGCTGCGCGATCATCAGAGGCTTTTTTTTTTACTTTTAAAAGTATTTTTTCATCGAAAGAGGTTGTAGAAAAAATGCTTTTAAAAGTAACAAAAACAAAAAAAAAGCCCCTGATGATCAAGCGGCTCAGCTGGGCATGTGGAGGGGGGCAGGGATTTTTGCTACCAGTTCTCCGAACCACCTGCCATGATCTGGTCCGAACCAGGAGCATTTTACCCCTGATTTCCGGTAAAAGTCCTAACAGAAATATTTCTGATTTCAAGTCAATATGTTGTTGTATCATCTCTTCCAACCATGTCTTATTTTTTTTTCCCAGTACTTCTTTGCTTCTTCACATGTCTACCACATGATAGTAAGATCCAGATAGTAGGTGACACTTCCAACATTTAGTTGATTTATCTTTAAACATCTTTGCCAACCTTGCCGGTGGTAAATGCCATCTGTAAAACATCTTATACAAATTCTCTTTATATGTGGTTGACATCATTAATTTGTAGTTCCTATCCCACAATTTCTGCCATTTATCCAATTCTATCGTGTAACCAAAGTAACCAAAGTTTTCACCCATGTTATCATTGTCTCTTTTACTTGTTCCTCCTCCAATTTCATACCCAATAAATAATTATACAGTTTCTTTATTGCTCTCTCTTCTATTCCTGCTAAGATTTTATCTAACTCCATTAATTCTTTATAAAAACTCTGTAATTTAATATCCTTCTCATATCTACACTGTATCTGCACATATGAATACCACATTATATCGATCCCTTGCTCGCTCATTTCTTCTTTTGTTTTAAATTCCCCATCTTCATTTAAAATATCTTTATATCTTACTATTTTTCCCATATTAAAAATATTTGGGTGAATCAATGTTTCCATTATTGAAAGCCAAAGTAGTATCTTCAGGTGGTGTTGTTCGTTAATTTTCTCCCACACTAATAACAATGCATTTCTTATATACAGGTGAAACTCGAAAAATTAAAATATCATGCAAAAGTTCATTTATTTCAGCAATGCAACTTAAAAGGTGAAACTAATATATGAGATAGACTCATTACATGAAAAGCGAGATAGTTCAAGCCTTGATTTGTCATAATTTTGATGATTATGGCTTACAGCTCATGAAAACCCCAAATTCACAATCTCAGAAAATTAGAATATTGTGAAAAGGTTCAATATTCTAGGCTCAAAGTGTCCCACTCTAATCAGCTAATTAAGCATTAACACTTGCAAATGGTTCCTGAGCCTTTAAATGGTCTCTCAGTCTGGTTCAGTAGGAATCACAATCATGGGAAAGATTGCTGATCTGACAGTTGTGCAGAAAACCATGATTGACATCCTCCATAAGGAGGGAAAGCCTCAAAAGGTAATTGCAAAAGAAGTTGGATGTTCCCAAAGTGCTGTATCAAAGAACATATTAATAGAAAGTTACGTGAAAGGGAAAAGTGTGGAAGAAAAAGGTGCACAAGCAGCAGGGATGACCGCAACCTGAAGAGGATTGTCAGGAAACGGTCATTCAAAAGTGTTGAGGACTTTCACAAGAAGTGGACTGAGGCTGGAGTCAGTGCATCAAGAGCCACCACACACAGACGGATCCTGGACATGGGCTTCAAATGTCGTATTCCTCTTGTCAAGCCACTCCTGAACAACGTCAGAAGTATCTTATCTGGGCTAAAGACAAAAAGAACTGGTCTGTTGCTCAGTGGTCCAAAGTTCTCTTTTCTGATGAGAGCAACTTTTGCATCTCATTTGGAAACCAAGGACCCAGAGTCTGGAGGAAGAATGGAGAGGCATACACTACAAGATGCTTGAAGTCCAGTGTGAAGTTTCCACAGTCTGTATTGATTTGGAAAGCCATGTCATCTGCTGGTGTTGGTCCACTGTGCTTCATTAAGTCCAGGGTCAATGCAGCCATCTACCAAGAGATTTTGGAGCACTTCATGCTTCCTTCTGCAGACGAGCTTTACGGGGATGCTGACTTCATTTTCCAGCAGGACTTGGCACCTGCCCACACTGCCAAAAGTACCAAAACCTGCTTCAATGACCATGGGATTACTGTGCTTGATCGGCCAGCAAACTTGTCTGACCTGAACCCCATAGAGAATCTACGGGGCATTGTCAAGAGAAGGATGAGAGACATGAGACCGAACAGTGCAGAAGAGCTGAAGGCTACTATTGAAGCATCCTGGTCTTCCATAACATCTCAGCAGTGCTACAGGCTGATAGCATCCATGCCACGCCGCATTGAGGCGGTAATTGATGCAAAAGGGGCCCAAACCAAGTACTGAGTACTTATGCATGCTTATACTTTTCAGAGGTCCGATATTGTTCTATGTACAATCCTTGTTTTATAGATTTCATGTAATATTCTAATTTTCTGAGATTGTGAATTTGGGGTTTTCATGAGTTGTAAACCATAATCATCAAAATTATGACAAATCAAGGCTTGAACTATCTCGCTTTGCATGTAATGAGTCTATCTCATATATTAGTTTCACCTTTTAAGTTGCATTACTGAAATAAATGAACTTTTGCACAATATTCTAATTTTTTGAGTTTCACCTGTAGTGTCTTTGAAAATATCCATGTATCTTATTTTTCCCATACCATAAAAATGCATGCCACCCCAGTTGTAAATCATGTCCTTCCAAGGTCAATAGACTTGTATTCCACAATACAATCCACTCTTTCATCCATGACAAAGTTGCTGCCTGATAGTACAGTTCCCAATTTGGTAGTCAAGACCTCCTCTACTTCTTATATCTTGCATCATTTTCATGAATCAGGAGTATTCTTGAGTCTCCTTGCATACATTGCATATCTGAGACCTCGCCACAAATTTTCAGTCTGGAGTCTGTGAAGGCCATTCAAAAACTTTTCTTTTTCTTCATGGTTAATTTGGGACTATGTTTTAGATTACTGACTGATTGATATATCCCACCTCTTTTTACCTCCTCTTCATTCCTTCCCCCCCCCCCCCACTTTGTTTTGGCAATTCAGAGAACTCTACAATTTATTCTAGCTGGATAAGAAGGCTACTATTATGTGTGTGCGTGCATATATTTAACAGAACCCTACCTCATCCCATTACATGACATTACTGGAAACTTGAGAAAGTTTCCAAAACCATTTGCAGCACAGCATGGAGATACTATTATTCAAGGAAGTGTGGCACTGTCAGTATCTAGCTGGGCACCTCCAATCTTTAAAAACAATGAAGAAGAATCATTTGTTGCAGCTGAAATACAACATGGGATACATGGCTTGGTCCTAAGATCTGCCTGCATTTCTTTTATTGCTCTCATTTTTTAAATACTTGAAATGTTGTTTTTCCCCAAACAATAAAGTCTGCAAATGTCCCTCTCCCTATGCTTTACTGAATTTATTCTGGAGAAACCATGCATAATTTATTCAAGGTACCAGAGAACAATGTACATTTTCCTTCCTATTTCTAAACAGATTCTACTGTTTGGGGGTGTTATCTTTCCAGTAATAACACTCACTGAAGTCCCATTATCAGTTTTGGAAGACCATGTTAACTGCAAATCATGGAGAATATCCAAATTGATTTTGGATTCATGGAATTAACATTCATTTTGGCAACTACATCCTACGCTAGGGAGCAAACCATATGTTGTCTCTCCTGATATTTATCTTTGGAATGGACCCAATTAGCCTGTAGGAGCATATTAGATCATTCTGATTTCTAACTCATGCAAAATTCTCCAATCCAGTTCTTTTTATAGTACCGTATCATCATGATCACCAGAATAAATGCTCACTGGCTCCTCAGTTCATTTACCATTTTATAAATCACCAGGGGTTGTGCAGGGACTGTTAATCCTCCCCTGTTAAGTGTGAGATTAGAAAGTAACACTTTGCTGAGCAACAATTATTTTGCCTTTGCAAAAAAAAAAAAAAAAAAAAAACCAGGGATCTCCTCCAGCACTACCTTCATTAAGCCTATGTCAGTGAGACTAAATTGGGTGGATAGTCTTAAGTTTGTTTTCATTCCCTCAAGGTCCATTTTCTTCTAGTGCCATAATGCAACATTAAAGCCTTGTAGGTGATCATCAGGTTATATTTGTTGTACTGCTGGGTTAGGAAATAGGAAAGTTCAGGACTGCACGGGGGAGCAGCTTCCAAGAAAGTGCTGATTAAAAGTCAGATAGATAGTAAACTATGCTTTCATTATTGGGTTGTAAGAAATCTAGAAGGTTGAAAGGACTCATCATTATTCCATGCACTCACATCCTTTGCCCTGTGGTGGAGCTTTTTAATTTGAGAGCAGCAGGCTGATTTGGATTTAGAACTTCCAGTAGCTCAGAGAAATATCTCTGAGAAATCCTTTCCTTCCATACCCATTTGGCTGAGGAAAAAAAATAATCTGCCTCTTAATGGGTTGTGGTTGTTGTTGGTTTTGGCTCTCCTAGTTTCCTTGCTTGAGCCAGCTTCTTAACAATTCCTCAATGTCTTCTCTGCCTAAAAGTCACAAGGCTATAATTCTATCCTGGGTAAAAGGTAAAGGTTCCCCTCACATATATGTGCTAGTCGTTCCTGACTCTAGGGGGTGGTGCTCATCTCCGTTTCAAAGCCAAAGAGCCAGTGCTGTCCGAAGACACCTCCATGGTCATGTGGCCAACATGACTAAACACCGAAGGCACACGGAACGCTGTTACCATCCCACCAAAGGTGGTCCCTATTTTTCTACTTGCATTTTTTACGTGCTTTCGAACTGCTAGGTTGGCAGAAGCTGCGACAAGTAATGGGAGCTGACCCCGTTACGTGGCGCTAGAGATTTGAACCACTGAATTGCCGACCTTTCTGATCGACAAGTTCAGCATCTTAGCCACTGAGGTACCGTGTCCCTCCTATCCTGGGTACTGTTGCTATTATGTGTAGCCTCCGTAACTCATGCAACCTTTAATGTGCCTTGTTCTTTGCCATTCTGCTACTTTTACGAAATCTCAGGTAGCCTGTATTTGTCCTCTTCACCCTGTTCCAAACAATAATTCTAGAAAGAGTCTTCTGTAGCTGCTGGCATAGTTTGGAGAGTGCCATTGTTAGTCTTTTAGCTATATGTGATCTTAGTTTCCGCATCTTCAAAGTTTTCCCTCTAAGCCTGTGAGGCTTTTCTGATCCGACACATCTCCTGTCCTGTTTGTGATATATGCTCTGTCAGTGCTGTTCTAAAAGGATATCTCCTGCAGCAGCATACCGGCAAACACGCAAAGTGCACCTTTGAAGATGAGCCCCAGAGGCTTTCACAGATGCTGAATGTCAAGGACTGCATGAACTAACACCTGAGTGTACAGATTTAAAGCAGATCCCATTTTCAGGCTACAACTGGTTAATATTTTTCCATGGTTAGCCATCATAGACAAAGGAAGTAGGACTCCCTTCTATTTTGCAATCCACAGAGACTTTTCCCAGGAGGTACTTGGAAGGTTTTTTTTAAAATAAAAATAAAAATTAATACTTTAAACTCTTCCGAATAGAGATTGATAGTACTACAAAGTCCATTACTATTTAGACTGAACCTTTCTTAATGTAAAGTAACACATGGCTGGATTTCAGGAAGAAAAAAATAATCGTGCATTTCCATAAAACGAGCAGAGAGGATAACAGGATAATGCAGGGAAGAGGAGGGGGGAAATCCACACACATTTATTAGACCTAATGAGAAGATGTTAAGTAAAGGCTGCCATGGAGAGGAAACATACATGACATTTTAACAGTTTAACACCCAGAGAAGAAAACCAAACAAAATGCATTGCCCCCTATTTGGGATTTATCAATATATGATGTTAGGATTTTTCTCCATTTTCTCTTTCCAATATTGCCTAGTAAATAGTTCCACAAAACATCTTCCTTCCTTCCTTGTTTATTTAAGTTACGTAGCTCTAAGGTTTCAAATGACCTAACTGCCTGTTAAGGAGTGAATAAAAATAATTATTCTAAAATGTTATTCTGTTATTAACAAAGTATTCAACCTTTTAATACCGGCATCCATATTCTAACGATGTGTAATGTTGGATTCTGCATAGCGCTGGATTCAAAAGAACCAGCCTTGGCTTAATATACTTCGGTCCCTGAGGCCAAGGCGAACATTTCTTTTCTCCACTGATTGAAGTGCAGTTGGAATTTATTGCAACATCAAGAACAAAACTATTTCTTCTGCATCTGAGAACAACAGGCAAGTTGAGGTGCACAATAAATAAACACAGCATTGTCCTCCAACAACATCATAGCAGAACAGCCCCTCTGTGCTATTCCGCTTACAAACACTCACAAACACACACACACACACACATACATTCACACACACACAAACCTGTGGTTAGTGGGTTTAATAATATTCCCCCACAATTCTCTTCACCCAAAATGCAGAACTGTCCCAATTAATTGTCCCAATGAGCCTTGGTAGCACAGTAGTTAGAGTGCAGTACTGCAGGCTACTTCTTCTGACTGCTGATTGCCAGCAGTTTGGCAGTTCAAGTCCCACCGGCTCAAGATTGACTCACCCTTCCATCCTTCCGAGGTCAGTAAAATGAGGACCCAGATTGTTGGGCAGCAATATGTAAACCGCTTAGAGAAGGCTGTAAAAGCACTGTGAAGCGGTATATAAGTCTAAGTGCTGTTGCTATTGCTATTACGTCCAACCACAAGCAGACCAATGCTAGTCCACAGAGCAATGGCCACTGAGTCCACAGGGCACTTGAAAGTTTCCCAATCAAAATAAGCCCACCAGACAAAATCACATCCACAATACAAGAGGGTTCATGAGGTAAGAAAAGTCCAGAGTTCACAAGGCATGACAAATCAAGGCACAATGTCAATCCGAAGCAAAGCAAGAATCACAATGACCAGAAAACACACAACTAGGAAACACACACATTGTTCCCTGCATCGTTTCCATCTGTCTGCTGTGCTAAATGGCCAGCTTCTGATGCAGCCCCTCAAGAAGGGCAAGACTTTCTCCTCACAAATAACCTAGCTGACCTTCTCTGCTCCTGCCTTTTCTTTCCCCTACATGTTCTTGGATCAAGTGCAGAAAGCAGTCCCTCTTCCTCATCACTGATTGGCTGCAGCTGCATGCTTTCTCCACCTGAAGCCTTTGAGCCAAATCCCTTTCAGACATCTGCTTAGACCCATTAACCAACTCCCCTCCAGACTTGCCTGGAATTGGTTCATCTTCCTCTGAATTGACATCTGGAGAGATATCTGGGGAAGTGTCTGGGGGATTCATCATACTCTCTGCCTTGAATATAATAAAAAAATAGACTTGAATCCATGGTAAACCTTGACGATCATAAACTCAGACATGGCTCAGTCTGTAAGCCCCAAGGATCTGAACAGGGATAGATTCATTCATTGTTATTTGTCTACCTCTAATATAGATGACAGAACCAAAATATAAGCATCTGCTGTTTTCACATAAGCAGCAGCATTCAGATCTGGCCAAAACAGGGTCTACTGCAAAATTATTATTTCTGTACCTGTGCTCAGCAACATTGAAAGCTTCAACTCCAACATATGGCTGCAAGCATGCTTTTTTTATTCATTGGATTATGGGAGTGATAAGGAAGTGGTTGAACTTTTTATAAGTAGCTATTTTTTCAATTTGTTTTCTTCCTAGTAATGCCAGAAATGACCCAAAAGCCTCTTTCAACCCTTTAAAATGTTCTTGTATGATCAAATCTGAATGCAACTTTTAAAAATTATTATTATGGTTCATCACATAGTCAGCCAGATGTTCAGAATGCATTTGGAATTTTTATCCACCTATCAAGTCCTTCCCAAGGGCCTGAGATAGGCAGATGTGGATGTTTGATGGTGTTAAAGGTATTGTTGCAGGATGTCAGCTGTTCCAAGCAAAACTGCCTTTTGCAACTGATTGATGGTGATTTTGTCAATGCCAATGGTGTTCAAGTTGACTCTGAATGGCTTATAGCAACTTCTCTACATTTTCTTGCCGTCCAACTCTCTATCTGTAATTATGAGCTGGATCTTCATTTCTATTCCAGACTGGGAGAACATGGCTTTTTAGAAATGGATGCAAAAAATTATTGCTAGATGACGAGTTTTGTAAAGAACAGGGTTCTAGATAAGGCTATTGGAGTTTTATTTATCTGCCCAAGGGATCTCATAATTGGATTATTGTAATGTGCCCCATAAAGGCAGCCCCTAAAGACCATCCAGAAGCTACAGCTGCTTTAAAATGCAACAGCACAAGCATTATTGGATGTTTCTCATTAAGCCTAAATGTCATTGTTATTACATGAGTTGCATTGATACCAGTTGACTTCTGAATGCAATGCTCAAGGTGCTTGAGAGCTGCAAAAAACTGTAAAGTCCTGTTTGGCAGAGGACTTGATTATCTGAAGGTTAAACTCCAGTTATTTCTGCCCTTTCAGTGCATTTAGGCAGCGTGGATACACTCCAGGTCACCTTAATGAAATGTTGTCATCTTGTAAGTGTGCCTTTTCTGTCACAGCTCCTGCCTTCTGGAACACTACTTCCCTGGAGGTATACACAGTTTCTACTCTCCTAGTGTTTCAGAAATCTCTAAAGACCTGGGTAGGAGTATTTGTGGAGCTCCTAATGATTTATTGTAGGGTGGTGAAGAAAGGGATTTATGTGGTTTTCTTCAGACAGTTGTGTTTCTATAAATTATGTATTCTTTTCAATATGGTAAACTGCTCAGAGTCTTTTGGAGTTAGATGGCCTTAAACCTAAAAGAAAAAAAAATGAAATAAGCATTAGGGAGGGCAGGAGATAGCAATGGGCATTGTGGAGATAAAATCTTTTAACCTTAGTGAGTCTTTTTAAAAGAAAAAAACTTTTAAACTTAATGAGTTAACAATACTAACTTTGGGAAGGATTCTGTGTATGAGCTGATTCTTCCTCTCAGTTAGCAATATTAGTATGAAGGGCAAAAGGATCCAAAGGGGACACAGCCTATGATTGCCATGTCTATCCTTCAATAATTATTTCCAATTTAAGCAGTTCAATTTTGAAACTTGAAACTGCTGATAATTTAAGTTATCTCTGGTCATAAAATTCTGGATGAGAAATATCACAATTAAGAACCACAGGCTTTTGAGTAGTTCCTAAAACACCTAGAGACTGGTTGACATTCTGAAGTGATGTCAATACAGAATGACATTACACTCCAACTGTTTTCTCTCATTTCCCCTGAGGAAAAAAATTCCAAACTATGTTCCAAAGGACATTTAGGGTTATTTTTAATCTACTAAAATATTCAAACATGGCTAAGATGTTCTCTAAGCCAGCAACATTTGAAAACAGAAAGGAGGGAAGTCAAATCTGTAAGGAAGTCTATGGGGTGTGGAGAGGCATGGGTGGGGGGAGGAACCCAGACATTTTATTTCCAAACTGCCAATCACAGTATCTGAGTGACACAAAGAATAAAATAAATGTAATGTATTGTACAAGATAGAGCAATGTAAAAAAAAAAAAAAACCCAACAGAGAACATAACATAATCACAGTTTGATTGGAGCATTCCCTTGAGAGAAAATCAAGGCTAGAAGAGAGAAGAATTTCACTCTTTCTTAATCGTCTGTGTTTGGCATGCTGGGTGAAATCTAATCACTCAGTTCCTATAGCACTAAGTGTCATTGAATGGAAAAAGAACATATCTAAGGGTTAATAAGGATTCTGGGTCAATCAGCTGCAGAGGTCTATTGGAGCATGAACTTCAAGCCTATATAAAATCAGATTTGGTCTGGATTTTGTGAAGAGAAAATTGCTTGCTGTATCGTGTTCTTGACCAGGAACTGGTATGCAGAATCTTCACTGAATTCTAGACATCTTAAAAATTAATTTCAGGTGCTTTTTTTCTCCTCCTTACATCTCCAAGAGTCATGGTTTAGAAGTCTAAATAGAAGAACACAACTGGAAAAGCCCAATCGGCTCTTCACTCATTCTGTATTTTAACAGAAATAATAGGAGTAGATAATGAATAATTAGAATGTAATAGAGACATGGGGGGGAGGGGTGTTATAGTGCATGAGGAATACCAGTGATTTTATGCAGTGATAGAAAAGAGGTGGTGATGGAGGAAGAGCAGCAGCAGCAAGATGATTAGGTCTTATTTGAGGAAAAATAGGATTGTTATGTGTGTACATAGTGAATACATGTACTTACTTGAGGATTATATCCTAACTATAGAATCCTCCTAAGTGAGATTAGAAATAAAACTTTATATGTGTGTGTCCAATGTAATGATAGTGGGAAAAATACAAGAAGTGAAACTGTTGCACTGGTTCTGTGATAAATGTATAGGGAAGGCACTTCAACAAGTACTTGTGCAAATGGAATCAGGCAAATGACATTCTTTCTTTCTTTCTTTCTTTCTTTCTTTCTTTCTTTCTTTCTTTCTTTCTTTCTTTATATTTTGTCAAGCATATATAAGATAAAAGGTACCTTTTATATAAGGTAAAAGTATAAACATATTTTGAATACATGAAAAGAGTAAGTAAAAAGCAATATTAGGACAGGGATGGTAGGCACACTGGTGCACTTATGCATGCCCCTTACAGACCTCTTAGGAATGGGGTGAGGTCAACAGTAGACAGTTTAAGGTTAAAGTTTTGGGGGTTTGTGGAAGAAACTACAGAGTCAGGTAGTGCATTCCAGGCATTGACCACTCTGTTACTGAAGTCATATTTTCCGCAATCGAGTTTGGAACTGTTTACCTTGAGTTTGTATCTATTATTTGCTCGTGTATTGTTGTGGTTGAAGCTGAAGTAGTCATTGACAGGAAGGACATTGTGGCAGATAATTTTATGTATTATGCTTAGGTCAGACTGAAGTCGGCGTAGTTCTAAGTTGTCTAAGCCCAAAATTTGGAGTCTGGCGGCATATGGTATTTTATTGTGGGACTCTCTCAATTATATTTATGTCCGATATGCGGGTTCCAGACAGATGAGCTGTATTCAAGAACTGGTCTAACAAATGTTTTGTATGCTCTAGTTAGTAGTACAACATTACCAGAGAAGAAGCTACACAAGATTAGGTTAACAACTCTTAATGCCTTTTTGGCAATGTTGTTACAGTGGGCTAGGGCACTTAGATCTTTAGAAATGAGTATATTTTGATTATTTTTAATCAATTATTTTAAATGATTGTTATTTTGATAATATTTTGCTAAATAAGAAGCAGGAACAATGCTGTGGGAATTGCGGGCTCTGGCACTTAGATTTTTAGAAATGAGTACAACATTACTTGTTCAAATAAATTTTCTGCTAAATGGTAGAAGCTTTCCGGTAGCAGAATGATATTGTTGGATAGAATCAATGCTATTTTTTCAGGTAGGTTCCAGTATAATGAACAATGATGGAATTTAGAAGTTCCTTCATATGTTGATTCTATGTATATTCAATGAAGAGGAACAGAAACTTGTATTTCTTTTAAAAGAATGAGGGGGGCATATTGAGGCAGCCCCATCATTTAAGCTGTGCAAATTTTAATATAAATTTAATTATTTTAATCTAAAATAATAATATTAATAATAAAATGGAGAGTCAAATGTTTAGTTACTGAGTTTTTTGTAAATAGGAGCCATCAGCATTCTGGTTATTTCAACTCTGTGAAGATAAATTTGAGCTTCAACAATGGGACTGTAAATCAAAAAGGTCAAAGTTTAAACTTTGTAGAAAACAAAGTAGAATACTTAGGTTAAAATCCTGTACAAAACTTCTTGGAACTTAGAACTTCTGATTCTGTATGAATTTAGTTTTGTTCAAATAACATTGTAAAATGTTTTAGATAAAGAAATTGAAGATTTGCCCCATTGTAAAATAAGGGAATTATACTTGTGCTTTGAGACCTAGCAAACTAAGATTCCCACTATTAATACATGAAACCATATTTGTGCTATCTGCTTTTTACTTCTTTAATAGCCTGCAGTACAGAGCAGAGGCCAAAATCTCTGCTTATTAACTTAGTTTTAATAAGGACCATTATCGACTGTTACATTATTCTCTTTATACATGTATGTCCCAGTTTTCCTCCAGCCCACTTCTTAAGTGTGAAAGCTGCCTTCTCTCACTAATTAAATTTCATCATTACCTGTTACTAAAGGAAAGAGACTAAGAGACCCTGGCTGGTTCTTTCTGATGTACTTAATCAACTCCTAAAGGCCAAATAATTATCCAGGGGGTGATGGGATAGCCTCTTTATTTCATTGTCCTCCTTCTCAAACTGTCCATTATCTTGCAGTAATAACAAGTTATATAGCCTATCATACATTGACTAGGGGAGGCAGAGAATCACATAATCTAGTTCAGGAAACCAATTTTATATTTGAAAGTGACATCATCAGATTAGTCTGGAGATAGTTCAACCTGATGGTGGCCTGATGCTAAAGAATCTCTCTCTCTCTCTCTGGGTGGATGGGTGTGGGTGTGGGTATGGGTATGGGTGTGGGTAAGTGTGTATCCAGCTGAAGAAGGACTATGGTTTAGGCACATGGAACAGTATACCAAGGAACCCAAACAGTGCAAAGACTTAAAAGCAACATAGGATAAATGTATCTGCTCCAGATCTTTTAGATTTTGATCATTATTCAGCACTGGAATGTTTCCTTTTTCTTGAGCTTGTCTTTTGTTCCAACTTGGAGTTTCATGAAAGAATAAATGGAGCTTTCTTCACAGCCTGAAAAATATAAGTCTTTAAATGATACTATTTCAGTGATGGTTCACTAAAACATATAAAGAGCGGTTGCTGGAATTGGGTATGTTTAGTTTAATGAAAAAAAGGATTAGGGATGACTTGATAGCAGTGTTCCAATATCTCAGGGGTTGCCACAAAGAAGAGGGAATCAAGCTATTCTCCAAAGCATCTGACGGGAGGACAATAAGCAATGGATGGACACTAATCAAAGAGAGAAACAACCTAGAACTAAGGAGAAATTTCCTGACAGTTAGAACAATTAATCAGTGAAACAATTTGCCTCCAGAACTTGTGAATGTCCAAACACTGGACATTTTAAAGAAGAGATTGGACAACCATTTGTCTGAACAAATGGGTACAGGGTTTCTTGCCTCACCAGGGGGTTGGAATAGAAGATCTCCAAGGTCCCTTCCAATTCTGTTGTTCTAAATTCTAAAATGCCATGGAAGACTCTTTCCATATCAAAAGCCCATTATCCCCAAGCAACCACAGGGATGATTTCCACCTAAAGACTTTCACAAGTATGGCTACCTTCCAGAACTCCAAGACGTCATGCCAGTACTGTGGATTTGGAAAATTAAAAGCCACACATGTGACTTCAAGAGCCCCTGTCAGTCAGTGTAAGGAAGCAAAAACCTCAGTATGTGTCTCAATAGTCTACATTAATTTAAAGGAGAATTTCTTATAAATTTGGGGAGGAAATAATGAAACAACTGTCAGTTGACAATAAGATGAGGAAAAGGAAGTGTTTGAGTCTCCCCAGCCAATTTTTATTTTTATTTTTTAATGTTTAAACAACTGGTGTTCACAGGCTCTTCCCTGTTTTGCATCAGAGGTGAGTTTCAGCAGGTTCTGGAGAACCAGTAGCAGAAATTTTGAGTTGTTCCGAGAACCGGTAGTAAAAATTCTGACTGGCCCCGCCCCCATCTATTCTCTGCTTCCCAAGTCCCAGCTGATTGGGAGGAAATGGGGATTTTGCAGTAACCTTCCCCTGGAGTGGGGAAGGAATGGAGATTTTACAGTATTTTTCCCCTGCCACACCCACCAAGCCATGCCACGCCCACCAAGCCACACCCACAGTACTACCAAGAACCGGTAGTAAAAAATGTTGAAACCCATCACTGTTTTGCATGTATAAAACAAACCACGAATCCCTTCCTCAGAAGAATATGATTTTTATAAATACTACTTCTGCATCTTATCTTTAGTGGATACATGTGCAAATTAACATTACAATTTGCTGTATCCGTCTGTCGTAATCAGAATTTTCTATTACTTGTAGAAGCAGGGGGCTACATCCTATTTCACGTTTCACATACCAATCCAGGAATGGCTACAAAGATATTTGAATGAGCAGTATGAAACTTGAGACTTTATTTTTGTTCACCATAGCCCGTCTCAAATTCGTAGGGCAAATTTAGTGTAACTTGAAGAAAATATTGTCTCAGTCAAGAAAAAAATAACAACAACAAAAAAGATAGCTCATTGGGTTAAAGAGAGGAAGTCAACCACACTTCTGATCCTTTAAAAGTTCTTCAGATCTCAGTAGAGTTGTGAAAGTAAAACCACAGAAAAACAGACACATTTTCAGACCCCGTTGATATACTTTGGATCACAGCATGGAGATAGAACCAACTGTGCCAATGTTAAGCTCAGAATTATAAAGAAACAAAGATTTTATATCTACATGGATATTTCTCTCATTGCTGTGCATGCTTAGTTATGGCAAAACTCTACTTCAAAGCAAAATAAGAGTCCCTTTTTATCAAAGAGTAAAACAGCCTTGAGAGCAAAATGGCTTCCTAGGTCCAAGGGGCTGTTGGGGGTTCACAGGGGTTCAGGACAACCTCTAGCTAAGATTCTATGCAGTTTGGAGAACCACCAAATCCCACCCCTGGATGGCCCCACCCAACCCATCCCTCCCCTCCCAAGAGTTCCCACACTGCCTGCTTTGGATGCAGGTAAGTGCAGGGGACACGCAGAAGCTTGGGGAGGGCAAAAAATGGGCCTTCCAAAAGTTCAGGAAGGCTAGAAGCCCACCTCTGCCTAGTATATAGTAGGAAACCCAGGTCTCCTACTATAGCATCAGCCCTGCTATATAACATTCTTCAAAATGTAGCCAGACACCTCTGCATAATAGCTGGGCACAGCTGAAGCATTTCATCAGGCTGGATCTTAGACAATCAAATTAGGAAATGATATTACACTGCAAACATATGAAAGAATGTCATATAGAACCTTTTTCTTTTACCCCAGAGTTCAGGACAAGGAATACAATATGGGAGAGACTAAAGATTAAAGTTACCAAGGGCTGATTGTTTTTTTTTAATTATTATTATTGTTATTATTTAAAAAGTTTGTACACCTGCACTGTATAAAATAACTTTGGGCAGCTATTAATAATTGAACACGTACTAAAACCAAACCAATAAATAAATAAATCAAAACTTTTAAATTGGATTCACAGTTATGTGATCATATGAGTAAAGGCTCTTAGCTGAAGTGGGCTTGCCATTATCTGCTTTGTAAGCATTGATTTCTCTCTCAGAATTTTATTGCGTGCAAGGATGTTTGTAACAGTGATAAAAAGTGTGTTTTGATGGTGCTTGAGATATTGTTCATTAACAATTCCACATCTGGGAAGAGCACTGAAAGGCAGATCTTTTATTAGCAGGAACTTTCTAGTGCTTCATTCTAATGTTGTGGAATATAGGATGAAGAAAATGGTGGTTTTTATTCCATAAAAAAAGTCAGACAGCACTTGATAGAATGAGGTCCTGCACTCTACATTACGTTCCCCATTTCAAGCCTCCTTTATCGAGAAACCATGTCTCTTTTGCCTGCCTGCTCCTATATGGTTTCTAGCCTTATGGGAAAACTACCCTTTTATTTTAAAGTCAAAATGCGTCTTTTCTTTCACAGTCTGGGTTGCATTTTTCCTGGGAGAGACAAGCCATGTTTCCAAAATGTAGGCACCTGGTCAAGATGAAAGATGGATGAAGCTAAGACAAAAAGTAAACTTTGTTTAACTATAATGCATTTAATTCATTAAGGAGAACAATAGTATGTTCACTTACTACATATTTAATTGTCTGTGGAGATTCTCAGTCATCCAGGTCATGATTGTCCCATTTTCAAGAGGCAAGTGGATTTTCTGATTTTTCTTTGAAGATGTTTTGCTTCTCATCCAAGAACTGAAGAAGTTTCTTGGATGAGAAGCAAAACATTTTCAAAGAAAAACCAGGAAGTCCAGTTGCCTCTTGAAAAAGCACCTTTGAGATAGATATGCAATTGTTTTTGTCTTGTATCTCATGGAAAAAGAGGGCAACGTCATGGGCTTTTGAAGCTCACATATAGTCTTGTGAACTTCAAGTTATCTACCTCTAGAAGGATGGAAGGAGGTGGATTCTCATAAGTGAGGGGGTACATTCCAGAAGTGTAAGAGCCAACTCAATCCAGATGTTATATATGACAGAGGGTGAAGACATCACTTTCCTAACAATTTTCATTCAATCAATTTCTATGGTCACCCATCTCAGACACTGATTCTATTGTATATTGTAGATGTAGACAGTACAGTACAGTCTGACAGGATTTTGTTTATAGGTTTGAAAACTCATGAGGACTCACTTTGGAAGAATCGCCACAAGTCATTCTTGGATTTGGGCCCAACAACTTCTGCGTTAAAGAAATAAGAAACTTAGAATGTCCATATAAACCTTTAGGCCTTCAGATTTTGTCTTTGATTATGGTTGTTTAAATAAGTATTTAGATCTTTCTAATATCATCAGTTCAAAGGTCAGGTTTCTAGGAATTTTGGGGTTGACCAAATCCTACTTCATTCTATTTCCTAGAATCATTAGCAATTTGCAAATCAAAAATAATAAAGATTATATTTCATCTTTGGACATTTACTTTTACTTCGTAGAGGTGTTCCCTTAAGGTCTAATTATTTCAAATTGGCCCTCGTTATGGTCATTAATATTTAGTCCTTTTTAAAAAAATGGTTATCCAGAAACTCTCTACTGTATATAGCACTTGGAAAAAAAAGATATAGTTTTGTTGTAATGTGTAAGTGAAGAAGTAACTCTTTTTTTTTTATTGGCATTGGCACCAATTTCATTTAAGAGGTTGTACGGCTAGAGGCAAAGGTTGAACTGGAACATATTGTAGAAATATTGGAACCTTGTCTTTGAACGTCATCATGCAATAACATGGAAGATACTTTTCCCCCTAAAACACTCAGTTAGCAATTGGCTTTTGACCTGAAGGTTTGTATTCCGTCACAAAGCCAAACAATTGCAATTTAAGTGACCTAGTATCAATTTAAACTCATCTATTTCCCTGTAGATTTTTGCTGCTTTCCTAACCCTGAATATATCTCACCTAGGGTAAACCCACAATTCAGCGATTCTACCAACAGGTGGGAGGGCTGTTAAAAAGCCATGCTGGTCAGGCAAGCAAAACCCTGTTCCTTTTTTCCATGAGTTGCATATGTATCAGGGATGGATTCTACCTACCTTTACTACCTGTTCACAACGGGGCTGCATACGCTCTTCTACACCTGCGCAGAAGCGTTCTGATGACATCGGGATCGGTGGACCTCATGCTGGTTTTACTACCAATTCTATAGAACCGGTTCAAACCGGGGGCAACCCACCACTGATATGCATGTAAAATAAGAAGCAGATCTTCAATCATGCAATCAGAGCTGCCATTTTTATTTCCCCACCCATGAATGTTTTGGCACCGGATTACTGATGAACTTCAAATGTAGTAGGAAAAATTGTTTATCCTTTTATGTACGTATGAAATTCCATTTGTCATATTAGAGTCTAATGGGCAGTAATAGTCCATTAAATTGAGGGTTTATTGTAATTTGATTGCAGAGGTAGATAGAATACCTTTTTCAGAGTTGTGATTAAATCAAACAAACAAAAATCAATGCCGTCTTAATTTCCTTTTAAATAATCGATGTTTAGCTGAGTCTTTGATTATCAGGACTCTGACAGAAGCCAAATCAAGAGCTAGACAAGGAAGCATATAATGGCTGGGTTCTCACATTGCCACTGGTTTGGCTTTTGTTTTATAAATTGTGGTTTGTGACATAGCATTATATACAAACAAGAACGCTATGGATTCTTAAGCAAACAAAGATTTAAAGAAACTATGTTTGGATGAAGATATAATTTAGTGGCAGAGCAGATACGATGCTTGTTTTAATTTGGGGATTTCTAATTATATTCAGCTGAATGTATAAGGAAATGACTTGGTATTTTCGTCCCCCCGACATGTGTAATATTATTCACCTTTTGAAGACACCTTGGTGAATGAATCCAAACCCCAAGAACAGAAAGAAAAAAAAAACTATTTCTGATGGAGAAAAAAACTTTAAAGTCTAAAAGGAGACTCACATATTAGAGAATGTTTCCGCCTGGGAGGCTGAATCATGAATCTCCAGCAAAACCAACTGCAAATAGTTTTTGCATGTTGATGCCAACTTCAACCATGAGGCGTAATGTCTACCATCACCTCATTCTTGGCGCAAAGAGTCTTTGTGTCAGCAGTAGCTGTCTTCGCTGACATAAGCATTATCCAGAATGAAATGATTACTGGGCCTAGTCTGGGTGAGATGGGACAAAGTGTGGAGCGCTTCTCTGCAAAGGTTATTTCCACAGGTCTTTGCATGATCATTCTAACTTGTATGGTAGTTTTTACTTAAGGACTGTGATATCTGGGTTGCAAAGTGGTGGATGATCACTAGATGGTAGAACAGAGATTAAAAACTGATAAAACTCTGCTGCCTTCTGGCAGTTATCTCTATTTCTGCAGCCCAGGAAGGTCTGGATTAATTTTTTAAATCAAATAAGCACACGTTTAAGGCACCAAGGCAGAGGTGGTATTCTGCTGGTTCAGACCGGTTCACCTGAATGGTAGCAGAAATTGCAGGTGGGCCTACCCGTGTCCATCCACACCAGGTCTATGTCGTCCTGTTTAGGGACATTTTTGAGACCAGGCACATGCATGGAAGGCATGCGTGCAAGCAAAGTGCATGCATGGAAGCCCGAGTGCATGTGCCGAAGGCAGGCACATGCACAAACTGGTGGTATGCCCTCACAAAGTGAGTGTGCATGTGTGGTGAACCAGTAGCACCATAATGTGCAACCCACCACTGCTCCAAGGGCAGGGAGGCATCAGAGTTTTTTTCAACTTTAGTTGAATTTTTTTGCCCTTATCTACTGTGATTGACTTTAATTTTTTGTTTTTAATTTTTTGGCATGGTGAATGACTAAAGTTTAAAAGATTGATTTGAAGGTGTCAGATATCATACTTCTTTCCATCTCATGGAACCATTGTTGGGCTGTGATTAGGGTATCAGCTGACCCTTATCCAGCCCTGAGCTCAGATATGGCAGACCTGGCTATTCTTGAGATAGAATTTTAACTATCAGGGAAAAGAGTTTATTATATACATTCACTGAATGCTAGAGATACCATCTTTAATAGCTTTGTATATATCTGTGAGCATATTTGCGTGCGTACACACAGACACACAGACACAGACACACGCACACACACATTTTCCTTGCATATGTATGTAATTAAATTCAAGTGTTTCTGATGTTTTTAATTTACAAAATGTAAAAGAGCTTATATTGCATTACATATGTGTGAGAAGTGATACTTTTTTCTCAAAGCTAATTATCCAATTTGCAGAGCAAACACAAAACGGTAATATAAGCTCACTGGGAACACAGATCAAGCTAAACTGACAATGTTACCCCTGGATTTCCTTGAGAAAGTATTAAAAGAACCACACAAACCCCCTTGGGCCTCCGTCAACAAATGTAAATTGAAATGTGGTTTGCAGAGGTGAAAGAAAATATTGGCAGCAAAATATAGAGAAGGGTCAGTTCACTGTTTAAATGTCTATGTGAATGGAAAGGTTCTTCCATAATATCAGAAGAGATGGGTATTCTTTGGAAAAGGCAGCATCACCATGAAAGATGGCTTCCTCTTTTAACTGCTCACTGGCTCCATTTAGTGAGATTCCAGATGAAGATTTTAAGGTCCAGGTAGTTAGATATAAAAGAAAACACTTCTGGGTAGGTATAAAGGTAAAGATTCCCCTAGAACAGAGGTAGGCAGCCAAGCTGGCTCAGGAATTCTGGGAGTTGAAGTCCACAGGTTGTAAAAAAGCCACATTTGCCCACCCCTGCCGTGGAATATATGTGCTAGTTGTTCCCGACTCTAGGGGGCAGTGCTCATCTCTGTTTCAAAGCTGAAGAGCCAGCGCTGTCTAAAGACGTCTCCGTGGTCATGTAGCTGGCATGACTAAATGCCAAAGGCGCATGGAATGCTGTTACCTTCCCACCAATGGTGGTCCCTATTTCTCTACTTGCATTTTTTACGTGCTTTCGAACTGCTAGGTTGGCAGAATCTGGGACAAGTAATGGGAGCTCACCCCATTACGCAGCACTAGGGATTCGAACCGCTGAACTGTCGACCTTTCGATCGACAAGCTCAGCGTCTTAGCCCCTGAGCCACCATGTTCCTTCTGGGTAGGTAGTGTATCCTGTCTCATGGTTTGATGATAAAATCATAAATTCTTAGTTGGATATAATATAAATATCTGCAGAAAGAAGGTGATTGATTGTCATATTGTTCCCCTAGTGCTGGATCAGCAGGCTATTTCTAATGATAGCAAGAAAAATGGAGATAAATGTTCCCAAAGGTGCTTTTTTCAAGTGCTACTGGATTTTCTTGTTGTTTTTCCCTTCAAAAACATTTCGTTTCTCATTCAAGAAGCTTCTTCAGAACTGATCAATGATCACAGAATTGAAGAAGCTTCTTGGATGAGAAGCGAAACATTTTCAAAGAAAAAAAAAGTATATCCAGTTGCCTTTTCAAAAAAAGCACCTTTGGCACATGGAACCAGGAATATTAGGACAGGGACGGTCGGCACCTGGTGCCCTTACAGACCTCTTAGGAATGGGGTGAGGTCAACAATAGACAGTTTAAGGTTAAAGTTTTGGGAGGTTGGGGGAGAAACTACAGAGTCAGGTAGTGCATTCCAGGCACTGACCACTCTGTTACTGAAATCATATTTTCTGCAATCAAGTTTGGAACAGTTTACCTTGAGTTTGTATCTATTATTTGCTTGTGTATTGTTGTGGTTGAAGCTGAGGTCAGACTGAAGTCGGTGTAGTTCTAAGTTGTCTAAGCCCAAAATTTGGAGTCTGGCGGCATATGGTATTTTATTGTGGGACTCTCTCAATTATATTTATGTTTGATATGTGGCTTCCAAACAGATAAGCTGTATTCAAGAACTGGTCTAACAAATGTTTTGTATGCTCTAGTTAGTAGTACAACATTACCAGAGAAGAAGCTATGCAAGATTAGTTAACAACTCTTAATGCCTTTTCGGCAATGTTGTTACAGTGGGCTAGGGCACTTAGATCTTTAGAAATGAGTATATTTTGATTATTTTTAATCAATTATTTTAAATTATTGTTATTTTGATAATATTTTGCTAAATAAGAAGCAGGAACAATGCTGTGGGAATTGCATGGGGAGAAACTTCAAAGATGAGTGGGCAAGGAGCTCTGGCACAGTACATTTAGTTCACTTATATTTGTGATCTTCCATGCAGAAAATAGTACTACTAGGGCTTTGGGTCTTCAGCTGATTTTTGTCCCTTCTACAGTTCCAGCAAGATCTAAGAAAAGGAGCAAAGAATTTAATATAATGTTCCTGATAAAGCACAAGAGTGGTAAACTTAGTAAACTGGATTTTGCTAATATGGAAAAAAAAAAGGAACTATAGCTGATTTGGGAGACGAACAAAAGTGGTGGAAGATTTGTGGCTTGCAGGGAAGATGTGAATGAAATGGTCTAAGAAAGAGAATGGCCAGATTTTAGTGTACATATTCATCTCGGAGAGAAATCCCATTTATATGTGTAATAATGTTTTAGAAAAAGCTGTTAAGGGTTTTCAAGGACAACGCAGTGAATGAGAATACATCTAAAAAAGAAGAAGTAAATTAAACACATTCTGGTAGGTTTTGGAATAATTCCAGGTAATATTTAAAACTAAAATAGCTTCCTGATATGTCCAGAGGAGAGAGCATAACTAAGGGAAAATGTATGGTTTTCCCTGCAGCGTCAATAAGAGTGTTTAACAAAGAGCCCATCAAATGGCTGCTTTATAAGTCAGGCCATCATAAAAGTGATGAAAATTACAGTAAAAATTGATGAAGTGACAAAGGGGAAGATTTATACCAAATTCTTTATAGCCTTAAATAATTGATGACTGCCAACAAACTGATCAAATGCAGTTAATAGGCATGCCAAATGTCTTCAGTTTCAGCCTTCCTTAAACAGGCAATTTCCAGACGTCCTGGATCACAGTTCCTATTGTTACTAGCCATTATTGGACATTGGCTGCAGGGGTGAAATCCAGCAGGTTCTGGAAAACTGGTAGCGGAAATTTTGAGCAGTTCGGAGAACCAGCAGCGGAAATTTTGAGTAGTTTGGAGAATTGGCAAATACCACCTTCTGCTTTTCACAATCATTGTTTTGGAGCAGAACTCACAAAGGAAGTAAGGAAAAGCTAACACATCACAACAGTGATAGTCAGATTTCTTGCAAAGGCAGACATAACTTTCTTGCATAAAATTTCAAGAAAAAGGGAAATATGTTACATGTAGGTGGTTTAAAGCCACTCCACTTTCCCTGCATTGGGGATAAGAGGGATTAAGAAGTAAAAAGAGAGAGTTTCGGGGTTATTCCAAAAAGTCCTTTTCTCCTCCTAAACATGATTGGGGCTGTTTTGCCAATTTCCAAATTGATTTGGATATCAGAATATTACAAGCACAGATTTGTTTATATGCATATAAGTCTAGGACTCCAGATCGTCTCTACCCAATCAGTATTTGCTCTTTATAAGCACTCACTGAGTACAGAGAACTCTCTGTCAGCCAGTGCTGATTGACTGGCCAGGAACTGAATGCCTCATCTTTCACCTTTTCATAAAAAATAAAAAGAGAATAAATTGCTACCATTTCCCTGTGGCAAACCTTAGCCTTCAAAGCTCCTAATATTAGTGTGACGAGAATTCTGCAGTTCAGCTCCTTTATCTAATCAGAACAGCACATTCTTAGGGACTGAGATACGGTTTGAACTGAGACTCCACTCTAGCGAGAGCACAGCCTGCCCCTTAATGCGTAAGTCAGTTTATATATTGCCCTTGCTGAATCAGAATCTCCTGCCTTTAAATGGTTTCAAGGGTGGAAACAGATGCATCAGATGAGGAGCTCCTTGAATTCCTGAAGCATCTCTTCCCAACAGAGTCTCAAGAACTGCATAGTTTTATTAGGTATATTTCAGGCTTCTATTAGAATACCTATCATCAAAAAAGTAAGGGTGTAAATCAAGGTGCAAACATCTGGAATTTAACAAGAATAAGGTGGATAGAGAGAATGACAGAAAGTTCTGATGAACATATGTGTAAACATTAGTAATACATTTCAGGATTAAATGGAGACAGGCCTTGTCCGTAGTTGAGCTATATTAGAAAACTGACTATAACATAAACAAAGACAATCCTAGATGCTACAGCACAGAAGGGTAAATGACTTCTAATACTCAGATAACAGGGACAATAAAAATCTTACGTTTATATCCTACTGTGAGATTGTAACAGGTTCTGTTCGAAGTAGTTTTTCAATCTTCCAAGGTTAATGTCCATGTTGATTTCCTTACTGGAGTTATTGAGCATTGCTTCTTATTGCAATTTTTGCTTCTCTAGTACCTGCTGAGTTAATTTACAAAACTGTTCATCACAAATATAGATTTTTGTTTAAAAAGAGAAAGAAAGAAAGAAGAAAAACCCATCAGGATGTTTTGCACTGCACAATCTGAAAAGTAGGGTATTTGTAGTTGGACTTGAAGAGTGATGTAGAAATATATCTGTCACCTTTTCTGCTAAAAGACACCTATTATATGCTGAATAGAAAGAGCTTGAAATCAAGGTCAAAACCAAAGATATCCAATTGTATCTATTTGAAATGTTCGGTCATCAGAATGGGTCAGGAGTTATCATTATTTTAACTGGTAAAATTTCAATTTAATGGACAAAACCTCAATTTCTCAATGTAATACTCAGGATCCACTAAATAAGAATCGAGTTAAAATGAAAAATGTGTTTCTTGCTTCCAAAGTCCATTAAACTGGGTTCTGATAAACTGAGGTTTCACTGTATGTATCAGTTTCAGGAGATCTGGGCACTCTGGTTAGTACTTTATTTATTTGCATAATCAGGAGGAATTGATAATCTTAAGTATATCTAATAGTTTAATAAATTAATATAACAATACAATAGACAACATAATATAAGATGGAGAATCTAAAGTGCTCTGGGACTTTATAATTCAAACAGACAAGCATCTGTTACACTACACCCCAGACTTAACAACTGTTGATAAGAAAGATAAAAGAAGCATGGACTTTGCAATACCACAGAAAGTAGTCCGTGGGGAAATTCACCTGAGGGGGAAAAAACAGGTCTTTTAGGTTCATTGAACGTCGCAGAAGATTGTTTTACGACCAACCTACCCATTACAAACACTGGTTCTGCTATAGACTGTACAGATACCTCTTTAAAGAGTAAGCCCCTTTTTAATGTTGCATGGTTTTCTAAGGCATAGCTGCAGAGGTGATAATATGTCAGTAGAATGGTTTTGGCTTTTTGGCCATGAATTATAACCAGGTGCTGTTTTTGTTTGTTTTGTTTTGTGGGGAATGTTTGGAAAGTTTCTGCTGGAAGAAATTAAAGCTGTTGAGCCCACTGAGCTGGAAAGCAGCTCTGGATAGATGACAAGTTTTGGATGGCAAAGCTAAGAAACTAAAAAAAAAAAAACTTAAAAAGTTGGCACTTTTAAAATTCTCATGGAAAGAATTGGTCAGAAGGAAGAGTAATAAGGGGAGGATAAAAATAAGAAAAAGAAGTAGCAAGGAATGAAAATTAAATAAAACATAATAATAAAATATTACTGTTAAAATGTTTTATTATAATAAAATAATAAAGCATTTAGTGTATAGGTATTTCCAATAGAAATTTAAAAAATATTTTTTAAAAATAGAAATTTAAAAAATATTTTAAAGTGGAACATTTCTATCTTAAAATGTTCCAGTCTTGAAATTTCTGCTTCGAATATTTCAACATTTTGGAGAGGTTTTGAGAGTTTTGTTTGGAGCGTAAAAAGAAACTTCAAGAAGTGTCTTTCTACATCTTCTACTTTTTGATTTATAACTTTTTCTCCAAATGAATACAGCAGCTAATATGAGGAATTTATTTAACTCTTTATTTAACTCCCACAGCAAAAACACGTAAGGCAGGTTGGGTTCAGGTAAAGTAACTGACCCAAAGTGACCCAATGAGTTTCATAGCTGAGGGGAAATTTGAACCTGGATTTTCCACTATTAGTCCAAACATGGCATTTCATGAACTCTCCGATCTGTTCTGAGTGCTGGAACTGGCTGGTTGTTGTTGTTGTTGTTGTTGTTGTTGTTGTTGTTGTGACTTGTGATTGGCTTTTCCCCCCAAGACGTTTCCAGGCAAGCCAATAAAATAACAGGGACCAGTCATGGTTCAGACTGGATGGGGCAACTGGTGATAGGATGGGTAAAATGATGTGTTTTGGGGATCTTAAGAACTTTAGAAGACACATGGATTGACTAAAAATTACTTACAGCTTGTGTGGGTGGATGGATGGGTTCCAAGAGTATTATGTGTTGCTAACACTGCTGAGGTTGTGTAAATATAAAGTCCAGTAATTCAATCTTGGCTTGGTTAGGTTGTTAAACTTTTGTGTGCATGTTGCTCTTGTATTTACTTGTGATATTAGGGTTATTCATGATTATTCATTGCTTTCCTCCCCGCTGCCTATAGCATAGAGTAAAAAAAAAAAAAAAAAAAGCATACGGTACACAGATTTCCCAAAAGCAAAAAAAAAAAAAAAAAAGGAGCACTACAGAAAATTGGCTAAAGTTACACTTTTGAAATAATAATGAAAGCTCATAGGAACATGTATTCAGTGACAGGAATGTTAAAGAATTTACCTGTTCTTTGTCCTATAATTGGTTGGTTGATTAATCCAAATAATTAAAAAAGAAAAAAAATGAAAAGACTGCGATCTGTTCTTTCTATTTTTAGAGAGACACCTTTGATGATAAGACACTAATCTAAATAAATGTTTCAGTTGGTGGGAATAAATTTATGTCCCCATCATTTTCCTGTGAGGATTTAGTTTAATATTTTCAAAACTATGTAAAAAGTATCCTTGTGGCTATTTTTGCTGCAATTTGGTAGATAGCATTTAGTTGGTCTTGAATTCCCTTTGTTTCCTACATGTGAAACAACTGAAATTCTTTTGAATTTTATTCTGACAAACAAGCCACTGGGAACAATTTGAGTGGGATTGTTTGCTTCCAAGCTTGCAATAAAACATATTCTCTACTTGAGTAACTCAGCACTAATATCTACTGACAGTCAATAATCAGGAGAATTTTACATGGGGGGGTGGGGGGAATCCTCATTGATAACTACTGCAGGAGCTTGTTTAGTGCTATATTTTATTTGAAAATGAAATTTGTATCTTACAGTTTCCAAAAATCAGTCTCTACCTGATGTGACTTATTAAGACTTATTATATTTGGAAACATATATTTAAAATGTTACTGTTAATCCTATTGCTTCTTATTATTTATATTAATAAGCCTTATATTATTAGGGCAGGAATCATGTGTGTCATTGTTATGGTGTCTACTAGCAAAATATATTGCCTGTAGCACTTTCCTCAAGAAAAATAGGTCCATTTCTTGTACCTTCTACTTTCCTGATCCATCTTCCTTCTTCTTTTGCTTCTAGGTTTCTTTCATGAAGAACAGGGGATGATTTCCAGATATTTTTCAGAGCCCTTTTATCCACTTTTTAAAAATATAACTTTATTAAGAGTTTTATTACAACAGTAAAAACTAATACAAGCTAAATTGAGCAAATGAGAATGGAAAGAATTAAAAATAAAAGGGTGGGGGAGAAAGAAGAAAAAGAAAAGAAACATATAAAGTGACTTCCAACCTTTCTGTCAATAAGTATCAACAAATTTAATAACTCTTCACTGCCTATAAGGTTACAAATAGATATTCTTTATTTCATCCCTTATCTATTAGCCAAAATAATAATAATAATAATAATAAGAATAAGAAGAAGAAGAAGAAGAAGAAGAAGAAGAACAACAACAACAACAACAATAATAATAATAATCAACATTTCAATTCTAATGTCAGCAAAATGTTCATAAAGGGTTGAAAGAACTTTGCAAAGAGTGGGTTGGCGCCTCCGTCATTGCTGGACGGTCTTTTTATGACCGCCGGCCTCGTTGCGCATTGGAGCCGCCTTACAGCTGGCAGGCGGCTCAGAAAACCCACTCTTTAAACTGAAGAGCGGATAGAGCTGGTGGGGTTGGGTAGAGCCGCTTGAGTTGCCCCCAGGGCCTTTTTTTCGTCCTGGGGAGGGCTCAGGGTGATGGCTCCCCTTCCACCTCACCGAAGTTCCATGCAGCAAGGGACCTCTGTTAGCAGCAGCAGAGCCAGACGATGAGAGCAACGCCACTAAAACAATAGAAATCTACAGCAAGCAAAAATTTGGTGAAATCTGGACTTTCTAAAAGGAGAAAAAAACAAGTATTTGTCTTTTTAATAATTTCTAAGAAAAAAAGAGATTTAAGAAAATGCTTGAGAAAATGGCGATTGGCTTAAACGGAAGAAGGCAAAGTGGAAAGTGAAAGTGAGAGTTGAGCCTGCTTTGAAGTACTTAGAAGAAACATTTTAACAGGATTTTAAAAAGAAACAAAATTGATTTAATTCTTAAGAAATAGAATCCCTTTTTTTTTGGGAGAAGTTAAGATTTTGTGGAAGCATGACTCCAAAACAAAAACCAAGGTGGGGACTCCCTTACTTACCAGACAAAGGAAAAATTAGAAAAGCCTCAAATGCAGTTTCAGGGAACTGGAAAGAGGATTTGAAAGGCTTTATAACCAAGGCTTTGGGAAGCGTTGTTGAAAAGATAGAAAGTTCACAGAAGCAACTCAAGGAACTAGTACAGGAAAAATATGACAATTTGAACCAAATTATTACTAAAGTAGTTTCTGGCCTTTCAAATATGATGATGGAAATGGAAAAAAAAGTGGCTGAAATCAGTACAGAGATTGATATTAAGATGAAAGTAACAGAAGAAAAATTTTCATTTAAAGTGATGCTAGAAATCAAAAAATTGAAAATGTTGTGATGATGCTTCAATTTAGAGCTATGGAGTCTGCGATAAGACTAAGAGGTATAAGAGAGAACAATAGAGAAGATTTAAGAACAGTCTGTGCCAAGGCATTAGCTGTATTACTAAAGGTGGAAGATGATCAAATTCTTAGCTGTATTGAAAAAGTTTATAGGGTGAACTCACGTGTGGCCAGACAAAGGAATTTGCCTAGAGATGTTGTTGTCTATTTTACTGACAGAAGATTGAGAAATGATATTTTGCAAAAGTCCTATCTTGCTACTGTGCAGGTAGAAGGTAAACAAATTAGTGTTTATAAAGAGCTACCACCTAAGATCCTAAGAGACAGAAAGGATTTTGGATTTTTGGTGAAGGAATTGAAGAGAAGTAAGATTCCATTCAGATGGGATGTACCAGTTGGCATAATTCTAAGATATCAAGATGTGAGATACCGTTTAAATACTATTGAAAAAGCAGAACATTTTTATAATAGTATTTTTAAGGGAGCCCCCACATCTTCATCTTCATCCATGTTGTTAACTATGGAAGAAGGCATTAAAGGTAAAGAGTCTGAAAGAGAGTCTGAGGAACAATGCAGGCAGATGGAATTAGAAACTCAAAGTGCAATAGAAGAAATCCAAGGAGCAGTAGGTGGTTTTTCAGATGATTTTATTATGGATCTTCCAGAGCCGAAAATAAAGCACTCCAGAGATACAAGAAAGGTGATACTGGACCTTGAACTGTTGAAGCAAGAACCGAAAGATAAATATACAACTCGAGATGAGAAGCAAATCTTATCAAAGCAGAAACAGCAGAGGCCCAGTACTTTACAAGAGGAAAAGGGGGATAATGGCAAACAACAGAAAGCAGAAGTTAAGGGAGGAGCTAGACTGAAAACCACTGCTGTACAACAGAAACTTCGTCAATTGCTCGACTCGCTTTGTGAAACTTAAATGACATTTATGAATGGATTGAATTCTCTACAGAAAGGATGGCAAATATTTTACTAATTGAAATAGTTTAAAAGACAATCTTGATCATACTTGATTTATATAAGAAAATTGATTAAAAATTTTTTGCAAAACTCATCCTGAATTGGATTTAACATTTTGAGAAAAGTAAACAGATCGCTGCAGTACGAGTGTCTGCAGAGGATCTGGTGGTTACCCTATTATAGCTTTTTGGAATTAATCATCTAGATGAAGAAAATAAAGATGAAAATATGTCGGAAACCCAAAGGAAGGAATTGGAAAGGTCGGCAGGATTTGAAAGAGTTTTAAAGGAACATCTGGGAATGCAACTTGTAGTCTCTATTTAAGACTTGGAAAATTGGGAAGAGCTGCATCTGTCTTTATTTGGTAGAACAGCAGTAGCTAGGTTGAACGTTCTACCTAGAGGATTACAAAATACCTTTGTGGTTGGATCTTACAAATATAAAGTCACTCGGGGGGATTTTATATGGAGAGATGTTTTTTGCTGATGGGGGCAGCTGGAATATGAAGTTTATAAAAACTATGTTGGAAGAAGAAATTGACTTAATTAGGATACAGTATACTTAACTTCAATCAAGATGAAGACTAAAAATTGGTTTATTGATACAGAAAATTATTTGACATAGATGCTATATATTATATTTTATTATTATATAATAAGGGGGATTGATTTAGGTAAATAATTATTAATATTAGATTAGAGAAATGTTTGATATTTTTTATTTGGGTTTATATTACTATTATTAGTTTTTTATTATAATATTATTAATTTTAGGAAAACTTTACTATTTATAGGTCTATTTGTTATATTACTTTTCGGATTTCACTGTATTTTTTTTTTAGTTTAATATATGTAGACTTTGTGAAAATAAAAAATAAAAAATTTTGCAAGGGAAGCCAAGGGGGGGATGGAGGGGGGATATGGGGTTGGGGATTGGGGAGGGGGAAGTTGGGGGGGAAGGGGGGTGGGGGGAATGGGGGGGAGAAATGATAAAATTTGTATTGTAAAACTTTTTCAATAAAGAACTTTGCAAAAAAAATAAATCTTAATTTAGCCTCGATCAAATAAACCAACTTTCTACTCATTGCATTCATTTCTGACAGTCTTTAATTGAATCAAATATTTTAGAATTGTATTTTTCTTCAATTTTTCTTTGTCCCATCACATATTTCTTCAACGCTTTAACAAGCCTTTTTTTTTTTTTTTTGTAGATTTTCCAGGTCATTTTCTTGGTTTATCATTATTATTTCCCTTTTAATTTTTAAGACTTCTGGCAGATTCTTTTTTATATCTATGAAGAGACCTTTTCCAAATCATTCTCTTGGCTTGTCATTTGTAGTTTCACTTTCAGTACTTTCTCTGTTTTGTCAGATAAATTTACTCCCTATCTGTCTTTCCTCATTATCGTTTGAATATATTCTATCCACAGAAGCAGACATGTTTAGTGTTGATATTATAATTAATAATTTTGGGCTCAATTCTTCAAATATCTTCTTTAGTGTTTCCAATGTTATAACATTTTGTGGCATTTTGTAAGTTTTAGTATTAGCTGACATCAAAAGCAGGCTTGTAATGTATTTTTCCTTCTGCTTAGGTCTTACATTTTGTAAAATTATTTTTGGCAATGAAATTTATAATTCTCAGTATAACATATATGACTGTTTGGAGTATGGTACTCAGTGCTGAATAATTTCCCATGCATATTTTAGACTAATAATTAGTGGTCTTAGGACACTACTTTGCAAATATTTAAAATGTGGATTTTGGTTTTGCACTCAGTATTTGCCTCAGGGGAAGCAACTGTAGTTTTTATATATCCTTATTTTCATATAAATCTGTTTCTTTGCATTTGCTTTTATTTATATTTTGCTCTGATATGGAAACTGAGTTCAGTATATATAAACAGTTGTGGGGAAGGAAATATATTTATATTGGGAATTCCATTTTCAAACCTTTTGTTTGAAAATGTACACTGCTAATGTATTTACTTTTTACAACTTTTCTTTTGTTGTTCCTTATAATTGAGCATGCTTGAATAAAGGTGGTTTATTGGCTTACATTTTAAGTAAAGTAAGTAAAAAATCTACTGAAGTCTTTACCGGCTTCAGGCCATCTGCTGTTGTTGAAAGGGAAGCAAGGCGACAATTGCCATATCAGGTATAAAAGCATATAAGGTGGTGCGCTTGGCTTCTTTAAAATAAAATTTGAAAAGTAGACATGATCCCATTCATATTTTCTCATTCTAGGCTACTTCACACTCACATTAAATCAGTGGGCCTGAAGGGACTAAGGGTTGCCAAAATGTGCCTGAATGCTTGCAAAGATAGAGCTTAAATCTCAATTTACTTGAAATTCAATTTGGATCCCAATATATACATTTCTAAGATAACATAAGCCATGAAGTATGCTCCTTCAATTGTTTCTACATATAAACTAGCATTCTAACCTCTTAGGAAGCAAAATAATAGGATGAGGATTGCACATGCAGGGAGACTCAGAAAAGGAGGACTTGGGTCTATGCATGTGAGCACAGACCCATGGGTGACCCATGGAAGTGGGGCATGGCATGGTGTGCAGAAAAGTTGGGGGATTTGTAATCTTCCCTACTGGCTTCCTTATTAGCTTTGCTTGTGAGAACCTGGCAAAGAAGGTCACAAATTATGATCATGTGTCAATGGAATGTGCAACCATCATAATTGTGAGCTGGTTGCTAAGCATCTGAATTGCAGTCATCTGACTATTGGGGTGATGCAATGGCCAGAACTTTGAAGATTAGTTATAAGTACCTCTTGTTCAGCACCATTGCAACTTCAAACAGTCACTGAATGAATGACTTGGTAAGCAAAACTCTATTATAACAGTTCCCTCTACATGGGCCTGCCCCTGAGACTCCAGCTGATCCAGAACGCAGCCGCATGGGTTGTTACGGGAGCCCCTTGTTACTCCCATATAACACCCCTCCTGCGTGAGCTGCACTGGTTACCAATGGTTCTCCGGGTCCGCTTCAAGGTGCTGATTCTCACCCATAAGGCCCTACATGATTTAGGTCCAGGATATTTACAGGACCTTCTCCTACCTGCTTCCCACTGTCCTGTTTGCTCACATAGGACCGCTCTCCTCAGGGTTCCGACGGCAAGCCAATGTCATCTAACGGTGCCCTGGGGTAGGGTGTTCTCTGTGGGTGCTCCCACCTCTGGAATGAATTACCTACTGAGCTCCAGACGGCTCCTGATCTCCGCTCCTTCCGTCGGGACCTGAAGACTTGGCTGTTCAAGCAAATAGGCTGACTTTGATTCTGGGTTTTATTATTTATCATTAATTAGTTATTTGATTTAAAGTGTGATTTTATTGTACATGTTTCTTAACTTGTGTTTGCCACCCCAAGTCCTTCAGGAGAAGGGTGGCATATAAATACATGTAATAAATAAATAAATACAACAGCAACAAATGAAAATTGAACATTCCACATCTTATATTATTGCAAGTATACTGAAAGTTATCCCATAATGTACTAAATAAAATGCAATGCATATATTAATCATACAGGATATATAATTTGATGAAAGGATGAACTGAAGGTAGTTGTACTGACCAAGGCAAATATATATATCCTGAGGTATCGACAGAGGAAAATATTTGCAACTCAGTGTTGAAATGAAGAATCCTTCGTGCTCTCTGGGATTGGTTGTTTTCTTGCAGTTGTTTTACTACTCAAAGTAACCTCATGAGGACTAGTAGGGAAGTTTATTCTCATTTTCTGTCAAGGCTTAAACTTCCATATACCAAAAACATATCAGAAACTATCAACAGGCTATTACAACCACAAGACACTAGCATAGCACAAAAATGAACTAAACATCCTAAATATTTTAAGTAAACCAAAAGAACTAGTAGCCCCAGAAGACAAAACAGGAGTCATCTACATCATACAGCATAAGGACTGCAACAGTCACTAAGTAGGACAAACAGGCAAAAGACTAGCATGTCACATCCATGACCATCTAACAGCCAGAAGACATTATGAAAACTCCTTAATTTCATAACACATGGACAGATTCAACCATTGTTTCATTTGGGAAGCAGTACCTATTCTAGACCAAGCCAAGTCCAAAAAGGCTAGAGAATTCCTGGAAACCTGACACTCAGACAAATCAGCCATCAACAGGCACATAGATTTAAACAATATCTACATATTCACTCATTCATTCATTCATTCATTCATTCATTCATTCATTCAAAAGAGACAATCAACAATCCAAAAATCTCCTTCCTAGCACTACCTCCTCTCCCATTTATTTATTTATTTATTTATTTATTTATTTATTTATTTATTTATTTATATATCGCCCTTCTCCTTGCGGACTCAGGGCGGTGTACAGCCAGATAAAAATACAGTGTACAAAAGTTAAAAATCAATTAAAACCCATATAAGCTTTGGCTGACTGTTAAGAACAATTTAAATATTAAAATACCACAACGCTAGGACACTAAAATGTTAAAATTCAGCGGGGATCAGGCTAGACCGGCAAGTTGGAAAAGATACGTTTTCAGGGCCCGACGGAACGTTCGGAGGTCAGGGATCGTTCTCAGTTCTGGAGGAAGATCATTCCAGAGGGTCGGGGCTGCCACAGAGAAGGCTCTCCCCCTGGGGGTCGCCAGCCGGCATTGTCTGGCTGACGGCACCCTGAGAAGGCCCTCTCTGTGGGAGCGAACCGGCCGGTGGGAGGCAACTGGCGGCAGAAGGCAGTCCCGTAAGTACCCTGGTCCTAAGCCATGGAGCGCTTTAAAGGTGATCACCAACACCTTGAAACACACCCGGAAGTCCACCGGCAACCAATGCAGCTCGCGCAGGAGAGGAGTCACATGGGAGCGCCCTGTCGCTCCCATAATCCCCCGCGCGGCCGCATTCTGCACCAGTTGGAGCCTCCGGATGCACCCCAAGGGGAGCCCCATGTAGAGAGCATTACAGTAATCCAGGCGAGAGGTGACGAGCGCCTGAGTGACTGTGCGTAGGGAGTCCCGATCTAGAAAGGGCCGCAACTGGCGTATCAAGTGAACCTGATAAAAAGCCCCCCTGGCCACAGCTGTCGTGTGATCCTCTAAGGACAGCTGTGGGTCCAGGAGGACGCCCAAGTTGCGAACCCTTTCCGTGGGGGCCAAAGATTCACCCCCAATAACCAGCGATGGTGTCAGCTGGCTGTATCGGGACGCCCATGGCTCAAGGAATGCTTCTGCTCTTTGTTTTTGTAACAGTATATGGATATTTTCCTCAAGGCCATCTCTATGGTTCTCAAGAGCAGTTTTCCAACCTTTTCAGCTTTGTGGACCAGCTGGGAGTAAGAAGAGGAAATGGTGTCTAAATCACAGAGCTGGTCTAGAAGGCTAGTAGAATGAAAAGTCATGAGAAGTCAAGGACCCTAATATTTCTCCCAATCTGTTGGGACAGTTTTTTTCAAGTAGGTGCCTTCTGAATATTTAGAATTTCTAGAATCCTTAGCCAACCATTATTGTTGCAATTTTCAAGATTCCTTAGATTAGCATTAAATATATTTTCTTGACATGTATATGTTTCCTGCTGCAATGGTTTTGTCAGCTATGTGAGGTCTGGCCAACTTTGACCTGCTCATTGCCAAGCAGTGAACTTGTTTAGGCTATCTCTGCTTATTACTTGTACCTAATGAAATTAAAGATGTTTGCAAAACTCCTCCAATGCAAACACTGATATTTTAGAAAGCTCTATTTCTGTTCCCAAATCATATTGATGCATTCCAGGGGTGAAATCCAGCAGGTTCTAACAGGTTATGGAGAACCGGTAGTGGAAATTTTGAGTAGTTCGGAGAACCGGCAAATACCACCTCTGGCTGTCCCCAGAGTGGGGTAGGAATGGAGATTTTGCAATATCCTTCCCCCAGGAGGGGAGGGAATGGAGTTTTTGCAATATCCTTCCCCCAGGAGGGGAGGGAATGGAGATTTTGCAATATCCTTCCCCTGCCATGCCCACCAAGCCATGCCCACAGAACCAGTAGGGAAAAAATTTGGATTTCACCCTGATGCATTCATAGTATACAAATCTTCTATTTATGATTTTCACATATTATTCAGATTGCTGAGCTATAATTCTCAGGTGCACCAGGATATATGCAAGCTCATTAAGATTCATTTTAAAAAGAATTGTGAATGTACCAGAGTACAGAGAAGTTCACAGAAGAGGGACAAGGGGCAAAAAGGACATCATAACACAAACTGCACATTCCTTATGTGCATTTAGGTGATATCACCAAGCCCATGACTTCATAACACAGTATCTATGATCATGATTTTGGTATCATCATGATGACTAGTAGCAACACCTATGATAATGCAAGAAAGAATCTGATGAGATTGTACGGTATATTCTACTCAGAATACCTTATCCCTTCCTGATTATTCTACATATGAACTGAAATGCATCAGTAAATTGCTTTTTAAAAAAGAAAGAAATGGATGAGAAATGAAAACCATAACATGCTAAGGATACACTGTTTTGAAATCATTTTATGAAAATACCAAAATGTATCTGGAGGAGAAGAATAGAATGAAGAGCATAAAGTGCCTACAGAGCTGTAATGGAAAAGACCAAGGGAAATCTTACTCAACCCAGTGAAAATATTGAAAACAGCTGTTCCAATGAATTCAGAAAATGTACCTTACTCAACAAAGCATTCACAAAATATTCCCAGCATTTGTTTCTCATTATCTCTTTTTCAATCCCTACCACAATGCATGAAAGCTTTTATGCTTTCCCAACCATTCCAGAGGGGTTCCCATAGTAATAATTTTTGTCAGATTTATTGTAGGGACAGATGAATAGATTACATTAAAAGAATTCACACTTGCTATTAATTTCCTAGAGGTTTTTTTTTTTCCATTTGTCTGGCTTGACTGTTTTTTAATTGATCAAGGACTCTTATGGATATAGGTTAGTTCAGCTACTTTTTAAAATCTACATTCTACCTGTGAAATTTATTTTCTTACTTTATATGGTATTATTTGCTAAGATGTATTAGCAACTGATTTTATTTTTGGCATTTAAATTCTACAATGGCAGATTGTATTGCACACTCTAGATGTGCTTCAAATATTCCTTCTCTGGTGCTTTTCCAAACTATCATTAGATGGGGGGGGGGGGGCTCAAAAAAGTCAAGATGATGGCTGCAACTGTTGAGCAAAGCCCTTCTGTCATATATGTCTCACATTTCACCCACACATAAAAAGAGGCAGAACATGGTCACACCTGTCATTTTAATGTTGTGGATTGATGTTGTGGATTGTTCCCATAGATGCCCTGACTGAAACATTGTCAGTCACTAAATGTTTAATGACAATAGGTTTCAATCTGGGCTAAACATCATTTCTAATATTCTAGAAGAAAGGGATTCAAGGAGGAGATTAACCAATATATATAGAGATGGTGACGCATTGGTTAGAATGCAGTACTGCAGACTACTTCTGCTGACTGCCAGCTGCAATTCAGCAGTTTGATTCTCACCAGGCTCAAAGTTGGCTCAGCCTTCCAGCCTTCCAAGGTGTGTAAAATGAGGACCCAGATTGTTGGGGGCAATATGCTGACTCTGTAAGTCACTTAGAGAGGGCTGTAAAGCACTGTGAAGCGGTATGTAAGTACTATTGCTATTGCTATTGCTATAGAATTGCTATAGAATACTATAGAATATATAGAATTTCATGTTCAGATGAAATTTCAGCAGTACAAATACCAAATACTGAAAAAAGACCAAGAAAAGAAGAGAGAAAACATTGTTTGCTGTATTATATCAAATTATACATTTGTCTATTTCCCGCTCCCATGTCCAACAGATATCTCAGACCTCAGGTAATATACTTTCATTAAACCTTCAAGGTAGCCTATGAAAAAAAAAGTAGGATATAAATCAGAACATAAAATGATATCCTGCCTTGACCTCTCCTAATATGCTCAGAGTACAAATACTGACCAGCAGTGACTACCTTGAAGGTTGCCTTAGAAATTCTACAAGTTGGAATCCACACATCTGGATGCCACTGGGTGGGAGGAGTTGGCTTTAAAACTACCCAATAAACACCTAGAAATAAAGGAATTGTTCTTATAAAATATGTTCTTTAGACTATTGAGTGTGCTCTGTTCTCCATTGCACTTTTCTGCATTTTTGATGGATTCCTTATCCAATACAATAGATTATTTATATTACAGAGGTGTCATAATACTTACCTATTAATTGGGTTTTGGTACTTGGAGCCTACTTCAGATTTAGAACAGAGAGGACATAAACAAGCATAAGGGTGGGATACAATAGCCTTTTAAACCAATTAGGGTATGATATCCCAATTAAATGTTAATAAGTACTCCTATTCATTTTGGCAGTTAGAATATTGCATTGTAGACTAATGAACGGCAGACACATAATGGACAATGGAGAAATAATGTATTGACACATTGTGGAAAATCTCAAATTAATAACACGGAAGTTCTAAATAAAGAACTCAATAGAGCAACTAGCTTTTCTGATGAAAAGTTTCATGAAATAGGTTCAGAGTCCTAATGGCACATAGTTATAAATGATGAGGGTGAGACCTTGATATGTCCTGCCTGTAATAATTGCAATACATGAAATAAACTCAGAATTAATGAATGCCTCTTTGTAATTGTTAGATTTAATAAAAATTTAACAAAGAAACTGTGGCTACCCATTGTCTGGAGTCCAGAAAGTTAGAACTGCAAGAACTGAACATAGAAGATAAAACACAGCATATATAAGATATGGGACTGGGGGGAGGCAGAAAACAGAAATATGCTTTTTAATGTGCTTTCAAGTTTCAGGAGCAAGGCAGTCTTGCCCAGCAAAATCCTCCTGTTTGCCTGCAATTTCATTATCCAGAAAGCTGGAGAATGTCAGATTAGAATTTATTTGCATAAATTTGGAAGGAAAGAAAGGTTTTTTAAAAATGCAATCCATTAAGGGTCTGGGTCCCAAGCTCTTAATTGTTTATAAACAAAAAAAAAATCAATACTTATAAAGGAGAATATTTGTAGCTCAGGGTTGAAACAAGAGGTCCTTGGTGCTCTTTGAGCTTGGTTGTTTTCCTGCAAATGAAGATGAAGATGAAACATCTGCAAGAAACCAGACAAGCTTAGAGAGCACTAAGGATTCCTCATTTCAACCCTCCTACAATGTACACTAACTGAACAATCATCACGGATGATAGAAGAAGAATGCTGTGCGCATAACTTTCATTCAGGAGTATTAAACAGATATTCTGACATTTTCTTCTCCAGCAAAATATTCTTCTATTTTACTACCATATTTCTCTTAATGATGATTCTGAACATTATTCCTGGAGCTAATGGAGCCTGCTACTATTGCTACTCTCATTTTCTGTTATACACAATCCTGAAGTTTCCCTGGCTATATGCTTTCCAAGAATGAGGAATTCTCTCCTGAAGTCTTGTCTTGGGATTTATTTGAATAGGCTGTAATTCCTAAACTGTAGATTTAGGAATTAAACAAAGAAAAACAGACTTTGGTTATGTTAAGTGGAAGAACACCACATTCTACTTAAAAGTACAGTATTTTACTGAATTTCCTTTCATCAAACTGAGTAACATTTGCTTTTCTAAAAAAAGATTTTTTTTAAAAAAAAAATTGTCACTAGCATCAAGAAGTGAAAGTGAAGTTTTAATACAAATGGCTAGGCAGCTTTGGAAGAAAAAGTTGTTAAATTACCTTTTCTTTTTCTCCTTGGAGGGTAGGATATTAGCATAGGATCAGTTAGGTTTAAACAATTCATATCTCATGGAATTTAAAGGCTTTATAGTAGCTGTTTTGGTTAATTTAGTTCTTAATGTTTTGAAACAGTTGAATTATTACTAAAGGTTCAGCATTTTTTAAAAAAAAACTAATTTTGGTGTCTAAAAAATGAAAGTAGGAGGAAAAACCTTATTCAATCACTTGAAAACAGAGAGCCAAAGTTTTCAACTTTCTGATATTTTAGTTCAGCCACTAGTATCAAAAAGAAAGAAAGAAAGAGTGATATAATGGATATGAATGCTTTTTTCTATGCTAAATGGCCACTATATAGCCAACCTCATGTGAACTACCAAAACAAAAAACAAAAAAAAACCAACCCACACCATTGTCCAAAGCTTGTCTAAATTTGTAATATACATTTGAAGTTTAAAAATGAAATGTACAGGCTATTTAGGACACACAATTCAAGGCACTGCATATTTCATCAGTCCTGCTTTCAGATATGAAAAGACATTTATTTTTTCCCAATGAGTAATTAAGGAGCACAGGGAATTTCACTCTTCCAAAGATATATTCTTGTAGTGGTTTCAGGTTCTTTTTTAATTCTCTGAAGTTTGCCTCAACTTTGTTGCTTTAAAATATGATTCTGATAATCAACATTAAGTTGAAAAAACTATTAAAATGAGTAAGTGAAAAAAAGAAAATTACTGAATTCTTTACTGAATTATTTCAGGGATGGAAGTACATAATGTATTTCAAACCTCCTGTATATTTTAATAGCCTTAGAATAGCAAGCTCTGGGGTCAGATTCACTTTTTTTTTCTTTTGATAAGTCTACCTTCTGGTCTTACCATTCTTAATTATACTCTGCTTTTTAATAAAAAAAAAAATCCTCACACACTTCACACTTCATTTTCAGTCCCACTGCTAGACCAGACCAGGAAATGAACTTCACAGGTTAGCTAAAACTACTTTGATTGAACTTGCCTTTAATAACAGAATCTTGTGAATCTGTTCGGTTATAACTTTTCCTTATTATGTATTAGTAAATTTTGGAGGCCTCTGCCTGAGCCACTTCTGAATGTTATCCCGTTGTGCACTTAAAAAAAAATGCTTCAGCCATTTTTGCCCTAGCAACAGATCCTCCATATCTTCAGCAAGATCATGTTCCTTAATCTCTACATTTGGTGTGTTAATTAATCAGAATTAGTCTGTATTTTACATGTTTAGTGATTTGCACATCTTTTTAAGAACATTCAACATTTTTATTGGTAATAATTTGTATTGTTTGCCTATTTTACTTGGCTGTTGTTTACTGATTATATTCTGAACAGAGTTCAGTCTCTGCTCTTAATTCTCAACGTAATCTTTAGAGCAAGGTATCTATGGAGAGTCTCAGTCATTCAGATCATGGTTGCTTTTTCAAAGAGCAACTGAACTTACTTTCTTTTTTCTTTGAAGACATTTTGCTTCTCATCCAAGAAGCTTCTTCAGTTCTGACTGAACAGTGGAGAATGGAAGGATTTATATTCCTTGTAGTCATCCGGTTGTTAGTACTTTCTCTGCTCCTTAGAGCATGGATTAATTTAAATCTTATTAAAATAATTCACCGTTTCAGGAACCTGCTTTATGCACATACTTTGATAAGTATAAACATCAAATCCTGGGGGACACATATTCCATTTTTCAAAAGAACCATGTAATTTGCATAGTTTCCACAATGGCATCATAATGTGCCTTCTATTCAACTCTCCTGACTGTAAGAACTTAATTCTTTCTTCTTCTTCTTCTTCTTCTTCTTCTTCTTCTTCTTCTTCTTCTTCTTCTTCTTCTTCTTCTTCTTCTTCTTCTTCTTCTTCTGTTTTTCTTGCTGTCCTCTGTGACAGCAAGAAATTCTCCAAAGCACTCTAGGATTGGACAAGAAGTAACAGATGGAAGATGATCAAAGAGATCCAACTTAAAATTAAGGAGAAATTTCCTGATAGTGAGAACAATTAATCAGGGGAATTGCTTGCCTTGGAAAGTTGTGGGTCCTTCATCACTGAACACTTTCAAGAATAGATTGCCATTTGCTTAAGCAGAGGATTGGACTAGAAAATCTCCAAGGTCCCTTCCAATTTTAATTCATTCTGGTATTCTCTTCCTGGTCTTCAACATTTCAGCTGTGGAGTAACAACTTCAAACGTCTTCTCTGAAATGTGTTAGTGCATATTTGGTGCATTGTACTACAAGCCAAGTATGCTATCTTACATGAGATCCACCTGTGGTTCATTAGCTCTGCTGTTCATTAGCCTTCCATTCTCTTTGGATTAACAGCTCTGCCTGACCTCCCTTTTCAGTGGAGATATTACATGCTTACTTAATTGCTTCACCAGGACACTGGAAAGCATTCACCCTGACAGGAGTGCTTAATGCTGATTAAAAATAAATTTTCAAAACAGAATAAACCTAAGAATACAACTTGTGCTCTGTCATAGTGCATTATTAGTAGCATTCAATTACTTGGCCGGGTGTGCAGACACACTGCAATGCAGTGCACAATGCAAACAGTAAAGGAGATGTATTGTAAATGGAGACTTTATCTGCTAGATAAACCTGTGGATTAGATATATATATGGAGTAGGGATAAATATACTTATGGAAGGGGTCTCTATTATGGATAGCTTTATCTGTTCCTCACACACAGAGATTTTGGAATCTACCATTATTTTGAACCTTTGTAGGAGCAAGGTCCTCATAAAGAAAGCTTCCATTGCTCTTAAAAAAATGTGGCAATTTAATGCTAGTCTTGGATACTGAAAGTTATTGAAATACAAAAAATAATTTAAAACTCTATAATTTGACAAACTGTTGAAAATTGCCAATTCTTCTTCAATCCCTTACATACTCTTTATCATAGTAAATATACGCTGCAGTAAAATAGGAAAAAATCTAGTAATAAAATAAACATGGAAGAAGACTACCATGCTAAACACTATTACATTTTAAATCTACAAGAATAATGCAATTATATTTTAAAAGACACATAATACTTTTGTTAAAAGTACCCTTTTTCATTATTCTAATGATTTAAGATGAGTAGATATAGGGTACTTATTTCATTAATATCTTTCTCTCTCTAGGTATTCTCATGAAAACTTAAAAATTGTTCTTATTAGCATGATGTTATAACTACAAAGTGACCTTTTTCTGTCTAAAGGCTGAATATTAATTTTATAATATCCTATGCTCATGTTCTTGATTAGAAACTTGGGGAGACAGTTTTGAATGGAAACATTTCCTTCATAACTTAAGCAAATTTAGTACAGTTAAGCTGAAATGAGTAGTGATTTATGTATGTTTGTTGCTATAATTGCTCTGGAGGAAACCCAAAGCTGAACTCTGGTATCTTGAATTGGAATTGAGTAAAATCCTGACTTTGGCAACTCATGTCTAATAAGTGTTGACAATACTGGGTCTGAGCACTCGTTGCTCAGCAGTGTTTTAATTTCTGAGTAGTTATGTGCACTATTGATAAAAGTCTTATTTGTATTTTCCTGCAATGTGCAGAAGCTTATTTAGTTGGAAACCCAATTTTAGTGTTTTCAACATACTGAATGATGAAGTAACCAACCAGAGTTTAGCCTCGCATTTTGTGGGATAGTTCAGTGTGTGAGGTAAATTTTATTTTATTTTATTTTATTTGTCAAGAACGTATTAGGTAATATATATACAGTAAGTATAAGCATGGATTGGATACATAAAATAGATACAAACAGAGGAAACATTAGGACAGGGACAGCAGGCACATTGGTGTGCTTATGCACACCCCTTACAGACCTCTTAGGAATGGGGTAAGATCAACAGTAGACAGTCCTAGTTAAAATTTTGGGGGTTTTGGGATGAAACCACAGAGTCAGCTAGTGCATGCCAGGCATTGACCACTCTGTTGCTGAAGACATATTTTGTGCGATCGAGTTTCGAGCAGTTCACTTTAAGTTTGTATCTATTGTGTGCTCATGTATTGTTGTGGTCAAAGCTAAAGTCGTCATTGACAGGTAGGACATTGTAGCAGATAATTTTATGAGCTACGCTTAGGTCATACCAAAGGTGGCGTAGTTCTAAGTTTTCTAGGCCCAGAATTTCAAGTCCGGTGGCATAAAGTATTTTGTTGCGAGCAGAGGAGTGGAGGACTCTTCTTGTGAAATATTTCTGGACACGTTCAATTGTATTAATGTCCGATATGCAGTGTAGGTTCCAGACAGATGAGCTGTGTTCAAGAATTGGTCTAGCAAATGTTTTGTATGCTCTGATTAAAACATGGTTTAATTATTTAATTTCATAATTGCAAAAACAGGTGCTTTCTTCAAGTTGTCTTCTTTCAGTGGTTAAGAATCATAATAAAAAGAAATACTGATGGTATACTTTATTGCAATGGAAAAGGGAGAATAAGAAATTTGGAAGGTTTCCCCAATTGCCAGTTATGGCATTTAGAGTTTTCTAACTTACAATTGTTTATCATCAGTTTTTCTGAAAACAAAGAATATTCCTTAAATCTCATGCAAATATGGTTAATTTGCATCCTTTGTTTGGCCCATATTTTAAGTCAGATTTGTCCCTGGAGTTTATTGGATGAAGAAGGCAAAAAGAGAAAAGAGGATATCAGCAAGAGAGACAATTTCGGTGGATCAGTTTTTGGCTCTGGAATGATTCAGCATTTGGTATGGTCCTATTCATAATTGGCCTGCACTATGGAGCAGAGCAGATGATTCTTGGAAGGATGTTATCTTTGATAGAGAACAGATTGTTCACTGTTGCTCTACTAGAATAGTCTGGCTATTCAGTGGTGTGGTATCTTTTTATCTTTTCTTTTCATATTCTTCCTGTCAATGTTGCTATTCCGCCATATAACTGTGTGGATTATTCTTTGGATTGGGAAAAACATGTCCATTACAAAATAACTAAATGTGTGATTCGTTCTTATCACTTTTACTTAAATTCCATCAGAAAGCAGGTTGTTCATACTGTTGCCATAGCATGGTGATTTGTACAATATAGAAATTCCATTTTAACTATTATTTTCAACCTTTCCCCTTTCAAATACATATATATATTTGTGTGTATGCATATATTTTGTGTATGAACAAGAAAGTTGGTAGATATTTAAGTTCTACTTCATACATTCATTCAGCATAATTGAATTAAGTCACTCCACACTGAAATGTATAGAAGTTGACTTCTTCAAGCATCTATAGATTTGACTTTCAGATCAGACAAGGGTGATTATAACACAATTGCCAGAAGTTCAGTCTTTTCAGAATTCAGGGCACAAACCCATTGTTCAATTAACCAAGGGAGAAAGTTTAAGATGGGAAATCTGTCCTGTTGACTTAATCCCAATTCAGCCACTCCCAGCAGAGGAAACACTAAGATATATCTTTGAAACCTTCAAAACAAATAGTCCTATAAACTAAAAATAAACAAATAAACAAGAACAAGAACAGCAAAATGGGAAGTATATTGGAAGTTGATTTAAACCCATAGATACCAATTATAAGTTTTCCCCTTTCGAAAAGGAAATATATCTGACCAACAACGAAAAGGACTGCCAAAAGTCTGCAACACAAAATGAATAGAACTGATTATTTCAGACTTCTCTTTTTATAACTCTCAGAAGACCATTCTTAAGTGTTTCATTTCTGTCTCACATTGAACATTAATAAATTCACTTCGTGCTAAAAAGTGTCGAAGTTTCACCAATGTTTTAATGCGTGTGACTGGGTGTGTTTAAATGAACAGAGAATTAAGAGGGTTGGTTCAAATATGCCATTCTTTGTTTTGTTTGTAATAGCCTCTGTAAACACTCATTAAATCTAATAGCTCCTACATATTATCTAGCTCATAGATCAAAAGCTCCAGTTTAACAAGACTGTACAACTCCAGAATAAGCACTAATAATAATTTAAAACTATACCACTTTCTCTTATGGCTTTAACTTCCTTATCTGTGACCTTCCAAATTGACTCAGTTCTCATATTTTCTGATCATCTCATCATTTTTTCTAGGTGCTTGCAGTTCAATTGTGCCATTGTCTCTGCTTCACAGAGTTCACATTAACATAAAGCAGCCAGGAGCGGGCTCTGTGTCAGTACTTGGACACAAAAGTGTTGATATCTATAATTTTTTTTAAAGTGAATGTTCTCTTTCTTTAACCATTTGGTTTCCCTCCCATTTTGCTTTTCAGCATTTCTCCCTGTCATCTGGTTTATACATTTTCTTTATTGTTTTTTTTTTTCATTTGCAGGTAAAATTATTGATGAACCTAGTTAAAAACAATTCAGCTTTCTTAAATCACTTGAGATAGCTTCAAATCCAGAGGCATATGATGAATCTCCAGATCCTTCATCATTAATATAAAAGGTAAAAGTTCCCCTTGCACATATGTGCTAGTTGTTCCCGACTCTAGGGAGCAGTGTTCATCACCGTTTCAAAGCCAAAAAGCCAGCGCTGTTCGAAGACGTCTCCGTGGTCATGTGGCCAGCATGACTCAACACCAAAGTTGCACGGAACAGTGTTACCTTCCCACCAAAGGCGGTCCTATTTTTTCTACTTGCATTTTTTATGTGCTTTCGAACTGCTAGGTTGGCAGAAGCTGGGACAAGTAACAGGAGCTCACCCCGTTACGTGGCACTAGGGATTCAAACCACTGAACTGCCAACCTTTTGATTGACAAGCTCAGCATCTTAGCCACTGAGCCACCACATTCCTGTATCATTAATATAGCAGACCAGAAAAATAACATGCATTCTCTAGTTAAAACCACTAACCAAACGGAAATTCCCATATAGTTTGAACAATGAGGAAGTTCTTCCAAATAATTACTATGGAGCTGAACACAACTACATTGTTTGTGGAAGGGAGAGAATGGTGATTTCTTTTAGTTTCTCCAGAGGAAGAAGAAATTGGCAAACATATCTAAAGGGTTCAATTCCCCCCTTAATAACAACAATAGTACCCCTACTGAATAAATCTATAGACAGATGCTCCTTCCTTGGATTTAATGGAAAAATTGGATGTTAGAAATACTAGAAAAGAAATGATGATGCAACGAAAGACACTTCCCCAAGCCACTTTTTCTTAAAATAAATGCGGGCATGCCAAATGTCACTCATGAGAATGCCTCTGAAATCCTCTTTTCCTTAGAAAGACTTTCTAGAGAGAATTATCTTTCATCCAATTGAATAAGAACTGGTCGGAAATAATGCAGGAAATTTTCTCAGCATTAATGTGATTGGGGATCCTTTGTCCTATTATTTGAATCTGTCTTATCTTTGAAGCAGCTGAAAACCAATTTGCTTTATCATCTCTATAAAATCCCTTCTGATGTTGAATGACTATCCACCAACCATTTAATCTTCTTTCTAGCATGCTAAAATGCCCAACTGGATTTAAGAAGAACTGTACTGGAATCAAGAAAGCTGTTGCATCCATCTGCCTGTTACCTGCCTGCTCACTCATACAAGTGATTTCCCACTTGCACACTGCCTGCTGCTTATTATTTTTTTATGCGGGTAAGTATACAATGCTTTAAGGGGGATACATGTGTTCAGGACTCTTCTCAAGGCTAGGCCTGACAAAGCACTGGAGAACTCTGCTGAAAGAGTTCTTATTACAGAGCAGTTATACAAGGCTCAACAAAACACTTAACAGGAGTAATTCTGGTTTTTGATTGCCCTGAGTAGTCAGATCCTGTTCCCTATCCTTTTCCTAGTGATGGGTCTTTCCTGGGAATTTTTGACCTCTGTTCTTGGTGTTTCTTTCTGTTGTGGCCCCGTCCTCTGAGCCTATCCCATTGGAGGAAGGAAGCTCTGAGCAGGAGGAAGAGGAGCCAGCCAGATCTCCCAGCCCCCCCCCCCTCTGGCACCGTCTCAGGTGCCAGCTGAAAGAGAGCCAAGTAGTGGGGAAACAGGTGTCTCAGATGAGAGTGAGGGAGAGACGTCATTCCTGGACGCACGCCAAAGAAGGCGAGAGAAAAGATTACTGCAGCTGCGGCGACGTATGAGGAAATAGACCTGAGTCATTGGATTGGAGTCACAGGATCAATGAGTCACTGGACCACACCCAGAGCCTATATAAGACAGGACGGTGGGTCAAGATGTTTGTGACGAACAAACAAAACAAACATAGCAACCTCGTAGTCTTGGAAGCTAGATGAACGGCAAAGCTACGTAGGTGATTTTCTTTTTGTGTAAACTAATAAAGTCCTTGGCAGACGGTGTGCATATCGCTGCCAAGTTTGTGATAAGAACTGTGGAGTGTGCCAAGTGCTTCCTTAACCCTCGACTGGCTGTGTTTTTGTGGGTCTCTGAAGGGGGGGACAGATCATCTTGTTCATCACCCAAAACTCCATCGTTAACCCACGATGGACCAACAGCTGCAGCAGCAGGTACAGCAGATGCTGGAGGCCAATCAACTTCTGCAACAGCAAGTAGCACAGCTAACTGCCCAACTTGCTTTGGGAAATGCTCCTGTAGCAGCTCCACCTGCTCCCCTTCCCCGTCCAAGATGCCCAGTGAACATGCCAGATAAGTTTTCTGGGCACCAGAAAATGTTCCCGGCCTTCTTGGGACAGTGCCAGCTGTACATGGCAATGCGGCCGGAGGATTTTCCGGATGACCGGGTTCGGGTGGAGGCGCCACAGACCCTGGACGCGCTGGTGACCCACTGCCTGCGCATCGACGCCCGCCTACAACGGCGACGGCCCCGTAGGGCTCTTCCGGAACCACAGACAGCGCCGGCACCCCCGCGTTTCGTACCGACAGCGCCCCGGACCGTACCGCGTTTGGTGGCGACGGCTGAGGAGCCCATGGAGCTCGGAGCAGCCAGACCTCAACTGACGGCCCAGGAGCGGATGCGGAGACGCCAAGGGGGGTTGTGCCTCTATTGCGGCGAGGCTGGACATTTCGCCGCCTCGTGTCCCCAGAAGTGGAGTGGATCGCTCAAGCCTGTTCCGGAGCCTCGGCGTGACCAGCCGGGAAACGGGTCAGGCCTGGCTTAAGGGAAACTCTGGGTCAGGCAGGTGACCATGCCCCGCCGGAGGCGGCGGCTGTGGACTGTGAGCCCCCTCGGCACCTGATTTTGAACACCCAGGTGTTGTTGGCTAACCGGTCGGAGGGGCTCCAGGCGCACACGCTGGTGGACTCGGGGGCCATCACGAACTTTATGGACCAGGCCTTTGTGGCCCATTACAAGGTTCCCTTGGTTCCAGTGGACCCTCCGTTGAGGGTCGAAACTATTGATGGGCGGGAACTTGTGGCGGGGCCCATCAACTTCGCTACTCAGCCCTTGCGCCTTGCCATTGGGAACCATGAGGAGGCGATCCAGTTTTATATGACGGCGGACCTGCACTTCCCCTTGGTCCTGGGGATGGCCTGGCTTCGGGCGCACGACCCTCAGGTGGCGTGGTCGAGAAATGCCATCTCGTTCCCAAGCCTGCAGTGTGTCGACCACCTTCACCACACCTGTGCCGGCCAGGACGTCTCTGCCCCGAACGTCTCCTTGCCTCCGGAGCTGACATCCTTCGCCGACGTGTTCAGCGAGAAGGAGGCGGATCGCTTGCCCCCGCACCGACCCTACGACTGCGCGGTGGACTTGATACCCAACGTGCCCCTGCCCTCGGGACGCCTGTACTCCATGTTGGAGCCCGAGCTGGCCGCCTTACGGGACTTTCTGGACAAGAACCTGGCCCGTGGGTTCATCCGGCCTTCGACCTCCCCGCTCTCAGCCCCAGTCCTCTTCGTGAAAAAGAAGACGGGGGACTTGCGCCTGTGTTGCGACTACCGGCGCTTGAATGCCATCACGGTACGGAATCGCTATCCCCTGCCGCTGATCCCGGAGCTGATGGAGAGGTTGCGGGAGGCCTCGATTTTCACCAAGCTCGACCTCCGGGGAGCCTACAACCTGGTGCGGATGCGAGAGGGGGACGAGTGGAAGACGGCATTTGGCACCCGATACGGACACTTTGAATATACCGTCATGCCGTTCGGGTTGACCAACGCCCCCGCGGTCTTCCAGCACTTGATGAACGACGTGTTCTGGGACATGCTGGATCGGTTCGTGGTGATCTACCTGGATGATATTTTGATCTATTCCCAGACCCCGGAAAGTCACCTCCAGCATGTCTGCCAGGTCCTGCAGCGCCTGCGGGAGCACCAGCTCTATGCGAAGTTGGAGAAATGTTACTTCTTCCAGACTTCCATAGAGTTCCTCGGGCACATCATCACCCCCGAGGGCATCGCAATGAACCCACACAAGGTGGCGGCCTTGCACAGTTGGGAACCCCGCGTCGGGTGAAGGACGTCCAGCGTCTGTTGGGATTCGCCAACTACTACCGGACCTTCATCCCGGGCTTTGCCACCCTGACCGTGCCGTTGACCCAGCTCCTTCGGAAGAAGGTCCCGTTCCAGTGGGGGCCCCCACAGCAGCAGGCCTTCGAGGTTCTCAAGCAGGCCTTTGTCACGGAGCCGGTCCTGAGGCACCCCGATCCACACCGTCCATTCGTGGTTGAGACAGACGCGTCCAACGTGGCGATTGGAGCGGTGCTGCTACAGGCTCCGGTGGATGGCGGCACTCTTTTTCCCTGCGCTTACTACTCCCGGAAACTCACTCCTTCCGAGCGCAACTACACCATCTGGGAAAAGGAGTTGCTGGCTATCAAGGCCGCGTTCGAGGCTTGGCGACATCACCTTGAGGGGGCCCGATACCAGGTGGAGGTGCGGACGGACCATCGGAACCTGGAGCACCTCACCACGGCCAGGAATTTGAACCAGCGACAGATCCGGTGGTCGTTGTTTTTTGCTCAGTTCAACTTCCACGTCACATACATTCCGAGCCACCTCAACCAGAGGGCGGACGCGCTATCCCGTAAGCCGGAATACTTTTGCCCCAAGGACTCCCTTTCCCCCCGGACGGTGCTGCCAGCGGACTCCTTGGCCGCGGTCCAGGAACCGGTGGACCTGCGGACTCAGGTGCTGGAAGCGCAGCGATGGGACGACTGGTCGCAGCAGCGGAGAGCGGACGTCGGCCCCGTGTCCCCATGGACCGTGGAGGAGGGCTTGCTCAGGCACCGGGGTCGGCTGTACGTGCCCACAAGTCCGCTCCGAGCCCTCGTCATGAACCAGTGCCATGACAACCCCGCGGCGGGGCACTTCGGCTTCTTTAAGACCTTGAACCTAGTGACACGGACTTTTTGGTGGCCTCGGGTACGGCACGACGTGCACGCCTACGTGACGTCCTTTGTGCCGTGCCGACAGGCCAAAGCCGCGTCCGGCCCCCCTCCTGGACTCCTCCAGCTGCTGCCGACACCGGAGAGACTGTGGGGAGCCATCTCCATGGACTTCCTGACTGACCTGCCCCTGTCCGCTACGTTCACGACCGTCCTCGTGGTGGTGGATGCACTCACAAAGATGGCACATTTCATCCCGTGCCGCGGCCTGCCCTCGGCTCGTACCACAGCTTGCCTGTTCCTGCAACACATCTTCCGCCTCCACGGCCTGCCGGACCGGGTGGTTTCGGACCGCGGGGCCCAGTTCACGGCCCGCTTCTGGAAAAGCCTGATGGCTGCGCTGGAGGTGCAGGTGTGCCTGTCGTCGTTGCACCATCCGGAGACTGACGGGGGCACGGAGAAGGTCATTGGCATACTGGAGCAGTACCTCCGCTGTTTTGTCAACCAGAAGCAGGACAACTGGGCCGAGTACCTTCCCCTGGCGGAGTTCGCTTCTAACAACTCCCAACATACCTCCACCCAGATGACACCGTTCCATGCCAACGTCGGGTACCATCCACGTTTTTTTCCGTTGACCATCATGGACTCCCCTGTTCCTGAGACCCGGGACTTCCTCTCGGAGCTGCAGGCGGTGCAGCAACTGGTGCGGCGGCAGCTGATCCAGGCGAAAGAGGACTATAAACGGTTCGCCGATTGCGCCCGCTGGGCGACGCCACCGCTAGAAGTTGGAGATCGGGTGTGGCTGTCCACGAAACACCTCCCCACGGACCAGCCGGTGAGGAAACTGGCCCACCGCTTTATCGGTCCCTTCCCCATCGAGGCGGTCATCAACCCGGTGGCCTATCGGTTGACTCTACCCCGCTTCATGCAGCTCCATCCCGTTTTTCATCGGTCCCTCCTGGTCCCTGAGACTCCCGCTAGCCTTCTCCACCACCCGCCGCCGCCTGCCCCACCAGCCGCAGCCGACGAGGACGACGCCTCGACGTATGAGGTGGACAGTATTCGGGAGTCCCGTTGGCTGAAGGGGCGCTTCCAGTACCTCATCGCTTGGAAAGGGTATGGGGCCGAGGATTTCACCTGGGTGGACGCGTCTGCCGTTCAGGCCCCTGACCTGATGCGGGCTTTCCACGAACAGTTCCCGTCCCGACCCCATCCCGACCGTCAGACCCGGGGGAAGGGCCCTGCAGTGGGGGATAGTGTTGTGGCCCCGTCCTCTGAGCCTATCCCATTGGAGGAAGGAAGCTCTGAGCAGGAGGAAGAGGAGCCAGCCAGATCTCCCAGCCCCCCCCCCCCTCTGGCACCGTCTCAGGTGCCAGCTGAAAGAGAGCCAAGTAGTGGGGAAACAGGTGTCTCAGATGAGAGTGAGGGAGAGACGTCATTCCTGGACGCACACCAAAGAAGGCGAGAGAAAAGATTACTGCAGCTGCGGCGACGTATGAGGAAATAGACCTGAGTCACTGGATTGGAGTCACAGGATCAATGAGTCACTGGACCACACCCAGAGCCTATATAAGACAGGACGGTGGGTCAAGATGTTTGTGACGAACAAACAAAACAAACATAGCAACCTCGTAGTCTTGGAAGCTAGATGAACGGCAAAGCTACGTAGGTGATTTTCTTTTTGTGTAAACTAATAAAGTCCTTGGCAGACGGTGTGCATATCGCTGCCAAGTTTGAGATAAGAACTGTGGAGTGTGCCAAGTGCTTCCTTAACCCTCGACTGGCTGTGTTTTTGTGGGTCTCTGAAGGGGGGGACAGATCACTTTCTTTGTTGAAATCCTTTATTAAACTGTGCATGGAGAATGGGACATAGCAATTCATCATTTAGAATCACAGAAAACTATACTTTCTATAGCTTTATTAATTGATGGTGGCAGATCAAATGATTTTTTTCCCAACCACATCTGGAAATTATGGGAGTTGAACTAAGGACCTTCTCCAGGCAAAGTATGTGTTCTACAATATGATGTTTCAATCTGAGGGCAAATCAAACTACCAAATGGACTTGATGTATCACATCAAAATTTGGTTTTATTTATATTTATTTATATTCGAATTTATATACCGCCCTACTCCCAAAAGGGACCCAGAGCGGTGAACAGCCAAGATAAAATACAATAACATATAAAAGTTAAAAGTTATTTAAAATAGATTAAATAATTTGGGCTTAGAAAAGAAATTTAAAACATCCAATTTATATAAAACATTTTAAAACCCAATTTAAAATGGGAGAGTTAGGCCAGACCAGCCTGTTGAAATAAAAATGTTTTTAGGGCACGGCGGAAGGTGCGTAAGTCCTGAAGCCTCCTTATCTCTGGGGGGAGCTCGTTTCAGATGGCGGGTGCCCCCACAGAGAAGGCTTTCCCCCTGGGGGCTGCCAGTCGACATTGTTTGGCCAACGGCACCCTGAGGAGACCCTCTCTATGTGGATTGGTCGGTCAGAGGCTATTGGTGGCAGAAGGCGGTCCCCTAAGTAACCTGGTCCTAAGCCATGGAGCGCTCTAAAGGTGATAACCAAAACCTTGAAGCGCACTTGGAGGACCAGGAGCCAGTGCAGCTCATGCAGGAGGAGGGTCACATGGAAGCGCCACATCATTCCCATCATCACCCGCACAGCCGCATTCTGGACCAGTTGGAGCCTCCGAGTGCTCCTCAAGGGGAGCCCCATGTAGAGAGCATTACAGTAGTCCAGGCATGAGATGACAAGGGCGTGAGTGACCGTGCGTAACGAGTCCTGATCCAGAAAGGGACGCAACTGGCGAATCAGGCGGACCTGATAAAAAGTCCTCCCAGCCATGGCCATCATATGCTCTTCTAAAGACAGCTGTGAGTCCAGGAGGACGCCCAAGTTGTGAGCCCTATCCGTGGGAGCCAATGACTCGCCCCCAATAGTCAGTGATGGCTCCAACTGACTATATCGGGACGTCGGAAACCACAGCCACTCGGTCTTGGAAGGATTGAGCCTGAGTCCGTTCCTCCCCATCCAGATCCATATGGCCACCAGGCACCGGGACATCACTTTGAGCGCATCATTGGGGTGGTCTGCGGTGGAGATGCAGCTGGGTGTCATCAGCATACTGGTGGTACTTCACCCCAAAACCACAGATGTTCTCACCCAGCGGCTTCACATAAATGTCCAACAGAAGGGGTGAGAGGACCAATCCTTGTGGCACCCCACATACAAGGGGCCTCGGGCTCGACCTCTGCCCCCCTGTCAACACAGACTGCGACTGGTCGGAGAGAAAGGAGGAGAACCACCATAAAATGGTGCCCCCCATTCCCAGCCCTTCCAACCAGTGCAGCATGATACCATGGTTGATGGTATCAAAAGCCGCTAAGAGGTCTAATAGGACCAGGATAGAGGAGCAACCCCTGTCCCAAGCCCTCCAGAGATCACCAACCAATGCGACCAATATGCTATATAATTGCTATGATTTATTGATTTATTGGCTGTATTTAATTTAAACTTGATCTTAACCTTCTGTCTTGCCAGTTTATAGATAGCCACACTCTAAAGATGTATGATTTGATCATGTATGTGTGCCTTCAAGTCAATGTTGACTTCTGGCAACTGCCTGGATACATCCCTGCAGCTTTCTTGGCAAGTTTTCAGAAGTCATTTGTCTTTGCCTTCTTCCTAGGGTTGAGAGAGAGCAATTGACCTAGCTGCCTTGTGTCTAAGGTAGGACTAGAGCTCACTGTATCCTGGGTGTCTACTGGCTCTCCTGCAGTAGTTGAAATGCTTCTTTTAAATCAATCAGCAATAGGGCAATATAGTAAAATATCAACACCAAAATACAGTAATAACCACAACTACCTGGTACTCTTCCCCCAGTCACTATCTTAAAAAGTAAAAGCTCTATAAAACTGCTTGGTTTTAGCATTTTTCAGAATGTTCAGATAAAGGGAGAACCCCCCCCCCATACCCCATTTAATAGTATACATATCCTAATAGGAAATTTTAAAAATAAAAATTTGTTAATAGAGATTCAGGTTTCCATTTTTCCCATTAATTACCAAGATTTAAATAAAATCTTACATTCAAGCTGTATTAAAGGTACCAACCTGAGTAATGTATGCAACCAACTACTTTGGAAGAAGATGAATGAAAATGACAGATGAATGCATTCCTAAGACATTGATGGCTGTAATAACTAGACTTTGATAAATGAATCTCATATGACAGGACATTGCCTTTAAAAATTGTATATTCTTTTATAGCTGGACAGCAACAAATTTGGCAGCCAGCAGATTGGTAGTACTTGTAATAAATAGTAGTTGCTTGTACTAAGCAGTCAAATACTTTGAAAGTAAGAAGAAATGACAGGAACAGAGTTTGCAAAATGTAATGTAACTAGAATGGTAAAAAAAAAAAAAAAAACCAACCGGCAGGATTGAGATACCTGAAATATCCTCTGGTTATATATTGTTTTCTTAGAATTCTTTACTAGAATATGTAGTTCCATCACTTCCAAATACTTCTTCAGATTTCTAGAGGCCATTCAGAAATTCACTATAAGGACTGATAGTGCCTTTTTATACATTGACTCAGATATAAACCATGTTGAGTTCTATTACTATTATTTATATGTAAATGTATACAGTATTGATGCCTGAAATAGGATAAGCCCAGTTATGATCAATAGAATTTACCTGTAATCCAGTGTTTGGCAACTTGAAGATATGTGGTCTTCAACTCAGCATTTCTGGCAATGGAATTCTGGGAGCTGAAGTCCAGATGTTAAATTTGCTAAGGTTGAGAAACACAATGCTAAGCAGAGAGGTAAAGATTAAGTTGCAAGAACGCTGTTTATGAACAAGTAGCATGTTTTCTTCCCTACTGGCATTTTAAGCAAATATTTACCAATGTAATTATTTTTTGACAAATCTATACTCACATACGCTTTTGGTACAACAATAAACAACATTAATCATAATAAAAGGTTGCTTTTTCTGGTGTGAAAATGCTGAGTCTTTAACCTTTTTGAGCTAAACTATCCTAATTTTTATAAATGAAATACGGCTCTCCATGGTGCAAAGTCTGGCACGTTTAGAATGTGGCAAGAGACACTGAGCAAGCCATACGTATGCACCGTAGGTCATGACTTGGCAGGCGCATGGCATTGCCTAGCCAGCAATTGGACAGCATTCGAACCTAGAGGCAGATTTCTTTTGAAACCCGCAGCTGAGACTCAGGAAATGGGATTTGAAACAGTGCTGTTCTACTGGGTTTTCACACTTCACTGGTTTTGTTTTAGTTAGCAGCTCACCTAACCCCAGCATTTTATGGTTTCTCCCACCCCCAGTTTAGGAAATGATGTGGACCATTTATCTTTATTTTAGATCTTCATTACCATGCTCTTCAGTTTGTAAGAGCTTGTGGAGCAGCTTAGAACAAAATCAATAGAGGCAGTACAAAGTCATCAAGCCAGTTAAAAGCAGAGCAGATAAACGGTGCAGCTGGGAAGCAGTTCTAAAAACCCCGGACTGACAATCCTAGGGACATAAAAATAAAGTTTTCATCTGAAATGAAACAGAAGAATGAGCTGTAGTTGTTCCAATTTCTGTAGAGAGAGAAGCTCAGCTACTCCCTTTGAGAATGGGATAGTGGATGGTTGGGGAGATCTATCAGAAGTCAGAATAACAGAGTTGGAAGGGACCCTGGAAGTCTTCTAGTCCAAACCTCTTCTCAAGCAGGAGACCCTAGACCACTCCAGACAAGTGGCTTTTCTTAAAAGCCTCCAGTGAAGAAGCACCCACAATTTCAGGAGGCAAGCCGTTCCACTGGTTAATTGTTCTCGTTGGGAAATTTCTTCTTAGTTCTAAGTTGCTTATCTTCTTAATTAGTTTCCATCCATTGTCTTCAGATGCTTTGGAAAATAGCCTCTTCTTTGTGGCATCCTCTCAAATATTGGAACACTGCTGTCATATCATCCCAAGTCCTTCTTTTCACTAGATTAGACAATATATAGACTATTTATATGGATATCTAGGAATGAGCTCAAACCAGAAACATGAGAATGCTAATTTACTCCATTAATAGTTACTGGACATCACAAGGTTAGGTAATCAAGCCAGAAAGCATTAAAGAAAAAGCTGTTCTATGAATTTTTAAGACCATTTTTTTTTAAAAAGTCAATTAAATTCACTGGCCATGGCAATGTACACTCATTAAAATTAACCTATCCAGTGAATTTTCCACATACCAGAAATACCTTACTCCCAATTTGAAGCAGATAGATTTTGTCTTGACTACCCTTCCCTCCATACCATACGATCCAGTTACTAAATATACTTATGAGACATTGATCCACCTGATAACTCTTGCTTTTTGTGATGTATCTAAAAAATTTTTTCCAGGAATGCTGTCAGTTTGATCCATTCTGCAGTGTATTATTTTGCCAAGAAATTATTATCAAGATTACAGCATGAAAAAATAAGCTGGCGTCCCATTATGACATGCAAAATGAATTGGGTACACACAATAGAGCAAATAAACTTACAATTCTGTGGGAAAGGCAGTCCAGTAGCTTGCAGAAACAGCATGTTACATGTATGAAATTTCAGCTTTCAATGTAAATTATTATTCAAATAATTGAAAGAGAAGAGCAGGTAGAGCTGGGGGGGGGGGCAGAATTTAATGTGTCATCAATGTAGAGTCCTTACATTCTCAGAAATGCTCCAAGTCCGACCCGTCCTGAATTCCATTTATCCTTATCAGGTACCAATTTAGTTGAACTTTAGTTGAACTTTGTATAAATTTGAATAAATCTCCTATGCTGTAACCTTATGAATGGTCCTGATTGTTTGCACCTCACAATAGCACTGCAAGGCTACTAAGTAGAATTGGCCAATGTGCTGAAGAGACTCAGGGTCTCTCAGGGTATTTGTTTCAAAATATTGAGATTTGCCTTTAAAGCCCTGAACATCACATTTGCCTAGCCATTTTGGTGATTTTCAGAGGTCCTCTTTTAGGGCCACCATTATGAAATAAATTTAAATGACTTGTTATATGGAGAAGAGAATCTTCTCATTTATTTCTTTATTAGGAAAGTTGGTATAGTGTCCAATTCTGTCAATTTCAGAGGTTCACATATATTCAATACAATTAAAACACAACTAATTACAATTGAGCAAAACTGAAAAGTTGTGTTGTCAGCACAACTAACTTTACCATTAAACTTGACACATACTTTTATTTTAAAAAAAAACATGGGAAACCTTTATTTGACTTTGTGCGCAAAATGAACTGTGCTATCTGAAATTGTTGATTAAAACGGGCTGTATTTGGGAAGAAGGATGTTACATTATGTAATATACAGGGACAGAAATAGTATTAATTATGTTTGCAACTGCTCCAAAGATCGGAAGTCTCTTTAAATATTGCTTTTTTCTTTCTCTTTTCTTGATCTCTACTGTTCACTTTTTCTTCTATTTTTCTAGCTTTCTGTTTTCCTTTTTATTTATTTTCCTTTCTTCCCCCCTCCCCTTTTTGGCAGCTTTTAATTTTATAAAATGATTTTCTTCAATAAAAGACACACACACACACATATTAACTGTATCAGTCAATTTTGGGTAGTGGTTAACATTTTGTATTGGTGCTTTGGAGAAATCTTGGTTCAATTCTACTCTCAACAATAAAAGCTTATAGAAAAGGGGTGTCAAACTCCACGGCCAGATGTGTCATGCACTGGCCACCCCAGTGGTACCCCAGTTTAGTGAAGGAGGAAAAGTAATGATATGTCACATGATGACAATGTGACGCCATGAGTTTGACACCCCTGTTATAGAGTTATATCAAGCCAGCCTTCTTCAGTTAACCCATCCTGTCTCATTGGGTTATTTCAGTACAATTAGGAAGAACAGGAGGAAGGGTTATTTGATTTCCTAAAGGAAAGGTAGGATATTTTGATACGTGAATAAATAAATAGAAAATATGCAGCCAGAAAGCCCTTGTGGAAAATTGTTAACATTGATTTATTTTTTTTAAGTCTTCTTGCTAGCATTTCTACAGGGTTTTTTTCTTCTTCTTCTTAGCAAATACACAATTTAGACTTTGATTATGGTCCTTGTATTTTTATAGCATCTTTCTCTGGGCTGCTTATTAATGCATTTTATTGCTTTTCTTGTTATATTAATATTATAGCTGCTGGTAACTACTAGATGGATTAGGATTATGCTAATTAACTAACAGTATAAAAGAAGCCAGAAGAGATTTTTATATCAATATTAACTCTTTGCCCCAACAAACCAATTTGCCATTTTTGAGTATGATACATCTTTGAACCAAGGAAATTGAACTGTTCACATACTTTATTATGAATCTTAATTAATAATAATTATAGATGGTGAGTCAGCAATCATTAAATAAGTATTTGTTCTAAGAAACCTAATCATTAACTATAATTATTCCAAGCAAGATCAGAAACTTTGCAAACAAACTGCTTTCCTCCAGCAGCTCTACCTTGGCTCTTTCTGTTTCTGCCACAATTAATCATTTATAAAGGACTTTTATAGGCAAAATGCTTCACACTCTTTGAGTGCAGTCCTACAGTTTTTATGCAAAGGTTAGAGGGTAGATGCATATGAATAACCAAGAGTTGAATTATAGTCTTCATTTTCATATTTTAAAACAATCATCTGGCCAGTTAAATTTCATTAGGCCAGAAAACTATATGAAAATTCATTAGGCCAAAAACTATATGACTTTTCCAAATCCATTCAGTTATCCATGCAATTTTACATGGTTTCAGCTTCTCCCAATGTCTTTTATGAGTTAGACAAATGACAGGTGAGATCCTTCAGCATAATTTGGAATAGGCATTTCTTAACTGGCTAATTCAGACTTGATTTAGATCCAATTATTCTGGTTCCCCCTTTGTCTTGAGTTTGAAGTCTGTATTCCTCAGGAAAACAACAACAACACACTTTTCAAGTACCTTGTTCAGCGGGAAAAAGTTGTTTCATATTAAAAACCCAGTTTTAAGTTGGAACTCTCAGTTATCATAGGAAAATAAAACTCCCAATGCCTGACTACTCTGTCTGGATGGACAAACGGTTCCATGCATAGGATTATTTCAGTAGAAGAGTTGAAGGATCCATTGTATTAAGGTTGGCCTATTTAGTGTAGTGGTTAAGCTGTCCAGCTCAAGTTCACATCATTGACTTTGGGTCAGTTATTAGTCTAAAGAATTAGGGATAAAGTGAAGGGAAGTGCCCATATAAGCATGGGTTTGGAATTTGGAGAAGTAAGATATCATTCCAACAGCAAACAAATACTGATTCTTCTCTGAAGATATACTATGAAGCTATACTATGGTATAGTATAATGGAAATTGGAGTGGGAAGACCAAGATTTTAGTCCTTCTTTCGGCACAGAAGCCTGAACAGTGAACTTGAGCCAAAATCTTCCCCTCAGTCCTAATTAGTATCAGACTTTGAAGCAAGCTGGCTGAAAAATACAACTCTTATATGCATTAACTTCTTCACTACATGAATGTGTAAGCACATTGTAAAACAAATGGGTTTTTGTAACCAAAATGGACAATCTATTCTGCCCATCTAGTATCTTTATAGATCTCATACATATCAGTTTCCTCTTCCCCCCCCCCCCAAAAATGTGGAGCAACGCAATATCAATTATCTAATAAGATTCACTTGTATCTCTGGATATTCTTTCTCAGAATTATGTCTACGAAAGTTGCCTGTCTTTAATAACAGTCGTTTTCCCATCTCCACCCCTTTGCCTCCTGAATTTGAAGCAGCTTTCTTTATTCGAGAGTTCTTGGCCTATTAAAGCTGGTAAAATCTATGATAAGTCTGATAAAGTTATTGCCTCTGTGGATTTTGGATTATATTCTCATAGCTACTATTATGTTTTCATGGAGACTTGAGTATCAACTGAAATGTTCTTGAACATGTGATGCTATTAATATTGAGAGGTTTCCCTCTCATGCAGGACATGATGTCTTTATTGCCAGTCTTCCTTAATAATCATACTTTACACTTTATTCCTCTTGACATAAATACTGTCAACAGTATTTATGTAATTTGCCCTTGGCAGATTGACCTTAAAATGGACTCACTTCTGGATTATTACAAAAGTGCTCAAACCCTGCTTACTATCTAAACAGAACTGCAGCAAATTCTTAGAAATGGAATAAATGGCCACCAAGAGCCTTGGTGGCACAACAGATTAAAGTATTGCTAACTAGCACCAGCTGCCTGCAATTACTGCAAGTTCAAATCTCACCAGGCTCAAGGTTGACTCAGCCTTCCATCCTTTCGAGGTAGATAAAATGAGGACCTGGATTGTGGGGGCAATAAACTGATTTTGTATAAAAAAGAACACCAATTGGGGGGGCCAAAAGCCCTACTAAGCAGGTATATACAAAAGTATGAAGGCTGTTGCTTAATGCATTGTAAGTCGCCCTGAGTCTCCAGAGAAGGGCAGCATGTAAATTGAACCAATAAATAAATAAATAAATCCTCAGATTAATCCACACCAAGTTATTAGCACTTAAACCTTTAGATTCTTAGAATCCAGAACTCATTTTGTTGTCATGAACCTCACTGACTCTCCCTCACCAACATCTGCATCAATCTTTTTCTCATAAATACTTAGCAATAAGTATTTATATGACAAAGCAATACAACAAAATTTATATGACACATTTGGGGACCTTTTATCTAGGTGTTGTTTCCTCCTCCTCCTCCTCCTCCTCCTCCTCCTCCTCCTCCTCCTCCTCCTTCTTCTTCTTCTTCTTCTTCTTCAAGAGATTATGTAAGATTACAGGAGACAAATATAATACAATACAAAGATAAAAATATGCCAGAATAGGATGGCCGCTCCACTGCATTCAAATATTTGACAATCTTGACTGGAAGAAATTAATCTAGTGTTCCTTATTAGCTAGAAACTGAAGATAAAGCTAAGTCCAGTTGCAAAGTCAAGGTACTTATTAGGACCCTTAAAGAAAAGTTTCTCTGCAAAATTGGTAAAAACAAGGGTCTTCCACCACCTCATATGACCTCTAACCAGCCTCTCCTCTAGTGACATTTGCACACCAAGATCACATGACCTTATGTAAACCCCCCCCAACCAGGGTGATCACATGGCCTCAAGTGACCTCCAACCAACATGACTCCCCCCTTGATGACCCTTGCATCTATCAATCACATGGCTAAGCAAACATGTAACCACACAAAACCACATAAAAGCAGCAAACTGAAACAAGATACTTCAACCAAAGTTCTGTTGATGATGTTACCTAGACTGGTGATGAAACTTTTGGAAGCCAACAGCAATAAGCCATCATCAACATCAATCTTTATTCTCTCAAATTTCCAGCTTTGTTGAAGGTTCTTAGTTCCCCATCTTTCATTTGGCTCCACTCTATCTCTGTTTCTTCCATTTGAACTTTGGATTGGACCTCTCAATATCCTCACCCTTAGGACTGGACTCTTCAGCCTTCCAATTTTAGATCTTCCATGATTGGCATTCCATGCTGCATCTTTTTCTGATTCATTATTCAGAGCCACAAACCTATGAAAGTCTGTGCTATTCTCAATTCTAATGCATTGTCTTCATGACCTGTAATAAAAGGAAATAATTCACAGTCCCATTACCTCACAGTGACCCTTTTTAGACTCCAACGCCTACCATTCTGCTCTTAGAGTTATAGCATTCCAATGTGCTATATATATAGATAATGTAAGGTAGCCAAGAAATATAAATAAAACAGCAGCAACTTTTAAGACAATTCTTAAATGTATGTACTGCCATTTTATTTTACTAACAGGGCTAATCTCTATCAATCAGTATTATTTTTCAGTACCAGGTAGAGAAAAAGCCATGAAGATGGTGCATAAAGTTCAAACAGGAGGTAAAGAGTTCAAACATAAATATATTTCAGGCACAAAGTAGCCTTGGAAGGAGAAGTTGTTAACCTCTAGATGGTGCTTAATGACAACTCCTACATTCCTCCTCATTGGCCATGCTGACTAGGACTCTTGGCAATAGTAGTTTGGCAACATCTGAGCTAAAGGATTTGTTCTCCATAAGCCTAACAAAGGATCATATACAAATGTCAGTATATAGACAGCAATTTCATCCATGTATATGGCACAGATGTTGATTGCTATATACTTTCTCACTGGCTAGATAGAAGATAGATAGATAGATAGATAGATAGATAGATAGATAGATAGATAGATAGATAGATAGATAGATAGATAGATAGATAGAGATAGAGGACAGACAGATAGGCAGACAGATAGATGGATGGATGGATGGATGGATGGATAGATAGATAGATAGATAGATAGATAGATAGATAGATAGATAGATAGATAGATAGATAGATAGATAGATAGATAGAGATAGATAGAGGACAGACAGATAGGCAGACAGATAGATGGATGGATAGATAGATATAGATAGATAGATAGATAGATAGATAGATAGATAGATAGATAGACAGACAGACAGACAGACAGACAGACAGACAGACAGACAGATGAATAGATAGATAGATAGATAGATAGATAGATAGATAGATAGATAGATAGATAGATAGATAGATAGATAGATAGATAGACAGACAGACAGATGAATAGATAGATAGATAGATAGATAGATAGATAGATAGATAGATAGATAGATAGACAGACAGACAGACAGACAGACAGACAGACAGACAGACAGACAGACAGACTGACAGAAGCAGAACTAGAATGTGTATTGAGATATAGTCAGAGAGCACAATTCCAGGGTGCCCTCCCACATTCAGGAATAGGTGAGGCAGCCCTGTGGAAAAAACCCTGATAAATTCATATAATCCAGGCAGAGAAAATCAACTTCCCTTTGGCTTTCTACCCTCAATCTGTGGAAGAAATGATGCTATTGTTGCATGTTGCAAGACAAACAATTGATGGTTCATTGCCTTTGACTATTTCCACTTCAGGAGTGTCTTTTAAGATTTCTGCAACAAGAACAGATACTAGGAAAAGAGCTTAAGGAGCTATTAATAAAAATTAGCTTTAGTTGTAGGATGACAGAAGTAGAAGTGCTTCAGATAAGAACTTGGAAAAATGCTCAGTGATGCAGACAATTAAATGATTATGCTTAAACAAGTAATTGAATAACTTTTTAAAAAACTTACTCTGTGGTTTCTCTACAGAACTTGTTTGTGTTCCTTTTAGCATCCTCTCCTGGTGTGAAGGTAAAGAAAGAAAAATGAGATTCTGGATTTTGTGAGAGACATCTTTGCAGAAATGTCAAAGATTGCATAACTTGCTATAATCTGGTGCTGGCAACACTTCACGTGGGAAGGAAGAAAGTGTGGACAGCAAACTGCTTCACGCTCTCAAGCATAAAGGGCTTTGGGGAATTCTGCAACTTTTAAAAGATATTTTGCTTCCATCTTTGCTGTGTGTGTGTGTGTGTGTGTGTGTGTAGAGAGAGAGAGAGAGAGAAAGATTGAAGGCAGAACAAGAGTAGAGGAGGTCAAATTCTCCATTTCAAGCATTGTCACTAGCTGTTCATAAGCAGTAGACACTTGCTACGTTTTAATTATGTTGTCTGCAAGTCACTTTGAAAAAAATAAGAACGAAAAGACTGTCTCTTCTTTTTGACACAGTGATAAGGCGTGAAGAAAAAAAGAAAAAGAAAAAAAGAGTAGTTCAATGTGAATTATACCATATTTGATTCTAACCAGGCACTTTTTTTCCTGAGCAACTTTCTGATGTTCTTCTTTTCCTTAACTTTTAATTTCCCTATCATTGTTTCCCATCCAATCCCCACTCCCACCCGCAAATATACAATATCATAGAATTATAACTGTTTTAAAGCACTGTGGAATTTTCTAAATGTGATCTTGATGGATTCATCCTGCAATCAATGATGAAAACAAAAGCAAAGCAAAACAAATCAACTTGGGAAAGGATAATTGGGAAAGGAATTGAGTATGTCTAGTTTAATGAAAAGAAGAACTAGGGGTGACAGGATAGCAGTGTTTCAATATCTAAGGGGCTGCCACAAAGAAGAAGGACAACCTATTCTACAAAGCACCTGAAGGCAGGACAAGAAACAATGGATCAAGGAGAGAAGCAACCTAGAACTAAGGAGAAGTTTCCTGATGGTTAGAACAATTAATCATAACCTTAAGAAAGGATCATATACAAACGTCAGTATATAGGCATAGATTTTATCCATGTATACAGCCCGATGTTGATTGCCATATACCTTCTCACTGACTAAATGGTTGAACAACTTGCCTCCAGAAGTTGTGGGTGCTCCAACACTGGAGGTTTTTAAGAAGGGATTGGACAACCATTTATCTGAAATGGTATAGGGTTCCTACTTGAACAGGGGGTTGAATTAGAAGACCTCCAAGGTCCCTTCCATCTCTGTTATTCTGATATCCTGATAATGTTACTGTCATTACTAATTAAGACCTTTCCTCCAAATGCCAACTCACCATGGGACAACTCACTGCAGGACAAGAGTTGCACTACTGTCAGAGAAATAGTGGAATAGAATCATTAAAGAAAGGAAGCAAAAGGAAAGACAAAATGAAATGTGAATGGCAAAAATAAATATATTTTTTTTTATTTATTTTAAATAATTAGGTTGTATTGTTAAATTGTCTTGCAGTGAGTTGTCCCACGGTGAGTTTGCTGTGGCGAGTTGGCCATGGCAAGTTGGCCACAGCAAGTTGACTGTGGTGAGTTGTCCCATTCTGGTAAGAGGTACAGCCTCATCTCATGGAGGAGAACAACTTCTATGTTTCTTTGCATTCTTTGTGTACCTTTTATGATCATTTCACTTCGCTCTATCAATGCTGGAAAGTAATTGTTGTCCTGGCTAAAGTCTATTTATTGTTTGAGGCATTGTTCTATGGGGAAACAAAAACTTCTCTCATATTCATTGCTTTCTTTTCTGTTCTTTCTTCTCTACTGAGTCAGCTTGGATCTGCAGCTGTTAGCTATTAAATTTTGCCTCTCGACACAGCCAGAGAGGTTTGCCAGAGTGATATCCAAGGAAGCACAAATTAAAAAATGCAATATTTTACAAGAATGAATCCAAAGGCATCCATATGCCAAAACATGTTATGCGTCACTAAGGGAAGTATATAAAAGAACCTTGCTTCCCCACCCCTCCCTCTTCAAAAGCTGTGAATGGGCTCTCTCAGGTGAATTAAAGCCTCTTGCTCAGTCTTTGCTTGAGATGTAAGAAACTTCATTTGGAATAATGTGCTTAGTGCAGATGGAAGAGGAGTTTGGAATATTGTAGTAATATACATTCCTATGATCCAAGGTATACAGGATGCTACTGCTTTAACCTTTTGGAGGGTGGGGGGAAGAGGAAGAGAAAACAGAAGAGATCCTTCTTTTATTTCAAATAAGCAATCCCATATTTGGACAAGGATAACTCATGAATATAAACAATGACAGAGCTATTTTTTGTCAGAGCCAGAAAATTTAGTGTTCCTCCATCTTGGATTCCATCCGGGTGCCACCTAAAACCCAGCTAAGTTTGAGTGGCAAAAGGAAATCCTAATTTTCTACTCCTTAAAAACAAGCAGATCCAGGATGAAAGAGATTCTGAAAAAGACTGACATGGGTAGGGTTGCCAACCAGCCCTTCCAAGAGTGTTTTGCTCGTACGCACTTTTAGTTACAGTGAATTATTTAAAGGATAAGAGCAGGATAACAACAGAGTAAAAATGAATGAACAAGAACAATGGCGGGGGAGGGGCGCGAAACAAACAAGGAAAAATATTGACAGATCACAATGGCTGGGAAAGCCAACATAAAAATATGACTTGAAAAAAGGTCTGAAACCTATGGGATCAGATATATCACAGAGAAGAGGTAATTCTTTCAGACAGCTGCCACCAGAGGGATTCTCTATGCAAAAGTGCCTTGCACACCATTGGAATATCTCTAGATTCTAAGGTGAGCCCTGTGCTATGAAGTGTCCACTGGCTTTGATGACAAACTGGATAAAAAACCCTGAGCAATGTTATAAAATAACACCCACGGTTATTACAATAATGTACTTCCAGTTGCCCCATTGACTCCTGATTTCCAGACCGGGACTGCAGACTCACTTTTGTGTTCACAGGTGAAGTGCATGTTTTTTTCGAACATGAAACTTCCTATAGGTCCTAAGGAGGATGTGAAAGAATGTTCAGAGAATACACAGTAGTGTATTCATTACTAACAGAAGTTTGGAAGAAGACAGCAGACAGATGCATTCTTCTTCTTGTGCCATATCCATCATTGGACGTTGGTGTATATGACTAATTTCAGGGGTTGCATCAAAAGGATGTCACTGCCTAGTGTTTGATGTCAATTGGCCTAAATCAAGAAATCTATAGGTTTCCAAGGTAGTGCTGCTCAGGGTTGTTGGGTTTTGTTTGTTTTTGTTTTGTTTTTTTTACTCTTCTTTGGCAGAACTAAAGAGAATTTCAGGGATGGTTTCTCCTTCATGTTCTACATGAAAAGGTATAGATTTTTGAATAAGCCTGTTTGAGAATAGAAGAAAATCATTATGAGGAATATGTTATATATCACAGTACAGCCCTTAGCAAAAAGAATGAAAAACAACTGAAAGATAAGGGCCCAAACCAGGGAATTATTATGAACAAAAATGATTTAAAATGCCTGGTTTGTGTACCGTTATTGCCACCATCATCTGTGATGTGACAAGGAGTGGGTGACAGAAGTAGATGAGCATAAGGTAGCAATGGCAAAGGCCTTGAATCAAACATTTTTCAAGCAAACATGCAATACTGTACTCTCTCAGATCCCACCAAAATACATACCATTTCTCTGTTTTAAGGAGTTGTTCTTAATGGCAAAGAACTTAAATATTAGTGCTATGTAGGGAAAAAAAAATCTCTGGCACTTTTTCAGCTGGTCCACATCCCACACATCAGTTAATTTCCCAATGGAAGATATCACAAGGGGGATTTTCCCCTTGGGCTTTTTTTATACAGGGAAATATGGGCAGCCAGAGAAGGTTCAGTGTTAGCACGAATACCCTCCAGCAATAAATTAAACATGAAAATCCAGTCAAAATACATTTGAAAGAAATTCTTAAGCTTTCTGAAAACACAGCACACACACACACACACACACACACAAAAACCTAAAGCCTCCTTTGTAGGAGAAAAACACTTTTGAGAAATAGCAAGACAGATGTTGCCACTGCTTGGCAACAATCCTCTAACACTTTACTTAAACTTTCCTCCCTGAAATAGTGTGATTGAAAACCCTGATAAATTATTTCTTGTGAGGAGAATTCAGAACCTTCCTCTTTTCTTCCTCCCCTCCCACCACAGTTTAACATCAAGACTTTACCTACAACTGCCTCAATTTCAGCAGACACATTGCTCACCTCTGTTTTCCTACAAACCTTCAAACCTTTTATGAAACCTTTTAGGATGGTTCATTTTTTGATTTAGTCTGGTTTGGTTCAGATGTCCTCCTGATCATGGACAGGTTGCTGGGATGATAGGTCTTCCTCCCATAATCATGTTCTTCCTAAAATTTGGCTTTGCCAGATTTCCAAGAGAAATATCATCTGGCCATAAGTGATATTTCCATCAGCAAAATGATCATTCTTCCACTTCCATTGACTAGTAACATGGGTCAATATGTTCATGCTGTATCAGCCTTTAAATGGTTTGAGATCTTGGAATTCAGTGGAGTGACATTCTTGTATAGGGCTTCCTTAGTATCAAAATCTGACAAGGGATTCAATTTTGTGAATTGAATTGAATTTGGCTATGCACCAAGAAGAATATATTAAGCAGACAAGTAAGAAAGGCCTTCTTCTCTTATTATGGAAAGACATTGTCCTGCCAGAGGCTAAGCTTATCCTCAACTTTATTACATTTAGTCCAAAGAGAGAATGCGACTGTCTGCAAATTTTGGGGTCTCTGTGAATTTAAATAACTTTATTGTACTTTATTGTTTGTTGTCCTATTATATTTATTGGTCATATTTTGTCCTTGATCTATTGCTATAAATCAAAATTCAGATATTTTTAGATAGATAAATAAATAACATTTATAATAGTATTACAAAGGAGAGCTGCAGAAAGAGCACCAATAAAAGCAGACATTAGAAGAAGGGGAATGGGAATCTGACTGCCACAAGTACAGAGAGCTGCTCTTATTGGTGTCCCTCCCCTCAATTTCTCAGACTAAAGACATAAATATAAGGGCAATTATGCAGCTTGCAAGAAATAGTTTCCTTATATTGACATGCTTTCTCCAAAACCTTTCCTTCTCCCTCTGTGGACTAGAAAAGGAGCATCGTTGAAAGAGATGCATGAGGCTTCTTGCTGAGATCCTCACAAGAGAGAAATCTGAGCTTCAGCAACATGCTGGTCTATTTAAGAATGGAGATATCCATTTCCAGTGATTTTTATAGAAAAGCATAGCAAGAAGAGAGACAGCAGGAATCCAGATAATTGAATTTTCAAACCACTGTTGTTACTCCATAGCCACATCACTCAGCAGCTGGATACCAATACCAATAATCCAATATCTCTTTTGTGATGCTCAAATGACATCTTAGTTTTTCTGAGGCATTTTAGGAAAGCCAGATTAAAATTTCAGATGATTCAGTGGGAACATGATTGGTATTTTTATGGCCTCCTAGGAGGGACTCACAGATACTCAATAAAGACTTAAAAAGAGAAAAATGCTTACTATATTCATGCCATCATGCTGGTGATACCTTTAAAATTTCTATCTATACTTCTTTCTCAGAGTTGTTGTTGGCCACCATTTATCCAAGAATTTGTCCCTATTCTTGCTCAGTTCACCTTGTATTAGTATTTCACAATCTGAAGAAGTGTATCCCTCACATCCATTGGCTTTTGGGGGGGGACAGCTGCAACAGTCTCCTGGGTTATATTTAAGTGTTTGTTCATTAGAACTCCATTATCCTTCTCACAGTTACTACTATTGAGCAAGATTTCACCTATTCTATACCTCTGCATTTGGTTTTTCTTGCCTAAATGTAGAACTTTAATTTTCTCACTATTGAATTTCATTTTCTTAGATATGACCTAGTGCTCAAGTTTATCAAGATCCTTCTTCTTGAGTCTATCTTCTGGGGTGTTAGCTATTCCTGCTAGCTTGGTGTCATGTGCAAATTTAATGAGTTCCTCTTCTATCCCCTCCACTAAATAATTGATGAAGATATTGATGAGTACTGGGCCTAAGACAGAGTCTTGGGGTACCCCACTGCACAGTACCCAAGTAGATAGCACTCAGACTCTGCCTCTCCTGTCACATCTATAATGAGATGGGTAGACATAACTGAGAAGAGAAAGTCCCTCAAATAAATTCAAGAAAAGCTCTTCTCCGGAACTCCAAGATATGCTATTCTATTTGCTACAATCAAACTAATAGGGATTGCTCTTCTGTAGATCTTGAAAAATGAATGCAGCTTCCTTTGTGACCAACGCTACCATCTCAGTCAAATCACTCCTCTGAGAAACATGAAGATGTCAATTTAGCACCTTGGTGGAAAATAGAGGCCAATCTGTGACACACTAGAGTACTATAGAGCCTCTCTTGCTTTGAGACCCTCTGCTCATGAAAGGAAGGCTTTCTGATGCTGAATCAAACTATAATACCAAATCTATTCAAGAAGTTAGGAGTCTAAAGGACAATTGATATTCATTCTAGAACAGGGGTCTCCAAACTTGGCAACATTAAGACTTATGGACTTCATTTCGTATAATTCCTCAGATAGACATGCTGGCTGGGGAGTTCTGAGAGCTGAAGTCTGCAAGTCTTAGAGTTGCCAGGTTTGGAGACCTCTGCTCTAGAGGCTAATCAGAACTTTCGTGTAACCATAGTTCAAATGAGCTCAAAGTCATTGACTGCTCAATGCGCTTTTACTATATCCCATGACTACCCTTGCATCCATTTCCCCTTGGAAATGAAAGAAAATCTTTCACAGCATTGAATGCATGTGATGGATTTGTCTCAAAATAATTTGAAAAGAATGCTTTGGACTGCCTGCAATCAGGGGGCATAAGAACTCTTTGTTTTTTACTGACACAGTTTTACTTTTTTTAGAGTTCCATGTAAGCAAAGAAGACACTTTAATTTTACTAAATCAATTCCTTAAAGCTATGGCATTTTCCCAGAACAGGAAGTGATGACTTTTATCAAGCTGTGCTTTCCTTTATGCTGATATCATACAAAATTTGTTTGTTACTCATGTTCCAAATTGGATCACTAAAGAGTCCCCATTACACTAAAGCTTTTCTTCTTCTCTTCTATTGTTGTTACTAGGAATAATCAGCTACTTTTATGCTGGGGCTTAGGGGCACATGGATCAGTCTGTTCTTTCCAAAACTAACTGGGATAACCTCTGCAGAAAGCTAAAGCTTCATTGGTTTTTCTGAATTAAATTATCCACTTTGGGCAAATTTCAACTCATGTGTAATGAAGGGTCAGAAATCTTGGAGTAAGTTGATAGTACTGTACATCAATATGTCAAATATTGTCATGCTATGTTATGTTCAGAAATGAATGTCATCATATTGCTCTTTTATGTATCAGGTTAATATTACATAAATGCCATCCTCTAATGATCAGATTATTTTAGGATTCAAATCTAGTGATCTCAGATTTTTACCCATCGCTTGCCTCCACACCACCTAATTGGCAATGGATGAAACAGATAACAGTGCTATCTAAAAATGATTGCTATATATTTATTTTCCAGAAATTAATATTTTAATAAGCATGCCCATACCACACATTAATTCCTTAACATTAAACCAGGGAAATTATTCTGATATTGCTTATTTTTAATGGGTATTCATTAACGTTACAACATTCCATAGCAAAACTATTCAAAAACTTAATCCTCCCCTCCAATTGATTTACAGATTTCTAATTTCAGTTGTTGAGAATGGAGCTAATATTTTATAACACTCACATGTACAGAAGATATCCTCCCATGTACTTATTTATTTGACATTCTTTGGCCTTGAGTGATTAACAGAAGGTGTTTGTCCATGACCCCAGCTCAGGGCTGCAATTATTACAGTGGCTAGAAAAACCTTCTCATTCTAATAAAGAACTGGACCTTGAGATACTTAATGTATTCTTCTGTGCCATGTTTTTGCCCGTCTCTTCTCTTCTTGGGAAGAGTGAAATTATATGAGGAAAAGATGTTTAAAATAGAGTAATTATAGGCCAAAGGCAATGTTCCCATTTGCTGCAGTGCTGTGAAAAGAGAAAGTTGACTGTTTCATGGACATTCCTGTCAAGAGCAGCTTTGGAAACAGATGCAATCATTGTTCCAGAGCCAGAACAGCAAGCTAACAGGAATTATCCCCTACAAACATAAGGTCTGTGGCCTCAGACTTTCACTGAAAATGATCTCCATTCTTATGGAATAACAACACTGCAAAAGAGAATTAAGGGAAAATGCTCACTAGTCCAAAATTTTGGGTTAATTTGTATGTATGGCAGTTGTTTTGGGGTGAAAGCTCAAAGAGTTTTATATACAACTCTGTATCTGGGAATTAGAGCGCTAGAAACAAGTTCTGTAATTAATTGCTCCCATGGCTAGATGTCTTGAACTAGGGCCTGAACTTTAGATTGACTTATTGAATACTGATCTGGTTTGTGTCTTTTTCTTTGTGCTTTCTGAACTAGAACTCTTGAAAGCTACATTAAGCTTTCTGCCCATCTCTCTAGCTGCATGCTAGTTGGCTGGGGAGGTATTAATTTACACAACTATATTTGCCTTCACTTTCCTGTGGTCTTTGGCTAAAAGAGGCCAAACATGTGGAGGGGGGGGGGATCTGGCTTTCACTGAGAATGTTTAGGACTGCAGAGACCTGGATAAGAACATAATCTTATTACTAACAAACCATAACAAAAAGAGGTTTGAATCAATTCTTTATTCCATTCCAATCAAGCACATTTCATTATTTGCTTGGTGTTCACAAGCAATTAACAATAGATTTTCATTCCTCTGTTTTTATATTAAGGCATTGCTAATGGAGTCTAATAGCTAAACGTGTCGAACTGTCATTGGGAAGAATTTTTTTGTTCTTGTTATTTGTATGGCCACCTATCTTAAGGGACAATGCTGGACAGTTCACAACAACAATAAAACTACAAAGCCATAACGCCATTAAATTAAAATTAGAAACCCAATGCCTCAGTCATCTTAATAGGATGCTGAACAACTGTCCATAGACTCACATCACTTCTACCCTAGCTCCTATGGGAAAAGTCATCTCTTTATGGCCTTCAGGGAAGCTGAAGTGTGAAGGCCTACCAGATGGCCAGAGGGAGGGTGTTCCACAAGGTAGAAGCAGCCATGGTAAATACATGAGTCACACTAGATAGCAACATTTAAGGGATGGGAGTGTGCCTGCCTTATTCACCTTGGTGAGCTGGGCAGATACTCTCAGGGAGGGATAGTCCTGCAAATAACCTGGTACTATGCCATGTAGATGGGACGTGGTGGCTCAGTAGCTAAGATGCTGAGCTTGTCGATCAAAAGGTCGGCAGTTCAGCAGTTCGAATCCCTAGTGCCACATAATAGGGTAAGCTCCCGTTACTTGTCCCAGCTTCTGCCAACCTAGCAGTTCGAAAGCACATAAAAATGCAAGTAGAAAAATTGGGACCACCTTTGGTGGGAAGGTAACAGGGTTCCATGTGCCTTGGGTGTTTAGTCATGCTGGCCACATGACCACGGAGACGTCTTTGGACAGCGCTGGCTCTTCGGCTTTGAAAGGGAGATGAGGACTGCCCCCTAGAGTTGGGCATGATCGGCACATATGTGCGAGGGGAATCTTTACCTTTACCTTTGTGCCATGTATACATGTAAATGGGTAACCAGTTTCTTGAATTGCATCTGGAAGGAAACTTGAAGCCAGTGAAACTCATGCAACAAGTGTGTTAAACCTAGGGGTGCCCAACAGTGTGGCCTAGTTATAGCTTTCAGATGATCTTCAACAACAGTCCTATTTAGATTGCATTGCATTAATCCAAATAGGAAGTGACCAAGGCATGAGTGACTCTGAGCAATGCACTCCCAGTCCAGGAAAGGGAGTTATTTGTGCACAAGATGAATCTATGTAAAGTTCTCCTGGCCATAGCTCTTATCTGCTCCTCAAGTCAAAGCAATAATTCTAGGAGGACCTCCAAATTGCTCACCTGTTCAACCTGAGGGAGTGCAATAGTATCACCTGCCCAATCCAGACTGGAAATGTATAACTGGATAAGATATTCAAATCACTTCCTTAAATTTTAAAAAGTAACACCAATACAGTATAGCATAATCAGATTCATTTACAAAATAAAATTATGCAAATAGACTAATTCCTACAGCAGTTACATTAAAGCAGTGAAGAAAATGAGACATCTGTTGGCCATCGAACTCCAGCAAAGAAGCATTAAAATGTGCCTCTTAAAGCAATTCCATATTCTCAATCCCATAATAACAAGGGTTGTTCTAGCTAGCTGTTCATTAGAGGTTGAAATAAAAAGATTCCCTTGGCTGACTTTCAGCTTCACATATGAGGATTCATCATGGTGCAAGGAAAGACTAACTTTAAGTACAGTATTGTAATGCTCCTAAACTACCCAGGGTTTAAGATGTAATTGCAAAGCTACACCCATCCATTAGAGAAGGGAGAATGATGATGAGATTGGGAATGTAGGGGAAATGAACACAGAACACAGAATATCATTAGAGTTGGAAGGGACATTGGAGGTCCAAGGAAGATACCCTATACCCATGTTGGTGAACCTATGGCACGCATGCCGGAAGTGGCACGCAGCACCATTTTTCTGGGCATGCAAGCTGTCACCAAGCTCACCTGAAATTATGCATGCACCTGCCTCTGGTGCACATGCAGGTAATTCAGGGGACCAGCTGATCTTCAGAGCTCTCCTGCACATGTGCGTGTGTTTGTGCATGTATGCGAGATTGTGCGCACATGCACAGATAGCATTTGTGCACATGCATTGCGCCTGTGAAAGCTGTGCTCATGAGCAGATGGTGCAGTTTCACAAGCAGCATGCACTAGTGCACATGCGTGAAAGCTATGCGCATATGCAGATGGTGAGGTTGCATGCGCAGCTCGTGGGGAAGAGCCACGCATTACCACGGATGGCACGCGAGCGTGCACAGAGCATGAAGCATGTTCCTGTTTGGTACTCGGTAAGTAAAAGATTTGCCATCACTGCTTTATACCTTTTCAAACAAATGGCTGTCCAGTCTCTTCTTAAAAGCGCCAGTGAGACACACCCACAACTTCTGAAGGTAAACCCACTTCCACTGGTTGATTGTTCTCACTGTCAGGAAATGTCTTCTTAGTTCATCTTGTCTTGCCTTCTGGTGCTTTGGAAAATAAGTTTTTTGTGGCAGTCCTTCACAAGTGCAGTAATGGTACAGTGAAGAACCAGTTTGATGTTAAGACACCAGGACAGAAAGCAGGAACGCAAAGCCTGCTGAGTAATTTTGGGTCACTTGTTCTCTCTCAGCTCTATGAAGAAGTCAAGGGCAACAATCTGAAATTTCACCAGGAAAACTGCAGAAACTAATCGAGATCTTTGCCAGGAGTCAAGGCTGATGTGGTACACAGAAAAGTGATACAGAGGGATCCTGCTGCACTTGACACATAATGGCAAGCTAAGAATCTTCAGTGGACAGTAGATTGAAACCATTTCAAATAGTTGATTGCCCTGTGAAAACATGAATGTGAATTCTTTTCTTATACCCTCGCCAGGTTAAACTTGGTAGTAAGAGATTTTGCTTAGGTTGAGATAAAACAAATAACCAGCAGAGGGAATTTCCCAACCAGGGAAATTCAAATACATGTTTTATATTAGTCCATCACACAAACATTTTAGGAGAAAGGGGTTCCAAAATTTCAAATATACCACACCTTAAGAAAATTACCAATATAGGAAGGCTGGAGGGTTCCTGTTAAACTTCTTATGTTCTACCCCAATTCTTGGTATTCAAGTTCATTAAAAAAAGTCCATATGATTCTTGCTTCCTTAATCATGCTGTGTAGTTAAGGCATCTGATTATATTGCTTCTTTGTTGACCTTTTTCATGGCTTAACAAATATCTTGGTTTGTGTTCCTCCTCCATAGTGCAAGGTGGAAATTATATAGTCATATTTGGTATTCCTGTCCTGGGAAATTGTTCTTGATGTTTCTCCCACACCTGGAAAAGAGTTCGTGGTTATAATTTTAACTGCAGATTTATATGAGTTTTAAATATTCTGTCTATTTTTGTATTCCTTTCTACACACCCACACTAAGAACATATAAGTTTGGACTGAATCCTAATTAAAAATAGAAATACTTTAATGACTCTATCATGATTACTTTAATTGTTGAAGCCAATTTTGGGAGAAATAAATTGTGGAATGACATTACATTTAATTCATTATTTTTTTCTTCAGAACTTCATATTTCTGTTCAGATAATATAGAAACCAGAGTTCAGCATGTAGGAAGTTAATTAGTTCATCATTCTTGGCTGGAAAACACTAGTGCAATTTCAATTTTACTCATACAAGATTCTCATTAATGAAAGTACCTGCTTGGGTCATCATTTTGGAGTTTGTGATTTAAAATTAAAAGCTAGAGTTAGGAAGAACATTGACAAGTTTCAATCTGTCTATGATAAGAAATGATCCTCGAACAAATTAGATGTTATTAATGAAAGAGAATATGAAACGAAATCAATGCAAGGTTGATTGCCACATACAGTGCAACTTGTTTCAGTTTTATTTACTAATGCTTGAAATGCTACTCTATGGAATTGAATAATCTGTTCTAAGCCTTTTGGGGGACTTGAATTTTCAATTATTCAAGAGAAACTTCCACATCTATAAAACTATTTGTAGAATCAGAATAACATAAGAAATGTCATCTAGATGTAATATCTCAGACTTTTCCAGGCAGTGGAGGCTGGAGATCTTTTGTGAGAACACCACAAGACTCTTTATCTAAGTAGCTAAGAGGCACAGAATAAAATAGCAGAGAAATCATTCTCCCATGATCTAAGCAGTTTCTCCAGCACTGAAAGAGAACTGGTCCAGTTGGATGCAGGTCTGCTCTCTATCCAGGGAGGAAGGAAAGAAGGAAGAAAAAAGAAAGAAAGAGATGGGAGAGGGAGAGGGGGGAGGGAGGGAGGGAGGAGGGAGGAGGTTTCCTATGCTCATTGCCAGCTTCCTACAAGGAAATACAATGGGAAAGCAGGAAGGAGGTTGGAAGTCACTCCCACTCCTGTTGTCTTTTTGCTCACCCAGTTCTGTCATTGGTTGGTGGTTCAGTTGATCCACTTCCTTATTGGTTTGTTCAATGTCCATGTATTTGTTGATGGACCCATTGTTAGAATGCCAGGTTTCAAAAAAGTCATGTGCCTGATGGGTTTTTGGCATGGCCAATGACTTTGGCTTCATCCCAATCAAACCAATGTTATTTGTGGTGTGACTGATGATCAGAAACTCCAAATATTGTTTGACAGCCAGCTGCTGTTCATGGATTCTGTTTTTTAACTGTTGTCCTATCTGCCCAAGGTAGAACTGAATACAATTGTTGCAACTGATTCTGTATATTATTTTGGTACTGTCTTTTTCCCGTGTTCTATTTTTAATATTTGTATGTTCTTGCCTAAGTGTAAATGTGGGTTTGTGGGCTATTGTTATTCCTAGGGGTTGCAGTAGCCCGGCAGCCACTTCTAATGTGGCTTTGATGCATGGCAGGACTTGTTTCTGTGTTGCGTCTCACTGTGTCGTTTTTCAGGATTGGGTGCTATGCATCATAATATAAAGTTCCTGGGATAACTATTGTGGAGGAAAATGTTGAAAAGGGTATTTCTCCTCTGCTTCTCCTAGGGCTTTGGGGTTGCAATGTATTCATTGCACACATACACACACACAGAGACACAGAAAAGGAAAAATAAATGAGATGAAAGAGAAACACAAGAGAAAAACCCAGGTGCCTGTTGCAACAAATGTGGAGTTCTTATACAGATTATTTTGAATGGAATCAATTCAGGGGATATAATAATAAAAATGCACATTTTAACTCCATTAGTGCTAAAACACCCTTTTTTGTAGGCTCCAATTTAATTGCATTGTTTTAACCATCTTTTGTTTTTTCGGGGTTTTTTTTTAGCAAATTTAACTCTTACAATTAATTTCAACATACAAATATGAATATCCAGCTTCATAATTGCACTTCTTTCACAGGATAGGGAAACTCTCGTACAGCCTGTCCAACTTTGGTAGAGTTAAGACTTGTGGACTTTCACTCCCAGAATTTCCCAACCAGCAGGGACACTCCTGCTCTAGAATATATTTAATGGAAGGGACTTCCTTTTTGTTGCAGTTTCTATTGCATTGGTCAAAACCTAAGTGCAATTCAACATGGTAAAAAAATTGTACAGAATTATACAGTCATTCAAATTAAGTAGAATTATACATTTGGTTCAACAATATAAAGCATTTTTTTCCAAGAACTCTATTCTTTTAGACTGTTTCTTTCCATCAACTCTTATTCAGTACATATAACTGTAGACCTGCATTTAGATTTAATTGAAAGAGTCAAATACGTTTCAGTTCTGTCATGCTATCTCTTTTTATAGGAATAAAAAGCTACCAAAATGGCATCTAAGGGCAGTGGAGTATATTTCCTTCTTGTCTTCATGGGTAGCTACTGAAATTTTCCAAATTAAATGGAAAAATAATCTTAAGAAAAAAAAATACCGTCATAATACTTCCATTTTATTAGGCTCAAATCCCCAAATGTGCAAGTATATTTATTAAATTACATTATGTGTGAGAGAGAAAGGGACAGAAATTAAACAACACATCTATTATTAAGGCTGAATTTAAGAGCCTTAAATCTAGAAAAAGAGTTCTACTTAAAAAACATAGTTATGGAAGAGAATAATAGATTAAACCAAAGTTACTTTTGCTGATTGTAAATTAGATCAAACCATCCAATTTTGGAAAATCAAAAGGCTTCTTTGAAATATATATCTAATAACTTGATCATTCAAAAATGTCCAGGCAGCTCTGTATTTACAAGATCAGGCAGACAGCCCTGTATAACATCAAGAAACATTACTCCTGAGTGCATTGATGAATGATTATAGAATATATACTTCTGAGTTATGTATTTAGCCAGTGAAATTACTCTTTTAAGCCTTTACAAAAAAGGATGAAGGGAACTTTTGCCTAAACATGTCATGGAATAGATTGCTTCCCCATAAGCACCTACTGAAACATATTTTGAGTGCTTTATTACAGGGACTGTAATTATGACTGCCAATGTACTATGGTTTTCAGCCCAAAACCTGAGGTTGGGAGTGCAAAGGGAAAATTAAGGAAGGCAATTGCAAACTTTGCCTTACAATCTTTTTCCAGGTTATTGCATCCATTGGCATCAGAGAACAAGCACCAGGTTGGTGCTTAAAGGGAACATACTGGGAAAATAGCTCTAAAGGGACTATGACTCCCATTTTGATTTATTGGTACCAATCTCAGTTCATTTCAAAAAAATAAAACCTGAGTAATGCTAAAGTTAAGTTCCATCTTGAATGTGTCTTCATTTTTTACTTTCTATATAAGTGTCAAGAGATTGCTACATTTTTAATGGATAAAGAAAGTGGAGTGTTGGGTATAATGGGGAGATAGGAAGAACGGAGAGGAGTGGGAAACTAGTACCATGTTCCCCTGAACATAAGACCTGGTTTTATTTTATTTTTGGCCACAAAACAAGCACCAGGTCTTATTTTCAGAGGATGTCTTACCCGCTTACCTTAGGACCACTGCAGCCATGTCTCCCATGCCCTGACACCTTTTACACCACTGCCCGACCACACAGGAGGCTGTGTGGTGCATTGTGCCATTGTGCATACTAGTGGTAGCAACGGTGCAATGAGCCATGCAGCATCCTGCCACAAAGAGTGACAATTGCGCAATCCACCACATGGTGTCTGGTCATGAGCAGCCACAAGTAGCTGCAGAAGACTTCTGATAGTGATGCGACAGATGTTGCGGCATGGAAGGCCTGGCTGCAGTGGTCCTAATGTAAGTGGGTGGGGGGCACGTGGGGCAGCTCTGTCCCCTGACCCCCTTCCTAGCTTAATTTTTATCCCAGATGGCAGGCAGAACTTAACTAGGGTTAATTTTTGGGGGGTAGGGCTTATATTAGGTACAGGCGTGAAAATTAGGCTAGGGCTTGTTTTCAGGGTAGGCCATACTGAAAGTAAGGCAACCTTCTTTTACTAACAATGTGCAATCTAAGGAAGGAAGTCAAAGGGACAGTAGTAGTGATCTTGTCAATCTAAAAATTGTTTATACTACATCTTTTTTACAAGAGCTCATTTACCTCAACAGGAATCAGCATCAGCTGTGAGGGTTAGGTTGCCCTGAAAGAGAGACTGACAGGTTCTAAATTAATCAGTGAGTTTCTATGCTTGAGAATGGGTCGTAATCTGACCAAAATGTTGATTTTCTATCCAAAACCAACATTTTAACCAATATATGATAAAGGTCAGCCTGGGTAAAGCATTTTATTATTCATGATTTAATCCTGGATCAAAGTGTGGATTTAGGAATAGCACTTAGTCTTATATATTGCTTCATACTGCTTTACATCACTCTCTAAGTGGTTAACAAGTTTACAGAGTCAGCATATTGCCCCCAATAATCTGGGTCCTCATTTTACCAACTTTGGAAAGATGGAAGGCTGAATCAACCTTGAACCCATCAAGATTGAACTCCTGGTAGTAGGCAGAGTTACCTGCAATACTGCATTCTAATCACTCCATCACCACTGCTCATACACAGTCTACACAGTCACAACAGCTGACTGAGAGAATGGAGTAGGTCATCTGTCACCACTCTCTCCATTGGGGTTCTCCATGTGCTGTAGGCTTGGACTGGAAAGTACAAAGCATTTATAGGTCTTCTGTCTTGCTGACTAGATCCTTCATTTAGCATTTCACTAAATGTTAGTGTCTGCTGTTGCATTTTAATGGTACTGGTATTACAGGAATACTTTTAATGTATACTTCAGATACATTAATTACTCCTTAAAATCACCCAAATCACTACAATCACTAAAAATTAGACTCTCAAAGCAGTGGATTTTTTTTTCTAGGAATGTATGGAAATCTGAAAAAAGTCAGGCTGCAATAACAACTTGCTTAGTGCATTCATGTTTGAACATGAATGCACTAAGCTTTAGGTCTCTGCATTCTCATATGGAGGCTTTTTGGGACTCCATATGAGAATGCAGAGACCTAAACCAATCGGGATGATTATGAGCATTTCATTGGATTCTGTAGAGATTTTCAGCCATCCAGGTCATGCTTGTCCCAACGGTGCTTTTTCAGGAGACAACTGGACTTTCTTCTGTTTTCTTTTGAAAATGTTTCATTTCTCACTCAAGAAGAAGCTTCTTGGATGAGAAGCTAAATGACTTCAAAAGAAAAAAAATCAAGAAATCCAGTTGCCTCCTGAAAAAGCACCTTTGGGATTTCATGGGATTTGCCACTCATATTAGAGCTCAGATATTTCTTAATATCATCTATGGTCTCTGGAAGTCTGAACTTGAAACCTCCAGCATGTAACATACATACTCCTTCATTATGATATAACTCACCACTGCCCCCCCCCATCCCTCTTTCTCACGTATTTGCATTGAAGATCATCTGGAAAACCTTGGAGAGCTTTTCTGCACTATTCTTTCAGAGAACCAATGCTAATGCAATCAAAACTTTAAATGGAATCAACTCTCTGAATTGAATTGGAAAGCTGAATGCCTTTGAATTGATCCAACAATTTAGAAAGGAAAAAGGCATTTGCTTCAATATCAGTTTGGAAAATTGAATTGACCTGATTTGATGCTTCAATTTAACTCAGCGTTCAGAATTTAGCCAAAACACTAAATCGGGTGAAATAAATCAGGTGATCAAAGATCAGACTGAACCCTATCTGCATATTCATGGCACGCAATCTTACTGAAATCCTAACATTACCATTTCCTCTAGAAGCAAGAACATTTTATTGTAAATGCTTCCACTATTGTGTGAATAGAAAAAAAACACACCAAGTGGTTTTATCCTATCCCTATGATAGGCTGATTATCACTGGCAGGCAGTAACCATCTTTGGAAAAGACGACAATAAACCCATCACAGAAAGATGTATTAAAAGTACAATCAGCTCACCATCTACATGCAGAATAGCATATTTCCATTTCAAATGTGAATCGGTTTGAACCTTTCATATTTTGACACATTATCTTGGGGATTGTGCTCCCTCAGGAACCATGATCAGTATTCTCCTTGAGACTATATCTTCAGGATCAGCAATTTGATGTTTAAGGAAATTGGGCACTGGGGCTTTTGTTGAAAACTAGATATGGCATCTAATGTTCCTGTTTTGATCACTGCTCCAGTAAACACAGAGATTGTTTTCTTTCTCATTCTGAAAAATACAGAACGGAATGCTGTACTCTATTTGCCAAACAATACAATAAATCTTTTTTTAAAAAAGGAGTTAAATTAATGAGACACTTTATATCATTAAACTGCAAGGCATTGTCAATGGAGTTAAGTATTAATTGAACATGACAGAGGAGGGTCCGTACTGGAATCTCTGTTAACATATAGAGCAGAGTCTTAAAGATTTTGGAACTTGACAATGAAAAGTGGAGCCATTTGTATGCGTTACATATGTAAATAGCAAGTGAAGCCAGGGATGTAGGTTTCACTCAGGTCTGGGTTTAGCTGGACATTTGCATGTCCACCGCTGATTGGTGGATTCAAACGGTGCCCACCACTGATTGGTGGATTCAGACAGAGGAAAAAGTAAAGCATTGTCAGTGGCTGAATCAGTGGGACAGCTCCCTTTAAAAGGGAGTGCTGCGGGCTAAGCCTTTCCAGAAGTCACTTACTTAAATAAAGAGCTGAAGTTACCGTCTGTCATCCTGCCTCTTCATTGTCGCACGATCTAACAGTATGTGTGTTCTGTCTTTGTTTTTAAAAAATGTACCAAGTGTTATATTCCTTTTAGACTCCATTTGGGAGAATAATAACTGAGAACATCTGAAAGACAAGGAGATTAGAAATGGTGTATTAGAGGAAGAGAACTGACATTTGGAAGGATGGGAACTGCCATGGTCTTGACTAGGATAATCTCAGGTCTAATTCACACAAATGGCCATATTGGCAGATGTTAGACTTATGTTTCACCATAATTGAATCATTCCATGGTTTCAGTAAGTATCATATCTCCCATAACCTCCACAGGGTGAGAAGAGGAGCACTTATGATGATCTGTCATAGGCAAATAATGGCTCCAGATATATGTCTAAGGTCACTTGGGGGTTTTCTTTTCCAACTATTTGTGCAAAAATTATTACTGCAACAACACTGGGAAAAAAATCATCCTTTCCCTCTCCCATTGCTAGTATATTTCACTAACAAGACAACTCCTCAACCATTTTCTAAAGCAACAGCTAGGTTGAGCACTTGAATTTCATGGAAAGCAGGCTCACTGCTATGGACTTCTCTGCTAAGAAATGTGTAAAAACACAGCACGCTGACTTGGACATAGCAGTAAACATGATTAGATAACAACTTGGACTTCACTTGAGTGAAGACTTGAGGAAAACCTAGCCAGGAGTCTCTGCTTCCAGGAAACTTTTTGAAATTACCTCCTATAATGATCTCTGCTTGCATATTTGGCAAGAAGAGCAGAAATTGCCCTTAAAATTAATATAAGTGGAAAAGAGCAGTCACAGGCACAAGGAGAACATGTAATATCTATGATACCCACTTGCTCCTCCATTTTTGCTTCAACATGGGCACGATCATTATTCTTTAATTGGTATAGAATTCACTTAGAATTTAAAGCACAGGTTATATGAAGTGGGATGAAGTATCAAGGCTGGCTAATGACTTTAACTAAACAAGATTTTATTATTTTACTTCCTTGGAGTGCTCATGATTCTTCTTGTCAAATTTTCACTTAAGAAGTAAAAAGTACTTCTTCTGTTATGCATTTAATCTTTTCTCCATATCTCCGTATCTCTAAGACGTCAATATTTTTCAGCCAAAAGAAAACCTTACTCAAAAGCTTTTGTATTTCAAGCAATTGTCAATTGCATGGCATTCCTTTTGGATACCCTATTCCTCCCCAAAAGTGGAGATTAAGAAAAGGAGCATTGTTGTTTTTCTAACTTGGCATGACTCTTTTTTTTTTAAATTCAAATCAAAACTACTGGAAGGTGTGAATACTGACAGGTACATTCACAATCATTCTGGAAACAAGAGGAATTTTGGTTCTTTCATCATCTCTCTGTCAGCCAGCTGTTAAAAAGAGCTCCCACTGAAACTAATAAGAGGTAGTCAGGGTTTTTGCTGGAGTTGTTATGTGCACCTGTGTCTGGAAGCTCCAGTTTTACTGAAGATAAGGGGAAAAAAAGGAGGAGATGACAACAGTGAAGAGGAATGCTGAGAGGAAAAGAAAAAAAATAGAGGCTGTGGTCAGCCCACTGGAGGAAAAGTGGAAGAGTCTTGCAACAAATAGAGTCACAAGTAAAACAGAAACAGTTTGACAAAGAGTTAAACGATTGACTTACCCATCAGTCTGCTAGGAAAGAAATCTCCAGAGTAAAATAAATCCAGGGCAGAGAACTGGAAGAGGAAAAAGACTGAAAGTTAAAGTAATCCTCACTAAAGTGCCCCCAATTATATAATAAATTCAATGAATGGGAAGTTTTCTCTGTGTACCTACTTCCAATAAGAACACCTATCTTATTGTTAGGAAATCATTCCTAACGTTCCTTCTGAATCTGTCTTCTTGCATCCTCATGAGATTATTCAGCTTCCTACACTCTATGATGTAAAAAAAAAATTGATTGTGACATTGAACAGAGTTTCCTTATCAGAGCTAAACACACTCATTCTCTCAGTCTATTTTTTTAATCTGGAGATCCATGTTAATATTCACCGCCTTTCCCTGAATCTGTACTGATGTTTCAGAATATTCTAACAGTATAATCTAGAGAACTGAAATTGAAGATGTGGCTTGTACAATGCAAAATATAGTAGAAACATTGTTTTCCAAGCTTTTAATATTTTATTTTATTTATTTTGTCAAGCATGTATTAGATAACATATATTAAACATAAGTATGAATATATGAGATGGCTAGGTATGTTGGTGTGCTTATGCATGGCCCTTAAAGACTTCTTAGGAATGGGGAGAGAATAAAATTATACTTTTATTTATGCAATCTAAAGTTATTTGTCTTTTTAGTAATTACATTAAATTGCTGATCAGAGCCAGTTATGGAAGAGTTGAAAAAGTCAAGATGGCTGTCATAGTTGTATGATTTAAGTCCTACATTTAATGCACATGTGAACATTGATTCACAACTGCCATCTTGATTATTTTTTTTACACACGCACACACACAGCCTGACACTAGTTCTGCTGATTCATCACACCCCAAAAACTGCTACCTTTTTAAAAAATTATTGGCAAATAAATTGTGGCACATGATCTAGATCTCTCATAATAACATATGATTCTGCATTTCTGAAGAAAACTAGAGAAGAAACCTAAATGGTATTGTGGAGCAGACTAAGATGGACTAGGAATTATGGTATTCAAGTTCAAAATACTCAACCATGGATACTGAATAATTGATTTTGGGTCAGTTCTTCACCAATCTCAGAAGACTGGTGCTGTGGGAAAAATTAAAAAAAGTTATATTAAATATGTTGTCCTGAGCTGCTGGAGAAAGGGAAGAGAATGTAATTGTAATAGATCAGGGCTGTCAAAGTGGTGGCTCGCGAGCCGGATGCATCACGTGTAGGCCTCACCCACCCCAGCTCCATGAAGGGAAAAATGTCAGACAGACAGATTAACAGAGTTGGAAGGGACTTTATAGATCATTTAGTTCAACCCCCCGCTCAAGCAGGAGACCCTATACCATTTCTGACAAATGGCAGTCCAATCTTTTCTTGAAAGTCTCAAATGATGAAGCTCCCACAGTTTCTGAAGGCAAGCTGTTCCATTGGTTGATTTTTCTCACTGTCAGAAAGTTCCTTCTCATTTCTATGCTGAATCTCTCCTTGATCAGTTTCCATCCATGTTGTAATACGTCATGTGTCAGCAACAAGTTTGACACCTATATAATAGATAAACAAATAGAAATAAGTTAATAAATCCCCTCATTCAGGTAGATCCCTCAGCACACAAATAACTTGTCCTCTCTTGACAATTTAGTGACCATAGAGCCCATAGAGACAAAGGGACTAGAAGATGACAAGACATTATGATGAGATTTCTAGTTGATAAGCTTGATCCGGAGAAAGTCTACAATCTCCAAGAATCTCAGTTAATAGGGATGTTGTAAGACTTATTTGAAGAAATATCTTTTTCCACAAAACATATCACATAATGAAGGCTGGTAGGCTGAAAAATCTCATGTTCTCAGCAAAACTCAACTCAAAACTGCAGGCCATCAGATAGAGAACCTTGCAGAGTGACAACACATGAGAAAGATGTTACAAAAAGTTTTGAAGAAGGTAAAAGAAGGTAAAAACTATCAAACGCTAATACAGAAAAAGAAGCAATAAAAGAAAAGGAGAATTTTTTTAAAATCTAATCTAATTTCCATTCTTTTTTTTAAACATATAGGCAGCTTCAGTGTCACTGTCTGGCTCTATTGATATAGCACACTGAACTAATTACTAAACCCCAAAACCCAAATGGAGCAGAAGAGAATTAGTTTTAACTCAAAGTAGCTCTGAAGTTGTTTGAAATTGCCTTATCCTTATTCTCCAAAAGATGACCAGGGAACACATCACTGAGAAGTAGTTTCCAAAGGTTGCCAATTTGTCCTCCAAGAGGAAGAATTGGCAATATAGAATGGCTGCAAAAGCTGGCACTTTTGTTGTATAACTTACTGCCAAGAAGTAATTGTGCAATTGCAGAATTTGGTGTGGAAAACTCTCCCATCTGGGTCAAAGAAATCCATCTCATTGTGATTTTTTCACAACAATCCACTCATCTCACACACAAGGCTCCACAATCTACATGATTTGCTAATTAATGTAGATGTACACATGTATTCAAATGTATATATAAATATATGTACATTTTTAGAGTACGTCACTTACTTAAAACTGGGAAGCTTATCTAAAAGAAGTGCCTAAATTTACACTGCCAACTCACAGTAAGATTCTTGATATGTTGCCACAAGCATCTGAGACAAGGATTAAAATGAGCCATTACTGAATTGTTCCTTTATTGGGTGCTATGCAAAATGACAATCTTGAAGAACCAATTTAGGTTAAAACACATGCATGTACTTTTTATTGCTGGAAATGAATATCAAAACAAATTATGTAATTGTAGTTGCTCCTAACTTATCTATTCCTATTATGTACAACTGTTCAACTATACAGAGTGACCAGTCCTTGAGATGAGTGAAGAAAAAGTAAATTAATCAATTGGTGACAGGGCTGATGGGTGAATGAAACAGAACATTAAGAAGGCTGATGATTTTTTGTGATAATGGAAGTATATTTGCCACTTGCTTCTCAGATGAAATATTTATACATCTTTCTCACCATTTTTGAATCTTTTAGAAGACATTGCTTCCAGCATTGATGTCTCTGCTAATGTACACAGTACAAAGATTATGTAGCTGACAGTTGTTTTCCTGACTGGTTTTCTATCTTAATGCATGAGGTGATCATCTATTGATCTGCAGGACAGATTTTTCTAGGAACCAATTATCCTTTAAATCCAGAATCTAAATATTTCAAATTCCACAAGTTTTTTAAAGTTTCATCATGGTCATTACAATCATTAGCATAAACTAATAACAATCACTCTACAATAACAATAACAATAACAATTGGGAAGAAACAAAAATAATTGGCCACCCCACCACACACGTGAATTTATTGAAGCCTGGTATTCTGCCAAAGGAGCAATTAACATCTAGATTCAGCATATGAATCAGAGGTGGGTTCTAAAATTTTTTACTACCAGTTCTGTGGGCATGGCTTATTTTGTGGGCATGGCTTGATGATCATGTGACAATTCTTTAAGATTCAGCAGAGGTACTGGTCTACCAGGCTTTTAACTGCTTGCAGATCTGTACCGGTCTACTTATTAGCATTTGAAGGCACTGGTCTACCTCCACACTGCCTTTTAACACTGATCAGCTGAAGGGCGGCCCTTTGAAGCCCTGAGGCAAGAGTTTAAACACTTTTTTTCCTTCTAGCCGATCAGCTGGGACTCGGGATGCAGCAATAGATTGGGGGTGGGGGCAAATAAAAGGTAAGAATAACATGGGGGGCAGAGGGGGCGGGAGTGCCCAGCTCTGGAACAAAGAGAACTGGTTTGGTGACATCATATCATCACCGCTACCAACTCGCTGAACCGGGCTGAACCGGGAGAAACCCACCACTGATATGAATACATAAGAAACCAGACCATTCAAAAGACCAATCAACAAGAGAACCAATCAGCTGCTCAGAATTTAAATATAGCTCCAAATGAATAACCAATCACACAACCAACTGACCAAACTGACAAGACTTTTATAAACTAAGGAGAATAAGACAAGAAAATCCTTCTGATAATGTTATCTAATCTGGTAATGAAATGTTCAGAAAATAAATTGAAACAAACATGGAGAAGAAACAATTGCCAAAATCTATTTTGAGCTATAAGTATTTTCTATTATTTCAACAATCACTCTTATTTGTTCTACAAATAACAAATAAAAAATAAAATAACATTTTACCCTTAGCAATTTCCATCTAGCCTGCTTTTTATCACACCATTTCCATTTAGTATCTAGCACAAGTTCAACCTTTTATGTCAAGAATAATAATTGCAAAGCAAAACAATGATAATTATTTGAAGAAAAACTCAATAAAATAATAAAATACTGGAACCAAAAGGTTACATTACCACATTATGGTCCCATGCATTTTATGTATAAATCTCCATCACCATATATAAGGGTATGCAAACATTTTCAGTTCTCATAAAATTCCCCTGAGAAGATATTTCACGTTCCCTTCCCCCTAATTGAGCTTTACCACTCAAATAGGATAATTATCAGAGTAATTGAGCAAAAATGATAACTCATAGCCTTTTAATACTCTTGAGAAAAAACCTCCTGCTCTGATGATTCAAATTATTCTTATAAGCATAGTTGCAACATAGTTGTCTTCAAAGCTCTGTTAGAAAGATAATGCCCTGAGGTTCCCCATTCATAGTTCCATCTGTATTACAGACTATGTAATGCAGTTTTTGAAGGAGAATGGGAACATAGAGTGAAACCCAGTAACACTGTAGGATAGAAGACATGACTCATTGAGAATTTACTATTGCTTTCTTTGAAGTTGCTCTGTGTCTTTTACAGTGAGGTACATCATCTGAAAAATATAAAGCAGGCCTTTGATCTTTTATTATTTATCTATTTATGTAATGCACTTGTACTCTGCTCTTCAGCAGGAAAGCCTTGCAGAATTGCTTCCAGATCAATAAAAACAAGATGGTCCTTGCCCCCAGGCTTACAAAGGTACAATACAAAGAGGGAGGAAATATTTCACAGAATTTGTTTGACAAACATCTTAAATGGAGCCCACAATGAGAGGAAAAAAACCCACCTTGTCCTTCCAGTTGAAATTGTGAGTGAAAAAAGATTCTTTCCTTTACCTCAATTACAATAAATAAATAAGAATCTGCAAAACCAATGCATGGATTTTACTTTACTTTACTTTCTTTTTTCTTTTTTTGCCAAAAATACTACTCAGGTAACTTCACAAATGTTTATTGTTATTGTTAATTAGCAGTAATAGTAATATTACTACAATAATATCTTCTCAGTGGGAAAATCCATAATAAACTAATATAACTAATTGGTAGCAATTAAATGATATGGAATACAAAATTGTAATTGCTAAACCAAAGCAAGGGTCTGTTGCAGAAACATATTGCAATGTTTATTACTGAAAAGACCCCATGGAGGTGGAAGTTAAAGAAATCACAATGTTGCAAAATTAGGTTAAATTAGGTTTAACTCAAATCTTCATGAATGCAGCATTAGGACTACTTCATTACAGAATGGGATAACTCACCACAGTCAACTCACTACAGCCAACTTACTGCAGCCAGCTCATCATCACAGCAACTTCACCATGGTACAATGTGTTAAGGCCAACTCATCACAGGACAACTCATTGCAGGACAATTCAAGAAATATAAAAGTTAAATTAATTTCAGCAGAATTGTGGCAAATAATAATAAAATAAAGAAAGTCAATCCAGAAATATAATAATTTCAACAAAAACATGGTCATCAATAATAATAATAACTGAATGAAACATTACAGCACTGAATGAAACAATGCAGCACTGAATTGTCCTGTAGTGAGTTGTCCTTCAGCAAGTTGGTCACTGCGAGTTGGCGAGTTGGACCACAGTGAGTTGGTTGTGGCGAGTTGTCCTAGACCCACTTCATTAGCCTAAGAGTTGTAGCATAGTTGTTATGTCCTTATAAGGACATCCGCCGGGGATTGGCTGAAGCATTCCCCGGCGGGAGTTTTGAATCCCTGTCAAAGGGGCGGTGCGGCTGCCGGAGCGAATATAAGGAGAGCTCCGGCAGCGCCGCTCGAGTTCTGTTCCTGTTAATAAACGTTTACATGAACTCCGCTGGTCTCATCTTCATTCCTGCGCCGATCTAACACTGGCGACGAAGGACTAAGAGGAATCGACCGCGTGGCACAAGCGCCATCACCTCCGAAGAGACCGCCGCCATTCAGCACGATGGCGACACAGCAAGCGCTCTTCTCATCCATCGCTCCATTCAATCCCGGACGGGAAAAATGGAGCTCGTACATGATTCGGTTCCGCCAATTCCTCCGCGGAAACGGCCACAGCAATCTCGACGACGAAAGGAAGAGGGCTCTCTTCCTCGCCCACTGTGGATCCGAAGTCCTGGAGATGGCGGTGAACCTCGTCGCACCTCAGGACATCGAGGAGATGTCCTGGACAGACCTGCAAGCGGCTCTGCAAGAACATTACGCGCCCACGGGCACCCCCATGGCGAACCGGTTCACTTTCCATCAGAGGAACCAGCGCGAGGGGGAATCCATTAAAGACTTTGTTGCCGCACTCCGTCAAATCGCAGCCAACTGCGAGTTTGACCATGTAGATAACGCCTTGAGAGACCGCATCGTCTTCGGCATGAGGGATGCAGGCCTCCAGAAGAAATTCCTGAGTAGGAAACGCATCCTACTAAAAGATGTCCTCGAGGAGGCCACCGCTGCCGAGTCCTCGGAGCACGCGGCGGCGGAGATGAAAAAGGCGAAGGGGATCCACAAGATCCACCAGTCGACCCCCGAATCGTCCGAAGACTCCGCCACACCATCGGACTCGGATGGCGAGATGGCCGTCCACAAGGTCTCTCAGCCATATCGGCGGGAAAAACCCCAAAATGGCCGACGCGGGGAACAATGCGGCAGTTGCAGAGGCGACCACCCCAGGACATCCTGCAAATGGCGGGATGCGACCTGCCGCCGATGCCTGAGGCGGGGGCACATCGCAGAGGCATGCCGAGCCACCGAACCAGCCCCTGAACCACCCAGACCACGGAACCGCGAAAATCGGCGCGACAACCAGAGGACATCCAAACGGTCCTCACACCAACCCAGAGGCGACGACTATGAAAATTCCCGGCAGGGCGCGGTGAATCAGACCACCATAGCACACACCAGCGACAACAGCGCCACCAAGTTCACCGTGACGCTGTTGGCCGAGGGCTCGCCCTGCTCCATGGAGGTAGACACCGGGTCCGTCTACACCATCATCGACTGGCAGCAACTGAAGAAATTCAAGCCGCAAATCTCCAAGAACCAGCTCAAACCCCTGCAGTCCAGACTGGTGGATTTCGGCGGGAATCCAATCGACGTCCTGGGCAGAACCACCCTCAACATCGCATTCAAGGAGTTCAAGGGCCAGCTGCCAGTCACAGTCGTGAGGAACAGCCGCCCGAACCTGCTGGGCATTGAGTGGTTTCAGCCGCTGGGGCTTTCCATCGGGGGCATCCACCAGATTAGGGCAGATGAACTCGACGCCATCATCGAAGAATTCAGCGAAGTCTTCGATGGTAAGCTGGGGAAGTACATAGGGAAACCCATTTCCTTCAATCTGGATCAGGGGGTAACCCCCATTCGGCTTAAGCCCCGCCGGGTTCCGTTCGCCTTGAGGCCTAAAGTAGACGAGCAGCTAGATAAGCTGATCGCCCAAGGCGTCCTGGAACCCATCGATCATGCTTCATGGGAGACTCCCATTGTGACCCCAATGAAGCAGGATGGATCGGTGCGCATCTGCGCCGACTATAAGGTGACTATAAATAAGGCGTTGCAGCAGAGCGCATACCCGGTGCCAGTGGTGCAGCACCTCCTGCACTCACTAGGCAAGGGCACCATTTTCGCAAAACTGGACCTGGCCCAGGCTTACCAGCAACTGCCAGTGGACGCTAAAACGGCGGAGGCTCAAACTATTGTCACACACAGGGGGGCCTTTAAGTGCAACCGTCTCCAATTCGGAGTCAGTGCCGCCCCGGGGATTTTTCAATCAATGATGGAACGCCTTCTCCAAGGCGTTCCAGGGGTAGTGCCTTACTTCGATGACGTGCTCATCTCCGGAGACTCTAGAGCACAACTTCTTGAACGGCTGAGGCTTGTCCTGCAGCGGTTCAGGGAGAAGGGCTTGAGAGTAAGACGGGATAAGTGCATCATCGGAGTCCAGGAAGTCGAGTTCCTGGGCTATCTCATCGATAGAAATGGCATACACCCCACCAAATCAAAAGTTAAAGCCATCCATGAAGCCCCCAGCCCCAAAAATAAAGGGGAGCTTCAGGCATTCCTTGGATTGCTTAACTTTTATGCAATATTCCTCCAACAGAAAGCTACAGTTGCTGAGCCACTTCATCGCCTGCTGGGGAAAGCGGTTTCCTGGAAGTGGGGTGACAAAGAGGAAACGGCATTCCGAGACATTAAAGGACTATTAACATCCAACAGCGTCCTCATACAATACAACGAGACGCTGCCCATCCGGCTAACCTGCGACGCGTCGCCATACGGGGTGGGGGCAGTCCTGAGCCACGAACTACCCAATGGCACAGAAGCCCCCATCGCCTTCTTCTCGAAGACCATGTCCAGCGCCGAACGCAACTACAGCCAGCTGGACAAAGAAGCATTGGCAATCGTCGCAGGGGTGAAGCGCTTCCACGAATACTTATACGGAAGAAGCTTCACCATAGTCACGGACCACAAGCCGCTCCTGGGCCTCCTCGCCGGCGACAAGCAAACACCCACATTCATGTCGCCGCGAATGACACGCTGGGCCATCTTCCTCGCCGGCTACACCTACACCCTCATTCACCAACCCGGAAAGGCCATCGCCAACGCGGACGCGCTGAGCAGATGCCCATCCACAGACGCCGTGGAGGATCCCGCCCCCACCCTCGAGCTCCTGCACATCGACCACGACAGCAGCTGCCCAGTCACATCTGCAGACGTGGCCGCGCACACCAGGAGAGACCCAACACTCCGGCAAGTGCAATCCTGGATCCTGCGGGGATGGCCGGCGCAGCCTGGCGGAGAAGAATACAGCCCCTTCAGTCGCAAGCAGAAGGAGCTGTCCACGATGAAAGGCTGCCTGCTATGGGGAGATAGGGTGCTGATCCCCGCCGCTCTCCAACGGAAGACGCTCGAGACGCTACACAAGGGGCACCCGGGCATCGTCCGCATGAAGGCCCTGGCACGAAGCTACGTCTGGTGGCCAGCACTGGACAAGGACATCGAGCAATGGGTCGCCGGATGTAGCCAGTGCCAGGAAGTCCGACCAGCACCCCCGCAAGCAGAGCCCACACCCTGGGAGATGCCCAGCAGCCCCTGGTCTCGGATCCACATCGACTTCGCGGGTCCGATGCAGGGGCGCCACCTCCTCATCGTGGTTGATGCCTTCTCCAAGTGGCTCGAGGTGATCCCCATGGCATCAACCACAGCGGAAGCCACCATTCGCGCCCTCCGCCGCCTTTTCGCTACGCATGGACTCCCAGACGTGTTGGTTTCCGACAACGGTCCCCAACTTACGTCCGTGCCCATGGAGGCATTCTTAGCGGGACTGGGCATCCGCCATGCCCTCTCGGCGCCGTACAGACCGGCCGGAAACGGCCAAGCCGAGAGGATGGTGAGGCTAACCAAGGAAGCGCTCACCAAGATGGCACCGGGGGACTGGCAGGAGCGCATAGACACCTTCCTCCTCACACAGCACATAACGCCGCACGCAACCACCAAGAAGTGCCCATCAGAGCTGTTGATGGGCAGAAGACTCCGCTCACCCCTCGACAGGCTGCACCCCCAGTACCACTCGGACGTGCCCGCAACCGCCAGCCGCCAGCTCCGCAGCTTCGCCGTAGAAGACCCCGTCTATGCGCTGAACTTCCACGGCTCACCAAAATGGCTGAAAGGAAGGATTAACAGCGCAACCGGCCCGAAGTCCTATCGGGTAGAGCTGGAAGATGGACAGGTCGTGAGACGTCACATCGACCAGCTCCGCAAAAGGTGGAGGGGAGTGGACGAACAACAGTCTGGCGAGGTAGGCCTACCACACCCCGAAGAGGTAGGCCTGCCCGCCCCCGACGAGGTAGGCCTACCACAACCCTATGAGGGAGGCCTACAACACCCCGGGAGAGTGGACGCCCCGGGCTCCGTAGCAGCCAGAGACGGAGCTCAGCCAGTAGACCGGGGACAACGTCCGAAGGGAAACCCGAAGCACCCAGGGGTGGACCGGGATCGACCCCCCGAGGTCCGAGACCCAGCCACTAACGAAGGCGGACAGGGGGACCGAAGCCCAGACGCCCCCGACACCCAACAACACCCCGGCGAGGTCGGACCGCACCAGTCCGACAACAGACAGCACTCAAAGAAAGGGCCAGTAGACCGGGGCCAACCGAGCGGGGGAGACCAACAGCACCCCCGCAAGGGCGGCCACCGACTCACCGGTGAGGGAGACCTCCATGCATCACTACAGGGGTCTCCCCAACAACACCCCAACCACAACGAAAACCAACCCTGCGAGGAGGGCCTCCGCCACCCCAGCAGAGGAGGCCAGCGCCAACCGAGCCGAGACGACCGACACCCAGACGGCGAAAGGCGGCGACCGGGGGAAACACACCAACCCCGCAGAGAAGGCCTACGCCACCCCTGCAGAGAAGGCCACGAGAGTCCTCAGCTGACCCAGCAACGCCACCCCGGCGGAGAGGGCCGCCGCCACCCCCGCGAGGTAGGACAGCACCACCCCGGCGAGGGCGAGACTCCGCGACCAACCCAGCAGCGCCAGCCCAGCAGAGAGGGACTACCCCACCCCTGCGGAGGAGGCCTGCGACCCACCGGCGAGGAGGAACCAACGCCAAACCAACCCACCAGCAGCCCCGGGAGGGAACCGAACTCACCCGAGGGACCCGAGTGGCCGACCCAGACGCCGCCGCCGAACCAGCACCCACGACCGGACCCGTCCAACCCCGACCCGGGGAGGACCGAAGGGCACCCCAAGGGCTTACCGTGGCTCAGGAGTTCCGGACCGGTCGAACAGCGGAGATCCAACGATCGGAGCAGCGATGGAGAAGACCAGCGTCGCCCGCAGGCGGAGGTCAGCGACCTGGCCGGAGGTACGGGAGCACCGCCCGCACCCTCGACGGCCAGATCCAGCCCGGCTCCCGAGACGGCGACAGGAACCGCAGAAGCACCCTCCGACCAGGAGGGCGGCCAGCCAACGAATGGACTGCGCAGGTCTAGTAGACTACGCAATCGGCCCGCCTACTTACGTGACTTTATTGTTGATGGACAGCTTAAGATCTAGGGGGGGAGGAGTGTTATGTCCTTATAAGGACATCCGCCGGGGATTGGCTGAAGCATTCCCCGGCGGGAGTTTTGAATCCCTGTCAAAGGGGCGGTGCGGCTGCCGGAGCGAATATAAGGAGAGCTCCGGCAGCGCCGCTCGAGTTCTGTTCCTGTTAATAAACGTTTACATGAACTCCGCTGGTCTCATCTTCATTCCTGCGCCGATCTAACAATAGTGATATATTGGTTTTTAGAAAGATTGCAATGTGTTGAAAATAAAAGCTATTACATTAGGACATTATAGCTATATTTAACTTTTTTTTAAAAAAAAAAAGGTCTACTGTGAAATGTGCTACTTCTGAAACCAAGTTCTGAAATGGCCATCTCTCTCTGACCACTGAGCTATCAGTGTTTTTGATTAACCATAGCCACTGTCTATAGTTTTATTGATGGTTAGATATTTCATCTTTTTTTTTCTTCCATTCAGTCATGTCTCATTCTCAGAGACTGCCTGGGCAGGCCCCTGCAGTTTTTTTGGCAAGGTTTTTCAAGAATGATTTGCCATTGCCTCCTTCCTAAGGCTGAGAGAATATTACTGGCCCAAAGTCACCCAGCTGGCCTTACATTTAAAGCAGAAAATAAAAATGCATAAATTAGTGAACACAATCTGCATAGAAGGAAAAATGTATATTGTAAAAAGATTTTTTTAAAAACCCAGTAACGTACACAAAAATTAGGGACATTTACTTTTAGGAAAGCAAGTACAAGTTGTAAAGAGAATCTCAGATAGATATTGAAATAGGATGAGTGGGATGGAAATAAGATGAAGTTCATACCTAAAAAATGGGAGAAAGATAACTAAAAATGATAAATTTACATACCATAAATCCTCACCCATGTACATATATTAAAGACACTCTGTCTCAGAGTGGTGGAGGGAAGTAATAGAAAAATGGACTATATTGCATAAACTAATCCTAAAAAAACTAAGTCCCATTCATTGTGCTCTATTGGCCTTACCTTCATGAACATTTGCCCAATAGAGGTAGAAGATTTGCAGCTCTCTGTATGTTGCTGAACTATAGTTCATGGCAATCCCAGCTAGCATGGCTAAGAGTATGCTGGGGAGGTATGATTGATTGGGTTGGCCACCTTATGTATAAGATGGCAGGCCAAAACTGTTTAAACACAATAATAAAATAAATTGTTCAAAACATGTAGGGGGCTTACAAATGCCAATTGCTGGATATGAAATCTTGCAAAAGCATTGTAATGCTATCTCTGTGTATGTGTGATACATTAGATAGAAAGATGGTAGAAAGAAAGAGAGATATGATAGATGACAGTTGATAAATAATAGATAGAGAGACAGACAGATAGGCAGATAGAGATACATCAATTTCAATAATAGCTTGGCAGATAACTAGGCTATTATGACTTTTAATCAGGGGTGAAATCCAGCAGGTTCTGACAGGTTCTGGAGAACTGGTAGCGAAAATTTTGAGTGGTTTGGAGAACTGGCAAATACCACCTCTGGCTGGCCCCAGAGTGGGATGGAATGGGGATTTTGCAGTATCCTTCCTCTGGAGTGAGGTGGAAATGGAGATTTTTTAAAAAAAATTTTTTTAAACAAACAAAACATAAAAATCCATCTTCCATTAACAATTACAAACAGTGTGTCGATCGGTTACAAATCCTTTGTGCTTCGTCCCCATATTCATATTTTACTAATTATCCAATTTCTCATATTATCACTCTAATATATATCTTTGTATCATTATCATCATTTATCATTTATCTAACAATGGCCTTATCATTCCCTAAAAAATATCACATATTATATTATAACATTCATTTTATAATTCATATTTCATCTCCATGTTTTATTATCTAGCCATTGATAGAACAAATCCCAAATCAAATAATATTGTTTATCTTCCTGTTCTCTAATTTCAAATGTTAATTTACTCATTTCAGCACAGTCCATAATTTTCTTAATAACTTCATCACCAGTAGGTATCTTCTCGCCTTTCCAATTTTTAGCAAAAACTATTCTAGCCGCTGTTAGAACATTCACAATTAAATATTTCAGTTCTTTATTGTACATTTATGGTAAAATCTCTAATAAAAATATCTCTGGTTTATAGTCAATATATTTCTTTGTCATTTTTTCCAACCATGTGTGGATTTTAGTCCAATATCTTTTAGCTTCTGCACACGTCCTCCACATATGGTAATATGATCCTGGAGTCTGATGACATTTCCAACATTTCTCCGATTTGTTCTTAAACATTCTGGCTATTCTCGTCGGGGTAAATGCCACCTGTAAAACATCTTATACAAATTCTCCTTATATGCTGTAGACATTGTCATTTTGTAATTTTGCAACCACAGTTTTTGCCATTTCTCTAAATCAATGCTAGGACCAAAATTCTTCCCCCATGCTATCGTTTCTTTAATTTGTTCTTCTTCCAATTTTACCTTTAATAAATAGCATACAATTTTTTAATTACATAATCATCAGACCCCATTAAAAATTTAACTAAATTAGTCAAAACATTATAAAAACCTTCTTGTTTAAAATCTTCCTCATATCTAGAATGTATTTGCAAATAAGAAAACCAATCCATCTTAAAACCTTGTTCTTCCAATTCTTGCTTTGATTTAAGTTCACCCTTTTCATCCATATTCACTATATCTGACAATTTGTTCTCTTCTAAATATTACTGAATATGAAAATGCTTCAATCATTGATACCCAGATTGTAATTTTCAAATTTATTTATTTATTTTTATTTATATTTCAATTTATATACCGCCCTTCTCCCCGGGAGGGGGATCAGGGCGGTGAACAGCCAGGTTAAAACACATATAATACAAATATTGCTTTTTAATCTTCTCCCAAATTAATAACAAAGCCCCACGTATATGGTGTCTTCTAAAATACCCCTGTATTTTTGTTTCCTTATACCATAAAAAAGCATGCCACCCCATCAACAGATCATGACCTTCTAAATTCAATAATCTAGTATTTCTTAAAGTTATCCATTCTTTAATCCATATCAAACTTGTCGCTTGATAATAAAGTTCCCAGTTAGGTAGGCCAAAGCCTCCTCTCATTCTAGCATCTTGTAACAACTTTAATTTTATCCTCGCCTTCTTTCCCTACCAAATATATTTTAACACCATTTTATTCAATTCTTCGAAAAAGTATTTCCCCAATCTAATTAGAATTGTCTGGAACAAATATAAAATTCATCTTAATAGTTGATATCCTTCCAATCAAAGAAAGCTGTAAATTTTCCCATTTCACCAAATCTGTCCCTATCTGTTGTTTAAGTTTATTATAATTATTTTCTTTAAGTGTGCTACATCTTGCTGTTATATATATCCCCAAATATTTAACTTTATTTGTGACCTGCATTTTTTTCTGCCAATTCTTCTTTTTGCTTTACCAACATATTTTTAGTCAAAATCTTCGTTTTATCTTTGTTGATTTTCATACCAGCTACCAAACTCTTCAATTTTATCTATCGGTGTAGTTATTGATGTTAATGGGTCTTCAAGGATTAAAAACCAGGTCATCTGCAAATGCTTGCAATTTGTATTCTTCTTTTTGAATTTTCATTCCTTTTATGCCTTTTTCTTCTCTTATACTTCTATTTAGCACTTCTAAGGTTAATATAAACAACAGATGGGACAGTGGACAACCTTGTCTAGTATCTTTTATTTAATCTCAATAGCATCTGTCAATTCTCCATTTATCATTACTTTTGCCATTTGTTTATGATATATAGCTTCTATTGCTTGAATGAATTTTCTGCCAAAGCCCATCTGTTCCATTTTCAGCAACATGAAACACCAATTTACATTATCAAAAGCTTTCTGTGTGTCTAAAAATACCAAAACCATTTGTTTTTCAGGATGGGCTTCATAATATTCCAAAGTGTCCAGAATTATTCTCATATTGTCTCTAATTTGTCTTTTTGGCAGAAACCCATTTTGATCTGAATGTATAAAGTTATTTAAATATCTTTAAGTCTTTCTGTCAATATTGAAGCAAAGATTTTATAATCTGAATTTAGCAGGGATATAGGTCTATAATTTTTTATTTGTTGTGGGTCTGTATCCTCTTTCAGAATCAATGTAATATATGCCTCTGACCATAACTTGGGTATCTCCTTCTTTGTCATCACTTCATTCATAACTTCTAGTAGTGGGAGACTCAAAAATTCCTACAATGTCCTATAATATTCCACTGGCAAATCATCTGGCCCTGGCGCCTTTCCATTCTTTTGTTTCTTAATTGCTTCATTCCACCATCGTTACGTTTCCCTCTAGCTTCTCCTCAATATCTTTAGGTATCCTAGGTAAATTTGCATTTTGAAGATATTGTATCACATTTTCCTCCTCTATCTTTTCTTTCTCATATAATTGTCTATAGTAGTCCTGTATAATTTTTTTCTTCTCTTTATTTTCAAATTTACTTTATCCTTGGTCATCAGTTAGTTGTATTATTTTTCTTGATTCTCTCTTTTTTCAATTTATATGCTACCATCTTCCTGGTTTATTGGCATTTTCAAAATAGTTCTGTTTAGTGCTTCTAATTTTTTTAGCTAGTTCTTCTTTCTCCAGTAGGTCCATTTTATGTTTTATTGTATCCATTTTCACTTTAACATCTTTTTTATGTGGACATTTCTGAAGCTCTTTTTTCAAATCTCTTATAATCTTCTTCCAAGATTTTGTATGTTTGTCTTTTCTTCTCATTTCTCTTCCTTGTATAGTCCATTATCAAACCTCTAGCATAGGCCTGCATCGTATCCCACAGATTTTGCGTCGAAGTATTCCTATTCTCCTTAAAGAAGAAAGCCAATTCTCTCTCCATTTTCTGTACAAAGTTCTTTTCTTTTAATATAATATTATTTACAGTCCAACTAAATCTTCTTCTTTGTCCTTTCCAGTTCACTGTCACTGGATTGTGATCTGCCCAGGTATTTGCTTCTATCTCAATTTGTTTTATTTTTAAAGTCAATTCCATTGTTGTCCATATCATATCTAATCTAGACCAAGATGAATGTCTGTCAGAGTAAAAGGTATATTGTCTATTTTTCCCATTTCTATCTCGCCACACATCTTTTAAGTTTATTTCCTCAATCATCTTGAAGTATCTTTCTACTATGTCTTATTGTTTTATGTGTTTTATAGTCCAAATCTCCATCCACTACACCATTAAAATCTCCCATCATGCAGATATTTTCATATTCAAATTCCGTTATTTTCATGTGTAATTTTCTATAAAAGTCACTTTGATTATTATTTGGAGCATATATTGCTACTAGAAGATTTTTCATATTATTATCCATTATCTCCATCATCAGAATTCTTCCTTCTTCATCTGCATATTCTTCATCTGCTCAGCTTGTATTGCATTTCACTCCTCTTTTTTTTCATTGTGGCAATGATATGAAGATTTTCCCTAATTTTGGATATGCCAGTATCTGTTCATGTTGCTTTTTAATATGAACTTCTTGTAGGCAGATTATATCAAGTTTTAGTTTTTCTAATTAGTGAAATATCTTCCTTCTTTTAACAACTGAATTAAGTCCACTTATGTTTATTGAAATCAATTTTCTCTCCTCCATTCCTGCATATAAAGTATGTTTATACTTTATATGCGGGAATGGAGATTTTGTAGTATCCTTCCCCTGCCACGCCCACCAAGCCACACCACATCCACCGAGCCATGCCCACAGTATCAGTAGTAAAAAAAATTTGGATTTCCCTACTGCTTTTAATCATTCAGCAGAACTGGACCTTCCAGAGCAAATTGTGTTTCTTTATCTGGAAACTTTCAGATTTTTTCTTCTTGTCATTTTAACATGCCCAAGACATGCCTCTAGCAGAGATCTGTTTAGCTTATTTACACTGAATGGTCAATTCATCTCCATCACTCACACAAGCCTGTGAGCTGGACCCCATGTTTCTGAATCCCAATTCTCTGAAAGTACAAAACCAAACAATAATTTATCATCCAGACATGTCTTGGATATCCAACCTCCTCTGTTAGAAGCTTTGCTCTCATGACACAACAGATTATTATTTATTAATTGTTCTTTAGATATTCCTTTTTTGTAACACAGCTGGACTAGACTTACATAAAAATTAACTCCCTAACTTAAAATGGCTCATATCTACCACCATCAGATATTTTTATCTGACTTTTCCAATTTTCCCTGCTGATCTTAGGATTTTAAGGTGGCATAAATGAAATTAATATTATTTACAAACCCTTGCCATCAAAATATAGAAGCTAGCCCAGTGGAGTTTGCAAACTGTTACCACATTTCTGTTAGTATTGCTATCAGATGAACCCTAGGAACTGAGGATACAGCATCCATACAGCTGAAGCAGCCATATAAGTTTATTGATATGTAGCAAACTATATGTAGGATATTTAATAAACAGCATGAGAAGGAGTGGTGGGTCCTTCCCGGTCTGGCCCAGTTCAGCTGAGCCGGTAGCGGTGACAATATGATGTCACTGAACTGGTTCTCTTTGTCCTGGAGATGGGCCCTCCCAGCTGCCCCCGCGTTATTCCTACCTTTTATTTCTTCTTTTTTAGCCCAATTGGTAGGTGAGGCAGAGTGGATTGCTGCACCTCAGCTGGGCAGATTCCTAACGCGCTTGTGCAGAGCGCAAGTTTGGTGTGCATGTGAGTGAAGCAAGTCAATCTTAAAGTCAATCAGGAAGAGCTGGAAGATGTTTCCTTAGATCTCCACCAAACTCATTGTTGGAGTGTCAGCAATCTAACGTCTTCCAGCTCTTCATGGTCGACTTTTAAGAGTGGCAAGAAGCCGACAGCAAAAAAAGAAACAGCAGTGGAGGTGACAGGGGTGTGTGTGATCCTCTGTCCATGGTCCTCTCCTGGGTGACAGCCAGGGCTTCGCTACCACCTCTTTATCTCAGAGGGACGGTGTCTGCCTCCAAGTCCTTGTGGAGGGACACACACATACATGCCCATTGCCTCCACTGCACTTCTTTTGATCATGAAGAGTTGGAAGATGTTTCCTTAGATCCCCGCCAAACTCATTGTTGGAGCAAAATGTGGCAGCAATGAGCTGCGCTTTCCTTCAAGTCTCATCCCAAAAGCTCTGTGCAGAGAGATGCACCTATTTCCCTCTGTTGCCCATAGTGCTTAGAGGAAAGCATGGCTCATGGCTGCTAAATTTCACTGTGCTGCGCCAAATGCTTTCTCATAAAGAGCAATGAAGGAGAGAAACAGCTGCTGACCTGGAGAACAAGTGGACTGGAGCAGCTCTGTGTGCTCTCCACTATCTGTTTCTTCACCTTTGCTAGTGCAGTTCAGCGAAATGAAGCAGCCATGAGCTGCACTTTCCTCCAAGTAAAATCCAGAAAGATCTGGCTGGGAGGGGTGCCAACTCAAGGCAGCTGGCTCAGCTGCAATCCAGATGAACTGATGAATTGCAGGGAGCCTCCTATGTGTTGCACCCTCGTCCCAGCCTTCACCCGTGCCTCTGTGCCTCCAGCATCTTCCGAAGCTGCCACTGTTGGAACCGCGACAGGGACAGGGGCAGCCCAATAAGCTGGGAGCCCGAAAACGGCTCAGAGGCATGGGCGAAGGCTGGGAGGGGGGTGCAACACATGGGAGGCTCCCCACAATTCCTCAGTTCATCTGGGCTGCAGCTGAGGCCACTGCCCTGAGCCAGCGGAGGCTGCACAGGGTGTGGCTGGGAACTTGCTAACCTTGCCCTTTCCGAGTGCCAGATTCTGCCATTTTAGAACCCACCACTGATAGGAAGGAATGACCCCCATGTCACCTTGTCTCCCACACCACTTACCAAACTGGATCGGTCAATGAACCTCAAGAATTAAGATAAAAAACCATTTAAACTTTTCTGCTCATATTGGTACATTGGACTAAAACTGACCAAGCACATCTCCTTCTATGAAATTGGCAAATATCAGAAACTCAATGGAAGATTCCTTCAAAAAATGGAACTCCCTTGCCCAAACAATAAAACTCCCAAGACCAGGGGTAAAATCCAGGGGCTACCGGTTCACAAATGGGAGCGTGAGTGTGCTGGCTTTGCTTGCACATGACACCTGTGCACATGCATGACACCTGTGGACATGCACAGGACCTTCTGCACATGCGTAGAGCATCAAAAATGGGACATTTTTGATGATGTCTGGGTGGGTGGGAGGAGTCTCCCGCCACCGGCAATACCAGTTCGCCTGAACCGGATAGAACCTGCTGCATTTCACCACTGCCCAAGACTTATCACCCAAGGTCAGCATCTGGGCACCCAAAGAGGTAAAAATTATCAGAACCCTCAAGGAGAGATAACTGCATTTCCTCCTTACCAGACTCAGCCTGATCCCTTGAGGTAAACATTTTGAAAGAAAGACCAAACCTACCTATAAATATTTCCAGTTTTGGCTTTCAATGTGTGGCCACCTTCAATTGCTAAGCTGCCTATTTTGTTATTGAATGAATTCTATCTCTGCTTCAAGCAGGTGTTTGTGCTCATTGACCCAACCTGGAATGGATCAGAATTTTCTTCCAACAATAGAAAACCATTGAGTTGTGATAAGATTCATTATTTCTTTCTGAAATGTTTTACAGGATCCTAGTTGTCATGAGGCTTTGGGGCAAATGGGATCTCAGGATCAACTTACATGCAAAACATTATTGTGAACTCATCTTCCGGTCTTATTGGTAGCACAAATAGAAAGGTCTTGATAAAATTGATAAATGCAGAATATAGCTAATACAGAGAAATAAACCATGTTTTGCTCCCCTCCCCTGAACAGCTTTGGTCATAAAAGAGTCTGGTATGTAATAAAAAGCAGTAAATTAATTTATTGCTTGTTCTATTGTTTCCAGGTTAACTAATTGTCCACCTATCATGTAATGCTTCTGCTAATGAGGCAATGCATAATTTAAACATGTGGAATTGTCTCTTGTGGTTGACAGCATGTAGATCTTCTTTTTTCTGATTCACCTCCCTGTGTTCACATAGGCATGATCCCTTGAAATCTAACATTCCCCATCTTTAATCATCTTCCATTCACCATGGAACTCTTTAGTGGTTTGATCTAGCACCGAGCTAAAAAAAGAAAAATCAGAAATAGTCAACATTGTCTAAATCCCATTTGACTTGCTTAGATATCTTCCTTTTCAAAATTCGAACTTACTTCTTACCATGTCAACAGGCCATGTTTGCTTTTTTTCTTGACCCTCTCATGAGAAAATTCCTCTGTGTATGTATTTATTGTTTTCAATTATACACAGTGATTGAGGTTTATAAATCTAATTGACAAACAAAGGATGGGGTCATGATATAAACCAAGCTTCAACTGAGCCACATATTATTTCTCTTTTTCTTCTCTATGGTGAGAATAGAGATGGGTGAGATCATCCGACGATACGGGGTACGGTATCAGCAATATGCTGATGATACCCAGCTGTATATCTCCACCCCATGTCAGTTCAGTGAAGTGGTGGACGTGATGTGCCGGTGCCTGGAGGCTGTGAGGGTCTGGATGGGAGTCAACAGGCTCAGACTTAACCCAGACAAGACTGAGCGGCTGTGGGTATTGCCTCCTAAAGACTATTTCGACTGTCCATCCTTGGATCTGGGGGGGGGAGAAACTGTCCCCCTCAGAAAGGGCTCGCAATTTGGGTGTCCTCCTAGACTTAGAGCAACATTTGGCAGCTGTAGCTAGGGGGACCTTTGCACAGGTTTGCCTGTTGCACCAATTGCAACCCTACTTGGATCAGGAGGCTCTCCTCACAGTCACTCATGCCCTTGTCACCTCACGTTTAGATTATTGCAATGCACTCTACATGGGGCTACCCTTGAAGAGTGTTTGGAGACTACAGTTGGTCCAGAATGCAGCTGTGCCAGCTGTCGTGGGTGCACCGAGGTACACCCAATTCTCTGCAAGCTGCACTGGCTTCCTATTGGTCTCCAGGCACAATTCAAGGTGTTGGTTATTACCTCTAAAGCCCTACATGGCTCAGGGCCAGGCTATCTTTGAGACCGCCTTCTACCGCATAACTCCCAGCAAGTTGGTCTCCTCCGGGTCCCGTCAGCTAAACAATGCCCCCTGGTGGGCCTTCGGGGGAGGGCCTTCTCTGTGGCTGCCCCAGCTCTCTGGAACCAGTTACCTCCTGAGATCCGGATTACCCCCACTCTATTGGCCTTCCGGAAGGTGGTGAAGACCTGGCTTTTCCGGCAAGCCTGGGGCCATTGATCTCACTGTTGCAATCTTGCAAGATTCAGCCATGAATGGTGTACATGGGCTTTTAATGTTTTTTAATGTTTTTATAATGTTTTTTAAATAATTTTTAGGTTAATTGTTCACATTACTTTTGTTGTAAGCTGCCCAGAGTCCCTTGGGAGTTGGGTGGCATATAAATGTGAAAAATAAATAAATAAATAAATAAATGGTTCTATGAATGGTTTACCACTCATGTAATCTTTTATTTCCTTTAAAGAAACTGGATTATTTCTGAGCAATTGATTTACTATTTCATTCTTCATGAATAAAAGTGCTTTTTATGCTTACATGTATTCCCAAAGAAACTTTTTTAGAGTTCGTGCCAGAGGTTCACTGCCAAGAAGCAAACTAGAATTCTGACTCATCTGAAGCTCCCATAATTGAACGGAAGAAACTCCACCCCTAAATAGAAAAACAGTGTTGTTTTGAGCAAAACCTTGGCACTGCTACAAGCTAAACATGGATGTGAGGTGAAAAGCAAAGTAGTTTAGCCAATTCAAAAACACTTAGCTGTCATTGGCTGGATATTGCTCGCTTGTGCCCTCATTGTCTTATGGATTAAGATAAAACTATCATATCCAATGAAATACATATGAAATTATGGTACTCTTTCTGAGAATTCTTGGAAGTATTAAATAGGGATGGAAATTAATTTTTTGTTATACCTGCAATCAAGGGAACATGCAAAGGAGGGAAGAAAGAAATATAGGGAGAGCATTTTATATCATTAGCTTTCAAAGAACTGATCAATTGTCTTTGGTATTTTCAGAGATGAAACAGCAGTATATCTGGCAGTAATAAACACCTGCATTCAGAGTAGTTTCAGAGATAAAATAAAACACCTTTATATAGTTTAACATCATTTCAGATATTACCTTGAGAGATCATTTTAACTTATTACTTGGATGGAGCAGGAAACCGGAAAGAATTTTCAGAGAGTTAAGAGAGTAGAGTTATAGTACAGAGATTAGTAGGAAACTTCCAATTTCTTGTTCCCTCTTTTTAAAAAAATACATCTAAATTATGGATTGATTCCTTTTAGACTCAGTTCAATGATGATTCAGCTAAAGTCACTCTTCCATTGAGAGAACTGATCCAGTTCTATGAAATCTAATGTAAACTAAAGAGGTTTGCAAGTAGGCAAAAGAAAAGTTATTTCATACATTAGCACCTGAAAGTCCTTCATTCAGTCTGAGAGGAGTCTGTTCTATTATACAACTTGTCAATGAGATTATAAATTTGTGAACAAAACTCTTATTTATGATTGTAAGATTATAAAATACTTTAAGTGCCCAAAAAGTGGCATAAATCAACTAGTCAATTAATCCATCAGTAATTCAACATAATCTAATTTGGAATGTTTGCATGAAGTTATGAATACTCTTCTTCTTCTAAAAAAAAGACTATATTGTAATTAATACAAAAGTTTTATTTACTGATTCTCTGGACAGATCATGAATTGCTCATGTATAAGTTACAAGTTAAATTAAAGAAAAAGAAACCCAGTTAGTTTATGCGATATGTTTTTGTATATGCCCAACATTTTCAAAGAGAACACCACGAATCATTTTAAAGTCCTGAATCTTCTGTAATTTTATGGAATGAATTTAAATAACTTGTTAAAGATGAATGTGAAAAGAGATATCTAAAAATGAAGAAATAGAATAAAATAACAGAAAGGGAAAAATGATCTAGATAAAAAGTTAATGCAGAGGTATTTCCATATTTTTCATTAGTTCTAAAGAAGGTATTTATTTTTCTCATATTAATTGAAAATGAAAAGTTGTTAAAGATGAATGTGAAAAGAGATATCTAAAAATGAAGAAACAGAATAAAATAACAGAAAGGGAAAAATGATCTAGATAAAAAGTTAATGCAGAGGTATTTCCATATTTTTCATTAGTTCTAAAGAAGATATTTATTTTTCTCATATTAATTGAAAATGAAAAATCAGGTTATACAGTAGATAAAGATTATTCATCAAAAATATCTCCTTTGTTTTTACTTTCAGGCCATTAACACACAGAGAGAAACATTTAAAAGAGGACTACATGAATCATAACTAGACACTGTATTAAACTGGATAACAATGTTTCAAATCACCCAGATTTGGGGAGTGAAATTATCTGTTTTGAAAAAAAATACACAGATATGTAATTTTCAATCTTCCCTCTTGGTTCCCCCCCCCCCCAACTCTCTAAAACTCGAAATTGACTGTTGAGGAAGTGCAAGACTTACCAGATATGTTTAAGTGGAAAAAATTGGCCAGAGATCAGCAAGTTATCTTTTGAAGCTTTTTCAAATTTCTTGAGTAAATGTCTTCTGTTAGGATTTTGGTTTTTGAAAAAAAAATATGCAACGAAGAACTATAAAGCTGGCAAAACTCCAGTGGCATTTTATCATGCAAATATGTAATTAGCTGATTTTTTTTTAAAAAAAAACATATTTCTAGTCATTACTGTTCTCCCCTCTCAAACCCAGCCAAGCAGAAGAGCAATTTAGATTCATCCTGGGTTCCTCAATCAAGACTATTCAACAGCAGATTCTACTTCTCGATTGGATTACTGTAACACCCTCTACATGGGGCTGCCCTTGGGATGCACCCAGAGGCTTCAGCTAGTCCAGAATGCAGCCGCGCGGGCTGTTATGGGAGCCTCTCATTACTCTCGTGTAACACCTCTCCTGCGCGAGCTGCAGTGGCTGCCGGTGGTCCTCTGGGTTCATTTCAAGGTACTGGTGAACCCAGAGGACCACCGGTACCCCAGGCCTAAGTACCCCAGGCCTAAGCCATGTAGGGCTTTATAGGCTCACCTATAAAGCCCTACATGGCTTAGGCCTGGGGTACTTAGGCAGGACCATCTTCTGCCATCCTCCCATCGTCCTGTGCGCTCTCACAGAACGGGCCTTCTCAGGGTGCCGTCAGTCAAGCAATGTCGGCTGGCGGCCCCCAGGGGGAGAGTGTTCTCTGTGGGAGCATTGACTCTCTGGAATGGTTTGCCCACCGAGCTTAGGACAGCCCCCGACCTCCTCTCCTTCCGCCACGAACTGAAGATGTGGCTTTTTCATCAAATGGACTGACCCGTTGAGGAGGAGGTTTTTACATTGTAATAATTTTAATTAATTTTAATTGGATTTTAATTTATACTTGATTCATATTGTTGAATTTTTATCTTGTAAGCCACCCTTAGTCCTTTGGGAGAAGGGCAGCATATAAATCACAATAAAATAAAACAAATAAAATAAATAAATAGTTTTATGCATTTTCTGTGAACTTGTGGATGATGAAATTGATGGGGTGGAAGATCTATAGTTAGATTTCACTTTGAAATTCAAGAGTTGCAATGTAGTGTCTTCTGTCTTCAGATCTAATCAGTTTGGCTTTTAAAAGCAGCTTTCTTTCATAGTTCTTTTCAGGGGTGGGCTTCAAAAATTTTAACAAGGAGTTCTCTGCCCGGTTGTTGGGTGGGCATGGCCATGGTGGGCTTGGCCTAGCCGGCCTCCTGCACCACAGCAGGGGGGCTTTTTTCCCTCCCTGAGCTCTGGAGGCTTTCCCTGACCTCTGGGAGGGTGAAAATGGCCTCCCCAGGCTGGGGAGGCCCTCTGGAGGCCGGAAATGGCCTATTTCTGGCCTTCCCCAACTTCCAGAGGCCCATTTTTCACTCTCCCCGAACCTTCATGTGCACCCTGCACTTACCTGTGTCCACGTGGGGATTCCTGTGATGGATGGAGTGGAGTGGGCGGGGCCAGCCTGGAGTGGAATTTGTGGGTTCTCTGAACTGTGAATCCCTGCGAACCCCCCAGCAGCAACCCCCCTGGTTCTTTTTTGACAAGATGTTGTAAAAATCCAGGCCGAAAAGTGTTGGTAAAAGGTGGCACTTCTGTGTCCTTCTCTTCAGCAGCTCTTCCAAAACTATAATGATGTCCTGAACAGGATTGTTAGGGAAACATTGACAGAAGCCTATCCCATTTATGTAGCTATGTCCCACAAGTCAGGGAAGGGAGAACTGGAAAAGGGGAGACATTTTAGGGAGAAACTACAGTCAAGGTAAGGATCAATTCCTGTCATCCATAGGGAAATGCTTCTTGCAGCTGAAGAACAGTTGACAGTTGAATGTATTCCTGCCTCACAAGAGAAAGTAGTAGAGAATGTAACACAGAAAATTATATAGATTTGCCTACCATTTTATATTTTATTAGGTAGGCTTAGTACTCCTCTTTCCTTTGCATCTTGTAACAACTTATATTTAACTTGCAGATATTTTTTCCTCTGTCATACAAATTTAGATAGAACCTACTGCAACTGTTTAAACAATGCATCAATTGTCAAGACAGGTATTGTCTCAAATAAAAACACCATTCTAGGCAAGACATCCATTTTTAGCATATAAATTCTTTTCAGCAAGGATAGATGTAGTTTCTCACTTCTTAACATCTGTTAAGCTTCATTCCATGTCTTAACATAGTTATTTTGAAATAACATACCAATCATATTTGTCATAGCAATACCCTGATATTTTACCATCTCAATCTAAAAACCTATTATAGATTCTATTTGACCTGCTATTTTCATATTTTCATTAACCTCTTTGTTTTTTTAATTTATTAATCTTGAAACCTACTAATACACCAAATTCTTTTGACTTGCCCATTAATATTTAAATTACTTAAAGGATCTTCCAGAACCGATGCTAAGTCATCTGCAAAATTCTTTTCACTTTCTTTTTTAATCTTTACTTCCTCAATTGTCTCATCTTGTCTTATATCTCTATTCAGTATATCAAGTACCAAAATAAACAAGAAAGGGGACAGTCAGCATTCCGGTCTTGTTCCTTTTTATATCTTATAGGGCCATAATGGCAAACCTGTGGCATGCGTGCCACAGGTGGCACGCGTAGCCATATCAGTGGGCATGCCAGCTCAGCTCTGGCATGCAGCTTATTTTTGGGCCTTCTGGGCCCACCAGAAGTAGGAAACAGGCTGTTTCGTGCCTCCAGAGGGCCTGGGGGGGGGGCGTGGGGAAAGCACATTTTTCTTTCTTACCTGGCTCCAGATAAGACTCTAGGAGTCTCTGGAGGCTGGGGACAGCAAAAAAGTCACTTCCTGTCCAGGGGTGGGTTCTAAAATTTTTTACTACTGGTTCTGTGGGTGTGGCTTATTTTGTGGGTATCGCTTAGTGGTCATGTGACAATTCTTTAGGATTTAGCAGAGGTACTGGGCTACCAGGCTTTTAACTGCTTGCTAGATTTAACCGATCTACCCATGTATTTTTTTCAGGCACTGGTCCACCCATTTATTTTTGCAGGCACCGGTCTACTCATGTATTTTTGGAAGCACCGGTCTACCACCAAACTGCCTTTTACCACTGATCAGCTGTAGGGCGGCCCTTTGAAGCCCTGTGGCAAGAGTTTAAATAGTTTTTCCTTATAGCCCATCAGGAGAGGGGGGCAGGGGAGGGACTCAGGAAGCAGCAATAGATTGGGGGTGGGGCCAAATAGAAGGTAAGAATAATGTGGGGGGGGTGGGGGCACAGGGGCATGGGGGCAGAACCATTTCAGTGATGTCGTATCATCACCGCTACCAGCTCAGTGGAACTCGGAGGAACCCACTACGGTTCCTGTCCCACCGGGAGTTGGGAAATGGGCTGTTTCAGGCCTTTGGAGGGCCTCCGAGGGAGTGGGAAAGGCTGTTCTTGCCCTCCCCAAATAAATAGAGAGAATCTGGAACCAAGTAAGAAAGAAAAACTGGCCTACCAGGCCATCGCGTGCCAGGAGTGGGGGCAGAGGGAGTTGCGCGTGCATGCTCAGGGCAGGGCGCATAGAATTATCGGTGTGGACATGTGCGTGCATGCGACCCTCCCTTGCCCCCTTCTCCTGGCACACGATGGCAAAAAGGTTAGCCATCACTGTTTTACGGGTTTGCTAGATCTCCATTAACATTTTTTTGTACTTTCTATGAAGTATAAATTGTTCTTACTTATTGTTTTTTTGTTTTGCATTTCTCTTTTGCTTTAAATATCCACATTGTCCATTAATGCAGAAACTTCCTTTTTTAATTTCAATATCATTTTTTTCCTAATTTATATGCCAGCAATTTCCCCTGTTCATTTGCAAACTCAATTTTTTTGCCTTATTTTCATTAAAAAGTTTGTCTCTTTTAAAGGAAATTTCTTTATTTAGTTTTCATTGATTTATGGAAATTTTGAGTTTTGTTTTGCTACTCACATGATAAATTTTCTTTCTGAGATAATCCCAATCTGAAAATTACCAGATTTAAGGAGGGTGCGATTAATGAGCTAGTAGATCCATTAATGCTTTTGATCAGCTAATTGTCCAATAAATTTTGAAACTTTTTCAGCTATTGCTAGAGGAATTTGAATTATGGAATGACTTGCCTCCAGAAGTTGTGAGTGTTTTAACATGGAAGGTTTTTAAGAAGTGATTGGACCACCATTTTTATGAAGTGGTGTAGGGTTTACTGCTGTAGTTGTAGGGGTTGGACTAGAAGACCTCCAAGGTCCCTTTCAATGTTTACAGAATAACATTCTGTTTTTCTGTTATCTTGTAAACATGGACATTTCTAATTTCATAATTTGATCCAGTACTGTCAGTACTGAAATGTATTTTGGATTATTGCTTTTTAGTAAAGAAGTGGAATTCTCCACATTAACAAACTAAAGATTAAAGGTCTTACGTTTTTTAAAGAGTTTGTTGTTTGCTCTTTAACCTTGACATTAATTCAGTTGATTATTCATGCTAATTGGATACCTCAGATAATGTTTTAAAAAGACTGGCTCTCACCTTCATTAGGATGGAAGTTTAACATGATGGAGTGCACATAAAATGGGCTTCTCTCACCTTCATCTCACTGTTATTTAATATTCATAGGTTTGTCAATATTTTGGCTGGAGTAATGTTGTTTAAAGATGCAGATTTGGTTCTGAATTATATAAAAATATGCATTCACCATTATATGAAGCTTATCATTATATATTTTCCCTTTTTTCTTTTCTATTTTAAGTATATCACAATAGATAAATAAGTAAGCAAACAAACAAACAAACAAATAGGTGTGTTAGATTTGTTGCTTTGTTGAGACACAACCAGGGGTGAAATCCAGCAGGTTCTGACAGGTTCTGGAGAATGGGTAGTGGAAATTTTGAGCAGTTCAGAGAACTCCTAGCAGAAATTTTCAGTAATTCAGAGAACCGGTAAATACCACCTCTGGGCGGTCCTAGAGTGGGGTGAGAATGGGGATTTTGCAGTTTCCTTCCTCTGCCACACCCACCAAGCCACACCATGCCCACCAAGCCATGCCCACAGAACTGGTAGGAAAAAAATTTGGATTTCACCACTGGACACAACCCATTCTGATCCATTTCTTGGTGGCCAGAGCATGATATGTTTATTGGACCCGTGTCCCTCCTGGCTGGTGCTGGCCTCCCGGGAGGTTACACAAGGCTCGCTCCAGGGGATTTTAAATGCCTCCTTCAGTGAGGGTGTCTTCCTCGCCACCTTGAAAGAAGCGGTGGTGAGGCCACTCCTCAAGAAGCCTTCCCTGGACCTGGCAATGTTGGTAAATTGTCGTCCTGTCTCCAACCTTCGCTTTGTTGTGAAGGTTGTTGAGAGTGTGGTTCCATGACAGCTGCCTCAGTACCTGGATGAATCGAGCTATCTAGATCCGTTCCAGTTGGATTTCAGGTCCGGGTACAGCACAGAGACGGCACTAGTCACATTAGTTGATGATCTCTGGAGGGCTCGGGACAGGGTTGCTCCTCTATCCTGGTCCTATTAGACCTCTCAGCGGCTTTTGATACCATTGACCATGGTATCATGCTGCACTGGTTGGAAGGGTTGGGAGTGGGGGGCACCATTTTACGGTGGTTCTCCTCCTTTCTCTCTGACCAGTCGCAGTCTGTGTTGACAGGAGGGCAGAGATCAACCCCGAGACCCCTTATATGTGGGCTGCCGCAAGGATCGGTCCTCTCGCCCCTTCTGTTTAACATTTATGTAAAGCCGCTGGGCGAGATCATCCATGGTTTTGGGGTGAAGTACCACCAGTACGCTGATGACACCCAGCTGTACATCGCCACCCCAAACCACCCCAATGATGCCCTCGAAGTGATGTCCCGGTGCCTGGAGGCTGTACGGATCTGGATGGGGAGGAACAGACTCAGGCTCAACCCATCCAAGACCGAGTGGCTATGGTTTCCGGCATCCCAATATAGTCAGTTGGCGCCATCACTGACTATTGGGGGTGAGTCATTGGCCCCCACGGATAGGGCTCGCAACTTGTGCGTCCTCCTGGACTCACAGCTGTCTTTAGAAGAGCATATGACGGCCATGGCCGGAAGGACTTTTTATCAGGTCCGCCTGATTCACCAGTTGCGTCCCTTTCTGGATCGGGACTCGTTATGCACTGTCACTTACACCCTTGTCACCTCATGCCTGGACTACTGTAATGCTCTCTACATGGGGCTCCCCTTGAGGAGCATCTGGAGGCTCCAACTGGTCCAGAATGCGGCCTCGCGGGTGGTGATGGGAGCGACGTGGAGCTTCCATGTGACTCCCCTCCTGCATGAGCTGCACTGGCTCCTGATGGTCTTCTGGGTGCGCTTCAAGGTTTTGGTTACCACCTTTAGAGTGGTCCATGGCTTAGGACTAGGGTACTTACGGGACTGCCTTCTGCCACCAATAGCCTCTCACCGACCAGTTCGCTCCCATAGAGAGGGGCTCCTCAGGGTGCCATCAGCCAAACAATGTCGACTTGTGGCCTCCAGGGGAAAGCCTTCTCTGAGGGGGCACCTGCCATCTGGAACAAGCTCCCCCCAGAGATAAGGAGGCTTAAAGACTTACGGACCTTCTGCCGCGCCCTAAAAACATTTTTATTCCAACAGGCTGGTCTGGCCTAACTCTCCCCTTTTAAATCGGGTTTTAAAATGTTTTATATAATTGGATGTTTTAAATTTCTTCTCTGAGCCCAAATTATTTAATTTATTTTAATAGTTTTAACTTTTATATGTTATTGTATTTTATCTTGGCTGTTCACCACCCTGAGTCCCTTCTGGGAGTAGGGCAGTATATAAATTTGATTAAATAAATAAATAAATAAATGCTGTCAGTACAGGAAGCCAAGAGAAAAATAAGGGTGGCAGATTGATACTAGCTCCCTTCATCTCTTTATGACTTCTCCTTGATACTAGTTACCTTCCTCTCTTCATTCCTTTTCAGGAGAATTGCCCATTGGGGCAATTTCCCATTGGGGCAGGAGAAAACTAATAGTCATTCTTATTGTAGTTCTGAAATGATGCCAAGTCAGATGCATATAGAATTATGTTGAAGATCATGCAAGGGTATAGAACCACATCTTTCTATCTTCATTTCAAAAGTTGATTGAGAAAAGCTTTGCCTTTTTCATTTTCCTCTTTAGCATTCTCAGAATAACGTACAGTATTTGAATGTTCAATGTTTCTTGAGAGCCATCTTCGTCCAGTTTCAAAGTCTGCAGATTTAAGAGCTGTCAGGTCATCTAAGTCTCAACATATCCAATTTATCTCTTCCCCCCAAATGATAACACTGCTGAAGTACATTCATGTGCTCAAAGGATTTCTCCAGTCAAAGTATTTAGAATTGTTCCATCCATAAGCTAACTTTTAGGCAACTCCATTCTTTTTCTTTCCTTTTTCATAATTGTTATGATTATTAATTTTGAAATTAATACATTAATGCTGTTCAGGGCATTTGTATTTTCTTCTTGTTATAAATATAATAGTATAGCACAATGAAATTATTTTAAAAAGAATGGATTTCTTAAAATCTACTTACAAAGGAAAGTTTTTGGCCTTGTAGAGAACCTGTCTCTAAATGCAATATGGTTTTCAATTTTTCATGTGGATGTTAGAGCATATGGGAGGAAAAATTCATTCACAATTTTACAAGGCTGATTTGCAAGCTTTCCAATGATTGACTGGATGAAAGATGTATCAAATTAGCTGGTCAAATCTTTTAAAAGTATTATATGATTGCAATGGTGTTTTAGATATTCTTTTGTATTCATTCTGAAGGATGCAAGTATTCTCTAAAATTGCTAAAGACAAATTGTCTAAAAGAGAAGAGAATATTTGCAGCTCAGAGTCAAACTATGGAGTCCTTGGTGCTCTCTGAGTTTGAATACTTGTTTTGTTTTGTTTTGTTTTTTAAATTTGATTTATATGCCGCCCTTCTCTGGAGACTCAGGGCGGCTTACAATGCGTTAAGCAATAACCTTCATACTTTTGTATATTTTATACTAAGTCAATTTATTGTCCCCACAAACTGGGTCCTCATTTTACCTACCTTAGAAAGGATGGAAGGCTGAGTCAACCTTGAGCCTGGTGAGATTCGAACTTGCAGTAATTGCAGGCAACTGAATGTTAATAACAGTTAATAACACTGCTTTAATCTGCTGAGCCACCAGAGTCCTGTTTGCAGACATTTCATTATCTGGCTAGGTAACAGCATCAGTGCTAGTGAATGGGGGGATCCCTGTTTATATATAGTTACTTGCTCTATCAGTTTTGGTGAAGTATGATTTTCTACTTGGTAGTTCCTTGATTAGGCTATAGTTTTTTTGGCTACAGATATAGGGAAATTGATGGTTGCTAATTTTGAAGATAGTAACCTCTCTCTCCCTCCCTTCCTCCCCCCTCCCTCCCTCCCTCTCTCTATAAGTAAGATTTTTTTAAACGAAAATGAAAACTAATACAAACTAATATAAATTAAGAAGTAAATAAATAAAAAGAAACCAAACCATAGAAAAATAGAAAAGAAAAAAGATACAAAGTTCCTCACATAAGTACAATTATTTTCTCATTATTCTATGGTTATAACATAGTTCTTTCTATAATCTTGCCTATTTAATTATCAAAACCATAAATCATGAATTCATTTTTCTGTTATATACAAGAAGTCCATACGGTATTTTCAGTAAGCAATAAATATAGATATTATCTTTTCGAAGAATTCAGTTTAGTTACCATCTCAGCAAGTTCTATTATCTTCACCAACCAGTCCTCCATTGGGGATAGTGCTGAATCTTTTCATCTTTGTGCATACAATAATCTTACTGCAGTTATCATGTACAGAAATAAAAGCCTCTAGTCTCTAAACAGCTTTTTAGTATACAGTAAGTTTGGCTGATGTGGGTGGGATAATTTTTTTATTGATTAATCTAATTTCCCAGGTTGCTGTGCAATTGAAGTACAGTTATTTTTGATATTTTTATAAGAATTTTCAAGGATGTTGTGGCTCATCTATTTTGTTATGCAAACCACTGCTAGGAATGAAAATTGTCTAGGAATGTTCAGACACTATTCAGATATTCAACTCATTCACTTAAAGAGAGTTTTGTCATTCATATATTGATTAGATAAAGAATGTTGCTCACAAAGAACTACCATCTTGTGCAAATGCCTGCTCTCAAGTCCTCATTTATCTAGCTAATTCAGCCATGTTTTGATTCACATTTAAACTCCGCTGAATTTTACTGAGAGTCAGCCTAATCCTTGACATTTTCTTTGATAAGGATTTGATAAAGGCCAACAATGAGATGAAAACCTCATGCCTAGGAAAATGCTAAACAGGACTGTATAGTTGTAAATATTGAATTGGTTAAGAAAATGTATGGAAGAATGTCAGTGAGCTGTGCAAAAGGTTTCAGACAGTAGTGTTTTATTTATGTAATGAACATTCACAATCTATTTTTTACCTGCATTATAGTCTTGATCAATATTTTTAAAGAAACATTCATAAAGAGAGGTCAAGTGTAAAAGCTGGAAATTCAAATTATATTGATTTTATTTAAGGCAATTTTATATTTTAAAAAATCATAAGCATACCAGTATCAATAAATTAATGGATTTATTTCACGTAAAAGTATTCTCCTATGACTGTTGTGAATCTGTGTTTTGTTAGCCACAAATAAATTATCTCCCAATTCACTAGCAGCTGAATCATGGAGAGATCAGGAAATGTTATTGTTCTGGGGTACCTAAAGTATTTGGAATGCATAAAAAGTAGCGTGTGAACATGTTGGTATATCTGTGCAAGCATGGCCCTTGAGGCTCATAGGCAGCAAATATCAACAGAGATAGCCAATTAAAAAAAATTAAGTTATTCTAATCCTTCCTTTCAATGGTGTACCTTAAAATCACAATGTCATGGTTCACTGCAGAAGTGAAATCCTCCATCTGATCTATCAGAGTTATAAAAGCAGAACCTTGTTAGTCAAACAGAGAAGAAAGCTTGGGGAAAAGGAATTAAGGGGAATTTACAAATGCCTGGCTGAATGCTGAATATGTGCCCTGAACAGCTGTGAAAGAATAGATTGAAAAAAGAAAACAATACCACACTCAATCCATGAGCTTCAGTTTTGATGTCTCAAATTGTCTATAATGAAAAGGCAATTCAATATTTCCCAGTACTTCTTCTTAGTCTATCCTAAGGAGTTGCTATTCAATTCTCAGTCGTCCCCAGGGAGCATGACCTATGCTCTCAGTGGATATAAATAAGGAGAGTTATCATCCAGCACAAACTGAGGGGAAGGCTGATGTAGAAGCTCTTGGCCTGGACAAACTTGATTTAGCTAGAGAAAGAACAACTGAGGAAACTTTGTCCCAGTCTTTCTTGTCATTTCCAATTCACAATTGTCCTGAGAAAGAAATGTCTTCTGGCCTCATCCATCAGCCAATGAAAGGCTCCAGGAAAAACAAAAATAAGGGTAGAGAAAGATCAGTCTGGCACTTTATGTCAAGCAATGAAAATGCAGGACATTTGTTTCATCTTCTTCCAAATTAATATTTTAAGAAGCGCTGTAAGCTTTTCTGTCCCTAAATCTGTTCCTTTTTTGTTGTATCATTCAAGTTCCTTTCATGGGCCATAAACAGCAGAATAAAAATGGCTCAAATTAAAAAGCATGCAGTAGCTAAAGCTGATGGGAGCCAGCCAAAAGGTTAAGTGGGTGATTTTGATCTCTTCTCAGCATCCCTCTGGACTATATTTGGATTGATACACAGAACAAAACCAAACAAAATAATCTGTCTTCTACTCAACTCACTCCTGCAGTCTACTTGAAAGTGAAAAGCTAAGCTAAAGCATTAGGACTAGTTCCTGGCACTGAAACTGTTGAAATACAACAAAAGCACTGGAATAAGTAAGGTCCATTAAAAGACTAACACCAAGATAATTTTACAGCTAAAATATAAACATCAAAAGGAAAAAAAGACCCTCCAACCTAAAAATAGAATATTTCCCTACATTCCAGAGATTGCTTGACTATCTTAAATTCCACACGTCGGTGACAAAGTGAACCTATATAAAAGCCCTGCCAAATTTTACATTCTCATTATTTCTGGAATCTCTTAAATCCAGTGAAAAGTAAAATAGTGCAAACAGAAACTTTGAGGGGAGGTTAAAGTTCCCAAAGGAGACCCTCTAAAAACATCCGTTGCTTGTTTCTAGTCAAGGAATGGGAGGAACAACTCTGACAAAATGCTATTATGCATCATCAAAGGGGAAATATCAATTGTCTGACTATTAACTTTAAGACTTTAAAACTTTAAGGTTCACACATTTTGCTCAGCTTTGGATTGCTTAACTGCTGTTTATTGAACAGACCACAACGGTTTCATACATAATGCTAAAATACTATCTGTAATTTGCAAACTACAATGACTGTATTCAAAGAAAATGCAAAGCCACAAACATGCAAAGCACAACATGACTTAGTGTCTAGGCAATTCCAATTTTCCCATTTTTCTTTGGGAAAAACCTACAACCTTTACCCTTTAATTCAACAATTCCTTCAGATTCTTCAAAGACTCAACAGTTGCATGTATTATAGACATGGGCCCTTCCTTTTTAGGTGAAATTGCAACCCCTGCCTATTATTGCTCAAGGTAAAGGACTTCTTATGCTTTGAGAGTAAGAGAAGATTGAGATATGATAGTCTGCATTCTTTTATCAATGCAAATGGAAGCAAGCAAGGCTGTTAGACGGCAACTGAGCTTTGTTCTTTTATGTATGTTTCAAAACCTTAACCAAAATTAGCAGATTCTTTGCATCTGCAGAATGCTTTCCTTCTCAGTCTCTATTATTATGTTTCACATTTTTTTCAGTTAAAGGGGATTGATTATTTTAGAGGGTGTGGCTTTTTACTCAGTTGTCTACTCCAAAATATTCAGACTTTTTATTATAAATATAATGAATGAAACAGTTGCTGTATTTTCTCAGAGGAAAGGGACTAGGTAAGGAAATCTAGAACACTGGAGCTTTGAAGGTGCAATTATAGGTTCTTACCAAGTTGTCCCTCATTCTTTTGGAAAGTCATTGAGGCCACTTGGAGGTTTGTCTTTGTCCTTGATCGCCTGAGTAGTGCAAATAGCCTTCTTGGAACTGAAAGGACTGTGTTGTGGGGCTGTGGTTTCTGCAGAATGCTTTCTGCCCTGTGTCCCTTCACTGTTAAACACAGATGCAGGCTGTTGGGGAAGAGTCTGCGTTGTGTGTATCTCAAACTGAAAGCATAAATTATTTCTGTAGTCTGCAATTTTTCTGGAAATCCTTTCATAGTCCCACACCATTTGAAGGGTTTTCATTCTTGGACACAGACAAAACTCTAAGAGGCCTCAGTGATTCTTTTTTTAAAAATGCAAATGACCAGCTGTCTGTAAAGAATATAAATTCTTCCATTCCCCACTATCCAGTCAGAGCTGAAGAAGCTTCTTGGATGAAAAGCATAATTTCTTCAAAGAAAAACAAGAAAGTCCAGTTCCCTCTTGAAAAAAACATCTTTGGGACAAAGATAGAGCCTGGAATAGCTCAGCAGACTAATGCACTATAATTTAACTCCTGTCTGCAATTAGTAAATTCAAATCTCCAGGCTTGAGATGAAGGCTTTCCTTCTTTCTCTTTCTCTTCCTCTTTCGAAATTTGTTTAATTTAGAATTTGAATATTTAATAATCTTTTTCTTTTTCCCTTGTTCTAAATTTTGTTCTTTTTAACTTGTAGCGGAAGTCGGGGGGGGATAGGGAGGGAAGGGGCTGGGGCTGAGGGAGGATGGGAGGGGTTGGGTAGGGGGATTGGGCAGGGGGGGTGAAAATGGAAAAATTTCTGTATTGTAAAACCTTTTCAATTAAAAAAAAAATCAGTCATAAATCAGTTCCATAAAACAAAAACAAAAAATTGCATGGAAAGCCCAACTCAAAAGAGTATTACAGTGGCTATTGTCTCAAGTAGTGAAATAAATTTTAATTGTTTTTTTTTTCCAAAAACCATGGGAAAGTTTTCATTGTTTTTCTGAAGAGTTGCAAATTTTTAAAAAATTGTTTCTCTTCAAATAATATAGTCTTCCTATTTTATTTATTTATTATTTATTTATTAATTAGATTTATATACCGCCCTTCTCCTTACGGACTGGATTCAGTAGGCCCTTCTGAACTGGATTCAGTAGGCCCTTCCCAACATCCTTTTCTTATTAGGCCCACTTTAGTTCCCTCAGAAACTAAATCAGCTCTAAAACTAAAAACAACTCTCTCAATATTTTAAGGAATGATTTTGGACCTCAATAGTCAATTTCCTTTTCTGTCTTCAGCCTCTTAAGCTGACCTCAAAGCTGATTTATAAATGTCTATACTATATCACATAACTGCTTAAAAGCTGTTCTTCACTTCTTCTAAAAGGCTCTGTGTTGAGTCAATCCAGTAGTTGTCCTTAAAAGAACGAGCAGAAAACAACATCCCACCAATGAGCTTCATATAAGCAACAGGACTTCTTTTTCCTCTCCTTTTTCTGCAAATCCCATGTTGTCTCCAATTTCCTTTATGTGTTTCTGATGGCTCCCAAAGAGCTACAAATCTGTTCTTTCCTCTCTTAATGATGAAAAGCACTAATTGGATGCTGTCTTCTGTAATTACACAAAGAGAGAACTTTGCCAGTGATAGATGCCCAGCATTGGAACTTCCCACTAACTATATGCACAATTTGGCACTAATTCATAATTTGTGGATGCCAAGTCACATCTTTTAATGGGGCATCCTCTTTGTTAGAGATATACCTGATCTTTCCTTCAGGAGCTCGGTACTTTTCAATTCTTTTCAACTCTGTAAAGTAGGTTTACTTGAGAAATAAGGTCTGCCACTCCAGGTCACCTCATGGCTAAGTGTGGCTGTGAACCAAATATTCCTGCTCCTAAATTGAACACCTTAATCACTGCATCACACTAATTCTGTGTTTGAATGACTTATCTTTGTATCAGAAATCAGAATACAGAAATAAAAGAATCTTCATTGCTACATTTGATGAAGAATCAGCTGTTGCTTTTATGAGCATGCTTGGGATCTATTATTGGTTGGTTGGTTGGTTGATTAATTGATCAGTGCTATGTAGTGTCATGCTATACTCATGTACTAAACAGTGTTACAGCAAGATTTTAAATACATACCATATATAAGCATTTTGGGGGGGAGGGTTGGAAATCAGGAAGCAACAGGAGAAAAGACAGCAAATCAACTCTGCATACAGAAGATATTGCCTTGTACTGATAAAAGTAATACCTGAGGAAGGGAACCTGTATTCGTATCTATGTAATTTTCAGCTGGTTACCTGGGAAAAACTGCATTTATTATACATATGCAAAATCATTTATCAAAAACTGACTTGAGAAGGTCCTGTTCACAGAATGGTCTTTTACAGATAACCCCAGGGATATTTACTTTTTTTTTTTTTTTTTACAATTTAGTCTTATATTCATTCAATCCAATTAATATGTATGTGTAGGAGTGGGAAATCAGGGTGGGGACCAGTATTACTCATAGACAGGGAATTTTGTCCCCTGAAGTAAAAGGAACAAATTTATCTACTAAGGGTGGAAATAGAGGCAGACAGCTTTGGAAATTCTGAAAGAAAATCAAAAAGTAGCCACAATTAGAATAATACGTTGGATCTTAGCTGTCTTTCTACCAGGCATACAATATCAACAGCATTAAGCATATTATAAGATTGATGAACAGATAACTCTTTGTCTCTTTTTCTCACCTTCATCCCTTTGTTTTCCAATTATAATGAGTTGCTTTTAAAATTATCTGCAAATTTTCTTATTTTGGTAGCTAATCCAGTCCAATAATATATTCAATCTTTTTTCATAATGATACAAGGGGGAATGTATGAATCTAAGCAACTGGTTTCCTTTATACCCTCAAATCCTTCGTATTTAATATAATTTTCTGCTGCTTCTCACTTTCTGATATGCACACACATGGGAATAAAATAATCTCAAAGATAGTGAGAGCACTCAAATTCAAAATATATTTAAGTACAGTTCATGACCAGCAAGTTAAGAAAAGAAAAATTCAGAACCAATGACCAAATACAACAAAGTCAGTTTAACAGTCGTAGGAAGCCAAAAACTTCAGACTTAAAACCAGAGTAAGGGAAAAATTGAATAAATAGGGTAAAACAATATAAAGAATAACTTTTTTTTAAAAAAAAAAAAAGCAGGATAAATACAGTAGGATAAGTGAGTAAAGAAACCTATAGGGAAGTCACCCCATGAGTAAGGCACCTTATGTCTTCAGATAAAAATTTATGTAGATAGGAATTTTTGATCACGTATATTACAAATTTGGGAGTAAAAAATAGACCACTTGTCCATCATAGAAATTGAGATATTGTTAAAGAATGATAAATATATGGCTGTGCATATATAGCAATGTATTGTACCTTGATGAAACACCATCGAGGAGAATTAATGGGAGCAGCGTTTAAGCCAGAAAGCAGACACTTAAACTAAGAAGCGAGTCAGCAAATGCAGATTCTTGCCTCCAGTGGAATCATACTAGCTTCCAAGAGGATTAAAGCAACTGAAGCACAGTATGGAACATTGAAAAGTGCTTGTAAGAAACTAGACTAAGCAATGTTTAAAGACTTTAAATCATTGTAGGTACATATCTGCGCAGGTGAGAACATAAATGCAAATATTAGTGAAAGTTCCTAAGTGTGCTCTTGATATTTTTGACACTCACTGGATTGGTCCAGTGACATTATTATTGATACTTTCATTTCTCTTGGGAGAAAGAGAATGGAAGAATGAAGTAGCTTTAGACTGGTCCCTGTTTCTGTGTTCTGTTCTGTTTCCTTGCCAAATAGACGATTTGGATCCTTCATGAAGGCATGTACATATACAGTATATAGTAAAAAATTTCTCTCTCCCTCTCTCTCTTTCTGTGTGTGTGATATGTGTATACACACAAACATCTTGTCCCTTTAGAGCTGTAAAATTTGATGTAGAAATAGATATGTAATATGTAAATCACATACATTTTACAAAGGAAATTGATACAAATATAATAAACTATAGCAAAGTCCTTCCTTCCTTCCTTCCTTCCTTCCTTCCTTCCTTCCTTCCTTCCTTCCTTCCTTTTCTTCTTAAATGAATGTCGCTTTCAAGCAAGCTTTCTCTTATTTCCTTTTCATTCTACTATTGGCTAGATCAGTTGTTTAAATTTTATTCTAAAATGATTGTGATTGTATGATTATCTCAATCATACCATGTACTAAGACAAAAATGAAACAATGATTGACTATTTTGTTCTCATAAACCTAGACCAGAATTTCTTGCTTTTATTTCTATTTCATAATAAATTTGTTTAAAGCGGGTGAATCTCAATATTTTTTCACCTGTATCAGTTTTCTTTATCTTTAAGACATAGATTATATGCAGTTCCTAAAATCTCCTGAGGTTTGAATCTTTGCTTTTTAAAAAACATTTATTTACTTGCTTACTTACTTACTTACTTACTTACTTACTTATTTATTTATTTATTTATTTATTTATTTATTTATTTATTTATTTATTTATTGGTTCGATTTATATGCCGCCCTTCTCCAGAGCCTTAGGGCGGCTTACAATGCGTTAAGCAATATCCTTCATACTTTTTCTATATATCTGCTTAGTAGGGCTTTTGGCCCCGCCTAAGTGGTGTTCTTTTTTATACAAAGTCAGCCTATTGCCTCCACAATCCGGGTCCTCATTTTACCTACCTCGGAAGGATGGAAGGCTGAGTCAATCCTGATCCTGGTGAGATTTGAACTCACAGTTATTGCAGGCAGCTGGCAGCTAAGTGCTATTTAACAGGACTTTAGTTTGCTGCACCACCAAGACTCTTCAGATTTTTTGGATTTTTCTGGCCAGAAATACTCTCACATTACAAGAAATGCCTTTTTCAAAATTATCTGTGATTATTCCTCTATTTCTAATATTAGAATTAGGAGTTGAGAAGCTAATACATCTGAATAGATAGGAGAGAGAGGGGAGGCGGGAGGGAGGGAGGGAGGGAGAGAGGGAGGGAGAGAGAGATGGATAGATGATTGGAAACAACTTCCATCCATCCAGACAATTCCATTAAACTAGACAGCAATTGTTATAAATTATTATCTGTAATGTAGTAAAAAGCCATCTATTCAAACCACTCTCAAAAGAAGGGAAATAAAAGATACAGTAATGTTCTTGACGGAGCTGAATAGCCAGGTAGATAGAACTTAGACTAAAAGTACAAGTACAATTTTTGTACTATATGGTTTCTACATGCTCTTTTTACATCAGACTGACTACTCCATTTTGCACTCTTTATAGTTTCTGAGTAATTTCAAATTCCTTTCTATCCTCTTGGTGACAAGAACAAACAACAAATACTGCTTGGCATTATAATACATTGAAACCCTGCTAAAAATCTACTGGACTGGAATGACCCTTGTGATTGACCCTTCCCTCATGATTCTTATAGTTCTTTATATCCTTGGATGATCAAGCATCATCTTCTTTACATTAATTAGTAGGAATAATTCATGTGATTGATTCAGGATAAAAAAGGAGGAGGCAGAGACCAATGGTACCAAGATAGCAGCAGGAAAAATTCAGAATTCAAATAATTTTATTGCTATCATTAACCATCTGAAAGCATGAAAAAGAAAATATGATTCACCACCACCGTCACACCATGATTCACTGTAGAGGCGTTTTTGTAAAACAAGCAAACATCACTATCCTGAGGTGATATTTTGCCATGAAGGCTGAAGTTTCTGTGGGTAGATCTATCACCACCCAAATATAAGCAATGACTCCACTTCCCTTAACTTTCAGCAAGGAGATTTCTGAAGTTTAATCTTTCCTTGAAAAAGAGAGGTGTCTGAGAGGAAATCAGATAAATCTTGAATTTATATAGAGAGACAGTAAAAAATTAAATAGCAGATTGTTGGGTTGGGGGATTATGTCACAGGAAGTGGACAATCTTATAATCTACCAAGCATTATGTTTTCTTCCTTGTGATTTTTCCTTGTGCTTTTTAATGGGTAAACTTGAAGACTTGATTGCTTGACTGATTATGTGTCATAAAGCTGGGGCTGATATTTAAAGACCAATAATTTTTTAAGAGTTTTTTCCCCCAGGATGATCTTTTCCCAGCCTTGCCTTCAGGTCTTCCAATAGTGCACCCATTATTGCTATAATCAAATATATCTATGTTGCTGTTGCTGGCATCTTATTCCTTCTACATTTCCCAATATTACAACTTTCTCTGAGCTAGGTTTTTGCATATGTCCAAAATTGGGTAATGTGAACATTGGGTCAGAATTCAAGGTTGATTTATTCTCTGGTTGGTTTTCTAGGCTATCAATAGTATTCTGAAGACTCTTCTCCAACATCAATATTCAAAAGTATCAATATTCTTTCTATCCTGCTTTTTCCAAGTCTAACTTTTACTTCAACACACTGTTACAGAGCAAACTATTTCCTGCATGATTTGATTTTTCTACATATAGATATATCCTTAAAACTGGATAACTTTTCCAAAGCCTTTATTGGTTTCTCCAAGTGCTGGTCTCCAACCTACTTTTGACTTCAGCATCCATTACCATTGATAGTTGATAAGGCAGAAGCTGTCCACCAATTCAATATCTTCATTGTCAGTTCTAAGACTGATTATTGTATTTGGTGTGATTAGTTTGGCCTTCTTTACTTTCATTACTACAGCTTCCAGATCATTTATTTTCAACTACCAGAATAGTGTCATCAGCATAGCACAGGTTATTGATGTTTCTTCCTCCAGTTTTAAAATCATGGTTATCTTTTAATCCATCTTCCCTTTCTCTTTATTTAGCATATATGATGAATTATTAAGGAGAAATTACACAATCTTATTTCATCTGTAACTTGTCTGTTTTGACATGGTCCATCTGGATTGTATCTTCCTAACCTGTATGTAAGTTTTGTATGAGGACAATAGATTTTCTGGGATTTATATTCCACAGATTGGAATATGATCAATTAAACACATATCAACTTTTTTTTTTTCATTTCCTCAAATGTTCAGCATGTATCTGCAGTAACATGTCTTGTTCCTAAAACTTTTCTATAATTAGCTTGAATACATGACATCTCTCTTTTCATGAATCTGTAGGAGTGAATCTGTATTGGGTGATCTTAAGAACTGTTTAGATACTATGTGAAATTAAGAATATTGTACAATAGTTTGCACATTCTGTTGAGTCTTTTTCTTTGGTATTGTTATATAGATTGGCCTATTCCAATCTGTTGGGCATTGTATCTTTCTCCAGATTTTTTGGAATAGTTTGGTTAGAAACTTTACTGATTCTTCTTCTATTGCCTGCTATATTTCTATAGATAGCCCATAAATTTCTTTAGCTTTCTAATTTGATAATGGCCTCAAAGTCGATTTATCTTAGTCTTCTTATACTAGAACTTCTTGTAAATATCTTCTAAGGGTTTCTGGGTGTTGATTTTCTTATTTTTTCTTTCTTTCCATCTTCAACAACTTTGTAATACTGTTTCTTTTTTCTTTTAACGGCTCTCTTAAATTCTTTAAGTTCCTTCCTGAGATCTTTGTCTTTCCTGGCTTTGACTTCTCTTGGCAATGGATCTTGGCAAGTCATGATCTTGGCAATGGATCTTTCCATTGCCAAGATCATGACTTCAGAGCAATTCTTGATCTTCCTAAAAATTGTGGGTGCATGTTCAAGATTATATTATGGAAACTCATTGTCTTTGTTCTTCTACTTTAGCTTAATCTGACTTGGAACATGCATACCAGCAGTTTCTGATCTGTTATAGTCAACCCCTGGCCATGTCTTTGCTCTAGTAACTGGGCACTTCAATCTGTCTATAGTAATAATAAAGTCTGTAGTAATATTATAGCCAGATTGATTTCTATGTACTATGTCTGATGATGTCCACATATAAGGCACCTTGGTTGTTTGAAGAATATGTTAGCAACAAAAATATTGTTAGATTGTGGAAAATGATAAATTGTTCTGTTGTTTCATTTCAGTTTCCTAGGCATAAAGTCCAAATGTTTTCTTAGCAACTTTAGCATTCTAGTCACCAACAACAAGAAACTTAGCTTGCTTGCAAGTTCTGTTGATTTCTGAATGAATCTCAAACATATCAACTTCTTCTTCTTTTGCATCAGAACATAAATGTGAATGGTTGTCATATTAAAGGGCTGTTCATGAAGTCTGATTAATACTAATTGACTGAAGTGTATCCAAGTATTGTCTTTGTTATATCCTTCTGGCCAAGAAAACAATAGCATTCCTTTTTTTTTTGTTTTTCATGTCTTAAACATGAAAATATGATCTTCTGGCTGAAAATTTCCAATTCCGGTCCATTTCAATTTGCTGATGTGGCTGATTTATTTCATTTTTCCCTCTGGTAAGCTATTCAATATTCATGTTTCTTACATTTGGTGTTTCCACTGTAATTCTATCTTTGTCATGCTTCCAGGCATGGCAACAGCAGTAACAGGAAGCATTAGAATGTCTTATGAATTATGACATCATGTCTTAATTATCGACTCCTCAAAAAAAAATAGAAATTAACTATCCCTCCTGTTCATGCATCTATATTTTCCAAATGCACTTGATTTGCCTCTGTACAAGAAAGAATATTGAGCTACATAGGTCCCTCATTAAGGTTCTTCTACTTGTATTCTTATGGACTGCTTCAGCCTTTTAGAATAAAAAAAGAAAAAACTAGTTAAAAACACTTTGGACAAATTGTAGCCAGTTAAAAGATGATACCCGGATAATATGCAAGTACCAAAATCAAAACTATAACAAGTTTTAGCTTCATGCATAAAGTAATAGAATTTAACCACTGTAATTTTGGGTGATGATTTACACTCATAGCAACAATTATCTAAAATGTCTACTTATGTGTCAGGAATTTCTAAACAAAAGCAAAAAACCTACCACTGCATTCTACTTTTTTCCCAAAATCTAATTAAAATTGATAGAATTATCCACATTAGAAGTCTAACAATTGGCTCTTCTGCATATATATTTGTTTATTTAAAACAAATATTTTACTGGCTCTGTTGCCTAGCTACAGTTTATGCTACCCAAGACTTAGCTGAAAAATAATTTTTAAAAAATTAAGGTAGGTAGGTGGATACCCAGTGAATGGACTTTTATTCACAGAATGTTTCTATACCTCCCTTATTAGACATAAAAATAAGATGAAGTTGGAGAATTAAAGCCTGTGTTTGCCAGAAACAAGTCTAAATGAAGCTAAATTTAATGGGAATGAATTATGATAATTTTATTTGTAAACAAATGTAAAATCTTCATGATAAGCTGGGAAATCTGCATTAATAAAGGAATAAACAAACAGTGTGTGAATGCTATTTATATATTCTCAGCTTTGGGAAAGAGATTTTATCTTTAAAAAATACCTTGGGCAAAAGAAGAAGCAAATAGCAGCAATTGAAACCTTAATTTATATCCCAGCATAAAATTTATAGAGGTCTATAAAAATGGACATGTTGGAAGCATGCATGTAGTACTATTTACCTGATTATTTGGACATAACCGGTACCATTACAATTCTGAAAAAAAAGATAGAAGAAAGCCATATTTTGGAAAAAAATTATGTGAATAATATGATTCACTAGTTTATCTAAACATAGCCATAGGGAGGAACAAATATCATTTACTGTATTCAGAAAGCATCTACAAATAATTCTGAAGTACATCTTTGTAAGTCAGGAAATCTACATAGTTTACCATATAAGTATTGTACTTCCCATCTCTGGTGTTTTTTATAGCTGTAGTCTATTAAAAAATAAACATTCAAAGTATTGCTAATTTTGTAACCAAACTGGGATGAAGCTATCCATGAGAACTATACTCCCTTTGCTTATTTCAGTTATTATTTTTAAAGAATAATAAATAGGCACATGGGAATGCTGGGGTCTTGACCTCCCCCAAATCAGCACAGGTTTTTTGGGAATAAATTGCAATTATTTTGCATGATTTCTTAGGAGATTAATTTATCACCCAGTAAAGTTCTTTCCTTTTTCATGTGACATACTGTATCTCTGTACACTTCTGACTAATGGGTTTACTTATTTCCCACCCTCTATACAACAAGGTAGGGACACAGTGGCTTAGTGGCTAAGATGCTGAGCTTGCTAATCAAAAGGTCAGCAGTTCAGCGGTTTGAATCCCTAGTGCTGTGTAACGGGGTGAGCTCCCGTTACTTGTCCCAGCTTCTGCCAACCTAGCAGTTTGAAAGTACATAAAAAATGCAAGTAGAAAAATACGGACCACCTTTGGTGGGAAGGTAACAGTGTTCCATGCGCCTTTGCCCTTTAGTCATGCAGGCCACATGACCAAGGAGATGTCTTCAGACAGCACTTGCTTTTTGGCTTTGAAACAGAGATGAGAACTGCCCCCTAGAGTCAGGAATGACTAGCACATATGTGCGAGGGGAACCTTTACCTTTACCTTATACAACAAGGTGCTATGCTATACTTTGATCAGAAGACTTCAGTTCAGTTCTCCAGATGGACAGAAAGTTCTTTTGGACCATCCCTCTATAGATACTTGATTATTGAAGAGAGTCAGGTATACAGAATTGATACACTTTTCCTGTAAGGCCACCAAAACCAAATGTGTGGAGGGGATGGGGATAAGTGGGGCTGATAAATAGGTTAGAGTCAGGGATGAGTTCTACTTACCTTTACTACCGGTTTGCAACGGGATCGTGCCTATCGCAAACCGGTCTAAACCGGGGGCAACCTCTACTAGGTTAGAGTCGGGGTGGGTTCTACTTACCTTTACTACCAGTTTGCAACGGGATCATGCCTCTCGCAAACCAGTCTAAACCGGGGGCAACCCACCATTGGTTAGAGTCTATTTTACTATAATCATTTGCTGTTTGGATACCTGAAATGTACACTGTGTGGAGCTGCCCCAAAGACCTTTTGGAAGCTACACTGTGTGATGAAGTAATTAGTTATGGATGTACTATATAACATTCATTCATCCATTTAATACCTCAATTTTGTGAAATGCAAGGACTCCTTATAGGATTCTGGATGCAATTCAAAGTGTTCATTCTACCTTTAAAGCCCTTCTTGGAACAAGTTACCTGAAGGAGTTTCCATATCTCTTGTCTCCCTCCCACAAGATCTAGCAGGATAAGCATGCTTCAGATCCCTTCTTTGGATCAAGGCAACCTAGTACGACTTAGGAAGCCTGTCTTTGCTTTCTCAGTGCCAACCCTTCAAAACAAGTTACTTCCCAACTTTCAGATTGCCCTACCCAATTTTTTTGACCCTTTATATGGCCTTGAAAGCCTGGAGATTTCTCCCACATTATGATGGCCAATTGTTTATTTTTAAAATGCATGCTAGTAATTTTTTTTTTAAATTTGATTTATATGCCGCTCTTCTCCGGAGACTCAGGGCGGCTTACAATGCGTTAAGCAATAGCCTTCATACTTTTGTATATTTATATTTATACAAAGTCAGCTTATTGCCCCCAACAAACTGGGTCCTCAATTTACCTATCTTATAAAGGATGGAAGGCTGAGTCAACCTTGAGCCTGGCTGGGATTGAACTCGCAAGTAATTGCAGGCAGCCGGATCTTAAATGCTGCCTTTGTAGGAGGCATTACTCCCCTACACTACTCACGCTCAATTAATTGGTGCCTAATACCAGCGAAACCTTTCTCAGTATAATCTTTTTTTAATGCATTTTAGCTAATTGGTGAAGACAGTACACTAAACACAATTTGCTTCATAAAGTGAAAAAAATTCCCCCTCAACACCTTCGATTCATAAATTCAACTACCTTATCTATTTTTAATAAATTTCAGTAAAATATTTGTTTTCTTCCCCTCTAACAGCTTGTTTAGTATTTGTTGAATTCCATCATCATGGAGCATTTTCCCCTCTCTCAAGACTTGCTTAAGGAAATAAATAGATTTTCAGTGAGAAGAAACATTCATTTTTAGAGGTTAGAGCATTGAGTCAATAGCATTACAGAGAGTAGAGATGAAAGATTGTGCATGAAATACAATGAAAAATAATTTAAACTTTGGCACCATGTACACATTTTCCTTCTTTTTGAAGTTGACGTTATTCTAGCTGAAAATACGTTAGGACATCCACTTTGCAAGCTCCATTAAATAAAACAAAAGAAAAGTTTGATGAAATGACAAGCACTTTGCATTGGGAAAGGAGCTTTCATAGAAGAATAACCACAAATACCTAAATCATGTTGTATTAATGTGACTAGAGAAGAAAGCTGAATTTCCTGTTTTCTTTTTTTCTTTTCTTTTTTTTCCTTTTTGTTCCCAAGGAAAAACAAAACAAAATTGTAATTGAACATCTCAAGGCTAATCCATCTCAAGCAGACAATACATGAGACAAATGGGAGAATACAGGGATCTGAATACAATATTAGGCAAAGAAATTGGGCCATCTTTTTTTCTCATTCTACTTGAAAGAGAATTTGCTTTAGAAATTCTTGCAAAGGATAAATTCTCCTGGGTGGATTAAGGAATCCTTTCACTTATTTAGTGACGGAATTCAGAGGTGGGTTTCAGCAGGTTCTGACCAGTTCTGGAGAACCAGTAGAGGAAATTGTGAGTAGTTCGGAGAACCAGTAGTAAAAATTCTGATTGGCCCCGCCCCCATCTATTCTCTGCCTCCCGAGTCCCAGCTGATCGGGAGGAAATGGGGATTTTGCAGTAACCTTCCCCTGGAGTGGGGAGGGAATGGAGATTTTACAGTATCTTTCCCCTGCCATGCCTACCAAGCCACACCCACCAAGCCACACCCAAAGAACCAGTAGTAAAAAATTTTGAAACCCACCACTGACAGAGTAGTTTAAGAGTGTCTTCAAAGTCACTTTTCCAAGCTATCCAGTGCCATATCTTTTCAGCCTTCAAATAAATCTGAAGGAGTCATATGGCTTTTTCCTCCTATGGTATTTTTACAGAAGCAGAGCTATTGAATGGTATCACTCAGTGGAGAGTCCCATGCTTGAGAAATTGCTGGAGATTTTCTACTTGCTCTGGAGAAATTCTGGGAAATCATACATCCAATTTATGGAACATCCTCTTCTCAAGAGGTACAGATGGGCCTTACTCTACAGCATTTTTAAAACTAGTCAGAACAATGATTCTAACAGATACCTGGCCTTTAGGTTAGCTACATAGAATGGAAAATTAGATGAGTTCATGTATTATTTTTATTATTTATATCTGAATTTATATATTTATTATTATTATTATTATTATTATTATTATTATTATTATTATTATTTTATTTTCGTAGGTCTTTATGCGTATTATACTTTATGACAGGATTTTCCTATGTAAATCAAGATGTTTCATAGCCAAAGTTTAGTGAAATCTCATTCACTACATTAAAGCAGCCATTTTGCTGTCTGTTTGAATATTTGGGATAGATCTATTTCTGGCTTCTTTGCCTTCTTCGGTCAGCCATACCCCCTTTTTTTACACACCCCCTTTTTTAGCCACACCTCCTTTTCTTCCACCAGCCACACCCCCTTTTTTTTACAGGGCAGAGTCAAGAAAACCCAAATAACCAAAAACCTACATATATATATAAAATCTTGACTTTGTTGTTCCCTACCCACCATCTGATTGGAGTGGGATATAAGTGTACATCAATCAATCAGTTAATCACTGTGCCATCAAATTGAGTTGAGAATGTCAAAAGATGTGTGTGTGTCTCTTTAAGGAACTTCAGTCACTCCATTTTATCTTCATTTCCCTGTTCCAGTGTTGTAGTCAGCCAACATTCTATGGTTATTATTTCACTGTTTCTATACGGTAGTTGTGTTATATTTTAAGTTGACAACTGCTTCAAGACATTTTTTCCTAATTTGTTGTGGTTCCTATGGTTGTTCACACTTTCTCCACCAAAGGTAAGGGGTTGCCATTTTATTTTGAATGTAAGTAAAAGAATATAAAATGATGAGATATGTAAATTATATTTAAATAGAAATTGAGTAGAGAAAATAAATTGTGTGACTCGACCATTGGAAAATAAACCGTTAATATCATTTAACAATGTATTTACTTAATCAGCTATTACTCTCAGCCTACATATTACCTCAGAAGAATCTCTTTACAATACTGTAGATAAAATTGGTTGAATCACACATTTTTGAGCAAAAACTAGTATTAATAAAACCTCAAAGATCCAAGAGTAGGATTTGAAGTTAAATGTATACGTATAGTTTATTCACTTAGCCTCCTGTGGAAAAAATAACAACTGCTGTACTATTAAATAGATTCTCTTTCTAAATGTACCAGAAAAGAGTGACAAGCTTGGTTACTAACTGATAAAATTATTACTCAATAATTTATTGTACAACCAAAGTGTTAATTACTTTTAAGTGTGTGCTCTGTTTTCTGAGTATGTGATAGACTTATGCATTTTGGCTTAAATGAATACCTTGTTTTCGCTATCTATTCAGCTTCATATTGAGACAGCAGAAAGCATTTCACTGCTTTTGAAAGATGCACCTAATCCCTTATGAAATTGAAGATGAGCTATAGCAATCAGCATGCCTTTGCTTCAGTCATCTTATCATAGTTTTACAGCTTTGTAATTCTTTCTTGCCTTTTTATTTTAAAATGGAATGTGCTGCCAAAGTGAATTAGAATTATATTAATTGAACTTTCCTATATGTTCTAGTACTATAAAGACCAGTTATTCCACCTAGATTAGTCTTTCAGAAGCTAAAGTGGCCAAGGGAGGAGGAGGAGGAGGAGGAGGAGGAAATTGAGCATAGAACGTGTTGCAACATAGTAGAAACTTTGTCAAATCTCTTTCTCTCCCTCTCTCTGCCAAAGGTTATCCATTTTTTAACATTGGTGTATTGGTTCCTACTTCACAGGCTTATAGTTTTAGAAAAAGTGAAAAGACTTTTTTATGTAATTGAAATCACACAGTTGTCACTGTAGCACTGCAGCACTGAAAAGGAATATTTCATATTTTGCATGTACTAATGCAGAGCAAGTGATACTCTTCTATTCCAGTAGCTTGAACATTTATACTTTTCCTAATGTTCCATATGGAATTGGATATAGGACTATTGGATCTATCCAATGGAATTTAATGGAATGGAATGGAATGGAATGGAGGAGGGGAGAGGAGGGGAGGAGATCCAAATGGCTGTGAGAGAGAAGAGCAAAGGGATATACAAAACTAACAGTCATTTGTATTTTTGTAGCCCAGATAATGCCAGATCTATGAACCAATCCCCTAACATCTTGGATATGGTGCTCAGAACTTTCCTAAAAGTTTCTGCCCAACTGAAAATTTTAATTCAACAGATGGGAAGAATAATTAAATCCTTGGGAAGTCATCAGATCAATTACATTTCATTTAGTCAGTAACATTTAAATGAATTAAATCTACCATAAGTTAAATTAAAAATGCTAGTCTTTGTTCTAGACCCACTTCCTGTTTAGCTTTGGCTTTGCACACTTTTGAAACTGTAGCTTTCACGCATCAACACCAAACAAAGTATGGATCCTCAACTTCACAAACCTCATATTCTGTGTCTGGTATCACATTTCAGTTTGGTGTCACATTTCACAGAAACTCAACAGATACTGAAAAGGGCAACATGTGGGTGTTTAGAAACAAATAGTCTTGTTAATCTATTCAGAATAATTTTAACTCATTTACTCATTTATCTGTAAAGCAGGTGGCAAAATTAATAGAAAAATAGTTAATATAAACCAGGGGTGGGTTCCACTTACCTTTGCTACCAGTTCGCAATGCAGAGCATGCACAGAGTGTCGGTGATGACATCCAGATGGGTAGGCGGAGCCTCCCATCAATGTTACTACTGGTTCACAAGATCCAGACTGAACCAGTAGCAACCCACCACTAATATAAATGTCTTACAGAGCCATAGTTATGCTACTTCCTTAACATTTTCCTGTGTGTTTATTACAGTTATTTTTACAGTTTTAAAATAAAATGTCTTTCAGAATAAATCCACTTAGGGTGACTCAGAAAAAAATAACCAGAAATGAATCTTAAAATATTCAAAAGAAAACAAAGACTAAAATGTTAAAAAGGCAACTAAAACAACCAAACCAGATAAACATAAAAAGAATGGAAAACTGAACGACACAAGAAAGTTTTGAAATTCCAACATTTACTTTTTAAATTCCATAAAATGTGTTTGTAAGAAAAAGCCCACAGATGTGAGGCTATCAATACCCCTCCACACCCTGTAAAAAAAAAAACTTATCACAGATATCTATCAATCTTGGCAGTGGGCCATTACTCAGAGCCCAAGGTCTAAGAAATGTAACAGAGCTTGAACAAGTGCTTATGGATGAAGAGGGGGGAAATGGAGAAAGTTTTACCATTTATGGTGCTGTTCAGGTATTCATCAAAATAGCTGAAGGCCTCAGACTGGGCAAAGAAACAGCTTTTAAACTATTTTTGGCCCTTCTTTCATCTCTATGTATGCCTGAAGCAAGGCAGTGTATAGGGAAAAAAACCCCAAAGGACACAGAGATAGATCACCAAGAAAAGACTCGGTTTGCAGAGTCATTCTCAGCTCTTATTTATTTTCCAGTAGCCAGAGAAAGGATTAATCTCAGGAATCTTTTGGAGTTAATTGTCCCAACTCATAAATTACTGCATTTGCACAGTACGTTAGATCTCAAAATGATGCATTTAAATATTAAAAACTTAATTAAGTATTAAGAGCCATGGTGGCGCAGTGGTCAGAATGCAGTACTGCAGGCTACTTCTGCTGGCTGCCGAAGTTTGGCAGTTCAAATCTCACTGGCTCGAGGTTGACTCAGCCTTCTGAGGTCGGTAAAATGAGGATCCAGGTTGTTGTATGCTGACTCTGTAAACCGCTTAGAGAGGGCTGTAAAGCATTGAGCAGCAGTATGTAAGTCTAAGTGCTATTTATATTATGTCAGGCTATTGGTTTGTCTAGTCCAATTTAGCTAACATTTGGTTTATCTGTATTGCTTAGGGTTTTTTGTTTGTTTGTTTGTTTGCAGAAGGGACAAACAAGTGCTTCTGAAGGGCAAAGAGCAGGAGTGAAATGTTCCTGGTTCAGACCAGATCGGGCGATCCGGTAGGGATTGTGGCAGGTGGTTCGGAGAACTGGTAGTGATGGTGGCGCAAGGCTCCACCCACCCACCCGGGTGTCATTACTTCCTGCTTTTAAAAGGTTAAAAAAAAGGCTCCGACGATTGTGTGGCACAGCTGTGATCGTCAGAGCCTTTTTTTACCTTTTAAAAGTGTTCTTTTGCAACCTATTCACCCGAATAGGTTGTAAAAAAAATGCTTTAAAAAACTAAAAAAAAAAAGTTGCCCACCCAGTCACAATACCACTCCACCAAGCCACACCCACAGAATTGGTAGTAACAAATTTTACATTTCACCACTGGCAGAAAGGGATGATGATGATCTCTTCAGTGCTTTGAAATCCACATTGGCTCCTGGTTATGTTATTGCTCCAGTGTTCCTGTTCTTCTATAGCACTCCAGTTTGTTGCAGGGTAACCTCAGCAGCTCATTGTCTACCTTACATTTGAAGGACCATACCTTCAAAAGAGTCAGCCGTGCCCTGCAATAATTTCTATACCTGTCTATCAGCTATGCTGCTATAGCACAATAATTAAGAATTTTGGTGACTCTAGAGAAGATCGTTGATTGAAAACCCTACAGATTTAAAAATATGTTTTCCTCCCTAGCAATTTCCTCCTGGACTTTAAAACTAAAAGTTCAGACATGTCCCATGTTATTGATTTTCCAATCATCTTACATAGAAGGATTCCACCTACAACTTCCAGATTAAAAGAGGAGGGCATGGCTGTAGGCAAATAGTCCAATGGGTGGACATGGTAACCTGCATCTGGATTGAATGCTTTGCAGACTTAGGCAGCCTAGTGTTCTGCCCCAGGTTCGGATTCCCAAGGATTGTGACACACACCTATGGTCCTTATCAAAGTTATAACATACCAAGAATAAACAAAGGTTTATTTGTTTATTTGAGCAAAGGTTGGCAACCAGCTCAGAAAACAAAATACGATAAGACGCTCACTCTCCAAAATGCTCTGTGATAATTACACGTTGTTTCCAGCAAGAAATTATTAACTGCATGTGACTTAAATAGGCCAAGGGAGTGGCCAATTGTCCTCAAACCTTACTCTCGAGGAGACTTCCTCCTCCTGACTAGTCACTCCTGTCTTTTGGCAGCCCCGCATGCTCGAGCATTGAGGAGAGGCTCCTCTACTTTGCTCTCTCCACTTGAAGGAGCCTCTGGAGGTTCTGAAGGCCTTGCCTGAGTCTCTGCCTCTGGTACCACATCCTCTTCAGCCTTCTCGCTGTCCGATGCAAGTGCCGGCTGTGCAGGCTGCTGTCACGACCCCACACCAGCCTCCTTGTCATCAGGATCAGCCACAATCCGCACAGGCCGCTGGTGGGCCACAACACCTAGAATCAAGCCAGGACACAAAGAGCGTAAATGGTAAACAGGGCTATGCCCCCAAAAGGATAATTATTGCTTGTCATAGCTTATTCTGGGATATGCCCCTAGTACATGTCTGCTTTCTGATTGTAATTTTATTGTACCATTCTATTATCATAGTGACATCTCTACGAGTAGTGGGTTCCACTTACCTTTGCTACTGGTTTGGAATCGCTTCGTTCATGTGCGGCACTTCTGTGCATCCACAGAACCTTCTGTGCATTTGCAGAGCATCCGTGATGATGTCTGGGTAGGTGGACAGAGCCTCCCACTGCCACTACCGGTTCCCACCACTGATCTCTACAAACATGTCATTGGTTTGAAATATTTTTGAAGGAAAGAAGTCATTCTCAAATGCCTTAAAAATCATGTAAAATGTAAAATATATACAGGTATATTTGTTTACATTTGGCACAAATGTATACAAAACACTCTGAATATTTAAGGGTTTGACAGTCATTAGTCTCTTAGTCATGTCTGGAGACTGAATGCAACAATGCTAAGAGGAAGTGAAAACTTTGCACATTAAAAGAAGGAAAAAAACTGAAGCAGGAAGAAGAAATACCTTTTATAGAATGAAAAATTAGTATAAGTGCAATTAACATAAATTTGTCACAAAGCATTGGTTACATTGCTACTGAATTATCTTAAACTTTTTAATTGACAATATTACTTTTTTTGGGGGGGGGGTGTAAACTCAGCTACAGCTAAGATATTTCCCTGCCTTTAGAAAACAATCAAGAAAACAAATATTGGCAATGAGATGCGTTATCTGTCTAGAAATAATTATATTTTATTGTAGAATCATCATGGTAGCACTACTGAATGATATTCATTGTTAGAGATTAATAAATGTCATACTAGGCTAAAGAAGATCAACTGTGGGAAAAGCAATGGAGTCTTGTATTCTTGTATGAATCCTAAGGGAAGGAAGAAGATATGCAATCTGTGTTAAGATTGCGGCACATGTAGACCGATTCTTTTTCTTTGCTCTGTAATCATAATCTCCCATAATACTCTCTCCTTTCTTCAAAGTTGCTTCAGCCTTAAGGGACAAATCTCATAAAGACTGTCTGCTTGATTTGGAAATAAATCCATAGCTGAAGTACAGCTCTGCAATATTTAAAATGCAATTGCACATCTTTTGAAGCCACAATTTTATTTCTTTCCTAAAAAGCAAAGTGATTGGGAGGGAGGATTATTTGAGAAAACAAAAACATATTACCACCCAAATGAGGAAAAAGGGATATGAGGAAATATAGACGATTTATGTCCTTTGAACCTTATGAATGCTCATAAAACTAGCATCAAAGTCTTAAATAATGACACCTGAATTTTTCCACAAAGGCATTCGGGTTCAGTTCTAAAGTACCATCACTTTCATGTGACAGCAAGATGAAGCTTTTCTATCTCTCAGGCTCATCTTCTGCCATGATTGCATTCCTTCTTAAAAAGAAAAGAAACCATCAAACAGCTCCACCAATGATGAAATACTACTCTAAAAAAAAGATATTGAAAACTTCACAGGATGTGCCAGAATTCATAGGAGATAATAGTTTACAGTATATACCATTTCAATATTTCCCTTTCTCTATGCTTCTATGTAATCCCAGCAAGTCAAAATGTGCAACGGTTTTGAAGAACATGCTGGAGCTGGTGATAGAGATTAATGATCCTGTTTTGCATAACTTAAAACAAATCTTCTTGGCCATTCACCACTGAGCAGCAATCCATTTAAATTCCATCTCCTGTCTCTTGTCTTCGTATAGGCTCCAAAACATTGGGGAGTATTCCAATGCCAATGAAATTCTGTAGACCATTTCAGTAATCTGCTCTCTTAGGTGTGGCCACAACACCTGAACAGTTTAATTCCACATTAAGTACAGGCAGCAGCTTTGTTCAGAGAAAGAATCATCCGTGAAGATATTTAGAGCAGGAGTGTCCAATCCATGGCCCATGGGAGCCACAAGACAGTAAATTTTCAACATTATCTTGCGATTTTATATTATAAAACTATATTATATGTTTTATATGAGGTCTAAGACAATTCCTCTTCACTCAGTGTCGCCCAGGCAAGCCAAAAGGTTGGACACCCTGGATTGATAGCATGCTTGCAACTGACATAAAAAAGGGAGTATTGGAACATTTTGTTTAGCAAAATATTTTTTTGGCTGAGTTGATTTCTAAACTGCAAAGAATCTACATGGCAATCCACATTTAAAACATCTTTTTTTTCTGAATTAATTTCTGAAGAAATATTGAGTTTCATCATGGAATGGAAATCATGATCTGATTTTTAAAAATAATTTTATTAGTCTAAGGTTCTTTGAATGAAACTGAGGAGACCCAAGTTCCCTTCAAAATATTAACTATCAAAATATCAACTAGTTATGAAGATCAAGTGGACTGCAACTTCAGTTTGTATTAGCATAAGCTCTCAAAGATGTCACTAATAAATAGTTTAAAATATTTATGAAAATACTAAAGAAAGATCATCCTTACTTGACCATAACATTTCATCTCTCTCCATGAGCAGCACATAAATTTAATAAATAACAACTTTTCTCCCTTCTTATGGCAGGGGGAATCTGGATTAGGGTAAGAAATAAAGAAAAATAAGGAAGTCTATTGTAAATGACATGGTTTGCTTCTGCTAAGGATTATGGAAAAGAGAGGAAAAATGATTATTTTTTTCATGATATATAAGCAGACCTTCATATCCTATTAAATTGGCCCAGCTGTTTTTTTTAAAGGTTTCATTCACGTGTAACATATTTTTCTTGACATTTTCTCCATCTGTCTATAAGTCATACAAGATTCTAAAATAGATGCATGGAAGTTCTGTAGAACTTTGATGTTTCTCATTTATTTACCTCATTTGCAACATTTGTGTTAAGTTGTTTAGAATATTTTACCCATGTAATTTTGTCTGCTGAGTCAGAAATAGCAGATTCTGAACAATGTCATTGCATGACCCTCATTAAGGCACTGAAAATAAAAACAGAAATGTAACACTTCAGAATCCACCTTGTTTTAGAAATAAAACTGAGATCCAAAAAGGGGGGAAAAATGTTTGATTCATTAAAATTTAAATCATCTTGCATTATGGCAAATCTCTTATAATTGTCCTTCAAATCAATCTTGGGACCACACAGTTTTCTCAGCAACTTTTTCAGAAGTGCTTTGCTAGGAGCTTCTTCCAAGATGTATTTCCATTGTCCAATCTAGGGGCGATAGAAGTGATTGGCCAAAGTTAGCTTTTGTGCCTAAAGAAGAACCAGAATTGTAATCTCCCTGCTTCTGGTCCAGCTTGCACCAAATACTGGCTCTTATGGCAACTGTGATCTGATTTACAAGCAAGTGATGCAAAGACATGGATACATTTCTGTTAAATTACATTGTAAACCAAATTGAGCTAATTCACACACACATACATACACAAACACACTCCACATTGAAAAATTGGGATCTCAGACAACTGTGGTTGAAGAAGAGAAAAGGAAGTAGAAATATAACCTGTAAGAAAAAATAAAAGAGACAAGAAACGGTGTCTCCTTCTTGCTATGACCCCCTTAATAGGCGTGGGCTTTCTTCTTGGAAGGAAAAACAACAGAAAACAGAACCACCAGCTCCAATGTCATTTGAGCCTCACTAAGCAATCCTTGTAATTTACAACTGGTCATGCAAATACACTGAAACACAAGAAAGGGTTTGTTCTTATTTGGTGCTCCCTTTCTTCTCCTCATCTCTTTTTCCTTCCATATCATCCTTCCCTTTCAACTGTTAAGACAGGGAATCTGGATTTTATTATCATATAAGCTACTCAGGGAATCTTTCAGCTAGAAAAGTGGGGCACGAATGCTTAAAATATATGATTCCCTTTCATACTGAAGTTGTTTTACTGTTTTACTTGATCTCCAGACTTTCAGCTTACGTTGCTGATTCTAAAATGCAGTCTAAAACTTAACTTCCAGTAACAGGCATGGAGGATGGCAAACCATAAGCTCCATCCTGTCTTGGATCTGTCCTTCTACCATCTATATATTCAGGGGAAAAAATCTGTAAAGCTGGGAATATCTTTGATTCAGGGGTGAAATCTACTTACCTTCCTTACTGGTTCGGAACTGCACGCGTGCGTCACATGTGCATGCAGACCTTCTGCGCATGTGCAAAACCTTCTGCACATGTGCAGAACGTAAAGAACACATTATTTCCTGGTTAAAACCAGGAAGTAACGATACCCAGGCGGGTGGGTGGAACTTTGTTCTGCCATCAATTGCTACCAGATCACCCGTGGGAGAGTAAACTGGGAGTATTTCACCCCTGCTTTGATCCATGTTGCTCCTATAGTGGAACCTGAAAAACATCATAATTCTCTATCATACAGAGAAAATCCATGGACATAAAATCTCCTGTTTTAGATGCTTGCTATGAATACAGATCTGATAACAAAAATAGGGTTGAGCGAGGGCAGCACTGCTGTCTCATTCTTACTTTACAACCTTGCATATCTTTGTAATTTTGTTTTGAAATGCCTGAAGGAAATTACTGTGTATTCATATTTCTGTCCCTATCTCTACATTACTGACACACCTTGGACACAAATAATCATCTAACAAGCCCACCCTGGAAATATAGGTTTGGGTTTATTTGGACTTGTTTTTGTTTTGCTGCATTCTTTGGGGAAGATGAGGCAATTGGAAATAATGGAAAAGAACAAAGAGAACATTTTTCTACATATTTGTGGGAGGACTATAAACAGAAAATGCCATCTTGCACAATATTCAGGCTAGTTGAAACTGCTCCACTGAATGAAAAGAGACATACTTTTTCCATTCCCATTATTCGTATTGTGCTCAAAGCAAAGCCATTCATGGGATGGAAATGAAAACAATAGACACAAATGCCTTGCAAATGACTTTTTTACACTGATGCATTGTATATATCCTAAATAAGCACATTATTACCTTCCAGGAAAGATGAAGTGCGGCTTCTGGAATCCCAGCTTCATAACTTTTCCTAAAATAGAGAATGACTGTAGGCAACTGCCTTTAATTTCTGATTTTGTGGAGTTTTATAATATTACCAATAACTTTAGCATTAGCACGTAGACTTATATACCGCTTCACAGTGCTTTTACAGCCCTCTCTAAGCAGTTTACAGAGTCAGCATATTTGCCCCCAACAATCTGGGTTCTCATTTTATCAACTTCAGAAGGTTGGAAGGCTGAGTCAACCTTGAGCCTGGTGAGATTCAATCTACCAAACTGCTGGCAGCTGGTGATCAGCAGAAGCAGTATTTTTAATGGTCAAAAGTCTCCCAGATTTAGATATTAGCCCCCAATATAAGGTGAAGAAAGTGTTGGAAGAAATGTCCATCTGGGTTCAGTTCCAAGTGGGGAGAAAGACACTGGACACATGGAAGCTGTTTGGAAAGATGTTTTAATGGTGGACAGGACATGGGGTTTTGGAGTTCTGGGCAAAATGAGAACATGGGTGTGAGAGGGAGAGAGATTTATACCCTCTGTTGGGCTTTGAACTTGTTTCCTGTTCCTGTGGCAAGAAATGTATCCTGATTGGTTGTCAGAGTCCCATGCTTGGTTGACTCTTGCTGGGTGATGTAATCTTCCTAGGTGCCATGTGGTGAGATGGTTAGATGGTTAATCCTATTATGTCCTGAGGGTGAAGGTCTTTTGTGTTGTAGATAAGCTGGCCAAGCCTTTTGTCTTGTAAATAACCGAAGTATCTGCTGGGGGCACAGGAGGTGGGGCTGAGTTTCTGTCTTAAGATTTCTATTTCTCTTTTAGGGGAAATATTCTGCCTTTTTAATATTTCCTAGAATATTTCATTTTTCTAGGAGAGGGGTGGGTGCTAACTTCCTACAATAGTACGTATGGTTTGTTGTCCTTTTCAAAATGTCAGTGGAGTTTAGTAGTTATTAAAAGACTTTATAAAGACAGATGTTGCCTGATTTCATTCAGTGTCACCATCTGTGCACTAGAGTCTCCTTTGCAGTCTCCTTTAGAACTTGCAAATTAGCTGTCACAGGAACTTTATACCGATCCCATCCTCCCACGCTTGCAACCCAGGTGGCTACAGTCAAGTTGGTACACATCAAGAAAGGCTGTTAAGTGAAAACTGCAGGATGCAGAAGAAACAGGAAGGATCCTCACAAAATGAAAGGTAAACAAAATCCAAGACTGGTGAAAAGAATTCCAACTAGATCTTCTGGTTATCCAGGATTATAGTTTAATAGTTGGACTACTTATGAATAGAACAGAACAACAGAACAGAACAGAACAGGAGTTGGAAGGGACCTTGGAGGTCTTCTAGTCCAACCCACTGCTTAGGCAGGAAACCCTACACCACTTCAGACAAATGGTTATCCAACATCTTCTTAAAAACTTCCAGCATTGGAGCATTCACAACTTCTGGAGGCAAGTTGTTCCACTGATTTATTGTTCTAACTGTCAGGAAATTTCTTCTTAATTCTAAGTTGCTTCTCTCCTTGATTAGTTTCCACCAATTGCTTCTTATCCTGCCTTCAGTGCTTTGGAGAATAGCTTGACTCCCTCTTCTTTGTGGCAGCCCCAAGAGATGAACACTGCTATCATGTCTCCCCTAGTCTTTTTTTCATTAAATTAGACATATCCAGTTCCTGCAACCATTCTTCATGTTTTAGACTTCAGTCTCCTAATCTTCTTTGTTGCTGTTCTCTACACTCTTTCTAGAGTCTCAATATCTTTATTACATCGTGGTGACCAAAACTGGATGCAGTATTCCAAGTGTGGCCTTACCAAGGCATTATAAAGTGATATTAACTCTTCACGTGATCTTGATTCTATCCCTCTGTTTATGCAGCCTAGTACTGTGTTGGCTTTTTTGGCAACTGCTGCACTCTGCTACTCACATCATGAGTAGGCCAACTATTATCTGGGAAAGGTAGAATAAAGGGAAAGAAGATAGTTTTGGGAACAGGCAGAGTTATCCCAAACTATCTAAAAGATCCCAATTTTGGAAGGGGTAAGGCAGAACAGAGAAAGAAGAATGTAAGGTGTTGAGAACTTGCAGAGTAGGGAGCACCATCTGCTGGTAGGAAGACTACTCATTAGTAGAAAAAAAAGAGAGAGATCCAAGCATCTCCTGTGCCTTCTTCTTGTCATCATGGCGATTAAACACATTAACACCCTCTATCTCTGGGAAGCAGCTGCTTCCCTTTGCAATATATGCAGACCAGTCAAATTGCTTCTTCAGAACACTTTAAGTATCTTCTATAAAACAAACATAGTACTTTAAGATAGCAAAATTATTATCTCATTTTCCCAGCTTGTTCCTGAAACTGTTTGAGAAGCACATCATTTCTGTTGATTTATTTGTGTTTATTTGACTTTGTTTTTAAATTGCTAAACAGTCCTTCATTCTCACTGCTCTATCACAATAATGGATTCCAAAGTGATGTACACAAATAAAATAAGTAACAGCACTACCAGAAATCACCATAATGATTAAACTATTCTAAACAACAAAACCAGAACCTGATTTGTTCACATCATGCTATAAGCAAATTGAAGAGTTCAGGTAAACTGAAATATTTAATACTGGAAGATAAAAGAATACAATGTTGGTGTTGATTGATGTCTTGGGGTGAATGCGGGGGGGGGGGAGAGCATTGTTAATCCACTATAAAAATGCCCCTGCCATTTGGAGAAGATTTTCATATATGGTCTCAATATATGGTCTCAATATATGTACAGGAAATACATTATGCTTAAGCTACTTATGTCTAATATAGTTATGGTGTTTTAAAAGACATCTATCAACAGGGCTGAAGAAATAAAAGAAAAAAGAGGATAGGTTTTGTTTTTTTTTAAATAAAGTTTCCATGGAAGGTTTTAGCAGGCAGCAACACTTAACTAGGCTTGGCTGTACTTGGAAACACACATTCCTAGGCTGTAGGCTAGATAGGAAGTTGTGTGTGTGTGTGTGTGTGTGTGTGTGTGTGTGTGTGTGAGAGAGAGAGAGAGAGGGTGGGAGGGAGAGAGAGGAGAGAGAGAGGGAGGGAGGGGCAGGGAGAGAGAGTGGGAGAGAGAGACAAAGAGACAAAGACATGCATGTATTAATTTATAAGCCTGATAAATCCATGATGCTTTCATCATTACTATCATTTGATATTTTCTATTGCTATAACTAAATGCCTAGAGGCAAGTCTGCACGTTTAAGTAACCTCCCCAAATCAAAGGCAACTTTCAAGATATATTTTTTTCAGATTGATTAATATGCTTTTCTTTCCCCCTATCTGAGTGTTTAAATGCATTAGGTGCATCTGTTCGGAAAGGGACATTTTATATTTATTTGCCCCTTATTTACAAAACACAAGAAATCAGGCAGAGGGGTATCAAGTGCTGAGGAAATTAGGACATTTAGGCAGCTCAAATGAGTGTAAAGATTTATTCCAAGTTTAAACTCTCTGCAAGAATCTGACCAATAGGCAGGCAAGGGAAATGAGCAGGGATTAAGAAGGCATTCAAAGTGGGCTGGATTTAGATGTCTTGTAGACACGTAGAGACTAATGACTGATGATGCCTTTGATCAACCTGGTCATCTCCTACAAGGGGATTGGTAGCCTTATTAACCATCTATATTTTTTGGATGGACAAATTGGATAGTTCAGCTTTTTCCATCTCAATATTTTTCTTTATGAGTACTTGTCATTTTAAAAAATTCTACCCATTCCCACCCATTCCCATTCTCTAAATTTCCACCCATCGCCATTAATATTGGCAATTATTATTCCCATTCCCATTATTGTCAGAATTTCAATAATTTTACTGCTTAGATGAGATTTCCAAACAAAAGAGCTGTCAAGCAAGAGGCCAAATACCAGAATACTGTATATTTGATTTGGTGAAACATGATTTGCATGGGGGGAAACTTTAATGATATATTTGGTTCATTCATTTCTACGGTATTTAAATAAAACAGCACAACAGTTATAAATATATTAGTGAAGATTATACAGCAGGACTGACAGCTTGATTCTCCCCTGATATTTTGATTTCAACTCATATTAGCTTCAGTAAACATGGCCAATTTGAGAGTCTTAGGCCTAGACATCTGAAAAGCAATTAGTTGTCTTCCATGGTTCAAATAAAAAGAATTTAATAAGTTCAGATCTTTGGTCTATCAGGGTAGCCTAAACTACACTAGTTTGAAATCTGTTACTCTTTACATTTTCTGGTACGGTTCTACTTCCCTCCATCTCTGGAGATACCAGGTATTTCATTAAATATTTGTTAAATTTATATCCCACCTTCCCTCTAGGAGCTCAGAACATCATACTTAGCACTTTCTCCTTCAATTTTCAACCACAACTGCAAAACAATTTTGAATTGAATGTGATAATCAGTCCATGTGACTCCCATGGCTAAGGATGGACTTGAATCAAATACAACTGGACTCAAAATATTACAGACAAATATGTTAGCGTAGTATGCCCCTAAAGGGGGCATTGGATTGGTAAAAGCACTTATGAATAGAAACTTAGTTAAATTAGAATTATTCAAAATTCTGTTGCATTTTAACTTTTTTACGTCTGTATGGTATCCTGTCTACTTTGTCTCTCCATTTCTATCTTCTTGTTTCCCCATCTTAAATTTCATTATTTTCTTAAATGTAAGAGATTACAAGGATGGATCTTTCATAGGAGATAAACAGCCTGTCACATGATCTACTTCAGCAGTTCTCAAAGTGCTGGAACTCCCTGAGAATCTTTTAGGAGGTCTGCAAATCAAATCAAATCAAATCAAATCAAATCAAATCAAATCAAATCAAATCAAATCAAATAAATAAATAAATAAATAAATAAATAAATAAATAAATAAATAAAAGAATGAATATGCCACAATTTCTCAGCTTTAATTTCTAATACAGTAACCCACAAAGCTCTTTAGGGTCCACAATTGTTTTTTTAAAAATGTAAAATAAGAATAAAATGTTTGAGAAACACTGGTCTACAACAACATTCCACTTGCAGAAACTCAATAAAGATTTCAAGAAAAGACTAGGGAACATGAAGAGGCAAGAAGAAACTCTAGGAATAGCTTCTAGGTTGGAACAATCTCTGGTTTGAGATTGTTAAGAACATTAAAAACTTTAAAAACAATGGCTGGAATGGCTTTCATCTCACACTCAAAGCTTTGTGATAAATTGCACTAGCTGTAACCTTCTCACACAAATCAGAATATCATTAATATAAGATTACACAGCATTTTATGATAGCCAACTTCATAGGAATGTTATTTAAGTGTGGACAAAGGAGATGGTAAAAGAAAAAAATAATTCCTATGGAATAGCACTGTCCTTGAACTTCTCATTGTTTGGGGAGATAGTGACCAAAAACAGTGTATTATCTTTGTGTTATTGTTAAAAAGGAGCCCTGAAAGAATTGTTCAAGTTCCTGATCTGTTAAAAGGTACTTGACTAATTAAAAGCAATGGTACTATTAAGACTTCGCATTGTAGCATTATGTTCATGTCCTCAATTTATTTGTTCGTTTTGCTTGGCCCAATATTTTTATTTATATCTCATCAGAAAGGATTCTGGCAGCTGTAACTGCATAGCAATATTGTAGGACTTGTGTTATTGCCACTTGCTTTGACACTACAGGGAAATATTGTCATAAAGCAGGATGACATTTTATTTGCAGGAAAAGAAGCTCTTATCTCTACAAAAGAGAATGGAGAAAAGTCTTTATATATACAATTCTTCCTAACTCACATTGTCTACACAGTATGAGGTGGAAAGTTGGCACAGATTCAAGAAAAAAAAGGAGGAGAGTGACAATTTTCATTTTTGGGATAATAAGCATTTTTTAAAAAAAACTAAAGCATAGCTGAATTTTCCATGTTAATTTCTGAAACCAAAAAGGAATGTTCAAGGAGGGAAGATCTCTAAGAGTTTAGTGGAACTATTTCAGAATAACAGATTAACAGATTTGGAAGAGACCTTAGAGGCCTTCTAGTCCAAACCTCTGTTCAAGCAGGAAACTCTATACCATTTCAGATAAATGGTTGCCTAATGTCTTCTAAAAATCCTCCGGTGATGGAGTACCCACAACTTCTAGAGACAGTCGTTCCACTGATTAAATGTTTTCCTTGTCAGGAAATTTCTCCCTATTCTAGGTTGGTTCTCTCCTTGACTAGTTTCAATTGATTGCTTCTTGTCCTGCCTTCAGGTGATTTGGAGAATAGATTGACCCTCTCTATTCGTGGGAGCCCCTCAAAAATTGGAACACTGCTATCATATCACCTCTAGTCCTTCTTTTCATTAAACTAGACATACTCAATTCCTGCAAACATTCTTCATACGTTTTGGCCTTCAGTCCCCTAATTATCTTTGTTGCTCTTTTCTGCACTCTTTCCAGAATCGCAATTTCTTTTTTCACTCATCTTTTAGCTTCTCCTATCTGATCATTAGTCGAACATTGATGGTAAGAATGGAAAGATCTTCATTGCTTTTTATACCCTTGCAAGTCCGAGTATTTTTCTATCTATTAGATTGTTGTTGTCTAGGCTATTTATTACATTATTTCAATCAAGACTGTTTTGATTCAGTGTTTTAAGCTGATTTTATATATTTCCTAGTTTTGTGTGCTACCCAAAGACCACCGGAGTTGGGCAGCCAATATATTTAAATAAGTAAATACATATGTACATCCAAACCTCTGCCCAGCCTGAAGCTTCAGTAGGAGTATTCCCTAAATAAAAGGAAGTCTTACTGATCTTTTTAGGGTAACTTAAAATGTTGGAATGGGAACCAAAATATAGAAGGAGCTAGGCTCTTCTAACCCTCTTTATCATCATATAATAAGTAAAGCAATTCAGAGTGAGGGTAATTTTCTCTCCCACTTGGAATAAGAGTAAGACAATAGGATATGTTATCCGTATATCAGAATATATTTCTATATTGATAAATCTTGAATTTATTTTGAGATTCTATTTTGAGCCCTATAACCTTAAACTTAAAAAGGAAAGACAAATGTTGAATACTTTCTCTGATGATGACTCAATGTCACAGTGTAGATATTTGAATGATAAAAATTTAGAATCATTAATATCCCCACCAAATTATAGATCATCACACAAAATTAATGAAAAAATCACTAGTAATGTAGTAATCACTAGTAGCTTAACTAGTGCTTAACCTAGCTACTAGGTTTATTAAAAGTTTACATTGGTTATGAACAATTGTCAAGGGAGAGAGGGAGGGAGAGAGGGAGGGAGGGAGGGAGGGAGGGAGGGAGGAGGAGGAGGAGGAGGAAGACGAAGAGGAGACAACATTTTTCCCTTACTCTGCATTAATCTCACTACATTGTTGAAGTTTAATTAGCAAGAAGTTATTGGGATATCGTTACACTTCCAATTCAACAACTAATTAATTTGAACTGTTATTCCCCAGAAAAAGGTAGTGGTGGGTTCTGAGCAATGGTACCAAATCAGATGTTGAAGAGGAAATTACAATAAACAAGACATGAATCTTAAATTATTGTAAATGATGAATAAACTAATGGATGGGTTATACTAAAGATAGAAAATATCTTTGTTTTGCAAAGCTAACAGTAGTTTTAAAAATTTTAATCTGCAAAGTTCTTTATGCCAGTCCAAACATATCTCCAAATGAAAAGTTTATGGCTACTGACAGCTAGAGGGAAACTGAATCAGTAAAGGAAAGTAGACTGTTTTATTCTGATGACAGGGCCATCCTGAAAGTATCAAAATGATAAAGGCACTTAATAAAATGTTGTCACCTTCTTTATTGACTTTAATACTGCTCTTTTCTGATAGAAGAATCATCAATTTTCAGCCATCCTGATTAGAAATATTTTCTGAGGTTAAAATTAGACCTTTTCCCAGATTGCATCTAATTCTCTTTTATGTGACAATGGAGTTCTCCTTAACTTTAAAGTAATACAAAGATGGAAATAAAAAGACATAAATTATAGTTAATGCATCTGAAGGACATGAGAGAGGAGGGGGAAATCTGCATTGACTTGAATTTTATCACATACATAACTCAGATAAATGCTTTTTAAATTGAATATTGTGCTGTCTGGAGTTCTTGTACCTTTTCTGAATTTTGATATTAACTACACTTCTTATTAACATTTGCAATAATAGAAAACATTATTTAAAAGGGCAGTGATTAAAGTGCACTTTTCCCACAAACATTTTGAGCTTAAATAATATTTTGGAGATAGGAACATTCCTTTAATCCTCCATTTTCATTAGACGTTTGATACTCAGTTGTAACATCCTGGTTATAAAAGGATCACACATGCATCGTATATTTACATGCTTTATGGTTAATATTTTTTAGGTTTCATCATTTTAGAACTAGCTTATAATAACTGTACTGCTTTCCATTATCAACATGATATTCATTTGAAATTGTTCCTTTCTATTAGAGACGAAAGGAGAAGAAGAGGAGAGAGGAGAGGAGAGGAGATGGTGTTTTTTAAACATTGTAATGGGCAAATCTTTCCACAAAACAAAACAGTCCCTCTCTTGTGCATCCCATATTGCACTATCCCTATTATCTATAATGACATGAGAATAGACAAATATTTGGTATTCATTAAAAATGTTCAACCTATGGTATATACAGTAAGATTATACAATGCTTCAGATTTGGTTTCAAGAAGTTTCAGCGTGCACGGGAACATAAATGTAGTCCTTAATGCAACTCTTTAAAACAGCCACATCTTTTCCCAGGATTACATGGCAGCTATGAGATCTCAGGGAAAACAGTACTGTTTGAAGAGCTTCAGACAGATACCTGTTGTGCTCTTGCCCATTCTTTAGTATCATATCTGAAGCACTGGACAGCTACAGTATGCAAATATTTCAAAACACAAAGAATATATTTTATATATTTTAATATTTAATATTTTATTTTTTTCAGAAACAGAACAGAGGCTGAATAGGATTGCTACCACTTTACAGAATAGACAGAATTTTCAGCACCATAGCATTTACCCTATTTACAGTAGGCTTCCTTTGAAAAAAATGTCAAAGCAAATTTATCCATTAGCTGTGTTTGCAAATGCACAAGGTGACCATAAATGGAACATATTTAAAACTCCAAGAGAGAGAACCACTAGGGGTATACAAACTGTGCTGCATTTTGCATGGTGGAGACTATTTACTCTGCTGAAGAGAAGCAAAGGACCAGCTTCACTGTATAATTTGGCTTGAAAGAGTTGCATCACAGTGAATGTTTTGGCTTTCAGGAAATGAGCTGTCTTTTTCTACTATCTTTTGCTTTTTGGGGGCTTTATTGCAGCAGGTCATCTGATTCCATTAACCTCACTGACCAAAATCCCAGTGTATACCTAACAGGAAGAAAGTAGTGACTCTGCCTGTTACTGCCACAATATTCCCAGGGCCACAAGTGCCTCCTTTCATGAGTACCACCAATTTACATGAGCCGAGGTGGCTCAGTAGTTAGAGCGCAGCAATGCAGGCTACTTCAGCTGACTGATAGTTGCAGTTCGGCAGTTCAAATCTCACCGGCTCAAGATTGACTCAGTCTTCCATTCTTCCAAAGTCAGTACAATGAGGACCCAGATTGTTGGTGGCAATATGCTGACTCTGTAAACCACTTAGAGAGGGCTGTAAAAGCACTATGAAGTGATATATAAGTCTAAGTGCTATTGCTATTGCTACATTTCTGTCTCATTAGTGAACACTGTATTTGTGGAGTATGCTCCTTTGCAATGACTCACAAATGGCTACTCTTTTGAGTACAGGGGCAAAGAACTTTCCTTCCTGGTCAATCTCACTAAATCTTTCAGGGATTCTCCTACTAGCTATTCTTCTATAAGTTCACATCTATAAGTCCCAATGAGCAGTTCCACTCCTAGATATGGCTTCCTATGGGTGAATGTACTGTAGAGAACAAGTAGAAATAGTGAAGTCAAACAACAGCAGAGTATAAATGCCATCAGAATAAAGCATAGAGCTAAGACTAAGATTGTGATAGCTTACTCTTTACTCATTTCATGATTTAAAGGCATACGTGTATGATTCCTATTTTCCTGTTTGTGCACAAGGGAATAAGAGATATGCTCCTTGCAGATTAGGCCACTGTAGTGTATTTTGTCTGGGCTGCCTTTGAGAGCAGCTCACAAACAGCATGTAACGATCACTCCCCAGACTGATAAGGATTCGGGAGATAATGATAAAAACAAGCCCCTTTAAGTTCCTTTTTCAGTGAAAAGTCTTGTCAGTTTGCTGGTTCACAGAGGGGCAATAAAAAAAGAAAACATGGAAAGACTTCACCCTAATGTGCTTTGAGATATATTGATTGTAGGTGGGGAATAGTTTGTTTGTTGGAATAACCCCATCTCTTTCGTAATATGTACATGAAAATGGTGCTTGAAAAGGGATATGGTGCTTGGAAACATTACCATGGGTACTATTATATGGGGCAGAAGTGCTCATGTTCACCAGATTCTGAGTAGTTTTACATGCTTGCCCACTAGAGTAAACTTGCTATAGGACTAACTTCCTCTTGAAAATGGCATAGATGTTTGAAGCCCATATACGGGTAGTCCTAACTTACAACAACAATTGAAAACCAAATTTCTGTTGCTAAGTGAGACAGTAGTTAAGTGAGATTTGCCCCATTGTATGATTTTTCTTGCCATAGTTGCTAAGTGAATCACTGCAGTTGTTAAGTTAGCAACACGGATGTTAAGTGAATCTGGCTTCCCCATTGACTTTGTTTGTCAGAAGGTTTTAAAAGGGGATCACAGGATCAGAGGTGAAATCTAGCAGGTTCTGACAGGTTCTGGAAAACCAGTAGTAGAAATTTTGAGTAGTTTGGAGAACCGGCAAATACTATCTCTGGCTGGCTCCAAAGTGGGGTGGATATGGAGATTTTGCAGTATCCTTCCCCTGCCACGTCCACCAAGCCACGCCCACCAAGCCACACTACACTACACCCACCAAGCCATGCCCACAGAACCAGTAGTAAAAAAAATTGGATTTCATCACTGCACAGGACCCTCTGACACTGCAACTGTCATAAATACATGCCAGTTGCCAAGCATCTGAATTTTGATCATGTGACCATGGGGATGTTATAATGGTCATAAGTGTGAAAAATGGTCATAAGTCAGTATTTTTCAATACCATGGTAACTTTGAACCGTGACTAAACAAACTGTTGTAAGTCAAGGACTACCTGTATTCCTTCACTGATGTTGTGATAGGTAATTTTCACTCAGATTCTTGTGGTGCTAAATATATATGCCACTGCAAAAATGTCATTAACATTTTGTACCTTTCAGTCAAGGGATGCGGTGGCTCAGTGGCTAAGACGCTGAGTTTGTCAATCGAAAGGTCAACAGTTCAATAGTTTGAATCCCTAGTGCCACGTAATGGGGTGAGCTCCCGTTAATTGTCCCAGCTTCTGTCAACCTAGCAGTTCGAAAGCACGTATAAAATGCAAGTAGAAAAATAGGGACCACCTTTGGTGGGAAGGTGTTCCGTGCGCCTTTGGCATTTAGTAATGCTGGCCACATGACCACAGAGACATCTTCGGACCGCACTGGCTCTTCAGCTTTGAAACGGAGATGAGCACCGCCCCCTAGAGTTGGGAACGACTAGCACATATATGCAAGGGGAAACTTTACTTTACTTTTACTTACTTTTCAGTTGATGATTAGATTCTGCTTTTCATGCACTGATGTTGTGTCTCCTGGTATCTGAATCCTTTCTGCAGCCATCAAAAGTAATTCTTACATAAAAACAAACTTCCTAACTTTAAAATAGTTCATTGCATACCTATATTTAAATATGTACCAAAAGAAAAAAAACCTATTCAGATATTCCTAATGTGCAGAGAGCCCATGTGCTGAAATAAGACCAGGTCTACACTTGAATTCTCTCTGGAGAATATGCCTGTCCAGTGACTTGCTCTGGTAATTCCTAAGAGTGAGGCATCAAACTGGATATGTCTGTCCTGATAGCAGAATGCCCCAATGACTTACCCTGAAGACTCAGAGTGAATCATCAGAACTACAAGATATGGTGAAAAAAACACAGTATTGTGCCCTCTGGATTGAAGCCTGATAGCCTATGTTATTTCAGAATCTTTCAGTCCAAGAAAGAAACCATACTGTTTATCAGTTCTGAGTAGCTTCATAATACTCTGCTCCCTTTAGCATTTCAAGATTGAAATGCCAACTCCAGAGCAAGAGCATTCAATTTAAATGTTAAGTGGATTGGCTTAAATTTGACTAAGATTGCAAGAGGCTGATTCATCATGATTAACATTATAAATGAAAGTCTGGTTTCCAGCCTATAGTGGGACCCTCATCTTACGATCATTTATATGTGTAGTTAAATTAAGCACTGCGTTTTTGCAGTTGGAATGTATTCTTTCCACTCAAATTCTGACCTGCTAATTACATTTTGATCCTACAAATCATATAGTAAGACTAGTTGACAGTAATTTTCTTGTTCCGTGCAGAAGAAATAAGAATGTTTCGTTGATATCGTCTGATGAGAATTCATGATTGCCCAATGAAAAATGCAATTGTAAAGACAATATTCCAGGTTATGCTATTGTCTATTTCAACAGAAAAGGACTAGAAAATGTACTTATTAAAATGCTAAGTGAGTATCACCTCTGAAGTAATGATAACATCATCAAATTCTGAAACCATTGGGGCAGCGAAAGCTAAAGAATTGATTGACTCTCCTGCAAAGTGACTCTAATTCAACTAATTAGATGTTGAAAGGGTGTTAAAGTTCAGCTTGAGTGATTCATTGCTTTTTCAGCAACTCTACCTTTCTCATTTAAACTTTCTGAAAGTTAAAATAGTAAGTGGCTATGAGAGAAAAGCAAGAAGTGGCTTTGTATTATGGTGAGCTAAGTATAAAATGGTGCAAACAGCCTCATGCTAAGGAAAAATCAGAGTCACACGCAGCTACTTGTTCTGAGTTATGTAAAAATTATACTAACAAAGCAGCACAGGAGGCAACCCATAAGTCTCTTGAACTATATATGCCCCCCATCCACACCTCAAGCTCCTCTGACTCATCCACCAAAATTCAGCAGAAAAATGCTGAAGATAAATAGATCTTCTTCATTCTCCACTCAAAAACAGTTTTTAAAAGGACAATGGAATTTTTTTTTTTTAAAAAAATGTCCTAAACCCAAAATGAAGCTTCTTGCCAGAGAAAGTTGGTTATTGTTCATTCCTTGCTCAGTTCAGTTGATAAGCAATCTAGTGAATTTAGGGTTCAGCAGCCACTTGAGTGCATGGAAATGTTGCAAAAGGAGGAAATTAATTTAAACCAACTTCATGGGTAGTCTCAGTTTTCTCTCAGCAATACAAGCTACTTGAGGGACTGTATCATTCCCATGTCATAAGAGTCATGGTGGTGCAATGGTTAGAGTGCAGTACTGCTGGCTACTTCTGCTGATCACCAGCTGCAAGCAGTTTTGGCAGATTGAATCTCACCAAGCTCAAGGTTGACTCAGCCTTCCATCCTTCCGAGGTGGGTAAAATGAGGAGCCACATTGTTGGGGGCAATATGCTGACTCTGTAAACCGCTTAGAGAAGGCTATAAAGCACTGTGAAACGGTATATAAGTCTAAGTGCTGTTGCTATTGCTATTCCACTGGGATTGGTCCATTCCACCCGTACCAGCAGAGGAGTCACAATGCAGGCCCCATTGGTGAGAGTAGTTTGGCTGGTGGGGTCCAGGAGAAGAGCCTTTCTCTGCCATTGTGCCTGCCTTATAAAACATCTTGCCTCCTGTAAGGCTGGTTCCAACCCTCCTGACCTTCCACTAGAGATAGATTCCACTAGAGATAAAAGGCTGGGCTCTGCCAATTGGCTTGGGGCTCCTAAGGGGGGGGGGTACTTCACATTGGAGGTAGTTGATAGATTAATAACGGATCCTATCTCCCCCCTCCCGCTCATCCTACTCCTTCTATCCCTATCTTGTAGCTAGGGTTATGTATTGTGTTTTTGTAGTATTTTATTTGTATAGTTTCATCTTTTTAATATTGTACGCTGCCCAGAGTTACCCTGTGGTAAGATGGGTGGCTGATCATATCACACTTGTGTCAAAAGCACCAAGCCTGGTGTCAAAAGTATCAATCCTGGTTGAAAGGATTAAGTGGTGACATCACCATCCCCTGGGGGGCGGGGGGAGAACATCCAGCAGGGTGTTTCTTTCATGTCCCTGACAGGAGCTAGAGCAAAAGACAGGAGTTCACCCCACAGCACTTGGGTCTCAAATGCGGGCTTGCTAATTTCCAATTTAGTCACCATGCTCTTAGCCAGTCAATATATTTAATAAACAAACAAACAAATAAATAAACTGAGACTCTTTCATGATAACACATGCATTTCAGGGGCTATAGGACAGCAGTTAACTTTTTAAATGATAAATTTAGTATCAGAAGCATCTTTTGGAGGTCCAGTCTGAAGTACTATCTGAAGCATTAATATGTTTAATTCATAGTTTAATGTCTAAACAATTACATTGTGAAATTCTTATAGGATGTGATTATAGCCATATTTCAACAGGATAAATGATTCCTTGAGAACCAGTTTGATGTATTGGTTAGGGAATCAGGGTACAAACCAGGAGGTTGTGAGTTCTAGTCTCATCTTGGGCCCAAAAAATGTTCTTTAGGAGGAAGGGGTTAAAATGGCTAATAATCATAGTGGTTTAATTCTATTTCTAGGAAGAGCAATAACTAATCATAGAAGCAGAAGCAGAAAAAACTATGGTGAGTTTGCCCCACTGGCATTTAGTGGATCAACGTGCAAAACAGGATGTAGCTAGAAATGAACTTATGATATTATATTATGTTGTTCCACTTGGTCTTGATTTCTAAATAAAAGGGAACAAAATTGTAACCTAAGTCACTTTTAAATTGTGTCATACGCACTATTTATATTGCATGATTTATTATTTAGGATTTTTTTCCCTTGAAGTGATATGATGACAAAGCCTTTCTACACCAAGAAAAAAAAACTAATAATGTTTCAGTCAAAAACAGTCCAAACTTACTCCTGGATCAGGGATAAGATCATTATAAGATATTATGAAAATTGTATTATTTTTCTTTCATATTAAGAAATGCCTGGTTTTAGCATTATAATTTAAATGAAAAAACAGTTCTCACTTCATTCATGCATGTTGGTTGGAGAAAGGACAATTTTATGGGCTGTGAGATTTATGGGCCATTTCAACATTTGACAAGGAATGGGGTGAATTCCTGACATATCACCAAGTTGCAAGAAAGACAAGGTCACTCTTAGCCTTTCAGGGGCATTCTTCCCCCTGAGAATCATAAATAGGCCTATCTGTCAAATATTTACTTATTAATGACATATTTTCATTTCAGGACTGTCAGGTCCAGTGCTGTTGCTCAGGAATAAGGGAATCTAATGTAAATTGTCCCTCTGATGAGCAATATCTTGCTGACATGAAACACACTCCTTCAAACTATTTCAAACTTCCCCCATGAGAGCACTCCTTGCTCTCATGGGGGAAAAAGAAGAAGGGAGCCATATTTTTAAGAGGACGTTCCCCTCATTTAAAGGAGTTGGAATCATCTGACATGTCTACAGTGCTGCACTTATCAAGGACCCAACACTTAAATAAATGAAAGAAACTAATGCCGTCACTCATGTTTAGAATGAAAGCACTCTTTTAATTCCTACATTTTTGAGAGTCTTCATAATGGAAATCCATTTTTTAATGATTTTGCTTTGTGGGTGAGTTCAGATTGCTTTGCTGTTATTCATTGTTACTCTGTTCATTTTCAGTAATGTTCAGTAATGTTTCTGTAATCTTTGCAATGTTATTTTTAGTTTCAGTTTCTGTAATCTTTGCAATGTTATTTCGTAAAGGTTTGCACTTATTGATTAGCTGAACATTCTGATGTTCTAACGATTGTGAAATAGCTGTTTGATACAAACCTTGTTCAAAGACTCCATCTATATGTCCATCTATCTATCTCAGATCTGTGGCTGATAGAAGAGCCAAAATAAAGCCAAAGATTTTGTGTCCCCTACAACCTGGAGGCTCTATTCATCACAATATTCCTTTTCTGTCAGACTATTTATCCAACAGGCCTTTAAATGGGAACTAAAAAAATCAATTATATGTTCATTACCATGATTCCCCAAAAGACAAACCATTTATACCAAAACATTTCAAACATTGTTTGCTTGCTTCTTTTCTCCTCTACTCGAGCCAATTATGTTTTCTGTAAAGTGTGCAATTCAGAAAATAGTCTTTTCTATGTTTTGTTTGTCCAATCTTTTATCACTCTCTATTTTTAAAAATTACTATTATGCCCGTACATTTCAATCACCTGAACAGGTTATGATCCAAATGGCAAAGTGCACTTGAAATGAACTGATGGAACTTGCAAGGGGACAGGAGGGGCAATTTTCCTGCTTTGTATGTAGTTCGATTTCTTGCTTATTGCAAAAAAAGAATTTCAAAGCAACAGCACACGAAATGCCAAGCTGATCTGCTGAAAATTGAAAGTGGATTTTTAAATTATTTGCTTGAACTTCTTTTCTAGCATGGAGTTGAAGCTATTGAGAAAAGGGAAGCATCAGAATTTGCATTAGGAAAAAATTCTCTTGAGCTGACTGATGGAAATAGTCATTTAATTTTCTTGACAGCTGTCATCAGTCAGTACTGATTACAGCAGCATTTAAGAAAAGGACATGGAAGTGGAAACATCACTTGTTTTTATAATGTGTTTTCAACTTTCCAATCTTGTCTATACTGTGTTTTTTTCCTAGTCATCTCCCAATCAACTACCACTACCTACAACCAGATCCAAAGCCACATACACTGCTTTGTTTTGAAATGGTGGAGGGGTAGAGGGGAAGTTTTAATGCTCATGACAGCATTGGTACCTCTGATTATTTCTCTCAGATAAGTAACTTGAGGATTTTTTTTTGATCAACTGGGTTTTTAGACAGTAGAGGATTGCTTTCCCATTACAGGATGAGATGTACACTAACTGCTGTTGTATTTCCTCAGTAGTGATAATAATTATAAAAGATTCAGTTCAAGGTATCCCTCAAATGTTTGAAGTGGAGAAGCTATTCAAAATTTCAAAGAGAGAGCCAGTAAATGCAAGTAAAGTAATATACAACATGGATGGATGAAGGAAACAAAATGAAGATTTGACAACCGCCATCAGGAAAGGGATGAAAGTATCTTTGAGTACAATGCCTCTGAGGAGATCTGAAGTAGAAGAGCTGATATTCTTGTCCGTATCTCTTTCTCATAATAATTTATCTTTCTCTCATCATACCTGAGGTCATTCAGTTAAGCAGAATTGTGGGAAATTCAATAGAGATGAAAGCACTTATTTTCAGTAGCTCGTTGTAAAATTTGCTCCCAGTTGAATTATGGTGACCTACTTGATGGCTTTAACAGGAGATTTGATAAATTTGTGGAAGATACAGTTAGCAGTGGCTACTAATCTTGATAGTCATATATATCCTTTATTATCTGAGATGTCTGAGTATCAGCTGCTGGGGAACAGGAATGGAAAAAAAATACTATCCTACTTTTCCTTCATTCATCAATGTGTTTGTTAAGGTCAGCCTTCCCTATTGCCTATAATCATCTTTCTAATGAAACATAGGGGGGAGGGTTTAAGGGGGAAAATGCTAATAGCTTATTTGAAACAAAAAAAAAAAGTTAATTTGTTTCCCTTCTACAATATTTTGAACATTTATATTTTCATGCTCAGGGTCAAAAGTTTCTATGATAAGATGACTTCTTTTTTTCCTAAAAGTGCTATAAATACATAGTAATATGCACCTATTCACATCTACCTCTGACATCACCACAAGCATACTTTATACTTTGTCTATACAGGCAGTGGGAGAGGTAGAATAGAGAATGTAGATGTTCAAATGATGCCTGCAAAACTAGAACCAGGCCTATTAGTGCAAGAAAAAATAATTATATACACACATAACTTTCCTCTTGTATTTCCCTTCATACTTGATGGGCCTTTGATTTATCCTCCAATTATTTATCCTTTTATTTTTTAAAAAAGGATTAAGAGTATAGCCTTTGAACTAGACCCCAAAAAACATTTATCTCACTACATAAGTGAGGACAATCGCTTACTGGTTCCAAGTGCCTCTTTTTGAGGCATAATAAATAAACATTGAAGAGAGATACACTCAGTAAAGGAAGAGTATTTATCTGATTATTTCAACACAGAAATTCATCGAATGCTTCATGTAAATGAACTCCAAGAACTTCATTATTACCATTTTCCAAGCTGTTCAAATGCAGTCAATGGAAGTTATTCATTTCTTGATTTTAATTGTCTAGAATAGATTTTCTTGGCTGGTTTTCTCTTTTCCTTTAATAATAGCCTTTGCCCTCACTCTGGCCTGGATAATAATACTGCAGTTCTCTGCTTCCCCTAACTTTTAGATTCTGCTACAGAAGACTTCAAAGTGATGGAAGAAAATATTTCTTGTTGTGTGGAGATTTCATATGGGGATAAATAGAATCCTCTCTTTTTTTTCACACATCAATAAAGATATGAAACTGGACATTGCACAGTTTACTGTTACAGAGTTGGAAGAACATACTTTTTGTCAGCCTTCTTACTGTTCTGATATTTGGAATGCAATTATCATAATGAGACAACCCTCTGAATAACTCATCACCTTTAAAGCGCTCCATGGCTCAGGACCTGGGTATCTACGGGACCGCCTTCTGCCACCGATAGCCTCCCACTGGCCAGTTCACTCCCAGGAGAGGGACTCCTCAGGGTGCCGTCGGCCAAGCAATGTCGGCTGGCGACACCCAGGAGAAGAGCCTTCTCTGTGGGAGCCTCTGCCCTCTGGAATGAACTGCCCCCAGAAATATGCGTGATCTCAAACCTCCGTGTTTTTCGCTGTGCTCTCAAGGACCCTGCTTTTCCGACAGGCGGGGCTATCTTTGTAATTGAGTTTTAAATCTAGAGTTTTTATCTTTGGGGTTTTTAATTAATTTGGCCGAAAGTGTAATAATTTTAATAATTTTTAAATTTAAATTATGACGTTTATATACAGTGTTTTTACTTGGCTGTACACCACCCCGAGTCCTTCAGGAGAAGGGCGGTATAGAAATAAAACTATAAATAAATAAATAAATAACCTTCCATAGTTGAATAAGTATTTTACTTCTGGGAGTTTCTTTAGAGAACAATTAAAAATGTGGTTAACTTTTAGCTTATATCAGGATTGTGTAGCTCCCCAGACTTGATTCCCAAAACTGTGTTTTGGAGCTTAGCAATTATCTTCAAAGCAACCATGTCTTTTCTCAGGACTGTGTAGACACTGCTCCCAAATGATCCAGGAAAAGACAGAACTTCTTTAAAGAGTGGCAAACAAAGATTGCTTTTTTACTCATATACTTCCTGAGCATCATTTTGGAACTGCACACTCCTAGTTTACATGCTTCATTTTCTATGTTTATCAACTGTTAAATAAACTGCTAGATATTAAATTAACTGCATATTATCACATATGCATATATGTAAACTAATTCTTCTTTGTACATAAAAGAGATACAGGTTTCCTGAATCTTTCTTTCTACATATTAAGTAAAAAGATAAAGACCGACTTCACACTTGTCTATAGAATTTAGATTGGAAGATCGTTACTGGATCTTCCAGATATAGAAAAAAGTTTGATCAATTAATTAATTATTATGTTCATGAAGGCAATATGATTGAAAGGCTGTATTACTTCTTCTAAAAATATATTATTGTTCAGTCAGTTAATGACAGAGAATTGTTAATATAAATGTACAAGGCATCCAATATAAATCTAAATTAAATATAATTAGTATTTTGCAATTCTTTGGTCAAGAAAGGGAATGAATTGCTCTGATTGATGACAATCAACATAAAACTTGTCTATGTGTTAATAAAAGTAACTCCCCACCTCATTACCTTATGTACACTATTCTTAGTGGCTTATCTGATACTGGCTAGAAGAATATTACCATAGTGTCTTTCTCATATTCTTTGTTTGTATCACATTATTTGGTGAGTTGCTCAACAGGAACCCTAGGCTATTGTGTTTGCTCTGTCACTTGATGTCAGAGGCCAACACCTGTAAAGGTATTGCAAATAGAAATACTTAGTAGTTCTCTTTTGTCTTCTTTTTATACCAGTTCTGGAGCAACAACTCAAAAAGTAACAGAATTTGAAAGAAAGAGTTGGGGAATAGAACTCATTGTCCTCATCAGCCCAAGGGAGTTCAAGCTGATATGTAATTAGGCTTGAAAATATATTTTCCAGAGTTGAAGAAAATTGCTCAATTAGCTACACCTAATTATGAACTGAGCCCAGGGGGTTCTCTCATCACTAATTAATGTTTAAAATAGAAGAGCGTATTCAAGGTAATGATGGACCAACTCTGGCTTGATTCAGAATTGGATGTGTACTTCTGATCTTTCTTTAAAAAGTTTTTTGGGGAAAGTGTCCATTATCTGACAGTTATCTTCAGGCAGTTAATGATAATGTTTCTACTCTGGCACATAGACATTACTTTTGTTAATGATTACTGGCAATTGTAGTACTCAGCAACAACTATGGTAGCCTTCTCCAACCTCATACCTTCCCAATATGTTAAAATATAACTCTCAAAATTCCCAAATGGCATAAGATTAAGAATTTTAGTGTAACATTTCTAAGCTCTGGTAGTTGCTATTCCAAAATATGTACAGATAATCCTTGATTTATAACCCCAATTGAGCCCAAATCTTCACAAGATAGTTCTTAAGTGAGTTTTGCCCCATTTTATGACCTTGCTTGCCACAGTTGTTAAGTGAATCACTACAGTTATTAAGTTAGTAACATGGTTGTTAAGTGAATCTGATTTCTCCATTGACTTTGCTTGTCAGAAGGTTATAAAAGAGATCACATGACCCCGGGACAGTGCAACTGTCATAAATACGAGTCAGTTGCCAACGTTCAAATTTTGATCATGTGTCCATGGGGATGCTGCAGTGGTTGTAAGTGTGAAAAACAGTCATAAGTCTCTTTTTTCAGTGCCGTTGTAATTTTGAACGATCACTAAATAAACTGTTGTAAGTCAAGGACTATAGACTTGATATGTATAGACTTCATATATATATGAAGTATGTCATTTTTGTATATTGTTGCAATCTATAAAAAGGGAAGTGTTTGAATGTTTAGAGAAATAATCTGGGAATGTACCGAATGTCTTGTATATCATCTGGCATGAGGTAGATAAGATAGCATTATATGGTAGGAAAAAGCTAGGAAAAATATTTATATATTATTTGATTTATATCCTGCCTTTGGCTCCAAAATGACTACTAAGTGATTAATAATATGTTGATCTGATAGGCTAGAAGTATCTCTGTCTCGTCTTTATTTCCCACCAGTTTCACAATTCCCAGATTGTGGAGGCAATAAACTGACTTTGTATAAAAAGGAATACCGCTTTGGGGGTGGGGCAAAAGCCCTACTTAGCAGGTATGTACAAAAGTATGAAGGCTATTGCTTAACTCATTGTAAACTGTCCTGAGCCTCCGGAAAAGGGCGGCATATAAATCAAACCAATAAATAAATAAATAAATAACCATGACTATTATTGAACAAGGATTTGATCAGCTTCCATAGATTTCAGCCCTTAAGAAACAAGTAAAAAAGATATTATCTGAGTCAGTGTAATTGGTTCGAAGCCAACCTATTTTCTTCATCTGCTGCACAGGCTGCTCAGTTATGGGAAGTGTCAGAAATGCTAAGGCTTTTCTCTATTATTATTTAGCCGTTGTGTTTTCCCAGTAAATATGATAGTAGACAGAAATCTGATATGCCAATAGCAAATGAGTTCCAAGCACATTTTTATACTATGTAATTCAAATAGCAATTGTATTGTTAGTTGATGAAAAGGAGAGTAGATTGCAATATGAAAGCATCAACTGAGCCAAGGGTATGTATTTTTTCTTATTCCTTCCACTACCAAAGGCATCCTTCCCATCTCATAGAATCACAGGGCTAGAAGGCAGTTTGGTAGTTTTATAATCTAATCCTCTGCCCAAGGCAGGAGTCCTTATGCCATCCTGAACAAATGACTGTCCAATCCTTTTTTGAAAACCTCCAGAAATGGAGCATCTGCACCTCCATGAGGCAAGCTCCACTGATTAATCATTGTCATTGTCAGGAATTCCTCCTTATTTCTAAGTCCCTCTATCTTCCTCTGTCAAGCTTCCACTCATTGCTTTTCATCCTGCCCTTGGGTACTTTGAAGAATAAAATGACCACTTCTTCCTGTGATGACCCTTTAAGTATTGGAAGACTTCTATCAGATCTTTCCTAAGCCTAAGCATGGTTTGTTCTCTTAGCTGTTCATCATACAGCTTACCCACCAGACCCGTATCATCTTTGTTGCTCTTCTCTGCACTTTTGCCAGGGCCTCAGCAAATGTGGCCTCACTAGTGCTACATAGAGCAGTACTTCCTCTTCCTGTGATCTTGATGCTATCTCTCTGTTGATACAGCCTGAAAGTTTGAATAGACTTCTGATGCACTGCACTGCACAAAACGTATGTGGCTGCATGCAGGGGTAGTTGTGTGTGTGTTCATTAAGTGAATCCAGCATATCTAATGGGCATATCTTGCAGTTTTCTCTCAGAAAACAGCAAAAAAGTTGTAAATTTGTGATTACAGGACACTGGCCATAAACATGACTCTAAATGAGATCTCATGACCCAGAGAATGGTTCCAGCAGTTGTACCTTCCAGGACACTTTTTGAAGTCTATGTAACTGAAGTCTATGTAAGTATGTAACTCATTAAGCGACTGGTCATAAGTCAAGGACTACCTACATTTTAAAGTGAAACTTGTGGTAAATATATAGCAAAATTAATTTCTGATGGTGTCTTACTGAAGTTCCCTGAAGCTATTTAGCTCAAGTCCATGATACAAATGATGCTGATCTATTCATATGGACTATTACAGCTGGTCCTTTTTTCCCCTCTCCTTTCCTTCTTTTTTGTTATGTGAGAAAACGAATAGATGCAAATTGAGCATGTATCAGTTCCTGTCTCTTTATTAAACTGAAAACAGAATCAGAACCATGTGAATCCAGGTCACAATAAAGGAAAGAAACAGAAGCTCTTGGCTCCTTCCTTATTAAGTCAAGCAACAGTTTCTTTTTTGAAGAATCCTGCCCAATGGTAAACTCCAATGCAGATATACTAGAGTGGAATAGATAGGCTGAGCTTAATGCTTTGGTCGTCAGGTTTCCTACAAAGAAGTAAAATCTAGTGACAATGAGTAATTCTTTCATCCTGAATGCAGTGCAGCAAATCCAGATCTTAAAATATCATCTGAGAATTACCCAGGCAAATGCAAATCATATTCAACATCCAGAATAACAGATTTCCCTGTAGAACTCCAATGTGACTCAATTGGCTATTCCCCCTATCCTTCAATGAAAAATAAAAAGAAATTTCAGCTAAGAAACTGGGGCAAACAAAACTAATTTATGTGAATTTTATAGATGAATAAGATCATTATATCTCATTCTAGGTATAGAAGTTAAGACACTCTCCCATTTGTCTAGGCAATGTATTTAATTTATTTTATAAATTAAGCATTTATAAAAACAGATAAGATACTGCTTTCTTGATGACATATTACCTAATAACGGTTTCCTGTTATTCACATACATGAAAACTCTATTTGCAGTGGAGTATGTTGCCATGGTTTTGTTTTAACACCTATCTAGGATTTACAAATCTTTTGTATTCTAATAAAAAATAAAAATGGGGTGGAGAGACTGGCAAATCTCATTTTATAATGGCATGTTTTCTTGAAGAGGCATACACTGGAGATTTTCAGTTTTATCTGTCCAATATTGTGCAACTGCTGACAATGCAGCTGTGATTTACCATAAAATGTAATAGTGATAACAAAAATACTTTGGGCCAACTAGTTGCTATAAATCATGCAGAGCTTCATAGCTTTAAAGCTGATGCAGTACGGTGGCAAACTGCTGTATGACTGTATGTTTCAAAAATAGGGGATGTGGAAAAATAGATGCACTTTTATGCAGCATGAATTTTTAGTCCTTTATCTCTGCCTTTTTATTCATAACACAAGAGAAGATTGCCCTCTGGTGTTTTAAGTCTGTGGCTTTGGTGTATGCATATGTATGCATGTAGGTATGCATGGTCTATCATCTGTCTGTCTGTCTATCTGTCTGTCTGTCTATATGAACTATCTATCATCTAGCTAACTGGCTAGCTATAATCTATCTATTAACTATCTATCATCTTTCCTTTGTCTTTCTGTCTGTCTGTCTATATTATCTAGTTAGCTTTAATCTATTTATAATCTCTCTATTATTTATCCGTTATCTAACTATCTGTCTGTCTGTCTGTCTGTCTGTCTATCTATCTATCTATCTATCCTTTCCTTTGTCTTTCTGTCTGTCTGTCTGTATTATCTAGCTAGCTATAATCTATCTATAATCTATCATTTATCTGTCATCTAGCTAGCTATCATCTAGCTAGTGAGCTAGCTAGCGATCATCTAGTTAGCTATATATAGTCTATCTATCATCTATCATCTCTCTCTCTATCTCTCTATCATCTGTCATCTATCTATCTATCCTTTCCTTTGTCTTTCTGTATGTCTATCTAGCTATCTATAATCTATCATTTATCAATGATCTAGCTAGCTAGCTATCATCTAGCTAGCTATTATCTATCTATCTATCAATCTATCTATCTATCTATCTATCTATCTATCTATCTATCTATCCTTTGTCTTCTACTAAGATACTTCTAAAGTTATGTCTCCAAAAACTGATTGCATTACATTTGCTCCTGCTAGCATACATATATGTAATTCTGAGAGCCAGATGGAAAATAAATACCTTGTTAGCATGCTTTGTTTTGTTTCACACGTCAAATAAGTCTTCTACATAGAGAGTGTACTCCTGTGGAGTAAATATAAACTGTTTTCTGGGCTCTTTCTTCCTATCTGGAAGTTTCTTGGGATTTAAATCCTTGTGGCTATTCTTTTTCAAACCTTTTTTAGGATAGCCTCAGTTTCCCATGTTAAAGATCATGATGGAAAGGTAAAAACTGGCCCATATTGCTGCTCTTACAGATGTTATTGTGTTCCCCTTCTTAATTCTATGTATAAACACTGACTAGGATGCCAGAGGAAACCCACTTGAATAAGGAAAGGAAGAGGAGCTAGCAAATTTAGAAGATCAGGATACTCACAGCAGAACCGTTACCAGTGCTGTTCCCCAGCATTTCTTCTGTCCCGCTGCTGCCTCATTTTGCCTAATGGAACTGGCTAAGTGCCAAGTGAGTGTTGTAGTTGTTGTATAATTCGTCATTCCCTTATTCCAAGGGTGGTGTAGTGTGTCAGAATTGGCAAGCATTGCACGCATGTTGTTTTTGCTGATATTCCATTCTTCCTCCCACAAAAAACCCAATCTGAAGCAATCCCGTCTAGAAGGCAAAGACGAAAGCTGCCTGCAATAGGAGCAGAATTTTTTAAAAAAAACAAAAAAAACCCCAATATATATATTTACATGTTCTAAATAAATGTTAGCTAGAAAGCTCTAAATAAATGTCAGGAAACCTAAATTCTGGAAGGCTAAAAATGTGTATAATCATCAGTAACAATAAAAGGAGTTAGACAAATAAGTGATGGTAAATGCATGTCCAAATAAGAGGCAAAAGCAAAAATCAGTCCAGGGTGAATGAAGCAGTGGAAGCAAAAAACAATTGCCTCTATTTACTTATTTTTGCAATTATATAACCAATTATTTAATTTATTAATCAATAAATATGGACTTGATCATTTGCTGCTTCCCCATTTAATGTTTACATTTCTCTGAATTTGCCTATTTCTCCATGTCTCGCAGAAATTAATACTGTTTATTTTCTTTGCCTAACTTAATGCTCAGTGACGTGCATATTTAACACCAGACACGTAATTCCATGTCAATAGATATTTGGAAATTGCTATTACTTTGAAAAAGAAATGTAATTCCCTTTCAAGTTCTTATTTTCAATGCTTATAACAATCTAAGAACACAGTGTTGAAATGTAATATTTCCAGGACGTGTATGGCATTTTCGTCCTGAGACGCTAAGACGATATTTTCCTCTCCCCCCTCCCCAACCCATCACCTCTATTATACTTGGTGTGTGATTTTCATTTGACAGTCACATCTTCCGGCTCAGTGCCACTAGGCGCATAATATGAAAAATGATGCTCCATGTTTCAGCAGCAAATACTCTGAAGCAAATCAGAAAAAATAGATTGCAAAAACAATCGAGAATGAAAAGTGAAAATAGAAAAAAAAAAGCATAGCTTCTGTCTCTTTCCTTTGGCATTTTAGGTTTTCCTCATTTTGCCAAGATCAATTAAACTTTGTGTTCTTCATAGAGGATTTAAAAAAAAACATAGGAAAGTTCATATTCATCATATCGATGCTCCAAGTCTCTGGTTGTTTTCCCCAGCGGCATATAAAAAGGGCATTTTTTATAAGTTCCTGCAATGTCAGTGAATGTCCTAACAGAAAAATCACACCAATAACAAAGAAATGTTCTAATAAATATTGTGTCAGAAACAGCCTCCGGGTTTTGCAGTGGCTTTTCTCTTTTGCAAAAGAGCTTCTATTTCACTACTATTTTCTCCAGGTGCTTCAGGATTTTCTACTATAAACCTGGACTGAATGAGAATGAATTATATAAATGTAGTAGGCGCTTTTGGGGAACACTAGTTCAAGCTCTTATACAAAATATCTGAAGTCATTTGCAGTGCCACAATCTTTATTGAATTTATACCTCACCATATACAGGTTGTCCTCAACTTACATTTAGTAACTGTTCAAAGTTACAACGGCACTGAAAAAAAGTGATTTATGATCGTTTTTCACACTTACATGTGAAGTGTGAACATGTACCTGTACCTGTACGTGTACATGTACACTTACATGGCAGTATCCCCATGGTCACGTGATCAAAATTCAGCCGCTTGGCAACGGACTCAGTTTTATGACAGCTGTTGTGTCCCAGGGTCAAATTAGCAACCTTCTGCCAAACAAAGTCAATGCCTAAGCCAGATTCACTTAACAACCATGTTACTAATTAATTTAATTGTTTAAGAAAGGTGGCAAGAAAAGTTGTAAAACAAGGCTAAAACTCACTTAAAAAATGGTAAAGTTAGCAACATTTAACAACAGAAATTTTGGGCTCAATTGTGGTTGTAAATCAAGGACTTTCTGCATATATACTCAAGCTGACTATTTGGTTTTTAAGAAATGGCTGCGCCCTTGATGACTGTGGGTTGGCAAAACACACGTTGCTAGAATATATTCTGAAAGAACAAGCCAGCATGCTTCTATTTAACGTAATATTTTATTTGCACATAACACTTTGCATTGCCTTATAGTAAAAAGAAAACCATTTATAATGACAGGGGAAAAAATGCAACTTTGATTTTTCTTTTTTTCCTGAATTCCATTACAGGTAAGTGAAAGCCCAGTATCTCAGCAATGTAAACCAAAGTCTATCGGCAGGAATGTATTTTGAAGTAAAACAACACTTGTGGTGAAGTCAGAGTGTTTTAGATGTAATTATTCTTTCACGTTTGATTTGTGCATGAAGAAGAGTGGTTGTGCATAGTCAATTGTAATTGCTTAGACCAATTACACAGACCAATATATTTTGGGATGGAATTGACTCGCCGTTAGCTAAGTCCCACCAAAGAAATTCCAGAAAATGGAACTGAATCTGATCCAGTAAATACATCTGGTCATCCCACTATATTTCTTGCATTTTGCCCTTTGTAAGATGTGAACTGTGTGCCGTTAGTGTAAAGGCAGGAGAAAGCTAAAAGAAGACAAGGCAAGATAAAAGGAAGACCAAATATCACATAATCATCCACAACGAAATCGGATCAGACATCTGGTCAAATTTATTTTGCAAATTAGCCATTGAGTTCTGTATTGGAAAGACGCATATTAAACTAGGTTGGCACTTTTTAATGAAATAGAAAATTTTATGAGTAATAATTTGGTAGTTTTGTAAAACTCATTGGCTGAAGCAATAATATAGGAACAGAAAGATCAGCTAACTGGTCAGACAGTCCAGGAGTTTGTTGCTTTTCCTCTCAATTACTCCACACAAAAGTACATACAGAATTATTATTCTCAGGCAGATGCTGCACCTGATGCATTGTAGGCAGAGTGCTTAGAATTTGTACTCATTTGACCAGAGAGTCTCTCTTAGAATTCCATTGATCGATGGACAAGGAATACCAGGCTTTAGCTGCATTGGATGTTGTGAATATTGATTAGGCAGACTCTTTTTAATGCAGATGGTGTGATGGAGTACCCATTAGAGGAAGTGGAAAGACTCACTGTGCCTCCCCTTATCATTGCATAGCTCTCCTCTTCTATTTTAGTGAGCAGATAAGTACTCAGAGCCCTCCTGCTCGCACTGCTGCAATTGGCCAGCTGCCACATTCTGACTCTTAGAGAGTTCAGGCAGTGCTGCGTGCTGAGTTTGGTGTTTTATATTGTACCTTTCATGCATAACAAATATCATGGCACAGCCTAGTTCCTAGACTATTCCAGATTCAGACATCCAGATGTGAAGCTAGAAGTAAGGTCCATTATCCCTCCTGTGCTTGGGGAATCTTTCCATAGGGCATGCATGAAGTAGGCCTCGCTTTTAAGAGTTAAAGAAACCGATGTTCCTTTCATCTCTTTGGGATGCAAAATATAAAAATTAAATATTTCTTTTTCAGTCTTAAGTGACACAGATTTTTTTCACTTCACACTTGTTCAGTAAAGTAAAAATTACACTGGGACCAAACTGTTAAACTGAACATTTGCACAGTTGTTTAATTGTAAATTAAAACTGGCACATTTAACCCATTTGAGTAAAAACATGGTATATTTACCTATCTATGAGAACTTACTACTATATGAAAATGTTAGCACTGTTTGTGTTGGTTTGCAAAGAAGAATTCCAAAAAACCAAAATGTCTGTCAAACTGAGTTTTGAATTTTGGGGTGGGGGGCGGGAAGCAAAAGTTTGCTATTAAGGATGAGAGTTCACTGTGGCTTCCAATATCTAGATAAGATATTGGAAGCCACATTCTTCAAAGTTCTGGGTAGATGGACAAAGTCCATGGATCCCCAGCAGTGTTTTTCAAATTGTGGTCTGCAGAATCCAACTTGAAGGAATTCTGTGTGAAACTAAGGGGGAAAGCACCAAACATACTGAAGATAAATCTTCTATCACTATAGCTTTGTTTTTTGATCTGGAATTGCTTTTAAAAAATTAAATAACTGGTTCCACAGCCTAAAAAAAGTTTGAAATTGGCTAGAGAGTGTCAGAAACTTTAGCCTGACTGAGGACAATCCTAATTACTTTTTACTGGATTATGAAAGAAGGGGTCTATCAATGACATTTCAAAGCACCCCCTCCTGTTCCTGTCCACAATTTCACTAGATGTGGATGGAGCATCATCAAAATCTCATTAGGTTTGATCATTTTGAAAGGGTATTTTTATTTCAAAAACTGAATTATTTTTGAAAATTGATTTTTTGCAATTTAGATGCCACTCAATTCCCAAATTAGCTCTCACTGACTCTAAGGGTGAAAACCATCACTCCAAATTCCTAAGCAACAATTACCTATATTAAAGGAGCCTGAGTGGCGTAGGAGGCTAATGCCTCCTACTAAGGCAGTAGTTAACATCCAGCTTACTGCAAGTTCAATCCTAGCCAGGCTCAGGGTCAACTCAGCCTTCCATCCTTTCTAAGGTGGGTAAATTGAGGACCCAGTTTGTGGGGGCAATAAGCTGACTTTGTATAAATATACAAAAGTATAAAGGCTATTGCTTAATGCATTGTAAGCCACCCTGAGTCTCCGGAGAAGGGCAGCATATAAATCAATTTTTTAAAAAAAAAATTAAGAGGTGGGAAACTATGGCCCCTTTATGACGTATGGACTTCAACTCCCAGCATTCCTGAGCCAACATGGCTGGTTTAGGAATTCTGGGAGTTGAAATCCACAAGTCATAAAAGGGACATAGTTCCCCACCCCTGATGTACAATAAGGACTATGCATACCATACCATTGATCTCCACAGGCTTTTCAGAAAAACAAAGAGCAAGAGCTCTTAGTAGCTTTCTTGAATCCCAACAATGTGTTTCTGTAAAGAAGGAAACATGAATTTACCAAACCCTGATTTATGTAACCTTAAAATAATTAATAATTCAATGCTCTGAATAAAGGAAAATATTGTGGGCTCCAACTTCCAAAATGTTTGGCCACTATGACCTTTGCCCCTGCTGTATTAAAATAATAGTAGTTTTGTCCGATACTTTTGAATGGGAACAAATTGGTAAAACCCATATACAATAATCCAAAATTCCACAATTTGCAATATCATAAATTATCTAATCTATTATCTAATCTGAGGGTTCTGATTTAAGAATCTCATAAAAGCATAGAATAAGTATTCAAACCATAGTTTATTTTCTTAGAATGAGGGAACTCCTAATTTAGCTTGTGTACAAAAAACTCTCCTTTCCATTTTTTCTCCCTTCCAGGCACCAAGGTTAGGCTGAGAGATAATATCTTGCCCAAAGTGACATCATGAACTTCCTTTTACTTATTCATTGCAAGGTTTTATATACTGCCCATTTCCCCTGAACTCAAGTCATCTTAGAAAAAAAGATGAAGATCTTAGAAAAAAAGATTATTAGAAAAAAAAAATCTAATAAAAAGTTAGAAGAAGCAATCTTTGGCAATCCATTTAAAAGATCAATCCATTTGATCTTGAATGTGCAGCAACATGGCTACATCTTCAACTAATCTCTTAAACTGATCTCACCGCTGGGTGAGATCATCCAAAGATATGGGGTGAGGTATCAGCAATATGCTGATGATACCCAGCTGTATATCTCTACCCCGCGTCAATTCAGTGGGGCGCTGGATGTGATGTGCCAGTGCCTGGATGCTGTGAGGGTCTGGATGGGAGTCAACAGGCTCAGACTTAACCCAGACAAGACCGAGTGGCTGTGGGTATTGCCTCCTAAAGACTATTTCAACTGTCCATCCTTGGTTCTGGGGAGGGGAGAAATTGTCCCCCTCAGAACGGGCACACAATTTGGGTGTCCGCCTAGGCTCACAGCTAAGATGTGACAGCTGTGGCTAGGGGACCTTTGCACATGTTCGCCTGGTGCACCAATTGCGACCCTACTTGGATCAGGAGGCTCTCCTCACAGTCACTCATGCCCTTGTCACCTCACGGTTAGATTATTGCAACACGCTCTACATGGGGCTACCCTTGAAAAGTGTTCAGAGACTACAGTTGGTCCAGAACACAGCAGCGTGAGCTGTCATGGGTGCACCTAGGTACACCCACATTACACCAATTCTCCACGAGTTGCACTGGCTCCCTATTGGTCTCCAGGCACAATTCAAGGTGTTGGTTATTACCTTTAAAGCCCTACATGGCTCAGGGCCAGGTTATCTTCGAGACCGCCTTCTACTGCATAGCTTCCAGCGACTGGTAAGATCCCACAGAGTTGGTCTCCTCCGGATCCTGTCAGCTAAATAGTGCCGGCTGGCAGGCCTGCAGGGGAGGGCCTTCTCTATGGCTTCCCCAGCTCTCTGGAACCAGTTACTTCCTGAGATCTGGACCATCCTCACCCTATTGGCCTCCCAAAAAGCAGTGATGACCTGGCTTTTCTGGCAGGCCTGGGGCTATTGATCTCGCTGTTGCGATCTGGCAAGATCCACTCATGAATGGTGTGAATGGGTTTTAATTGTTTTTAATGTTTTAATTTTGAATGTTTTTATATATGGTTTTTAAATGCATTGTAAGCCGCCTTGAGTCTTCGGAGAAAGGTGGCATACAAGTTGAATGAATGAATGAATAAATAAATAAATAAGTACATACATACATATGTACTTACATACATACGTACTTACTTACAAAAGGCAGGGAAGTTTTGGGTATTCTTTATCTAAGCAGACAGGTATTCTCCAATATGGGAGAAGATTCAGAGAAGGCATAGCATCAAAGCCCACTTCCTAAACTTTACATGAAGTGTCGTAATCTCTCCCTGCAAAAATACAAAGCATATGCTAAGGTCAAATATGATCAAATGCAGACTTGGATCTGGATTTTTCTGGCCCTAGTCCAGCATGATAACCACTAAAGTATAGTAGCTCTAAGATAAACCACTAAAGTCTGAAAGAGAAAGGCAAAATTGTATAGAGGATGTTAATTCCTATTTCAGGACAATATTTACAGAGTAGGTGACCCAGAGTTAATAGTATCACTGTAGCATTTAGCTGTAAGTATTAGCCACTGCATTCATTCTAAATGCTAGCTGTCTCAATATTGCAGCTACTCATTATTTCCAGCAACTTGTAAAATAAACAATTACCATTTTTTTTTAAAAAAGTAAATTGTTCAATTTATTTTAATAACATTGACCGATCATGCTCTGCCCTAGACTTCATGCTACTGCCTTCTCCTTTAAAATACTGACTACATTTTTAGGAGAAAAAATTAAGCCAATATAAACCTGAGCGGCTTGCATCAGTATATTAGCTCTTTGAGGATTAATATGAAAAAGGTCATATAATGTTTTATTTTAAATATAAAAACATATTACACACAGCAACATTTTAATTTGTGCCGATCTTTCGATCTAGAAAATCCATCCACTTAGGGAATTGTTTTATTGTTGAGAAAATACAGTTAGAAAATATGAATTTTTCATATTTCTTGCAATTTTATAAGATAGTCTAAAATATCCTTTGCACTGATTGGAACCATAAAGCCCCTTATGAATAAAAATATATATGCCAATCAAAAATTACTGATTTTTGTTATAATGAAAACTTAATTCTTAATATATGCTTTGACAATACAAACTTCAGTTTCATGCAGAACGTATTTTTTCCAGTGCAGTACTAATTACAGAAGAATGGAATCAAGTTGTCCAACTGAGGGGCAAGCAAACTATATTCGTCATGGTGCTACTTTGACCTCCCCTGAACGACAGACAGCCCTGACTCTCTTGACCTTTAGACGACTTTAAAAAGCCAGGTGTTGGCTATTTTTCTAAATAATTTTAAATCAATGAGTTCTCCAAAACTTTGTTGAGATATCCATCAATTACCAACTATTTCTGCCAAATTTTCAAGACATTTCACAACCCAGCTATATGAAATACAATTGAATGCATTTTTATAGTCTACCCAAGCCATAAAACAAATTTGATCTTTTTTCCAAATACTTTAAAAACAATTTGTCAATCAACAACTGGTCCTCTGTTGTTTTCAAATTTTTGCAGCAGACTTTTATTAGTTTATTCCACATTTTTATATATAACTTAAGTCTGTGAACATACCTAATACTCCTATCTCTTTTTTCCTCCACAACTATCCTGTTGAATTGAGAGAGAATGACTGGCTCCAGATTATACAGCCTTTGTGGGTCCTCCTAAATTTATAAGTCCTACTTAAAGAGCAGGTGGCAGCTCAGGTTGGAAGTTCTTCTCACAGCTCCATCTTATGCCTCAACCGTGACCCGTCCTGGAACATTGATACCTAAATCACTTCTTAATTGGACTAGAGCTATATTTGAAGAGCCTTTAGAAGCAACAGCTGGTCCAGAATGAATCACTTTTTCAAGAGATGAACTGATTGCCAATGGGCTTCCAGGTGCAATTCATGGTACTGGTTGCCATCCTTAAAGCCCTTCACAGCTGAGAACCTGCAAGTCCCAACATTATCTACTTATCCAATAAATTCTAGTTCAATGTGCTTCCCACATATCCCTTCATTCAGAAAATAGCATCTTCAGATATCATAGAACTGAGGTTTCTCCAAGGCTTCCCTTTCTATATAATATCATTCCCACCATGAAACAAGTCTCAGCTTGTTGAGGGCATTAAACTGTGGTAATTCCACTATAAACTGGGAGTTAGAATGTGGTGGTGGTAATGGTCCCTTAAAAGTGAAATTTCTTAGTTTGACTTAGAAATGTTTCTATTATTTATATGCAATACCCATTGATATTATACTTTTGTTATTGTAGTAGAGTGTATGCTTTTTATCTTGTATGCAAATGTTGGAATATACATGATTCAGAGTCATTTGTGACTAGAATGACCTCTAAGCCCAGTAAAAGAAGCAAATTAATATAGATTGTACTATTCTAAAGTTGAACAATACGTTGAATCTCATTTTTAATGCAGTAGACACGTTACTTTTCAAGAAGGATAATATTAGTTTCTAATAGTAGCGCTATTCTTGCAATTATCTATACCTTTAACTGTTTTTGGAAATTTCACTAGATTAGCTTTTTCTGGTTTAAATAGTGATTTTTAATGCAGTCCCCATTCATATCACATGAGATGTGCTTTAAATGTATACATCTTTATTATTCTCCACAATTTTGACACATCATAATCTTCCACAGCTGGTAGTATTACTAAAAACAACCAGGATGAGTTAGCACATAAATGCTATATTATGCACGACAGTGACTTGAACATCTGAATGTGTTAATTGCTACCATTAATCATCCTATGGTAACCACAAATGACTATAATTTCTAATTGTCCCAAGCTAAGAGCTGCTTGGAGAAAAAAAATAACTGATGTAATTATTACCCAGAAAAATTACAAAGCTGATAATGGAGTCAACAATACTGCGAAGTGACTAGGTAATATCGTTATATACTATATTTTTGCATTTCTACAATAGACCAACTCTAATATGTTCCAGGGAAAAGGGTAGCTGATGCATAAATATATTGAAAGAAAATCAACCTACAATATGCTTATTATGTTTGTGACTTGTTGTGTAGGGAGGTAAGGAAAATAGTCTTGATAGTAATATATAAAAATATTACATAGGCAGAAGAGGCTCAAACATTTTTAAATCCAGAACAAGAAGATATTATTTGGAAGATGCCTAGGCAGATGTCTCCTCAATGTACTGGAATATGAGAAATGAGAGGAGATACAATCTCAGTAAAAGTGGTTTCAGCCTTCTAATTATTGATTTCCTGGTTTGGTTTCCTGGTCTAGCTAGTGAAGCTGACACTTGTTTTCTGCAAGCACCTCAATATATCAAGTCCTAATTATGTTAAGAAAATCGCCTGCGATGTATGGATATTCTTTCAAACAATTCATACACAAATGCATTTATTAGGAGAAATGAATGTAGACAGACACACACACACACACACACACACACACACACATACACCAATTCTGTTTGTGCAAGGAACATACAGAAACTAATGTAGAAATAGGATGGAATGAAATTAAGATGGGAAAAGATGAAAATTTGAGCTGAATCAAACTTGACAGATTCAGCCATCCTTAGCCAAGATGTTAGTGACTGTCTGCATCTGTTCATATATCCAACTGCATGAACTGCTTTACCTCACCTTGACAGCCCTAACAGCTTGAAAGAAAAGTAAGCCATCTTGGAAACCATATGGCAAGAAGCTGGTAATGGGGAATGGAGGTACCTGCTACAAATCTTCCCCAACTAGCCAAGTTTCTGTTCAGCTGTATATTGGATTGTATTAAATAGAAGCCCACCGTAATCCATTCTTCAAGGGGATTAGCCATGTGTTTCCTTTGCCAATGGCTGTCTAAATGGTTGCTTTAAAAAAAAGACGAGACATATATGTCGCATTCAAAAATGTTCTGAAACTTATCTCTATTTCTCTTGAAGAAATCAAAAGGATGTAACTTATAAAATGGCATTAGGATAATTCTTTCCTTCATTTTCTTTTTAATACTTCTTTCCACATTTTGCACTGATTATCAGGATGATTTTTTCACCATCTTTCTTTGCCCAACAGACATGATCAAGAAACTGCGCTTGCCGAAACAGAATGAGCAGTTACAAAGAAATAATGAAAGCTTGTTTGATGGTTATGGCATTAGGCTGGCAACTGGGAGACTGTGAATTCTAGTGCCTCCATAGGCACAAAGCCAACTGAGTAATCTTGAGCCAGATCTCAGTCCTAGGAGGCAGTGGCAAACCACTTCTGAAAATCTTTCCAAGAGAACCAGAGGGTTTTGCTCAGGCAAATGTTAAGGAACATTTAAATGATTTATGATGTAGGGTGTACACAGGGAGGAAATTACTGCTTTCCTCTTTTCTTAAATTAATCAGTCCCCCCCCTCCCCGTGACATGCAACTATGCAAAGTTTTGTTGCATTGAAGACTCCTACTCAATGGGTTACGATACAGAGGATAGATTCATATATTGAGCAATGACTGCCTTCAGGACAAGCAAACTTCTTCACATTAATATTTTTAACTTTTGATAAAATAATTTAATCATGGTGCAGCTTAATAGTCCATTTTCACTGCTTTTTATCCTTTTGTTTAATTGTCTATTTTTTTATTATTAGACTGTTTTAAGTTTTTCTTCTATGGAACATTCTCGGATCATCTGGACACAAGTAGAGTGTTCAAACAATTGATCTCAATCTTAGCTTGATTTAGGCTCAGTGGATTAGGCAAACTCATTTTGCTCATTTAATTATAAATGTGTTAATTCAAAGATCAGTAAGTATGGAAGAATTTCAGTACCTATCAACACAAAGTGGGAAAATATAGAGAGCTGAACCCTGACCAAATTGTTTCTATGCCTAATGTTTATTAATTACTATTGAAAATGCCTTCCTACAGGAGGATTCAACAAGGGTTATCTTTAGAATGATTTCCATATTCCTAGATGAAGAAGGTGGGACTGCTTCCTAAGTCAATTGATCAATTGATCCTATGTTGTCAGAACGTGCAGCCAACTGGGGTACATCACGTCATATAACTGCATTAACCAAAGTCTAAGATGCATGTGTTTCCTTTTGCAGATGTATGTTTTACAGGGTTGCTAAACAGAGAAATTCTTGCTGTGAATATTTACTGAATTTTAAGTTAATTTTAATTTAGTAATCGAACTAAATGCATCGTGTGCAATGGTATCTATCTATTGTTGGAATTTTGTATTTATATTTCATATATTGAAACTGCCCATCTCCTTCAGAGATGGAATTATATCCATTCCAAGTCAATATAAAACTTTTCCTGGTTCAACCTTGTTTTGTAAAATCACTGGCTCTTTTTTAGTGATTATGTCAGTATTGTTTATTATATATTGATTTGAAACCACTTGACAGATTTTAAACTTTTAAAGACAACTCACAATTATTTTCTGGCAATAAATAATTACAGTTTACAAAACTTTTGTTTTGACCATAGTGATTTCTCTGTCTTTTCCCCCCTTTGTTTACCTTGCACAAATTCCTAGTAAATTCCTTGCTATCACTTCTATAGCATGGAGCTTTTGCTCATTGTTACCAAGGAAGAAACAGTTTGGCCTCAATCCATAGAGGGAAGTCAGGATTTTGCTATTCAGTGATTCACAGCACACTCATCAGCTCTTATGACTGTCAGACAATGAATTATTTGTAGGTTACATGGGGACAGCAAGATCAAGACAAGGCTGCAGGTATAGTCAAGAAAAATAATGTACAAACCAAATGGAAATATACCTTTGGGGTATTTTTTTTCCCCTTCTCTTTTACATATTCGGTAACTAATTCAAGAGGAAACCTATAAAATGAGAGACACGGAACACTACTTGCCAGTTTCAGCCGTTGGCTACTCTCTAATGGCTTTCTGTTATGGACTAAAATTAAACAGTTACAAAGATGTGATCATTTCATGGGCAACTGCCCAGGAACCTGCAACACAAAACTTTTTTGAGATAATGTCTACTGAATACAAATGAGTGTCATCTCAATTTAGCTTCCAGACAGAAAAGGAGAGAAGAAGAAAAAAGGAGAATGTGAAATATTGCAATAGTCAGCAGTAGTAGAAAAAGATCACAATCCATTTGCATCTCAGAAATACAACTGCTTATAGTGAAAAACAAGTACTGTAACTCCATCTAGAAATGTACATAGATATAAATAATGGAATACAGTTGATCCATTTCACCGGATGGTCTGTCATTTCTAATGTAAGACGAGGTCTACAGCATTACTGGCCAAAATCCCTTGAGTTCTAAGATCATTGTGATAGGCATACTAATTAATCACAACTTCCTATTAATTTTTTTCCCCCCACAATATAAAATGCTGCCAAGGTCCATCAGCAGATTTTAGTCCTCTTTGAGTTTCTGTTCATGTCTTCCCTATCACACGAGGAAAGTGGGTAATTCACTGGCACATTTGCTTCTGTTCCTTTGTACCATGGACTTAGTGAGCATCTGCAGTGTGACACCTGATTAATGTGTAATCATGCAGGAAGAGACACACATGAGGCGGAAACCCGGATGCTGCAGAAATTTTGATGTTGTACAAAGAAGGCAGCTGGATTGGGTTACCAGGTTAGTGACATGCATTAATTGGATATAAAACATATAAGATTCTTGTAAGGAGGATTTTGTGAATTTTTATATGTCTATTTTTGTAGCACAGGTACCAGAAATATATGGTGTATCATATAACAAAAGCTCAAGTTCATTTCCAAAATAATGAACTCTGTTAAACATGAAAAAATTTAAAAATATATTGTGAATTAAGATGAGCACAATCACACTGAGTCTGCTTTAATTCTCAACAGATGTCTATATAGTCACAGTGTCCACAGGAAAGATCCAAAATCTGCAAAATGGCAGGGACAGCACTATAGTTGATGGTCTGTCCTTTTCAATATATATAGTGATATATGGGTAAAGTTGAAGCATCTATAAAAAGATGGGGGGAGCATAGATCACTACACCATACCCTCCATTTTACAGAATTTGATCCCACCCATCCCTACAGACACCACTGTTTATAGAAGTATATTATTCTTCACTACATCGGTTAACAGTATAACTCCATGGGCCTTTGGTAGAAATACTGTTCCCAATATCTCTTAGCAATAGCCAATGGCTCTGATTGCTGGAGATTAACACATATAACCGTGTCAAACTTGTGCCATCATGGTGGCATCACGTGATGTATGGGGACTTTTTTCCCCTTTGCTAAACCAGATGGAGGTGGGGCCAGCATGTGATGCATCTGGGCTGCGGGCCGTGAGTTTGACACCCCTGACATGTAGGATGCCCTTAACAATGGGCACATTTGTTGAGCCCCAGAATTGTAAAGAGTTTTGAATTTTAAAACAATTACATTCTTTTGACTTTAAACTAAAAAAATAATATTTCATGTGAGCTGATATATATCTGTAATATGCAATGCCCTTGTGGTTCATGAACAGATTGACATCTTTTTTAAAAAACACTTTCCTGCTGTTTCAGAACTTGCAAGGATGTAGGCTCAATTCGCCAAACTCAACACTCTAAGTCCCCTTTTAATTCCCATGCATCACTTATGTATATATATAAGCTTGGTGTCTTGAAGTCCAAGGTATATATTTGATTATACTTAGCTTTATTTCCCATAATATCAAAAATTCCAACATTACATATTGATTTCTCTCAGTTTCTTTTTTTTTTTAAATAAATCTTTATTAAATATTTACATTAAGATTAACACAAAATAAACATTGGAAAACAATATAAATGGTGAAATGTAGAAACACATAAACACAAGACTAAAACAAAACGACAAGCATGACTAACCGAGAGTTAAGCTCACTCTCCAATTAATAATAACTAGTGTCATCCAAACCAAACATTTCAATAGAGTCAATTTCTACTGACTGAGAGTCAATTTCTCTCAGTTTCCACTACTTCTACTTTGCTCTCAAAATCTTTCCTGTTAGTTAGGATCAAGTATAGGAAAGCTGATTCCCTAATGCTTTTTCCTCCACCCTCCAAACAGAAAATTGGCAGAAACCCAGGTGAGTAATTTCCTGGGGTGGGGGGGATATATTTATCTCTCCCATCACTACTACTTCACTAATATCCTAAAGAGTTGGGAGGTTCTATTAGCAAACTGTAGTTTGTTTTTAGAAATTCTCATGCACATATTCTCCTTAGCTAGGTGACCAGTAGGATATATAAAGATATTTCTTCCTTCTGCTTAGTCTCAAGACTGTCACTAAGTTCATTCCTTTGGCAGATGTCAACATTTTCAGAATATCTCTTCTCTTTCTGTTTCTTCTGTTCTTTTTCTTCACAACTTGTATCCTTCCTGATGTATATTCCAGTCATGAGAATCATCTCATCAACTCTCTATTTTTTTATTAAATCGTATTTCCTTTCCTGCACTAGGAGTTCAAACTCATCTTGCTTATTTCCCATATTCTGAGATGGCTATGACCTTTACAAGACAAAGTTCTAGTTTTTCATTAGGTGGTATAATAGGTCCTACTTTAGTTATTCTCTCATTTTTTTTCTTAATATGTGCAAGTCCTTATCTGAAATTCTAACCTGGATTTCCAGCACTCTTTCCATCTACCCCCCAGGATTCAGATTAAAGCTTTCTGAAGCAAATTTGCTATGCTTTGGCCAAATATATCCTTTTATGTCTTTGTGAGATATAATTTAACTTATGCCAGCTGTCCAATGTCCAGGTAATGAATGAAAACTACTTCTTATTCAATATGATGAATAAGAATTTGCTTTCAAATTTTCTTTCAAAGTAGAAGAGGATGAAGAGTGCTAGGTAGAGAGTAAGGTTCCTGTTTACTTATAAGTTGGTATGTCATTTTATTAGGCAATCATTAGCAATTGTTAATAGTTAAAAATTGTTAATAATTGTTAATATGAAATAGGAAGATACACCCAAGTTTTTTACTTTCTGACCTAGAAATCTACGTACTATATTAAAGCTGGGACTCCCTATATCAAATACCAGAAAGTTCAATATTCTGTATCACTTCTGTATGATTTCCCATTCATCTTACATTTAAAAACAGTTTATACCAGGGTTGTGTTCTACTTACCTTTACTACTGGTTCGCATCGCGCTCACACGCACTCTTCTGCGCATGCACAGATCACTTATGATGACATCTGGGTCAGTGGGCGGAGCCTCCCACCAGTTTTATTACTGGTACTTGTGAACTGGTCCAAACTGGGGGCAACCCACCACTGGTTTATACCTTCCCAGGTAAAGAGAAAGAGCTGGAAATGTAAAAGAATTGTTCTATGCATTTCTGTAGGAACAAATAAGACTCTTGTTCTTAAAAAAAAAAAACTGTGGTAGGAGATAAGCCACAAGTAGAGTCCACACTGTTAGCTAAGAGATTATATAGAATCAGAAAACTAGAAAATGAGGCTTTGTTTTTTTTTTTTTTTTTTCATAATGTTGTGAAAATTCAGCTGACGTTTTGATAAAATAAAGCCCCACTTTTCAGGGAAAAAAGGAAAATGTTATATCTACCTTCCAGAATAGATATTTGGCAGACACTGAAATGGACACTGAGGGTCACTGTTGCTGTTTGATTAATTATTTGAGGTGATTTAGTATTATCTTTTAATATATAGTCTTCAAATGATACAGTGGTAACTGCATTGCTTTCGTTAGTCCATGTTTATTACAACATGGACTAACAAAAGAATGAATGTGTTAACTTACTTAGACATCTGAAAAAAAATTTCATGCTCAGATGCCAGAATTATAGTTAGTTCTCAACTTATAACTTGGTTTAACAACCATTCAAAATTATGATGAACTTAAAGAAATAACTTAGGATCCATCTTCAAAGTTATGACAGTCTCATTACTCCAGTAGGGTCATGTGATTGCATTTTGGATGCTTGGCAACGATCTTGCATTTACAACTGGTTGCAGCATCCCACAGTCATGTGACTGCATTTTGTGACACATGGTTTGCTTAATGAACATGCTCACTTGCTTAATGACCATTTTAAAACAGTCATTAAAATTGAGTCCAGTCACAGGGTGCCTCAAAATATCTCTGCAAAGAGTTACAACCAAAATTCCAGTCATAACTGTAGTTGCGAGTCATTGACTAGCTGTATATATTTAATTAATTATACATCTTACATGCTATAAATTGGAAAACTTTTTATCAAACAACAATAAAAACATTTAAATAACACAAAACTATAACAAACAACATCTATGGAGATTCTCAGTCATCCAGGTCATAGTTGCCCCAAAGGCCTTGAAGACGTTTTACTTTTCATCCAAGAAGCTTCTTGGATAAGAAGAGAAACATCTTCAAGGAAAAGCAAAGTTCATTTGCCCTTTGAAAAAGCATTTTCGAATATAATAAACAACATTTTTAACTTTGTTATATGCCGTCCACAGTCACTTGTTTGTGAGATAGGCAGCTACATAAATTTGAAAAATAAATAAAATAAAAGGACATGATCTGTTCATGGCAAAGGATTGATACTAACATACTCCAAGCCCAAATCACAATGATATTTCCCCAAAGACAAAAATCAGATTTAGATTGTGACCCCCAGGAGATTTGGCTCTTAATAAATTGGAACAGACCCATGGTTGCCATGGTGCCTATGAACTTCCAAGCCCCTTTGACCATGGGTCCAAAGAAGGGAGGTTGAAATCCCTTAGGACCATAAGCCTGGGGAATTCTACTCTCGACTCAGGCACTGAGTAGAGAAGCTCAGGCATGAATACTGCTACACTGCAGGGAGGAAGATCAATAAACCCCAAATATTCTCTAAAGTCCAATCTCAGAAAGAGTCTTGCATCTGGCTATGTGTGGGCAGAGGTGAAATTCACTTACCTTCCCTATTGGTTCGCAAATATGTGCGCGTCACATGCACAGAAGCTTAATTTGCTGCAAAAAAGTGATGTCATGACATCCGCGTGGGGGGGGAGCCTTCCACAGTTGCCGCTACCGGTTCACCCGAGAAGGATAGAACCGGTTGAATTTCACCCCGTGTGTGGGGCAGCACCATTAGGGCTACCGGAGACCCAAATAACAATAGCCACATTCCCATCTCTGTTCAGAGTCACAGCTGATGCCACATACAAAATGATGAAGGGCACATTTCCAAGAGGTGAACTCCTCCCTCCTTGGCATTCAACAAAGTTTCAGTGATGCAATCCAGCTCAGCATTGCATTTATAATCAAGCCCTAGATGTGGTAAGGTTTATTGCAGGCTGACGTGGCATTAAGTGGCAGCTATTGATGTCCAGGGATACTGAAGGTCCAGAAGCCAGTTTTTGGGCTTAACACAGGAGGCCAAAACACAAAATCAATTTAAAACACTGAGGCTATTTTGCCCGAGAGCATACATTATTCTGTCTTTCATTCAATTTTTAAGAGTGCCTATCTCACATTGTGACTGTGCCCAACTCACAGAGTTAAAATAATCATGGCTCCCCCAGGCCAGATATAAATAAATAACCCAAAATTAACCACAAGAAAAATCATTAAGACAAATTAAAAGAATTAAAAACAATTAATCATTAACCAATCCTACTTTTATGTTAGCAAGTCACTGCCAGACATATAGATTAGCCTGTGTATTTGAAGAAGAGATAGTCTTTACACTACAACCTCTCTGAACCTTCTCTTTTATGGAGAAAAAAAAGGCTTATGGAAATTCTTCACCCATAAAGTTCAAAATAAATGGGACAAGCTAGCTTTATAGGTGATATTACATACTTGACCACAGATCGCTCTGCCTTAAACTACCTCTCCAAATCAAGGACAATATCTACCAGATATAGGCATAGCATGCACTTGTAAAATCAACATGCCTTATTGCTTTCACTGGCCCTGAACACAATTACATTCAAGAATTGACAGGCTTTAGGAGGAAAATCACTTATATTGTATTTAAATAGATGTTGTAAATGTATTTTCATGAGTGGCTTCATTAGAAGGATATATCAACCATTAAGGGTACCAGAGATCCAAATAACAACAGCCACATCCACATCTCTGCCCAGAGTCACAGCTGATACCACATACAAAATGATGAAAGGCACATTTGAAGGACACATTTCCAAGAGGGGAACTCCTTCCTCCTCAGCATTCAACAAAGTTTAAGTGATACAAGCCAGGCCAGGGCTGAAATTGGCCCTGAAATAATGTTTTCAACATCTCCAGAAAGCCATTCTCTCTTCAGATAGGACTTACTATCCTACAGAATAACAGGAAGGAAGGAAAGAAGGATTATTAGTGTTGGAAAGTCCAGTCATCCAATTTCAATTGCTTGTGTATTGACAAGAGGTACACCACAAAGTAGCTCTGTCTCTGAAGATGCCAGCCACAGATGCTGATGAAACATCAGAACAAAATAAAAATAAAACTAGACCCGGACCATTTGGCCTGAAAATAATCACTACTTCATTATACATAAGTACATTCCATTTTAGCTTTTGCAGCCCAATGGCATGCATGTTCCTTCAGTTCCAAAAGTTTTATCCTGACATAACAAACTCAAGTAATTACCTGAAGCTTAAGTAAATTCCATCAACCAGCTTGCCTTCAGAAGTTGTGGGAGCTTCATCACTGGAAGCGTTCAAGAAGAGACTGGACTGCCATTTGTCAGAAATGGTGTAGGATCTCCTCCTTGGGTGGGGGGTTGGACTAGAAGACCTACAAGATCCCTCCCAACTCTGTTAATCTGTTATGGTTATACACTTCATTAAACTAGTTAACAGTTTTATTAAAGTAACTTCTGTAAAAAGATTAACATTTGTTTTGTACAAAGTTTGATGATTGCTTATCACTTCCATTCCCAAATGGAATTTGAGTTAAAAACACAAATAAATTGTTTCTATAAAGATAAATTAACATATTCTAGGAATGAAAGATTTAATACATCACAGCGGGATGCATGCTGTGTATCAGAAATGCTTAACAGAACAAATGACATTTAGAAATAAATTTCCCATCATTTTCTGGGTATTGTTATGTAATGCAAGATATAGTGATGTTTGGTTCCATCTGGCTTCCAGGCAGATCTACAGCTGTTCTATTTCGATTAACTCATTTATGTTAGGCATTGTATTATGCTTCTTCAATCATGTAGGAACCAAAAGGTTGAGTCTCTAAAAGAAAATATTCACCACCTAACCGATTACACTGTCTCTCATTTTCTCTCTCTGCCTGCTACCCACAGAAATGAGATATTGACACAGTAGTTGCCAGCCAGCCGGCTCAGCAGTTATGGTTTGAATAATTTTGCAAAGGTAAGTGAATATCATTGATTTGACCCAGATGTTGCATTATTTGACCCAGACTCTGATCCATGGGTTCAGTAGTAAATCACTAGATCAAAGAGCTAAAAAAAGCATCTCAAAAAATTATCTGTCTCCCTAAATGATTGTGTTTAAATCATATATTAAGGGGGAGGGGACAGTTTTCTCAACCTGTTCTTAAAACCCTCTTGTGAAGATTCTGGAATACTTCTAGATCACTGACTTCACCTTATAGTTTAACTTGTGATTGCCACTACATTCTAAATATGTTTCCTTGAAATTAATTCCAGTTCATTTCAATACAGCATCTTCAAAGTCAATATGATTGAGACAGCAGTTTTGTCTTAAGAGTAAAATATACCTGATTTTAAACACAGTATCACTAAAACCTTATATCAAATTCTCCCTCAGCAAACTTCACACTTCTTCCTCCATCAGAATCTATCATGCATCGTGGTTCTGCGACATTGTGTGTGTGTGTATGTTTCTCTTTCACATCACTTTCCACATATCAGAGTTGGACAACCCAATGCTCCCCAATTTCCATAATCCCTGGCATAACCAATAGCCATGATTGCAGGGCTTGTAATCAAGAGAATTTGAAACACCCAGTTGTAACTCTTGTGTGAGCAATGCTTCAGAAGGAAATAATAAAAGGCACCAAATGATGAATCCTCAACCTTATCATTATCATCAGTGGTGGGATTCAAAAAACTTTACTACTGGTTCTGTGGGCCTGGCTTGGTGGGCGTGACAGGGGAAGGATACTGTAAAATTGCCATTTCCACCCCACTCCAGGGGAAGGTCACTTCAAAATTCTCATTTTCTCCTGATCAGCTGGTTCTCAGGAGGCAGAGAATAGATGGGGGCGGGCCAGTCAGAGGTGGTATTTACCCGTTCTCAGAACTACTCAAAATTTCCTCTACCGGTTCTCCAGAACTGGTCAGAGCCTGCTGAATACCACCTCTGATAACCATCATCTCCAGCTTTCACCTTCTAATTTAAGAACAAATTCAAATCTTTCCTACCTTTATTCTCAAAAGCATTGAAGGAATCCAAAGGATATAATTATAAAGGGATAATCTGTGACTTTTTGAAGGTGAATACTGTTAAATGGGAAAATTTGCTCCAAAGCAGACCAATCTTTTTACATTGGTGCATGATTTATTAGTTTGTCTTTTACTTTCAGATAAATAATCTGAAAGTAAAAGACAAACTAATAAATCATGCACCAATGTAAAAAGATTGGTCTGCTTTGGAGCAAATTTTCCCATTTAACAGTATTCACCAGCTGATCAGGAGAAAGTCATATTTTGTGACATGACTGCTTCCAGGTACAGATATCCACAATGTACTAGGAAATATGGAGGGGGGGGTGGGGGGAATCACTTTAAATCCAGCCTTCTCAGAATTCCCATTTCTTTTCATTGGTTTGCAATGTAGATATGTTTCTGTCTCATTTGCATCCATTAAACAATGCTACTATCTAGCAATATTTTACCTGGTGAATTAAAAATGCAAATATTGGCTCTCGGCTGAGTGTAGAGACTGGTTTGTGCAAGTGAACCACAAATTAAACAAGGCTACTATGCTATTACTGATTTCCTTAAATTAATGTAATTATTATCTGGGTAATTAGCCAGCAGGGTGACTTGTTCTGTTACTCATTAACTGTGAAATTCTTCCTAGCTGCAGAGGGATAAATGCAAAACCATCTATATGCTGCACAAATGCTGATTAGGAAACCACATCACCCCCGAAGAGCAACGTGATTTCTTTTCTTTTCTTCTTCAAGTATCTCTGTCAGTTACTGGTAAAATGCATCATTCAGGGTACCGTGAATCAGCTCACCCTCTTAGAAATGAAAAGATGCTTTGATTTATTCTCTGTGTGGGCAGACTCAGATGTATCACAGATTTCATAGCTGTAGCGGAAATGCTGAATTGATATGCAAAATAATTCTGCAGCATAAACAAAGCATTTAAAACACTGAAATACCCAGGGGAGGAAATGTTGTCTTTCCATAGTGAAAGGAAAGTCTGATGTTAGAAAATATAAAATATGTTAACTCTTATAGGCACATAAGCCACAGAATAGATTTCTACTTGTAAAGATACTCTATTGCTTTCAAAACACTAAATAGTGCATTAAACTTGGAAGGATATAATATTGCTTATAAATGAAATGAAGACATTGTGATATCAATTGGCAATATTCAGTTAGCAGTAAATATGCTTGAGTGCACTGAAGGCAAAAGGAGAAGGAAATGAGAGCGGGAGAGATGGTTAGACAGTTAGTATTATTGACACAATTTTTTAAAAAAATTTGATTTATATGCCGCCCTTCTCCGGAGACTCAGGGCGGCTTACAATGCGTTAAGCAATAGCCTTCATACTTTTGTATATTTATACAAAGTCAGCTTATTGCCCCCACAACTGGGTCCTCAATTTACCCACCTTAGAAAGGATGGAAGGCTGAGTCGACCTTGAGCCTGGTGAGTTTCGAACTGGTGTAATTGCAGGCAGCTGGATGTTAAATGCTGCCTTTAGTAGGAGGCATTAGCCTCCTACACCACTCAGGCTCTACAATGAATATGAATTTGGCCAAACAATTTGGGAGACAGTGGAGGACAGGGGGCCTGGTGTGCTATTGTCCATGGGATTGCAATGAATTGGACACAATTTAGGAACTGACCGACAACAAGGAGAACAACATGCTTGAGTGCAACCAATACAATTTAAATACAAAAGATGTAGGTTGTATACATATTTGTAGCTATGCCATGGGTGACCCTGGTAGTTCTTACTTCTAAGAAAACATACGTTGGAATTTGATGAAAAACTCTAAAAATGATACTTTAACTATTACAGTAGTCTATTTAACTACTCTTTAACTATTATTATATTAGTCCTCGACATACTATGGTTCGCTTAGTGACCATTCAAAGTTACAGCGGCACTGAAAAAAGTTACTTATGACCATTTTTCACACTTATGACCATAGCAGCATCTCCATGATCATATGATTTACATTAGGATGCTTAACAAATGACTTGTATTTATGATGTGTCCCATGGTCATGTCATCCCCTTTTGAAACCTCCTGACAAGCAATGAGGAAACCAGATTCACTTAACAACCTTGTTACTAATTTAACAACTATAGTGATTCACTTAACAACTGTAGCAAAATTATTTTGGTTATTTGTTTGTTTGTTTAGTGTATAGCATCTACAGCGTTCATGCAATCACTGATATACCACACTGATAAAATACATATGAACAAACACAAATATAAGTTTAAATAAAGCATCAATAAATACATAGGAGCCTGAGTAGCGTAGGGGAGTAATGCCTCCTACAAAGGCAGCATTTAAGATCCAGCTGCTGCAATTACTTGCGAGTTCAATCCCAGGCAGACTCAAGGTCGACTCAGCCTTCCATCCTTTCTAAGGTGGGTAAATTGAGGACCCGGTTTGTTGGGGGCAATAAGATGACTTTGTATAAAATATAAATATACAAAAGTATGAAGGCTATTACTTAATGCATTGTAAGCCGCCCTGAGTCTCCGGAGAAGGGCGGCATATAAATCAAATTTAAAAAAAAACATGTATACAAAGTATGTGGAGAATACAATAGGTGACATAAAATATTAAATTAGGATAAAACCATGATAAAATTGCCATAAAATAGCACTATAGGGTCTCAATCACTTGAGAACATAATTCTTGCTTTATCTTAGTTAGTCAGTTAAAATTGCAACTGACAATGTTTAAAAGCAGTGTCTTCTAGTCCAATCCCCATCTCAGGCAGGAAACCCTATACCATTTCAGACAAATGGTTGTCCAATCTCTTCTTTAAAAACTTCCAGTGTTGGAGCATCCACAGTTTCTGGCGACAAGTTGTTCCACTGATTAATTGTTTCAACTGTCAGGAAATTTCTCCTTAGTTCTAAGCTGCTTCTCTCCTTGATTAGTTTCCACCCATTGATTCTTGTCCTACCCTCAGGTGCTTTGAAGAATAGCTTGATTCCCTCGTCTTTGTGGCAACACCTGAAATATTGGAACAATATTAAATTTAGACATCCATTTGGAATAATGTAGAAAAAAAGATAAATCAATCTCCAAATCAGTTTCTTCACATCCCACTCATTAACTTTAAATAAACATTGATCTTTAATACCTGTGATTTCGAATTTCCAGACTGAAACGATTCAGTTAAGATGGGCGTTCTGTCAGAACAGCAGCATATCGGATCTATCCACTACATCATTTTTATGGAACCATTTACTAGCCATAAATATCAGGCGGACATTTTCACTGCTTTTAGAAAGTAGCCAATCACATTCAGAAGAAATTGTTGAGGTCCATGAGCTTATATTACTTATACAGGTAGTCCTCAACTTATGACCATAATTGAGCCCAACATTTCTGTGGCTATGCAAGGCGGTTGTTAAATGAGATGCCCCATTTTATGACCTTTTTGCCACATTGTTAAGCAGATTTTAAGTGAATCGTGTGATTGTGAAGTGAATCTGGCTTCCTCCATTTATTTTTCTTATCAGAAGCTGGCTAGAAAAGTCACAAATGGTGATCCCATGACCTCAGGATTCTGCAACAGTTAGAAATACATTCAGGTTGCCAAGCATTTGAATTTTGATCATGTATAACTTGGGGATGCTGCAATGGTCGTAAGTGTGCGAACTGGCCATAGCTCACTTTTTTTCAATGCCATTGTAGTTTCAAACACTAACTAAACGGTTTTAAGTCGAGGACTACCTGAGTTGCAGAGAATTCTTATTTCTTTGTTTAAAGGACACTTCTTTGGCCACCAATCACAAAAAAAAAAAAAAAAGAAAAAAGAAAATGTGACAAAGGATTTGAGAAATGCGGCAAATTTTTCTGGAAAGAAGATATTGTATCATTTCATGTTTTTTAAAGCAATTTTTTAAAATATAAATTTATTTATTAAATTTCAAAATCAAACATTAAAAAGCCGACTAAGATAGGAAGGGAAAAGGAAAGGCGAATAACAATATAAATTAAAAGGGAACAAAAACATTCAACAAATAAATGTATAACACAGATGACCTCTAGGTTTCTTTTAGTCCAGAGATTATAACAATACAAAAACCTCTTTCTAAATTTAAACTAATAATATTGCACCATCTTTCTTGAGTGTGTTTCCCCATGGATAGTGAAGAAGTAGCAATGGTAAATTGATGTTCTCCCCTTTACGGAGATTCCTGCCTCATATATATTCAGCCTATTTTAAGGCAAATGACAGAGAAAGGAAAACTTTTTTTTTTTCCTGACTGAGATGCAGTTGTAAAAGTGACCCACTTTTGCAGAACTGCTGTTGTATAATAAATCAACAGCTGACCAAATCAACCACTTTTCTTGAAGTTATTTCAGATTTTGCTTTGTGTTTAATGCAACTGTCAAAACTATAAGCAGGTGTTTTGTTTTATGGCTGTTCTCTGACAGTAATAAATACCTATCTGCTGCCTACAACCTGCAAAAGATTGAAGTTTGATTGTTGGTTATTTTTAAAAAGAAAAAAATTGATTCACCTCATCTTTAAAGGAAAGCAGCTCCCCCGCCACAAAATAATACCCAGAAAAACCCGTTTTCCAGAACGAGGTAAAGATTCAATTTTAAAGACATTATTTTCTATAAGGACGAGAAGGGGAAAAAAAGTGAGAAATGCAGAGAAAAGCCAAGTTTGCTTTTAAAAGATTTGGTCCCTACAAGAAGTGTAGGAATAGGAATTTGCCTTATATTTTCAATTGTACAGCAGACATTGATGTAGAAATTTGTGCCTTTTTGACATGCTGATCTGCCTGGCTTTTTATACATGCCTTGGAGATTCAGACTTATAGATACTATTCCATTCTGTAGCTGGCTCTTCATTTTCAGAAGAAGATTGAATTGGAGAAAAAAAGAGTAAGTAGAAAACCTGCAAACAAAGCAGACGGAAAAGAAAGGATGACAACTTGAAAAAGAGGATAGGGTCTGGGCTTAAATTTACGATAAATCACTACAGCATTGAGCAATTCATAACGAAAGTTTAAATCTCATTTTAGATTGATTTTTGCTTGGCCTTTAAAATATTTCCCTAGGATATTAGAAGAAGGTTGACTTGAGGTGTTCAGAACGATCCATATTCACTCATTCCACCATTAGCTGCTATAAATTGTGACAGCTTTGGAGAAGATTTCTCATAATTTTATTTCTAGTGCTTTCAAATATCTACCATCAGCTGATATTAAAAAAAAAACTCTTAGTCCATTACAGAGCCCCTGTGCAGGTTGTCCTTAACTTACAACTATTTGTTTAATATAATATTATAGACCTTAACAGATTAACAGAGTTAGAAGGGACCTTATAGGTCATCTAATCCAACCCCTCCCCAAGCAGAAGACCCTATACCTTTTCTGACAAATGACAGTCCAATCTCTTCTTGAAAGTCTCAAGTGATGAAGCTCCCACAACTTCCGAAGGCAAGCTGTCCCATTGGTTGTTTGCTCACTGTCAAAAAATGTCTCCTTATTTCCAGGTTGAATCTCTCTTTGTTCAGTTTCCATCCATTATTCCTTGTCTGGCCTTCAGGCACTTTGGAAAATAGCTTGACCATCTCTTCTCTGTGGCAGCTCCTCAAATATTGGAACACTACTATCATGTCTCCCCTGGTCCTTCTCTTCACTAGACTAGCCATGCCGTTCCTGCAACTGTTCATTGTATGTTTTAGCCTCCAGTCCCCTAATCATCTTGGTTGCTCTCCTCTGCACTCTTTCTAGTGATTTTTTTGAAGTTACAACTGAATTTATGATTATGATTATTACTTTTTGCTTGTATGTACACTGAGAGCTTATGCATTAGAGACAAATTCCTCATATGTGTCCAATCACACTTGGCCAGTAAATAATTCTAATCTACTCTATCTACTCTACTCTACTCTACTCTACTCTACTCTACTCTACTCTACTCTACTCTACTCTACTCTACTCTACTCTACTCTTATCTAATCTAATCTAATCTAATCTAATCTAATCTAATCTAATTAAAATATATGATTTGTGACCGTATTCATACTTATAATCATTGCAGCATCCCCATGGTTAGTTAGTTAGTTTAGTTTATTAAATTTGTATACCGCCCTTCTCCTAGTGGACTCAGGGCGGTGCACAGCCAGGAATAAAAAACACTTCAATACAAAATTTAAAATTTGTAAAAGAAGTTAAAAAAGATTTTAGGGCACAGCGAAAAGCCCGGAGATCAGATATCATGCGGATCTCTGGGGGCAAATCGTTCCAGAGGGCTGGTGCTGCCACAGAGAAGGCTCTTCCCCTGGGCGTTGCCAGCCAACATTGCCTGGCTGACGGCACCCTGAGGAGTCCCTCTCTGTGGGAGCATACTAGCCGGTGGGAGGCTATCGGCAGCAGAAGGTGGTCCCGCAAGTACCCAGGCCCTATGCCATGGAACGCTTTAAAGGTGGTAACCAACACCTTGAAGTGCACCCGGAAGACCACCAGAAGCCAATGCAGCTCACACAGGAGAGGTGTCACATCCCTTGCTCCCATAATCCCCCGTGTGGCCGCATTCTGCACCAGTTGGAGCCAGTTGGAGCCTCCCGGTGCTCCTCAAAGGGAGCCCCATGTAGAGAGCATTACAGTAGTCCAGGCGGGAAATGACGAGTGCCTGGTCACGTGATCAAAACTTGGATGCTTCGCAATTGGCTCATATTTATGATGGTTGCAGTGTCCTGAGCTCAGGGGATAATCTTTTGCAAACTTCTGACAAGTAAAGTCAGTGAGAAACCAGATTCACTTAAAAACCATTAAGTAATCATTGCAGTTGTTAAGTTGTTACTAACTTAACAACTGCAGTGATTCATTTAACTACTATGGTAAGAAAGGTTGTAAATGGGGAAAACTCACTTAACAGCTGTCTTGCTTAGAAAATGGAAATTTTAGACTCAGTTGTGCTTGAAAGTGGAAGACTATCTATAAATTTGAAATCTATATTTTCTCCATTGTCCTTCACAGGTTTCCACAATAGTGCCAAGCAAAATCTGTCTCATCCCAGAGTCACAGCTTTGTTAGTTGAATTGATCAGATGAGATGTGTTGTTTCCTGACCTCATCTCCTTGAGCACAACAAAGTTGATGTCTATATACAATTATATAAAGATGCTTCCCTTCTTCTAAATATTAAAACCATCCCAGAAGAGAAAGTATTGTACACAGTTAATTTGATCTACAGATTACACTGAAATGGGTTTTGGAGTTGTTGTTGTTAGTTGTGAAGTCATGTCCAACCCATCGTGACCCCATGGACAACGTTCCTCCAGGCCTTCCTATCCTCTACCATCCTCTGGAGTCCATTTAAGTTCATGCTGACTGCTTCAGTGACTGCATCCAACCACCTCGTTCTCTGTTGTCCCCTTCTTAATGTTCCAGCATTAGGTAGCCAAAGTATTTCAGTTTCATCTTTAGCATCTGGCCTTCTAAACAGTAGACAGGGTTGATCTCCTCTAGGACTGACTGGTTTGATCACCTTGCGGTCCAAGGGACTCGCAGGAATATGCAAGTTTTGGAGTATGCAATAGTAATAGTTGAGATATAGGGAGGATTTGTGATAGGGATGAAACATTGCCCTACTCAGTACCATCCTCCAAACATTCCTCCTTTGTAGGAATCAGAGTGCAAATATGCTTCCTGTCCTTTACAGAAGCAAAATTCTTCAAATCTGCTTCTAAATTTATATCAAGGGCTGCTTTTAATCTAATCAATAGACCTCTGAGGTCTCTTCCAATTCTACAATTTTATAAAAGGAAAAATTACTCACAGACAGAGAGTTGAAAGGGTCAGCATAGCATTCTCAACATTATTTTATACATGTACACAAGTCTACAAGCAATTTGGGATGACTTTAATCTTTCCTCATGATCAGTAAATCATGTGTGAAATAGATTAAACACATTAAGTTTGGAAACTCTCATCAAATCAGAGAAGTGCAGGAAAGTATTTTTTATTAATGATAAAGGGATAAAGAAGACACCCAAGAACACACCAAGGCAAATTATCAAATTATGAAAAGGAAATTAAGTCTTCCATGGACATGCACACATTAGCTTAATTCAAACAAAATTAGGTATGGTTCTACATCTTCCCCCTCTTTTTCTTTTTTTTTTTTTAAGCAGACAAATACACATTTTTCTCTAGAGGAATGCAAAAATTATGAAACAGATCGTGGAAATCTTCCTAGGCAAATGTCTTTTTATTCGTTCCAACTCAATAGAATTTTGGAAAGAAATAATATAAAGAAGCTGAGATAATCTGTCTGTCTATCAGTAGAATAAATGTCCCAAGGCACAGCAGAAATGGAGCAATTTTGGTATGGAAAGAAAAACCCAGCAAACGAAACTTGGATTCAAATTTGAGCTACATCCAGCTAGAAAGCTGGATGTAGCTAGAAAGAAAGAAAAAATCCAGAAAACATTTCCCCCTGGATTTTCCTATGAAAGAGACAGGAGGGTGGTCGCTGAGGATGTGGCTGACTGCTCCATTCAAAGTCCCTTCTCTCCCTTCCCATTGAGAGCCTTTATATCAGAGGTCTTCAAACTTGGCAGCTTTAAGACTTGTGGACTTCAACTCCCAGAATTCAGCTATGCTGGCTGGAGAATTCTGGGAGTTGAAATCCACAAGTCTTAAAGCTACCAAGTTTGGGGACCCCTGCTTTATATGATGAAGGAGTATCAAGTTAAATATTATGTCTCCAAAGGAAGGTTTTGAGTTTCATCTTCAGGATCTAGCCTTCTAAAGAGCAGTCAGGGTTGATCTCCTCTAGGACTGACAGGTTTGATCGCCTTGCAGTCCAAGGGACTTGGAGGAGTCTTCTCAAGCCGCATAGTTCAAAGGCCTCAATTCTTTGGCACTCAGTCTTTCTTATGGTCCAACTTTCACAGCCATACATTGCAACTGGGAACATTGTATTGGCTTTTACTTTTACTATTTTTCCAAAGTGATAGGCAAAAACTTAACCATGTTTACTGAATATAAAATTGTCTACAGGGAAAGGTGCTAGGTCATTCTTTGGGCAGAAAAGGCAGGAATTGTTTAATTATTTAATGGATCAGTGAACAGCTTCTCATTAGATGAATAATCCCAAAGCAGAGCATAAAAGCCAGACATTTCTATTTCAACAAAAGACGATTAGCTGAAATAGGCAGAAGGCCATTGCTCTTCAGGGACCAGTGCTGGATCTGTCATCTTGATACTGTAAATAACGTAGACATTGCACACTATTCACCCATTCAAAGGCAGCATTTTCCCTGGAGGCAGCATATAATATTGATGGGACATTACTTTCTTTAAGAGAAAAAAATCAGCCAAGTTACAATTAATAGCAATTCTCTAAGAGAATACCAAGAAAAGAAATTCTTCTTCGTGGTTTTTGCTTTGTTTTGTTTCCTGTCAATTCTCTTTCAATTAGATGAAAGATAATGAGCTATTTGTATAAAAGATAATTTCATAAACATTCTCATGCAGAGTGTATTATAGTGTAGATAAGGGAAGGGTGTGAGTGATTTATCTTTTATTATGCAAATGGGTCCACTGCTTTGCCACTTCCCTGACTTTTTGTTGTTGTTGTTAGTTGCGAAGTCATGTCTGACCCATCATGACCCCATGAACAACATTCCTCCAGGAATATAATCCACTATAATCCACTCTGCATGAGAATGTTTATGGAATTATCTTTTATACAAATAGCTCATTATCTTTCATCTAATTGAAAGAGAATTGACAGGCCTTCCTGTCTTCTACCATCCTCTGGAGTCACGCCTACTGCTTCAGGGACTCCATCCAGTCACCTCGTTCTCTGTCGTCCCTTTCTTCTTTTGCCCTCAATCATTCCCATTAGGCTCTTCTCCAGTGAGTCCTTCCTTCTCATTAGGTGGCCAAAGTATTTGAGTTTCATCTTCAGGTTCTGGCCTTCTAAAGAGCAGTCACGGTTGATCTCCTCTAGGACGCTAGGTTTGATCACCTTGCAGTCCAAGAGACTCACAGGAGTCTTTTCCAGCAACATAGTTCAAAGGCCTGACTTTTTATATTCCTATTAATCCAGGGGGCAGTTTTGAGAGAAGCTTCCTCCTATTAATTTTTTTCACCAGTGTTGTTACTAGGCATCTTTTCCAGTGAGGATTCTGCCCTGGATAAATTGTTGAACATTTTCCTTTTCCTTCAGAGAAGGGTGAAGAAATCATCCACCTGCTTTCCCTGATGCAAATGTTGCTGAGACTGTCAAGAGGCCATTTGTGCTTGTCTACCTCTGCCCAATACAAATACTTTTCAGGGAGACAAAGGAAATGTGTCATCATAACTTAAATGTGGGGGCTTGGGCAGTGGTGAAATCCAATTTTTTTTACTACCAGTTCTGTAGGTGTGGCTTGGTGGGCGTGCTGTGGCTTGGTGGGTGTGACTTGGTGGACATGGCAGGGGAAGGATACTGTAAAATCCCCATTCTCTCCTCACTCCTGGGGGAAGGATATTGCAAAAACTCCATTCCCATTCCACTCTGGAGCCAGACAGAGGTGGTATTTGCCGGTTCTCCGAACTGCTCAAAATTTCTGCTACCAGTTCTCCAGAACCTGTCAGAACTTGCTGGATTTCACACCTGGTGTTGGGACTACAGTCAAAAGAGTGTCTAGTTTAATCAGCAGTTACAAGAAAGTGGGAACTACCCCAAAGAGCTTGCTATAGTATACGCCATCAAGAGACACCAAAGTGTAAACTAAGGATTTTCCAAACGACCATCCACTCAGCCAAAGAACACTAAAGGCCTCAGTTCTTCTTGCAAAAGTAAATAATGATTGTTCCATAATGTCCCTAAAAGTTGTCCTTATATGCTTCATCAAATGAATCTTATCTGTAGAAATATTACTGTATATAGAATATAAATCTGGACTATATAGGAAATACAAATGTATGGAAAGAAAGATTAAGGAAGGTGCAGAGAGAGGGAGTGGGAGGCAATCTCTCTGTGAATGTCTGAAGCAGAGTGTGCATCAGCACAATTTCAACACAGCTACCGGAGTGGAATATCTGCCCATTCTAGCCTGCATATTGTTTTGCCAAGGGACTAATAAATGTATGGCTCAGCTTTATCTTCTGTTGCAGTTAATGTCTCAGGGCATTCTGTTCTTTCAATACTGCTGTCCACTTGACTGATTTTTTTATGATTGACTATGGATATAAAGTGCAATCTTCGCAGCAGCAAGAAATAAAGAATATTTTCGTTGATGTGTGAGCAATATTGAGTCAGCAGAATTAGTCCTTTAAACCAAGTAGATGCATGCCTTTTTCTTCCTCTGGTCCATGTTATCGCTTGTTTTCAGATAATTCCATTTAAACTGGCACAAAGTACCTTCTTTTCTTTGAGATCATCATCCAAATCTGTAATAAATCAATATAGTATAATAATGGAAGATTTGGAAAGGGACAGAGAGATAATGGGTTATTGGGAACAGAAGAAATATGGCAATGGTGATAGATATGCAGTTAATGAGAGGTTTCGACCTTTGGAAAGATTAGAAAAGATGTGGATATTATTGAGGATGGAAACCATAGACAAGACCGCAATTTCAGCTATTAATGTGGGATCAAGTTGTTGAACTGAAGACTTCCAAAAGGTCAGAGAGATTTAGAAATGAGATACCTGTAATCAACACAGAAATGACATATTGGCTGCCTTCCTTTTAAAAAGAAGGAGTAGCATAAGATTGAACCATGTTTAGACAAAGGAGAATGCAGATCCTATTGTGATCTCTCTCACAGATCCAGTGAAGCTCTATATGCGCACAATGTTTAAATAATAATCTGAATTAATATGTAGGGGAATAACAGCTCTACATTTCTAACAGGAATTTGTACTATAGTATCATACATCTTATATGGTATGCAAGAGAATCCTTTGGAAAGTGCTTTTGGAAAATGCTTCCATAAACACATTGTGGTCTGCTATGATACACAATATAATATTGCCCTCCATATTTGTTTGGGACTATAACATTCACATTTTCAATGAGTAGTGCAGGATGTGGAATGCTTCATAATTTTCTTTGGATTCCTAATAAAAAAATGAGAATGCAGTTTCTTATATGTGAAAACAGTTGACAGTGACAGGTTAGTATTAGTCCCTCTCAGAGGGAGATGGGCAATTCAAAAATGTGATTAGATAGAGATAATGATAGATAGATGATAGATAGATAGATAGATAGATAGATAGATAGATAGATAGATAGATAGATAGATAGATAGATAGATAGATCTCTCCAAAAGGGAACTCAGAGCAGGTTATCAAATCAACTAATTCTGTTATCCAATCATCCTCTCAAAAGAGGTCTGTTTTAATCAATTCCTGAGAGGCCATCACAAAAGTAACTAACTTAATTTTAGGAGGAAGTTGTCCCCTGAGGTAAGTGCCATTTTTGAAAAACAGTATCTCCAGGTCTCAATACCCTAGTCTAATCAAAATGGAGGACCACCAGCAGTGTTTGCCAGGATGAATGTATTATATGGATTGATTCTGGTTAATGAAGGCAGTTCTATAAAAACCTGGGCTCCAAGTCACATATAGCTTTGTACAACAGAAGTAGCACTCAAAAATCTACTGGAAGCCAGTATATGTCCTACAATACAAGTCTCTGTTGTTAAGTGAAACATTTACTGAGGGCATTTTGCCCCATTTTATGACCTTTCTTGCCACAGTTCTTAAATGAACCACTTCAATTGATAAGTTAGTAACCCAGTTATTAAGTGAACCTGGCTTCCCCATTGACTTTGCTTGAAAGAAGATTGCAAATCATATGACCGTGGGACACAGCAATGATAATAAATATGAACCAGCTGCCAAGCATCTGGATTTTGATCACATGATCATGGGGATGCTACAAAGGTCATAACTGTGAAAAATGGTCAGAAGTCACATTTTTCAGTGCCGTAACTTTGAACAGTCACTAAATGAATTGTTGTAGGTTGAGGACTACCTGTAATACAACCCTAGTGAGAGTTCCACCTAATGTAAGTCTACCAAGTAGGAATTCTAAACCTTGTATTTTTCGTTTTCATCTGTTTTGTATCAATAGCTTACAGAGGACAGTATTTCCCAGGTTTTATTATAAGACATGCCTGAAACTTTGGGTTACAGAATTGTGTTTATATTCCTTGCAATTTACTGGTTTAGTCTCAATTCAAGTTTAATCCCTGTCTAAACTCTAACCAGAAGTGATCCAAATAACCAGAAATTGTCTCTTTTGAGCCTTAATCTGTCATCAGAGGCAAATCCATTTAACCTACAGTATTTCTCTTTAAGCCATTTAGCTCTGAGAATTACAGGCATTTACCAGAGCAAAACAGCTCTGGTAAATGCCTGTGATTGTTTGTTTCTTCCCTGCCCATTTCCATTGATTGCTATAAATTAATTTTTCTTGTACTTTGTGTTGCCAGGAAATGCCTTTATATTAATCAAACATTTAAAAATTACCATTGATTAGCAAATAAACAGAATTCATCTTCAGCACAGAAACATTTATGTTCTGTGCTATATTGGTGTACTTCAGAAGTTTCAGGATTTTGTTGGTTCCACCCCACCCCTCTCCCTTTGAATAGATAAATTTAATTCACAGAACTGCTAGGGTAAGCTCCATATATTAAATTGAAGTGAAATTTTTAATTCTAGCCTCCATTTTCTAGACATACTATTATAAAAGTGTTTATTATAAAAGTTTATATTCATACGTGTGATGTGCTAGGTTACCTCCAGGAGCACACAAAATATAATGAAGTGTGGTTCAGGTTTCCTCAAAATAAAAACAAAACAAAACAAAACTGCAGGACACACTTAGGGTTTTTTTTTTTTAATTTGATTTATATGCCACCCTTCTCCGGAGACTCGGGGCGGCTTACAATGCGTTAAGCAATAGCCTTCATACTTTTGTATATTTATACAAAGTCAGCTTATTGCCCCCACAGCTGGGTCCTCAATTTACCCACCTTAGAAAGGATGGAAGGCTGAGTCGACCTTGAGCCTGGGGAGTTTCGAACTGGTGTGATTGCAGGCAGCTGGATAATAAATGCTGCCTTTAGTAGGAGGCATTAGCCTCCTACGTCGCTCAGGCTCCTTTTAATAATGAAATCATGCCTTGTCCAGAGGCCATATGAGTCCTTTCTTGAGGGATGGTGCATCACTTGAATGGGAATATCTCTTCCAAAACCAAATCTGACCTTCAGAGGAGTCTGAAGAAAATCTTCAGAGTCTGTGTTGTGCAGAATCATGATTTCAATTTCCTGGATTTTGAAGCACAAATAGAAATTGGAATGATTTATTGCTCCTACTTTGAACCACAGCATTTTTTTTTATGATTGAACTTTTATTAAACGCTGTTCTTATTCTTGTTTGCTCAGTAGGTCTTTACTGAAGCTTCCCTACTCATACATAAGCTAGTGCCCAAACTCTTGATAAATGTCATCTGTACTGAAGTTATTTCACAGCTGCAGGTGGTTAAAATAGCCTATGAGGCAGGATAACATTATCTCTGGCTTTTGATTATGGCAGCTACCTTTCTTATGAATGCGAAGAATGAGAAAAAGAATTATTTTACAATCAATTGGACTAAACAAAACAAAAAATGTGGCCCGTTGCACCTTGTCAAAGAGCAGCTGAGGCCAATAGGCAGAGGTGGGCTGCACTTACTTTAACAAAGGGTTTGCTGGCTGTGAGCGCACGCGCTTACACGCACCCCTTTGGGAGAGAAACGGAGCTTCAAACATACTCCTAATCAATTCAGGCAGCTCTGGTGAATACAGCAGGGGCGGCGCGGATCACAAATGGGCCAGCCAACAAGGCAAAAATTTAGTTATAAATGGAAAGCATTATACAAAGCAGGTGCAACCAGCGATCAGAGCTAAGGGTTGGTCCGAACCCTTGCAACCATGCGGCAGCCAACCACTGCCAATAGGTGATAGGTGTTGTGACCCAGGCCCGGGTAGTTAGTATTAAATACAAACAGCTGGAAAACAAACAGACTTTATTAGAACAGCTGAGAATTAACTCATTCTCAGCATAGTCCAAACTAAATTAAAGCAAATTCTTCAAAACACCATTCCACAGTTTATCACCTGACCTTGGGATAATTAGGCAAACTGCCAAAGGCTTTTCTTGGCAAAAGTTCAAAAGCAGAAGATGCCAACAAGAAATGAATACAGTGAAACAAGAACCAAATTCTCTCAATGTTGTTTTCCAACAAAGAGGCCAAGAGCCGTTGCTGGTCTTTTAACCTTTATGGGAGGGGCCAATCATCTCTTGGCCTTACTCCCGAGTCGTCCTCTCTGCTTTAGCTACTCCTGCCTTCTGGCAGCTCTTTTCATATATGCACTAGGAACAGGCTCCTCCGGTTTCTCTGCCTCTCTGCTGTCAGCCTCTGGAGGCTCTGAAATCTGCACATTACTCCCTGATGGCCCTGGCCCGATCTCTGCCTCTGACGCAGAGCCCTTATCTGGGCCTTCCCCAGCCTCCAGGACTGGCCCATGTTCTTCCTCAGCCTCATCGCTGTCCGACTCCACTGCCAACTCCACAGGCTGTTGGCGGACCACAACAATAGGGGATCTACCACTGGAATGGGAGAAAGTGTGATAGAGAACTGTTGGCTCTGTGATTTCTGGACTCTTTTTTTTCTATATCGCACACCTGAATCTATAAGATTTTGAAAGAGAATAGAGTGATGGAATCAGAGGTGTGAGGATCTGAGCCCTCAGTTTGGACTTTACTATATTGAATGACAAGTTTCAATTAGCAAACTTTTTTTGTCCTTGTAGAGGATTTTTAAAAGTTTTAGGGACTGTATGTGTAGGATCAAATTTAAGATTGGCATGGAATTGCTTTTTTTAAAATTTTTGGGCTACTTGAAAGTATTCCCCTCCCCTTGGTTAAACTTGTAACCCAAATTTTAAACTTTCTATAAGGCAGCAGTCCTTTTACAGTTTGGTGGCCCAGCAGGGGAAGGGTTATAAGAGAACTGGCCCATGCCAGTTGAACTCCGCACGCCTGCCCACTGCTTGTGCAAGTCAAGCTCTGTGCATACAACCATGCAGTGACCAACCCCCCATTGGGCCCAGTTCTGAACAGAACTGTAGTGAGTCATGATCCAGGGACTGGGGACCCATGCTGTACGGCAGTGGTGAAATCCAAATTTTTTTACTACCAGTTCTGCGGCTGTGGCTTGGTGGGCATCGTGTGGTGTGGCTTGGTGGGCATGGCAGGGGAAGGATACTATAAAATCTCCATTCCCTAGCTACTCCTGGGGGAAGGATATTGCAAAAACTCCATTCCCACCCCACTCTAGAGCCAGCCAGAGGTGGCATTTGCCAGTTCTCCAAACTACTCAAAATTTCCACTACCAGTTCTCCAGAACCTGTAAGAACTGCTGGATTTCACCCCTGCTGTATGGTGTGTTTTCTGCCTCAAAATGTTAGGAAACTGAAATGTAATGATGAAGTAGTCAAAAGGGACACTGATGTGGGCTTTTACAGAGGACCAAGGAAGACAAGTAAAATTATGTGGTCATGATGTCATCATGAAGATTACATATTATACATCATGACACACATTGGGGCTTTCACTGGACACCTATGGCTCTGGTAGCTACAAAAATTGTAGCTCATATGGCTGTGGATTACCTAACTATATATGAAGTCTCCCATTTTAATCCTTCCCGCATCCAAATGTCTATTCTGTAAAGTGTTATAGAACACTTTGCTATTTTCTAAGCTATTTTCTAAGCTTGTAATCCTGTCAACTTTATAAAATAAAGTTATATTTTTCTATGCATTTGGAAAGTGAAGTTTCAAGCACACATATTCAGTGTGCTTATTGAAGCAGCTATTTACTTACTATACACCCCAGCTCAAGTTACATATCTTTAAAATCCTCTTGACTTCAATTAGAGAAAATGGAGTACCCATGTTTCCCAACTGAATATGGAGGCTTCCATCTGCAAGACAAATTGAACCTATTTACAAATGGCATCTATTGCTTAATAAACTATAATTTAATACAAGTGCTAGCCCATGAATGCCATAATTTCCTTCTCTTTCCTTATGTATCAACTTTGGCTCTCCCTGAAACAGGAAATGAATATTTGCTTGTTGAATCTGAATTCAGAATGGGTTCTCATTAGTAATCCAACATTATATCATATTTATCCATTTGTGAACCTGCATCAAGCCATATTTACCCATTCCGGATATAAGAGAGAACAAAATATGATTAAGCTCACTAGGAGAAGGTAATAAAGGTATGTGAAAGGAGCATGCAAGACTCTACATGCAGTTCACCATTCAAGAAAAGATGCACAAGAATATATAGTTAATGTACAGAGAAATATATATTAGAGATAATTGAGCACAAAAATACTTTGTTTTAGTATGCATTAGTTGCCTAGTGTATATATTAGGAAAAATGTTAACTATACAAACTGTAAGTATTTATTTCTTTGCTAGATATATATGGCTGCCTATCTCGTATAAGCACTTCTAGGTGGTTAACCCAGTAAGAACATCAATATAAAAGCAATACAATAAATAAAAGATATAAAATGAAATAGAGTCATTGAAGATTAATCTGTTAACCATATTCCAGCCACATCTTGGGGGGGGGGGGAGCAGGTCTTTAGGAATGTCTGAAAGACTAGCAATTGGGGCTAATTAGTTTGAGGTGGAATGGGGTTCCTTAAGGGCAGATGCTACAACCGAACGGTATGTATTTCAAGTATTATAACAATAGTATCCTAAGCAATGTATGGAGTTACACAATCCCCTTTTAAACAAAGAAATAGGTCCAAATGAACATAAAATCAGGTAAATGGAAAACAGAGCTCAAACTCCAAAAGAGATTGATCCCCACTCCCATTTCTATTGTTCTCTACCATGAGGCTGAATATTTAGTCACAAAAAAAGTTGCTTGCAATGTTACATGTGCAATTGTATATTACTGTTTTTCAGCGTTCCAAGACTTTTTCTACTAAATCTTTCATTGCTCAGGTGTTCTCAGAAAACTGATAATTCAAATCACCATGGTGCACCAGAATGAGCAAGCAAAGCAGTGAAGCTTTTCCCCTTGGCTCAAAAAGACTACAGAAGGAGAAGAATATTTGTACTGACTTGTTTTTTGCAGCTACCATGTTGCCCAGCAAAGTTTCCCTCTACACCAGGGTTGTGGAATTTATGTCATCACAGAGTTGTCACGTGACTTTTGTATCGTGACTTTTTCCCCCCTTTGCTAAACCAGGCATGGGCATGGCCAGTGTGTGATGCATCTGGCACAGGGGCCACAGGTTTGACACCTCTGCTCTACACCTTCTCTTTAAAGTCTTTTTAGCAGTGATCTGTGAGGTCAAAGCTGTAGAAATTGAGATTTTTCTCCAGTTGATGTTTTGGAAAAGAAGAGTACACTATTATTTTCTACCACATTGTTCAAACAATTTTATCTTCTTAAACGCAGATAACAATGTCTATTTTGTTTTGTTAAATGTAGTCAACAACTACCATTATCTAGACACTGCTTTGTTTTCCTGCCCTTGACTTTAGTTTTATCTATTCTTTTTTAAGTCCTTGCTGAGGCCACTTTAAAGGTGATCCTATTTTTTTTTTTAAAAAAATCATTTTCATATCTGAAGCTGGCTTATCATTTTCTCAAAATTGAAATGCAACTGCTTCTAAATTTGCCTCTTGAAATATTCTGTAACCTTGAAGCTGTGCTTTTATTATTATTTGCTCATTTTTCTACAAAAGCCAGAGGCACACGATTAGAGAGGCACACTCAGTTAGCAATCTTTTGTCCTCCAACAAACACTGGACCTACACATGATTCTGCATTGACAGTATTGCTGACAGAATTACCCCAGGACCAAACATCTCATTTTAAAGTGATATAGCAAAAGACGGACAAGAAACTGCAATGGTTTCACCTCACCCCCCTCTCAAAATACATCCTTTCTCTCAACTGTGTTTTGAAAAATGACATTCAGGTGGATGAAACATCAGGCTACCAGGCTTGACTTTGAGCAAGTTATTATTGGCCTTCAGGATGACCATAGTCTTGACCTTCTGAGTTAGGGAGAATAGTCACAAGATGACGTAAGCAAAAGAAAGTAACTATTAGCAGTATAAGGAGCACCATAATGATTTCCTGTTTACATCATTGTCCTAGAAAAGCATTGCTTTGATTTATGATGATGGGCAGATAGACTGTTTACTTAGATGGCTTTAAAAGAAGATTTCAATTCATGACAGATCTATCAATAGTAAAAAAACAAACAAACAAAATCCTTAAAATGAAAATGCCCTTGGATGGGAGAATGGTTGACTTGGAATGAGTTAAGCCTTCTTTTGATTTCATACCTTCCCCTTGGATTTTGCATTACCATAATTCCTAGTATAGTTTGCACATCTAGTGGGCTTCAGGACATTGATATATTCCTTAAGATGGGTAGAAACCCTTCTTGTTGCAATGTTAGGATAACATAGGACTATGTTATCCTAATATTGACCATAGGTTCATTAAGAGGACAAATTAGCATCAGGGACATGGAAAAAATATTCAGCATCTATTAATGTGGTAGGAATGAATTTCCTTTAGTTGGTATTCTGCTGAGAACTTACAACATTTGTGAAAGTCTGCATAGATCATATTGAAAAAGTGTTTGATCATGGAGAAGAAATTAAAACAAAAGTTAGTGCTGTAATAAATTTGCCTCTTTACTCTTTTCATAATAACAGCATTTGGAATTACCAATACTGTCACTTAGGGAAGATTTTTCTATTCTCCCAATATGTAGAAAGTTGTTAGCTTTCATCATGAAACTTAAGTTGCTGATTTAAGTTAATCAAGCCCTCTAGCGTTCTCTATTATGAATTGGTTTGGGGATTTTTTGCCCTCTAGAAACAAAGGAAGAAATCGGAATTCATACCATGACATGAAAATCAAGTCAACTACAGCTTTTTTCTGAAAAGTGCCTGCTCACATGACAAAGCAAATTTGACCATTTCTTTTTGTAGGTTCATTGTTTCCTCCCAGTCTAAGCAACAATTGACATAAATATTTATTACATTTCAACATGGCCCATCTCACCAAAGTAACTCTGGGTGGTTTACTGCATCCAATCACATACACGATTCAAAGAACAATGTTCTCAAAACATCACATTTAGGGCTTTAATACTTCCTGTTCATATTTTGAACAGAAAATGTGTGGCTGGGATATCTGCTATACTAACATGAGGTTAGATAGTTGCTCATTCAATGAGTAATGGGAACTCTCTATTGTATGAACCAGCTCATCAATTTAAACCATGGTATACTTTTAGCACAGCATGTTATGGTCCCACCATAACTATCTTTATTGACTTGAGTTTATTGTTGTTGTTGTTGTTGTTGTTGTTGTTGTTGTTAAATTTCTATACCACCCTTCTCAGGGTGGTGCACAGCCACAGTAAAATAACCTAGCATACAAAATTTAAAAACAATTTAAAACAAATTAAATACTTTGGCTCCACAAATTAAAAAAAAAACAAGAATTTAAAAACACCCAGTCCAGATTCTTGTCAAGCTAGTCCAGCTTATTGAAAAAATAGGGTCTTAAGGGCACCATGGAAGGTACGCAGGTCAGGGATCATGAGTATCTCTGGAGGCAGTTCATTCCAGAGGGTGGGTGCCCCAGAGAGAAGGCTCTCCCCCTGGGGGTCGCCAGTCAAAATTGCTTAGCCGACGGTATCCTGAGGAGCCCCTCTCTGTGGGAGCATATTGGTCGGTGGGAGGCCATCGGTGGCAGAAGGCGGTCTTTTAAATATCCGGGTCCTAAGCCATGGAACGCTTTAAAGGTGGTAACCAGCACCTTGAATTGCACCCGGAAGACCACTGGGAGCCAATGCAGCTTGCACAGGAGTTTAGCATATTGTGCAGTTCTAGCTCCAGAGATGGCTTTAGAGTAGTAGAACCTATGCCCAGTCCCATACAAGCAATGATGTTATGGGTTAGGGACAATGATCCGATGCCCCACTCTCCCAAACTCTCCCTACACGACTCTTATGGACCACACACAGTTGTTCAAAAAGAAAATCCTGCAAAAAATTGCAACCGGGCACAAACTAAAATGCAGCTCTAATGAAAGCAAGGCAGGCATGTGCTTGCATGACAAAAATGTATTTACTTGGCAATTCAGTGACTCCTAGGAAATCTAAAGTTATAAAGATACCACAAGGATTTGGTGAGTTTCTTCACTTTTTTTTTTTACATTTGTTCTTTTAAAAGAAATCTTTATTAAAGAAGAAATTGAAGCCCATGAAAAAAAAGATAGAGTTACTGAGTAAAACTGCTCCTACTGTGTTAAACAGTTGATTTGGTTTTAATAGCCCCTGAGCTGAGCTTTACCCAAAAGAGAGAACAGGAAACAGCTTGTTAATGTGAGAAGGCGGACCAAGAGATTGCTTTTTAGTTGGCTCAGCTTCTTCAGCATATTCCAGGAAATAAAATAACAATGAAAGGTACAGGTAATACTCTGCTCTACAGAAATTGTATCCCAAGATCAGTAGATAAATCATTTTCCTTACATTATTACTCTAACAACTATGATTACTACTGCTATTAATGGTATATTTGCTCTAATGCTTAGCTGAAAAAATATTCTCTGATTGAATTTTAGAAAATTAGCCAATATACTTCCATCTTCCTACTGGTCCTTTAAGCTATTTCTTCAAATAGAAAAGAAATAACCCCAATGACCCCCAATCTTTTCCCATACTTTCAGTGTTTAAAGTTGTTGTTCCATCTCACTTCTGCAATTGCTACTTATTATTTTGAAAAAAAAAAGTGCTACAGCTGTATGTGAAAATCCTGTTGATGTACTCAGTTAGGTTGTTTTCAAACTGCTTGCAGTTAAGTTTCTTGGTTCAAACCCATCCCATCAAGCCAAAAATTTCGTAACAATAAAAAAACATTAACAGCATAAAGAAAGACAACAACAATAAAGCAAGATGAGTGAAACTGTGGGGAGCAGATGGCAGGGGCAACAGCTCATGCAGTATATCACCCAACCAATTTCTTTCCTGGTGTGAATGTTGGAATTTCTGGCTATATTTGAGCTTTGTAGAGAACCTTGATAAGGGAAATGTGATAAAGAAGCTTCACTGGAAGACTATCAGGTGACATGTAATTGATTCATCAATCTGCTCATATCTCTTCTGACAAAAGGGTTTTTCAACACCATCCTGCTCTGTTGCAAAGACTCTGATTACATGCCAAAAACACTTTTAAAATGTGAGTCCTGCTTGCTGTGCCTTAATACTAAATGCCTGTTATGCAAAAGATGCAGACAGGTATAAGTGGTCCATTGCAGTGAGTTAACTGTCACCTTGAGAAAATGACAAACTGGTAGCAGGAATAGTGACATAATTGGTTGATAAACTGGTAGAGGAATAGTGACACTATGCCAAGGGTCCATCCAGAAAGAGTGTGTAGTGCAAGGATGTCAAACTCAATTTCACTGAGGGTCACATCAGGGTTATGTTTGGCCTCAGGCGGGTGTGTGTGTGTGTGTGGCCAGAGTAGGCATGGCCAGCTTGATGTTACTCATGTTGGGGATGCCTGTGGTGGCTGAGCACTCTGCCAGAAAAAATGGAGGATCATGGGAGGATCACAGATCGTGCCGTGCATGATCCTTGGGAGGATCATGCACGGCACTTCTGAGCTCCATTTTTGCTGGCAGAAGGTTGCAGTTGAAAATGGAGCTTGACACCATGGGCCAGTCCTTTGCTCTTTCCAGGGTAGCCCCATGGGCCAGATCCAGCCAGCAGGCCTTGAGTTTGACACCCCTGGTGTAGAATGTAGCTGAGTTTGGGATGAGGTGTCTTCAAGTTGTTATTCATTCCTGATTACTGCCTGGACTAGTCACTAATTTGCTTGGCAAGTTTTTCAGAAGTGGTTTACCCTTGCCTACTTTCTCAGGCTGAGAGAGACTGACTGGCCCCAAGGTCACCCAAGTGGCTTTGTGCCTAAGGCAGGACTAGAATTCATCATTTCTCATTTCTAGCTCAATCCTTTAACCATTGCACCAAATTGGCCTTATAGTCTAGCTGAATACAGACATTGCATTCGATAGTTCTGTAAATGTAATTCTTTAAAATATGTAAGCTCTAAAAGTAAGTGAAGTGACTTTATCTTTGTTATAAATAGAGCTTACTTGCTCCAATAACATACTATCCAAAAAGCACTGACAATCAAAATGGGTGTTTTTGTTTTCTGATGTTGGTGGAAATGAGGCCCCTCTAGCCTCCTATCCTTTATGACGCAGGCAGCATGTGGTATGACTTTTGTATTTAGACAGCTTATTTTAAGTTTCAACAGTTTTCTCTGTCTTGCCCTATTTTGCAATTGCAAGTAGCAGCTGTTCCTACCACCCACCACCCCATTTTTTTTCCTTTCCTTATTCTAAATAAAAATCTATGCTCTACATTAAAAACCAGTGTCTGTATTTCCTGTGTCAGATGAGGAAAGCACATCTTTCTCCTTCTGTCCTGGCCACTTTTTACAGATGCACAGTTGAGAGTGTTTTAACAAACTGCATCACTGTTTAGTTTGGTGGTAGCAGTGCTCAGATAGAAAGTCCATACAGAGAGTTGTAAGGACAGCAGAGAAGATTATAGGAAACTTGCCTCCCGTTATTCAGGATACTGCTTATAAGCAGTATATGCTTAGAACTCAAAGCATTTTTAAAGACCCTACACACCTACTTTATGCCCTGTTTTTCTTACTCCCCTCTGGGAGGAGGTTTCAAAGTATTTCTAGCAGGACTATCAGATTCTGTAACAGCTTTCTTCCCTATGGCATCCGTCTGATAAACTCACAAGATTCGTTTTTCTCACCATGTACACACACACACACACACACACACACACAAACTAGACTGTTTTGCTCCTCTGTGTCATATAATATATGTGGGTATATGCATAATTTTGTATTTATTTATCTATTTATTTATATTTTTGTAATGTTTATGTAATGTATATTGGACATGGTGACCCTTTGAGAGCTGTATGCAACAAAATTTCATTTTAATGTATGCCAATTAGTATACATTTAAAGTGACAATAGAGTCATTCTAAATCTAAGTCTATCATTTCTACAAGGTCTGCAGTATTTTCTATCTGAATGCAAAAAAGCTTGTGTGGAACACATGATGGGGGTGGGGGAGACAAACCAAGCTTCTGTGTGCGCTTCCATTAGGCAAATTAAGGAAACTTCTTTTCCCAGCTGTTTTGTGTGGTAGTCACATGAGTCCATAAAAAGATGTAGCTACTTTCAGAAGCTGCTGAATGTGCCTCTGAAAGTGATCATGTGAATTCTGAAGTCCCTTTTTGCCTAATTTGTCTCAGAAGAGAAGAGTAGAAGTCTTCAGAGCTAATAAGAGCTCTCTTTTCAGTGGAAATAGGAGCTGCAGTGGAGATAATTTCACTGGGATCAAGGGAAAGGGGGTTAATAATTCCCCTATTTTAGGCAGTATTAGGCAATATCAGGATGCTTCTCACCGTATCAATTTATATTAGCTTTCATAATTGTAATGAGAGTCACGGGATTTAAAGAGATATATTTTTGCATCACTGATAGTTTTGTCTTCAATGAATTGTTTCCCAGGCTTTCTTGAAAATAAAAACCACAATTACGCACAGGTTGCAGACAATGCATCCCACAATGCATAATATAGCTCTACTTTTCACAATGTAGATTATAAACCATACTGATTTGTTAAGCAAAATGGATTCTTTCTATGGTTTTTCTTTGTTCCTGCTGAGGCTAATGTTGCTGGCTATTATTTTTTTTTTCTTAAAGAGTTTCCTTTACTCATTTTCTTCGTTCCTTTATTTCAATTCGCTGGTCCTTTTGAGAATTGTCCTATAATGTTATTATTCAAAGTATACCACAGATGCTCATAAATAAAACAAAATGGTATAGTGATTAAGGTTGCATCATGCAAATTCTTTCTTTTTAATTTAACAAAATCAAAGCCATTAATATGTTTTAATCTCTTTCTCATTTTATTTGAAGGAGAGGAGGTAGTTCCATTTCATGCAAACTGAATAATATGTATTCATTGTTAAAGGCTGATGAAAGTTTCAAGGATACAATAATATACATATAATAGCTCTCTGGTGCAGTCAATATCCTGCAAAATCACATTTTTATTTTCAAACCATCGGCCTTTTCCCAGAGATTTCTATATCTCCTGCCTATTTTTATCTAGAGAAGTTCCCAAATTAATTTCTTCCTCATTGTTGGCCTTCGGGGGAGATTTTGGAGATGCCTTTATGGAAATACTGTTAGCCTTCTCCCTCCAAAGACTATTGATTTTCCATAGGGGAACATTTGTATTACATTATGTTGCCTTGCATTGCATTGCACTCCTTTCCTTTCCTTTCCTTTCCTTTCCTTTCCTTTCCTTTCCTTTCCTTTCCTTTCCTTTCCTACGTTACCTTTCCCTTTCCCTTTCCCTTTCCCTTTCCCTTTCATTACACTACACTACACTACACAGCTGCCCAACTCACTCTCAGTGTCTCCCAGCAGCCTACAAAAATTAAAAAAAACTCACATAAAGCAATAAAAAGTGATACTCCCCACCACCACCACCACCACCATTGTTTATTTGACAACGATCAGTCAAATACTTGATGGGATCAATTCCACTCTGGGTTACCCAGACCTTTGGCAGAAACAGATCCTCAGGGCCTTGCAAAACAGTATCAAAGTGGGGGCCAATCTTATTTTCATAGGAATGATGCTCCACAGGAGGGAGCTACCTTGGAGTAGACCCTTCTTCTTGGTCCCACTAGATGAATCTCCTACTCCAAATTAAGGGATTATAGAGTTATAAAAAGGGAGTAATTTGACCATCTCAGCAAGTTCCATCAGATTCACAATCCATTTTTCCGTTGTTGATAAGGTTAAATATTTCCAACTTTGTGCATATAATAATCTTGCTGCAGTTGTCATAAAGAAAAACAAAATTGCATGTTTTTCCAGCTGTTTATACGTCAATCTCAAAAAGAAAGTCTCTGTTCAATTGAATATTCATCTTTAATATATTTTGTATTATTATATGAAATTGAGTCCAACATTTTCAAGCTTTTTTACACATCCACCAAGCATGATAAAATGTCACTTCTTGTGATTTTATTTCAGGCATAAATGCAAAGTATCTTTATACATTCTAAACGTTTTTTCTGGTGATGTATCAATTATACATCATTTTCTAAATCTTTCAATCCTTTGAACCACAGATTTCCCCATGGTTCCATTTGTATGTTACAACCAGAGTTTTGGCCCATTTTATCATACATTTTTTCAGTTATTTTTCTTTTGTCTCAAATTTCAATACAAGTTTATACATTTTAGCAATAACATTTCATCATTTGTATGTGATTCCATTTCAAGTTCAGTTTCAAGTGTTTAAAACCAAAAGTTAGTTCATCTCTTTTAAGTATAATTTCAAAATCAGGTAAACCCAATATTCTTCGTCTTTTTTTCCCCCCTTACATCTTGTAGAATCTTATATTTAACTTGTGGGGGTTTTTTTTTCCTTGACACAAATAGACCTCTCTACCATTGTTTAATTGGCATATCCTATATCAAAACAGGTACTGTCTGAAATAAAAATAACATTTAAGTGAAACATTCACTCTCCTCTAACAACTAGTTTTATTCAGCCCTAATAAGTCTTCCATACACAAAATGACCTTCTGTTCTAAAATACAATACCTAATTAGGCAATGTCTTTGACTAAAATCCAGTTCAGATGCTCTCAAGGCCACACACCAAGCTATATATTGAAGAAGTGGTACGTTTTTTCTCCAGTCTCAAAGCACTAAGTATACAAACAAAATATGCCAAATGGTGTGATCCTTTTTCCCACTTGTTTGTTAAGAAAGAATGGAACAAAGGTATCTAATAAGTTATCAGTATGACAAAGCACTATTCTAGGCAGCACATAGAACTTGCTTTTGTCTGTAGAAAAGGATATGGCATATTTGCTCCTGTCTTTCAGGAGAGTAATGGAAATAACTCATCTTTATTATTACTCTTTAAAGCATCATGCTGTCAGTCAGAATCACCAATTCAACATCTATCTATATATAAAAAGGAAAAAAATGAAGCATGTTTTCTAAAGCTGGGCTGAATAGTTTGAAATATTCATTCATTGAGTTGATGAGAGAGAAAAATATGTCCAACACCCTCACATCCACACTGAGAAATTTTCAGAAATGGTGATGACAGGTTGCCATTTAGTTTATTTAATTCAGGTTTACTAAAAAAATCCTGCCTTCCCCTCCCCTCCCCTCCCCTCCCCTCCCTTTTCTGACTTAATATCTATAACTGTTTTGGCCTGCTGGCAGCCAGCAGAGCTGGCTGCAGAGTCACACAGTGAGGAGATTGGGGAGGAATCTGGGCCAGTCCTGGGGGCTGGGGAAAGCTCAGACGAGGGCTCTGCATCGGAGGCAAAAAGGGTGTTAGACAGCAGCAAGACAAAGGAACAGCTGGCACCTGTTCGCAGTGTGCGCATGTGCAGAGCTGCCAGAAGACAAGAACAACTCAGAAAGCAGGACTGACTCAGGAGTAAAGCCACACCTTGGAGTTGATTGGCCCTTCCCATAGGAAATAAAAGAGGTATGAACAGGGAGTGGGCTTTTGCAGGAAATGATTTGTTTGTTCGATGACTCTGAGAGACTCTGTGCTGGGTTTTGCCTTGTACTGTAGTTGGAAATGAGATAAGGTGTGTTGAGATATATTTCTTTGCAAAACTATTTGGACAAACTTTGCTGACTGTGAATGAACGTAATTCACAGTCATATAAATAAAAGAGGTTTTCCCAGGACCAATTCCTGCCTTCTGCTTGTTAAGGGAGCCTAGGTGAGAAGAATAACAAACTCTTGGATCACTCATGAGACTTGGGAAGAGCATCACCACCAAGAGTCATACTTTATGTTTACTTCCTTGTAATTTCTACCAGAATGGTAGAAATTCTCCATAGTTTCATGCTGATCATACTTTCTGGAATGTTTTGGAAGCAATCAATCACCAGAGAATATCTTTGTACTTCTGGGAATAGAGAGATACTTTTAACAAAAAATTAAGAAAAATCCAGGAAAAATGGAGAATGCATATTTAATAAAAATTTGATCAAACTTCTTATCAATATAAAGTCAAGACCTGTTTTCACTAGTGGTGGTGCAGTACAACACAAGCCAGGATACAACAATTTTGTATAATAACTAATTTCCAGAGTGGAAGTTCTGTTAAGCTATTGCAATAAAAGAGGAACAAAAACAAAAAACCCTAGTAGTTACTGTGTTAATTTCAATTATTGTCAATTTGTAACCATTAAGTTTATGTGAACAGAAGTTAATTTCATTAGATACATATAGATTTGAGAAAGGAGTATTGAATACCCACCCGTTTATTTTTGTGGAAGGAGGAAAAGAAAAGGGAGGAGAAAATGGTAGGAGAAGCAAGAGATAGAAATGCCAATACATAATAATAATTAGAAAAACATTAACATGAAATGTGAAATAGTTGTTTTCCTACCCAAAAAAAACCCCACTTTGTATGTGTACCATGCAGAGTTTTGTCCAGAGAATTGCTAGGAGTCAGACTTGAAAACATACACATATATAATTCCTTTCTCAAGACTAGATGTCTAGATGCCAAGCATCTGTGGAAATGAAACTGTGGTTCTTAATAATTTATCTATCTATATACTACTAAAACTTTCATGTATATAATCTTTCACTGGGCAAAATGATACATAATAGGGCAAAGCTTTTTCAACCAAGGTATCTCAAATGAGCTAACTTATAGAATGAGTCCAAATTTCGAAGCCATGACATCCACAGAACTGAAACATTACAAATTTTATAAAGCATTTTATGAAAATTATCCTATGTCATTTAATTATATCATACTAAATGTCATAAAGTATTTCCTGTGATCAATTACTGAAATTTGAATGTGCTGTACATTTCAACATGGGCTACTTTCAGGACAGATACGTGTATATTTCCCTCAATTTTTAAGATTCTTCCAGCGAAGGCAGTACCTTAGAAGTTCTTTCATATGGAAGCCGCTGTGGAATATGGTAAGATAATACAGTATCTCTGAAATGATTACCCAATGAGTCACAGGTTGACTAGTGGAACAATAAAGTTGTGGGATTTTAAGGCGTCTGAAGGTTCTTTGTTGTGTAACCTATTATGAAATAATAGACATATTCCTTCTAATGAACTAGTAGCACTTTGTTCTTTATTTCCCTTTCTCCCTTGGAAAGGAAGTGACACCAGGGCAAGTCCACTCAATTGTACATGTTGAACTTCAGTGTCAGTTAGCTGAGGCATCAGGAGTTCCTAATATTGCCCTTGATAAATTCACAAAAGCCTGTTTCCTTGTTGAAAGAATCAGATTCTTTACTAGCAATTTATATTTTTTGGCAACAATCTTCTAGGACAAATGACCAGAATCTTATCATGCTTGACATCCAGAGACTACTTTTATTTCTTAAAATAAAACATGCTCTTCATTCACTCAGCATGGCACATTGTCCCAAAATCTTGTAGGCAACATAGACCAAATACTATTATCCAAAACGTTTACTTCATTTACTCCAAAAGAAAAAAAGAAGCTTTGTTTCAATTTTATTTACAGTATGATGCCCTTTTGATGCATCCCAATGTACTAGCATTGTTTTGGACAGAAAATTATGGCAATTGCATTATTGGTATGCGTGTGTATTGAAAGATTTAATAATGCTCAGCATAACATGTTTTTATGGGTAAGTCCAACACCCTAGAGATTCTTTCTTTGATCAGCTGTGAAAATTGTAATCAAGTATATTGCATGTAAACAAATAAATAAAGCAAAAGCTGCATATCACGAAAAGCCTAACTGTAAAAACCTAACCACACCTAACTATTCAGCAAGTTTTTTCTTTCAGTCTGCAGTTCATTGTAATTAGGGGTGGGGATGGGGGAATGTAGAAGCAATATCTACACAACTAGTTCACTAAAGCAAAAAATATCTACCTGTGCTAGAGGCTAAGTTAAAGATTTTCTATTGGCAGGGAACCAGATTCTTCATTATAGAAATAATAATGTAATTTAAAAGTGCCTAAATAGATTTCATTCTAATAGTGCTTCTGAAAATATTCCACAACACAGAAATTTAGGGAATAAAGAAGTATTTATAAAGTGAGTAAAGTAGGCTTTTATGGAAACTAAGAATAAAGTATGATCCCTAGGATATGCAGTGCAAAATTCTAACAAAACTTGGATTAATGTCTTAAGAACTGTTGATACCATGGATGAAGTTGGATCATCAGAATCAAATTCCCACTTTTCCTCCTCCTTCAGTACCTAGAACTAATCCTGGAAGACAAACTGGTCGACAGTATCATATCTTTAAGAGAGTATCAATCAGAGTAATTGTGGCTGATTTTGTCATAAACCTAATTGGGTAACAGAATAGCCCAAATTTGTGCAATTGACATACCTGGCATCTCAGTGGTCTGTAGTAATTTTCCCATTCACACATTCTATCTACCAGTGGGGGTTGATTTCACTTTGAAAAATCAGCTTGATAGACCTAATCCACATCCTCAGCTGACCTACTTTAATAATCAGGTCATCCTGTTTATCCATGTTCAAATAATTGATGAGAGATATCTTAGAGCAAACTTACCTCTCATTAAGCAGCAATGTTACCAGGGAGTGAAGAATTATCTTCTCCTGAAATAATGAAGAAGGATCTGTTACATTTATGTCCTGCAACCATCTATGTATCCTATGCCTTAGATGAATTCTTCTCCCAATCATTCAACATTCTTGAGCACTTAAATTGGTACAATAAAGTTAAAGTTAATGTTGATTTTAGAAATCACTTTATTAGCCATCCCATTTTGAGAATATGGAACAAATATAATACTGATACCTAAAAATGGAGAAAGGAATACATTTAAGATTCCACAAGAACTGCACACACACAGCATACAACACAGAGAGAGAGCTGTGTTGGTGCAGTGATTAGAATGCAGTATTGCAGGTTAATTCTACTGACAGCCAGCTGTTCGAGTCTCACCATCTCAGGGTTGACTCCATCCTTCTGAGATCAGTAAAATAAGGACCTAGATTGTTGGGGGCAATAAGCACTGTGAGGCGGTATATAACTCTAAATGCTATTGCTATACAATAAACATATATGGAATGACATCCAGGACAACATCCAGCTCTCACCAGAGACCTTGCCCCTTAAATATGACTCACACTAATGCAAAGTTGAATTTCAGCATCTGATCAGCAGCCTTGGGAAACTGAAGTCTTGGGAAACTATACCACTGTGTAGGCCCACATTCAAAGACTCTTGCACTCACACTCTCATATGAAATAGTGGCTTCTTCAATCCTCAGAAGCCCAAAGGAATTTCTTTTATTATTTCTTCTGCTATTTCCTACTGCTCCAGTTCAAAATTCTCCAATGGTTGCTATCCCAAGTCTTCCACTGGTGTACTAGTGGAGGAAAGGCAGGTTGTAGTCTGTAAAATTCCAAATAATCCAAGAAACCCAAAGACTGCAGGTATGAACTTAATGAAGAATTTCAGAGAGCTGTTTGAAAAGACAAGAAGCAGTACTACAAACAACATCTGAAAAGATGTTAAAGACAGAAACAGACATGGAAAAGTAAGGGAAGAATTACAAATGCAGAAGTTGTTTCCCGTCTCAAATGTGTGTTCTAAGATATGCTAACGGACCTAAAATAACTGATTCAAAGAAGATATATATTGACATTCTATGCAGTACAGATGTCAACATCCAATTTCTTACCTACAAGGCCTCTAATGTTAGAAGATGAAATTAAAAAGTTCAGCACATTGATTAGCAATTTGGAAAGCTAGAGGAACTGATGGAGTATCTCCAAAAATATGACAAGCAACAGAAGAGTCAGTAATTCTAATTAAATATAATTCTGACCAAATTACGATAGCAAATCTAGAGATGTGTCTATACCTACAAATATTAGTATCGGGCAGGCAATGGCTTTCTGCATGACATGCTATGGAATTAAACACTGGGCTTTGAAAAAGCAGAAGAGAAAGAATATTGTTGTTTTGAACTTTAGTGTTAGAGGTAGCCAAGAAAACAAATAAATGGATCATAAAATAAATTAATCCACAATTCTCATTCAATGCACAATGGTCGGATTCAATTTATTATACTTTGGACACTATTATTTGAAGAACTATCTCTCTTTAGAAATTTGAGTAAGGTGGCAGTAAAGAAGAGAAGACCACCAGCAGCAAGATAAATGAACTTGATTATAGTACTGATGGGTACATTGTTGGAAGATCTGAAAGGCCAGGTTTGGGACAGTTCATCCTGAAGAAGATTTATCTAACAGTCAACACCAACTTGATGGCACATAATATTAATTGAATTGTAAGATACTGTCTATTCAATCTCACAAATGGTCACCAAATATTGTGTAGATCTTTTCACTACCTCAAGAGCTTTCACTTCACTGTACCATATGAATGATACAGTGCAAATGAATTCCTTTCATTCATCTATCCTATCTGTAGGTGTGTGGCTGAAAATATTGTTAAAGGGATGTGTTTCGAGACTAACAAATGACAAATTATCAATATTTTCCCTGCATTATTTGCCATTTGATAAATCATAGTTATTGCATCTTCAGTTCAATGCAAGGCTTAATTTCTGCCTTTGCTTTCCAAGGGAATAAATAAGCAACATTATTTTGGTTGCTTTATTTACAAAGAGGAAAAAAATATTTATTCATTCAGTTTATTTAGATCCATATTCTTCTTAAATTGCAGTCCTCTCTAGTCCATGTAAATAATAGAATTAAGTTAAATTTCCCTTCAACCCTACTGTCCAAATGCCAAATAAATTATTAAAATGTGGTCTATTCACTATCATTCAAATAGCATTCATTCATTCTTGGAATGCATTTCTATGCAACAACTACAGTAGAATTAGCCAGTAGATGACAGTATTTACTGAGTTTGGATCTATGGTATACACTCTATGCTCTTTTGTTCTAAGTAGAGTTTCCTGTTACAGTTATATAGTTGAGCAGTAAAGCACATGGTGACTATACTCTTTGTTTGTTCTGTGTGCTTTATATAAACAGAATTTCTAACAGTCTGGAGCTGTTCACAAATTGTATTCTACAAATATGGAACTCAATGAATGAACTGGAGAATACAAGTCAGGGTAAACCTGAACTAGCCCTGCAGACATATAAGTAAAGCATGTAAACCCATTAAACGTAAAATCAAGGGAAGAATGCAAACCTCATAGTCATAACTCATACACGTTCCTATGATAAATAGTAGATATAGAATAATTATACTGTATGCTTTTACTGGGGAAACATTGGTTATTCAGTTGTTGTTCAACTACAATTCTCAGCAACATAACAAGAATTGGTAAGAGTGAAGGATACTGAATGATTCCTCTGAAAGTACCAAGCAATGACTGTGGCTGCAATGATATGCCATCATCCAATCTTCACCATTCCTTGCCTTGTATAATTGCTCATGAATCTGAAATTTTGCACCTAAAGTGAACATTATATGGATGATACAGTTTACAAGGGTCTGCTTTTATTGAAATAGAAAGAACTGGGATTCCAATATCTGCTTTTCAGAATATGTAGACATTCAAACCAAAACTTTAGTAGCAAAACATGGAAAACTTTGAATTTTGAGTTTGAGTCTATGTTCATTTGTTTCTCCCACAACTCTTTTAAAAAGGTATTTGGGGAGTTGTTACCAAGAGCCTTAACAAATCTAATTTTCAGAGTAATAAGCTAGAAACTAGCTTAAAAAAGTAATTTTCTTTCCTATACATGAATGAAGATGGATCTAGAAGTATTTGTTTTTGTGATTTTTTTAAAAAACTCATCTTATTTTCTTTCTTGTTTAGTTGTTGATTTTAGCCATGTGGCAGTGAAGTGGTAGTATCACATTTTTAATTAATTTTCTTAGCTTGCAAGACTTCATCAATATGATTTTTTAAAAAAAAATAATCATCTGAATAGATCCTGCTTTATGCTCTTTCTCAGTCCCAAAGGCAGGGCCCTCTCCTTTGCTAAGCTATTAAACCAAATTAATTAGAGATTCAGTTCAAAATTATGTATATAATTCTTCCTGCATTAATTGAAATAATTGGAAATCAAGTTGATATATCTTTCATTTTTTAAATTAAATGTTGTTTGCTGAAGGGAATGGGGGACTGTTGTATTCTATTAAAGCCTTAATGCAATAACTGTTGCTGACCAACTTTTTAACCTTGATATTTAAGATTCTTCCATGTTGAAATCTTCATCACCATCATTGGACATGAGTAATTTTCCCCCAGTGTTTTTAAGCATCTTTGTTTCCCATTCCTTTTCACTTTTTTCAGATTGCAATACTGTTGTAAATTAATAGGTATCTTTTCAAACTTATTTGATATTTATCATGAACTTTGCGTTGCATCAAACATTTCACAAGTGTGTAGCAAATCTCACATACTTGTTCTTTAACAGGATGTCATTGCTTTTGGTTGGAAATATTAATTCTCTGCACACTTACACAGTCAGAGCCAAATTCAATTAATGAGTGATGATTTACACATCCTTGCTGAGCATAAGACTTGATGTACTGGAGTGGGAGTGAGATACAAACAAACACAGGGGAAAATTTTTGATTGCTTCAACTGACATGCTTATGTTTTTTTCAAAACAACCTAAATGTTAAAAAGTAGCTTGTAACTGCATTTATTAAAGATTGCTAAAATTATAAGAGAATTGATGTATTTCCTCCCTTGGAACCGACAATATATTTATGAGCAGAATTGAAGACATGTAGAAGATTTCATTTCAGTTTATTTCTGAAACCAATTGGTTTGTAGATTGTAAATCACAAAAATTCTCAGTTAAGACTATGAGGAAATCTATTTTCAAACTCTGAAAATATATATATTTCTAGTCTAATTTCTTATCTTTGTCAAGGATGAAATGACAAAATCTGTCCATTTTTACATGGACATTTAGTCCATTTTAGTGGTCTTCAGGTGTTTTGGAATATAATTTGTAGGATCCCTGGCCACAACAATGCTAGTTACAATAGCACTGTTCCTTGGGGAAATGGTGGGTATATATGGAGTAACAAATAAAAAGAAATAATATCTTATTATCTGAATAACTATATAGATAAGAGGCGGGAACAATATCAGTAAGAGGTGGTAAAAAAATATCCAGGTTCAGTTTCCAGGAACAATTTTGAATGGAGATGGAGATGATGGATGGAGATGATGGAAATGGAGATGGAGATGGATGGGTATACTTTAGAAATGATTTGTAAGAAGTTTGGACCTTATATGAATATGACCACAATGCTATTCATCTTATTTTAGGCTTTCATGTGAGGCTGGAAAAAAAGAGATGTTACTTCAAGAGTCACATGGACTAGACCCATGATGGTGAACTATGGCACACGTGCCACGAGTGGCATGCAGAGCCCTCTCTGCTGGTATGCTAGCCATTGCTCCAGCTCAGCTCCACTGTGCATGCACCTCCCATCAGTCAGCTAATTTTGGGGTCTCTACTATGCATGCGCAGGGGGGTGGGTTACATGTAGGAGATGTGTGCCCATGTACAGGGGTGGGGTCATGCATGCATGCTCGGGGGCAGGGGAGCGAAGGGGATCACACACACATGCACCGGGAGGTGGGGTCACACATGTATGCATGGGTGGGTGGGAACTATGGGTGTGGCATGTGCATGCATGGGGAGGTGGGGCACGTGGGAGGGGTGTTGCACATGCATTGAATTGTGAGTGCTGGCACATGCGCAACAGCGCACGCACCTGAGCACTTTCAGCACAAGATGACAAAAAGGTTAGCCATCACTGGACTAGAGTCTTTAAAATAGCCATGTCTTTTTCTCAGCATGGAAGCCTCAAAGGAATTGAGCCACTTTAATGAAGCAAAACACATTGTGTTCATGCTCACACAAGAGCCAACGTACTTATAAATCATTTTTTAATCATATATACACATGTATGACGTGTGTGAAAGAGAGAGAAAGAGAAATATTTTAATAAAAAAATATTAATCTGAAAAGGACACTATTCTTGAGAAGAAGAGAGAAAAACCAGCAAAATATCCAATTAATACATTAATGCTACTCCAATCGAACCAGGTATATGGTTTGATAGGACCAGGTAGGCATACGGAAATAATTAATTTCCTGCGGTTAATATAGGTAGTCCTCAACTTACAGCAGTTGATTTAGTAACTGTTGGAAGTTACAACGGCATTGTAAAAGTGACTTATGACTGTTTTTCATATTTGCAACCATTGCAGCATCCCCACGGTCACATGATCAAAATTCAGATGCTCGGCACCTGATTCACATTTATGACAGTTGCAGTGTCCTGGAGTCATGTGATCACCTTTTGCCACTTTCTAACAAGCAGAGTCAACGGGAAGCTAGATTCACTTAACAACCAGGTTACTAATTTAACAGCTGCAGTGATTCACTTAACCAATGTGGCAAGAAAAAAATTGTAAAATGGGGCAAAACTCACTTAACAAGTGTTTCATTTAGCAACAGAAATTTTGGGCTCAATTGTGGTTGTAAGGACTACCTCTAGTGGACTTTGAATGCAACTGTTCATGGTCCCGGTCACCCTGATTTTTTTTACCTTGTTGTTTATAATTATTCAGTCTGAAATTGGGGGACTGCTATAGAACGTAGCAGTCTATATGTGAGGACTTTGTGAGGTAAAAATGGGTCTCTCTGAATTATTTCCTGTTATTTTCCTATTCATAGAAGAAATAAGGGACGAGGGCTCTTATGTTTGAAAAATCAGAATTTAAAAACTATCTTAAAAGCAAGAAAATATTTTCCCGCTTTCAAAGATAGCATGATATACACAAGACAGTGAAACTTCATTCCTCCCTGCTTCAAAAAAGGTGGTTGGGTGGGGGGGAGAAATCCATTAGCACAGTGATAGGCTTTATCTCCTTACCATAGAAGAGCAGTTAATGCCACAATTATTTCAAGATGATAAAATCTCCTTTCTTTCATCATTCTTTGTGAATTGCCCATTAAAAATCTCAGATGCTCTAGAAATTAAAATATATTAATAGGAAGATAATTAAGTTCTTATTGCTTTTGTCATTTAAAGGAAGTTAACCAAATGGTGAGAAAGCCTCTGAAAAGTGGCTTTTGTGGAAGGATTTAAATTTAATTAATATACAGTAACAAGCTCATTAAATCTAAGTTAAATGCTTCTTCCAGACAAATTGTAACCTTTTAGTTGGCTTAAAGCTTCCATTTACTTCGGCTGGCAGAGCAACAAATTGCACTTTTGAAAATGAACAAAGGAAGCTTTATGGCATCTGTTTACAGGACCATCTGATCCCTTTAACCAAGAACTAAAAACAGGAAATCCCTCGTATGAACACTCTTTTCAAGAATTCCCTTGGCATCAGATTGGGATGCTTAGGGATTTGTTTAGTTTGCTCTTTTTTTAATAGCAAATGATCACTTCCAGGTTAACGTATGAAGGAGACCATTGTTTAATTTTAGACCATCTTTCAGATTTTAGTTTTCAGCTCAAAAAGCATATTCTCATTTGTGTGTTTTGGAATAACTTTTTTTTTAAAAAAAAATCCATGATTGTAAAGATATATGTACAGTACTGGCCAAAATTGTGGAAACCCTTTGAGAAAAGTGTATTTTTGAGGTTTGATAGCTAATAACACTGCTATTTTTGGAGTTTGAAGATAATCATATTCTACTGCTAGAATGGCCTAGGAATAGCCCAGACCTTAACCCAGTTGAAAATCTATGGAGCCGAATAAAGAAACTTGTTAGTCAAAAGCGACCCAGCAATAAAACCCAGTTAATAGAAGCAATCATTCAATCTTGGTTTCACATTATAACAGCTGCAGAACTAAAAGACTTGATTCACTCCATGGGAAGACATCATAATGCCGTAATTCATGCTAAAGGTTATCCAACTAAGTTTTAACTGGCGTGATAATTTTTGTATACCTCATTTTTTCTACGTGTTTCACTTTTCTTCTTTATACTGTAACTGCTATTCTAATAGCAAATCCTTCACAAAAGTTATTGCATTACATTCTTTCCATTGATATATACTTTTATGGTACTACTCCCAAAAAAGTGGTACTATTAGCTAGTTTTAGAAAAAACACTTTCCCCAAAAGGTTTCCACAATTTTGGCCACAATTGTATATGTTCTATTTTTAAAGACACCAGTCCAAAGTGCATATGAATTTGTGTTTGTGTGTTTATTAGCTTTACAACGGAGATTCATTAGTATATGAGTAGGTGTATATAGCATATCGTCTAAATCAATAAGAGCAAGGGTGTCAGTGGAGGTTCAAAAAAGGCAATCTGGGACAGGGATGGGTTCTAAAAAATTTTACTATTGGTTCTGTGGGCATGGCTTATTTTGTGGGTGTGGGTTGATGGTCATGTGACAATTATTTAGGATTTAGCAGAGTTACTGGTCTACCAGGCTTTTAACTGTTTGCAGAGCTGTACCGATCTACCCATTTATTTTTTGCAGGCACTGATCTACTCATGTATTTTTGCAGGCACTGGTCTACCCATCTATTTTTGCAGGCACTGATCTACTCATGTATTTTTGCAGGCACTGGTCTACTCATTTGTTTTCTTTTAACACTGATCAGCTGTAAGGTGGCCCTTTGAAGCCCCGCAGCAAGAGTTTAAACAGTTTTTTTTCCCTCTAGCCATCAGCTAGAGACTCAGGAGGCAGCAATAGATTGGGGGTGGGGCCAAATAAAAGGTAAGAATAACATGGGGGTGGGGGGGCACCAGGGGGCATGGGGGGCAGGGGGGCAGGGGGGCAGAACCAGTTCAGTGACGTCATATCATCACTACTACCGGTCCTGGAGAACCGGGCCGAACTGGGAGGAACCCCCCCATTGATCTGGGAGCTATGAAACACCAATCCTTTCTTTTATACCACACATGCTACACACATTTAAAAGGAGTGTGGTTTTAATTGCAGAGTTTCAGTCTTTTACTTAATTGTTTTTTCGAACCTTTTCTTCAGGATGCCCAGCTGTCAATAAGAATATTTTTTTGGTTTTTCCCTCATCTTCCTGTGGTTACATTTTCTATCCTTGTTTATCTGAACCTTTCTCTGAAGATGTAAAGATTAAGATACATAGCCACATTGCAGTTTTACATTGTTTTGATATTATTCCCTATCTTGGCATGCTGGGTACTATTATTGCCTCATTTGTTCTAATCTTTAACCTTTACTGCAGTTGCATCCTTTTTCTGCCAGAATTCAGGCACAGGGCCCAGCTATCCCAGGGAGCAACCTTGTCATCCTTTTTATCTGGTTTCCAGGCCATTGCTGAGATATGAAAATGGTTCTGGCTCTTCCTGAATCTCACATAGAGAGAATCCTTCAGCAACCCAACCTGAAAATCTTTCAGCAACCCAACCTGAGCTGTGCATGCTGGATAAGTAAGGTGTATTTGATATCACAGACATATTTAAATATTTCACAGGACCAACCGTTTTGGAGTACATTTATTAGGAACAAAACATGTTAATTCAGTTGCCTTCTGGCAGACAGTATGTTTAATATTATTTGGAAGATGGAAGCCACATTATCACGAAGACTTCATTCACTCCTGCAAGTGCATGTTCTTGCCTGAGAGAAGCTGGACGTATGTTCTGGCCATCTGTGTAGGAGCACCAGAGATATTTTTGTTTGTTTGTTTCTTGCAACAGCTTGTGGGTGACAAAACCTAAAGGACAGCATGTTTGCTTATTTTGCTTTCCAGAGCAACCATATGCATATTTCGATTTGCAAGTGAGCCTCACTTTATTCTGCAAGGTTTTCTCTCTAATAAGAATGTTTATAATTGCAGCCTTTATCTTCTCCATACTCGTTCAGGCATTTTATTTGAAGAACAGAAGTAGGAGAATTGGAGTGGATTCAATCAGCCAGTGGGTTCCACATATTCTTACTACTGGTTCACCCCATGCGTGCTTGCTTTTCACAGGCATGCGCCTTCCATGCATACTCCTGACCTTCTGCACATGCACTTTGTCTCAAAAACATGGCTAAATAGGACAGCATTATGTCCGGGTGGATGGGCATACCCACCTGCAGTCGCCGCTACTGATTCACCTGAACCAGTACGAACCAGCTGAATGCCACCTTCAGATTAAATTAATCAGAATAGAGCTGGGAAGGACTTTGGAGTTCTTCTAGTCCAACTCCTTGCTCAAGCAGGAGACCCTATACCATTTCAGACAAGTGATTATCTCTTCTTAAAAACCTCCAGTGATTAAGCACCTACAACTTCTGAAGGCAAGCTGTCCCACTGGTTAATTGTCTTCACTGTTAGGAAGTTTTTCCTTAATTCCATGGTCTTCTATTTCTGTCTGCTGAAGCCTTCCAACATGATCCCTGAGGAAAGAGTGATCAAATAGAGGAAAGGATTTTATGACTTTAGACCTAATATTCTTAGGAAGAGTTATCTTTTGACCTCTCAAGTGTTTGTAAGGATACATTTGTAATAGTAATATATTTACTTATAAACAGGTAAACACAAGCATGTATTTCATTTACTTTTATAGCTAGTGACATCCACATTTGCTAGTGTTAGACTAATATTAGATCTATCGTTGCTTCAGCCATCACAATTTCTCTTGGAAAATTTGCACTAACCACTGGACTAAATAACGTGATGAAAGGTGCAGAATTCTATGCCAAACTATTTTATCTCATATCAAACTAAATTGGAGGACCTTAAAGCTTGAAAATCTGACATGGAATCAAAAGGCCAATAAATGACCATCATTCTCTTTACTTGGAAATTTTAACGTGTTTTTAATTCATGATTTTATTCCTCTATTATCATGTATGATTTTATTATGATGTTGTGAACCACCCAAAGGCACTTAGGTGAGATGGACAGTATAGAAATGTAATAATAATAAATAAATAAATGTCTTAGGGTTGTGAAATCTGAATGACTATTCAGAACAAAATGAGTGAAATGAAAGCCAAGTACATGGTTCAGTTAGGAAGATGATATGAGTTCAGTAGAGAAATTGAGAATGTTGCTCAGACCAATAGAATAAGCCTAGCCAAAGAAATTTTTCTAAGGCTCATCAGTGCCAAATTCTAAAGCTTAGCGAAAGTAAAAAGGGCTCATAATATGCTTTTCCTCCCTGAAATTGCTTTCTATAACTCTAACTCAAGGGAGTTGGTAATATGGTAGTTACAAGTGCCAAGGAATCCAGCACTGTTCATCCAGCTGCACGTTTATCTCTTCAGGAAATGATAGATGCTATTAGTAAACAGCCCCTGATCCTCATGGCTGTCCTATGATGTGTGTGTGTAAGACATATATTGATTTTTGTTGTGGATGTTCCTAAATTGTTGGTAGTTTATAATAAGTAAAGTTTTTCCAACTTCCTGTATCGACTACTTTATAGCTGCTTTTGAAAGCTGGCAAAGAATCTCCTGTTGTCCAGTTTCCTTATTAAATGTTGATGTCAAATGTTTTCCATGACCCTGGCATGTAGATTCAAGGTGACAGTTTCTTGAACCTTCAACAGACCACTCTGAAGGAGAAATGCCTTTCTTTCCCAAATGTCCCTTAAATACAAAATTTCATCATTGCAACAATTTACATCATTCATATTATAGCAAATCATCATAGATATGGTCAATTTAGCATTGTTTAAGTATCTTCTTTGTTCTACTTAAGATGCAACAGATTGTTTCATTATTTTGGGAAGTTATCTGGATGGAAAATATGATTGTTTGCTGCTTGCTAATTTGTTTCATTATTATTTATTAAATTTATACAAAAGAAAGCTGCCTGCAATTACTTCAAGTTTGAATCTCACCAGGCTCAAGGTTGACTCAGCCTTACATCCTTCCGAGTTAGGTAAAATGAGGACACGGATTGTGGGGGCAATAAACTGACTTTGTATAAAAAGAACACTGCTTAGGGGGGCCTGAAAGCCCTACTAAGCTGGTATATATAAAAGTATGAAGACTATTGCTTAACACATTATAAGCCGCCCTGAGCCTCCGGAGAAGGGTGGCAAATAAATTGAACTAATAAATAAATAATAAAGCAGAGGGATGGAGGGAGGAAATTCAATGGGGTAGCTGACAGGAATTTGGAGGTTGCTTCAGCTCCCACTGCTTTTTTTCCCACCCATGATTATTCTATTTCTCTATTTAGGCAAGGAAATCACTCCCAAACAATGACCAATTGATCCCATGTCATCTAATTACTTATAAAATTTATATAACCACCTATGTATACCTTGTAACTCAAGACAACTCACAATCCAAAAACATAAAAACTTAAGATGTCTTAAAAACAACATTACAATGTAGGCAAGCCCCACCCCACCCAAAATATCACAGTCAAAATCCCATATGTGTTGGCCTCCACTAACAATTGGAAAGAAAAGCCAAAACACTTGATGGGGGCAGCTGCCACATTATTGTCATTTTACTGATGTAGAGAGCCCAGCTTCATAGTTGAATCACCAACCTCTTCCGCCACCAATTTTCCCAGGCCATGGGCCATCAAATAATCATACCTGATTAGTAACATGATAGCAGCTTCCACAATGTATCAAAATGTCCGTCTGTTGTCTTCCCTGAGTTGCAAGACACTGGAGGGACCTCCACCCATATTGTCAGTGATTTCAAGGCTTCACTCCATTTTAGCCTCTAAAAACTCTGGATTCCAATGACCCATGACCCAGAACAGGTCTGAAAATTAGCTGTTCCTTCTCCTGGCCTCCAAGTCATTCCTAAATTCTCACCAAAGAGCCACCACAGAAACAAACACCTGGCTTCAGTACCATGTTAAATAAAATTGTACCCAAAGCACACTAAATTTCATTATAGTTCTCATTATCCATTCTGAACAGCCTAGTTTTATAAAAAGCAATAAATCTTGGATAATATTGATTATGTGCCTTCAGGTTCTCTCTCTGAAGAAAATGTACATTATTTCTCCACTTCATGGTTCCAGTTTTGTCCTAATCTTTGTTAGTTTTTTTTAAAAAGTCAGTTTCATTTTGAACTTCTTATAATTTGTGCAGGCTGTAGATTACATATGACAATGATGTTGGATGAGTCATACCATTAAAACATTTAATACAAGTGAAATTAATGCATTTTGTTATTACTCTCCTCATTTACATCTTTAAATGTAATCTCAACCTTTACTTCAAACCATCTTTTAGAATATTTATTCAAGCTTCTTCTTCCCAATAGCAAAGATTAGAAAATTTTAGCCTTCAAATGTTTCTCTTTTAACTGTTTAGAATCATTGATTGAAATCCCAAGAGATGAGACTTAAAATCACATTTGCATCTCATTTTAAAAGAAATACATATGTAAAATATAGTAATATATTTATTCTTGCTAGTTATTTATAATTTCCTGCCATGTGTGCTCTGGATAGTCACAGTACCCATGAGACATTTCAATTCCATCTCACAAGTCCTTTATTCCCATCAGTAAAAGCCGGGGGGGGGAGGAGGGGGAGAGAATTTTAAACAAAAAGACTAGCTAAACCCTTAGAGATTCTTTCTAGTAATAAAGCGTTCACATAATGCTTAAGAACAAAAAGAAGTTGAGTAAAACTATATGGACTAAATGGAGAATTATTCTGAAAGTAAATGAAAACTTTGAACTATTCTAAATAGAGCATACTGTAGTGAAACAGAGCCTAACTGAATAAATAAGGAAAAGTCTATACTGAAATGACAGAGGACCAGAAAAAATTGCAGGTAAAAATTACATCAGAGACTCCAAGCAAACAGCTCAATGTGTAAATGACAATACACTCCCTGTCCATTATGCAGTAGAGTTCATGATAATAATTTTGGTAAGAATTCAATTTAATGAAGAAGTCTGCATTATGAAAACCACACATGGAAAGAAGCTGATGGAGATACCGCCATCTGATTCTTGGCCAAAACCACTTTCCTCTATAGACCTACCTTACACCACCTAGCCCAAAATCTTTCTTATGGCAATGGGGGCCTTATTTAATCTTGGAGGGTGTATGAAATGCTGCTTTCCAAAAAGTCTGCAGCAGCAACAGACAAATTAAATGTGATTTTGGTTCATTTAAGCATCACTAAAATTAACTAACATGAAATTAAAGACACATAATATGGTCCTTGCCATATTTAATTTGTTTCTATTCTATCAGATAAATAATTGCCATTCCTCAAACACATTTGGAAGGATCCTAAAAACGATTCTCAATTCATCTGTGAGCTGTTTCTCCTCACTTCCCACTCCTGCCCTTTTTGTAAAAAAAAAAAAATTGCCTTATCTCTCTAAAAAGGTTCACCTTAGCTACAGAGAGGAAAGGGAAGAAAGTGTCTTGCTTTGAATTTTATCTTGCTCTGTTTTTCCAGATATAATCCCTGTCTATGTTGTTTCAATTACAAAATCTGAGGTTTGGGTGCAATTATTTTCCCTTCACTATACAAGATCAATCAAGTTGAGTTGAGCTCCATGCAGGAGTGAAATGCTCCGAAGTCTACTACTGGTTTGCTGCGCGCGCACATGCACGGTGCATACCAAACATGCACTTGCATGCTCACCACAGGCACTACCACGCAGCACTGAAAAAGGAGGTTTAAGAAGCCTTTTCTAAGGTAAGTAGAACAGCGAGGGGGGGACAGCTGTGCCACGCGATTTAGATTTGCTAGAAAGCATGATTTCCTGCTTTCTAGCAAATATAAATCACACGGCACAGCTGATAGTAGGAAATACTGGTTAGTCTGAACCAGTAGCGAACTGATTCAGGCGAACCGGTCTGAACCGGTAGCATTTCACCCTGGCTCCATGGACACTGGATAGAGGAGAAATGAACTCAACTCAAAGTCCAATGCCGTGAGTCAGTCCTTGTTCTCCACTGTTCCTTCTTATCTTGGAGGCTGAGCTTTGTAGCAGGAGGGCAATTTGCTAGAGAAGGTAATGGAAGAGCGCTTCACCCTTTTCTTCTTAGGCTTTCCAATTACAAAAGCATTGCATTTTCTACTTAAAAATTACTCCCCAAATTGCTTTGCTGCCCTGGAGGGCTGCAAATTACTCTGGGTGAGAAGAATGGGAAGAAAATTACTACTTAATGTTTATGTTGGTTATAGACTTTTAGAAAAATTTTCTAAGGCTTCAGAAATATTAACCAAGAAACCAAACCTAGCAGCTCTTGAAGCAAAGTCTGGTTTTAAGGCAGAAATTTCTATTTATATTGCTTTCATTTGTGACAGAAATGTCTATCTACCCCGTACAGAGTTGAAAGACAATATCTGAGAAGTTTTCTAAGGAGAAGTTCCCAAGAGAGATTCCTGCACCCCGATGCAAAATGATGGATAATCTGATCAGGGTCAGATGGCTTTCTTATCTCTCTTGCAATATAATACTAGAAGGATTATTAGCACCAGGAGAAGGTATTCTCACTAGTAAAACAAAAATAAATTGTTAAAAGGAGGAGGTAGCTCTGAATGGATAAATATACACTGTTTCTCCTAAAATAAGACATCCCCTGATAGTAAGCCCAATTGGGCTTTTGAGCAAAATAAGCCTCCCCAAAAAATAAGCCCTCCCCAAAAATATTTAAACGCATGCACAGCCGGTCCCCTGTCATTTCCTCTGTTTAGGGTTAGGGAGACAGAGCTGGAAATCAGGTAAGATGGCAAGAGGAGCCCTGTCTTGCTCCTTGTGTCCCAAAATAATAAGATATCACCAAAAATAAGGCCAAGCACTGATTTCAGGGTTCAAAAAAATATAAAGCAGAGTCTTATTTTCAGGGAAACACGGTAATTATAACGCTAAGAAGAATGGTAATAAGGAAAAAGATTTAAAACTTTGACATGCAATTACAATCAACTTTGCATCCTTTTTTTTTTTTCATGAACACACCTGTGTTGAAATTTTAAACTCTGCCCCTGAGAATCTGCCTTGAATGGAGAACCAAAAGAACAAGTTGTTTGATTTTAAATTTCTCCTTTATGCTTTTGAAAGTTAGCATTGATTTTCCCATTTTGATAATGCTTAAGTCCTCTGAGCTAGCATTAATCTCCTTTGTTTCAATAAGATATTAACTAGAGAATTATATGTAGTTTTAGTTTTTTTAAGTTTTAAAGCAGAAGATTTTTCTTATCCCCAGATCCGCTTTAGGTGGTAAACCCGCTTACAAGGAAGAGAACCTTGTAACTAGCAACTTTGAAATTTTGAAAATGTCCTTCCTGAAAGATTTCTTTTAAGCTTGCTTAGTTTTTGATTTCACTAGACTTTAAAACATCCCAAAGTCTCACTCGGCTGCTGATTTTCTTCTTGATCCAACTATATTTCTCCCATTGAAAATTAATATTCAACTGAAAACTTTCATTCTTTTGTTTAGCTTTGTAAGTGCAGTCAAAACAATTTTCTCCTTTATTTCCCTTGTAATTAAGACAATTGGAAATATTGAATGCCCATGCTGTGAAATTGTAATATTGATTGGAGTTCTGACAGGGGTGAAATGCTCCCAGTTCAGACCAGAACGCCCAATCTGGTAGCGATGGAGGCGGGTGGTTCGGAGAACCAGTAGCAAAAATCCCTGCCCCCCACCCCTATGCCCAGCTGAGCTGCATAATCATCAGAGGCTTTTTTTTTAAGTTTTTAAAAGCATTTTTCTACAACCTCTTCAGTAGAAAAAATGCTTTTAAAAGTAAAAAAAAAAGCCTCTGATGATCAACTCAGTTGCGATTGTCAAAGGCTTTTAAAAGCATTTTTTCTACAACCTCTTCAGAGGTTGTAGAAGAAATAATTTTAAGAACCTCTGATGATCCAAGCTGAGTTGCCTGATCGTCAGAGACTTTTTTTCTTTCAAATGCCTCTGATGATCCCAGCTAAGTTGCCGGATCGGCAGAGGCTTTTAAAAGAAAAAAAGCCTCTGCCGATCAGGCAACTCAGCTGGGATCATCAGAGTCTTTTGAAAACAATTTTTTACAACCTCTTCACCGAAGAGGTTGTAGAAAAAAATGGTTTTAAAAGTTAAAAAAAATTGGCCATGTCCACCCAGTTGCATCACCCCCACCCCACTAAGCCATGCCCACAGAACCGGTAGTAACAAATTTTAGATTTCACCACTGAGTTCTGTCATGAGAAAAATAAAAAGTAGGAATCTGATTAGGAGAGGTTTCCTTTTGGTTTGATTTGCTTTAGAAGACTGCCTGAAAACAAAGAAAGCAGAAAAAGTAGCCTAGACATTTAAAAAAAAACATACATCTACATCACGCTAGTCCTCGACTTGTAACAGTTTCTTTGGTGACTGTTCAAAGTTACAAAGGCACTGAAAAAAGCAACTTATGACTGTTTTTCACCCTTACAGCCATTGCCAGTATCCCCATGGTCACATGATCAAAATTCAGATGCTTGGCAACTGGTTCAAACTTATGATGGTTGCAGTGTCATGGAGTCATGTGAACAGCTTTTGTGACCTTCTGACCATCAAAGTCAACAGGGATTCACTTAACAACTATGTTACTAACTTAACAAATGCAACGATTCATTTAGCAACCATGGCAAGAAAAAGTCGTAAAATGGGGCAAACTCACTTAAAAAATGTTTCACTTAGCAACACAAATTTTGGGGCTCAATTGTGGTCGTAACTCAAGGATTACTTGTATATGATAGTAGTAGCACTTCCTTTCTCTGAATCAGAACCCCCCTTGTTGTGGAATCTCTTTCATGTTATAGAACGTGGGTGTCAAATTCGATCATGTCATGTGATGTGTCATGACGTATCTCGATGTTATTTGCCTTTGCGGAGCCGGGGTGGGTGTGGCCTGCACATGATGCATCCGGTCCACAGGCCGCCAATTTGACAGGCCTGGTACAGAAGAAAAAGAAAATTAGCTTCTATGGAGCTCATATGTTCACATTATGCTTTCATAGTTAATTGCCCTTCTCCGCATGTTTTTTTCCACTGGGTAAAACAAGTAATTATGAGTATTTACCATAATTAAAGAGCAATTAAATCATTTCCGTCTTACCCTTGATATGAGGAAAGTGCCTAATTAACCTAAAAGTTGGCTGCAATACATCACCCACTTACTTCAAAACATCATTATTAAGACCAGTGGAACTCCTCCCAGGTAAGGGCATTCTGGACTTCAGGGAACACAAAGTATTCAATGTCTTCCTTTCAAGTTGGAAGGGGATGAAGAAGACTCTTGAAAAAGGTCTCAGCAGGGATTAAAAAGGAAGGGCCGCCTTAATTAGAACTGGGGCTGGGTGTAATTTCAGCACTAGTTCCATCAATTATTACCCAAGGGCTGTATTTTAGGTGCCTTGTAGATAGACGATGCACTGTTTGAAGGCCGTTCAGCGGAAATGAAACTCTTGAGCTCTTCAGTTTCATTGAGACCAAGGAAGTGGACAGTTTGCTTCCTTTATGGGACTATATAGTTGTGAAAAGAAGCACTACATTACTTTTTCAGAGCTCACTCTGGTGACATGAATCTTCTTACAACTGTGTAGTGATTTTGTAATGTGCAAAGTATCTTCCATCGAAGTAGCTATTAAATATCAAGAATTTTCTCCATACAATTAGCAACTGTGTATTACATAATCCCCTCCCCCCCTTTGAGTTATTTTCATTTCTATCAGGTATTTCTATCAGGTAGCTTGGGAAAATTAGACGTCAACATTTCAGGAAAAGTTAATGGGAAACCACTTCCATACTGATTGTATACAATTGTCCAGGAGCCGATTCCAAGGAACTATTCTCTCTCTCCCCCACTCCTCTCCCTCCCCCCCTCCCTCCCTCCCCCCCTCTCTCCAGGATTTACTTATAATTTATTAGGAAAGCAGCCATCTCAAGCCTGTTTCTTTTGATTCGATTGAAATGATTGCATGTTTTATTCAATCATTGCTTTTGTAGTGCATGACAGTCTTAGCCAAGCCTATTATTTATGCTTGAAAAATGCCTAGGATCTTATTTCCTGCTTCTCTTTTAATGTTTCTTGTCTCTATTTTATAAAGATTTGAGTCTTTGTAAGACTTTATAAGATTTTTTTTAAGTACATTTTTCACTTTGTGGGCATGTATATAATTTTCAGATTTTATCTTAATACAACCTAGTTGCTATATTTAAAATAAAGTAATGGAATGTTCCAATCATCCACTTTGGGTAAAATAAATTTATATATGCACATATACATACAATATATTCACCTTGAATGGACTGATAATCCATAAGAACTTGCTATTTTGAAAAATAGTTAAGCAGTTATTCTTTGCTTTTAAATAAAAAAAAACTAATCTTAAAAACATTATAGTCAAGCAAATCAAGGAGCTCAATAGATGCCAAAGAAAGTGGTGGCAATTTGGTTTTTCTGAACAATAAATAAATGCAATAAATATCACTCTTCTATATGCTAAGGATTTCAGGAAGAATGCTTTCTCAGATTCTTTCCAGAAATTAGGGACAAATACACTTATCTACCAGTCTAGAACTTTATTGCCTCTTTTCCAGGTTTGTGTATGTGGGTGACAAACATCATCATGCCTTTCTCCCATGTTTCTGCCATCATTTATTCCAGATAACCATTAGACAAAGCAAAACTTTGGTACCCAATTATTGCAATAACCTTGGACTTCTGTATTTTTTCGAGGAAGAGGAAAACATTTTAAAAACAGGAGCTAAAAACAATGATTTTCATTTGGCACTTGACTCAATTTCTGGCAAGCTACTATCATTCTATTAATGTCAGAAAATTAAATTAGATTAAATTCACCTATACATCCGCTTCTTCTGCAGTACTTTATACATATAGCTGGCCAATCGACACATTCTTATCTCCCTATCTTGGCAGATATAGCAATCTATTTCTTCTATCAACACCTGTTTCATTCTGAGATCCTGCTAGTATGCTTTATCCAATTTTCTTTTCACAAAATGTAGAAATGGCAGAACACCTTGCTGTGATCAATGATTGAACTGAAGGCAAGGGCTCTACCATATTTCCAGAAACTGGGTTGACACACACTTTTCCTGGGCCATTTTCTAACCTCAAATGCCTTTCAATTAACTTCTGTCTAATTAGGTCATTTGCTTTGTATCCAAATCTCTCCCTGGTTCTCATCCTGTCACACATGGAACATCAACTTTGACACCATTGAATTCCTGTGGTGTTGAAGAAAATGGTGTAGAAATGTACGCAGTGGCCAGAATAAGGTTTGAAAAATCAGATGTCCTTCACAAATAGTCTTTCTCTGTCCTGGAGAAGGAAAACAAAACCATTCTACCACCCCTTGTAAGGACCACATTGTAGTCTCCAATTGTAGTCTCCAATTGTCCAATTATTGCAAGCATAATTTTGGCAATCATTGAAACTCTCCTGAACCCTTTCCAAATTGTTGATAGTATCCTGGCACTATGATGCCCAGAATTTATTGTGTGTTTCAAATGAGACCACATGTAAGTAGGGGCAATCTCTTTATAGCAGCATCCACTTTCTTATCATTTAAATGTGCTAGCTTATTCTAAGCCAATAACATAAATGACATGCCCTCTAAAAATGAAAACAAACCTTCTTTTGTACTCACTTCTGTCAATTCACTTTCCTTTTGGGAAAAAAATGAGGCTCTGAAAAGATAAAACACACACTATTTCTTTGAATAAAACATTTCACAATCTGTTTAAAGGCTGCACTTAATTAGAGTGCACTTTTGCCCTAGTGAGCAGTAGGTAAATGTTTGTTCTGAGTTAATTAAGAAGTCATTTTATCTTAGCCCTTAATTTATACTCTGTTTTTAAAATATAGATTTTTTTACTTTCTCTTCCCCCCACCCCATCTCATATAAACACTTTATATTCCCAAAAGTCTATCTTAAAATACTTGATCTCCCTCCAGGATATAAAGCCAAATATAGGAAGATTATGCCATCTGCAGTCTTTATTTTTACTTGTATTTTTTAAAGTTACAAATATATGATGCTTCAGTGACCTTTTCCCCCAATCTCTGAAAGAAAATAAATTCAGTGAATTTATTTTTTAAATTGTCCTAACAAAATACTGTGTCTTTTTTCCTGGTGAAATTGCAGGTATAAATTATAAATATGCTATAAATTATACTATAGTTATCAGGGAATAACTGTTATTAGTAGGTGAGAAATTGATAAACAGAATATGTAATTTACAGCATATATTATTTCCAAGGAACAAAGTAGTTTCTCTTATCCATACAAAATTTCAGGGTCCCTCAAGACCATGTTGGAGTTCACATATTATGTAAGAAATGAAACAGTGCTGTTTCATTTGGTATATTTATAATTTCTTATTTTATGTATTTATCTAAGTGATTTCTCTATAGTTCTTCCATTAATCACTCCATTGGTGGCTTATCATTTGAATTATTTGTTTTCAAAGCATGCATATAAAAGACAACCCTACAGGATTATTCTTGATTTACTCCTATTTAGAAATGAAGAGGAAGAGAAAACATGAGGATGTTCTTACCATCCCTTTAAGGGAACAGAATAACAGAATTGGACTTGGAAGTCTTCTAGTCCAACCTCCTACTCAAGCAAGGTACCCTACAGCATTTCAAACAAATGGATATCCAGTCCCCTCTTAAAAACCTCCAGTGATGGAGCGCCCACAACTTCTGAAGGCAAGTTGCTCCAATTGTTCTGTCAGGAATGCTGCCAGGCCTTTCCCAACATTACCAATCTCCATCTCCCTTCCCATATTTCAAGGAAAATCTGGCATTTGACATATTCACATAATCTAACTAATGCCAAGTTATACTGGGAGTTCTTGCCCAAATCTCTGACTCCTTTGGCCTCCATTCTCTAGATTTAGACTTTTCATACAATTTGGAATCTTGCCGAAAAACTAAAATTGTGCTTGCAAAGTCATTATCGGATGAAAATGGAGATATGAACCTGAAAAGAAAAAATGGATAAAAATATAAAAACCAAAGGCAGATACATTATCACAATCAGCCTGTTATTAGGCCAGAACGGCATAAATATGCTTTCTTTCAATTCTGAGTCTCATTTTCTTCTTTTCGATCAGCCAATGACTACCTGAGATGATTGCACTGCTACTGTTTTTCTTCCCCCGTCATTGAAAACAACATAAAATTAGGTGGTTTTTTTTTCTAATAAGGGAAAAAATATAATAAGTTATACACTTGGCTATTGCATCTTCATTTTCGCTCACTTTTATGTGATATAATAAACTTAGTTCATCTGCATCTAAGTTAAAGACCCAAGAGAAACACAAAGCAGCCTATGACTGTATCCCAAATAATGAGCCCACTATATGACAATGTCTGGTTTACATTAATCTGTTCTTGGAAGGACAGAACTAAAAATAATAGCATCCAGCAGAGAAAAGAATGCAGGAGTTGATTTTCATTCCTCTTTTGGTTTTGTTGGAAGTTTATCATTGCTCTGGAAAGCAGTTCTTTCACTCTTTACTTCATTATCGTCAAGGAAATTTGTCAGGAGGCAACTGTTTAAAACCTTAATGGAGACCCCCAGATGTAATATATAGGAAATGGATACTTTTATCTATTAATCAATCTCACCTAAATGCCCAAAGACATATTTTAAAAAGAACTAATTAAAACATATGCAAACTAATAAACTTTAAGAACAAAGCAGTAAAGCCCAAATGATATGTAGGTTGACAAAACGGCATGCACTTTAAGGCAATGGTACAGAACGTATTTTATTGCCTATTGAAAGCAAAGCTTTAAAAAGGAATCAATTTTTCTTTTTTTCAGTGATGCTAGTATTTAAAAAAGCTTCATCTCGTCTGTCCATTCACCTAACTTCTCCAGGCAGTAGAACATAAACAAGTCCTCCAAAATACAGCAAGTTCATATGAAAGAAACAATCTTTTCTATCTTTTGACTTCATATGGTGCACGACTCTATAGGTCATGGCCATTAGGTTGGGTTTTGCCCAGAAATAAATCAGAAGCAAGTAATGATGTTCCCAGTTGTGTGCAATCTGGCCTAGAAAACTTACATTTTATAGAAACCATAGTTTGAAAGAATTTTTAAAAGCACTTCCTGCATAGTGAAATATAGTAACTGAAACAAAAGATTAAGGCCTGATTCACTGTAGTCAGATCATCCTTAGTTTTAAAAAATTTCAGCAAGTAACCAGATAATTATAAATAAAGACGTAACCATTAAGGCTTGAATTATTACAATATTAACATCAGTTAAGTGCATTTCTGGAAATTATGAATAATTTTATTCCAGTTTGGAGACTAACCATCCTAATTATGACATATAAGTCTTGTTTTATCATAAGAAACATAAAATAGAAGAAAAATGATTGGTTGATGGTCTCACTTAGCAAAAAAAAAAAACCAAAATCACAGAAGATGCTTAAAGAATCCTTTTCATGGTCTAAAAAGTCAGTAACCTATTGAGATTCTTTCTTGACCTCACTGATCAATTAAACTCCCAAAATTAATTACTGTAGTTCTTTAGCCATCCTTTTATCTATATTGTTTTTTTACTTTAATTCTTCACTCTTATTTATTTAACTCCCTTTTTACCCCACTTCCTTTAAATCTAAAAATTCAAAGAGTATTATAGGCAGTATTATTTCTTTCATTTCACAGCTCAGCGCAATGTGCTTATCTAATCTTCAACTTGTGGTTGAGCAAGCTTTCTACAGTTCCAAGGACAAATCATAGACTGCTTCCTTCATCCCTCATTAGAGAGCTCTGCCAAGAAGTTATGCATTGCAGTCAAACTAGAAATAACTGTTTGTCCTTGTGGCATAAAAACATTTAACTTGAAAGGGAATCCCCGTTTGTATCGAATTTCATTCTGCATGGGTTTTTCTGTCAGTGGCTTGAAATTCCTTTCTTCTCTTTATCATACCATAGCTAAACTGATATTTTGGAAGAAGAATATTCTCTCACTCTCTCATTTAATCTACTCCAGCTCACATTATTTTTCTCATAACTTTATCTTTTATATTTGAGTTCACAAATCTAGCTAAAACCACTCTAGATTTATGTGTATTTTAGGAAAGTAAACCCAGTGAGCACATTAAATATCTATTTCTGTTTAAGTTTAAATCAATGCCCAGGAATTAATTTCAGAGATGATAAAGGTAGTCAGATTAGCTGTTCTACTTTTCTCTGACACACTTTTGATCTTTAAATTATTTGCCCTATTGTAATCCTGCAAATATGCCAATTCAATCTTTAATTCAGAAAGTATTTCTGAGCCTTTCCTATCTCTGAGATAGTGTTTGTAGCCATATCATAGACTTTGCTGGCAATCTGAGCAATATCTGCTACTTGCCATGACAATTGCTTAAATTACCTATAAAGCACTACATGGCTTAGGGCGGGGTACCTGGTGGACCATCTGTGGCCAGCGACAGCTCCCCATCGCCCGGTGCACTCTCACAGGGAGGGCCTCCTTGGGGTCCTGGGAGGATGTTTCCGACCTCCATAGGGTCTCCAGAGGCCAGGAGAGGCCATTTTCACCCTCAAGGAGGGTTGAACAAAGCCTCCAGAGCTTGGGGAGGGTGAAAATGCCCCCCATGGTGTAGGAGGCCAAGTAGGCCATGCCCATCATGGCCATGCCCACCTAGCAATCGGGCAGAGAACTGGTTGCTAAAATTTTTGAATCCCACCCCTGAGTTCGCATAAAATAAATGTAACTGCGGATAGAATTTCAGAAAACCAACATATTCCTCCGCCCATAAAACCACTGAAGGCATCTTATTTTAGGGCCCAAATTGACTTTCCTTGTCACTGTGTTCTGAGCAGAAGTTATGTGAATAGGACATTCCTATGTCTAAACCTCAAAATACTAACTTTGGAAGTCAAGTTTATTAATGGACTGAAAATTTCTGTTAATTTAGCAATTTTATCGTCATTTTAAATTTGATTTTTAATCATTCGTGGCTAACCATCCTGACTGAACTATCTCAATGTGCATAGTAGTAGTGACAGTACATGTCTGATTTTCAAGATTTAAATATAATTTTTTACCAGTGTTCTCTCAAAAGGAGAAACTTTCCAATGTTACCAAACTTTTGACAGAACTGCAAGCAGAAGAAAGAACAATTTTGAGAAACGACTGTCTCATCACTCCCCAAGTCCATTATTTTTCATGTATCAGAAGATCTGTTCAGAAAAGCAAAACTCCACAAGGCAGGGTGTAAAGCTACTTTTATACACTCTAGACAAGAATTCCCAAGATTTACTAGTGACACTCAATTTGATGATGGTTGGGCCAGTGACAATAAAAGATTGCAATAAAAATGATTTAAAAAACACTGAAAGAAAGGCAGGATGGGAATGTTTTGCAAAGAACAGCTAAAGAATCTCCATCAGTCAAGTTTACAGGGCTATGGTAAGTGTCATAGAATTTGCACCACATACAGTATAAGATGAAAGAAAGGTAATAATTCTCTAGCATAATTAGTTGAAATGTATACCATGATGCAAGTTACTTGTTCTATTAATGGATGCTATATTTATAGCAGTTTGTTCCTTTTCTGAAAAAAAGTAATCCACAGATAAGCTCTTTCCCCTGAATTACAAATTTAATTTTCACGCAATGTTAGTATTTGTATTATATTCTGGAATCTTGATGTGAATGAAAGCATCCAATGCACTTTTGAGATGAGTAAAAAAGTATAATTAGAAAAATTGTAATATAATGGCTGAAATAAGACATTCTATAGTCTATAATTGTCACTATTCTTTCTTATAAATACCCTAGGAATGAGGAGGATGTATTTGAAACTTTGGGCAAGATATAGTGGAACGCAAACTTAGACTGAAGAGTTGGCTTTCAACTCTTTCAACCAATATATGTTTTTGTTTCTTTCACTTCACAATCCCAGCATTTTGAACAGTGGTGTGTTCCTCCCGGTTTGGCCCAGTTCTCCCGAGCCGGTAGCAGTGACGATATGATGTCACAGAACCGGTTCTGCTCCCTCTGCCCCCCGTGCCCCCACCCCCCACATTATTCTTACCTTTTATTTGGCCCATCCCCAATCTATTGTTGCCTCCTGAGTCCCAGCTGATGGCTAGAGGGGAAAAAAAACTGTTTAAACTCTTGTCATGGGGCTTCAAAGGGCCTCCCTACAGCTGATCAGTGTTAAAAGAAAACAAATAAGTAGACCAGCGCCTGCAAAAATACATGAGTAGACCAGTGCCTGCAAAAATACATGAGTAAATCAGTGTCTGCAAAAAATAAATGGGTAGATCTGTACAGCTCTGCAAGCAGTTAAAAGTCTGGTAGACCAGTATCTCTGCTAAATCCTAGATAATTGTTACATGACCATCAAGCCACGCCCACAAAATAAGCCATGCCCACAGAACTGGTAGTAATAAAATTTAGAACCCACCCCTGATTTGGAAGTCTTCTAATCTAATTCCCTAGTGGAAGAATCCTCATAGCTCCTGTGACAAATGGCTGTCCAACCTTTATTTCAGTGGTTCTTAAAGTTTTTATGCCATGGACCCCTAAAGATATAGACTGTATTATAAATGAAACCAATTATACGAAATAGTTACCAAATATTTAAAAGTAACAAATAAGTAATATAGAAATATATATTCTTCTTCATTAATCCATTAAATCAATATCAATATCATTTTAGGGTATAATATTTTAGGATTGTAAGATTTGTTTAATTTAACAAACATTTTTGTAGTCAAAACAATATTGTTTTGTTGAGTACATACAACATTGAACACAAAGCTAAATTTCAATTGCAGGTTTGTAGGAACATTTGTGTGTGGTTTTTTTTCCTATCCATGTTCATAGACTTCTTGAAATCTATCTAAGGCCCCATAGTGTTTGTAGACCCTAAGTTAAGAATTCCTACTTAACTTGAAAAACATTAGTGATGAAGTACCCACAACTTCAGAAGGCAGGTTTGTTCTACTGCTTAACAGCTTTCATAATCAGGGCATTCTTCCTGATTTCAAGGTTGGGTCTCCTCTCAAGGAGGAGTTGTTTCTTATCCCACCCTTGAAAGGTATAGATGATACACACACTCTTCCCTATGATAGCTCTTCAAGCATTTGAAGACTGCTGTTATGTCTCCCCTTAGCTTTCTCTTTGTCATATTAAACATACTCAATTCTTTTAAAACTTCTTCATAAGATTTATGAAGTCCTTTGTTACAGATTTTCTACTCTTGTAGAGAATTCCCAGAACTCAATTAGAGAAATAATTCAATTTGCCTTAGATGTTGTTTCTGGAATTATATCTAGTCCTTATGGTCTTACGCTGAGACTTACAAGTATATTTCACATAGGGTCTACCTTAAATAACTGAGACAGAGGTAGGATTCACTTACCTTCCCTACTGGTTCACAAATTTCAATTTCAAATTTTTATTGTCAGTGCACAACATATATACAATGAGATTGGTTGAGTTAGCTCAGTGCACACACACCCCCAACACAATACAACTCACAATGAAGACAGAAAATCCCTAAACCAATAAATCATATTAACAAAACACCCAGTCCTATTGCACCAGTGTGAACATGTTACAGATTGCGCCGGCCATGCAGTCCATCATACTACATAGTTATAAAGTTATTTCTCATTCAGGAGTCTGACAGCTTATGGATAAAAACTGTTCTTCAGCTTGTTTGTGCAGCTGGCTAAACTTCTATATCTCCTTCCTGATGGTAGGAGGGTAAAGAAGTGATGACCATGGTGAGAGTCGTTCCTGATATGAACGAAGCAACACACAGTCACTTCGCTCACACACGCCACCTCTGTGCATGCACACAGTCTTCTGTGCATGCACAGTAGTTGCGCATTATGTCCGGGTGGGTGGGAGGAGCCTCCCATAGTCGCCGCTACTAGTTCACACGATCCAGAGAGAATCAACTGAATCTCACCACTGAACTGAGATGGATATTAGGTTTGGGGAGAAAACTATGAAATTAGAAGTGTTTAAAACTCAAGCTCTGAATTTAATAGATTGGGACAACAGAACAATGATTTCAACACAATACTATTTTATTTTCTGGCCTGATGATAACCAATATTAAAGTCAGACTACCTGAAGAATTAAACTGTTTAATATGCTGGAATAAGTTTACACTTAATAAGATATGATATTAATGTCTGAGCCTACCTTTACTCCACTATTTTACTTAATAAGCACTCAGGGTTGACACATCTATTTTAAAGTTCAATTTTAATTAAAAGATAAGACTAAAAAGCACTCTGAAAAGAAGCTTGTTTATGACAGAAAATATCTGCCTTAGTATTTTTGTTGTTAAAAATGTACTTAATATCTAATCCAATCACTGTTTTTATATTTTTAGGACTTTTAATGAGTTTTTCTGTCTTACTGCATATATAATTATCTATCCTAATCTGAAGATTTTATGTTAAAATATTAACAGCATCCACTATGCTTTCATTTTTAAAAGATTTATTTCCCACAAATTTCACATATCTTTACAATTTAATTCCAGAATTAATTCCAGGATTTAAATGAACAGTTCAGAGCATGGTTGAAACTCAATGATTTATTGACAAAATATTACTAGGTCAAGATAATGATCGAAGTATTGTTCTTACCCTTGGAAATCCATTAACTGCTTTCTTTAAATATTAAAAACTGTCAGCATTATTGGAACTTCGATATACAATAGGATGTATGTAGAGACATTATCAAGGATTAAGGTTGATAAAAAGAGAACAATAGCCTTTCATCTTTCTCTCTTTCTAAAGAATGTTCTCTGTTTGAAAATGTTCTCTTCAAACTTTTGTTCAGGTTCAAGTATTACAGGTTTAATGGTGCTAGTTTGATTTATCAAGTTGGTTCATATCATTCATTCAGTCTGACAAGTGGTATCAATTTGATTTAGATCACTGATTTGGTAAAAAGTATGCGTATGTATGCTTTGAAGTCAATTGATTTGAAGGAATTTGATTGATTTGGCACATCAAATTGATCCACCAATTCTATTTGGCAATTCAACTCAAAAGGATGATTTGATCAAATCTTTTTAAAAGAAGTGTTTGAACAGCATTATCAGATATCCATATACTATATGCTGCAGTAACTACCCTAGTTCATAAACCTTTTTTTTTTCCATATCTGTTGAGGGGAGATGAAAAAAAATAAAATAAGTGGAATTCTTTCTGTCCGCCAGGAAATAGATTACTGGTATTGTAAAAGCACTAACATTTACTGTGGGAAGAAAATGAAGGGGGTTCCATAGAAGAGATTATACCTGCATCAAGATTTTTGTTGTCTGCAGCTCCACTTGTTCATATTTAAAAATCTCAGTATCTTTCCTAACATGTTCACGTTGTATGTTTACAGTTTAACATGAGGTTGGGAACTTGTCTTATGAAAGCATAGTATCAAAATATTATTCCATTGTACAATGAAGATTTAGTTTTAACTAATTCTTCTGGATGTTGATCTATAATGAATGGGTTTTGAAAGAAGAATGGTTTATGATACATTACAATATTACCCCCAAAAAAGTGTCTCTCCCTCCCGCCCTCTCTCTCTCCTGTGTAATGACATTTAAGACCAAGAGTTTGTGGAAATTAAGGCTACGAATGTTAGTTTTTCCTGTGAGGCACTGAAACTAATCTAAACTAAACTGTTGTGCCATGGTGGTACAATGCAATATTTCAGGCTAATTCTGCTGACTGCCAGGAGTTTGATGCCTTTGATCTTGATCAGCTCAAGATTGATGCAGCCTTCTGTTCCTCAGAGGACAGGAAAATGAGGAGCCAAATTGTTGTGGGCAATATCCTGACTCTGTAAACCTCTTAGAGAGTGCTGTAAAGCACCATGAAGTGGTATGTAAGTGTAAATGCTATTGCTATTGCTACTACTTCTGTGAACCTTCCATTTTTGAGGCAATAAAATTGTACCATAAAGAGACATCTTCTGGTAACATGGAATGGGTGGACTTAGTAAAGCTATGGGGGGATGTTTCCTTCCTAACAATGAATACTAGAATATTTGTACAAGTTACAGGGAATCACTTTCCTCTTAACCATATATGAAAAATTCTCCATCAGGTACAAAAAAAACCCCCCCATCATTTGGCACTTTCATATTTTCTATCATTCCTTAGTAGATATGTCATTTATGAAGTAATGTAGGCTGGCCTTGAGGATGAATGAATGAATGAATGAATGAATTTTGTCAGATATAATATAAAACAGAGAAACCTAGAAACTTTCAAGATTCTGTTATTCTACCCTACAACAGTAAAGAACATTCCTGGAATTGCTGTTCTATCTGTTACTTGCTCTGCTTGTCCTGAATGGCTGATAATCTTATATCAAAAAATATCAGGGTGTTGTTGTTTTGAGTTTCTTTTTTACACGTTTTTTCTCAGGATTAAATAATTTTTTCTGAAGGCCCCTACTTCATTCATTTTTTTTCTCCTCTCCCAAGGCCATGTCTATACTTCTTCACATCACTTGTTTTTTACTTAGGTAGATCAAGAGCCATCACACTGATAATTCAATACATGGAGCATAGATGACTCTGTGTAAAGAATCACAGCCATGGTTGTGGCTGGCCAGAGTCACAGCATAAATTTAATAAATAACACCACCAGAGCTTTTTTTTTTTTTTGCAGCCCAGTTTGAAAACATGGCTAGAAAAAAAAAGTGAAGTATGCATAGTTGAGATATTATGTTGGCTAGTGTCAACAGACCATTGGAGTGAGAACTTCAGTATTTCTCTTTAAAGACAAACTTTATTAAATATTTGCCTAGAGGGCTTTTTCAATTCCTCTGACAACTTGGGCTATGACAATTTGATCAATCAGCTACAGCAGATGCTAGTGGAATCAATTATTCTCAAAGGCTGTAAAATCAACTTCAAGGGATATACAGTATAAGGGAGTTAATATCATATTTGTCACTAAATAAAATTAAAAATTCTGTTGGATTTTATGGAATCCTTTTCCAAAATCCTTTTCCAACTTCCTCTTTTAGTCTCAGCCATTTCTGTGTCTCTTCTTAGTTTTTGTTTTTATCAAATATGTTCCCTAGTTCTCAGTTTGATATTAAACCAATACCTGATCCCTTTGTTAGCCTTTTATCATTTTTACATCATCCAACTATGAGATTCTCATGTATGGTGTTTCTTCCTGAGAAAAAAAAATATGACTTGACTTGTCATCAATATGACATCTGAGCAATATTCTCAGTGATTAAATGCATCCAGATAAATGTGTTTTTTAAAACTTCTCAAATGTAGACTTAGGCATCATAACTGTGAAACATTTCCAAGGGGAATATGAAAATAAGAAAATTAAACATTTTTCTTTTCTAAGAAAAGACTTGGTCAAATGAACATGAAATGAAAAAGTGGGAGATGTGAACAGGTTGCCAAAACAGAAATAGAATTGACCTTTATGGATAGGGGTGGAATTAGAAGGATCAAAATTTTAATGTTAAGGCATCTAATACTAAACCCATTGAAATGAAGGCATATGTGAGAAGAGAGAAAGAGAGAAAATAGCACTTGCATTTTCATCTAAGCCAATTTTAAATTTGATGAAAATATTTTGGTGGAAGATAGTAATATATGTTAAAATGATTTACTGTTTGTTCCATTTTCATTTACGTGAATGTCTTTTATTCAGTCATATGAACATAAGCAATGAAAAAGGGTTGTTGAATATTTGATATTGCCTTGATTGTCTCAGTGTTGTGGCATAAATATTCCCCATGTTCTCTTCATTGCAAAATGCCTTCATGTAGCTATTTCTATTTCCTCTCCCACATCTTTCCTTACTGTTTTTCTGGTTCATGTTTGATATGTGGACTTTCCAAAACCAAGAAAAGTTTCTTTATGAGAAACAAATTTTGTGAGGAATAATCAGATTCATCCACAGACGGAAATTCAAAGTACAAATCTTGATAAATTATCTCTTTTTTTCCATTGCATACAGTAAGATCTACAAAGCTTTACAGTATGAGGGAGCTGTACACAAATTATCCCTGAATTATAGTGTGGCTCCTTCAGAAAAAATGATGCAGAAAGAAGAACCACAAGAAATAATCCTTGAACTTTTGTCCTGGTCACAGAGGAAAAAGAAATAAGAATAATTAAATTATGAATCTTCATATTTCAGAGACTCTGAAGGGTAAGTTAGAGCCATGGTCAATGAATTTACCTAATAGTATCTAATAGGGTATCACATTATCAATGTAATTTCAGGTCTTATTTTGCTATTATGAAGAATTAGTGACATTCCTTTTGTCCTTGAAGGTTTGGATAATGACAAAAGAGATTTCAAATGGATATTACAAAGCCAAGTATGGTTTAACTTATATAAAACATTTCCCTGTTTTTACTCACTTGGGAAAATCTCTGGTTTGAGTACATTAATAAGAAAATCAATAATGTTTGGTACTAAATATGCAGGCTTCTTTGGAATGGAAATTCATGAAAAAGTAGTTTCAGAATGATGAAAATTTCATTTGACAATTGAAGCCATCCAACTATTTTAAATTTTTGCTACAACTGTCTCTGGTTGGAACTCTACCTTTATGATAAACTTGCAATGGAATCAGTACAAATTTATTTATTAAACAAATATATACATACATAGCCACACAACTCATACTTTATGTAGGTGATTCTGGGTGGCTTAAAAATACATTAAATAAATACAGTATAGTTAAATCTTACATGAGAAATGGAGGAAACTGGTTATGAAGAGAACCAAAGAAAGTTCACTGAGATGAAATGTGATATGATTAGACAGGTCTCATAGGAAAAAAAGTTTGTTTTCTGCCATTCCAGACGGAAGTATTCAAAGTAATAGTCTTAAATTTCAGGAGCACAGATTTCAATTGGATGCTATAAAAAACTTCCTGACAATGAAATATTATCTAGAGACATTGTGAACTCCCTTTCGCTGTCTGGGTTTAACCAGAGAATAGACAAACATCCCTGAATTAAAAGAATACTTTACTTCAGATGGTGTAATGAGCAAGGAATTTGCAATCAGTGACCAAAAGTGTCCCTTCAGACTCTATTATTCTAACTATTGAAGTGAAATTATTGAACGTTGCTGTTAGTACATTTGTTGCCTATTGAATTTGTGGCTTCTCACCAGATTTTCAAAATATTTGACCACTAGTTGCATATCAGTTTAAAATGAATAACACTTTATTTTGTGGTCACTCTAAGATTGCTTTGTCATAATCATGTGGACGTTTGCAATAATTTCAGTATGTGTGAGCTTATGGAAGAACTTGATAAAGTTTTTGCAGATTTGGGATTTTAAATTGGTAATGCCGATGATTTAATTTATTTTAGTTTTTTCTTAACTTTTGTACTATATGTGTTTTAATTCTGGCTGTCCACCGCCCTGAGTCCCTTGGGAGAAGGGCGGTATTTAAGTTCAATTAAATAAATAAATAAATAAAAAATAAAGTGGATTATTCTGCACCATAGTTCACTTTCTACCAAGGAACTACCATGTTTCCCCAAAAATAAGACCCTGTCTTATATTTTTTTGAACCCCAAAATAAGCGCTTGGCCTTATTTTCGGGGTGGGCTTATTATTTTGGACTGCATGGAGCAAGATGGGGCTCCTCTTGCTGTCAAGCCATGTCAGACATGTCAGTCTTGCTGTCTTACCTGATTTCCAGCTCTGCATTTAAATATTTTCAGGGAGGGCTTATTTTCTTATTTTAGCGCATGCACTCAAAAGCCTGAGTGCAAAGGGCTTATTATCAGGGGATGTCTTATTTTCAGGGAAAGAGGGTAACTTTTTTAAATTACTTTTTTAAGTTTTTTCTTAAGAGTTGTTGATATGATTCCTCAGCAGCTAGTTGAATTTGTCTGGCTTTTGAAGCTAAAAATGATTAGAAGGGACTTGAATAGAAGAGTATCTGAAAATATCAATCGTTAATGCCACATTGGGAAATAATGCAATAAATAAATTCCAGAAAACAGCAATATGAACCAGTTCTGGTCTTGCTGCCAAGAAGTAACATAGAAAAGTCCATGAAATCATCAGATATTGATTGGGACTTAAAGTACTTTACCTTTTATAGATATGACCCAAAAAATACAATCTAGTAAGCGAACTGACAGAAAGAAAAGAGGAAAATAGACAAATGCCAACATATTATGACCACTTCATGTGATCATTCTGAGCAGGCAAAAAATTATATATTAATGCATGATTGTTGTACAATTATCCAGCTCTGCTCAATTTTAAAGAGGAAAAATGAAATTACAGTTACATAACATCCTGTGGAAAGATCAACATTGCAGAGGGTTTCCTAAGGCCTGGTTTTTTTTCCAGCTACAAATATGACTGAAAATATAATGAAATTTTATGGGGATTAGTTCCAGGAGTCATTTTTTTTCCCATCAATATATGATTAAATGGAATTAGTATTGCCTAATTCGAGATTGGGGTTAGAATTGGGAAAATAATTTGGGATATAAAGAGTTTGCAGGGGGGATTGTTCATATAATGTTACTTTTCCAGCTTCGGAAGATTTATAAATTTGTTCCTGTTTTGTCTAAACAATAGATTCTGTCTTAACATTGGTATCAAAATGTTCAATAAACTATGGTTTATCCAACAAAAAATGTATTTTGGATTTATTGCACCTTGCTGTATTTTCAGAGAAAAGAAATAATTGAATCTCAAGGTTATAAAATCTAACACATTATAAACCTATGTCTAGATTACAGACATATATGATTGTTGGAGCCCATCTAAATTATGGAAAGTTTTTCCCCCTATCAGTCCATGTGTAGCCTTTTTAATATAGCTATCTCTTAACATGTCAATATTCTTACCATATTACATAATTAGAAATCTCCTCATTATCTTAAAATTGCCCAATATTCTTAAATTTGTCCTCTTAATGTCCTCTCAAAGTTTTGACTAAATAGGATTGAATAAAAAGAGAAGACAATAAAACTGCTTATGAAGCTGGATTGAATTGGATTCTACTGCCTGCCATGAAAAGTAGCTGGTTTAGGATGGATCAACATCCATCCTAAACCAGCTACTTTTCATGGCAGGCAGTAGAATCCAATATAACACACATAACACACATATAACACACATATGTAGTATATTTTAATCACAATGTTAGCTGGTAAAAAATGAAATTGCTATTTTAAAGTGGCTCAACTACACTGGGAAAATTTTGTTTAGACAGATGGCATACACTTTTTGAAAACAAACACACAAGAAAATGGCACTAGCTTATCAAGAATTTTAACACCCAATTTAACACCCACTGCTCCCGCTGCAACCAGGGGTGAGGGGCAAGGGGGCAGTGGCAGTTCTCATGCTACTGCTTCCGGCCAGGATGCTGGAGGAGGAGGAGCCCCTATTGGGGAGGCGAGCTGCCCCCGGGGGATCAGAGGAGATCACAGCTCCTCATGCATGGAGATGCCGCCAAGGACCCAGGTCACCGGGATGGGCTGAGGGGACTGGCCAGCCACTCCTGCCCCTCGCCCTGTAGCTTCCGCTTCTGCTGCTACTCTTCTGGGGCTGTAGGGCTGTGTAGGAGCTGAGTCCATGTGGGAGAAATGTCTGTCCACCACCGGGGTAAGAGGTATGCTGGCCAGGAAGTGGTTGCGTTCCATTGGCAGAAGTGGGGGGGGCTGCGCTGGTTTGTTCTCTGTGGTAGGCTGGGGGGGCACTTCATTGACACTGTTCTGGTTTCTGGCACTCACATGCGCATGTGCACTGGCAACGATCTTCGCGCGTGCATGAGTGTCAGAAACTGGAAGACCAGGTGGCCAGTGTGCATGCATCAGAAGCCAGAAGATTGCGGCTGCATGCTCTTGTTTTGACACTTGGTGCCGAAAAGGTTCGCCAACATTAGTCTAGGCAATCATATGGAAAGGGTAAAGTTAATATTCTTTTCCCTCTTAGTTATTTGTTTTCAAAATTCACATACACATACAGGTGGGGCTATCATTGCCACCAATGGATATTTTTAAAATTAAGCTTCCATGCATGAAATAGAATGATCAAGTGATCTGGGAAAGGATTATGTCCTTGAGTTCAGTGTCACAGTTTTCAGATATCTTTTTACAATGGGGACAACCTAGGAAGTGAATTATTAGCTAAGTGGGGACTAGAGTCTTTCCTTTCCTAGTCTGGCACTTTTACCATTATACCATACTGACACCAGACTTCAATAAACTTCGTTATAACACTGATTATTATTATAGTTATCCAATTTCAACTCTGAAATTCTATGCCTTTCTTCCATGACAATACTTGGTTAGACTTCATTATTTGGTTTACAGCCTAGTTCTCAAGTCTAGCAAATCCATTTTGATGTTTTCTCTCTTGAATAATTTTTATTGGGCCTTATGTGAGGCAGCTGCGTTTTTCCTAGATATGTCACTCCATGGGGAAAACACAGTTTTCCTGGCTGAAGCATAGAAGCAACTTGATTTGTCTCCCTGAACTACTTCATGTCTCTCTCCGGTATGGTGCCGCACTTCCAGTAGCTGGAAAGGGTATAAAGATGCAGCTGGCACTTAGTTTACTAGACTGGAAGAGATTTCTGCACAGAGGAGTAAAAATAGTAAAAGAAGGAAAAGCCTTCTCCTTCTTCAACCTGTAATATAAACAAAGTCAGTTATTAACGAAAAGAAAGCAATTGGATAACTATTTCTTCTCCAACATGTTTATGCACATTCTGCTGGAATTTTAAAAAGAAAGCAACTCTTGTCTGAATTTAAGTATATATATATACTTAAATATATATATATACTTAATAATATATATATTATTAATTTTCAATAATTAAAATACAAAAAGAAAGAATTCTTGAACATAACTGTGACCATTTACATGACATATTACTATAATTACTATTACATTCTTTATTACTATAAAGAATTAGATAAACTAGAATTGGATTTAGTTAGAACGTATAGAGTATAAGTAAATTATAGTAATTTGTGAATTTTTATCTCTTCAGGCTAAGTTCGGTTATTTGGAATTTTCCAAATAATTCCAAGTATTTTCCAATGTTCCAGATCTCATAAGGAGTCTTGATGCACAACATGTTGTGTTCATTCCTCTTTTCTCTTATATGTGGTATTATGCTCAAATTAAAAAACTTTTCCCAGTATCTCCTATCTTCAGGTTAAGTGAACATCAGAGCATGAGATTTGTTGTCCAGATTGCAGAACATTATCTTGCCTTCATCAGGTTTGTTTTGACCCAAGTGGTGACACCATGAGTGTGCAGTATATGATAAGCCAAGTGATTTATTGCTTCCTTTTCCTTTGCCACTCTCCCATTTTTGTGTATCGACAGTCTGAGAGGAAAATTGCATTGCACTGCAGTTTGAATGGAGTGGCGGAAAAATTCTAAGAATACAATCACCCTTGACAACAATTCAGAAATTGTAGCTGAAAGAGAGTACAGTTGTACACTTGTTGGTTGGTGCTAGCTAATTCACCATTCTTATATGTGGTGCTAGCTAATTCACCATTCTTATATATGAGAAGTTTCTGGTATGTTTCCAAGCCCAGTTCAAGGAGCTGATGGTTATCTATAAAGCCTTCTGTGGCTTGGGCCCTTGTCCCCATCAGGAACACATCCAGCCTGTCCTACATGGTCTCATTGAGAGAGGATGCACCTACCTTAGACAGATCGTATCACTTGGAACTAGAGGATTACCTTTTCAGAGGCAACTTCTTCATTGTGAAGCAGCTTGTCAGAGAATTCATGACTGGCAGAGACATGGTAACAAGGTAAGCCAATGAATAGGCATAGCAACTAAGTCAGCCAATGAGGACTGTTTGGAAACTGAAAGTGGAAGGAGCCTGGGCGTGGCTCTGTAGCTCTGAGTCTGTGCAAAAAAGGAACGAAACTAGTCTGCTCTCTAAACTGAACCTCATCTCTGCTGTTCTCTCCTCTGCCTGTGTTTTTTGCCTGTAACTCACTACCATGTTGGAAGAATCTGATGTTGGTATTGTATGTGTTATTATGTACATGAAGAGAAGTTAATGAATCCTGCTGAATCAGTTATCTGTGTGTGCTTTCTGGATGTGATTTCTGCAATAAACTCTGACTCAGCTTCCTTCCTGAGGTTTGGTTAACTTCCAGTTTTCAGGAAATTGATGAAAAAAAGTCCTCTTCTGTAGAGAATTTGGAAAATATTTTTTAATTGGGAGAGGAATTAACATTTATTTTAATTTCATATGTAATTGGTGTTTTAATGTCTTAATATTATTAACCTCCTGGGGTCTGATAAATAGGTGGCATATAATTATTGCAACAAAGAAACTAATAGATAAAAATACTATCTGAGCTCTTTCCTGTGTTTTTCCTCCTACATCTAATTTTTGTCATAATCCATGATGATTTACGTAAAACAAAACAAACAAATAAATATACAAAAGACCACAGTCACAAAGGAAATGAAGTAAAAAGCAGCATTTTTATTTAGGAATTTTCTTCTCTTCTTAAACTAGAAAAAAATTATGCTGAGTACCAGATTTTTCTCTGCTCTGTAGGCTGGCAACAGGAAAGAGTTGATTCCACCATTTTGGTTTCATTATTATACCATTAGACAATTGCACCTTTCTAGTTTCATTATTGTTCCATCTTGCTCTCAATCGGCAAGTTAAATCACAGCTGGCCAAATAATCTAACATTTTTGTATAATTTTGGTAGACCACTGCTGTGCTCAGTTCTTTGGGCGACAATAGCAGAATGGTAGCAGATGATCAGGGAACATAGAAAAGATCTGTTTTATCAATGCAAAATGATCATTAAGAGGACTTTCATGTGTGCCCTCTATGGGTCACCTGAATTTCCCTCCAACATATCAGATAGCTACGTCCAACAGATTTTTTACATTTTGTTGGCTTGTCTTCATTTTTCAAACTTTTGAAATTCACTTTAAAGCTTTGTAGTTAGAATAACATTGGAGGGGAACTATGCAAAGCCATCTTGAGCTCTTGGAGGAATTATGGCATTACATATGAAATCAACAAGTTTGGTCTTGTAGTTCAGGCACAGAAAATCAGAGATTGTGAGTTGTAGTCCCATTTTAGGTATGAAAAAGCCAGCTGGGTGACTTTGGACCAATCAATCTCTCTCAGCTCAACCTACCACACAGAGTTGTTGTTGTGGGAAAACAGGAAGAGGAAGGCATATAAGTGTATTATTTATAAAAATAATAAAAACAAGATTAAGAGAAATCTTAAATAAATACAATAAATACAAAATTAGTAAATCAATATAGAATTGGGTGTGGGGTTGAAAAACTTTACATCATTTTGCATCACTTGTTGGCATACTTTGGCTATATGACTGTCAACCTTTTAACTCAGATGATATACCAAAATCTATATATCTTTATTTATGTAGCTATATTAGAGAAAATGTTTATTTGGACTGTGTTTGTGTGTGTGTGTATGCATGTCGCACTTCTTGGTGCTTCTTAAATTTGGATGTGTTTCCTCCCTCCACCTAGAGGGTGTCCAAACAGTGTTTCTCAACCTTAGCAATTTTAACATGCATGGATTTCGACTCCCTGAATTTAAAATGGCATGCTGAGGAATTCTGGGAATTGAAATTCTATCATAAAATGGTCAAGATTGAGAAAAGTGCTGTGGAAGATGGCTATACTTAGGCTGATTTGTATGAAACCATCTATCAGGCACAAATAACCAGAAATATTCATTGTGTTCAAAGCACAGAAGAGTTTATTATGGCTATTTCTATAGAAGAATCTGGTCAACTAATGATCAAAGCTAAATTAGTGCTAGATAACTGTCATCAGACTTCAAAGAGGGCTGGACCTAGGTCTTTTATGGCAATGCAATGACTCCAAAGTAATGACACATTTAATGCTATCTTACAGCTGTTTCCTATGAGTTAGGACAAAAAACCAGAATAACAGAGTTGGAAGGGACTTTGGATGTCTTCTAGTCCAACCCCCTGCGTAGGCAGGAAACCCTACACCACTTCAGACAAATGGTTATCCAACATCTTCCTTAAAATTTCCTGTGTTGGAGCATTCACAACTTCTGGAGGCAAGTTGTTCCACTGATTAATTGCTCTAACTGTCAGGAAATTTCTTCTTAGTTCCAGGTTGTTCGCTCCTTGATTAGTTTCCACCCATTGGTTCTTGACCTGCCCTCAAGTGCTTGACTCCCTCTTCTTTGTGGCAGCCCCTGATATATTGGAACATTGTTATCTTATCACCCCTAGTCCTTCTTTTCATTAAACTAGACAGAGCCAGTTCCTGCAGCCGTTCTTCATATGTTTTAGCCAGTGGTGAAATCCAAATTTTTTTACCATTCTGTGGGTGTACTTGGTGGGCGTGGCAGGGGAAGGATACTGCAAAATCTTCATTCTCACCCCACTCTGGGGCCAGCCAGAGGTGGTATTTTCCAGTTCTCCGAACTATTCAAAATTTCCGCTACCGGTGTTCCTGTATCTGTCAGAACCTGCTTGATTTCACTCCTGGTTTTAGCCTCCAGTCCCCTAATCACTTTTGTTGCGCTTCTCTGCATTCTTTCTAGAGTCTCCACATCTTTTTTACATCATGATGACCAAAACTGGATGCAGTATTCCAAGTGTGGCCTTGCCAAGTGGTATTAACAGTTCACCCATTTCACATGATCTTGATTCTATCCTTCTGTTTATGCAGCCTAGAACTTTGTTGGCTTTTTTGGCAGCTGCTGCACACTGCTGGCTCATATTTAAAAGGTTGTCTACTAGGACTCCAAGATCTCTCTCACAGTTATTGACTATGTGGTACCTGACTATTGAGTCAGGCACCACATATGCTGTACCTGTGTACAGTGTACTTTTTCTTGCCTAAATGTAGAACCTTACTTTTTTCATCAGCTCATTCTGCTCTTCTCCCACATCATCAAAACCATGGTTGTCCAAACTTTTGGCTTGCCTGTGTCACATTGAGTGAAGACGAATTGTCTTGGGCCACATATAAAATACAGTATATAATATAATGTATATAAATAACAAACTTCCTTTATATATATTTATTATCTTGTGGGGCTGCATAACTAGTAGTCAAGGGCTGTAAACATCCTACACTCTAACCAAAGAAATCTAGCAGGGGGAAATTCCTGTCAATCCCTCCCTTCCCAGGAGTAAAATTGTGCTTATTTTTTATTGCAGAGGCAGTATGGAACAGCATCCCTATGGAGATTAAGGTAGCTCCCTTTTTGCTGGCCTTTCAAAGTCTCCTAAAGACTGAATTGTTTTGGAGAGGCCTCTCTTGATTGGATTTGATGTCACCATCAAATTTTATTTTTTATTCTTCTTGTGTTGCTGTTGTTTTGTTTTGGTATGGAGCTTGTTTTATAGTACATATTTTTCCTATGTAAGTTGATGAGAGTTTTTGTTGTGGCAACATGTAGGTATGTTCAACCAATGGATCAATATTTGCAGATGTGATTTTAGAATTAAATTTGAAAAGCCTCAGAGAAAAGCCACAGTTGTATGTTTCCCGTAATTTATTATACACTGGCAAAATAAAGGAGAAGAGTTTAATAAAAGCTGGCATGCAATCAACACTCTTGTTTTCATTTGTATGTTGTCTTGGACATTTGTTTTTATTGTATTATTAAATGACAATGAAGCTGAAAGCTAAGCTAATATGTGAATGAGTCACAGACAGATCGCCAGGTTGGGCTAAAACAGGAAGCAGGCTTTGAATGAGAATCCATGTGGCATAGATATTAGGAAGCAGGAATAAGACTGGGAAGATCTTCACTCCAGTGGTGGGTTTCAAATCCCATCACTACCAGTTCGCTTGTGGATGTGTGGACGCTTGCGCATCACTTCTGCATATGCGCAAAGACGTCCAGGCGGGTGGGCGGAGCCTCTTGTCACCACCATTACTGGTTTTCCCAATCTGGGGTGAACCGATAGCAACCCATCATTGCTTCACTTAGCTGTAAAGTTACTGGATGATTTTATGCCAAACACTCTCAGTCCAACCCACTTCCCAAGATTATTTAGAAGAACAATTTGAAACAGATTAATCATATTTGCCAATGTTAGTCTCTTTAGCATATTAATGTAAAAAATATGAAATAATGCAGCTCTGTAGGTGTGAATTTGTCTGTAAGTTATGGAGCAAGCTTGGAAGAATTCCAAAATTATAACCATGAAAAAAAGGCAGTCTATTATCTTCCATATTTATACTTCTATATATCAAGTATGACAAATTGTACATTCTCATTATCTGCTATACTTTAATATGACTGATTTATTCATAGCTTAAACTAATGGACTGATTCTTGGCTTGCTAATTCATGGATGGTTAACCAGAATCTATAAGCAGACCATGATGTTGTAGTTTAATGTTTCATCCACATAACTTGATTTGTTAATGGCAAGCTTTCTCATAGTACTCCAGACAATAGAGATAGGAGGAAAGTGTGGCCATAAATCAAACCTCTTTCCATACTTTGATCTTGCTGACAAATTTACCATCATAAAATTCTTACTTAAAAAAAAAAAATCAAACCATTGTGGAAGTGGGAGGAAGTTAAGATCTGCATGCCAAAGACAGAATCAGGTCCTCTCCCCACACTCTGCAGGGATTGTGATTAAACCATTTACATAGTTAGAAAATTTTAAAAACAAAAATAGATTATAAAGATTGGTCTTCCGGGGTTTTTTGCCCACCAATCGTAAGACAAGTGGAGGAATAGATATAATGAAGCATTTCTGTACAGAGAAATATAGAATACTAGCAGTGGTGAAATCCAAATTTTTTTACTACCGGTTCTGTGGGCGTGGCTTGGTGGGCATAGAGTGGCTTGGTGGGCATGGCAGGGAAAAGATACTGCAAAATCCCGATTCCCTCCCCACTCCTGCGGGAAGGATATTATAAAATCTCCATTCCCACCCCATTCTGGGGCCAGCCAGAGGTTCTTTGAACTACTCAAAATTTCCGCTACCATTTCTCCGAACTGCTCAAAATCTCCACTACCAGTTCTCCAGAACCTGTCAGAACCTGCTTGATTTCACCCCTGGATAATAGGCATCTAAATGAATTGGAATATGACAGACATTGTTTATTTGTTTGTTTGTTTGCTAATTCATTCATTCACTCATTCAATTTACTTCACCACCTATTTCACCTAAAAGCATGGGTGTCAAACTCACACTGCCGTCATTTTTTCCCTTTGCGGAGTTGGGGTGGGCGTGACCTGAGCATGACACATCCAGCCCATGGGCTGCGAGTTTGACACCCCTGCCTAAGAGGCTTACTTAATTAAAGCAACAACACCAGTTAAAAGAAAAAGAAAATAAAAGCCAGTAAAACCAATTAAACCGTTAATTAAAACAATACAGTTAATTTGCAGAAGAGTACATTACTAGCAATGCAACCAACCAGCAAGCTTGATAGCACCACTGGACTCTCTGGCATGATAACAAACCATTTCTTAAGAGCCTTCTAGAAAGCCTGCAGGATCAGGCCTGATCTAACCTCTAATCTGGTCCATATACCACATACGGAAGAAGGAGCCTTATGGACCAGTGTCTTCTGCATCAAAGCAGCATTTTGGACCTGCCGGGCTTACCTGTGGTGCAAATACAGACAATATGTTATTTTCATAGTTTTCCAGACTGAATGTGTTTTAATTGTACTTACTATTCAAAATATGTAAATACACATTTAAACTTAAGTACATGCAGTTCTCTTTCCCTTTATTATTCATAAAACAAATAGCCTTTTCTCAGCAATCTATATTTAAATCAGCTGAGTGAATAAAATAGTAGGGCTGGCTCTGGCTTACAGGAAATTTGTAATAAATTACCTGGCCCGCTTTTTGCCAACAGATTAATATAGTGGCAGAGTTGGCAGCAGTGGCCCACAGGAGATACAAAGAATCCCATGAAAATTGTTTTAGGAATACAGAATACAGAGAGGACTCTATAGAAAATTAGAATGGCAGCCAGCACAAGAAGGACTCGGCTTTTAAATTTCCGAACAATCCTCTATTACTGTGAAAAAGTGAAACATTGGTTCCATCTGCCTGGCACTCGCTGAAGCTGTGGAAGCAGGCCTTGGGAATGAAACCTGTACTAAAGTCTTGGCAGTTACCAAACATGTTGTGGTAATGGATGAACATTGCTGACCAAACATTCATTAGCAATGTAATCCTGGATGGTTGGTGGTTGCAAGAAAGGCTAAGTAATGAAGGAATTTGGTAATGACAGCCCAGCAGTTTTCCCACAGGCACACATGAAACTAGTCACTTCAAGAATCTTGAAGTGATTCAAGAGCTATCCAGGCTTCAAGATGAGCCTGGATAGCTCTGCAGGCTAATGCAGCCTAAAGCATTAATTAACATTCAGCTGCCTGCAATTACTGCTAGTTTGAATCTCACCAGACTCAAGGTTGACTCAGCCTTCCATCCTTTCTAAGGTAGGTAAAATGAGGACCCAGTTTGTGGGGGCAGTAAGCTGACTTTGTATAAAATATACAAAAGTATGAAGGCTATTGCTTAACGCATTGTAAGCCGTCCTGAGTCTTCGGAGAAGGGCGGCATATAAATTAAAAAAAAAAAAAAGAATTGCTGAGACAGTGTATAAATTTAATAAAGAAAATAAGCTATATATGTTTTTAAAAATGTATTTATTGAGAGAACCTTTTGAACATCGGTTCCAGAATACAAATGGATTTCCCATTCAGACAAAAATGTGGGTGGGTGTTTTTTTTACTTTTATTTTTTTACAGGGATGACTGTTAAAATAAGATCTGGAGACCACCCTGTTGGAGAAGTAGTGTTAACAAGAAGTGTGTTTTATTTGAAGTACCAGCTAGGAAACCAGTTTGAATCTGTTCAGTATGCTAACCAAGATGAAAAGCAATAAAAAAAAAAAATACTAGTCTGAAGACAGATGCTCTACTGTTTTCAGGACTTTTCCTGGTGAGATTGAATCATGACAGGTCCATTAAACAACTCTTCAAACATAAGAATCAACTCTTGCCTCTTGAGATTTCCAGCAGCTGTGATTTAAGTGAGGTGCAACATAAATATTTCCTGAGGTGAGTATTCAAACCTTGTCCATGTGGGTTTGGTTTACAAAACACTGTTGATCCTGGGCTTTTCTCCAAAAAAAAAAAAAAAAAAAAAAAAAAGGATAAAGGAGCTCAAATTTTGTGCCTCAGAATCAGAGTAATTGAGGTGAACCATAAATATGAAAATAAATCAAATACAAAATACAGAGCTGAAAAACTGACATTCAACGCTCACATATTTTCTAATCTCTTATTACTGATTCATCTCTCTCACCAATAACTTGTCTAACAAATTCTGTACTTTATCTCATTTCCATCCATATTCACTCACAATCACTAATCATTATTTCCAGAACAAATAGATAAATCTATCTCAGGGGTGTCAAACTCAATTTCACTGAGGGCTGAATCAGGGTTATGTTTGATCTTGTGTGGGTGTAAGGTTGGCCAGGGTGAATTGGTCACTTATGTCGGGGGCACCTGTGGTGGCCAAGTGCTAAGGCAGGCCTTCCCTCAGACCCTCCCCCACTCTCATTATAATCTCCGTTCCTTCCTTCCTTCCTTCCTTCCTTCCTTCCTTCCTTCCTTCCTTCCTTCCTTCCTTCCTTCCTTCCCTTCTTTTTCCTTCTCTCTTCCTTCTCCTTTCTTCTTCCTACCTGTCTTTCCTTATTTTTCCTTCCTTGCTCTCTTCCCATTTTTCCTTCATTGTCTTTGTCTTTCCTCTTTCCCTTTCCTGTCCTTCTTGCATGCTTAAATGCAAAAAGGGAAACATTTCTCCTTTTGTTTTGTTTTTAGTTTGTTTTGCTAGCCCTCTGCCAGTGAAAACGGAGCCCTCTACCAGCGAAAATGGAGCTTGGGAGGGCCTCCATGAATTAGTAGCAACCATGTTACTCATTTAACAATGCAGTGATTCATTTAACAAACATGGCAAGGAAAGTCGTAAACTGGGACAAAACTCATTCCTGAGCTCCATTTTCTCTGGCAGAGGCCTCGTAGGCCAGTCTTTTGCTGTTTTCAGGGCAGCCCCACAGGCCAGTTCTAAGCACAAAAGGGGTCTGATCCAGCCCATGTGCCTTGAGTTTGACACCCCTGGTCTATCTATATCAATGTTTTTCACCTTTTTCATAGATTGTACCAATATTTGAGTACCACCTAGCAAAGTGTCAAAAACTTGATGACCAAAGTCCTCGGCTTACAACAGTTCACTTAGTGACTGTTTGAAGTTACAACGGCACTTTAAAAAGTGACTTATGAGCATTTTTCATACTTACGACCATTGCAGCATCCCCAGGGTCATGTGATTTACATTTGAATGCTTGGCAACTGATTCATATTTATGACCATTGCTGTGTCCCAAGGTCATGTGATCCCCTTTTGCAACCTTCTGACAAGCAAAGTCAATGGGGAAACCAGATTCACTTAACAACCATGTTACCAGTGGTGGGATTCAAATAATTTAACAACCGGTTCTCTGCCTTAATAATTTCTTCCAACAACCAGTTCACCAAACTGCTCAGAAAGTTAACAACCTGTTCTCCCGAAGTGGTGCAAACTGGCTGAATCCCACCACTGCATGTTACTAATTTAACAACTGCGTTGATTCACTTAACGAAAGTGGCAAGAAAAGACGTAAACTGGGACAAAACTCATTTTACAATTGTTTCACTTAGCAACATAAATTTAGGGCTCAGTTGTGGTCATAGGTTGAGGTCTATCTGACCACATTTTTAATGGGAAACTTGTGCCTGTTTCTCTGACATTAATCTTTGCATTGTTCTATCCCCTTCTCTCCCTCTGCTTGTCTCAAAGAAGCTTCTCTTCTACTCCGTCTCTCTTTCCCTGTTGCCTTTTTATTCTCTCCCTTTCCATCCAAAACCTCCTCCTTTTATATCCTCTCCTCTCCTCTCTCCCCTCCTCCTCCTTTTCTCTTTGGTGAACTCCAGCTGATTCCTCTCCCGAAAGCTATGTGCTGCTCCCAGAAGCGCCAATCAGCTAAAGCCCCGCGCTGATCTGTGGTTCTCAGCAGAGCCCTACCAACATGTCAGCTTCAGCTGACTCTCCCACAGGCCTGTGTGGCATTGCTGCTGCTTCAGCTCATCCCTTCACAACACTTTTATACTATTTTTACACCTTTTTTTTACAGTGCTTTTCAACCCGTTGTATGCGTATCACCTGCCAGGTGCTGAAGTACCAGAAGTGGTACGCATACCATGGGTTGAAAAGCAGTGATCTATATCTGGGTAACATCTGTCTGTCTGTCTGTCTGTCTAGATAAGTTATTTATCTACCTACCTACCTATATAATCTATTCTGGTATACATAGAGATAAAACAAATATGTAGGTATTGATTGAATATTTGTGCACCCTTTCTCTTATCAATTCACAACTAGGAAGGCTGAAATTCATGTAATGCCTTAGTGCAGACTTCCTTGAGATGTCTATGAATGATGGGAATTGTAGAACAACACATTTTGAGGAAGAACATGATGGAGTGATCCTTGATGTTTCAGACAAGGCAGGCACCATTTTATTGATTCTACTTTTATCTGGCATACAGTCTCAACTAATTGGGCCCATGTGCCAATATTGATGATTGACTTTTTGTTTGTTTGTTTGTTTGATTGATTGATTGATTAACATATTGGTGGACAATTACTTTGATACTTTTAAACCTGCCCTCTGAAAAGACATTGTGGCAATAGGTCTGTGAAAACCAGAATTTGACTAGGAAATTTCAGTCACCTCAAATATTGAGTAACATGACAGGGAACAATAGATAGAACTGCTAGAACCTGTGCTCTGTTCTTTGGCAATAAGCCACCATTTTAAGGCCTTTCTAGGAATAGACAATCTCTGTTTAAATAGAGTTGATTGTAGATGAGCCTTTCGTCCTTCAGCTATATTTGGTGTAGATATTGAAGTAATTTCTAAATAGGTGTCTCTATGTGTAATGAAATATAAAAGTTCACTACATACCTATAAAACTCTTTTTCATATATATATTGTGAATTGTAAAAGTGACAGAATAATTTTTAAAAATTAACATTTTAAATGTTATTGTTTATAGGGTAACAGGGTAACAGGGTTTCCAAGCTTCATATTTTGACAATAAAACTTATACTTACAGGTCTGCAAAGAGACATCTTTTAAAATAACATTTATGGCAATTCTTTGGAAATATAACATTTTAATTAACAAATTAGAAATGAATTCTAAGGCATCTTTTTTCAATCTTGATATTTTTCATTAACTTGCAATGGCAATAATATGTTTAGTAACTCACTGAAAGTTTAAAGGAAACCATTTCTGCCTTTTTTCCCCCTTGAGGGAAGGTTTTAAAAATATTCTCATTTGTTTGTTCTATGTCTTTCCACAAAATATCAGAAGAACGAGCATCATGAGAGCAAGGATTTGCAGAAATTGTTACTGAAGAAAAAGGTTCTCGCCAAAGGTATATTTTCAGACTTACAGGTTTGAATTTAACCTTGCAAGGTACTACGGAAAAGAAGCACCACAGGAATATTAGTTCTATTGTTATTGTGAGGTTACATAAACAGAATCTTGCACATTTAAAACTACCCCCTCCGTCCCTCACTTTTCTTCTCCCCCAAACTAGGGAGGGTCCTTTATGAGACACTTTAATCACCTTTCCCCTTCAGACTTAAATTTCATTTAACAGACTATTGCTAGGCTACCAAACTTCCTCCTCTTTCCAAAAGTTATTCTCAAATAACCTTACAGTACATGACAAACAGTTCTGAGCTGTTCTGGAATATCATGATCTAAAAGAGCCAGAATAAAAGCATTAAGGTGTCCAGAGAAGAGAAGAGAAGAGAAGAGAAGAGAAGAGAAGAGAAGAGAAGAGAAGAGAAGAGAAGAGAATTTTTTATTGGCCAAGTGCGATTGGACACACAAGGAAATTGTCTTGGTGCATATGCTCTCAGTGTACATAAAAGAAAAGATACGTTCATCAAGAATCATAAGATACAACACTTAATGATAGTCATAGGGTACAAATAAGCAATCGGGAAACAATATCAATATAAATTGTAAGGATACTGTCAACAAAGTTACAGTCATACAGTCATAAGTGGAAGGAGATGGGTGATGGGAACAATGAGATTAATAGCAGTGCAGACTTAATAAATAGTTTGACAGCGTTGAGGGAATTATCTGTTTAGCAGAGTGATGGTGTTCGGGGAAAAACTGTTCTTGTGTCTAGTTGTTCTGGTATGCAGTGCTCTATAGCGTCATTTTGAGGGTAGGAGTTGAAACAGGATGTGTCCAGGATGTGAGGGGTCTGTAAATATTTTCACAGCCCTCTTTTTGGCTCATGCAGTATACAGATCCTCAATGGAAGGCAGGTTGGCAGCAATTGTTTTTTCTGCAGTTCTAATTATCCTCTGAAGTCTGTGTCTTGTTGGGTTGCAGAACCAAACCAGACACTTATAGAGGTGCAGATGACAGACAGAGCATTCCATTTCCAGAACTGTCAGCTTTGCATTCAACTATTTCCCTGTCTCATAGATTCAGTAGTATATATAGGATTGGAGGCTTTTTGTCAAAGCAATAAAAGAAATTTGCACAATGCCAATGAAAGCTCTGACTCTTTCATAGGTACATGTAATGTCACAATTCCTAGAAAAGTAATGGAGCTTGCATTGCAATAATTGCTTTTGTTATTTGTGCCTTTTGACACACCCCTGCCACATCACCCATGAACAGCTTTTGAATAAACAGGGTCTGTCCTTCGAATTATTTTCTTGGCATTTAGACTATATTCTTGCTATGTCCTGATGGTAAAGAATTCAGTATATTAATAGCACTTACCTGAACATTTCCTGATCTTAATAATTTCACATAGATATTGAAAAGCACTGGAGCTCTGAGAAGACCAATACTACTGTAGCTCTCATTCTAAGGCTAAATTTCTCCAAGTGGCATTATCTGAAATCCACTCAAGATATAGGAAAGGAACCATTGAAAAATAGCATCTTTTATTCCCAAACATTGCAGATGGTTTAGAAAGATACCATAATCATTAATATCAAAAGCCACTGAAGCATCAAGAACTGACAGAATTGCACTCCACTAAATTGGATTGCACAAAGCTTCAAAGAGGTTCAAAGAAGCTTTGAGGACATACTCCCTTGAAGCTACCTCAGATTGTTGCTTCTGAGCAAATAAGCAACCATAAGGCTTCATATTGCTCTGCCTCTTGCAAGAAACCTTCTGTAGTGAGTGCTGTGAGAGAAGAGTGAAGCTTTTCCAAGTTACATGGGTCTCCGAAATGCTGTTGAATTCCTATAGGAAATGCCAAGGGTTGGAGCATGTACATTGAAGATATTCCAGTTTGGTTGTTTTTGGCATTTGTCATAGGCAATCTCTTACAAAAAACATAAAATCTACACTGCTAGGAGTGCCCTCATTGTGAGCCAATGGTCTTCTCAGTTCCACAGCTTCAGCAAATGTGTAGAATTTGTCCCTTGGAAACACTTCAACACTGACCTGAAACAGTTGGAATTGACACACATTGTTTTGTGGAAGCAAATTACAATTCTTCTTCACTTCCAATAAAGAAAATCATGTTCATCTCTACAGCTTAAATTTCTCCTTTGAAACAAATTGAATTTGCTTTGCCCAGGCCTGTAGGTCATGGAAATCCTAAAATATAAAGGGCTGTGAGAACAATCCTGAGGAAAAAGAGGAAGAACCATAGCCAAGACAATGGTCAGATAAAAGAGATTTCAACCCAAAGCAAGAAAGGTATTTGAGAAAATATGTCACTGGATCCTCCCTTGTTAGAATAGAATAGAATAGAATAGAATAGAATAGAATAGAATAGAATAGAATAGAATAGAATAGAATAGAATAGAATAGAATAGAATAGAATAGAATAGAATAGAATAGAATAGAATTCTTTGGCCAAATGTAATTGGACACACAAGGAATTTGTCTTGGTGCATACGCTCTCAGTGCACATAAAAGAAAAGATACATTTGTCAAGAATCATAAGGTACAATACTTAATGGTAGTCATAGGGTACAAATAAGCAATCAAATCATATTAGGAAACAGTCAAAATAAATCGTAAGGATATCAGCAACAAGGTTACAGTCATATAGTCATAAGTGGGAGGAGATGGGTGAAAGGAACAATGACAAGATTAATAGTAATGCAGACTTGTTCTTTTTAAGGTAAAGCTAAGAAAGGGAGAAGCACATTCAGAATTGCAAGATTATATAATCTTATAATAAAAATATGTTTGGTATTCATGACTTTGGTGTTCAAGTCTAGTCTATCACAAAGATTTGACATATTCCATTACCCAGTTTGAAATGGTTCAAGGTGGATTTTTAGGAGTGCCTAAAAATGAAAAGCCACCATTTTTCACTCAGTTTTTCAGACCATTGAAAGCTAGACATTGACTTGAGGAATCCAATGTCAATGTGAAGGAATTCAATAATCGTCCTTTTAAACTGGCTGGTTACTTCTTTCATAGAAGAAACATTTATGATTTAACTAAACATTAAGATAACTTAACTAAATGTTAATAAAGCACCTTTATTACGATGGTAGACCATCACAAAAGAGTTTATCCATTGACAATCTTTGATGTTATTTCCAAAAGAGACAAACTGTCAATTAATTCAGGGAAGAGTTTTTTTTTAACAGCTTTAGATTTTTTTATAAGTTGCACTTAAGTGGTATTAATTAAGTTAAGTTGCACTTCTTGCATTAATTCTCTTTGTTTGATTATTTGGAAGCTTTTCCCATCCTGCTCACTTTGCTTTAAGAAAAGTAACAGGAAAAATGTTTCAAAAGCATAGAATTAGTGGGATTATCCAGTGGAAATGTTATATGTTCTTTAAAGAATCTACTATCCCTGATCGCTTCATTCAATTCAGCTAATAATGATGCAGCTCTAGGTATTTGATGTATCTTGGTTGAAAGTTTAGTTTTCTAAGTTGTAAGGGCATCACTTGGCTAAATTCTGAAGCATATAATTAAATCAATCATGCTATCTCTGAATTTTTTAATCAGATTGGAAATGATTCATAAACTCTTGTGACTTCATACTGTGTGATGTGTGTCTGTGTGTGTGTGTGTTTTCTGAGGTTTTCGCGTGTGTTTGTATGTAGGTCTTTGGTTATTCGGATTTTCTCCCGCGTAAAATTGAAAGTGTCTTGGCAATGTTTCGACGAAGTCTCATTCGTCATCTTCAGGCTGGTGTTCTCGGCTTCGTGCTTCTAGGAGCAATTTTCGTGCTTCTAGGAGCAATTTGATCCTAGAATATATATGCAAATTTACAGTTAGTATTTTATAAATGACTGATTATAAATATTTTAGAACATTGTTCAACAGACGTGCAGTTATTAAACCTAGATGCATGCCTGGCATGAGAATCAATCTATCTATCTATCTATCTATCTATCTATCTATCTATCTATCTATCTATCTATCTATCTATCTATAAGCAAAAGCCACTCATGCCATAATCATGAAATCTCCAGAACTGTAAAGCCTACAAACTTTGAAATTTGTCACGTATGTTCCTCTTGGCTTCTAGGGGCTCACTAAGAAAGGATTTTTCAAAATGACCATTAGTACTTCCTATATTATGATTAACACGCTTTGATGCTAAGGACTTCTACTTCCCCTCCCCACCTGAAAAGAAATCTGTTCCAAATGCAAAACATAAGCAGAGGAGAGAAGTTTTACTTTCAGTTTTACTTTCACAGCAGGAAGCAGCTTTAATACACAACAGTTGAGCTAAACCATGGCCAGGCTCCTTCCTGTCTCCTTCTTGCTCACACAGCAAATACTGTTTCACTTTCCAAACAGCTAAGGATTTCTACTCTCTTTCCCCACCTGAAAAGAAATCTGTTCCAAATGCAAAACACAAGCAGAGGAGAGGAATTTCACTTTCAATTTTACTTTCACAGCAGCAACCAGGGAATAGGATACGGGAGGCTTCTGTGGGGCAGGTCTAAGGGAGAGAAGGGGATAGGATAGGGGATGCTTCTGTGGGGCAAGGCTGATGGAGAGAAGGGGATAGGGTAGGAGAGCCTTCTGTGGGGCAAGCCTGAGGGTGAGAAGGGGATAGGATAGGGGAGCCTTCTGTGGGGCAAGACTGAGGGAGAGAATGGAATAGGTTAGGAGAGGCTTCTGTGGGGCAAGGCTGATGGAGAGAAGGGGATAGGATAGGGGAGCCTTCTGAGGAAGACTGCGAGACTGAGGAAGAGAAGGGGAGAGGCTGATTGTACCTACTCATTAATTTTCAAGCTGTAAGTGTTGATTTATCCAGCCTGATCACATAGTTTCATAGCGAAGCACAGTTATCCAGCTAGTTATCAAATAATTGTTCTTTCAACTTCCATTTTTTGTAATGTCTTTAGGATACCATTGAAGATATAGCTGAAGATTAAAGTCTGTGAAATTGCCAGTCATATATCTGACATACACTATTAGCAAGGTGTTCCCAGAAGGAAAAAAAAATCAGTGCAAAATCTGAAACAATAGATTATATGTTCTATAGAGCATTTATATTACTTATTATTCAGAGCACATTTTTCTTACAATGTACTTTGAAAGCAATATATTTCCATAAATTGATACTGAAATTTCTTGGTTGGAATTTTTGTTACCACCTTGAGACACTGCTTGTAACATAACATTAATTCTGTAAGGGAACTAGTAGATAACTTTTCTTACATCTTGATGGGCATACCATCTGTATCTGGAAGAAACAATAACTGCTTTTGGGGTTATGCTAGCAGCTGACATTTATATCATAATGTACCTGTAGTTATAATAATACACAGACATACAGTAGCCAGGAATAATAAAGTGATACTGATCTGACCTTAACCATGGAATAATATGGCTAAGTGAAAAGTTGCTAAACCATTCCCAAATAATCTCAGATGTATTGCATTCATCAGTTTGAAAAATAGATATCTATAAAGAAAAAAAAAGAATAGAAAGATGAAACACGCAGGTCACAAAGGACCATGCAAAGGTACTTAATAACTAGATTGGATGTTGCTTCTGTGGCCTTACAGAAAGAGATTATTTTTCCAGGTAAATGATTTCATCATGATTCAAACCACATATGGGAAAAAGAATAGTATTCTTTGATAGTCACATACACTGCCTTCAGCTAGAGCACAATTTCCAAAACAAATATGCCCATGATGGGATATTTGGAACAATTCATGTTCAGAACAGCCTCCACTCAAATTGTGAAATCTGAAATGGGCTCCTTCTAAAATTTGGGGCTGGCTTGGAACTTGGTTGATATTTTTGATTTTAGATGCCTAATTTTCCATATTTTGCACAGGTTCTATAATCTCAAAGCAAGAGACAGTGGAAACAAGGGAAAAGTGCAAGTTCTGTGACTGACAACTTTTATGTCTCATCAGAAGAAAATGTCATTAGTGTTTTCCAACTACACACTGATTTTGAGAGGGAATTGAAGAATCATTTCAGAAGCTATTCTTGGCTTATGTGACTATCTATCTAGGTCAATAATGTTTACAATCTCCTTGGGTTTAAAAGCAGCTTTAAAACCATCTCTAAGTGGGAAATGATGTTTATCCAGTGTATATTCTGAAGCAAGCTTTGTCCTATCTTGTTTGTTGGATATGATGATTGGTACAGTTTATAATCAGTCATGTATAAAATGTATATGCTGAAAAGATAATGTTACCAAAAAAAAATTGTAAAACAAAATTATTGTCTTCAGTGAAGACAATAAAATCAATAATCCTGAAATTTACAACTCCAATTACTGACAGCACATTTGGAGGAGCATATTCCAAAAGAAAGTATTTCATGCAGTTGGATAACTTTTTTCTGTTTTCTTGTATGTATGTATGTATGTATGTATGTATGTATTATGTATTATGTATGTATGTATACATGTATTTTTATTTTAAATTAATGTGGCAAAAAAATGAGTATCAGTGGTAAAGTGTATGTCTATGATAACATGGTGAACAATTAAATGAATCAACTATACATTGACATTTTATGCATCAGCAAATTGTAATGGATTAGATTTGGATACTTTCAATTAGAGGTTCATTGTATTTATTACAAAAACCAAAGAAGAAATGGGTTTGTTTTCATAGTCAGTAAGGATAATAACAAGGATAATACTTAGGTACAAGGTAATCAATGACTGAGTAACAATTACACTTCATGGACAATTTGTTAATATAACAATTATCCAAGATATGCCCCAAGGAGAAAGAAGAGGATGTTGATGAGTATTGTAGTCAAATTGGAATCAACCAAACATGCAAGTGAGGTGAACAGCTTGTGATTGGAGATAGGAATGTTAAAGTTGAAGATATTAAAAAGAAAAATGTAGTTGAACTGTAAGGCCCAAGAAAGCAAAATGAAGAATGACTTGTCCATTTCTGCAAAATCAATGATTTTTACATTGCTAATCATCATTCTAGCCATTGTCTAGCCAATGCAGGGTGAAAACCTCTTCTGCATGTTTCCAACCAATACAGTCTTGAGCTTTCCTTTGCCAGTTGGGCCTGCTATACTTGCTGATGTTGCTGCCCCATCTTCTTTTAGATCTCTTTTGTGGATGTTTTTTATCAAGTGGAATCCATTTTATGAATCCCTTAGTCCACTGGCCATCAATTCTTCTTGCTATGTAACCAGACCATTTCCATTTCAATTCTTTTAGTCTTTTGATGGCATTGCATATTTTGTTGCTGAGGAACTGCAGAATTGACTTAAAGAAGTTGTTAAGAATGTCTTAGATAAGAAAACAGAAAAAAAAACTGGACAACAGAAGAAATGTTAATTTCCGAGAAGATAAGAGAAGCCAATACCAGGAAAGACAAAGATTTGGAAATGAAGAAAGTTGTCAGAAGAGATGAGAAGTGGTGTTACAATAACATCTGTAAAGACCTCCAAAATAGAAGCAGACACAGAAAATCAAGTAAAGATTTTCTAAAGATCTCTAAACTCTGAAGGAAACTCCAACCTTATGTTGATATGCTAAAGATTGCCAATGGACAAACAGTAGCCGATTCCAACAAGGTAAAAAAAAGTGGATGGATTTCACTGAGAATCTGTCTAGCACAGTGACAATCTTCAAGATACCTTAAAAGATATTCCCAATTTACAAGACTCTCTAAGATAACTTCAGTCTTAACCAAGTTGGAAGGCTATACAGGTATTGATGGGATATCCACAGAAATATAGTAAAGAATAGAAGAAGAAACTATAAAAATTCTAATCAAACTATGCCATCTGAAGAATGACACATGAGCCAACATATTGGAAGAGGTCAGTTTTCCAATATCAGATAAAGGATATTTAACAGAGTGTGGTGGACAGTTTCTGTCTTTCAAACCAACTGTCAACAGTAAAGGAATCAGCAGTAAAGAAATACATCACAGACTCACACTTGGTAGAGCAATAGTGAAAATCAGGAAAAGATCCCATGATATAGTTACATCTGCAAAGATCACAATTGTGTTTTTCCCTGTGGAACTGTATAGAAGTGAAAATTGAACTTGGACAAAACAAGAAAAATGAGTATTAACACTTTTGAACTTTAGTGTTGGAGAAAAGTCCTGAGAATACCACAGATAACCAAGAAAATGGATAAATGGAGCCAAGTACAAGGCAACTAAAGACTCAGTTTATCATATTTGAACATATCACCTACCTCTCAGGAGAAATCTATAATGCTCGAAAGATATAAAGACAGAAAAAAAGAGGATAACCAACAGCAACATGGATGGACTTAATTTCAGAAACCTCAATTGCTTCCAATGGTGTGTTGACCAAGTTGGGACAGATCACTTGTGAGTAAATCTATCATGTAATCTCTAGAGTCAACACTGATTTGATGTCACATAATCAATTAATCAATTGCTTTATTGTCCTATCTTCTGAACAACTTTAAGGGAGGTCTCAATTGGAAACAAGAGTATCTTGTTGATTAATATTACTGAATATTGGGATCAATGAAAAGTAAGGCACTTTCATTGTACTATTGTACTGTTTCCTCTTCTTAATCCTTTAACTCTAATCCATTTAAAATTAACCTTCCATCATCATTCTGGCTGATGTTGGAATATTGAGACTAGTAAGGAGCAACATAAACCACTCAGTGCTCTGCTTTACCATCCAATAAGAGAGTACAAACACAGCCCTTTCCCTCTCAATTGCTTCTTTAGTGCCCTTTCCCTCTCAATTGCTTATTCCCACCCCACTTCCACCCCCATACAAACTCCTGTGTTTTCACTAAATGCTTTGTGCATATATCTGAGCATTTCTCAACAATTCTGGTTATATTAGCTAACTGGCCATCAAGACATTGTTTCACCTTATAAATACATATTAGAATATGTAATGATAAGTCAACACCATAGCTTGAAGAAAATGCACTTGACTGTCCAAGAAAGACAATATTGTGGAATGAAGCAATTCCCCCTGCTGTCATATTAGTGCAAATACTACAATATGTGTGGAACAATTCTTATTGTGATCCAAGCAGGGCTCTCACTTTCCTAATGCATATATGAAAGTTTTTCTTGGATTATTTACTGCACTTCAAGTAAATTTTCCCCCATCTCTTTCTTATCGATCTACATGGTGTTAGAAAAGCATTGTAAATGAATTTGAATGCTCCATATTCAGAGTTTAGGGCCCTAATGCTGAGAAAGAGATTTAGTCATGCACAACATCATCTGAAGGAGATGGGCACTTCAAAAATGTGAAAAGTAAATATTTTTTTAAAAACCATTTAAGTTACATGCAGAATGTTTCTACACTTGTGTTCTGGAATAATTTCAGAAATATTCCACATGTTCCATCTGGGCTTTGTGAGAAAATATCTCTCAGGTGTTTTACTAGAGCAGAATACATATTTGTAACTGCCACTGAAAGTCAGAAATGAAATATTGTAGTTCCTTCTGTTGTTAAATTCTTGCGTTATCACAGCTTTTCAAATCCATAAACATTCTAAGACTGAATGGAGATGAAGAGTAAAGGAAATAACTCATCCATAGAGGTTATGATTACAGCTGCTATTTTCATACTCTGCAAAATGCATATTCATCCAAATGTATGAATATAATGTGCAGATTAAGAAATGGAACAGGTTAAGCATTGCAGGTTGATACCAATAAGCCACTTGCAATATCCAGGAGTGAATTATATCTATTTTACAGGACATTTGTATACTACTAAAACTCTTATTGTCATGACCTTTTATTCAGCAAAATGGCGCATTGTACGGCAACGATTTTGAACGAAGTTATTTATTTATTTATTTATTTTAATTTTTATACTGCCCTTCTCCCAGAGGACTCAGGGTGGTATACAGCCAACAATAAAACACACCCATATACAAAATTTAAAAACAGTTTAAATACATATTAAATAATTTGGCCCCAATGTCATTAAAAAATAAACCAACAATTAAAATTCATGTTTAGGCCATCCCAGCTTGTTGGAATAAAAACACCTTGAGGGCACAGCGAAAGATGCGTAGGTCAGGGATCATCTGTATCTCTGGGGGCAGATCGTTCCAGAGGGCAGGTGCCCCCACAGAGAAGGGTCTCCCCCTGAGGGTCGCCAGTCGACATTGTTTGACTGACGGCACCCTGAGGAGTCCCTCTCTGTGGGAGCATATTGGCCAGAGGGAGGCTATCGGTAGCAGAAGGTGTTCTCATAAGTACCCAGGTCCTAAGCCATGGAGCGCTTTAAAGGTGGTCACCAACACTTTGAATCGCACCCAGAAGACCACCAGGAGCCAGTGCAGCTCACGCAGGAGAAGGCTTCAAATGGCCTAACTTACAAAATGTGCTCTAAGGACCCATGATTTCCAAGGGAATAAAATTTGTTGAATTTGTTGCTGTTTTAGTGAAATTGACTGCTGCTGCACTGCTTGGCTGCTGTTGTGGCCATGTTATCTTCATTTCCAATGCTCAATGACATTTTCTCAGCCAGTTTTGCTCCCTCCCCCACCCAGCAACAGCAACTTACCTTCGTCCGAAGAAGGGATGGGAAAGGAAGGGAAGGGAAGGAAGGAGATGGGAAGGGGATATTTCCAATATACCTTACTAGATTCCTACAAAGAAATTCAATGAGGAAGCTGGCAGGAAGTTAGAATTCACTCCTGCTCCCACTGCTTTTTTATATCCCTTGGCCATTCTGTTTCTCTGTTTATGTATGGCAACATGTCTGAGTCAATGGCCTGATGAGTAACAAGTTGTCTAGTTTACTTTCAAAAAAACAGAAAAAGAAAAAGACTTGTGCAAATGAAATTATAGATTGCAGTAAAAGTCTCCACAGCCCAATGGATTCTATGAGTATCTACTATCCATCTAAAGACATACAGGATTTTCAATTGTTTAAATTCTGGAAGCCGTTGAAAATCCTGAGTAAACCTAGTGCCTGAAAATTCACAGATAAATTTTCTCCTGGAAGAATAATTATATATGTCTGTTGTTGCTACATCAAAGAGCCTTACTGAACATTCAAGACAATAATTGTTACAGAAGGCCTTTCACATTCAATACAATTATTATTACACAAGGCCTTTCACATGGGGCAATATTAGAGAGTGATAAACAATGAGGTCAGAAATGCAAGTGGTATAAAGAGCATAGAGTGGAATCAAGGAAGAAAAGCAAGGATCTTTTCTATATACATAGCTGTTTCCTTTGTTGGTGTTTAAGTGAACATAGGCTGTAAACCAGCAGTTGATAGCATGATATTGACCTGATCTTTAGGTTTTTGGTTTTGAGGGCATGATATTAGCATAGCATGATTTCAAAGTCTTGATCACAAGATCAGCCACATGATGATGGGTTAGATTGACATAGTCAGGTTGACAGGTTAGATTGGCACAGTCAGATGTGTTTTGTATTTTCTTATGTTTACATGGATGATGGAATGTCTCTGGCACTTATACCAGTGCCTAGAAAGATATTTTTTTAAATCAGCAGAAATTAGTTCAGAACAGGAGAGGGGAAGAGGAGAGGGAGGGAGGGAGGGAAGGAGGGAGAGAAAGTGGGGAGGGAGAGGGGGAGGGAGAGAGGAAAAGAGGGAGGGAGGGAGGGAGGGAGGGGGAGAGAGAGAGAGAGAGAGAGAGAGAGAGAGAGAGACAGAGACAGAGACAGAGACAGAGACAGAGACAGAGAGACAGAGAGAATATTCATATTTTCCAGTTCAATTCTCAGAAACAAACTTCTATATAGATTAAGAGTCTAAGAGTGGTGTACCTAATTCCTGGGGTGGACCAAATGTGTGGGTCCTATCTTCCTGCATTTGGAGCAAATATGGAGAACTCAAAAGCATTTTTAAAAAATGATTTAACATTATCCCCAAATCCAAATCATGTTACCATTGCCCCAGGCAAAAATTACCAAAAATATACTGCTAATAGATGATCCACATAGCTTATATTCCTCTTTCTCACCGATTGGCACCTGGAATTCTTGTTTTGCTTCTGACTAAGTGTTAGAAAAACATTTTCCTAATAGTAAGATGAATAGAATCAATTATCAAGAGATATGGTGTGCTCATTTTGCTAGTGACATTCAAGCAGATGTTGGACAAGCGTCTGTTCAGCATGCTTTAATTTGAATTCTTGCACTGAGCACAGGGTTGGACGTGCTATTGCCTTCCAAATATATGATTGTATGATATAATTTATCCAAGGGATTTGTCTCTTGCATTTCTAATTATGCTAATCATCTAATAACCATTGCCACATTTCACTATCACCATATGCGCAGTGAGCTAAACAAAGAAAGAGATATTGTTCCAAAGCTTCAGACATTATCAAGATTTGTCAGAAATTTATAGCATTCCATCATAATTGTCTATTGTCTTTGAGGCTTATATTATCTGCTGAAATAGGGTTCAAGTGTATGTCAGAAAAAAATAATTCTCTAGCTCTGGTGTCCACCATTTTAAGACTGAGTTTTTTCAAGATCCTCTTCAAGTATTTTTTTTTAAAAAAAAGAACTATTGTATTCATTTGTGGAAATTGCATATTTTTTCTCTGTGTAAAAATTTCATGATTAACTTATTTTAATGAGACTGTTGTTTTCCTGGCTTAGGCTAATAATTTACACAACCATAACAGGAAAACTGCCATGTGAAGGTGGCTTAAAAGTAGAGCATAATGTTTTCCCTCAATATCCCATACTTCCTGACTAAAACAACACTAATATAAACACTGCCTATCACTGCTAACCAACTAGGTGAAAATCTGAAAATTGAAATTTGCGTTTGACAGTTTTACTATCATTGTAAAACTGAACAACATTTACCTGAGATTTATCATTGATATTCTTGTCATTACTATTTTTTCTGGTTGTGATCATTTATGAAGCATCCTGACAACTTTAAGGATCCTTGCTGTATTTCTTTTCTTTTCTTTTTTTTTTTTCATCATCGTTGTTTTGTTGATTTACTATATATTGTCTTGAATCCACATGGAATGTGATGGTAGGTGTAATTAATTAAATAGATCAATACATGCCATAGTCTCTAGTAAGAAATGAATTCATCATTTAAAGCGAGTTTCATGGGCCCTAAAAAAGGCAAAGAAATATTAATTCCACTCCATCTTCTTTTTCTTACAACACGTCCAAGCCTGTCTCAAAAACACTGATTGGCTGTTGACAATTAAAAAATAGCTATGATGAAGCAGCCTAATAATACGAAGTAGGATAAATATGGGTCCAAATGTGTCACTTACTCTTCGTACTAAACGGATCAGAATTCTGTTGGTATCATTCTTCTGATAAGCATATTTCAGTTTTATTTGATGGATGTAGACTAGCTTGTATGAGTTTTTCACAATAGCTGTATTTTCTACTTTTCAAATTGGGGGCTGATCTTTGTAGAGCTCTCAATGAAAGTATCTGAAAGTATCCTCTATTTGCATTCAGCCTACAAGACCCATAAGAAGACAGTGATCACAGTCTGATAGAGACATACCAATTAGCAGATTAAACGGTAAAATGCATTACATAGCTACTTAAATTATAATTATAATATAATTATATATTATAGCTATATATTATATATAATGATATATTATAACTATGATTAAATTCTAAGCCATAATGTATTGTTCCAAATTTGCATATATCTAAATTACAACTTGCAAGATAAGAGATAACAAAAATCTTGTTATACCAAATGTCCGTATTGTTTTGTATTTAGTTATGCAGAAGTCCCCCCTCCCCAATTCTTCTCCAAGATCTGTATTTGGATATGTACAAATCAAGTAGTGATTCCATCCAAATGTTGGGAACAATGTCACCAACTTTGCTGAAGCAAGTTAACTTCAAATATCATTCTTCAGATATTTTACCCGAAGGGGATTTCTTGATGTCAATTCAAATTTCATTTGGATTATCAACTAAAAACAGTATAAAGAAGATCTTTTGTTGCCAAGGCAGCCTTTGATAAGAAATTCTGCCCCTGTAAAATTATTTTATTTGGTCTCGGAGTTTTGCCATGGATGGATGGGTGGATGCCCAAGATTTACCTTTAAAAACAGGTGAGAGATAATGGCAAATAATCTTCTAGTACCCACCAAAGAATTATGTAATCAAAGCAATTGCATTGACTCAATTTAAGATAGAGCGAGGCTAGCAGTAGACACTCAATACTTTTGGCCCAGCTTTTACTGCTTCCACAGCACTTCTCGGGGCCTTAAATCAGCTCAGTATCAGAAGTAATTATAGGAAGTGAGATGTTTTCCCTGAAATGGCTCTCCAATCCTAGGTCACATTAAAACGGAACTTGAAAAATGTACTTTTTAAAAGCCTGTATGCAGGCAAATGGTTCACCGAGATCACTTTAACCTATCTGTTTTATTTAGATGCCGTCTGCCTTCTATCTTGTCAAATGAGAAGGGAAATTGGAAAAAGCTGCATGCTGACTGACAGGGCCCATAAATTATTACTGTCATTTTCTCCTTCTGTGCCCAAAGGGATCATTTTCACATTTGAGAGCAGGTCATTTAAATTGAATAGATTTAAACAGTTTACATGTGGTTTTGAAACATACAAAGGTACCACTGAACTTCATGATTTTTCTGAAATATTTAGCACATTCACAAGTAAACTTGCAGATGGTATTTACAGTAAGATGATTAGGTATTGTGCAGGTAAAATATAAGTCATTGTATAGAAACTGCTCATTCAAACATGAACCCCATTTTAAATTTCAAAAGTAATTAAAGAATGGGTCTGACACTCAACAAAAACTTAATCTTAGAGTAAAAAACTCAAAAATGAAAAGTGGGATATGCTGCGGTTCTTTTTTATTTTCTTCATTTGTATTTGATCTTTTGTGTATTTCCATTGATTAAAGATTATCAAGACTATCTTCCCATCCTGCTTACAATCCTTTTGGACTGTTGCTTTCTGGCAGAAGATACAGAGCAATTATCAGCAAATATCCAGAGCCTGGATAGCTCAACAGGCTAAAAGCAGACTAAAGCCTGTTATTAACATCCAGCTGTCTGCAATTACCAGTTCGAATCTCACCAGGCTCAAGGTTGACTCAGCCTTCCATCCTTTCTAAGGTAGGTAAATTGAGGACCCAGTTTGTGCGAGCAATAAGCTGACTTTGTATAAAATATACAAAAGTATGAAGGCTATTGCTAAACGCATTGTAAGCCGCCCCAAGTCTCCGGAGAAGGGCGGCATATAAATCAAATTTTAAAAAAATTAAAACTCGGACCACACATTTTCTGAATAGTTTTTATCCCAGGGGTATAATTGCACTTAACAATGAACTAAAGGGCCACCATCAGTGAGCTGTTGGACAGTAGTACTTGGTCTGTTGTGTGGATGTTTAGGTGGTTTATGCATGGAGAATTGTGGTGGGCGGGAGTGTGTTTGGGGATTATTATGTGTGTTGGACCTGGTCTTTGGGTGTTAAGTGAATTTCGTTGTATGCATATACTGTGTATATATGTACAATGACAATAAAGTTTTTTTAAAAATTATTATTATTATTATTATTATTATTATTATTATTATTATTATTATTATTATTTAACCCATGCATTGATCGACATGTATAAATATGGAATACAAGTATCCTGATGAGGATATGCAACTTCCTGTTTTCTCCTGGCATTTTTCATTTGCCAATTAAATACTGACTTGGTCTTACCTGTTGAGAAACTAGTAAAGAAATAGATAAGATCCTGGAGTTATAAATGGATTTTGGAAAGCAATCTTGCAAGGTCTTGTTGATGATAGACAACCTAGCCCCCATCTCTTTTCCATCTTGAATTTCCAATTTCCAGATGCCTGACTCATTTCCAGGCTGTTGAAATGTTATCACTGATAAAACTTCTGCCTGTTCAGCATTTCATAGGTCTTAGAAGTGAGTCAGGTAACAAAGAACCAGTGAAGCAAGGCTGGAGTGAGCGGAGGACAGTGTCAAAAAATAAATGCCATGTCTACCCTTCATGCATACAAGCAGTGAATTCTCCATTTGATTCATTTCCATCGATTCCACAAGGACAATTTGCAATTGAAATTTGGGGTTTAGAAAAAGATTACACTAACATAAAAGATTAATTAAAAACTCACAAGATTGTTTACAGTTAGATTCATCATATTCCTGCCACTATTCAGACCCATCATGCTCATTCTAAGTGAGAGTTTGTATAGATTTGTTATTGTTGTTGTTTAGTCACTAAGTTGTGTCATGGACCATAGCACACCAGCCCCCCCCCCATTGTTTTCCACTGTCTCCTGGAGTTTACCCAGATTCATGGTCATTGTGTCAATGATGCTATCTAACCATATTGTCCTCTGCTGTTTCATTCTTCTTTTGCCTTCAATCTTTTCCACCTTTTCTGATGAGTTCTCTCTTCTCATTTGGTAACCAAAGTGTTTAAACTTCAGCTTCAGTATCTGTCCTTCCAAAGAACAGTTAGCATTGATTTCATTTAGGACCGACTGATTTCATCTCCTTGCAGCTCTCAAGAATCTTCTCCAACACCAGTTTGTATAGATGCAATTGAAATATAGCTCCAGCAGAAAAGAAAAAGTTGTATTAAGCTTAAAATTCAGGTAATAAATTCCATTTGTTTGCATCATTGTGCATGCAATTGTGGAACAAAGAGGAAAAGATGGCCAATGATAGATGAATCCAACACTGATGAATAAATAACAAGTTGTAACAATTTGGGTACATTCAGGAGGGAAAAATCTCACTATTCTCTGCATTTTGCCAACCCCAGAAATAATGTCTCAAGGAGTTTCATTAAAAGCCCCTTAATTTTAGACATACAGAACTCACTTATAATTAATAATAGTAGTCTGGGAATGTAAATTAGCTACAATGCTCAGAGAATGTTTAGTTCAAACAGGATGAATAACATCTCAGTTTTATTTCCATATAGCCAGTGCTCCAGATGGCCTTCCTCAATGGAGCATCATATTCTTCGTTGGTTGCATTTTAATTCCATAATTTCTGGATCATGCCAGTTGATGTCCTACACATCTGGAGAGAATAGGGTTACAGAGGACTCTTGTAGACCATCATAGTCTATTAATTGCCTAAGAAATCAGGGCTCTTTCAGCTACTTCCTTAATGATCAACATGCATGAAAGAGCATTTACAACCAAATCACCAGCTCTAATCCTGACAGAGCTGTTTCAAATGCTAAGGTTACCTTTTCTTCCAAAGTTTTTTCTATAGCTGATTTTAATAGCATTGCGTACAAGTAAAAATGGAACATATTATGTCTTGATCAGGGTTTGGGGTTTTTGTTTTGTTTTGCTTTTTGGTATCAGGAAAAAATACTTTATTCCCCTTGAACAGCTGGCAAATTGAAATCTTGGGTTCAACTGTGTTTAGGGCACAAGAGACTGATGCTGGAATTTGCTGACTATAAAGAACAGTGCTTAATCAACTCCAAATTGCTACAGATATTGTCATAATCTTGTATGCTAGAAAGGTTCAGGACAATAAAATCATTTTGTATTTCACTCAGTTTTTTAAACTCTTAGCAAAGCAGATGAATTCTAAAAATACTTTTTTTAAAAAAATAGTTTTATTTCAAAATACAATATTAATTGCATGTACCCATTTGGCACTGTTGTATTTTATTGAATAAAATACAAGTTATGTAAATAAAATAAAGTTGATTGTATTATTTTCCATTTAGCTTTACGGTATATAACTTCAAATATGTTCATATATATGTTTGTGTGATCATTCTAATGTGGCAATTCTCCACTCACATCTTATAGAAAATCTAGTGATCTCAAACTTTTTACTTTCTTTCTTCTTCTTCTTCTTCTTCTTTTTTTTTTACTGTTCATCTACATTGGTAAGTCTCCCAGAGTCACAGCGTTTGCACAATATTTGTAGTTAAAAGGGGGAAGTTCTCCCACTGAAAGCACTTTGTATTTGTTGAAATAAAGAAACATCAATTATATAAAGTTAATTTTGCTTCTATTACTGCTTCTTAAAGATCATATTATAGCCACAATTACATGGTACATATGGATGGTATTTTAAAAGGCTATCTAGACATTTACATACACAGCTATCATTTCTTCAGCTATTTGGTGAAGTTTATATTACACAACACAACTTTTGAGGACAATTACAAGAAAAGTTCATAATCTCTCTATAATTTGACAGGCTTCTTTATAATCTCACAATGTTTTTTTTCTTTAAAAATCACACCAAATAAGACAAAGATTGATGTTTTCCCCAAATAGTGTTCCCTGATACAACTGCCTGAAATTTGAAAAGATTTATCTTGTAAATATAATCATATTCAGCCTTTTTTCAAATTTAACCTTTAAAAAAGTCAGTCAATGAAACTTAGCATCAAAACCCTTACAGCAATATGACAGATGTTGTGAAGTGGTGATAGATTTAATTAATTTGTGATGTTCCCATGAGCCCCTATGTAAGATATAAACATCTGGATTCCTGAAGTTGCACATATCTTTGTTCTGCATCAAAACTTAAATGAAATCTTTCTGATATATATAACCATCATAATTTTTTTAGAATAAATGTTTTAACTTTGTTTTTTCTTCCATTCAATTATATCTGATTCTTGGAGACTGCCTGGACCAACCCCTGCAGTTTTCTTGGTAAAGTTTTTAAGAAGTGATTTGCCATTGCCTCCTTCCTAGGGCTGAGGGGAAATGACTGGCCGAAAGTCTCTAAACTGGTTTTGTGTGTAAAACGGGATAGAACTCACAGTCTCCCAGTTTCTAGTCTGATGCCTTAACCACTACACCAAATTGACTCTCTCCTACTATTAAGACTCATTTATATTCCCAGGATATGTAAACAGACAGGGACTATCTACAATTGCAAATTATGGACGGGGCAAAAGTTTATTCTGACAAAAGAATTCTTTTTGCAAACAGATATTCTCTCTGCACCACCTCTGCCCCAGGGGTTTCTCTACATATAAATACCGTATTTTTTGGAGTATAAGACGCACCTTCCCCCCCCAAAAAGAGGGTGCAATTCTGGGTGCACTGAATGTAGCCCCACCCAGCCTTGCAAACAGAGATTTCAGAGGCTTCAGAAAAAAAGCCTCTGAAAGGCTTTTATCTAAAATAATATGGCAAGCCACAAAAGAAGTATCAGTAAAGGCTCTAACCAAACTATGTTAACAAATCTGGAGAATGACACAACAGATCAGAAGAGGTTAATCTACATACCAACACCAAAGAAAGGAGATTGAACAGAGTACAGATAGTCCTTCAGAATAAAAGCCTCTGAAAGAAGCTTCAGGGAAAAAAAGCCTCTGAAAGAAGCTTCAGGCAGAAAAAGCCTCTGAAAGAAGCTTCAGAAAAAAAGCCTTTTTGGAGGCTTTTCTTTTCCTGGTGAAACAGGAAGTTCAAGCTTTTACTCCATTCTACTAACTAGAAAACTCCTTGTAGAGTTTTCAAGTTTCCAGGAGCCTGGATAGCTCAGCAGACTAAAAGCATTGTGACACCAGCTGTCTGCAATTACTGTAAGTTCGAATCTCACCAGGTCAAGGTTGACTCAGCCTTCCATCTTTTCTAAGGTAGGTAAATTGAGGACCCAGTTTGTGGGGCAATAAGTTGACTTTGTATAAATATACAAAAGTATGAAGGCTATCGCTTAACGCATTGTAAGCCACCCTGAGTCTCTGGAAAAGGGCGGCATATAAATCAATTTTTTTTTAAAAAGTTACTTTTTAAGAAGTAAACGTGGTGCTCATCTCCATTTCTTGAGGGAGTCAAGCATTGTCCAAAAACATTTTCCATGGTTATGTGGCCAGCATGGTTATACACAAAAGGCACAAGGAACACTGTTAACTTCCAACCAAAGATTAATGGTACCTATTAATCTACTTGCATTTGCATGCTTTCAAAGGTGGGCAAGCGCTGGGGCAGGAACAGGAGCTTACCCTATTGTGCAGTGCTCGGGTCTTAAAGTTGGGCTGTCAGCTTTCCAGATGACAAGCTGAGTGTCTTTAACTACTGAACCATCATGTCCCCAATTCAATATATTCTACTATAATGAAGTTTTCATAAAGTCCTGGAAATCACCTATATTCTGTTCACACCTGTAAATGCTTTCTCAATGACCAATTCAGTCAAAGCAATTCATGATGGAATTGTGAATACAGCAAACAGAAGCTAAATTGTTGTGTACCTCAACCTAAGATTTAGGGCATTTCACCACTGTGCAGAAGTTGTATCCACCCATCTGGAAAGGACATACAGTAGATGAGATGTGCTACCTTGCTGCATTTACTACCTCTGTTTCAAATCACTGCAATCATCTGATTTCCCTCCAAGGATAAATAGATGTTAGATATCTTAAGGTTGCCTTCCAACAAGTAAGAAGTAAGGAGGAAATGTAACACTGATACAGCTGCAAATTATGTAACCATCTCTCTTCATCAGCTGACAACAAGATAAAGGCAATGTCCTAGGGACATGGCAGGAAAAGATATTACTAGGCTATGTTTGCCTGTAATTAGATGCAGATTACAGGTAAAACTCATATGCAGGAACTATAATCTGGAAGACCACAGATTACCTAAAGTTATTTTGGTTATTCAAGTTTTCATTTGCTTAGTTCTCTCCCAAACTCTGAGGGCTTTACACACCCTGGCCTTGCCCTGCTGTAGTGCTTTAATGTAGCTGCTTGCTGTTACATGTCTTCTAATGGAATACCTTTGCCTGACCCCTTCCTGCATCTCCAGCATCTGAAGCAGATAGAAATCCCACTGCTGGTGAACAAACGCTGATAAAATAAATCAGATAGCCACCTCCTAGATCTAGAGCGTGGAATGCATTACTAGGGAAATCAGCCCTTGACCCTTGAGCTAAATCAATCTCCCAGGGAATAAATAGCATTGTTTTAAAAATAATAAAAGGAGAAACGAACATAGAAAATATTCCTTTGATGGCTTTAAATAGCCATATGTTAGATATCGAAACATAGGCAATATCCAGGAAGGATTTCCCATAGAAAAAGCATAAAGGACATTCTACGATTCTCAAAGGGACACAGTGGCTCAGTGGCTAAGACACTGGGCTTGTCAATCGAAAGGTCAGCAGTTCAGCGGTTCAAATACCTAGTGCCGCGTAACAGGGTGAGTTCCCGTTACTTTCCCAGCTTCTGCCACGTGTTTGAAAGCACGTAAAAAATGCAAGTAGAAAAATAGAGGCCACCTTTGGTGGGAAGGTAACAGCGTTCCGTGCGCCTTTGGCATTTAGTCATGCCGGCCACATGACCACAGAGACATCTCTGGACAGCACTGGCTGTTTGCTTTGAAACAGAGATGAGCACCACCCCCTAGAGTTGAGAACGACTAGCACATCTGTGCGAGGGGAACCTTTACCTTTAACTAAGATTCTCAGCAGACACAAGATGATAAATCTATTATGCCTTCATTCATTCATTCAAACCATTTATATAGCTGCCCATCTTCTAACCAACTCTGGATAGCTCCCAATTAAAAAGAGTGTTAGTTAGATAAAAGGCAATTTTGATGCAAAGAAGATCCAGTCTACAGAAAATACATAATTTACTCAGCTTGCATACAGAATATAAATATCATAAACCATAAAACATTTAACTAGCAGAATAACTATTCTGTGTTCCTCCATAGAATGGATGACCCTTGGATCAAATGTTATCTATGTGCATTACCTGGAAAATCTTGCTTCTTACGAATTCTGGCTTTCAGCTCATTTTTGAAACTGAAAGAAGAAGATAAAACTCATTTGTTTTCTAGCCTGTTATCCTGCAACTTGGCTAGATTTTTAAAAAGGAGGAAAGCTTGCCTTTATTGAAAGGTAGGGGAGTAAGGGAGTCTGTTTCTTGCGTACAGTAGTTGCTCAAACACTTGATCTCTTGCTTTAGACTGAGAGAAGTCTATATATCCCCTATATGGAAAATCTTGTGAATGCTCTGGGTGGCATTAAAATCCTTAAAGACTACACAAGACTGACTTTCTTTAGGTTTTAGTGTCTATATTCCTTCTCCTTTATTGCTGTTTTCAGTAAATAATGAAAACTTATTCAAGCCTCCGTATCAATATTTTATGTGGTCAGCACAGTCCAAATATAAATTAGCTACATCAAATATACTTTGCTATAAGTGGGATTTTATTGAGAAAGTGGGCAGAGATAGCATGAAATAGTCGAATGGAAGGTGTTGAGGACAGAAGACATAAGAAATACAGCATAACACTGCAATGGGCAATATTTCCATTTGTTGCTTCAGCCATGTCTTCTCTTCTCTTCTCTTCTCTTCTCTTCTCTTCTCTTCTCTTCTCTTCTCTTCTCTTCTCTTCCTCTCCTCTCCTCTCCTCTCCCTTTCCCTTTCCCTTTCCCTTTCCCTTTCCTTTTCCCTTCCCTTCCATCCCTTCGCTTCCCTTCCCTTCCCTTCCCTTCCCTTCCCTTCCCTTCCCTTCCCTTCCCTTCCCTTCCCTTCCCTTCCCTTCCATTCCATTCCATTCCATTCCATTCTTTCTATTTCTATTTTCTTCTTTCCATTTAGTTTTTGGTACTAATGCTCCTGCAATCAAGTGTCCTTGTAGATCCTCCCAATAGGAGGATGAAGGATAGGAGAATTACTACTCCAGCAAACTCTATTCTTGATTATTCTTGGCTTTAGTTTTATAACTAAGGATTTAGAGGGTTTTGGGCTAAAAGCCACCCAAACAAAACAAATAATACGTGCTTGTTGCAAAATCGGTATGTAAGCCTATCACACAGTAGGATTTGGGGATCTCATTAAGACATATAATTGTGTCTTTCAAGTGGAAGTTATAGAACCATCTGTCTGCAATAGTTAAATTTAGATTTGGGGGTTGGACCTGATGGCCCCTTTCAACTTTAGTGTTCTGTGAGAACTTCTAAAGTAGAAAAGTGAAACAATTATTATTATTTTAAAATAAATAATTAAATCTGAACCATGGATGACCATTTTTAAAATTATTTGGCATAATGCATTTTATTCTAGCGTACTTTTTTCTGTCCAGAAACTGCTTTTACTGGTGAAACAAATATTTTACTTGAGGTTCCACTTTTGTTATATTTCAGAACTATTGTGTGCTGCGATGTTTCAATACAATGAAAGAAGGACAAGCAAGCAAGAATGTTAATGTATTTTTTGGTGGCCCTTCGGCTTTTCCTGGTCTCTGAGTTTTTTAGTTTCAGGATTCAGAATAGCTGGGAGGCAAAATGTATTTCCCCACATTAATTGGTTTTTGTTATCTATCTCTGTGGTAATGAATGCAAATTATTTTAGGGTAGCTTGCACTTGCATTAACTTAACATAATATCAATTATTTATGGACAAAAAACATGTTCCACTCTTCACCCACATCCCAGGGCGAAAGAAGAAAACCATGATTCTATTGGACACACTATTAAGCAGAATGTTCCCCACTCTGTTATCACTTACTTTTCTTCTTTAAAAAGGCACTCTTTAAAAATGTATACAAATAAAAGTAATACATTAAAACAGAGAAATTATATTGGAATAATTTAATTTTAGAAAAACTCTGTTGTGGAATTGAATGCAACAAAGAAAGGAAACACTGTGTTTTTCATTTAAAAAAAAAGATTTATTAAGTGCCATCAAGTTGGTGTCAACCCTTAGCCACCATGAAGGTAGATTTTCTCCATGTCTATCTATCCCTAACTTGTTTTTTCAACTCTTGCTGTTGTTCATCCTTTTCTTTTCCCAATATTAAAACTTCTCCAGAGAATTGGGACTTTGCATAATGTGTCTGAAGCAGGATATTTGAGCCTGGTCATCTGTTCCTCCAATGAGACCTCATTTGGTTAATTATCCATTTGTCAAATATCTATGGAGATTCTCAGTCATCCACGTCATGGTTTCTCAAAGGTGTTTTTTCAAGAGGCAACTGGACTTTCTGGTTTGTCTTTGAAGATGTTTCACTTCTCATCCAAGAAGTTGGATGAGAATCAAAACATCATCTTCTTGGACCAAGAAGCTCTCAGAGCAAAGAAGATTCTTGGATGAGAAGCGAAACATCTTCAAAGACAAACCAGAAAGTCCAGTTGCCTCTTGAAAAAGCACTTTTAGGATATCCATTTGTCAGTTTTCTTAGTCTATAGTATTCTCAGCAGTCTCCTCCAACACCAAATTTCAAAAGCATAAATGCTCTTCCTAACCTGCTTCTTCAGAGTCCAACTTCCATAAAAGGTCATTGCCTGCACCATTAAGTTCTTTGTAGGTATAGAGGCACCATAGTATCTAAATGTCTTTTCCAAGGCCTTCATGGCTGCTCTATCAGGAGCTAGTGTTTGAAGTGTTCCTTAACAGTTTGTTCCTTTATTGTTGATGGTTGATCCTAAAAGGCAGAAGCTATTTATAAGTTCAGTATCTTTGTTGTCAATTCTAATTTGCTGTACCAGTTGTTATTTGTTCGTCTTTATATTTAGTTTAGCTCAATTTTTGCACTGTGCTCCTTGATTTTTATTACTGTAGCTTGCAGATACGTTGCATTTTCAGCGTGCATCTGAATAATTTGAGCATAGTGCAGGTTATTGATGTTTCTTCCTCTGATTTTAAAACCATACTCATTTTCATGAAACCCACTTTCCCCTAATATACGAGGGGAGAGCTTTGTCTCACTCCTTCGTCAACTAGAAGCTCAGTCTGTTTTATCAGGTTCTGTCTGTAAGGGGCTTTCTTACCTTTTGCCCTTTGCCAATGGGATGCATTGGGATTCTCATTTTTCTAAGCACATTCCATAGGATGACATGACTGATACAATCAAAGGTTTTTGTATAATCCATGAAACACATACTGAGCCCTGTTAAGGTTTCTTCTCTCTCTCTCTCTCTCTCTCTCTCTCTCTCTCTCTCAGTTATCCAAAGGGCACCAATAATGATGTCTCATGTTCTTCAGCTTTTTCTAAACCCAGCTCAAACATCTAGCAACTTTTCAAATAGTACTCTGAGATTTAAAGATTTTTGGATGATCTTAAGCATTGTTTTGCTGGAATGTGATCATTTACATTGATAGTTATATAAGTTATTTATTTTTATGGTGAAATCCATTTTTTTTACTACCGGTTCTGTGGCCGTGGCTTAGTGGGCGTGGTGTGGTTTGGTGGGCATGGCTTAGTGGGTATGACAAGAGAAGGATACTGCAAAATCTCCATTCCCACCCCACTCTGGGGCCAGCCACAGCTGGTATTTGCCGGTTCTCCGAACTACTCAAAATTTCCACTACCGGTTCTCCAAATTGCTCAAACTTTCTGCTACCGGTTCTCCAGAACCTGTCAGAATCTGCTGGATTTCACCCCTGGTTGCCTCATTGAAAATTCTAGGAAAATTACTTTTCTGAAAAAGAAAAAAACCACATTAAAACAACAATTATGAACATCATCATTTCATCTATATTACAGTGAACCATTGCCAGTCTAGGCTGAACCAGTGGTATCACCCTTGAAGCCCTGGAACTGGAGAGTTTCTGGACAAGCATCACTTTCCCTGCTGGGATTCATCTGAATCTTTTCTCTCTTATCCAATATGTTGGATTCACAAATCTTTTATACATTGTTAGATAGGTGTAATCTTTTTTTGAAGAAGAAAAATAGAAAGTTCATACTTACTCAGCATTACTCTTAATACTTCTCTTATTTATGTGTTGATATTTTGTACATGTGTGTGAGAGGGATTAAGTAATTTCAAAAGCATATATAATTAAGAACTCCAACCTTCATTCGTGCTTCATGAAGAATACCCATGCAATCAATCCATGCAAAAAAGAAACAAAGCAGCTTATGCCAAGACTGTGCATTAGTCTGGCATAATGTGTGATTTCCAGTAGCCTTACAAAATATATACATTTTAAATTTTTATTTAATACAAAATTGCATAGCAGCCAAGAACATTTGTGACATCTCATCAATATAATCATGAGCAAGAAATGGTCTCACCTTGTAAATGCCATTGTTCCTATTGAATTATGTTATAACTCCTTATTAAGTATACCATATTTACATACAGTATAAAGTTGCAATTTTCAGTCGTGATCATTGTTCACCAAAGCAGTAAAGATTGAATGCATAGTATCTATATTCAATAACATTCATATAGAACATCTATAAATCATAATTCTATTCCCCCATAGACACTCAATGAATATTTGAATAATATATAACACCAATTCAGACAATATGATTTACTCAGTGGGAGCAAAGATTCATAAATGAAAAATTAAGTCAGATCTCAGTAACATTTACTGTATATTTGTCAAGAGAGTGAAAAAATTATGTCAAGAAAAGAGATTTGAATAAATCCAAAGTTGTGTCCTAATAAATCCAAAGTTGTGTCCTAATGGATGGTCCCTCACTTTATTTCTGATCACATTGAAAGTTAGGAAGGGCATGAATTATAGCTAGTCAGTTTCACATATTCTGCCTATTTTTAGCAAACTTTCAACCCATACCCATTTGTGGCTTATCCTCTTTTTTGCTTTTCTCCCTCTGTTCTATTTAATCAACAAAATCAGCTCACTACACCTCTCTAGGTCTATTGATTTTTGTAACATACTTCACGACAACCTGCAAAAAGAAGCCAAAAATGTGCTGCCTTTTTATTCTTTGAGTGATACTTTCTTTTACCATAGATGACAAAGTGATAGATGTACTTAGTTAACTTCCTACAAAATCATTAATGCCACCCTTACCAGCTGGCTGCCCAGATATTGGTTAAATCGCTGTCATGCATTTTGCTACACGAAACTCTGCAATACTGAGTAAGCAGACCATTGATTTGCTTTCCGGGCCCATAAAGAATAATAGATATGAAATGTCACAACTAAAGTGGAATGACTGTCCATGTACTGTATTGTATCAGACATTTTACTTATTTGCCATCAGTAGGAAATGAAACAGTAAATTATTACTTTTTTGAGGGCAAGGGCAAGACATGAAAATATGACATTAACCTGTTTTTAATGAAAGCCTCCTTGCATTAAGATAGGGCAGGGGAAAAAATACAATTAAGATTCTGCAGATGTAGGAATCTTTGGTCCATATTGCAAATATTTGCAACTATGAAGGACACTTACTTTTTGAAGTCAAATCTTTTCTGCTTCAAAAAGCTGGATCTGTTCATTCAGCTGGCTCAATCTTGCTTCCACTTACTTCTTTATTCTACTGCTCATTTTCTGCTCCATTTAATAACAATACTGACTGAAGACTCAAAGATTTAATACCAGCACTTCACTACATGTGATTAAAAACTTCACAAAGGCTGCCTGTCCCTCTGCCAAGTTGAGTATCTGACACTGCAGTCAGAAGAAAAGGAGCTGGAAAGAAGGGTATGAAGCTTAGGAAAATCTGCTTCCAGATGTTGGACAACCTCAGATGCAAAATTGAGAAGACCAGTGAGGATCTTCAATCTCCTCACTGATTTTGCTAATGCCCATTTACTTGCTACTCCTGGCTCTCAATTTGCACTCAAGCACTCAAGACAGAAAAGGGTAATTGATCTTTTTTCTTGGTCTTATCACTCCTCATTCTTCCACAGGAGAATCATACACCTACTGGATTCCCTGACCTTACAGCAGTCATGAGTTGAACTGATTTATTTCTGTCTCCATCCATTTGAAACTGCAGCAAAACTAGCACTGTATTTTCTTTGATGAGGTTTCGAAATGTTGAGCCTGGATGCAAATCTGCCAATTTTCACATTGGTAAAAATTCCTGCCTCATCCCTACTAACTTCTTAATTTTACCCTTCACTTAATTCACCTGGGTTATGCTACACTGAGAAGAGTTCCAAGGATGTGCAAACATTCAGACTAGCTTGAATTAGTAATGGCTATATTTTTCCTTACACTTACTGCAATTTGCTGCTGCTGCAAAAAAACCAAAAAAACCCAAAAAGCATATCACTGAAATATTAAAGGTATTGCACAAAATGCCTGAGTGCAAAAACTGCCAGCATGCTCTCCTTTCAGGTTAGTAGCTTGCGGTGGCTTATAAACAAAAATAGAAAGAAAGAAAGAAGGAAAAGAAAATGATATTGAAATAGTCTATGTATGTATATTTTAAAAATCTGGTGCACCTGATGCATCCTTTCTTTCCTGCCACCAGCAAGAGTAAGTCAAAGCTTCATCAGGTCAAGACTAGATTACTGTAATGAGTTCTACTTGGGGCTGCCTTTGAGGACAAACTTCTTCAGTGAAGAATTTAGCTGAAAGGTAAGAGCAATACAGCAATGCTATTCCTGTATGAAGATTCTGCATTGGGTGCCCATGTTTCTAAGTTTAATTCAATGAACATTAAACTACAAAGTCGATGGGTATATCTGTGTGTTCATGCTATATTTGATACCGTCTTTTCAAATAATATTTGTCATTTTGTGCAATCCATCCTTGTGATGTTAAGAGGTAGGAATTGGATCTGCTCCCTTTTAGTTTTAAGGAAGGTGACAAAGATTACGATTTTTGGAGTCTAATGTTAATGCACAATTTTGCACTGAATTCAGTGAAAAAAATTAATGCACTTAACTGTATACAGTATGAAGTATGTATTATTTATTGTTTATATATTTACATATATTGATTGAATTCATATGGCATATCCATGAGCATGCCGCAAGTATGCATTATATCAGCACACAAATGTTCTGACCGGTGTATCTGCATCAGATGTCAATATTCAAGAGGGTAATGATGAGCCTTATGTAAGGACATCACCATGCTCATGTTGCCATTTGGCATCATAAAGATTTGCTGAAACTACCTGGAGTCATTTGAATGGTATAATATAAATATAATACATATATACACCAGAGGTGGGTTTCAGCAGGTTCTGACCAGTTCTGGAAAACCGATAGCAGACATTCTGAGTTGTTCAGAGAACCGGTAGTAAAAATTCTGACTAGCTCCAGCCCCATCTATTCTCTGCCTCCCAAGTTCCAACTGATCGGGAGGAAATGGGGATTTTGCAGTAACCTTCCCCTGGATTGGGGACAGAATGGAGATTTTACAGTATCCTTCCCTTGCCATGCCCACCAAGCCATGCCACGCCCACCAAGCCACACCCACAGAACTGGTAGTAAAAAAATTTGAAATCCACCACTGATATACACACACATATACAAACATACAAAGAAGGAATAGCAATTTTTGTATGTAGATGGGATGTCCTTGTAGCAACCATTCACTGTTATTGTTATTGCAAATGGCTAGAGAAATATACAAAAAGTGGATGGTCCACTAATAGATTTTCTTTCCCTTCTAATTAGCGTTGGGCAAGCATTTTGGTGTGTGTTGTTCTCTGTTTTTCTTATTTTGAAAATTTGGCTGTTTTGGAAAAACTAACTAGGGCTGTTAATAGAATTTCATGAAATTCCAGGGATGTAACTAGACTTGAGAAGCTGAAAAAAATATATACCCTGAAAGAAGGCAATGGCAAATCACGTTATATAGTTGCCAAGAAAACTACCTTGGATATCTCTATGGAGTCATCAGAGGTCAAACATGACTTGAGGGAGTCTTTTTTTTTTTTAATACTGATTGACTCAATACTGTTGTCTCCAGTCTATGCTCAATATTTCCAGCTTGGCAAAAGTAAGGTCAGCTTCTAACAGCATTAGAGGGACTGGGAATACAAGTGTAGTAGAAGTGCCCTCAAGGGAGAAGCAGATGCAATACAAAAACAGGAAGTACAGATGTGAGAAGAATACCCCCCCAAAAAAAAACACCCTGTAGAAATATTGGAAAACTGACAAAAACATCAAAAGCGACAAGAATCTTAAACAAACACAAACAAATTGGGGGGAAATTGCCCTTAATCCCCACCCTCAACAAGGCTTTACATTTTTAGTAGGTGTATAGTAGGATCAATTAATAGGATATGCTAGGAATTTAGCAATAGCTCTGAGATCCATGGTAGACAGAGCTAACCTCTGATTTGGGGTGTGAAATCAAAGGAAGACAAACAACATGGTTTTAAAAAATTATAATCACCTAAATAAATGTATAATTTTAAAGAGTTAAAGTTATGCAGTTAAAGCTGATTTTTTATTTAAAAACAACTTCCCACAACAAACACATAATTTGTATTTACCTGGCAGATGAGTGAAATTAGATAGGAAGCGAATGGCTCCATCTGTCCATTCAAAGTCCATATTATTGAAAAGAAGGATTAATTAACCCAGAAGGAGATGTGGAAGCAAGATTAAAAATAGGATTTCCTGCCAACCAATTTTCCCATCCTGCAGTCAAACTTTTGCAGCTCCTTATTGTGCTGAGGGTGAGAAATTGCAACACAAAAAGCAAGCAGTAAAAGAAGGTTCTTCATTTCATAATTGTGTGCTTCTTTTGCATTTTAAATATATACTGGAGTCCCATCTTTGTTGTTTATTTGATTGTGGTGACATTGTAATAGTCGTCTGGCATTCTTGCTTAGGACTGCAAGCTCAAACTTCTTACCTCAGCAGTAAACATAACAGCACAAGCCACTAGAAATCTTTAGAAAGCTGAAAATGATCACTGTAAACTGTCCTAGTTTAGGGGAAAGTAAATTCATTAATGCAAGAAAGCAATTATTCACTATTAAAATCTGCTTTAAATTATGGCCACAGAGGATGCTTTTGGCTGACGAACTAACATATTATTCATGGCCCACAAAGATCAGAATCTTAATTTCTCCTATAAAATAGTAACCATTCATTCTGTGGTAGATCTGTGGCTACATCTGAAGCAAATGTCCCTTACTTTCATTGAGCTTTAAAGAAAATAGAAAAGGAGAAGAAAATAATCAAAAAGTGAAATAGGGATCACCTTCAAAGTGTCTCATGTAGCTAGAAATAAAATAATTTTGTTTCATGGAGTGATCTATTTTAATGCTTTTTCTCCCTTCAGACTTAACAGCTTTCGGAAAAGAAACTTAAAATCTACAGTTTAAGGGGAAGAAGAGGGATGTTTGTACTCTTTCTGGATGGGGTTGAGGGAGGAGGCAATATAAGGCAAAGCCCAATAAAAAGGGAGCACAAAAGGCAGTGTATCATGGTTTGTTTTGATCTTCCTCCTTCTATAATTCATCAAATATGAATCAGCCAAACAAAAAAGAGTCACAACTCTTATTAATTTATTTATTTGTTCACCCAAACAAGTTACGGAAAAGCTTGTGGAACACCATTTTTAGAATCATTCCCAATAGCCAAAGGAAGCATCTGTGCTTTCTTTTATGTAATGTTTTGTATCTGTGTGGTTGTTTCTGCACTCCGTATGAGTCTGATCAGAGGTGGGTGTCACATACTGTAACAATCGTTTTGCTCAGCAAACAGACATGTGACTGTGTGCATTAACGTGCGGACGGTGTCAAAAACATGGCAATTTGCTCGCAGGTGCCTTCCACGCATGCATGCAACATCAAAAATACAGTGATAAAGGACGGGATTGCACACAAACTGGTTTGAACCGAAACCAGCCCACCACTGACCATTTTAATTTTGTTTGTTTGTTTGTTTGTTTGACCCATTTCTAGTGGCTAAGACTCTTAGCAGCTCACTTGCTAGGTATGTACATGAGGGTCTAACGTCTTTTACTTACTTTACTTGCATGCTTGGAAAGAATGGAAAGATAAAGATATTCAAAAATTGAACTTCATTCCTGTTGACTGCATCCATGCCATTTTCTTAGCTATGTGATGAAAATGCTTCAGGGATGGTGTCTGTTTTTTTTTTTTATTTGTTTTGTTTCAGTTCTCAATGTAGCCTACAACTCTAAGATTTCTGGGTGGTCTCCATTCCAAACACTAGCCTGGAATGACCTTTCTTAAATTGCAAGTTCAGAAAAGATGAACCAGGTGCTGCCACCTGCTGGTGCCTTTTTTACATATTTGTCTTACATTTATTCATTAAAAAAAAAGTTAATTTGTCCTGCCTTTGTAACAGTATCAAGTCTTCCAGCTGACTCATAAAAATGAATTTTAAAAAGAATACAGTACAAAGTAATATATTTACCTAAAAGGAAAAGCAGCTTAAATTTAAATTGGCCTTACCTGAACCCCCACCCGAACTCCCAAAAACAAAGCTAAACAGAAGAGAAAATGTACTTCCATTAGACAGCAAACCTAAGATCACCTTTTTGGATTAAAAATTGGTTAGACCAATTTATTGACATGGGAATCAATGGCAACATGACTGCCCCTGGGAGATTAGTGGCCTTCCCTATGCTTTTTGATTGGACAACAGACTTGTAGTTTAGATGGGCCAGGTGTCTGATATAGCAGGGCACTGCTTAGATCATTATGCTCCATTTAAAAAATGGATTTATTGGCACAAACAAATGTTCATCATTTAATATTACTGTTGTAGCAGCATGAAGCAGAATAAAATAGGAGTGACAATTTTAAAAAAGGAAAGATTTTCATCGTCAAACTTGATTTCTGATGACAATGTGGATGTGGTGTAACCAGGTTTCTTTCTTAGCAAATGTGCAGAAAGAGTTTGCCTTCTTGCAGGATTTGCCTTCCCATATAATCTACAGCCTTAGCAGTCCCTCATCCTGGGGGATTTTCCCAGACTGGGGGAGCTATTTTTAATTTTAAAAAATGATGTCAAACTAACTTGATCAGTGGCTAGCCATAGACTAGCCTGTACTTTTTCCAATCATAATCAGCATTAGTGAACTATATAGTTGCAGTCCTTAAACAACAAACTTCCAAATACTTATTGTGAACTTCTAATCTAGAACTTCTCATAATTTCTCAAGAAGAAAGAGAGATGGCTAATGGGATATACTCAGGTGGAACCACATTGCAGTTGGGTCTCAAAACCAATTTAATTTGGGGGCAAAGAAATATGGAAGGACTGTAGTATTCAATTTCTCCAGTAGGAAACAAAAAGCATCAGAACATTTTACAGTACTGGAATCTATTTATTTCCTCTCTGCAGCTTCAGTTATACTGGCTGCCAAACCACAATTTGCAGCTCATAAACTTTGCATTAATATTCTTAATATGAATGGTGCAGGGGTCAAATGCACATTCTTATTTATTTATTAGATTTATGTCCTACCTTTCATTCAGGAATCATGTACAAAACGCTGCAGTTTTTGAAATCTGTAAAGGAAATTGAATTTAGAGGACTATTGACCCAAAAAGGACTCAATGAGCATCTGTGGTGAAGAACCTGGGTCTTTCCACTCTTAATCCAACACCTCAACCCTCCTATCTTTGGGCTTGAAGCAAAATCCAAAGTGTCCTCTCCTCTTCTCTCCTCCAATATCCCACACAGTAACTATTCTGTTTGATTCCTCCATTACCTGATGAACATCAGTAGCAGTGGACACACTCAGATATCAGTTTTGTGAGCACCTTAATCACTGTATCACACTGATTTATAGTTTGCAATTATCTGGCTCAAGATAGATTTTTGCCAAACACTTAATACTTTGCTCTATTAAAAAGCAACTGGAAAAAAAAGTTTTAAAAGTGTTATTATTAAAAAGTGAACTGGATTTTTTACTACTTTTATGGAGCTTTAAGAGCATACTGACTCCCAAATATAGAAATAATTAAGGGAAGACTGATTGATTAGGGGAAGATTGTGATACTATGAATGGTGGGTCCCTTATTTGAAGTTTACATATATAAAAGCTTCCATCCATTTAAATCCCATATTTCCAGATCTGTTTCAGCCTTTGATACAAAAAGAAGCAAAACTGGAATAAGTACTTAGGTGATATAAAGGATGGCATTATTTAGTCCATCCTGCAGAGCTAAACAGGATTGATCATGGTTAGATTTGGCTGGAAGGAGATGATTTTAAAAAACCCTCACAGGTGTGATCTACACTTGGAAAATCATCATCATCATCATCATCCTGGAGACAAACTTTTTCTAAATTGTTGCCAGAAAAACAAAATGGAGATGTTCTTAAACATGTCAAGAGTTGATTACTAAGACTTAAATTTCCCTAATGTTGCACACCTGTCAAAGTCCCCCTCTGACAAAAGCACTGGAGAAGAACTAATGAGACACTCTTCATGTTGATTCAGATACAGAACATCGCACAGAAAACTTGATGTTCTACAGATGTGTGAATTGTACTTTTTTAATGTTAAATTCCTCAATGTTGTGATTATCTTTGACTACTATTGATGATACGGCCTGTCTTCTGCTTTTATTTGATGAGCATTATTTTTTTCAAAATAAATTCTTTCAACAGGTATTTGGTGTCTATAACAGGCTGAAAATCCTTCTTGAAAATCCTATAGTAGTAGGGGACAGTAAATTAAATTATAATAAAAGATCTTAAATTCTGAGACCTCCAGTTCTAGAAGGTAATAAGTTAAGGTACATGGACAATGATGTCAGATACTATTTTTATGTGTATATAAACATTACAAATCAGGACACAAATCCTAGAAAGCATGCTTTTTCTTTATACTGAATACTTACTAAAAGGTTCATGAACACAAGGCCAATTTGTTTAGTTAAGATTATCTATCTTTACATCTGACTCTTTCTCTATAGGCATACAGTAGATGGTGTTTTTCGATTGCGTCTTGTAAGAGTGCTGCTAAGTTCATGGCCTTTGACATTGAGAAGCTTCATTTGTACTAGAGTGTTTATTGGGTCAAACATCACTTCCTCCTCATGGAACTATTGCAGTGTAAATCCTTGTTCAGATGTCTGAATCAGCCCTACATTTTCCTCAGCTGATCTATATACAAAACAATTTTTATGGAGTGGGATTTTAAACCTGCATTTAATGTTTGATAGAGTAGTTACCATGGCTGTTATGCTTGCTTTAGAAAATCCTCTTTTCAAATTACTCTGAATTTTTCAGAGTAATTGAAAAAAGAGTAATGGCTTAACACCATTGGATGACCTTCTCACTACAATTAGGAGAACATAAGTCAGTTCTGATAATAAGAAATAATGAACCAAATGTTCTGTTCAAAACACAAAGCAGATGCAGTCCAGCTGGGACTTATCAAAATATAAGACAAACAAAGGCTTTGAATGAAAGGTTATTTTTGTTCAAAGAATAAGAAAAAATTGTTCACCCCTTTACTTAAGAATAAATTAGATTGAAATTTTTTTGTCACACTGAGAATGGTTGTTTCAAGCATAGTTTTTTGACTACCCAAAGCTTCATATGACATTTCCAACCCGATGAACCACATTTGGGACCTTTTGTTTATCTTAGATGGTCTTCCTTAAACTACTCAAGTATACTGCTACTCCCATAACTCTCTCCAAATTTCCTTGATTTTTCCTTCTCTTAAACTAACCTACCACTGGGTTACCTAAGGAAATTAATACAGCTAATGGGCCATGGGGGGATAGGAGGAAAGGTCGAAATTGTTCTTTCTTGTGAAGAAACAGCAGTAATAGTTTTGAAGGGAAAAACATAAGCAAAGAGAATGAAATGGTGATATACTTTTCTACAGTATAAAGAAGTATGGTGTCCGTTAAATATCAGCAATACTTGCTAAAGGAGGATGCTATCTGTGAGGGAAGTAGCTCATTGTGTGAAGTAAGGAGATTGGTAGGAAAAAAAGAATATTGGGACCATGCTAGATATTTTGTGGAACATGTAATCACATTTCACTTTTAAAAATTAAAATAGCAACTATGGACATCTTTGTTCAGAATAATAATGATACATGCGTAATTTAAACTTGAATCATCTGCTACAGTTCTGATGAAAAACGTCCACCACGGTATCGCAAAAACAATTTCTAGAGAGCAATTTTATGAGGATCGTTTTGTGACTGGAAAGTCTAATTTCAGCCAAGGCACCAACTTTCTCCTCCCTCACTGAATATCTCTCATCATTAAGAACTTTTCCCGAAGGATTAGCCAAAATCTACTTCCTTTAAATGCATAGTTTTGACTCCTGTTTTCTGGAACAACTCTAAACAATTCTACTTCATTTTCTACATGACAGCCCTTCATACTTGAAGGCAATACTGTATCATGTTATCATCATCAACCCACACTCACTTCCCTCAGGTTTTCTCTTCTCCAAGTTAAACATATGAGAAATGGTTGGAGGTGTTTTGGAATTTTTTCCTTCCATTTTTGCTATCCAAACTCTTTATCATCTTGATTGTCTAGGATTGCTTTAATTATTCTGTAGTAGTTTTATACGAGTAGTTCATATCCCATGTTGAACTACCAAGAAACCCAGAGCCTTACCACTAGTACTGCAGCTCACTCTGGTGTCCTCACCCCCACCCCACCCCCCATAGAACTGAAATAGTTCTTAACATTCTTATCCCAATGTGGGAGTTTGAGTTGTCCTGGATGAAATTTATCTTGCTGGTTTATGCCCATTGTTCCATCTTAACTCTCCTTTAAATTGTTTGCTATTCCCTATCTGCAAATTGTTCTAAGCTTCATCCAAGTTATTTATGGATATTTTAAACAGCCCAGGGCATAGAAAAAAAGTCCTAGGTACAGTCACAACACTTTCCTATAGCTCGATGCAAAATCATTGACACATAATGGTTTGGTATAATTGTTCCACCTGCTCTGAATTCAAATAACAATAGCTTAGTTTTTAATTTTGTTTATGACTATGTTATGGGAGACTTTGTAGAATGTTTTGCTGAAGTCAAATAGCATTTTTATGGTCCACTAAACTAATCATTTATCAGAAAGGAAATCAGATTGCTTTGGCATGGTTTATTCTCAACAGATTCACACAAGCTTCCAATAAGCAACAGCTTCTTTACCAAGGGCTTACAAAATAATTTTTTTCTAAATATTTAGTCAAATAAATCCCTGTTTGTCATTTCCAATATTATAATTTAGAACTTAATTGCTACCATATGAAGCAAGTAAAAAAGAGTGTTCTCTATTATCTGTGAAGCCTCCCTTTAAATATCTGAAGATGATATCTTACTATTTTTTAATTATCTCCTCTTCAAGTTAAATGCTTCTAACTCATTCAATTTAACTTTGTAGAACTTGGTTTCCTGATCTCTTCCTTCCCCAGAACTTCTGATGAAATTAAAAAAAACTTCCATTTTTCTGACCATCTGATTCATATGGCAAATCATTGTTTTTCAATATTAAAGCCTTACCGCAGTACCTAAGTGATATAGCTATTTTATCTTCAATATAGAAAGAATAAAGAGAGCAAAACATGTTTCCCGGGGATGCACAAATGAAGGATTTTTAAAATATCAATAGAACCTTTGAGTTCTTATCTATAGCCCTAATACTACAATCTAAATACAAATAAATCTGACTTTTTAAGCCTCTTGAGATTAGTCAAGGATGTGTAAGTGCTGCTAGTTAAATTTGCCTACAGCAAGTAGCAGGCCAAAAATTCAGTGAAAAACATGGGCTGACATTTACCACTCATAATACTTTTCCACTGGCTGCAAACTGGACAATATTTTATTTTCCTGGTGCTGCCCTAACAATATTATGCATGTAGTTCAAAAGAGAGTATCATAGATATATCGGCAATGTTCACACATAAAATACTTATTTAATATGATTTGGGTCGTACAATGTGGTTCACATGCATAATAAGCCATAAATCATGTCTTAGAAGTAACAGTGTTAGAAGCAGGATTCTAAAATTTTTTACTACCAGTTCTGTGGGCGTGGCTTATTTTGTGGACATGGCTTGGGGGGGGGGTAATGTGACTAGGTGGGCATAGCCAACTTTTTTTTTTTTTACTTTTAAAAGCATTTTTTCTACAACCTTAAGAGGTTGCAGAAAACAATGCTTTGAAAAGCCTCTGCCGATCAGGCAACTCAGCTGGGATCGTCAGAGGCTTTTCAAAGCATTTTTTTTACCACCTCTTCAGCTGAAGAGGTTGCAGAAAACAATGCTTTGAAAAGCCTCTGCCGATCCCAGCTGAGCTGTGGGTTCATCAGAGCCTTTTTTTTTACTTTTAAAAGCATTTTTTCAGCCGAAGAGGTTGTAGAAAAAATGCATGTAAAAGTTTTTTTTAAAAAGCCTCTGATGAGGTAGGTGGGGTAAGCAAGCGGCGACGAGGCCAGGGACTGGTTCGGGGGCATGGCCAGCCAATGTTATTACCGGTTCTCCAAACTACTACAAATTTTTACTACCGGTTCTTGCGAACCAGTGCAAACCGGGAGCAACCCACCATTGGTTAGAAGCAACCAGTTGCACAACGTTTTCCCTTTCCTTTTGATGGATAGACAGTTGGAGAAAAAACATGGGACTTTGTTTTTATATATGAGAACTTCAGTGAGGCTTTTGTGTCTCCAATGATGAAAAGACATAGTCCCACAAGAGAAAAATAGCGGGAAATCAATTTTGTCTAGTTTTGTTTCTATGTGGAAACCTCTTTTAGACTTTTTGTTAGAAACCAAAATAAATGATATATTAATTTGGGGATTTTACAATTAAAATTGTTCATGATTATAAGAATATTGTGTAACACTGAATTTTAGGTTAAAGTTTAACGTATTTCATATAACTTTTATTTATTTATTAATTAACTTTTATTTATTAATTAATTAATAATACATTCCCCTTCTCCATTTGCTTCCTTTTTAATTCTTTTTTTCTTGTTTTATTTTATGAGAAATTTAATAAATATTTTTTTAAAACAACTAGTCAAACTACTTACTGGGTTTGTGCAATGAATGAACTTTGACACAATATAAGATACTCAACTATACATTGTGGTATATTTGTAATAGGTAATAAATTGCACAATACATTTCTCTCCTTTTATCTGGCAATGAAAAGGCATTCATTCTTTATTTCCTGTTTCAGGCAACGTTGGTATTTAATATGTCCAAGTATAGGAGGCATATCATAAGGGCTTTTTTTTTTTAATACCATAAAGAGTTGCAGGTAAGTCCTTGATTTACAATGTTCCTTTAGTGACCATTCAAAGTTACAAGAGCACTGAAAAAAGTTTTCACACTTCCGACCATTGCAGTATCCCCATGATCACATGATCAAAATTCAGATGCTTGGCAACTGACTCATGTTCATGACAGTTGCAGTATCCTGGGGTCATGTGATCACCTTTTGCGACCTTCTGACAAATAAAATCAATGGGAAATCCAGATTCACTTAACAACTGGGTCACTACCTTAACAACTGCAGTGATTCCCTTGATAACTGTGGCACAAAAGGTCATAAAATGGGACAAAATTCACTTCACAAATGTTTCACTTAGGAACAAATATTTTTGGCTCAATTGTGGTCGTAAGTCAAGGACTACCGTACTTTCCAGTTTCCTAATTAATTCATGTTGTTCTACTTGTTCTGCTTTTCATTCATTTAAATTATCCTTCTGTCACTCACTCACTCACTTACACTCTCTCTCTCTCTCTCTCTCCTTTTTCTTCTCCTCCTCTTTCATTTCTAGCTAGATTTGCAGGAAATGTTTCTTCTTCATGCCTTTTTTTCCAAGACCTTTCCTCTTTATTTTTTAATGGACATAAGAATCTACATTTTTGCCCTGTGAAAAAAAAATTCTGAGGAGGAGTCCATTTCTGCTGGGAAAAAAAAAAGTTTAGAATGGGAACCAAATCCTGGATGCAGTTATCTAGATTCGGTTTTTGCTTCGTAGAATAAAAATTGTACACCTGCATAGGAGCTGGGTCTTTATCCCTTTCTTCTTTAGCGCTTAGCAATTTCTCCCTCTGTAATTTGTTTCCCTTATCTTTTCCCTGCAAGCTTTAACTCACTTTCTGTAGTTTTATTTGATTCCTTCCCCTCATCTCCATTTCCATTAGGTCTTTGAACAGTCCCTTCTGAAACCCCATATTTCACCACTAATTGATTGCACTTTCTGTTTCAGTGAAACTGACGCTTGCTACACATTAAATTAGTGCCCTTTAGGATTTTCCTGGCTGCATCAACTTCTCCCCTCTGAGAAAAGTTCTAATGAACTTAAGAAAGGAAAAAGTCTGGTCTGACTTTTGTTGACCCCTCCTTCTACTCCTGACTTGGCACATCAACTATCTTGGAAATGTGTTCTGGCTTTTGTAATTAAATCCTCTTTGAATGAAAGAATTAGTACATTCAACATAGTGTTCTCCCACCATCCCATGCGCTCTCACAGAGCAGGCCTCCTCAGGGTGCTGTCAGTCAAACAATGTCAGCTGACGGCCTCCAGGGGGGAGAGTGTTCTCTGTGGGAGCACCAACCCTCTGGAATGGTTTGCCCACCAAGCTTAGGACAGCCCCCGACATCCTCTCCTTCCGCCGCAAACTGAAGACGTGGCTTTTTCATCAAATGGACTGACCCCTTGAGGGGGTTTTTACATTGTAATAATTTTAATTGGATTTTAATTTATATTTAATTCATATTGTTGAATTTTTATCTTGTAAGCCGCCCTGAGTCCTTTGGGAGAAGGGCGGCATATAAATTGCAATAAAATAAAATATATATAAATAAATACTAAATGGAAGCCACACTCTTATTTGGAAAACACAGAACACTTTCAAAAAGTATATCCCTTTCACACATACCCACAAAGGGTATGCATACAGAGAGAATACTCCACTTGAATTTTCATGACAGGAGGTCTGTGTAAACAATATTAATACCTAGTTGAATGAGAATTGATTTCTTTTTTTCTTTCACAAAACAAACAGTACATTAATGTAACATTTTTTTTAAAACAGCTAGCATACTCACAAACAACAAAAACTGTATTTTTAATGTGTTTCCTCTTCCAGAAACACAATCAAAATCAGGTTCATAATATTGTCTAACAATATAATCTTATATCAGAAGGAGTGGTTCCTATAGATATGTATGATTTTTTTTAATTTAAGATTTTCCTCCTCAAATATCTGTAGTAAAACCATACATTGTATCATTCTGTAATCTGATGGTAAAAATAAATGAGGATCCATGTTGGTGTTAGCATATTCCAGACTTAAATTTGTGTCATAGTCTGAAGCCATCAATATAAATGTCAATGTGAAGATGGCTTGTAAAAAATCATGTAAATTAATGAGCATCCCTTTAGGGTGATTAGCATATTTCTTTGGCCTGCTATAACTAGCTATGCTGTTATGATAGCTGTTTTGTAACTATTGCAATGTCCTTAATTCTCTAAATTCCAAAAGAACACTTGGGATAAAATGGCTAGAGATTCCTGGCCTGAAGGCCCATCTGTTCATGTGAATTGGCATGCTTGTGACCTGAGTGTCCATGTTCCATCTAGGTCCTGGGTGTCCATGTTCTCATACAGAGTTTTTCTCTGTCCGTCTGTTAAATACTATTGTGTCAGATTTGACTCTTGGGGGTTATATGGATCAATGTTCACCATCTTGATATATCTTAGTTTAATCAAGATGATATACAAGGCTTCAGTATATAGAATGCATGATGGGTAAAAGGTGGGTTTATATATGATTTCATTTTGATTTATTTTTAGGGAAAAATAAAAATTCTCAAGGAAAAAAGGATGCGAAGTTTAAAATCAGCATTGTCCACTGAAGCTCAAGCATATCAGAGTTCAAATTGCTGTCAGAGAACTGAGATTTTGTTCTAGAAATTTTCATAATTTTAGACATGTCTTTGTTAATAAACAAGTGATGAAATGTCCTTGCTGATGAGGAAAAAACATTTTGCAATTATATTCTAGACTTATTTTATATTTTCTTTTTTGAACTGATGAATCCATCAATCATTCTTTAGAAAATAACCACAATGGTTAGCTGTAATGGGAAAATTGGCAGGTTGTTACTTTCAAGTTATTAATTTTTTATTTATTTTTAATTTATTAAGCCTTTGTGTTACATTTAGTTCCCTTTTATAGTCTCTACAGGCAGTGAAGACAATTTCTTACTTCTGTCATTAAGAACTACATTAATTTCAGTCAAAACATTATAAAAATGGTTTGGGGATAAAAAAATCTCTAAATTTCAGTTAATGTATTTTAAAGTTGATAATTATCTTTCCCAGAGAAATATTGAAATAGATTTTAAAAGAATCAGAAATCAAATTTCCATAATTCACAAAGGCAGAGTATTTTCTCACCCACCTTCCAGATTGATGCTATTCATGTCTTGGGAAAACAAGAAAAAAATTCGGTGCCATTTATTTTTTTGCAATTTAGTGAAAAAAAAATGAGAACTACTTGATAGATCTGGTTTTCAGTGGATATTAGATAGAGATAAATATAAATATATGAATTTCTATTTATGAGAAAAGGGAAAGGAAGAACCATCTTGACAATTATGGGAAAAGAGAATAGAATAGAATAGAATAGAATAGAATAGAATAGAATAGAATAGAATAGAATAGAATAGAATAGAATAGAATAACAGAGTTGGAAGGGACCTTGGAGGTCTTCTAGTCCAACCCTCTGCTTAGGCAAGAAACCCTACACCCCTTCAGACAAATGGATACCCAACATCTTCTTAAAAACTTCCAATGTTGGAGCATTCACAACTTCTGCAGGCAGGTTGTTCAACTGATTAATTGTTCTAACTGTCAGGAAATTCCTCCTTAGTTCTAGGTTGCTTCTCTCCTTGATTAGTTTCCACCCATTGCTTCTTGTCCTGTCTTCAGGTGCTTTGGAGAATAGCTTGACTCCCTCTTTGTGGCAGCCCCTAAGATATTGGAACACTGCTATCATATCTCCCCTAATCCTTCTTTTCATTAAACTAGACATCCCCAGTTTCTGCAACTGTTCTTCATATGTTTTAGCCTCCAGTCATCTAATCATCTTTGTTGCTCTTTGTTGATATAGTGGGAGGTATAGTGGGAACCCAAGAGTGGGCTACTGCAGCCTACAGTTTAGCCCACAGAACCTACCTTCTATCTTCAGAACCTGGTGGATCATCTTTCGTGATCCTGGAATAAAGATGTTGCTTTTGAATGCCAGGTCAGTGTGTTACAAAACTGCCTTCATCCATGATCTTATCTTAGAGGAGGGCATCAGCCTTGCATGACTTACTGAGACCCTGTTGGGCCCGAGTATGGGGATTCCCCCTTTAGAAATGTAACCACTTAGATTTCAGGTTCTGCATAAGCCAAGTGCCCAGGAGACCAAGTGTAGTGACTCACTGTAGGTTTTCAGAGGCTCTGCTTCACAGATAACCAGATGTGAGGCACTCTGGTTGAAGTTGGGTTAAGGGTTAGGACTGCTACTGGTCCACCCTCCATGGAGGCCACCTACATTCCTACCTGAGGTAACCACCACCAGCTGGTTTCTCATTTTGGTTTAGCCATATAGATACCAAGATTATTGGTGGTTGGGGATGTCGATGTACCACCCAATGATGTTCAATCCAGGGCAGCTCAGGAGTACATGGCCTCTATGGCCATTATGGACCTGCCCAAGCTATTTATGGTCCAATTAATACCAGTGGTCACAAGCTGAATCTGGTTTTTTTTCTTGGAGTGGTTGAGATCTGATCTCTCAGTGAAGGACATTAATTTCAGTCATTCCAAAAGTGCTTTTCTGAAAAGAAACTGAATTTTCTTGGTTTTTTTCTTTGAAAACAGTTCACTTTTCATCTAAGAAGCTTCTTCAATTCTAAAACTTCAGATTCTTCAAAATGTTTTTGAAGAAAAAATCAAGAAAATTCAGTTTCCTTTTAGAAAAGCACCTTTGGGAACAACCATGACCTGGATGATTGGGAATCTCCATAAACATTAATATCAGTCCACTGCCAGAGAGGTCACTATCTGATTGTCTTTCAACTCATATCACCTCTCTCTGTAGAGCAACAGTACCCATATGATCAACCAAATGATTGATGGAACTTTAGAGCATATTGTTCCTATGCAGCATCTCCCCCATACTGACCCCAGGTTGCCCTTTAGTTTACTGATGATCTCTGGCACATGATTCATCAGAAGAGATTCCTGGAGTGTTTTTTTTTTAATTTGATTTATATGCCGCCCTTCTCCGGAGACTCGGGGCGGCTTACAATGCGTTAAGCAATAGCCTTCATACTTTTGTATATTTATAGAAAGTCAGCTTATTACCCCCACAAACTGGGTCCTCAATTTACCCACCTTAGAAAGGATGGAAGGCTGAGTCAACCTTGAGCCTGGCTAGGATTGAACTCACAGAAATTGCAGGCAGCTGGATGTTAATTGCTGCCTTTAGTAGGAGGCATTAGCCCCCTACGCTATTCAGGCTCAATAAACTGTTCGCTTCAGCCCTCGACAACTGTGATATCTGGCATGTTATGTTCCAAATGATAATCTGTCTGTATTCAAAAGTCCCATAAGATCTTCACTGTTTTGTTTATTATTATTATTATTATTATTATTATTATTATTATTATTATTTAATCTGTAGTGAGATTTACAGCCTTTGAGGCTGGTTAATAGCTCAGCAGCTCGAGTCCTAACCAAGGACCTAGGAACTGTTAAGGTATCGTCGGAGGATGTAAACTGTTCCGAGTAAGGTGGTTTTTTGTAGAGTCAAAATGTTCAAGTCCAGTAAATTTAGAATTTCTAAATAGCGGGATAGCCCTTTGGGTATTGCTCCAAGGGCTCCAATTACAATCGGGACAACACATGATTTCTTTTTCCACAGTCGCTCAACTTCAATTTGCAAATCCCGATACTTTGTGATTTTTTTCTTGCTGCTTATCTTCAATCTGTGCATCAAGGTGTATTGCAATGTCAATGAACCATATTTTTTTCTTTTCAACTACTGTTATGTCAAGTGTGTTGTGGACCAAGTGCCTGTCAGTCTGAATCCTAAAGTCCCACAAGATCTTGAGTTTCTCATTCTCTAAAACTTTCTCAACCTGATATTCCCAGTGGTTTTTGCTGTACTCAAATCCAAACTTCTGGCACAATTTCCAGTGAATGATCTTAGCAACACGGTCATGGCGTGGTAAGTAGTCAGTTTGTGAAATTTTGCTGCACCCACTGATCAGGTGGTCAACTGTCTCATCTTTCTCATTACAGAAGCGGCATTTGCTGTTGGTGGTAACATGTTGAATTTTTGCCTTCATGTAGTTTGTGGCTAGGGCTTGTTCTTGAGCTGCCAAAATAAAGCTTTCTGTTTCTTTTTTCAGTACTCCTGATCTTAACCAGTTCCAAGATAGTTTCTGGTCACCTTTGCCTTCAATACTTTTCAAGTATTGTCCATACAGAGCTTTGTTTTTCCAATTTTCAGCTCGCTGCTCAATTACTTCTTTCTTATATTCTGCTTTTGTTTTAGTTGTCTTTAAAAGGCCTCCTTTATTTACTTCCTTAATCATTGGTTCTTCACTTTTCTGGATGTAATCATTCAAGCTGCCTTTTTCTTCTTCCACAATGTGCTTTACTTGTAGGAGTCCTCGACCTCCCTCTGCTCTTGGTAAATATAATCGGTCAACATCACTTTTAGGGTGCAAGGCATGATTCATTGTCATAAGCTTCCTTGTTTTTCTGTCCAAATTGTCTAACTCCATCTGGGTCCAGTCAATTATTCCTGCAGAGTATCGAATCACAGGTATAGCCCAGGTATGGCTTTTATTATGTTTCCTCCGCTCAATTTGGACATTAATATCTTACAAATTCGCCGAATGTACTTGGCTGAAGTTATTTCCTTGACTTTATTATGCATTAAGTCAGAGGCCTCTAAAATCCCCAAGTACTTGTAGCCTTCTTCTGATTTTACTGTCTTTATTGTTTCTTCATTTTCTAGTTCTATTCCATCCTCTTCTATGATCTTACCTGCTTTCGTTGCTATTGTTGCACAATTGTCAATTCCAAACTGCATACCAATGTCTTGGCTGAATTCTTTTGTGTGTTCAATTAATAAATTCAGTTCAGCTTTTGTTTTACCAAACAGCTTCAAATCATCCATGTACATCAAGTGCGAGATTTTCAGTCCTTTCTTTGCAAGTTTGTATCCACAGTTCAGCTTTTTCAAAATGATTGTCAGTGGTAGCACTGAGAGTATAAAAAGTAGGGGTGAAAGGGAATCGCCCTGGAAAATGCCTTGTTTAATTTCAACTTCACCTAGTTCTTCTTCATTAGCCATAAGTTTTGTTTTCCAGAGGTTCATTGAAGATTCCATGAATTTTTGTATGTTTCTGCTGATGCCAAAGATTTCCAGGCATTTCTTGATCCAGCTATTAGGAACTGAATCAAACGCTTTCTTATCGTCTATCCAAGCCATAAACAGGTTGATTCGTCTTTTCTTTGAGTTCTTTAGGATTAGCTTGTCAATCAGCAATTGATCCTTTGTTCCTCTTGAGTTTTTGCAGCATCCTTTCTGTTCTACAGGAAGCAAGTTATTTCTTTCCAGGTATCCATAGATTTGGTTTGCAATGATACCAGTAAGAAGCTTGTATGTTGTTGGAAAACAGGTGATTGGCCTATAGTTTCCAGGGTCCTTTCCTTTTTCTTTATCTTTTTGGATCAAAAATGTCCTTCCAGTTGTCATCCATTCATCATTTTCAGGTGTTTTTAGGACCTGGTTCATCTGGGTTGCCAATCTTTTGTGCACACTTGTAAGTGCCTTTAACCAGAAGCCATGCAGCTCATCTGGTCCAGGTGCACTCCAGTTCTTCACTTTTCTTGACTGTCTTTGCACCATTGCTTTTGTTATTTTCATGTCTTCCATTTTATGCATTTTAATAGAGTCCTCAACCTGTTTGATCCATTTTGCATTTCTGTTATGCTTCTTGTTGTTTTCCCACAAATTCTTCCAGAATTTCAGAGCTTTATTATTATTATTATTATTATTATTATTATTATTATTATTATTATTATACATTTTTAGATGCTCTACTTGTAAAATTTTTCTTGTAATAGAATTGTAAGAGAAATAGTAAAGAGCCCACCTAAACAAAACCCTATAGATAGATAAAATAATATATACTGAAGCGAATATGGAAGTTATAGGCCAACCTATATGTACAGAGATTACTACATATATGTATTTGTAATCCAGCTTCAAGATGCGCTGAAAAGATATTGAGTGTATGAGAAGATTCACTATGAACAAAAAATGGTGTTACTTTATTTCTTGGATATTTTTCTCTTTTTTAAAGGAGGTTGTTATAATGAAATAAAGAACTGGCTATATGGTGGTATATATGGTATTAATATTAGTCAAGTTCATGAATTTGTCTGAACATATAAAGGTTTTCCAATACTGAAGTTTTCTGTTGGCTCAGGCCCTTACTGTGGTAGAAAGACAATTCGACATTGTTGACCATGAAACTTTATAGTACAGATTTATGGATTCCAATTTTAGTTTGAAGTTTTGCTCTTCACTGTATTGATGCACCCCCATAAACAAAGATGCATGGTTTATTACTCTTCAGCCAAGGTCCTAAAACACTCACAACATTCTCTTAAGAGTCCTATATTTTTCCCTCTGGTTTCCTAAGCTAAAATTGGAGAGCAGTGTTCGTGATGAAGACTGGTTTGGAAATGACATCTCACATTTATTGAATTGTTATTATTTTTCTCTTCCTTTTGCTTTCAAATTCAGAGGAGGAGAAGTTAAATATGTAAAAAAAATAAATTGTAACTATCTATCTACAATTAGCAATTCTATTATCTTCTCTACCCTAAATCCTTAACTTTAGAAGTCTATGGAGATTCTCAGTCATCCAGGTCATGGTTGTCCCAAAGGTGCTTTTTTCAAGAGGCAACCTGACTTTCTGTTTTTTATTTGAAGACATTTCTCATCCAAGAAGCTTCTTCACCTCTGACAACTCTTAACTTTATAACTAAGCCTAGTTAGATACTGATGTACTATACCAATGTTTTTCAACCTTGGCAACTTTAAGATAGCTCGATTTCAACCCCCAGAATTCCCCAGCCAGCATAGCATAGCTGGCTTCAGAATTCTGGGAGTTGAAATCCAGATATCTTAAAGTTGCTAAAGTTGAGAAACACTGGACTGTACGAATGTCATTGGAATGGCTACCTGGAGGGATGTATTAGTAATTTTCAATCATTTCAAAAAATTAAAACATTGGGTCCAACAGAGTCTATTCAATCTGCAAAAGGAGAAATCAGATATGAATGGAATGTCCATTGCTTTATTTCCATTCTTACAAATTCCTACTATTGAAAATATTTATCTGATTCCAGCAGAAGGAAAATTTGGCATTTTGCTCTCCTCTGAACATTATGCCAATTTGGGACATGTTGAAGGGGAAAATGGCAGCAATGCCATATCAAATAGAAGGTCCACTAATGACTGCCATGTTTTTTGTCAACTACCATGTGGTTTTACAAAAACCCGCTAGGATTTTTCATTTTGTTAAGGCAGGAAAGGAAAAGAAAATGAAAGAATTGCTCTTTCTTGAATTAACAATTAAATTTATTTTTATGTATTTTATTTAGTATTTTATTTATATCTCTAGAACAGGGTTGCAAAAATATTATGCCATGGGTTACTGCTAGCACATCTTCTGCAGATGGCAGATTCTGCAACAAAAACCCTGGAAAAGAGTTTTATGGGGCTAGAAAACAGACATGTACTGTATATTGCTTTATATTCTCCTTTTATTCAAAATGTTACTAAAGAAGACCCCAGGCTGGTCCAAAATGCTTCCTGTCTATTTGTCTTTAGAGACTGAAGCTTGCCTATCTGTTGTAGGCAGTTGTCAGTTTGAGGCAGCTTTTTACTCAAGAGTTGGAAATACCGTATTCTATTCAGATCACTCTATTTTTTTCCCTGTTGTCTCTTGCTTTTAAGCCTCATGACACAATGGCAAGCAGAAATTGATATTTCTCTGGATAGGTTTCTGTTGTGTTGATATATATTTAAAACTTGCCTGCCTTCATTTGAGACTTTCTGAAATGCAAGTTGCAAGTTTAAAACTTATTCATTCATATTCAAACATGCAAATATGTCATGGTGAGAAAACGCTGCCTTTATTTTGAGTATACCATATCTTCAACACGCAACCCTTTTACTAAGAAATAATGGGTGTCCTTGTTAAGTTGTTGACCAAGTTTAACTTCACTGCTTTATTTCACTCCTTGGAAAACCTTGTAACACCCCATCATTTCATAGATGCAGAGAGGGAATTTCAAGCTTGGATGAATTATGAGTATATAATAAAAGACTTTTGTAGCAATCCAACAAAGCAGATTTATGTGCAAAAGGTTGTTTTGATGCATTCATTGAATCAGATATACATTCTGAAGTAGATTAGATAAACATGCTTCATCAGGGACCATGAATTATTGCTTGCAGATAAATCATGAACTGAGCCCACAGGCTTCAAAGGAAGACTTTACTATGTTGCTTGAGACCAAATTCAAGTCAGAGCTAAATTAGTACTCTATATGCAACTAATATATTCATTTATCATTTATTATTACAGCTATACCTGTTGTAATCAACCGAAATCTCAATAGTTTTACAGTATATGGTATACAACTGCAGCAGCTGGAACATTAACATTATAAATAATACATTTTGGAGTCACAGCTGTTTTCTACTCACTTTCAGCTAGGATCATATAAATGCAAAATCACAGTTCTAGGAGTATGCCTATGACAATCATTGCGCCTCATCAAATATGTGGTCCATCTATCTCAATAAGTATGGTTATTTGTCAATATCCTGATGGGTAATAGCAATTTCAGCTTTCAGACCACATTTTTTTTCCCCGTGGGCCAACCTAAAAACACAGGACAATTGAACCTGCCTTCTTTCATGCAATAAAAATTCCTTCTATGACCAGGCTCGGTCTATCCATAGCTGGAAGGAGATTTGCACATAAACAGCCAAATGAATGCTATGTAGGATATTCATTTCAATCCGGCATTATGAACTATGCATACAAAACTCTTTAAGTATAGTCATAGAAACCATAATCATGCATATGAAGAGAGTGAGAAGAGTTGGGAGCTGTATGTTTTCCTCACCCTTCTTTTTTAAACAACAGATGGGATTAGTGCTAGTTTATATTATGCACTAGCACTTTTATCATAGAAAGCTGGATTCCTAGTAGCAACTGGGGCCAGTCACAATGGGCCTTTGTATGACAAACACACACCATGGCTTCTGCCTCTTTCTCCCCACCTCCCCCAAATGTATAGGAAAACACATCTTGAGAATGTCAGATGAGGGAAGGCTGACTTACTAGAATGGGATTTCAACATAGCAAAGTTAAGTAAGATTTTTTTAAGCGCTGCAACATAATTTTTCAGTAATTAATCTTTGAAGAACGGACTACCCAGGAATCTGCAAAAGCTACTGATTCATTTATAAAACAGAAAAACAGAGTTTTTTCCTCATACTGAAAAAACTCATAATGAATTCTATTTAAAGGTACTTCAAGTATAAGGATAAGAGAAACCATGAACTTTTCTGTAGCAATGGTAGTAAAACATAACAAAGAATAACAATATGATTTCCAATGTTTCTGCATAATGGCTCATGTCTTTTCTTTTCTTTTAACCATGCATAAAATTGTATAACTGTTTACTACACACATTCTAAAATGCACCAAGAACAATTTTGTTTAACCTGTAGTCATATTCCTTTGTTGTTTGTTTTCACATCATTTTGTTAAGGTTTGTTACTTTGGGGCAGTAAAATCTGGAAGAATATTTTCTAATTGAACGACTAGCATGAAAGATTCTTTGTAGTTTAAAAGGAACAAAACAAGAAACAACCCAATTGGTGGAGTAGTGGTTAGAATGCAGTATTGCAGGCTAATTCTGCCGAGTGTCAGCCATTCAATTCTCACTGGCTCAAGGCTGACTCAGACTCCCAACCTCCCTAAATTAGTAAAATGAGGAGCCAGATTGTTGGGAGCAATATGCTGATTCTGTAAACTGCTTAGAGAGGGCTGTAAAGCACTATGAAGAGGTATCTAAATCAGTGGCAGGTTGCCCCCAGTTCAGACCAGTTCGCAAGAACCAGTAGTAAAACCGGCGGGAGGCCCCGCCCACCACCCCGGATGTCATCATCAGTGATCTGCACATGCGCAGAAGCAAGGCGCGCAATCCCGTTGCAAACCGGTGGTAAAGGTAAGTAGAACCACCCCTGATCTAAGTGCTATTGTTATTGCTAATCCTTGCTTCTTCTATAGATCTACTACAAATGCTACTGTGCATATATACAATCCACTTAAAATAATTCACTACCTAGAACTGAGAAATAATTAAATAGCAGGAATTTAAAATAATAAAATAGATTAAAAACCCTTCTAGGTAATGTGATAAAATCATTCAAGTCAGATTATAGAAATAACAAACTTTTCAGATCTTAAATTACTTACTGAAATAGTTGTGCAATATAAAAATGCTCCTGCTTTAGTTTCTATGGACTCCTAAAATTTTTAATAAACAGAATAACTCCATTCATTAACAGAAAAAGGCCAGAGGATGGTTCTAGAAAATATTATCTCACTCCACATGTTTAGAAACATTAATATGATTTGTTTGCAGACTTAAATTGTGGCTCTTGCTCTTTAAAGTCTCAAATATTTCTTGAAGCAGTGATGGAGCAGAAATGATATAGTACCAATCAAATCATCATTCATCCAGGATAATTATATTATTAACTGTGTGCCACATTATTCTGCAGGTTGCTTCTTGTTCTCCCTATCTATCTAAACAGTGGAACATGTTTGCTTCAATCTCTCCAGTTGAAAATTAATTTCCTCCCATATATACCATCCGGATTTTGAGACCTGATTCAAAAGTCCTCTTCTGTATGCCATTTTCACATGGATCAATATATCACATTAGTGGAGTGGTGCAGTGGCCTAGAGGTGGAGTTCTCACCTCACAATCAGGTGGCTGTGAGTTCGATCGTAGTTACAGGCAGATACTTCTCTCTCTGGGCACATTGAGAATATATCTGCTGAACAAAACTCCACATTGGCAACAGGAAGGGCATCCAGCCATTAAAACATTCTGCTAGCTCCATTCAGTTGCCCAGTTGCTCCACCCCACAGGGGATTAAGGGATCGTTAAAAGACAATGATGAATATATCACATTAGTAATTTATTTATGCAAGACCTAATTCATGCCATTATGTCATCATCAATAAGTAATTCAGTTTCTCTTGTCCATCCATGTCTTTGCTCTTCCTTCTTCTTTCACCACAAATTATGTTTATAATATGTATCCAATGAACCAGACTATCATTGCCCAAAATTTAGGCAATAATACACGTATTATTTTTTAAGAAATCATTTTACATGAAATTTTTTAACTCTAAGTCCAACTACATATATTACTACTTTCCATGCCACAAAATTAATTTAAATCTGCTTGTGGACTGTGGTCTTGATTAGCCTGATCAGTCCACAAAGTTAAGTTTGCAACTTTCTATGAATAAGTATACTGGGGAAAAAGTATACAAGATTTATGGAAGTAATAATGATTAAAAACAGATGCCAATATTTATGGTAGAAATACAGAGCACCTTGTCATGGTAACCACTATTTATAACAAGATCTTAGGAAACAGGATGTAACAGTCATCTGAAAATCAATAGAAAAGTCATTACTAACAGGATTTTTAAAACTGACATGAATTGCTTAAAGGCTCTATAAATAAATAAAAGCAGGTATGAAACAGGAAAGAGACAGATTGCATTTGTTCAAAAAATAGTGTTTATTTCAATGCAATTTTGGAAATTAAGAGACACACAGAAGCATTCGTGCTATGGTTTAGTGGCCATTAGCCTGTGAGATAGAGTGAATGATCAGATTTGGGCTTGTTTCTTCAAATCTGCTCTTCAGCTGAAGGAGAAAGAAATGAGAAAAATACATGGACAAGGGTAATGCAGTGTATTCTAGAAAGAGGTGCCCTGGAACACCAAACAAAAGCACTGCATTTCATCTACAGAAGATCGATATCTCCTGATATTTGTATGGTTCAATATAACCTTTTCTATACAAATGCAAACTTCAGAGCCCTCATGACCATAAGGATAATTTAGCTTGGTTTAACCAACACTTGATTATACACTTTAAACCTTACAGTGAGGGACAAATCTTAGATTTTTACCCTTTCATTCCTTTGCCCCACACTAAAGCACCATTTGTATAGATAGGGCAAACAGATAAATTCACTTCAAGATCAACATTACAATGCAATCAACAAAATAAAACCAGTTATCATTAATTCTATATCTGTTTTCTAACATCAACAATCCATTGGACAGGCTCCGGAAAGGTCAGGTAGGTTTGAAGGGAGACCAGCATCAGTCAGAAATCAGGATAATGTCCAAATTATGTCACATATGCAATGACAAATGGTAATATATCATAACTGATGCAAATATGTCTTTGTTTAATTTATGTATTGGGAGGTGTTGACACCTAGCAACTGCCTGGACAAGTTTCTACAGGTTTGTTGTTGTTGTTGTTGTTGTTGTTGTTTTGCAAGTTTTCAAAAGTGCTTTGACATTGCCTGCTAAGAATGAGAATGTTGGCTCAAGGTCATCTAGCTGGCCCTGTGCCAGTTTTTGCTTTCCCTTGTACTAAATGTGCAATATGATATTTGGATGTTATCAAGAGGAAGGATACTGATCTTAGACCCAATTTTCCCACCCATATCTCTCAAATCCCTATCTCTTCAATTTTCTCTCCATCCAGAATATATATTGGAAGGAGATGTTTGTGTTATTATATACTAGTTCAAGTCAATTATTGTAAGGTTGGCCACTATGAGGTTTGTGACCAAGTGTCTTGGAGAATTATATTTGGTTTTTATATTGCCATTTATGACTTGTGTCCATTTATTCTTTTCAGTTGAGAGCTGCCATTTCATCTAATGAAAAGTGTTGGAGACATTGGTGATAGATGATGAGCATGTGCTATGTTGGATGATGAGATATCTTCTAGAGTAATCTACTTCATGACAAACTTAGAACAGAATAGAATTCTACTTGTTATCACAGACATTTTCCCTGATAAAATCATTAAAGTGTGGTTTAACTGCTATTAATAAATATGGAAAATAACTGTCATATATCATTTATGTCCTCCAGATCATTGTAGATGATAACAGAATCTTTTGTTTAGAATCTGTTTTTGCTTTAGAATCACTCATTCTAAAATTACTCAGACAGCTGATGTCTCTTTTTCATGGGATGTATTCATGCAAAGGATTGGGTCACCCATCTGGGAAGTTTTAAGTTGGACTTCTGCACTGAACAAGAGAACATGCCTGAAGAACCAACAGTGTAGTTCAAGGATTCTATAAACAACTCCTAAGTAGCAACAACAGACCAACAGAGTAGTGATATCAGTAAGCGGAATCAAACCCTGTGGCAGACTCAATATCAATTCTGTCCTATCTATTCTGGCAACTTTATTATATGAGTTAATAATATTACCCTCAATGTTAGGGTCATGTTCTCTAGACAGCAGGAAAATTGCCTATGGAATAAGCTTTATGGTTCTCCTTATGGTATTAAATAGTGATAAATGTTATACAACCTGCATTAATCTGAAGTCAAGTGCTTTACATCTTGTTTGAAGATATGGTGCCATTCCAATCCTATTAGATTATCTTTTGAAATGTACATGTATAAATTTGCAGATATTTAATTAGCATTTTGTATGACTTTTACTTAACCCTCTTCTTTAATCCAAAATAAATATTATCTTAAGACCCTGTTTATCTTCAAAATAGACCTCAGAATACCACAATATGTACTCATTTTCTAGTACATCTTATTCTGTTCTGTTGAAAAGCAAAAGAGATTGTAGGTAATCCTATAACCCAGTTTGAAAAATAATGTAATTCAACATCTTGATTTGTCTGACTGTACCCATAAAGTATTTATTAACAGCTCCCCTACAGCATAGAGGGAACTTTCAAAGAGAAATCCACAGAGCTGTCCTGGGGTCTGTGATATTTAACATTATCAGAGACTAGATGAATGAAATTTATATAGACTGCAGATGAGGAGGGCTCATACTTTAGATGAAAAGAAGCAACTCAAAAAGATCTAGAGAGGGATTCAAGGTGGACTTCTTCTTATGCTCACAGTTGTTTAGCTTTCCTGCCAGTGGAAGTGGAATGTAAAGATTTAAGATAAGGAACAGAAATTGACCATAATGGGAGATTTGGCCATCGCAAATTATGCTTCCTAATTGAAAACTGCATTGTAATATCTTTAGTAAATATAGATTTCTTGAAATCCACTAGAACTTTTGGAGTAATTCTTGATCTTTGACCATTCTGCCACATTTATAGGACAATACTTCACTCTTCCTGAACACATTGACTGAAGCCCAGAAAAATTGCATGCTGATGTTTGGGGAAGTATTGTTTTTGGGGGCACCAAGAGATAGTTTGGTTTTTATGTTTTCTTGATATTTATGAGCTGCCCAGGATTATAGTGCATAAAATAGGGGTGGGGATATATACATATTTTAAATAAAAAGAATAACAGGCAAATGTTGGTGACCTCAGCACTAATTATGAGAAAGTAACTCTTTAAACTTGCCTCTACTATTTATTCTTTTTATTTATTCATATATTTCAAAGTTCTTAACCACTCATCTCCCTCATACAATCCCTATCAAAGCTTTTCAAGTGGCTACTACAATTCTGTTTCTGTGGTACTATATTTTTTTCTCTGTTTAATATCTAACACACTCTGCTCTGTTGATTTCTTAGAAACTGCTGAATGGGATGTATTGCTTCTGAAGAATTGATTCCTTGAGGAAATGGGGAAAAGAGATCTATATTTGCAATAGCCTTGGTTACCTCATCCAGGTGAGGCCTCACCCATCTTTGAGGAATGAGAGAGAGGGGGAAAAAATAAATGAAGAGAATCAGTTGCCTGAATTATTATGTCTAAAGATTGCTTGAGGGAATTGTGAGATTCCTAAATTGAGCAATCACATGCATCCCAGAAGGGAACAAATTGCAGAAGATACAGTGGTTATCTTGAGTTCATTATTTCTTCATGAAGATCTTTGGCTCATTTGTTTGCTTGCAACTAACTAGCTATCTGCAGCGACTGCCAAGATATAAGGCGTATCTTTTTAATGAGCATCTTAGTACTAGAAGTATGCAAGATGTTCCAAACTCAAAATACGCCAACCTCAGTATTCTGTCTAAGCCTATATATCTCTATATTTGTCACGTTTTTCATGAGCTTGGGACAAAATCAGTTATTCTGTTCCATTTTGTTTCAAGTCAAGTGCTCCAGTGTCCAGTGACTTTTTGTTTTTTTTAATAAGTCTTCCAATTCATAAAGACGTGGGCAATACTTTAGTAAATAAAACAATTGCTCCTTTCTTGCTGCTATAAAGTAAAGCTAATTAAGATAGGAGGAGCAGAGAGAGAGAGGAAGAGATAGTTAAGTGCATATTTAGAAACTGAGAACTAACTAAGAATAACAAAAAGCTTGATATTAGCCTTGTAAGTAAATTTGACACTGCATTTAAATTCACTATTATGTGGAAGATAGCATTCATGAATTTTAATGGTACATTGGGGCTCCTGTGTGCAGCATGAATTTGGGGCTTTTGTTTTCAGGGAGACTTCCAATTGCAGAACTATGTTCTATGGGAGCGCATAACCGATAAGTTTATCATACAATTGAATTCTCACGTTGCCAAATACAAAAACCATACTGCTTTGTTCTGCTGAAGAAATATGGTCAGGCGTTCACATCTTCTCTTTTTGAAAAAGGAACTGCAGAGGAACTATGATAGAGCCATTTTTTACAGCGGATTTTCCTAGCTTCATCTTTTTGTTTTGTTTTTTGGCACATAATTTTATTAACAATTTTGGTTTATAATAATAAAATCTAATACAAACTAAAGTTAAAGAAAAGAAAAGGAAGGAATAAAAAGTACAGTAAAAAGTAAGAATATAAAGAAAGAAAAAATAAATATATAAAGAAGTGACTTCCAACCTTTATCCTGAAGTGAGTGACTTTTCAACCACTCTTAAGATTACCAACATTTATCTCTTCATCCATATTCCATTTTTTATCTATGAAAAAAAAGCAGTCATCTTTTCTGCTGACCCTACTGTCAGCAGAAACTCCATTAAAGGTTGACAGAATTAACAACATATCTTGTTTCAACCTTGATCAAATAAACCAATTTTATATTCCTTCTTTTCACTTCTAACAGTCTTAATTTTTAATTCATTCATATATGTCATAGGATTTATTTCTCACTTATTTATTGTTCCATTGCATAAAGTTCTACATCTTAGCCAGTCTCTTTTGTAAAACCAGTGCCACTTTCTTTTATAAGTCATTCTCTTAGCTTGCTTGTCAGTTGTAAATCCACTTTCAATACCATCTCTATCTTGTCAAATGGCATTTGTTCTACAACTCGCTACAACTGTCCATAGAAGTGAACATCATTAATGATGTTAGGTTAGGCTCAAGACACATGGTGAATCTTCTAAGTGGAGTTCTTTATTGTTCCATAACTATAGAAAGAATCCTGCCAACTGAAGCTTTCTACTTTGCCGACTCTGTAAACTGCTTAGAAAGGGCTATAAAGCACTGTGAAGCGATATATAAATCTAAATGCTATTGCTATCCAATCAAGCATATGCTCTGGGAACTATTTGGGAGAGGCCTTCATCACCCTCTTTCTCTCACACAAAATAAATGGACTTAGTTGCTTCTTACTCCTCTGGAAAGCATCTTTTCCTGGGGACTACTATATTCTATCACACATTGTTGATATTGTGGCTACTTGTTTCTGACTCCATTTTTCAAAAGTCTTCTTTAGTATTTTCATTGTTATAATATTTTGCAATATTTTTCAGGCTTGTAAACTTTTCTTCTACCTAAAAACTTTAGTCCCCTTCGTGTCCAGTTTTTGAAATCATGAAATTGCTTATCTTTGTTTTATCTTGTAAAACAAAATAGAACTCATTTTCCATAAATTTATAATTAATTCCAAAATCTTATTATAAAAGTTTCAGTATCCCAATTTTATTGCAATCTCCTTATCTGTTTACAATTTTCTAAGATCAAAATCTTTGCTGCTTATTTCAAGTATTCTAAATTTTTAATTTAAAATTTATTATTAAAATTCTTTTTCATTTCAATTTCATTTCAATTCAGTTAACGGACTTCTTTTTCCTTTTCTTTTCCTTTTCTATGTTTTTTTTTACTTTTGTTTGTATGATGTAATGTATCAATGTAAATATGTTTGTATGTATTTTTGTTTTATATCAGTTTTCAATAAAAAAATTTAATTTAAAAAAATTCTCTTTCATTCGGGATTGAAAGCAGAATTAACTGGCATTTTCAAACTTGTTATTCCAAACTTAATAAGCAATTTTCACAAGTGATTAGAAAATGAGGTTTGTGAACTCAGTGTCCTTTAAAATTCGGTTGTGGTTGCAAGCAAGATGTTTAATCTTATCATCTCCTTGTACCTCCTTGTGCCTGTGAAAAACTATTTTTCTATGGTCTCCTCATGAGAAGCAGCTATTCAGAGCACATGAGGATGACCTCCTGTCCTCTCTTTATCTGAAGAGATTCCAAGGATCTGGTCTACTCAACAGTTGCTTGATCTTTACCAAGGTTGTTAACTCCACATTCACAGAGCCACCTTCACTTCTGGAAGTCACAAGGATCATTTTGTTGTTCTGACATATTCCCAGCCAGGAAAAATTTTTATTCTCAACTCCCTTAGTTCTAACTACATCTGCAATGAACACATTTGAAATGTATTTATTTGGTTTGTATTGAGTCTTTAATTTAGAACCTCAAGATGGTGTGCTTAGCACTCTCTCCTCCCATTTTTATTTCACCTTCCCCATTTTAAATGCAAATCTTATTCTGTTTTAGCCATTGTTCTTGCTATAAAAATACTGCATATTTTTACAGTTTCATATTTTTTGCTTGCTTGTTTGTTGAACCCAGCCTTTCACTCACGGTTCACAAAAATGCTAACTGACAAATGTTGTTCATCCATCTGTCTTTTGATTAAGTTCTTATGTGACAGCAAAAAAGAAGTCATAAATTAAACAAAAATCTATTTTTTAGCATTTCTCACAGACAATTTTTGTAAATATATTCAGAAGTTAAATAGATAATTGAACTGTGGAGATAAATTATTTTTTATCCAAAGTAATTATTACTACATGGACAGGAACGTATTTAATATATTATTTTGTATCAGATGCAGGTAGTGTAATACTCCTTGTTAGCACAAATATCTGTGATCAGACTCTTTCAGATATAGTTGTGTACTATTGCACAAAAATTCAGCATTCCTATTTTTTTTCTTTCTTTTCAATACATTAAATGACTGCATTTTGAACTATTCTGTATCTCAGTAGGTAAACTGTTTAGTTATCCTCATAATTTTCTCCAAGAAGCAGAAGGGAGTAAAGGAGTACTGGCTTTTTTTCCACTAAAGGACATTGTAACAGATGGAATTCCTTTTCTTTGGCTAATGAATGAAGTGCCAGCATGTGCAGACTGATATGCCCTGATGGACATTGGGTAGTAATTGGTTTCAAGATTAGAATTTTTATCTGTTTGCCAATTTTATACAAAGAATCATGTATATTGCAAGACACAATCTCAGATTAATGTACTTTGAGCAGACATATCCACATTTTGCAAAAAAAAAATATGTAAGACTCAGATTTTGGGGACAAAGCAGGGGTAAAATGCTCCCGGTTTGAATATGTCTCCTGGGAATATTAAAGAGGGCCTACGAAAAAAAAAAATACTTAATAATACATATTACTACAGCTGCCAGACTGATTTATGCACAATACTGGAAAGAAAAGGCATTGCCACCAGAAGAGCATATAATTAGGAAAATATTTGAATGCGCGGAGATGAGTAAAGTAACCCATGAAATAAATGACGATGAAAATTCAGACTACTATACCGTTTGGGAAAGGTGGTATAAATGGATGGATGATAAAATAAAGGAAGGAGTAAAGGATGGTGTGATTAACAAAAGGAATAAATAGGTTAAGAGACACCAGGTATATATTCTGTATTTATGTATAAACACTGCCTATCTGATGCTAGTAGAATTGTTATATTATGTATTTTCATGAAATCAATAAAATTTTGAAAAAAAAATGCTCCTGATTCGGACCGGATCGCCCGGTTCGGACTGGATCACCCAATCTGGTAGTGATGGCGGCTGGTGTTTCGGCGAACTTGTAGCAAAAATCCCTGCCACCCCCCCATGCCCAGCTGAGCCATGCGATCATCAGAAGCTTTCTTTTTTTACTTTTAAAAACATTTTTTCTAACACCTCTTCGGCTGAAGAGGTTGTAGAAAAAATGCTTTTAAAAGTAAAAAAAAAAAGTTGGCCATACCCACCCAGTCACATTAACCCCCCCCCCAAGCCACGCCCACAGAACAGTAACAAATTTTACATTTCACCACTGGGACAAAGGTGACCAATATGTTTGTGCCATGTGGACTGGAGATGATGCATGAGCCAAGGAGCATGGACTAAAACTACTGGAAGAAACCAACCAAAGTTGAATAGATGATCCCTGAAGGAAGGAAGAATCCATAACTGAAGACTCAACAGGAGCAGGCAGGATTAAAAAAAGAGATCTGAAAGAAGACCGTGCCTAGGGGAAAAAAAGATTGAAGTTGACTTGGAAAGGACAGTCCAGGAGTCAGAAACGAAAAGTATGATCAAGGTTTAGTCCTCCTCAGTAGGCTAAAATGAAACTATCTACGAAAGAAGATAACCAAACAAAATACTGATTAAATAAAGGAGGAAGAGATACTGTTGAACTACAAAAAGCTCAGAATTAAGAAATATTTTGCTAAGCCAAGGTCATTGTATAACAGGAATAAGTACAAGTGATGTACTTAAAGAGAGATGATTGTGTGTATGTGTTTAAATTCTGTTCCCTTATATATGTGTCTTTCTCAAACTCAGATCTTCCATTAGGGGCTCTGGAGTTGAAACCATAAGAACTCTTGAGGTTCTGTGCAGTATTTTAGCTATTCCAAGCACCGAACTCTTCTGGATGTTATCTCTGGGATCAGTTGAAACAACTCTCCCAGGTTCAGAGCAGCCCCAAGTGTTCCTACTACCACTGGGAGCACTTTGGTCTTTACTTTCCACATTCTCTCTAGTTCCTCCTTCAAGCCCTGGTGCTTTTCACATACTCATTCTTTCTGATGTTGCTATCATTTAGCACTGCTATATCTATCACAACCAAAATATAAAATTTTCAGTAGTGAAATCAAAAATTTTTTACTACCGGTTCTGTGAGTGTGGCTCGGTGGGCATGGTGTGGCTTGATGGGCATGGCAGGGGAAGGATATTGCAAAATCTCCATTCCCATCCCACTCTGGGGCCAGCCAGAGGTGGTATTTGCTGGTTCTCTGAACTACTCTAGATTTCTGCTGCCCATTCTCCAAACTGCTCAAAATTTCCACTACTGGTTCTCCAAAACCTGTCAGAACCTGCTGGATTTCACCCCTGATAATTTTCCATCTCTTTCCCACCGTCCACTGTAGCAAAAATTCTAAATTGTACTATAGTTTGTGGTAGATTACCAAAGAGACTTAAAAAAAAACACTACTAGTTAGCTGTCCTGTGATTCTGGTCATTTTGATTTGCTCTGCTCTACAGTATATTGCTATTCTTAGGCAAGTGTATGAATGAAATGCAGTGAAGTGAATGAAATGCAACCACAAGCATGTACACATATGTATATGGAAGGCAGACGGTGATTGTGGAGTGTAGAAAATGAAGTTTGCTTGAGATCACTACTCAATTGTGGATTCAAACAAGGAAGCAGAGAAAGACAGTTTGAAACACTGAGTGAGAATCAAAGCAAAGCAAGATGGAATTGTGATGACTCATGATGGGGGAAAGAGAGAGAATCATCAAAACCAACATTTCAATCAGCATCTGAAAGCTGTGTTACTATTCACATTCATCTATAGAAGCATGCATATGATCTTTGCTGAAATTGGGAATCAGTATTTAGCTGGATGAGGAAGCTTTTTGATTTTTTTTATTTGAAAAGAATAGTTTAAAGATGGGAAGCCTCCATCACTGCAAAAGTTGACATTTCATTCTGCAGATTTAACACACACACACACAAACACAAACACTATATATATATTTAAAAATCCATGTACAACTTTTTATTGTGCTTATAAATTGCTATAAATACCCAGCTGTCCATAAAGTAATGGTTTCTAGAAATGGGCTAGACAGTTTTCATACAGCAGAAATGGACTGTATTGGTTTGTGCCAATTAAAACCTAAGCTAAGAATTTCTTTTTTTCTGCATAGTTTTAGTTTGGCTTTAATAATATCATTTTTCCAAAGACTGTTCATCTTTACCAATCATTTCTATTGGCTTTAATAGAATTACGGCAACATTCTGGTCCTGAGATTTGATAAAGTATGGTCTGAATTGAAACTGCCTGCATAAAACCTTTGGACATTGATCATAATTAAGTAAACAGTTTTAAAAGTAAAGTCCCATTCAAGTCAAGTTGGATTCCTACTGACTTCATAGACTTGCCATGTAGTTTTCTTGGCAATAGTAAGTAGTCTCCCATTGCTTTCTTCCAAGATGATTTTATTTTGCCTGCAACCTTGAGATTTTCTGGTCTTCTCTCATCTAAGCACCCACATATGATTTGGCTTAACTTTTCAAAATCAGCCAAGCATAGCTAGTTCTTTTCATCTATCTGGCTCAAATAACTTGAGAATGTGTCACTTCTCAGTACATTTTTACAGATAAGACAAGTATATTCATGTTATTAAATATTCATCAACCATAGACATTGATGAAAGAAGTGGGGACTTTTATACTGCAACCCTAGAAAACAGATTTAAATTTGCCTTAGAAACCAGACTCTCCCCTTTATAAAAACTACTCAATGTCTGATCTTTAAAAGCAGTTAATCTCAGGAACAAGACTCAGCCCTTTAACAATCAATGTTAGCGCCACAAATTCACTCCCTATAATTCCTGTTTGGCTAGGACTATTTCAGGAATAAAAGGCTCTTTAAAATATACTCAAGGCTGGCCCTATTATTAGGCAAAATGTTCAGCCAGAGTAATTAAGACCAACTTCCAAATTGCTTTCCTAATTTACAATCCAGAGAAGCAAACCTACCAGCCATCTTTTTTTACGTATAGCTTTGAAGGAATAGAAACTTCATCTACAAGGAATCAGGCCAGTGTATGAACAGGCCTGCCACAGAAGTGCAAATAATGAAGGGGACAGTTGATCTTCCTCCCACCTCAAATGACAAGAACTGTTTGTTTAATCATTTAAAAAGCAATGTAACCATAAGAGGAACCCTAAGTTTATTGAAAGGGGAATAGTGACCATGAATTTTGTCCTGTAACCAAAACAAAATCCAACCACCTGCTGGGGATTCTGTGTCATTTCCTTGATGGTTAAGTCATACCAGATAAAGACGATCTTCGTAAATGGGCAATTTACTGTCAAGATTTTACAGAGCATATGCAAGCTACAAGCTTGTAAGACACAACTATCCCCAATAACCTACAATAGTCAAGGGGGATTAAAAAAAACAGCCATATAATTCACTACTGCTGGATGATGGCTACTGTTCTTAAGACCTCTCAGCTCTTTTTGTAATTTCCTCTGCACAACTGAGAAATAAGGGAACTTTTGGGAGACGCATTCTGCAAGATTAATAGTTAGGACAATGTATGCTAACTGGAAGACAGGGTCTTAACCAGGGGTCCTCAAACTTTTTAAACAGGGGGGCAATTCATGTTCCCTCAGACTGTTGGAGGGCTGAACCTGCTGGATGGGGGTGGCTAGGTGGTCATGTGACTGGGTGGGCAATTCAGCAGTCCATTAAACAATAGACACAAATTAAACTTTAATTTGTTATGCTTCTGGGGGTGGAAAGCAGATTAGTGAAGGGATGTGGCTGCCTTGGGTTCTGTTTGTGTGTGTGTCTCTCCCTCCCCCCTCTCTCTCTGGAGGCTGGGGAGGCCAAAATTGGGGACCCATTTTTGGCCTCTCGGGGAACCCGGGCATCCCATTTTTGGCCTCCTCAGACTCCAGAAGGCAGGTGGACACCGGCAGGTGGGCGGGGCAGCCTTGTGGTACTGTGCGAGCCAGGTTAATGGCTTCAGCGGGCCGTAGCCATAGTTTGAGGACCCCTGGTCTTAACCATCAAACTTGTATTTTGAGAATGCCTTCCACAATAATTTCCCCATTCTGATGGTTCTCCCTCAAATGAGCGTGGAATCATATTTTTAAAAACTCATTTAATTTATTCCTTCCTTTTTCTACTTGAAAGGGACATACTTTTTTGCATAAATCGTAGAATGCAGAAGTTCTTCACAGATTACAGAGTACAAGATTTTATGTCTGTTGATGATTGGCCATATTGGGCACAGCTGATAAGAATTATAGACCTGAAGCAATTGTTTTTATAAATTTACCTTATAAGCCAGAACTCTATATTACTGCCTCATATTAAATTAAGACAGAGAGAAGCTGTGCATAGATAATATATAATAACATTTTTCATTTGCAATGAGCTAGTTTATGTAAATAGATCTTTTGAACCTGATATTCCACTTCTTGTTCATATCCTTGGATTAAACTGCCTTTTAAAGCATTGCTGAATTTTTCATGAGTGGAAGAATTTCTGGTTTATGAGCTGTCTATGTTTTTAAAAGCCACAAAGATTTGCATATCAATATAAAAATATAATAACCATTTTTTCCTTGGGGAATGTTGTTCTATGTGAAGATTTTTTTCTTCAATAGGTTGCCTATTGAAAAAACAAAACAAATCCCAAAGTTGGAGTAGGTAAGTTCTGTAATAAAGTTATATGAGTTGTTAGATGAATTTGAGTTTTGCTTATTAAATGGGGGGGGGGGTTCAGCATGATTGTGCCTTTGAAATTAAAAAAAACAAAAAACGAATTAAGAACACCCCTAGCACAAAGATAAAGCTAACAGCATCTGTGCCAACTATTTAAAGAACTGCCATTCTACCAGATACATATTCATAACTGCCTGGACCTTCTTTCCTATCATGGTATTTAAAGATTAGTGAAACATCTGGAAACAAACAAGGACATGGATAGGAACAGGAAAACAAGGCTGAACACCAAGAAAAGTAGCATGAGATTGTAAATCTGATGTAAAAAAAATGTGCTGAGTCACTGAAAATTACTCTCAGCTTTCTTGAGATTATGTTGAAAATAAATAGAAAAGAATACTTGCTCAATGAACAATGGTGGTAAAGAAAGGCAATATTTTTGATCAAGCTTTATCCTGCAGGTGGGCATCTTTTCTTCCATGCAATTGTGAAAATAGGGGGAAAAGTGGGGGGGGGGGCAGGATTGCAGCTTGAAACTGACATAAATGGAATAGAAATTGATTAATGGATTGATTCAATTTATATGGCTTGCCCAAATATACAAACCAAAGCAAAAAAAATTAAAAAGCCAGTTTATAATCCTACAATTTAAACAGGCAACCACAAAATCAGATTCATATATATCTCTACCTGGGAAGCTCCACATACCCTGTTATCAAAACACAAGAAAAATCCAAATTTGTAATACTTTCTGAAGACTATCAGGAACCCAGCCGGCTGTATTCCAGGAGTCAGGCACTGAAATGGAAAAAGCTGGATCCTATCAGATGACATTGTTCAGAAAAGCATATCCCACTCTAGAAAACTTTTCTAGTATAGAAAAGTAAATACCTTTGGGAAGAGTCAGTCCCCAAGTAACTCAGTCTTGTAACATGTAAAACTTTATAGATGTTTACCAGCACTTTGAATTGCATTCAGAAAGATTTTTTTTTCGATTTACATTGAATCAGCTTAAACCAGTTAAACCCAGAAAAGAATTGCCTCCTACAGCCTTAAAGGAAATTGTTAAAAGTAGGCCAGACTTTTATGTATTAATTTTTGAGAAATCCCTCCCAAAATGGGTAAATTGTCTGATGGTTGGAACAAGGCAAATCACCAAAAAGCAGGAAAGAAAGACGCAGGAAACTGCAGGCTATGCAACATAACAATTGACAAATCATAAAGAGATTAATTATAAGAATCTTCGGAAAGCTCTGAGAGTTATATAATCTCAGCATAGTGTTTAGAGATAAAATTGGGCTTGAAGACATCACTGGATCATGTAAAACCTCAACAAATAAAACTTCCAGAATGGATTACTGTAAAATACTCCACATGTAACTGATCTTGAAAAGCATCCAGAAACTTTGTGTGATGCTGAATAGGGTTGCTTGTACAGTTATGTGTGCCTCTGAAATGGCACATGATACACTTCTGCTTCACAAGCTGAATTGATTGCCAATCTATCTCGGAGTACAATTCAGGATATTGGTTTTGACTTTTAAAGCCTCACATGGCATGGGACCAAGTTAGCTGAGTGCCTCTTCCCAATTATATCTATCTATCCCTTCAGACCCAAACAGAAAGTTATTTTTGCTAAGGAAATCCATCTGGTGGGACCCAAGAGACACACCTTTTCTATTATAGCCCTTACAATTATTATTCCACCTAAGGTGTAAAGTAAAGGTAAAGGTTCCCCTTGCGCATATGTGCTAATCGTTCTGACTCTAGGACTCGTCTCCATTTCAAAGCCAAAGAGCCAGTGCTGTCTGAAGACATCTCCATGGTCATGTGGCCAGCATGACTAAATACCAAAGAACATTGGTACCTTCCCACTAAAGGTGGTCCCTATTTTTCTACTTGCATTTTTATGTGCTTTCGAACTGCTAGGTTAGCAGAAGCTGAGACAAGTAACAAGCTCACCCCATTACACGGCACTAGGATTTGAACCACTGAGCTGCCGACCTTTCTGTCGACAAGCTTAGTGTCTTAGCCACTGAACCACCACATCCCACTGAGCCACCACATCCCACTTAATCTCCCACTAAAGTGAGATTAACCCTATTTCTATTAGCCTTCCAGAAAATCTCTTTTTTTATTTTTTTTAATGAAAATTTTTATTTTCGAAACAAAACAAAACAAAACACAATATAAAAACCATTATCATTCCATACAATCAAAGACAGTGTAACAGTTGGTGGTATTTTTTGTGCTCTTCTTCTCTTCAATTTTTCACTAAACATGCTAACTTATTTTCAAAAAGTTTCAACATCATTTATATCATAATTATTTCCAATTCTTATTCTCTATCCATTGATAAAATAAATCCCATATCAAATAATATTTTCTATCTTCCTGTTCTCTTATTTCAAATGTCAATTTGCTCATTTCAGCACAATCCATCATTTTCTTTATAATTTCTTCGTTGTTAGGTAACTTTTCTCCTTTCCAGTTTTTAGCAAATACAATTCTGGCTGCTGTCAAAAGATTTACAATTAAATATTGCACTTCTTTATTATATATCTCCAGTACAATCCCTAATAAAAAATATCTCTGGTTTAAAATCAATATGTCTCTTTATCATTTTTTCCAACCACTTGTGTATCTTAGTCCAATATCTCCTTGCTTCTATGCATGTCCACTACATATGGTAGTAGGATCCTGGGGTCTGATGACATTTCCAACATTTCTCCGATTAATTCTGGAACATTCTGGCTATTCTCGATGGGGGTAAATGCCACCTGTAAAACATCTTATACAAATTCTCCTTATATGCTGTAGACATTGTCATTTTATAATTATATGACCACAATTTTTGCCATTTCTCTAAATCAATACCATAATCAAAGTTCTTCCCCCATGCTATCATTGATTCTTTAACTTGTTTTTCCTCCAGTTTAACTTCTAGCAAATAACCATATAGCTTTTTGATTACGTGATCATCAGAACCAGTCAAAATCTTATCCAAATTAGTCAACACATTATAAAAACCTTCTAGTTTAAGATCTTTTCTCTATCTAGAAAGTATTTGCATATATGTAAACCAATCCATCTTATACCCTTGATCTTCTATATCTTGCTTTAATTTAAGTTCACCCTTTTCATTCAATAGTTCCTTATATCTTATAATTTGTTTCCCCTTAAACATCACTGAATATAAAAATGCTTCAATTGTAGATACCCAAACTGGTATCTTCAAATAGTGTCCTTTTTTTATCTTCTCCCAGTTCAACCATATTTTATGTCTTCTAAAATACCCCTGTATCTTAGCCCCTTTATACCACAAATAGGCATGCCATCCCAACAACAAATCATGTCCGTCTAAATTTAACAATCTAGTATTTTCTAATAATATCCATTCTTTAATCCACATTAAACTAGCTGCTTGGTAATAAAGTTCAAAGTTAGGTAAGCCAAAAGCACCCCTCATTGTGGAAAATCTTGAAAATGTGGTTTTTCCATTAAGCCTGGAGATCTCATGGCGAGCAGGCAAAATGACTGAATGAAGCTAAAAAATAGTTGTCCTGTTGCTATCTTGAGGTTCCTTTATGTTTTCATTCCTTTGTTTTTGTTTTTCATTTTTTGTTATTTATATCTGATGTGGGGGTTATATTATCATATTGCTTTGACTATTATTCTGCTTGTAAGTGTTACTTTTTATGAGATAGGCAGCTATGTGAATTTGCTAAATAAATACATGCATGCATTCCTGTCCGTAGTAGCAAAACATTTTCTAAATTTGTTTTGGCTGCTCTTCAGACTCATAACTTGTCATATTTGTGAGTATGCTTGTGTGTGGGAGAAAGAACTGCATTTAGTCCTGCACCCCAATATCTATATTAAGGAAACTTCTATGTTTATGAAGTTTGGTTGGGTGCAACTGGACAGTGTCAGAATGTTCTTTGGGGAAACAGGAAGCTTACCTTTTCTGCAATAGCCACTCTGGAACACCCTTCCTCCTGAAATTAGGATGGTCCCAACCTTGCTGGCCTTTCAGAAGACTTTGAAAATCTGGTATCTACCTGGGCCTGCAGTCTTTAGTGTGTGAAGGGTCCCATTTCTAGTTATACTGACACTGACAATTTTCTCGTGACTGCTATTTGACTTCCCAGAGTCACTGGTTTGAACTATGTACGTTGAATTAATATATACATGAATAAAATGATATATTTTATTATATTCACCCACGGAGTAAACATTTAACTTCATAATTAGCCCAGACAGATTAGGTCAAGGGAGGGAATAATTTGAACAGAGGTACTTAGGCAGAACCAGCATCCGAAAACTAATTTCCACTGTGGTTCCTCAGATCCAGAAAATCACAAGCAAATTTCTTTGCTATACAATTGCTATTTAAAGCTGAAAAAGAGGCTTAATTCAGTGATGCACATGATTATTTGAAGCTTGCTTTCCTGCAGTGTTTATACATGGCATGTGCACATTGGTAATATCAGAATGAGTGTGTGAGTAAGGGACGAGAGAGATACATATGAGGAGAAAAAGATGGCAGACTGAATATCTAAAATGCCAAAAACTTCATTTGGAGAAACCATGCAAGGTTTATCAGACATCTGAATGGAATCAAAAACAGGAAATCAAAAGATCCAGCATTTTTGATATGGAGGAGCTTGAGTGTCCTGGAATGTTCTGTTATTAGATAAATTCTTAAACCAGGTGCTTTTTCCCGACAATTTAGATCTTGATCCTGTTAGCTAGTAATGAGATTTGTAATCTGATACATCTGGAGAGATTGCTTACTGTGGAATGATCATCTGGTTCCAAATAATGAAAGTGGAACAAGGCACTATATCTTCTTAGTTTTGCCCAAAGGTTGAAAACAATCAAGCTCATCCTGCATGACATTTCCAGCACCTTCTTACTCTGATAATCAGAGTAAAGCTATATCCAGGCAAAAACAATTAACTTCCAAATTAATACTAAACTGAAGATTTTTTTTAATATTAGGAATATATGACCCCTTTCTTATTTATAAGCAGATAATATTGAATAATATGGTGTACTAAACACAAGTCAATCCTCTTATTATTTATAGGTACTCTGTGCCTGCACACATGTGTGTGTGTGTGTGTGTAAGAGAGTGTGTGTGAGTGTGTGTGTTTATGTGGAAGAGAAAAAAAATGAGAGTTCTAGGAAATGATTTTGCTCCTGCACAGCTATTTTGTTTTGTAGCAAATGAAGAACAGAACAAGATAATGGCCCTGCTGTCAGATTAATGATCCATCTCTCCCAAAACTTTCTCTACTGGTGCTGGACAGCCAGATGCTTCAGGCAAGTTCAGAAGGAGAATGGGATAGTGAGATGGATCTCCTGTTGTTAATTCTCATCATTTCTGTTCAGGTGTATTGGCTTTGCATGCAAAAATGAACATTCCCCTTTTGGCAATCATGTTTTATTGTGCGTGTAGACAGAAATTCCTGAATTAAAGAAAGGCCACACATTTCTCCCTAAATCTGCTGCACTTTAGAATTTTAAACTATGTTTGTATTCCACTCCAGGAAAGAGATAAAAGCCATTGAAATCATTAGGGTGTGGGGGGGAGAACTCTGGTTCTTCAGATGTTGTTGTCATGACACTTGTCATGTCTGGCCATATGCTTTATATACTTTCATCCAATCTCACCACCCTACATTTTCCCATTCACATCCCTGCATGGGTACACTTAGGTTCAGCTTCTAATACCAGCTCCTCACATTCTATATATCAAGAATTATACTGATGGGAATCTAGTTGAATCACCACCTCTTCAGCCAATGAAAGGTTTGAAGAGACAATGAACCACAATACAATAAGAATCCTAATGTTGCTCAGCGAAAATCCCAGGAGAAATAGGATGCCCATTAGATTTTATATCCAGTGATCCATCTGCCTGGACAGAATCAGCTCAAAGCCTGAGAACACTTCGGAGCTACAGAAATATTGAATCCCTGAATTGGAAGGGACCCTTGATATCATCTAGTGCAGTATTTCTCAACCTTGGCAATTTTAAAACATGTGGTCTTCAAGACCCAGAATTTCCCAGCCGGCATGTTATTTGGGAAATTCTCAGAGTCCACATATCCTCAAGTTGCCAAGGTTGAGAAACATTGATCTAATCCAATCCATCATGTATTGCAAAATCTGCATTGCAGGCCATGGAAAATGGGTCTCCAGCCATTGTTTAAATATGCCAAGAGAAGTGGAGGCTTCTCCCACCCAAACCCATAAGGTACGCTGTTCTATTGCTGAGCTAGTTCTGTACTTAGACAGTTTATCTTAATATTTAACCAAAATGTTTTCTTGCAGTTCCTGTCTATTGATTCTAGTTCCATTCCCGAAGCAATAGAAAAGAGCTCTACTTCATCTTCCTCATGACAGTTTTTTAAATACCTTAAGAAAGCTATTAATCTTCACTTCTCCAGGCTAACAAGGTCTTTCAGCTCTTTTTTGTAGGACTGAGAGAGACAACCTGAAGCTTATGTGCTTCATGGTATGCCCTGGTTCTCAAACTTGCTTACCAAGATTGTGCTGCCAGAACTCAGTGACTATTTGGATAGTATTTTCAAAATTAAAGTTTGCTTGTTCCACAGATTCTGCAATATGGTGTGGACCTGGCCTCTTTTATGGCCTGAAATTGTCTGAAATTTGGCCATTTTGTGATGAAAATCAGTGCTGCAATTTAGAGATGTTTTACAAACTGAAAGGTGAGAATAAAGAGCCCAAAATAGCCCCTGCTGATGATGTCATCACAACTTCCTATAGCCTTCTGGAAGGTTCAAAAACAATCACATCCCCTGACTTTTTTAATTTTGCCCACTGCTGCCACAGGATTTGGTTTTGAATTTCTCAGAATTATTCTCTGGATGCAGTTCAGTTTGGTAGCACTCTGTTTAAAATATAGCACCTTGAACTGGACACAAGACTGCAAATGCAGACCAATCTAGATTATGGAAGAACTTGAGTACTTTTGCTTTCAAGACTTTGCTTTTTTTATATATTGATGACCTCTCGGCATAAATGGCTCATCTGCACATTTCATGAGAAACACTTCAATTCCCTCCTACAGGTCCTTTATAAAACTGTTGATGGTTTCAAGGGCAAAGATAACATCCTATAGCCCTCTTCTGAAAATTTCCTTCCAGACTGTTGTGGAGCTATTATGAACCAGTTTCTGAGGGACACCAATGGACATGGTCACCCAGCTTTTCAACAATGAAGTCATGGGAAAAATTGTGAGAAGAGTTGCTGAAAAATTAAGAGATAGTTTATGCCTAAATTCCAGGATTGCTGAGACACAGAATTCTACAAAGGAAAAAGGGGAGAATTAATGCTGGTTTGGTATTACTTATTCATAATAAACTAGCTCCTTCAGAATTTTTTCCTGAATTTTCTGAATGTAACCACCCCTTTTCAATTTCTTTTTTTTACCTTCTTGAAGCTTGGTACATTTCCTTGACTCTGGCCAAGCAGACTGCTACTACAACTATTTTTATGCTGTGATAGATAGTGATGCTAGATTGTCAAACTAAATAAATTAAGAATCACCCAGTGAGGGAGCATTTACTGCCTTAAAAGATCCATCTGTTAAACTACTGAAGTTCACAGATGACATGACAGTGATTGGTCTCATTCGAGACAATGATGAATCCGCATACAGACAAGAAGTTGAACAACTAGCCTTGTGGTGCGACCGGAACAATCTGGAACTGAACACACTCAAAACCGTAGAAATGGTTGTAGACTTTAGGAGAAACCCTTCCATATTTCCACCTCTCACAATACTAGACAACACAGTATCAACAGTAGAGACCTGCAAATTTCTAGATTCTACCATATCGCAAGATCTAAAATGGACAACTAACATCAAAAACACCATCAAAAAAGTACAACAAACAATGGGGGGGGGGGGGGTTGCGCCAACTCAGAAAGCTCAAACTGCCCAAAGAGCTGCTGATCCAGTTCTACAGAGGAATTATTGAGTATGTCATCTGCAGCTTTACAACTGTCTGGTTTGGTTCTGCAATCCAACAAGACAGACACAGACTTCAGAGGATAATTAGAACTGCAGAAAAAAACAATTGCTACCAATCTGCCTTCCATTGAGGACCTGTATACTGCACAAGTCAAAAAGAAGGCTGTGAAAATATTTACAGACCCCTCACATCCTGGACATAAACTGTTTCAACTCCTACCCTCAAAACGATACTATGGAACACTGCAAACCAGAACAATTAGACACAAGAACCATTTTTTTCCCGAATGCCATCACTCTGCTAAACAAATAATTCCCTCAACACTGTCAAACTATTTACTAAGTTTGCACTACTATTAATCTTCTCATCATTCCCATCACCCATCTCCTTCCACTTATGACTGTATGACTGTAACTTTGTTGCTTGTATCCTTACGATTTATATTGATATTATTTCCTGATTGCCTATTTGTACCCTATGACTATCATTAAGTGTCGTACCTTATGATTCTTGATGAACATATATTTTCTTTTATGTACACTGAGAGCATATGCACCAAGCCAAATTCCTTGTGTGTCCAATCACACTTAGCCAATAAAAAATTCTATTCTATTCTATGCTATGCTATGCTATTCTAAAATGTCCAGCTCTGCCTTTAAAGTCACTACTACATGCCTCCACTTTTCCTTTCCTCCCTCTAACACATCCTTTTGCAAGACTTGCAGGTACCCTACAAGTAAGTCTAGACAAAAAACACAACCAAGAGCTAAATTGTACTAAGATTACATCAAGAGAATACTCTCTCCTGCATTCCTTTTGCTTTCTGGAAAACTAGGGAGCACCCCTTTTGAAACAGTTCCCATGCCTCTGGTGCTTCTGTGAACTACATGCCAGTTGTGCAGTCTGCATCTCCATCTGCATGGATAGGATAGGATAGGATAGGATAGGGTAGGGTAGGGTAGGGTAGGGTAGGGTAGGGTAGGGTAGGGTAGACTAGACTAGACTAGACTAGACTAGACTAGACTAGACTAGACTAGACTAGACTAGACTAGACTAGTTCTGACCTAGGCTTCCTGAGCCAGTAAAAAGCACACGATTAGTCCCAAAACCCCTCTTTTTATTACAATGGCTGTGAATTCTGTTCATTCCAGCCCGTAATGAGTCAGAAATAGTTTGTAAAGAGTCCGACAGAAGTCTACCACAGTCCTCCAGGATAAGGCTAATAAGCACCCACCTTTATCTCCCTTGACACGCTGCCAAAGACCTAATTGGTAATTAGCTTTGGAAGTTTTGACACGGAGTACAGAGCACAGTCAAAATAGAGCTTCAGAATTTAAACCAACCAGGACAAATAAAGTTGCTTCCTGCAAAGGTTCATGTCCCTTTGCTCCACCTTTATGTCTTATAGGAAGGGCCAATCATCTCCAAGTCTTACTCCCGAGTTGCCACTTTTGTCTTAATTGTTCTTGCCTTCTGGTAGCTCTACACATGCGTGCACTGGGAACAGGCTCCCCCTGTTCCTCTGATGTCAGACTCTGGAGGCTCTGGAGTCAGCACATAACTCATAGATGGCCCTGGCCCCATCTCTGCCTCTGTTGCACAGCCCTCATCCGAGCCTTCCCCAGACTCCAGGACTGGCCCATGCTCCTCCTCAGCCTCCTCACTGTTTGACTCTGCCGCCAGCTCCCTAGACTGCCGGTGGACCACAACAAGAATAGAATAGAATAGAATAGAATAGAATAGAATAGAATAGAATAGAATAGAATAGAATAGAATAGAATAGAATAGAATAGAATAGAATAGAATAGAATAGAATAGAATAGAATAGAATAGAATAGAACTTTATTGTCACTTTAAATGTACACTAATCAGCATACTTTAAAATGAAATTTCGTTGAATCCAGCTCTCAAATGATAACCATTATGCATATAACCACCTACACACATATCTATGACACAGAAACATTTGTGCGAGCATAATAGGCACTAATAAACTTACTTTCCTTCAACTCTTTCTTCTAATGATCTTGTTGTTTACATTGCAGTCCCAAGATGTTCTGGAAAAGGAAATGCATGTACTGAAGAAAGTAGTAATAGTAGTACCTGGTTTGACATTCAGTTTGTTGCATCTCTGTTTCAGTGGGTGATTGGAACTGACAAGAGTGAATAACTTACCCAGTTTATTCTGCCTCTATCACCCAAGGTTCTATACATTTGTGTAAATGCCACTAGTTTTTTTTTCCTAGTTTAATGGTGATTCATCCTTTCATAAAGAAAAGTTCCCATTACATGATTGGATGTGTTTGCACATGCTATCTGTACATCTAACTGTGAGATTAAGGAAATATTTATTTACATTGAACTGCTGTCCAATAGCCACAAAGACACGATATCAACTGGTCTGAAATATACAAAATGGGTTTCCTTAGTCAGCCCTTCTTGTCAATTTTCTGGTTAGTTTCACTTCAATCACTGATAGAAAAAATCTTTCCTTACAAACTTTGCCACTTCAACTGTATATTATACCTGTAATATAATAAGGAAACTCTTGAATTCTTCCCAAGTGAATAATTCAGTGGAATCCATAAAATTCACAATCTCAACCATAAACTCACAAACTCAGATATACTTATATATCTGATATTACTTAGTTCCAATTTAGGCACTTGACTATAAAAGACTACAAAGAATCTTACTGAAATTTTGATCAAGGGTTATAAAATACTGTCCCTTGATGCCAGAGTCCAAAGGATTATAAATAGAAAAATATGAGGGAAGAGAAAATGAATTTCTAACATTTAAGAGTGGATTCTTATTTGCACATCATTTAATCACTTCCAGTCTAAGCCGAATCTAACATAGCAACAATAATCTATTCAATATTACCGTAATACCAATGCTCTTTATTATAGCAAAGTATGTATAATGTAGTGAATCATCCATTTTTGTCTTCAGTGGACAGAGGTTTTCTAAAGTCTCTGGCCAAAACTAAATGAGCGGTTAAATACTTAGCATTTGTGACTCTAGAAATTTGTCTAACCTTGAACAAGTGTTTGGTAGTCTAATCTAGATCAAATGACTACCATATGGACTTCTACAATGACTACTGTAATGTATATATAGTATCCATTTGGATCCACACATCCATTGCAGTCAAGTTTCATTTACTTTTTTAGTAGCTGTAATAAAGGATTAGAAGCCAGTTTGGTGTAATGGTTAAAGACACTTGGCTAGAAACCAGGAGATGCAAATCCTAGGCATGAAGTCAGATGAGTGATTTTGCTTCACTTGTTCTCTCTCAACCCTAGGAAGAAGGCAATGACAAAACACTTCTGAAAAATGTTGCCAAGAAAATTGCCTGGGTTTCTCCATGTATTTACTAGGAGACTTAGAATAACATTGTTACTTTGAATGTAGACTAATCGGCATATGTTAAAATGAAATTTCATTGCATACAGCTTTCAAAAGGTCACCACCTCCAATATATACGTGAACATGACTAAATAAATAAATAAATAAATAAATAAATAAATAAATAAATAATATAAAATAATGCATATACCCACAGACTGGTACCAGGTACCAGAAAATCCAGACTGACTTGATGGTACCGACACACAAACAAATAAGGTTACGTTATCTGGATTGCAAAAAACTGAATGAACCCTGAGTAGCAGTAAAGAGATTTAGAAAATGTTCTTTCCTATTCTTTATAACCATGAAGATTTTTCCAACCCAAATGTACTAGCCCTTTAATAATGTTCTGTGGCTGAAATGTTATCCATGATCATGGCTTTCAAACACCATCTTCTTCTCCCTTTATCTTCATGGGCCATTAAATGTGATTTTTGATGTATTGCTTATCCTACTACAGTCTATTTTTATTCTGTTTGATAAATGTTAACACTAGGGCATTTGTATATTGGCTCACAGCACAACAGGGGGTGGGGTAAGAGTTGTCTCAGTGGTTTCTCAGGCAGAGAAGAAACAATGAAGGAAATTCTGGCAAAGTCAGAAAAGTCAGTGGCAAAATGCTTATGGATTAAATGAAGCTGAAATCCCCTCTTTTATATCCTTATTCATCTGAACAAGTAACGCCCCTTATTTGGTGCCAGCTTGTTTTACACCTGAATGTCATCTTTCCAAACACATCACATAAAAGCTTCTCAATTGCAGCGCAGTCATTCTTTTTGGTGGACTCTAAGCTCAAAAAAGCCCAACTGAGAGGAAACTGATCTGTTTGAGCATCACAGATTACCAATTCTGCTTGTAATTCTGCTGTGTGAAAATATTTTAAATGGGTTTGTCATTCCTTTGGATCTTTTTAGGCCAACCGCTAAAACAATTGACCAAGATGATGAGTGGGACAGTAAACTGTTCTAAGAGGAACAACTCAACAAGAGTTGGACATGTTTGGCCTGTACCAGAGAATATTAAAGGATACACATGCATGATTTCCAAAAACGTATAAAGTAGAAGATATAAAATTTACTTTTTTTCAGCATGGAGGCATATGGGTAGCAATTGTAGAAAGAAGGCTTTTAAATCTTCACAAAGAGAAGCTTGCTAATAATAAGAGCTATTCAATAATGAAAGAGTCATCTTAGAAAGAAGTAGGCCATACTTTATGGGAAGTATTTAAGCAAAGGCTGGATGATCACTTTTCAAGATATTTTATCTGCCTTCTTCATTGTAGACTCTACTATATGATTTCAAAAGCCTTTTGTAATGCTACAGTTCCAACTATCTTGTCAAAGTTGTGAAGGAAAACCTGCAGAAATATTAAATTAGGGCCTTCCAGATGATAAACAATATAACTGAAAAAGCAGCTGCTTGTTACAAGTTTTATTCACAAACCAGAATAATCAAACTTCACAATCTGTAACTGGTAACGTAATTGGAAAAACGTAAACAATTTGCTTCATGCTGGCTTTTATATTTGCCTCCATTAATGGGTTGGGCTAAAAAGCATTAGGAACATACTGGTTTAGAGGCCTGCATTTGCTTATTGACAATATTCAGTCAAGATTAAAAACACAATATGAAAGGAATAAATGGTAACATGTATATAGAATTGAAGCATCAATTCAATACAATAACTTCAACAAAGCATTTGCCAAAATATTCATTGATGTTCTGATTAGCAAGTGAATTAAATATAGACTGAATGGCCTGACAATTAAATATATATATAAGTAGCTCAAAAATTATATTTAAAAAATTCTCATCAATGACTCCTCATTAAACTGGAGTGGGTTTCTAAGTAGGTATTGGGTTTTCTACTTTTTATTTGAAAAATTTTCAGATTACACAGAACTAGGAGAGATGAGTAATATTCTAAAATATAGAAATAAAATTTAAAACCATATTGATGGGTTAGAGAAATGGATTGAGTAACAAAATGAAAAAGCAAATTTAGATTTCTGCATTAACTAAATGGCCCCTTCCAACTTTTTGATTCTCTTAGAAGAGCAATAAAGATGATTAGAGGACTGGAGGCTAAAATCTATGAAGAACGGTTCCAGGAACTGGGTATGTCTAGTTTGATTAAAAGAAGGACTAGGGGTGACATGATAACAGTAATCCAATATCTCAGGGGTTGCCACAAAGAAGGGGGAATCAACCTATTCTACAAAGCATCTGAAGTCAGGACAAGAAGCAATGGATGAAAACTAATCAAGGAGAGAAGCAACTTAGAACTAAGGAGAAATTTCCTGACAGTTAGAACAATTAATCATTGGAACACTACTGTATGCCTCAAGAAGTTGTAGGTGCTCCAATTTTCTTAAAAACTGGAGGTTTTTAAGAAAAGATTGGACAACCATTTGTCTAAAATGTTATAGGATTTCTTGTTTGAGCAAGGGGCTGGACTAGAAGATCTCCAAGCTCCCTTCCAACTCTGTTATTCGGTTATTTTTGTTATTTCAGTTATTTTAGATCTAACCTGATCTATTTATTGTTCTCAGTTTGTGCAATAATGATTGTGTGCCATCGAGTCCCTGTCCACTTTAAATGACCACACTGATATATTTTTCAAGTGATATAGTTAGAGCATAAATGTAAAACTGCAACCAAATAGGAATATATTTGAAAAATGTGTTACAATGTGATCTTAAAATTGGAGCATGAAAATCAAAATACTAAGAAATATAGGGATAAGAACCAGGCAAGAGCCAATCAAATGAGCAAATGGAAGCAAACTTTGAGTAATAAAGAGATGATGAAATTAAGGGTTTGTAGTGCCTTATAGAAAGAAAATAGGGAGAAATTATAGCTATATATTGTGCAATACTTTTCTATTTGCATTACTTAGCCAGCCTTTGAAAATTCCCTAGATACTATAAATTCATTTGACGCCATTTGATGTGATTTGGGTATCTGCAAATATTGGTTTATATCAGATTTCACTGAGTCCCACTGTAGGAACAGCTGCATATGAATTTCTTATTTATGCTAATGCAAACACTGGAGTATGCACGGAAATGCAATGTCATGGAAGAATCAAACAGCATTTCCTGATGTCTCTACACATATGCCCATGCACACAACCAAGGGATGCATAGTCTTCTTGACAAGTAAGCTTTCAAACACAAACAGATGTTGCTGTAAGTTCTTGTTCAACAAATAAATTCCTTCTGTGCATATAGAGAGCTTATTACCAGCTGCAAGATTTGAAAACATTCTACTACTGAACATTTGAAACAATATTAATGGTGATCCTAGAAGAATCACAGGGTATCCAAAAGTAGTAGCATTGCACTGTAAAGCCAAATTATTTTAATACTGGTCCTTTGTTAAAATATTGCTGTAGTATCACTGATATCTATTTCCTCATTATATTAATTAAGGAGAACAATATTGATAATTTAGATTGATAGACTCTGGAAAGCAATATTCATTATCCTCCCAAATAAGAATAAGATTAATACTTTTCTTAGTAAAGGGCAAGTAAGACAGAGGAAACAACTGAAGTCTGTACTGAGTACCATTTAGCAACAAAATGAAAAAAGTTAAAGAAATGTTCATGAGACATGTCATAAAGATTATTTATGGGCATCAGTAATTAACAACAGAATTCTCATTTGATAACAGAACTAAGAAATGCAATATTTATGAGATTTTATACACTTCCCCTCTGCCCATTATGATTATTTTACATATTGTTGGGAGCATGGCTGTAATGTTCCAATGGTCCTTAATCAGCTTTATAGAATAAGTTTTTTTAAAATGAAGAAAATAGGAATTTAGGACTGTTTGGAGGATAGTTGGGTGACGTTTGTGATCTATTCCAAAGACAAGAAGCTTTTTTTTTAACCACTGTATTTTGATTATTCCTTGTAATTTCTGCATCTACTATAATATTTCCTTTAGCTTCTTGTGTCTTCCTGTCAGCACATTAGTCGGAATGGTGCAATTATTCATGTGCTAGACTCAGCTTGGAAAGATCCAAGTTCCGATTTTGCTCAGACATTAATAACATTGGATAGAATCAAGATCATGTGAAGGGTTGGTACTGCTTTATACTGTCTTAGTAAGACCACACTTTGAATACTGCATCCAGGTTTGGTCACCACATGACAAAAAGGATTTTGAGACTCTTGGAAGAGTGCAGAGAAGAGCAATAGCAACTTATATAGAGTGATATACCGCTCCATGATACTTTACAGCATTCTCTGGGCAGTTTAAAATGTCAGCATATCGCCCCCAATAATCTGGTACCTCATTTTACTGACCTTGGGAGGATGGAATGCTGAATCAATTTCAAGCCTATCAAGATTAAACTACAGGCTGTGGGCAGAGTTGTCCTGTGATACTGTATTCTAACCACTGTGTCACCAGGAGCTTCAAACATGATTAGGGGACTGGAGGGTAGAACGTATGATGAATATGATTGCAGGAACTGGGTATGTCTAGTCTGACAAACAGAAGGACTAAGGGTGACATAATAGCAGTCATCTAATATTTGAGGAGCTATCACAGAAAAGAGGGGATCAACCTATTTGGCAAAGCACCTGGGAGAAAACAAGAAGTAACAGATGAAAACTAATCAAGGAGAGATCCAATCTAGAATGGAGGAGGAATTTCCTGTCAGTGAAAATAATTAATGACTGGAATAACTTGTCTCCAGAAGTTGTGAATGCTTCATCAGTAGCATTCACAGAGATTGGACAGTCATTTCTCTGAATGGTATTGAGTCTTCTGCTTGAGCAGAGGGTTGGACTAGAAGACCTCCAAGGTCCCTTTCAACTCTGTTATTCTGTATATCAATATGCTGTACATCAATATGCTGATGATACCCAGCTGTATATCTCCACCCCTCATCAGTTCAGTGAGGCGGTAGATGTGATGTGCCAGTGCCTGGAGGCTGTGAGGATCTGGATGGGAGTCAACAGGCTCAGACTTAACCCAGACAAGACCGAAAGGCTCTGGGTAGTGCCCCCTAAAGACTATGTTGATTGTCCATCCTTGATTCTGGGGGGAGAGAAAATGCCCCCCTCAAAACGGGCTGGCAATTTGGGTGTCCTTCTAGACTCACAGCTGAGATTGGAACAACATCTGACAGCTGTAGCTAGGGGGATCTTTGCACAGGTTCGTCTGGTGCACCAATTGCGACCCTACTTGGATCAGGAGGCTCTCCTCACAGTCACTCGTGCCCTTGTCACCTCACAGTTGAACTAATGCAACGTGCTCTACATGGGGCTACCCTGGAAAAGTGTTCGGAGACTACAGTTGGTCCAGAATGCAGCCACACAAGTTGTAGTGGGTGCACCTAGATACACCCACATTACACCAATTCTCCGCGAGCTGCACTGGCTCCCTATCAGTCTCCGGCCACAATTCAAGGTGTTGGTTATTACTTTTAAAGCACTACATGGCTCAGGGCCAGACTATCTTCGAGACTGCTTTCTACCACATAGCTTCCAGTGATAGGTAAGATCCCACAGAGACATCTCCTCCGGGTCCCGTCAGTTAAACAATGTTGGCTGGTGGGCCTGTGGGGTAGGGCCTTCTCTGTGGCTGCCCCGGCTCTCTGGAACCAATTACCTCCTGAAGTCAGGACCACCCCCACCCTATTGGCCTTCCACAAAGTGGTGAAGACATGGCTCTTCCTGCAGGGCTGGGGCCGTTGAACTCATTATAGTGATCTTGCAAGACCCAGTCACAAATTGGAGTGTATGTGTTTTAATGTTTCAATGTTTTAATGTCTTCTTTTAACTTTTGCATAGGATATTGTTGCATTGTTTTATTCTCTGTTGTAAGCCACCCAGAGTCCCTTGGAAGTGAGGCGGCATAGAAATGCGACAAAATAAATAAATAATAATTATAATGTTAAAATTGTCCCACTTATTATTATTTTTCAATTCCCCCTCCTCCCTTTTTAAATGGAACCTGTTGTCTCATTTGGGTTGAGTAAAAGGATGGAAAAATACTTGATGAATATATGATGGATAGAAACTCACTCACATATCAGTTGCATTGATTATCTGGACACTGAAGCAACAATAATCAGACTTTGTTGTGTGTAGAATTCAGTTTTGAAGTGAAAGAGACTAAATAAGTCCTTTGCAGTAAATACACACTCATCACCACTCACATCCGCAGACATATAAGATGTGCCACCAATAACTAGGCAGCACCTATACGTAACTCTAATTAGAACTGCACCTTGGATGACCTTCGCTTTTATATTGTTAAAGTTGTAAAAGCAATTAGCCATTAGCTTGCACCCTTTGTAGTGATCTCTTGCCATTGTTTTCCAGCAGAGCCATTATTTCCCTGAAGAGATTACTCAGAGCCATAATGTTATATTTATAAAAGGGTACTTAAAGAGTTCACTTTAATTGGGGAGGAAAAGTCACTCTCCGGCAGCCCAGCTCTGGAAACTGGTTTTTCTGTCCAAAAATGACCATGATTTAATTTGCCTCTGGTTGCTTTTTTTATATTGGAAAGAACATGTTTGGAGAGATGAAATGCAATGGAAATGGTAGTGGTGGAATTGTCATTGGTGCCTGATTAGCCTTAAGGTTCTATATAGCTTCTCTTCTTTCAGAATGAAAATGGCATTTCTGAGCTATATTTTTTTTTGGTTATTTCCCCCAAACCACATAAAACATAGGAGTTGGGAGAAGTTTATTGTTCTTTGCTTTTCTATTAGCACAGAAAGAGGGATCAGCCTGACACACAGGCAAAACATATGCATGAAATGTGGGACCACAGTACTGTGGATTTCTTGGCAAATAACCAATTTAATTCAGTGGAATTTCCTACTAGTAGTTATAAGTAGACTGCCGCAAGTAGTCAGTCTGGTTTTCTCTGAATTATTTGGACTTAAATTCTCATCAGCTCTAAACAACATGGCCAGCGGCAAGGGATTCTGATAGTTGTAGCTGTTAGTCCATAACACATTGAGGTCTGCAGGTTTCCTGTCAGAACTACTTATAAATGAATGTATGATTGACAAATATTTCTTAAATTAGGCAACAGAACTTAACTAACCACTAGGGATACCTTTCTGTTTTTAAATTTAAGGGGAGCTCAAAAGGTACATGATTCAGTTAAGGTAAAATACTCCAAGTGTTAATTTATTATGTATGATGGACTTCTCCATTCTTCTCACCAGGGGTGAAATGTAAAATTTGTTACTACTGGTTCTGTGGGCGTGGCTTGGTGTGGGGTGGCCAACTTTTTTTCTTTTTAACTTTTCAAAGCATTTTTTCTAATGCTTTGAAAAGCCTCTGCCGATCAGGCAACTCAGCTGGGATCGTCAGAGACTTTTCAAAGCATTTTTTTTACCACCTCTTCAGCCAAGAGGTTGCAGAAAAAAATGCTTTGAAAAGCCTCTGATGAGGCTTTGGTTGGTTGGTTATCACCTTTAAAGCACATAGGGATAGGGCCAGGGTATTTATGAGACCACCTGCTGCTACCGATAACCTTCCACCGGCCAATATACTCACACAGAGAGGGCCTCTTCAGGGTGCCGTTGGCCAAGCAATGTCGGCTGGTGGCCCCCAGGGGGAGAGCCTTCTCTGTGGGGGCACCCGCCCTGTAGAATGAGCTACCTCCTGGAATACGACTGATCCCGGACCTCCGTAATTTCCGTAAGGCCCTCAAGACTTATTTATTCCAACAAGCCGGCCTAGCTTAAATGGTTTTTAATGGGGACATTCTCAATTTTATTGATTTGGGTTTTAAATTGGGAATTTTTTAATTTTTTGGACTTGGGGTTTTAAATTGGTAAACCGATGATTTAATTTATTTTAGTTCTCTTAATTTTTGTATTATATGTATTTTAATTCTGGCTGTTCACTGCCCTGAGTCACTTTGGGAGAAGGGCAGTATATAAATTTGATTAAATAAATAAATAAATAAAATGATCCCAGCTGAGCCCCATGATCATCAGAGGCTTTTTTGATGGGCTCAGCTGGGCATGGTGCGGAGGGGGGGGGGCACAGGGATTTTTGCTACTGGTTCTCCGAACCACCACCGCCATCGCTACCAGATCGGGTGATCCGGTCCAAACCTGGAGCATTTCACCCCTGCTTCTCACCCATTTCCTGTTTCCAGGGAAGGAGAAGTCATAAGCAGAAGTTTGTGGGTAATATCAACAATAATTGATGAATTATGTGGCATCTGTTAGATTAAGTGTTAGTACCCATCTCTCAAATAGCTGCCAAGAGTCATGATTCTGAGATGGACAGCCATATAAATTGAAATAAATGAACAAATAATAAGAAAATCTGGAGCTAGCTTCTATGACCTTCAGTTCTGAAGCATTCTTTCCTCACTTGCATCTAACTCTGAAACAAACATGTATCAGTAACCTCTTTATTCTGACACATTCTCCTGATGTTGCCTTTATTTGATATCCAGTTCCTGGCAGTCTCAAGTTGTTCTTTACTGTACATTATATATTATATGTGCTTCATTGGCAATTCTGTTGATGGTGGAGTCAGGTGTTTCCTGGGGTTCTGACACTTATTGGCCATTTTAAACTAACTCAGGCCAGTTTGTCAGAACTCTTCTTTAGGGCCATTCTGCTTTGAGCAACAGAAGAATTCACACCAGGCTTTTCCCCTGAACTTGCTACATTGCCCAACCAATGCCAACTTACCTGCAACTTCTTAAACAGCAATTGACCAGTGATGGAAACAGAAGGTACATGGTGAGATAGGAAAGAAAGTACTATACATAGTTCTTTTCTCTCACACCATGATAGAACTCCATCATGCCCTGTCAGCTGTTTAGAGTTATTCTGCAACAGTACTAAACCAATGTCCAGAAGGATTAGTGTGGGAAAAGAAATGTGTGCACCTGATACAACCTGGAACAAAGCATAATAAAAACAAGTAATTTCTAAGATATTATATATTTCTAAGATATTATATTTTACCATGACTTTTTCTAGTATGGAATGCTTGATATCAGCTTTGTAACCAATAGTCTGTAAATTGAAATAGCCTGAGTTGGGAGGTGGGAAAGTCTTTCAATTTAGAAGCATGGCTAATGTGTCCTTTATGTTACTCAGCATTCTCTGCAGACCTTTACAAATAAACCATTTGGTGACTGGTTATTTGGTTTCTGGTCTTGATTGAGTAAATGAATAGACTGGGGTCAGCCTCACTATAATAATTTTTATATAATATCAGGTAATAATCATTATTACCTGATATTAGGTTTTTAGCAGGGGTGAAATCCAAAAAATTTCCCTATCGGTTCTGTGGGCATGGTTTGGTGGGCAGGTGAAGGATATTGCAAAATCTCCATTCCTGCTCAACTCCAGGGGAAGGACACTGCAAAATCTATATTCCCTCCCCTCCTGGGGGAAGGATATTGTAAAATTTCCATTCCCATCCCACTCTGGGGCCAGCCAGAAGTGATATGTGCCGGTTCTCTGAACTACTCAAAATTTCTGCTACAGGTTCTGCAGAACCTGTTAGAACCTGCTGGATTTCAACCCTGGTGTTTAGTCAAGTTCTTTTTCAACACACATGCACAAATGCAGTCCTTTCACAAAACTGGAACAAGTTTTGATGGATGACCAAACATGTCAGAACAGCCTTTTGTCATAACTTGCCTCTTTCTGCACTCTATCACATGTTAAAAAGAGTAGCACTACAAATCCTTATCCTTAACATGGCATCAGACACCATTAATACAGACAACATGAGATAGGAATCACAGTGTGGGCAGTAAACTTCATGTTGGATTAGGTTTCTGCTGACTCAAGCAATGGTAGTAGTGCTTAGCCACAAGAAAAAGCTTTAAACTTATAATGAATCATATCCGAACTACCTAGCAAGTGGTTTCCTTTGACATTGGAGACTATGTTAAGTAAACCCTGCTGAGTGGCATTTCAAACTTTATCAGTTACATTGGTAAGTTATTTAATACTGTCTACAATGAAATATTAAGAAGTCAATGAAAAATATCTGCTGTTGACTTTCCATTCTATGAGATGGAAAGAGTTAGGACAGAAATATGCTGGAATCATTGAGGTATGTCATGCATGAAATGATTTTTTTCCCCTTTCAGTTAAACCTCTATACATGTCAGACAATTCTAAGCTATATAGCATTTAGTCTATTCGATGGTGACACTAGGATTGGTGATAGCATCAATAGGAGCTTCTGTCAAAGCGCTCGTCTTTCCATTTCTTTTCCAAATCTTCTTTTACTTATTTCTGTATCAATTAAATTTAAAGCCCTCCATGGCTTAGGACCTGGATACTTACGAGATCGTCTTTTGCCACCAATAGCCTCCCACCGACCAGTTCGTTCTCACAGGGGGGGACTACTCAGGGTACCGTCAGTCAAATTGTGCCGACTCCCAGGAGGAGGGGCTTCTCTGTAAGGGCTCCAACCCTTTGGAATGAACTGCCCCCTGATATATGAAACATCCCTAATCTCCGTGCTTTCTGCTGTCCCCTCAAGACCCTGATGTTCAGTCAGGCTGGGCTAAACATGTTAACTGGGAATGATTAAAATATTATTTAATTCTGGGTTTTATTTAATTTGGGCTAAATTATGTTATAAATTTAATTATCAATTTTATGATGTTTATGTATCTTTTATTTTTTCTTGACTGTACACCGCCTTGAGTCCTGCGGGAGAAAGGCAGTATAGAAATATAATAAATAAATAAATAAATAAATAAATAAATAAATAAATAAATAAATAAATAAATAAATAAATAAATAAATAAATAAATAAATAAATAAATAAATAAATAAATAAAAAGAAATGTGAAAAAAACAAGTTTATATTAAAAAGTTGCATATTATGAACTGCTTTCCTATTACAGTTTTGTTTTCAAAAAATATACTTCTCGTATAAGCTTTTCTTCAAACATTTTTGCAAGCATCTTTTTATTGGTAGAGCAGATCATAAAATAGGGAGAAATGTGAATTTTAGAAACAGAAATTTCATTTTAAGTCCTTGACTTATGACCACAGTTGAGCCCAAAATTTCTGCTGCTGAGTGAGTCTTGCTCCATTTTACAACTTTTTTTTTTGCCACATTTCTTAAGTGTATCACTATAGTTGTTAAATTAATAACACAGTTGTTAAGTGAATCTGGCTTCCATGTTGTCTTTGCTTCGTCGGAAAGTTGCAAAAGATGCTCAAATGAAGCTGGGACTCTGCAACAGGCATAAATATGATCCAGTTGTCAATTATCTAAATGTATATCATGTGACCATGGGGATGCTGCAATGGTCATACGTATGAAAAATGGTCATAAGTCACATTTTCTGTGCTGTTGTAACTTCAAATGGTCACTAAATGAACTGTTGTAAATTGAGGATTACCTGTACCTGAAACTTTCTTAGCTACCGTGAACTCTGTACAGGCAATGCCAGTGGCTGACATAATATAACCTTAGATACGCTAACAGGCCCCCTATACTTGTTCGTGGTATGTACATGAGACAAATTCTTTGCCAATAGGAGCATAGATATGCTTTTCTAACTTTATTGTTACCATGTTACTTTCAAAACCCTTGGCACTCTGTCTTGCATCAAGATTGCAATCATTAGCAACTATTTTAAACGTTGCTCACATTTATATGCTCTTGTTGCAACCTTCTGCAGGGTGTCTTTGCTATCTGTCAATAATGCCAGATTTGTTTTCTAACAAACCATATGTTAAAGCCTTAGGGTAGTTAAAGACAGTAACCTAGCTGCCAATGGTGTGCAACGATATTCTAAAATTGCACAGCCAAATTGTGCTAATTAAAAGAGTGGCGAAGGAAACCTGGGTGGGGGAAGAGAACAATCATCGTTTCTAAACAAATACTGTAAAAGATGCTAAGCTCTGAGGGCAAATCCAACTGCCCAACTGTCTTCAAATGTTTCTAATGTGTAAACAGAACCTGTTTTTATCTTCCCTGTGTTCACAGCCTTGTACAAAGCAAGCATGCTAAGAGATTAAGGGTGTTGCTTACACTCCTCAATTTGATAAGACATTTGAGGGGCAACACTATCAGAATTTTACTTCTTGCTGGAAGAGAAGGGAAAATGGAGATTCAGTCTTAGATGTGCAGTTCTCCCCCCCCCCCTTTTTTTTTTTTTTAATATTTAATTCAACAATATTCCTATAAATCAGGAAAGGGATTGCCAAGAAAATGATTCTCAGTGAAAAACTAGCTGATAAGTCACATAGCCAACTCAGTTAGCCAATGGGGAAAGTGTCCTACAGCAATTTTTTCCAACCGGTTGAGCTGATTGGTCACATAGCCAACTCAGTTAGGTAATGGAGAAAGTGTCCTGCAGCAATTTTTTCCACCAGTTGAGCTGATTGGTCACATAGCCAACTCAGTTAGCCAATAGGGAAAGTGTCCTACAGCAATTTTTTCCACCAGTTGATTGGTCACATAGCCAACTCAGTTAGCCAATGGAGAAAGTGTCCTACAGCAATTTTTTCCAACCCATTGAGCCAGGTAACCTTACCCAGATTGCTGGCTTAATCTGACCATGATTAGCAGAGAGAAGCCAGCAATGTGCAATGAGCTATATGGAAGGAAGAAGGAAGGTTCACTGTGTCCTCCTTGAAGTTTTTATTTATTGTTTTTATTGAACTATGGTTTACAATTATAAGTACATTAACATAAATTCAAGATGCATGAGAAGAAAAGAAATGTAGAAAATACAAACCTCTGGGGTTGTTCGTCCATCATCATTGATGAAGCCCTCAACACCATTTTCTAAAATCAAGTTAAGACTAGATATGGTGTGTCCAAAGATGATTAATCAGGTCAATTTGGACATCGAACGTTATTGCACATTTTGGACAAACATGTATAGCTCTGCAGTTGTTACACTAGTCGTTCTGGTCTTATGCAGCTCACACTTATACTTATTTATTTCTTCAATTTCTATAGCTATCCAATTCAACCAAGTGACTCTGAACATCTTACCATGATAAAGTTATAAAACAATTTTAAAAACATTGAAACAGTAAAAACATCCACAAAATAAATATATGCAAACAACACTCTTGATGATGAATTATTTATGTTGTGCTTCAAAAGTATACCTTGCTTTATAAACTCTTTGTGTATGAGGCTATACCAGGTAGGGCAGTTTTGTGCCCATGTTTCGCAGGTGGCTGAATCTATATCAAGTAACTTCATGGAGCCTTTAATGTGTTTTTGTAATGTTTCTTCTGCCCTCCATGCAAGCTTCATTCAACAGAAAGTTTCCCAAAAAAGGAGCTATTTAGATTCTGTAGAGATTCTCAGTCATCCAGGTTGTCCGAAAGGTGCTTTTTCAGGAGGCAACTGGACTTTTTCGGGGGGGGGGGTTTCTTTTGAAGACATTTCTAGATTACCAGATAAATCTAGATTACCAGCTGTCTGCAAGGAATATTTTTTTTTTTTTAATTGAAAAAGTTTTACATTACATTTTATAATATAAAACCCCCCCCTTCCCCCTCCCCTTCCCCCCCCCATCCTATCCCTTCTATCCCTCCCCCCTCCCTTGACTTCCGCTATTTGACAAACATTAATCTTATCATATTCAACATTCTTTAAAGGCGAGATCCCTTTGCAAAGAAATTAACTATTAACACTTCACTAACATTCACATACTTATAAATCTAAACATATTAGATTAAGACAATTTAGCTAAATAAGCTTAATACATTCTCTTTAAAATTAAATCTATACCTCAGTTATATACTCTTCATTTTAATAATAATAATTAACCATATAACTATACCTTTCATACAATTATTTAAGTATACTAACATTTAGTGATCTTAAATTTTAAACTCTACATCTATTATAAATTCTTCAGTTTAATAATAATAATAAACCATTATCTGCAAGGAATATTAATATCTTCCATTCCCCGCTATCCTGTCAGAGCTGAAAAAGCTTCTTGGATGAGAAGTGAAACATCTTCAAAAGAAAAAGAAAAAAGAAAAAAACCCAAAAAAGTCCAGTTGCCTCTTGAAAAAGCACCTCTCGGCTCTTCTGATCTGCGTCTGGGCGATTCTTCAGATGAATCACTATACAGAGAAAACAGGTTTTAGTCAAACAATCTTTAATCTGCAACAGGCAGGTATCAAGGAAAAACCAAGTACGAATGTAACAAAGTCAGCGCTGAATGTTTGGTTTCATCAGCGTTTTTTAAAGCAGTGCCCCACCCGTACACAATCGTCTTTCACAGCTGTTCCTTATTTCCTTCTTCCCAAGCCGACAGCACTTCCACATTCAAACGTTGCAGACGCTGATTCTTCACAGGCGATCCTGACTCATAGCCTATGCACAGGTATTAGTAACCACCACCACCAGAACCTAACAAACCTGTCACCACTACTATCCCGAGTGTCTAATAACCATCCCCACTGTTTTTCTGTGGATTCTTTCGTTGGCCTTGGATGCCTCTCCCTCTGACAAATATGTCGAGCTGATGTCAGGCTTGACAACCCCTTTGGGACAACCATGATCTGGATGACTGAGAATCTCTACAGACTTTTAGCTTTTGGATGAACACCCTTTGAATGGTGTGGAAGTAGGAATAGATTTCCAGAGGAAAAATTGCAGGACACAGATAAACCTGCAAGTGCTTCAACAACCCACTAAAAGGATGCAGATTATCAGCTGTCTGCAAGGAATATAAATCCTTCCATTCCCCACTATCCTGTCAGAGCTGAAGAAGCTTCTTGGATGAGAAGTGAAACGTCTTCAAAAGAAAAAGAAAAAACAAGAAAGTCCAGTTGCCTCCTGAAAAAAGCACCTCTGGTAGCTACTTAGATATTTACTCATCTAGCATATGAGTGACATGAACTGCCCATCAGGTCTGTGCTCTCATCACCAGTATGTGGACTGATGGTAGATGTGCTCTAGATAAAGCTTTGGTGTCAGATACTACAGATGTTTTGCCATCTGTTGCCTAATATCCTGCAAAAGCAAGCCATGCAAGACAGCCAGCAAGCTGTCTTGCATGCCTTCAATACACAGTCTACATTTCACAGATCTACAGAAGGATAATGAGCACCAGCCCTCTATAGACCCTCAGTGTTGTTAGTGAGATGATGCCTTAACGTTCTCTATACAGTGAAGTGTATTTTACTGAAAGCAGAGCTTGTCTTTGCTATTTTGAAGTTAGCTTTTTCATCAATAGTCACTTTTTGGGAAAGGGTGCTACCAAGGTAATTAAACGTATTACAGATTACAGATTAATAGAGTTGGAAGGGGCCTTGTAGGTCATCTAGTTCAACCCCTCACCCAAGCAGGAGACCCTACACCATTTCTGGCAAATGGCAGTCCAATCTCTTCTTGAAAGTCTCAAGTGATGAAGCTCCCACAACTTCTGAAGGCAAGCTGTTCTACTGGTTGATTGTTCTCACTATCAGAAAATTTCTCCTTATTTCCAAGTTAAATCTCTCCTTGTTCAGTTTCCATCCATTATTCCTTGTCTCACCTACAGGTGCTTTAGAAAATAGCTTGATCCCTTCTTTTCTGTGGCAGCCCCTCAAATATTGGAAGACTGCTATCATGTCTCCCCTGGTCTTTCTCTTCACTAGGCTAGCCAGTTCCTGTAACCGTTCTTCATAAGTTTTAGTCACCAGTCCCCTAAACATCCTGGTTGCTCTTTTCTGCACTTTTTCTAGAGTCTCAACATCTTTTTTATAGTGTGGTGACCAAAACTGAATGCAGTACTCTAGGTGTGGACTTACTAAGGCTTTATAGAGTGGTATTATTACCACACTTGATCTTAATTGTATCCCTCTGTTAATGCAATTTAGGATTGCATTGGCTCTTTTGGCTGCCGCTGCACACTGCCAGTTCTTAAATAGTTGGTTGTCCACTAAGACACCAAGATCCCTCTCACAGTTACTGCTATTAAGCCTGGTTTCTCCCAGTCTATATGTGTAACAGGTTCAGTGCCTATAGTTTCTGCCCTTTGATTATGATTTGGGGTTCTTTGTATAGTAAATAAGGTTCAGATTATTGCAGGACTACAGTTTTTTAGATATTGATAGTAAGTCTAAAGCTGACATAAGACATGGAAAATGTATCCACACTAACTTGTATCTCTGGTTCTGAGCCAGCATTCAAGGGCCAATCACCAGCAAAGAGGAAGCCTTCAAAACAGTTCCCTTCACTTTGGTGGTAGCTTGAAATCTCCTTATGTTGAGGAGTTTCCCATCCAATTGTACCTGTACCTGATTACAGCATCATTATCCTGGACAGAATCATTCAAAAAAGCAGTAAATGTCATGCTGAAAGTGTGGGTGTGAGCACACAACCCTGTTTGATGCCATTAGTGACTGGAAATGGTTACAGGAGTCTCTGCTGTCCAACTCTCTGGCCATTATGGAACTGGCATACCATCTGAGTGAATTTGACTGGATCCAAATTAAAACTATGTAAGAACCAAATAATGATATAAATCAATGTTTTTTTCACCCAAAGTATTTTTTCTAGAATAAAACAGATTGAAAATGTTTTTCACTAAAATGGTGCTTCAAATTTGGAAGAGTACATAGCTAGCCTTCATAAGGGATATTTCTCCTTTAATTCCTTTAATAACCGGTCAAGATAATCATTAAGGTTTCACTAAAATTGAATTTTAGTGAATACAATCTTTATATATTAAAGGATTTTTACATCCTAGGAGCCTCTCAATCAGATGAACCATAAATAGATGATAAATTACCATAGCTTCAACCATATAGAAATATTAGAGCTTCAGCAACACAGCCTTATACCAATATTAAGAATTTAATAATCTACTATTTAGGACAGCCCAAAGGAACAATCTCAAAAATTTATAGAATATTACTGCAATTAGAAATATGGCTTAAAGGAAGTTTGGGATACTGATGTCAGTAATCCCATATGGGAGATAAATTGGCAGAAATTATGGAAACCAGATGGATTCATTACAGCTTCAAGAACTGCAGCAGAAGATTATACATTGCTGACATGTGACGCCCTTTCACTTGGCACATATATACATCATAACTATGCTTCCAAATGTTGAAGAGGATGTTGAAAAGGGTCTTCGTGGTGGTCGTGTGATAAAGCTATAATTTTTGGCATAAATTTATGGAGAGATAAGTAACATCACTTAACAAAGAATTGAATCCTTTCCAGACTTAGGCTTACTGCATTCATGTACAGAAACAAACCTCAAGCTTAAAAATAAAGAACTTACTATCTATTTAATGTTGGCATCCAAAATAATAATTGCACAACATTGAAAAATCTACATGACATAACATTGCTATGTAGATTAAAAAGGGGACTTCAGTTTCCACATTAGAAACATAAATCATAGATAAAGTTAAAATAATGAGACATCAGAGGCAAGAACCACAATTTTATCAAATCTGGATGGATTTTATGATTTACCTCAATAGCAATAGAGTTTAATATGACATACTTTGTTGTCAATTTGTAGTTGACAAAAGAAGGTGTTTGGAAGAAGAGAGCCTCATTATTTTCCTTCCTTTCCAGAAATCCGATCAGAATCTCTTGAGGCCAATGGACAAGATGGCTCATTCACCGGTGACCATGCTTGTCCTAAGTAGAAACCCAATAGTTTGCAAGGAGGACACTAGGAATCGAGAAACCTCATTATGTCCATCTCCCTTTCAGTAATATGTTCTAAATTACTAGGTTGGAGAAATGAGGAAATGATGCATCTGGGAGAAAAGTGAGTATTGTACATGTAAGTGTGTGTGTGTGTGTGTGTGTGTGTGTGTGTGTGTGTGTAAAAGAACATGTTCTTTTAGATGTCTAAGAACACCTGGCCCATGTACCTCTTATGATAAAATGTTGGCCCAACCATGCTATGATGCATAAGAAGACCAAAATAAGTCTTCTTACCTAGCAAGAGATACTCATGTTACCCTTTAGTTATCTGAATTTCCTTGGATTCTTCTGCATTAAAACTCTCTCACTTAACCTGGTTTATCCTTGTTAAGTTATCATGTGCTTTGCTTGGGTTTTGTTTAAAGAGGCTTTCTTGGAAAATCCTGAAAATGATGCCAAAGGAAGGATGTGTTTGGTATGGAATCATATAATTCATAATATTGGGAATCAGACATCCACCACATTTCTCTCATTAGGCTCCTAAATTTGAGCTGCCAAAATCCATAACCACTAGGGCATAATTAAGAGATATAGGACACAATAACTCCTTGTTGCCATCTAGCATCTGTCTGGATTTTGACAGTTCAAATACAGTAGTTCTATTCACTATGGGACTAGGTTGTCCTTTTTCTGTTCCTTCAGACTTAGAAAAAAAAATGAGGACTGTGAGGACTAGGCCTGTGGGGCAATTTTGATTTGTCTCAATGGATTATTTTGCAGTGCAGAGATACTATGATATGCTTCACTTCTTTTTTTATTACCAGTGCTCTAGGCATCATTTCTGCCACTTCCCTGGCACCAGGGCTGTTGTGACCTAGGCTTCCTGAGTCATTAAAATACACGAGTAGTCCCAAAAATCTCTTTTATTGCAACAGCTGTGAATTACATTCATTCACAGCTGAGTCCCAATTAGTTGCAAAAAATCCTTCAGGAGAAGTCCATCAAGATAATCACCAACTTGATAAGAGATATCTCCCTTGACACTCTGCCAAAGACCTACTTGGCAAAGCCACACAAACTCCAGAATCAAGCAGAGATGCCAACTGGGAACAGAATTAACAATGATGCTTTCCTGCAAAGTGCCCATGTACCTTTGCTCCTCTTTTGAGCCTTATGGGAGGAGCCAATCATCTCCAGGCCTTACTCCCTTTTGTTTTAACTATTTGCACCTTCTGGCAGCTCTGCACATGCATGCACTAGGAACAGGCTCCTCCTGTTCCTCTGTTGCTCTGTTGTCCGACTCTGGAGGCTCTGGAGTCCAAACATCACTCCCAGATGGCCCTGGCCCCATCTCTGCCTCCAACGCAGAGCCCTCGTCCAGGCCTTCCCAGACTCCAGGACTGGCCCATTTTCCTCTCCAGCCTCCTCACTGTCTGACTCTGCTGCCAGCTCCACAGGCTGCTGGCAGACCACAACAAGGGCTCAGCAATGAAGGCCATGCAGTTTGTGCTAGCGCAATCCCAAATCAGGGATAAGAAAAATGCCCATTTGGGCATGGCGGGGCTGGAGAGGAGAATATAAGATGTTCCAAGTATAAATCTGTGAATGACTTAAAGTTAGATGTTTGAAATTAAATATCTGTGACAGATAAACAACAACAACAGAAAACCAAGGCCTTGATCCACTTTTCTGTGAAACTAGGAAAAGAAAAGAAAACTGCAGGGGGAAATGCAAATTTTCACTCACAGACATTTTGAGCTTTTATTAACAGTATGAAGAAATTATTGCCTACTTAAATGAAACAAGCAGAAATTCCTCTGAGGACTGAGGTGTTGACAGCTCCTTAAGTGATTATGATTACTCACCTCTTAGATTTGAGTAAATGTATTTTCATGTACCATTAGTTACCGCTACTTTAAAACCAGGGCATTAGTCTCCATTTGAGCTGAAAATCAAATACTCAATTAATGAATTAGACTAAATCATTGCTGGAAGAAAAATGAAATACCCCTGATAGATAGGATACTGGTGCCTTAGATAACAGATCCTTCATGAAAATCTGAAAACCTGGGGTTCTCTTTTTCTGACTTGTTAACTGTGTTTTGGTATGGAAAGGAAGCGTTCACATGCTAGGTTGTCGTCCTTTCCAAGTGACTACTCTGCTACAGTTATTGATCAACTTATTTCTTTGCATGGTAGCTTACTAACACTCTGCCTTTCATGGCTGGCCACATTCTTTCTTCTGTAGTCTTATCTTTGTAGTCCATGTCTGTGTGTTCTGCAGTGATGCACACAACAGTAGATTGGTTTTAGACATCTACACAAAGATTTAAACCCAAGGGAAGACTCAAATGTCTGTACCAGCTTGCCTAGGAAGTGATTAGGTTTTCATTAAGATGGACCATGTTTAACATATTTGGGAAGATAAGAGCAGTTCTGGAGGAGATGATCTAACATGGAGGACAGAATATTTTTATTTTCATAGATCTATGGTGAGAAGCTGGGGATATTTTTAAAATGAATCCTATTGTTTTAAGGATTACATTATGGTTTTTCACAATGGTTCTGAACTCAAAGTCCCAGAAAGCTGTTCTGAGTTTGAAGGTATTTGGCTCTTGAAACTCCAGATAGCCTACTCCTACTTTAAAACATCCAACCCTGCTAGTCCTTCAATCAGCATAGAAGTATAATATTATCAGGAAAGCAAATTCTGCCTCATTTCAAGGTGTTTCTGTTTTATATGTTGAGTACATAAGTTCCCATGCTCCCTGAAAAATAGAAGCTGGCTAGATCTGATTTCATTACAATCTAAATGTTTACCGCTACAGACAGGGATAAGGGAAAATAAAAGCTGCAAAGAAATAATAAGAATCACACAGAACATACTGCTGTTAAATATTTACTTAACTTCCTTCTATATTTCATTACTGTTTTCCAAACCAAGTCTTGACCTTATCTTAAACTTTGGTTATTATCTAGATAGTGTAGTCTAGTCCAGGTTAACTGATTGCTAATTTTGTTTTCTAAGAACTTGCCCTGCCGGTATTGGTGGGAGTGGTCTTAGAGGGCTGTTTACTGTTAGCTTGTCAGTTCCTTGACTGGACATTGTTTACTTCTTGATTGTTGGTCTGATGGTAAACTTGTTGTTAATCTATGCTCATCTGGGTGTTGATTCCTGGTGGGGAGATGTTTTAGTCTTTTTGTTTCCTTTTTGGCTTGCTGATTGTCTCTTTTGCACAGTATGTAATGTTGCTTATGTCTATAAGTTTATTGATGACCAATTTGTCAGATTTCTAGGAATTCTCTAGTGTTTTTGGTGGTGGGTTTCAAAAATTTTTACTGTCAGTTCTTGGGTATGGCTTGGTGGGTGTGGCATGACTTAATGGGTATGGCATGGAAAGGATACTGTAAAATCTCCATTCCCACCCCACTCCAGGGGAAGATTACTGCAAAATTCCCATTTCCTCCCAATCATCTGGGACTCAGGAGGCAGAGAATAGATGGGGTTGGAGCCAGTCAGAGGTAGTATTTACTGGTTCTCCGAACTACTCAAAATTTCTGCTATCAGTTCTCCAGAACTGGTCAGAACCTGCTGAAACCCACCTCTGCTTGGCTTGGTCTAGGTTGGTCATGGTTTCCCAGCTGAAACTATGGGTTAAATCTGTCCTTATGTTGTGAAACTTACATAATTTTCTTCATGTTTTCTGACTGCTAGTTGGCCTTCATAGATGTGTTCTGTGTAGTGGCTTTTGCAACCTTTACACTGTATGTTGTAGATGATTCCTGGATTTAGTGGGGGGTAATTACTGGATCTTTTGTTTTATTTAGGATATTTTTGAGGGCTTTAGTTGGTTTGTGTGCTATGTTGATTCTGTGTGGTTGTAATAAATTGTTGGTTGTTTTTGAAATTTTTTGATGTATGGTGGTGTTAACCTTCTTATAGCAAGAAAACCAAGCTCAGAGAGCATAAAGGACCACTTTTAAAAAACTATGTTTTTATTAAAAAATAACATTCAAGAAATGTTATTTCCCACTGTACTAGGGAAAACCATTTGTATAAGTGTATATTAAGAAAAAAATGACAAAAATATGTACATTTAGAAGAATGCAAACTGAAAATGTTTGTGAATATTTATGCAGACATTTTTACGATAGCAAATATCTGAAATTTAGAGTGGTTCTGTTGAGATATAATAAACAAGCTACACAGAGCATTTCCACTGTAGCGACATCATAGTTTTATATAAAGACATATTTTTAATGGTATAATATTCAAATACTTCCTTTTTTTGAAGCGTCAAACTGAGCCACTGTTTCATTGAGCCAGCCACCCTGACCGTGAGATATTAATTTTTGTTAATGACATCAGGCCGGAGATTGCATTATTATGCTGCAAGGCATGTTTTATCATTTTCTCAGCATTGTGGTTTATATCCAATGCCTATTTTGGTTCATTGAAAGAGTCACAACGCTAATGAGTAATATCATGAGTATTATGGGGAAATTATATATATATATATATATATATATATATATATATATATATATATATATATATATATATATATATATATATATAGTGTGTGTGTGTGTGTATATATATAACAACTATATAATAATAATTTTAATTATTTTAGTTCCAGAGTTTGCAGAATGTCTGTTTCTTTCTTTACAAGTATACCTGGAACTCGTATTTTTAGAATAGTTTGTAATATAAACTCTGTGTGTGTGTGTGTGTGTGTGTGTGTGTGTGTGTGTGTGTGTGTGTGTTACATATATCCTGCTTTTCTATCAATTATAGAAACCAGTAAAGCTGACAGAAAAAATAAATAAAATTGCAATGTAAAAATTTAAAACTGAATTTTTGTCACAACATATATCTGTATGGTGTAAATTACCCAACTAAAACCCACCTCAGTACTAAACCTTATCAGCATGGAGGGACATTACAGTGTATTCTGTTCATTTGTTTGTTTGTTTACTTGCTTGTTTGATGTCTTTGTATACTGCTTTCAGTTATGACAAATATGGGCATCTGACCAAAATGTTGCTATGGAAAGAAAGAAAGTATATGACACCTCAGCAATCCCATTCACATAAACCCCTCTCAATTAATGTCCTCCTAATTAGACATCTATCTCTACTATGATATTTGTTCATACTGTAGATGATCACCAAGATCTCCTAGGAAACATCTCTGTTCTAATTTAATCACTAGAAGAATGGTTAAATCAATATTATATACTCCCCTGTAACTCACCTCTGTATTAAACCTGACAATATTCATGATTTTCTTCCAGATTCATCACTGTGACATAGAAGGCCTCAGGCCTTCATGGAAAATCAGAAAATATGTATCCTTTATGACTGAATTGAGGATAGTGCGATCTCAGAGATCAGTATTTTTCTGATATGAAACATTAATTTTCCACCTATGAAGTAGTAAAAACTAATCAAGTGTGGATAAGATATTTCAGAGATTCCTAGCTGTTTTTCTTTGAATTCTCATTTCTTTCAACTGCAGATGGGAATGTCTTCACGTAGAAAAAGGAAGAAAGGGGAAAATGAAAAAATGAAATTGTACTCTAGAAACAATCAAATCATGTAAGCCACTAGCCAAGATTTCACAACATGTTTTCTTTTGTCATCATTTGTATCATAGATTGACTCTCCCTCTACAGCTGTTAAGATTGTCCTCTTAACTTTGAAAAAGAAGAAAAACAATAGCCAATGCATGAAATCCACTAGATAGTTAGCAGTTTCTGTTGTTTTTATACTTAGAGTTTATGTTTCAATGTAATGAAGTGAGAAGAGATTTCTTTTCAATCCTAAACTTGTTTAATTAAAAGACAGTAATTATTGTAGGGCTGAATTTGAGCAGACTATACAGTTGCAGCAATTATCTATAATTATACAGCTCCAATCACAGAATAATAAAGGTTTTGATGTCACTAAGCACAATAAGGATAATTACCCTTTCCATTATTCTGATGGGCATATAATTAACATTTCCCCCTCCAAAAATATTCATGGAGCTATAATAATCACACTTTAATTAAAGTGTGGTTGTGAATGTACAAGGTAAGTTTTGGATGTCAGGCATAACATCCGAGGGAATACCAGGATCCACTTGAAGAATTTACATGGCCATATGGCTATAGGTAATCTGTCATTACCTGTAGTCATTCGACTTTTCAGAAGTTTCTGATGACTACTTTAGTCATCTTTAGACTACTTTTTCAGGAAGGACAGGCAATCCCATCCATGGATGTCTACCAAGCAGGTAGACTTCCATTGTTTGCTGAATCAGGCAATAAATCTATAGCTACTTATTCATCTCACCCAATCTTAAGAAATTTACACCAAGAAATTCAGAAAGGCAGTCCTAGAGTGAAAATTGTTCACATGACAGATCATGGCTTCACTACAATTAGGTACAAGTTCTAGTTGTCAGATGTTTATTCGGGAGGTTGCAATACTTGGTCAGGTTTGTCTGGCATTAAGAGGCTTAGAACAGAAACCTAAAAGAACTGTAATTCCAAGACTGTAAATTAGATTGGGACCTTTAAAAATATTACAGAAAAGACAGTGACAAACCAAGCATGCACTATTATCTTAAAATCTGTATGGCTATATCCAGTCTATATCTCCTTCACTCAAAGGAGACTTTACTTTTCAAAGGTTTACCCAGCAAAACTCATTTGGGCTATCCATGGTTTTTATGCAAAACATCTACCTTTGCCCAGCCCGTTATATCTGGCAGACTCATATTACCTAAATCCTGCCTAATTTATCTAACTATGCAGCTAAGAGCAGACTATTCTACTAAAATTAGATAAACTCTACCTTGATCAGACCACTAAATGATTTTGGTTTCTCTTATGAACCTTGGTAATGCGGAATGGATATGCTCAGGATTAATTACTTAATCCATGGGGAAGGCAGTTGATGACTTTGTTGGCCAAGAGAAAAGTAGAGCAATGCAACAACAACAACAACAACAAAATTACAAAAGAGTTGCAGGTGATTGTTATTGGTTTTTTTTTTTTGCTTTTTTTTTTCATTTTAATAGCTATAGTATTAGAGTTTTACTTCTTTTCTCTTTATATCTTGGTTGCTCTCTCTTTATGCTTCAATGAATTTGTATAAAAGTCCCCACAAATTCTTTCTCCATTTTATGGAGAGGTTTGGTTTCGATGGAAGAAGTTTGGGTCTGTCAACAGCTTTCCATTTGATATTCCATTTGACAATTAGCCTCATGGTGTGACCGGAACAACCTGGAACTGAACACACTCAAAACCGCAGAAATGGTGGTAGACTTTAGGAGAAACCCTTCCATATTTCCACCTCTCACAATACTAGACAACACAGTATCAACAATAGAGACCTTCAAATTTCCAGATTCTACCATATTGCAAGATCTAAAATGGACACCTAACATCAAAAACGTGATTAAAAAAAACACAACAAAGAATGTTTTTTCTGTGCCAACTCAGAAAGCTCAAACTGCCCAAGGAGCTGCTGGTACAATTCTATAGAGGAATTATTAAGTCTGTCATCAGCACATCTATAACTATCTGGTTTGGTTCTGCAACCCAACAAGACAGACACAGACTTCAGAGGATAATTAGAACTGCAGAAAAAACAATTGCTACCAACCTGCCTTCCATTGAGGACCTGTATGCACGAGTCAAAAAGAGGGCTGTGAAAATATTTACAGACCCCTCACATCCTGGACATAAACTGTTTCAACTCCTACCCTCAAAACGACGCTATAGAGCACTGCACACCAGAACAACTAGACACAAGAACAGTTTTTTCCCGAACGCCATCACTCTGCTAAACAAATAATTCCCTCAACATTGTCAAACTATTTAGTAAGTCTGCACTTCTATTAATCTTCTCATCGTTCCCACGACCCATCTCCTTCCACATATGACTGTATGACTGTAATTTTGTTGCTTGTATTCTTACGATTTATATTGATATTGTTTCCTGATTGCTTATTTGTACCCTATGAGTATCATTAAGTGTTGTACCTTATGATTCTTGATGAACGTATCTTTTCTTTTATGTACACTGAGAGCATATGCACCAAGACAAATTCCTTGTGTGTCCAATCACACTTGGTCAATAAAAATTCTATTCTATTCTATTTTACACAGCCAGTTTAATGGTTAAGGCGCAGACTAAAAACTGGGACACTGGGAGTTCTAACCTCACCTTAGGCATGAAAGCCAGCTGGGTGACCTTGGAACAGTCACTCTCTCTCAGCCCAGCTCACTTCACAGCATTGTTGTAATGGAGAAAATTAGAGATGGAAAGAGTATTAGATATGTTTGCCGCATTGAGATGCTTATAAAAATAAAAAGGTAGGATATAAATAAAATCAATAAATTTCCTAACTGGAAAAGATCACTCATTAAATATCCTATGTGCATTATGGCAAGAATGATCTGCACAGATGATTCCTCAGATCACAGGTCTACAAACTATTTTAAAATATTAATTCCATTTTTCTTAGCAACGTTTAAAATGAATGAACCCTGCTGGCTCAGTGGTTATAATACAGTATTGTAGGCAAACTCTGCCCACAGCCTGGAGTTCAATCTTGATGAGACACAAGGCTAACTCAGCCTTCCATTCTTCCAGGTCGGTAAAATGAGGGCCTAGATTGTTATGGACAATATGCTGACATTGTAAACCACCCAGAAAGTGCTATAAAGGACTTTGGGGCAGTATGTAAGTCTAAGTGCTATTGCTCACTCATGCCTTGGTCATTTCTTTACGTGGGACTGCCCCTGGAGATCATCCAGAAATTACAGCTCAGGTCAACACAGAACTTTATGCAATATAGGGCACTTCCTGGTTTCCCCATGTTATACCATTGCTGTATCAGCTTCACTGGCTCCCAGTTTCCTTCTGGGTGCAACTTAAGTTGCTGCTTCTTACCTTTAAAGCTCTACATGGAATATTGCTAGGTCAAAGGCAAAACCACCTCTCCCTGCAGATATCAGCCCATCCATTAGTTTGGGTAGTGATATCCTGAAAGTGATTTCCTTTAAACATTGCCATGTATAGGGGTGGGAAGGGTGTCCTTTTCATAGTAGCCCCTGCCGTGTGGAGCTCCAGTACCCTCCCACCCTATTAGTTTTCTAAAAGCCATTAAGACTTGGCTTTTCCCTGAGGCATTGGAAAAGGAAGGTTGAAGCCTGCAGCACTGTATAATTGAGTGGATGTAGTTGGGGGCAGTTTTTTTTCTGGTGTGTTGGATTTTTTTTTTTTTTTTTTTTACTGTTTAGTTTTTACCTTTGTTGTTAGCTAACCAGAGTGATGTCTCATGAGATGGACAGCTTTATAAATATTTTATAATATTTGTTGCTGTTGCATGCCAACACCCAAATCCAAAGGGAACCCCAACATGAAGTTATCTTTATGCATGGATGGCTGCCCATCTAGCCTTTTGAACCTCTTAAATGTTTCATTTATTTTGGCTAAAAATGGCTTTACTTCCACTCACAAAATCTTGTACAGCTTCATAGCTCAGCAATTAAAGTCAGTATAACAACTGCAAGGCCAGGGTCTCACCCCAAGAGTATACTCACATCAATGTATACAAACACATACAGGAAGCAGCATCATAAATATTTCATAATATCCCATTTATTAGGTTTAGTATGATTGAAACTCTACACACTGTTATATGGGAGAAACTGCCAATGTAATTATTGATGTGTGCTTGTGGGTGCATAGATCCACCCTGTAAACCATAACAGGTGTCAATAAGATATTCTCAGTTAGCAGAAATGCAACCTTGCTTATTAAGTAGAAAATCTGTTTGTTTGTTTTTTTAAAAAAGTGGGATAGCATCTAAAATGCTAGGGAAAATAGAAGGCTTATGAAAGTCTTATCTGGAAATTAAATCTGGCTTCTCTTTATTTTCCCCCCACATAGGCTTACTCCTTCTATACCAATCCAATACAAACTATAGTCAAATCAGAAAATCTTATATTCATTTAAATCAATGAAGTTATGTCAATTATAACCTTGGCAACTTCAAGAGCTGTGGACTTTTTGAACTCTTAGAATTCCTCAACCAGTCTGCTGGTTTGGGAATTCTGAGAGTTGAAATTCATACCTCTTAAAAGTTGTCAAGCTACAAAACACTGATCTAAATACTCTACAAAAGGGTCTCAGAATTGCATCTTTGAAAAATATATTACTCTTCCATCCCTGTGAAGTAATCTAATTTATACAGTATCTTCAGCTTAAACATGGCTTCTTCATTGTTTCTTTTCAAGGACAGAAATGCATGAGCAAAGATTGGGTGAAGGAGGAGAACTGAAGGGATGTATGTGCATTTTGCTACAAAAGCAAAATCTAATAATTGCTCTGGAATGCCCATACTAGTTTTCCAATAGTTTTTGCAGAAAGCATCAAGAGAGCTTCTGTTCCCATCCTAAAAGTTGCTGCTGTATTTCTGTTCCTACGTTTCTCTAAATTGCTGTCAGGATCATCATGAGGAGGTACACTAGCTTGATCTTTTACTGCTTTTGAGCCAGGGCATTCATAAATGTTTGCAATGAAACAAGCACAGAAATTGGATGCTACATTGTGGGATTCTTTAGTAGGCATGTTCTTAGCAAGTAGCCTAAACCTCTACCCTGCTACCCAAAAGTTATTCGATAGTCCACTACAAGACTTCTCAAGGGAAACATAAGGAGCAGACCAAATTTTCACTAGAGCTGGCTTTCACTTTCTGAGCCACTCATTCATGGTTTTTCTAATGCCTTCTCAAGTTCTGACATGAGATTGCTTCTACTTTATTACACTGGTTATTGGTCGAGTGCTTTTCTCAGAGAATAGATGATTGTTTTTCCCTTTCCTATAGTCTTTCTTGATAGCATTACAGCACGTTTGTGAATTACCACTCTGGTTCTTTTGACCATACTCACACTGCTTCTCCATCTGTCTTCCATGTTTGTATATCAAAAGACAAGTACTCACCCATAGAATGGTCTCTTTTCTTTCACCTCCTGTACTTCATTCTGGACTTGGAACACTTCTCCTTTTTGAGGCAAATTCTATTATGATAATTCTGCAGAATCTGTCATACCAGCAAACTGTTTTGTTTATACATCAGTTAGCCCTGATGCCTCTTCTAGTGAATTGCATCGTTGCCCTTTCTCTATTAATACTTCTTGCTATCTGTCTGTTCCCCTGGGCTTCAAGCACGGGCCATTTATGGAACAAAGCGTACCCTGTTTGGCCCAGTTTTTTAAGCCAGGCAAAGCAACAAAATCAACCTGCTGAAAAATGCAACAAGAGGGAGCCCTAGAGGCAGACTGATGATTCAACAATCAATTCAAATGTATGCCATAGGCATCTCCTTTACATTTCTGATCCTGCTTATTATAGTAATCCCCCGTTTATATATTTTGTACCAGTTGTTATGATAGCATATGCAACTTTCTCCCATTATTGTTCTTTTCTAGATGGCTTCCTTAAGGCAATAATAGTAATAGCCTAAGAAGGCAGGAGGCAAATGCAGCAGAAAAATAAGCGTCAAATAATCACTTCCCCAGACTCTGCACTGAGTGCATTATGGCATGTCATGAGAGAACTTTGTACAGGTGGTGTATAAAAAGAAACTAGACATATCGTAGTTTCAATACACAAGAGGTGGCAAAGAGTCTCCCTGTGTTTGATGTACTGTGGAGCCTTTCCTCTTTCCAATCAAGTTCCACACCAGGCAGATAATTCTCTTCTGTCAGTATTTATTGAGTGCAATTGTGTCAGGACAGGGTCATGGACAGCAATCTGAAGGGATGCAGAAGTCAGGAGATGAGCCAGAAGTTAGGACTGAGGAACCAGGTGGGAACAAAGGACAAATCTGAAGGAAGGATTAGAGAGTAAGACAGTAACAGAAAATAGCCAAGAATCCAGGAACACATTGAAGTTTAACAAAACCATATTATTTGAGAAACATTCGGCTGGAAAAGAAAATATGTCATACTTTTTTCTGCTCACAACAATCAAATTTTCCACTATCATTTAGTGACACTGGGTGGGAAAACATAACAAAGGTCAACTCTGAAGAGGAGGTATTGTTGATTTTCTGCACAATTCACTGGCAAGGCAAAGGATACAGGGAATGACTAAGAATATCTCAGGAATTCACATGCTCTCTGAAGCTGTGACATGCATACCTGTAGTGTACATCCAGCGCACTATTCTCTTTTGAGTTAAACAAAGAACAGAAAAAGGCCTAGTAAGCAAATATGGGCTAAGGAAAAGAAAGGAGTTACAACTAATCTAATCTATACCAACACATTGTATAACATTTCCAGATCTTTCTGCCTCACAAACCATTCTTGCCATATATTCATATGTTGCCCTTTAAAAACTTGTCTTTTTTCAGAGTGTCTTCTTCCCCTTCCTAAACCCATCTACTCTTCCTTAGACCAGTTTGGTCTGGTGGTTAAAGCACCAGACAAGAAACCAGGAGACTGTGACTTAGCCTTAGGCACATCTAGCCTTAGGCATGAAAACAAGCTGGGTGACTTTGAGCCAGTCACTTTCTCTCAGCCCAATCCACTCACAGAGTTGTTGTTGTGGGTAAAGTAGGAAGAGAGAGGAGTGTCAGGTATATTTGCTTTGAGTTATTTGTAAAAATAATAAAAGCAAAATATTAAATAAATAAACAAACAAATACATTGTTACATTTATTTATTTGCAATTCAGCCTTGAGTTATGCTCTCTCTGTAGTCAAACTACATCAATGTTCTTTTCAACAGATTGTTACTTTGCTGTTTAATCTGCAATCATTCAGTACCCATTTATTCTTGAACCTACTGTATATCACCACTAGCATTAGCTAATCATTCATCTTATTTAACTAATTGTTCACCTCATTTTCCCATTCAATTACTACTACCTTAGACTTTGATATATTAATTTTTAGATCCATGCTCCTCTTTGCATTTTACAACTACCAACATTTCCTGCAAAATATTAAGTTTCTTGGTCAGCAAGTTAGCATCACATGCCCATATAGTTCTTCAGCATGCCACTGCCATCATCACCAAAATCCTATATAGAGGTTTTTGCGGGTGTTTGTATGTAGGTCTTTGGTTATTCAGGTCTTCTCCCGCGTAAAAGACACTTCCAATTTTACACGGGAGAAGACCTGAATAACCAAAGACCTACATATATACATATACATATACATATACATATACATATACATATACATATACATATACATATACATATACATATACATATACAGAGAGAGAGAGAGAGAGAGAGAGAGAGAGAGCACTATAAAGTTATAACTAAGTTTACATAAAATATCCTCGCCTTACTCTCTGCGCAATGTTAAACCATTCATTTGACATTCCATATATTCTTATGAATGCTTTACTTCCATTTTATTTCACTTCTATCATATTCAAAAACCACCCTTCAACTCTGTAATCTTGTTCCATTGTTCAGGATTATTCTTTTTATCATATGCTTGCTCTAAATCAACAAATGGCCAATACATTTTCTTTTTTAAATTCTAAAGCTAAAAGCTGATGTGCCTATTCCCAGCCAAGCATAAAAACCCTCAGCATTTCCTAAATTTTGCACCTTGTCTCTTGTTCTGTCTACCTCTTTCTTTCTTTCTTTCTTTCTTTCTTTCTTTCTTTCTTTCTTTCTTTCTTTCTTCTTTCTTTCTATTTTTATTTTTTTGCATTCTGGAGAGTCTCACCAAATTCAGAAGAAAGGAGCCACCATGATGCAAAAGGATAGTTTGCTTCTTCTACCACAGTTTCCAAATTTCCGTGGGGCTACCAACAACCTTAGCTCCAATCCCATTGCCCAAAGGCAAGAAAAAGAGATGTAAGTGGGATCAGAACATCTAATGTAATTAATAGGCATGGCATCCCTTTATCTGATGGCACAAAACTAATTGATGGTTTGATCATGGGCCATCAGATCATTGTTGACTCTTAGCAATCACATAGATAAATAGGATACCTTTAATTAAGATTAATGTTGCTTCCTTTCTGTCATATTAAAAATGACAGCTAAATCCCCAGCTAACTTGGCCATTGTTGAGAATTCTGGGAATTTAAATCATGTCCATCACAAAAAAGCTTGCATGATCCATCAGCTCTACATTCTTCTGTGGTTTCAAGTGAGAGCATCTTTCCTAGTATAGAAAGAAAGATTCAATTTTTTAAAGAAGTGCAACTGTGAATATATTGAGCATCTTCTAAGTAAATTTCTTTGGATATTTAGCGTATCGTATATTTCAAAATAAATTCTGCAAATTCCCTATTCTGTGTGACTCATTTCATTAAAAAAAAACACTAAACATTTGTATATCAAGGTTCTAGCCGTCACAGCAATCAAGGGTGTGGGGGAGATAGAAGTGAGAATGAGAATCAATATAATTTGTTAAGGGAAAGTGCCACAAAGAAATAATGTTTCCAGATAAGCAGTGATCAAATCAAAACAGTGATGTTGTCAGGTCTGAAAAGGACAAAAAAGAAGATGAGGAGAATTAGAACAAAAAGAAAGCTACAAAACACTGAGAAAACCTGACAGGCTGGTGAGGAAAAAAAACACACTCATACTTCACAGAAATTACAAATAAATCCCTGTGATTTTGTAAAAAAAAGAAGGGTGAATACAACCAACAGTCTCCTATTATTTATTTGCCTTGTTTTCAATGGAATGTTCTTTCTATTGTTTTACCACCCGCTCACCCAATCATTTTTCTTTCTGCCATTTCTCTGTTTTAGAGAAATTATTTTCTTCAACTGTACAAAAAAAGGTTCCAATATAATTATATTTATATTTATATTCTGAACTAGGTTGCAGTTTAACTGGTCTCCTAAAGTGAATCAATATGTCTTCAAATCAATTAAAGCCCCATTTATTAAATAATGAGTATTTATTTAGAATATATATTAGAGTCAAAGACCAGTACTGTTAAAAAGTACCTGGTTAAAAGTTCTAGAATAAAATAATGACAAATAAAATCTATGTTAAAATCATAATTTGGCAGCCTATGTATCAGTTGCAAGTAAACAAAATTACATTAAGCAATAATGTAATATTAAACTTTAAATTGTAACGTCTGTAGTAATAAAATACAACAGGGTGATAATATCACAAGATTTGGTACATTAATTGTATAAAATGTTTATAATAGATTATTCATCAAGTTTCAGTGAATCAAGTATTTATTTAGTTTGTGACAAAACATATACTGTTCTATGGAAGCTAAACATAGATCCCAATATCTTCTTCCTTGTAAATCTTCTTTTAAATCTGCAAACTTTGGTCAGAAAAGAAAGGAAGTAACAGTGACTTGAAGTGGTTGGTGAGAACTGGGAAAGACAGAATCAAAAAAATGGCATTGAATTTGGGTTAAATGAAGTGAATTTTCTGAAGGTTGCATTAAATGGATGTCCAAACTAAGACCAGGACAGGAAATTCACAACAATCTCTTCTGACTTTTTTTTGTACTGTAAAAACAGCTCCAGGAAGGTCAGGTTTGAATCAAAATCATGGCACTGATGGAGAAAAAGTGTTCATTTTGTTCAAGTCATGCTTCCAAGGAAATTTCTTCTTGACGAGGTGACAGGAGTGACAACATATCTGCCAGTCCTGATCAACAGCAAGGGCTTGATTAATGCATCAAAGCCATTGTTTTATGTCAACTCTAGTATAAATCCAAACCCTCTCTGTTAATGTGAGTTTCAAATCAGGCTAACTCAACATTTCAATAGATTTTCCATCACTTCCCAATAGAAAAACAGGTTCTACAAAAGCTTTTTGCAAGTTCCTATACCACCAGCATCAGTAAAGCTATAGGCTAGCCTGGAAAGTAAATATTCTGAGTGAAGGTGATGCGACATCACTGCATGTTGTATCTTCATAATCACAAGACAGGTTTGACTTGAATAAATTGCCTTATCATTGTGCTCTAGTGTAGGGAACTTCAAGAAAGTATAACAAATTTCAGGGTAGTATAATGGTGAAATGATGGAAACTATCAATTCTGAGTGAGGGTTAGGCTTGAGGAAGGCTGCTGAATGAATCATGTATACATTAAGTTCCTGTATGAAAGTAAGTTGGTGCTCGCATGTGTTTGCGCGAGTGCACACCTTTCAGTCTGGGCGTGCACGCACACAGTTTTGGCACTCGGTGTCTAAAAGGTTCACCATCACTGCCCTATACCATTTCAGACAAGTGTCTGTCCAGTCTCTTCAAACCTTCAATGATGAAGCATCTACAACTTCTGAAGGCAAATTGTTCCACTGGTTAATTATTCTCATCGTTAGGAAGTTTCTCCTTAATTCCAGGTTGCTTTTCTCCTTAGTGTCCATTCATTGTTTCTTGTTACTTGTCTTTCCTTCTAGTGCTTTGGAAAATAATTTGACTCCCTCTTCTTTGTGGTACTGGAATAATACTGCTATCGTGTCAACCCTAGTCTTTCTTTTCTCTAGACTAGCCATACCCAGTTCCTGCAGCCATTCTTCATATCTTTTAATTTCCAGGCCTTTAATCATCTTAGTTGCTCTCCTCTGCATTATCTCCAAAGTTTCAACATCTTTTTTGTAATGTGGTGACCAAAATTGGATGAGGTATTCTAGGTGTGGTCTTACTAAAATTTTATAAAGTAGTAGTAATACTTCAAGTGATACATTAGAGAAAGCTAATCTGCCCAGTGCATGAATATCATCCAAGCCTGGCTTCAAGTAATAAAAGTTACCCCCATTACCCTTCATGCTGGAATATCACCTCCTAATATAGTCCCATAAATCAATTATTTGGATAACATCCAATATATTTAAACATATACTGACATTAGAAGCTTCAATTGCTTCAGGGGCTAGGATATGAGAATTCATAATAATTAAGAGTACTTGAATGTTTAAGCACTTCAAACCTGCATCACAATTAGCTTAGGATGGGGAAATGATGAATACATAATTTACTGAGATATGTCTTTTGCCAGGAATTCAGTACAAGGTGTTAGCGTTTTCACGAAAGTATCATCATTAAAACGAGTACAATTCAAAGCAACTGCTGTAGTGATATAAAGAGTATGAATGTATTTCAAGTCCCCCTCCATTATAAATCCATTTGGCTTCTATTCTAATTGCCAAACTAAACTCAGAATTTATGTGATGTGTGTGCTGGTGTCATATGTGCCTGGTATTTTTATGTTACTTCTACTGTAATCTCACATTAATTAAATTTCCCATTAAAATGCTGTCAGCCACACTGCCTGAATTTGTGAATGAGAATATAAAGATCCTTTCTATTTTATTACAATTCCATCCACTAAATTTATCCTTTCTCTCAGTTTATTGATATCCTGAACCCACAAGAATAATATTATTTTCTAATAAATATTAGAAAAAATAAATAAAATAAATATTATTTTCTAATATTTTCTAATAAAGCTGAGTTGGGCAAATTGTGAATTATATGCTGCATGGGCATATAATCCACAATTAGGATTGGTTACTGACGTCCCATTTGTGGTTTGCAAAGCATGTTTTCATGTTTTCCAGACTGGCCAACAAAATGGCTGATTTGTTATGATGCAATGTTGGGTGCTAAATGGCAAAATAAGAATTGAAATGTATGCACAAAGCCCTTGGGAGGTATACTTCCACCTTGAAACCCAGTTCAAAACCCCAACATTTACACAGAAAAAAATGTTGCCGGTGCCCTGCATAATATCATAATCGCAAAGGCTGATGTGAATCTTTTGCTATTAATAAATTGCCACCTCTGATATAGCATAATCTATAACCTCTAAACTAGCCTTGTGTGTAATTTCCTTAAATTCAAAATATTGTCTTTAGGCTATTAATTATAGTTCAACACAAGTCAGTGTTTTACCTTAAATCAGTGCTCTAAAACGATTCAGCAGCTTCTTGTCTATTTCTAGTTCACTTCTAAATTCAAACCAAAGTTACAGTGCCAACATTTGAAACCTTTTACAGCTCTCAACCAAAATACTTAAAAATTGAACTGAAATCAATCTGACTCATTCTCTTTTACCGACAAGTTGAAGAAAGGTGCGTAGAAGAGAACAGAAGATCTACTCTCTGTCTCCTACATTAAGGCAAAGGTTATAACAAGTAGTCCTTGTTTAGAAACCACAATTGGGACCTGCTACTTTGTCATTAAGCAAAACAGTTGCTAAATGTAAATGCAAATATATTTATGATCTTAATTCCATTTTAATTTGCTTTACAGAGCTGCAAAGGTCATAAGTGCATATAGCGGTATGTGAGGAAGATTTTCAGACATGGAATGAAGAAGTGCTTCCTATAGAATAATTGGATAAGAGATGGCATAGCCCGCTGCTGCACGATGGCTGGAGAAAGAGGCTCAGAAAGGTCCCTACTTGGCTTCTTAGCCTGTAAAGAAAACGGTGGGATATTTGTACTGTCAGACTTGAAAGATTGATGTCAGCCTTCCCAGTTAGAGACCAGACAGGAAATTCAACTGGATAAGCGAATTTAATTTATTATGAGGTTACATTAACAGAATTTTACAAGTTTGAAAGTACAAATCTCCCGCTGTCTCTTTCTGAATTTTTTCTCCCATTCCCCAACCCCTGGGCCATGACCCACTACCTTCAGACCTTCAGACCTGGGCTGTGGAAATGGCGGGTGAGTGCAAGTGTATATCCCACTTGTGCGAGCAGTGGGCAAGCGCAGTCACATATGCTCCATTTGCATGAACGGCAGGCACACATTGCTTTCACAAATGGAACTGTGCACGCATACACACTTGCCCATCGCTCGCATGGAACCATCCCCTCTCCCCTGCCCCCCCTCCCCGACCAGTCCACAAAGCCCATATATTGCCAGTCCATATATTGCCCAGGCAATATATTCTCAAGGCCTTTCTCACCATTACAATACAATGATTGGTTGCAAAGTTACTTTTTCATCACTGCTGTAACTATGAGCAGTCACTAAACAAGGCAATCACTTTTGTAATTTTCCAGCTAGCTGATATTTATAGTTACATGTACCAATAGAAGATAATATTTATAGCTCAGAGATGAACTGTGGAGTACTTCATGGTCTTTGAGCTTGATTGTTTTCTTGCAGATGTCTCATTATTCAACTAAGTAACATCATCAGTCCTAACACTAATGATATTACCTAGTTGGGTAATGAAAAATCTGCAAGAAAACAACCAAGCTCAGAGAGCACCAAGGGCCCTATAATAACATGTTTTGATTCCTCAGTTTGCTGTATTGTTGCCTTCTAAATTATTACACAATGTCCTTAATCAAAAGAAACATAATTAATTAATTAATAGCACAGGGCCCTGGGAGAGGGTAATCTGAATTCATTTGTAGCAAAACATTAATAACAGATGTCATTCATTCTAAATTGACTTGAATGCACAGAAATGCTCCATCACTCAAACACTAGTCAGGTTGCTATGCCGCAATGATCCTCCCTGAAGACATGCATGCTGCTATGTATCTTGAAAGGGAGCCATCTTTATCAATAGCACCAACCCTTCCCTTTATTTAACATGCACATGGTGGAGTACTTGACTTGTTTGTCCTTCATTAGCTTTTCATTTCATCAAATTATGTCCAGGCCTAAATTACTACTGGAAAGCAAAAATGAGAAAATGCAGGCCCACAGATACCCATTCTGGATCTCAGCCATGACCTTGAAATGATATGTGACAGGTGGTAAAAAGTCCTTCCCTTCAGCATTTTGATACCACTGATCTCTTTTCTTTTGCGTCCCATCTAAGCAACAGCTGGATACTGACATTTGTCTTCTGAGGTAAAAGTCCTAGAAATGCCTTTGTTTGTCCCAGACTGTTATTTAATAGCATTTTAAGAGGCGGTAACCCTAGAGATATACACAAGTCTTGACATTTGGAATCAAGGAAATGGCATTTGGATTTACTTAAATTCAGAAAATCCAAGTTTTAAATAACAGCAGACTATATTGCCGTGCCTCCCTTCTTTACCCTGGGGAACAGCTTTGCTTTTCTAAGGAACCTCATTGTTTTCCAGTGAACGTCTTAAAATTATACAATGAGGTGTGTTTTTTGAAAACTTTCACTTCAGTTCAGTTCAACGTTTTCTAAAGAGATACAGTTTATTATGTGATTGTCTACTTTCGTGAACAGAAATTATGGAGATTCCAAATAGAGTTGTTCATAAATAACTGGGCTTCACACTAGTTCAACAAAATTGGTGTAGATAGAGAACATCTTTATAGGTTAGAACAAAATCCCTGAGAGCTACAGTATGGAACCAGAGGCATACAGAAAAGAATACCCCAAGTGATGAATTGGAGCAACCCATATATGAAAAGCTCTACTGGTTTTAGGTACAAAAAAGGTGAATCAGGAAGGACACAATCAATATGTCTCGGGTGTTGTTGCATGAGATGGAAAAGTGAATAAGGAGATTTCCTTATTCTTGCAAACAAGTTAGAAATCTGGACCATCCAGTGAGATTGAACTGGGGAAAATCAGTACATGGTTGAGCTATAGAATCTTCTTCTTTCTGTTTATATCTGTAGGCAGTCTTTATTATTTTTTGAATATTTGATTGATGCAAGATATTTAAATATTTTTTCACAAGGTGCAACGTTTAAATGGCTTTGAATGGAAGTAAACCAGCCAGAATCATGGAGAAGTAAGCTATGAGTGGTTTCCACTTATGGCCTCTGTATGCTGCTTACAGAATCAAAATAAGCATCCCTCTGAATCTTATCTGCTTAAAAATATGAATAAGAGACCATGATTGCACTTTCATCCTACTATTGGACTTCCCAGCACCATCTCCTGGGAAACGGGCTGTTGGATTCCTCTCATCAAAGAGAAAAGCTCTTAAGTTTTTTACCAATATATACAGTGCATTCAGAAAGTATTGAGACCCCCTTAACTTTTGTCAATTTTGTTATGCTGCAGCCTGATTCTACAGTTGTTGAAATTCATAACGACGAAGTGAAAACAGAATTTTAGAAATGTCTGTAAATTTTTGGGTACAGCGTGTAAATTAATGAGAAAAAAATGTATTTCAATAATAGAAATGTAGAACCAGGCTGCAGCATAACAAAATTAATAAAAGTGAAGGGGGTCTCAATACTTTCTGAACGCACTGTACATAGAGGTTTTGCATTTATTCTATATTTATGCAGGTTTCCTAACCCTAACTCTTCAAAAATATTACCGAAAATAGATTAATTCAACCAATATCTATATCCAAAATACTTTTTCACGTACATTAATATTTAGAAGCAGGTATTTTCCTATGATGCAATTTCACACTATTGTCTGCCTTTCCCCCTCATAATATTGTTCCTCAAAATACTGTAAGGTATCAAGCAAGATTTCAGCATTTTCTCAGAAGATCACCTAAATCTTGGAAGATCTGAAATTTTGGCGAGATGTAGACCTTTTCCATTTCTTTTCATATTTCCTTTAATTGGAGGAAATTGTGAGTGTAGTTTGAAGAGAGGCAATACTCAACCAGTAAGGCTGACAATAAAAGAAATAAAAAAGTAGGTACTATTTCAAAGTTGTATCATTGTGAAAACTTTTGGTCTACTTACAGCATTATTATAAGCTGCTGTGAACAGTTCCATTCTTATAATTTTGATAGTATATATAATCAGTTACATTTCTTTTAGCTGATTTTGTAGTTTCTTATGGGCCCAAACATTTCATTTTAAAAATATAAGTGAAATCAAATGAGGAAGCAGAGCAGCAAAATGTTATTTGGGCACCCATTCTTTGTTGTTGTTGAGGGGGGGAAGGCTATTTTCTTCTTACAATAAAGTGTCATTTCTTTTTAAAATTTTAAAAAAAAGTACCATGCAAACATTTTATTTCCATGCAATGGCAGAAAAGAACAAGAGATGAACTGCATATCCATGTAGAGCAAGAGAGGAAAAGAAGGGAACTATATGTATGTATTATGCATGCATGCATGACCCAGGTGTGTATATCACTCACAGGGGTGAAAAATGGAAGACAGCTAACTATTGGCAACCTCACTTGAAGAGCATAGGAGCATTAAACAAAAACTTTTCCACAATCCCTTTACTAACCTAAATTCATGGAAATTTGGAAAGGCAGAAGCTGTTGCCATCTGGTTGGTTGAGTTTAATTCATAGATCCAGTTAAGGGATCACACTAAATGTCTATGGAGTTTCTCAGTCATCTAAATCATAACTGTCATCCAGGTCATAGTTGCCCCCACCATCCTGCCAGAACTGGTAAAGCTTCTTGGATAAGGAGTGAAACATCATCCTCAAGGAAAATAAAACAATCCAACTGCCTTTTGAAAAAAGCACCTTTGAGAAAAGTGTGTACTGCAATGTGGAGATTTCAGATTTCCAAAAGGAAAGATGCATGAGAAAAGAATGGTCTTCTACCACCTAAGAAGTTCTCTGGAAGAAAGGTGGTCTTCAAAAAAGTTGAATTTCTTCCAGCATTTAGCTCAAATATATTTTGAAATGATTTTCTATTCAGACATAGACAAACTGTTTCCATTTTTGACTTTTAATTTCTAACTATTCCGCCAAATAGGCTGTTTAATGTATTTTAATTATGAGAGACTTGCTTGAAAGACAGACATAAGTCTCATGAGTTAAGACAATTATAAACTTTTTAATCAAGTGCTTAGATAATTGAGCTAGATAATTCCATATGTGTTAGGATAAAACAAGTTATCTAACTCCATTTCAGCCTGGATGGTCACTTTCACATTTCTACAACTTTTGTTTCCTGACCCTTTAGAAGTTATTGTTTGTTGAGTCAAAATGCTGAAAATAAAGAACAAAATATCATGGTCCTTTCCCAAGTTGCCACAGGGCCTGCATAACAAAAAATTCCCTCATCCTCTACTGTGGTTGCCCTTGAAGACTATCCGGAAGTTATAATTGATTGAGAATACATCAACAGAGGTATTTATGAGCATAGCTCAGTATGTCTATGTAATATTACTACTTTGCTAGCTGCACCTCTAGATAGGCTTCTGAATGAATTGCCTGTTGTTGATCCTTGCTTATCTGTCTAAGGAAATGTGTTCTAGTCTTTTGGTTTTATTCCTAAATTTTGTTATTGTCTTTTTTGAATCAGATAGAAAATAACAACAAAAAACCCATCAAGGGGGAAACCACAGTCCCACCAAAACTGGCAGAGAATTCTACTATATACAAATAAACAGCATACTCCAGACTCACATGCACTAATGAAGTTATCTAGTTGGGTAATGAAATGTCTATAAGCAAACAATCAAGTACAAAGATCACTAAGGACTCCATAGTTCAATCCTGAGCTACATCTCTTCCACTGAAGAAAAGAATTCCTACTAATGATAAGTCAAATCTCCCAGAAACTCTACAAGATTTTATTATTCCAAAAGAAATATCTCTTCAGATATACAGCAGTTAAACCAGAAATTAATTACCTCAACTACTAAATATGTGCATGAGCATATTTCTAAGAACACAGTGGTCCAGAGTTGATTCTGGAGTGGTACAAATAGCCCATGTGGTGTTATTTTTTTTCCTACAAACACAGAAAGCAATACAAAAAAATAATTCTCATTGATTCACTGGCTTACTGAGTTCTTTATTTTTTTCCACATGAAAGCATCCATGGACAGAAACCAGGCACAGTGTATGAAGAAAAAAAATACCATGAGAAAGCTATCCAATGACATTGCTTGTACAAAGGGAATAATTATGTTTCTAGTGAGACAATACATATAGCAACATAGATGTTTTACAGCACAGAGGAGTATAAATGCAGCACCTGTTTGCAATTCTTAAAAACAGCAACATCTTCTCCCAAAATTACATTAATTGAAACTTAAGCCTTGTGTAACCCTTCAAATATGCCAGTTTTAACTACAATAGGTAAGCTTTAACGGCTTGTAGTATTTCATATCTTCTTCTGCAATCACTAACATGGGAAAGTAAAGAAACATAATATAGGAAGGTTTATTTCCATATAATTGCCAATAAAACTATATGGATGTTTCTATGAGGTTACCAGGAGAAATTTGTTTATTTTTTTTACAAGCTGGTATTTCCTAAATCAATTTACTAAAGACATTGCAGACTCAAACTTGAGGTACTGTTCCTTGATTTCTTGATTTTTTAATTTGATTTTTCCTTGATAAATATAGCTGCTTTGATTAAAATGTATAGTTGCCATAACAACTTTACACCTCACCTTGTTTAAATGCTTGTTACCAGCATTTTGGTTGCTATGACAACTGGTGACTTTATTTTACTGCTATTCCCCACCCCCTATGGGGGTGTTAACATAGGGAGCTCTTCTGCTTCTCACTGATAATATCTGCAGAAAATAGGAAGAATACTCAACAAAATAGTATTTAAAATATAAGTATCAGCTAATAATAATAGTTGGATGGAAAAACGCAATGAGAGGGGAGGGATGGGGAGAGAAAGCGCGCGCGCGCGCGAGAGAGAGAGAGAGAGAGAGAGAGAGAGAGAGAGAGAGAGAGAGAGAGAGAATATATTCCAGAAATGCCTGCATGAAAATGAACAGCAGGATAAAGAAGAGAGGAAGAAAGAGAGGCTCTACTTTTTGAAACCTTATAAATAAAGTCAGGTTACTACAGCATCATAAACTGGTTTTCATAGTGTAGTAGAATAAGAGAATAGACAATAAAATGGATAGCATAGAGAATAAGCAGACATCATCATAAGCCAATCACTACTTCCTCTAACAGAAAACTGCTAGTTCTTCAGTTTTCTTCCCTCAAGTCACCTCAGGTCCCAAAGTTGCAAAAATTCCCCAATCTCCACTCCACAGAAAAATGAAGTAAAATAAATAGATAGACACTGCCCCCCCCCCACTCCATTCAGATACTAACTCTATTGGACATTTTCAAGTTTTCCATGCTACAGCACCTCAGCAGTTTTGTGGCTGGGGAAGATGAATCTTCAACATAGACAGTTAAAGGAACAGATCCCTTAGCTTTATGGCATGGGAAAGAAAGTTTGTGAATGGGGATGTAGTCTGAATCAAGAGGTCCCACCAATGAGAAAATATTGAGTATGAACTCTGCAAAGGCAAAAAGGCAAAGAAATAAGGAGTTTCAAATAAACCTTAGCAGATCCAGAACAAAAAGCCAAATTCTCAGAAGCAAATAAATGAACATGTCATGTCATCACCGCTACCGGCTCGGGAGAACCGGGCCAAACCAGGAGGAACCACCACTGATCTGATCCCTTGTATCAAAGAACTGGTTCCAAACTGATGAAGAAGTAGAGATGCCTGGTGGAAATATTCTAAGTGTTTTTTTTTTCTCCAAGATGCCAGTAAGAATTAGCCACATAAATATAAAAATCAAAGATTTTAACATCACACAGCTGGTCTGCAATGTATGTCACCCCACATTTTGGACCATGAGATGAAATGAGTCTTGTGGTTGATCAATTTGGTTCTAGTTCTTGGACTAGAAGTGGAATGTCCTTAGACCTCACACATTTTTATATACTTAACCTGTTGGTTTCTGTTGCTATTTTATTTCAGCTTGAATCCTTATTCACTGCCCACACTCATTGTATTATGAGAGGGATGGGTTTTTAAATGTTTTAAATGCATAAAGAAATTTGTGTGACAGCTAACAGTACATCAAAAATTTTCAGACAATTAAAATTCATGTGATTAAATACCCACCTAAGATGGGGAGTGTTTCCTTTATTCGCTGCTAACTTTCCATTAATTTGTTTTGCATTTGCAGATAACATTCTCTGTGGACATCATGAATATCATGCCACATTTTGTTGCTGGTCATTGTTGAAGAGGAAATCATTTTGAAAAAGTACGTGTGACAGCAATTGCAAATGATAATTACCTGTCAGTGAGAATAGAAGGTGGGTGGAAGGAAATTTGCCTAGAGTACAATGTAATGTACAGTAGCTGGACAACATTTAATTTAAAAGACTATTTGAGAGGATGCTGAATTGAAAAGCAATTTTTTGAGAGAAAACTCAGAGAAAGTACGTGTACTTTTAACATCAGAAGAAATTTCTGTTGTTGGGTATTTTACGAAACTGCCTGTGTCAATTTATTGATTTTCCATTTGTTGTTAATATCAGCAACAGTTGTCATCTCTACCGAAGCCTAGACAAAAGCGGGTTTTAGTCTTTTCACCAAAAAAAGAAAAAAACAATTTACTCAGTAGAATAAACTGCATTCATTGAAATAAGAGTTATTTGTTACCTTTATACAGTGGTGAGATTCAAGTAATTTAACAACCGGTTCTCTGCCCTAATGATTTCTTCCAACAACCAATTTGCCAAACTGTTCAGAAACTTAACAACCGGTTCTCCCGAAGTGGTACGAACTGACTGAATCCCACCACTGCCGTTATAAAGCATCAAATCTTTGTGTTATTCCTCAGACAAATAAAAACCTGAGTGAACAGCTATGATTTCAGGCTTGCACTTAATGACACAAAATTCCCTAGGCATCCCACTGATTCTCAATACCTCACACTGCATCACTGAAGGTTTCACTGAAACTTTCTTCTTTGTGAAAACAGAATGTTGCCAAGTGACAACATTCCCATATGGTATGGTACCATTTGCTTTGCTTTGGTTGTTTGCCATCTCCCTTTCCTTGATTTATTTATTTCAGTTGCAAAGTTGAGGCCATGTTAGAACAAAGGTTGTACCTTTTCCAACCTTACAAATTAATTCACTGTGCCGAAAGTGTTCAAAATGAGATGAGATGAGATATTGGATGCTTTTGGAGGTCTACAAACTGGAATATTTTGTGATTATATTTTGTGATTTCATGTTCATTCCTTTGATTGGGAGGAAAAACCAGGCTTCATTTTCATATTTTGGACAAAGAAAAATGACAGTGTGCATCAGCTACAGAGCTTTTCGTATTCCTGTTGTGCTTAATGATGTGATAACCAGCCTCGTTCAGCATTAGAGGTAATGATTTCAGGTGACTGTATATATTGTGTTCCAAGTTCCAATCAATAATAACTAGAGAAAATATATCTGCTCCTAAGACTTTAATCCATAATTTGAAAATCAACCTATGTAAAATGATTGTTTTTCACTGTTCATTTCCCAAAGGAAGATTTGTGAGATTAGGCAAAATTAAGCAAAGTTATTCTAATAAAATCTTCACTGGAAATCCTGATCGAACATGTCAGGAAATTATTCAACAAATCCTGGGCATCTTCCAGAGATCAAGGTGTGCACGGTTGTAATATCAATCATATGTTTATACATTGCATTCAGATTTTAGATTTCATAAAATACAGAAAATATAACAATATAAAATATAACAAAGAATTGTCCTGTTCAACTTTCAAGATTATCAATATTATTCCTCACTTCTGACGTATTTTACATTGTATTGTATCTATCAAAATATATCCACCTACACCTAGTCTTACTATGCTTAGAACTGATATCTTGAAATTATGTTGACATATATGGGTTAATTCTAATCATAGCTATATCTGGATCCAATGTAGCATAGGGGAAAGCAAAAGTCAGTAAATTAGGATGGAGCAACAAAAAGATAAAATATGAGAACTAAATTTAACTTCTTCCCTCAACCATAACATATTGAAGTTTATATTTTAAATTATATTTCTGTTTCCCATCTTCTGACAAAATGTCAATTTCTCCATTGGCATCCAGAAATTCTTATATTTCCTTTTGCATTCAGGTATTAATTCCTTTAAACTGTCAGTTCTGGCTTTTCTTCAATCCATCTCTAAGTGACAATTGTAACGATGCAGACTTGTAAGTAATTTCTAATTAAAGCAGTGGAATTCACATAAGAAATAACATGATCTAGACTGAGCTGTCAGTTGTTTGGATTTACAGGCTAAAAATATATATTATTTTAAAAAAGAAAGTACCTGCTGGAGTGTGAATCACTGGTTCTATTGAAATATTCACAATGTATTACAAAGAACAATTTTGAAAATAGGGACATTACACATTCCATATTTAAATTTTAACTTAAGTCTTTTCTTGTCTTGTGTCACTAATTTAAACTTCTAGGAGGAAAAAGATGGTGCATAAAAGTAACACAGTACTGTTGAGATGGAGACTGAAGGCAGACAGATACCATGACCTATTGCATTGGTAGGCAGGTTTTTCCTAATGATAACTTTGATGATTGTAAATCTTTTGGATTCTTTCATTGTAGTAAGCCATTATTTCCTTAAACATGATTTCTTAAATAAACTGCATGTATATATTGGATTGAACCAGTGGTGGGTTGCTACCAGTTCTCCCCAGTTCGCAAGAACTGGTAGTGGAAATTTTGAGTATTCGGAGAACCAGTAAATACCACCTCTGCCTGGCCCTGCCCCCAATCTATTTGCTGCCTCCCGAGTCCTAGCTGATCGGCTAGAAGGAAAAAATCAGGGCTCACTTGACAAAGAAGAGGAAAAAAAACAAGACAGAGTAGCTTTAAATTGAGAAGCCAAGAAGCCTCCCAACTGATCAGCTAGAACCAATCCACTCCTTGTAAACCACTCAGTGGTGGTAGATTGGCAATTCAGGCCAAGCTGCCTGGAAGCTCTCGGCAAAAACTGTTTACACTCTTGCAGCAGCACTTCAAAGGGCTGCCCTACAGCTGATCAGCGGTAAAAGGCAGTGTGGTGGTAGATCAGTGCAATCCAAAAACAAATGGGTAGACCAGTGCTCTCCAAAAACAAATGGGTAGACCAGTGCTCTCCAAAAACAAATGGGTAGATTGGTACAGCTCTGCAAGCAGTTAAAAGCCTGGTAGACCAGTACCTCTGCTAAGTCCTAAAGAATTGTCACATGACCATCAAACCACACCCACAAAATATGCCATGCCCACAGAACCGGTAGTAAAAAAAATTTAGAATCCACCCCTGGATTGAACATAAACCAGGCTCAGGCATAGAAACTTAATTGACCCGCTGACACTGATTGCTTGTCACTATGTATATAATATGATTGTTCATTGTATAAGTTTTCACCTCAGGTTAACCCCTCAGAGACATTATTGCAAGGTGGACAGCCATATAAATAGATTATATAAGTAAATAACCTCAGATCATTCCAAGCTGTAGCAAGTAAAAGAGATGACCTTAATGGAGATACAGAAGCTCTATTTCCTAAGCAATTAAGTCCAGATCAGCCAGACAACGTTTGGAAACTTAATCCACTGTAGTATAAGAAATAAGAGGATGCACAATCAAGCTTGCGAGATTCTGTTATTATAGCCAATCTCAGTAAGAGTAGTTTTAGCCTTCCAGGATTTGATTTCCTGGCTTGATTTACCTAGTGTGGCCTACATCAGCAGCTACTGAAGAGAATGATAAAATAAATTTCTGTGGAGTAGAAATCCCAAAGGGACATGAAAATGATTAAGAAGAATTGCTTTGGGCCATGTGAGAGAGAACCACCTCACTACTGTTCATTAAAAGAGCCTCTCCTTTATTAAACTTCCATGGTAGCCTCAATGCTACTGCCTTAAGAGCAACATTATTTTTATAAGTTGCTCCTTAAAGCAACAGCAGCATTTTGTTTCATGGTTATGAAGGAGCCTGAACAAACAGGCTGCTTTATGATGAGCCAGAGAAGCACTGAGTTAAAGTTAGGGGAGATTTTTTTTCAAATTGTTTTTTTTTTTTGTGGGGGTGAGGGGAGTATGATCAATCTTACTGTATTTTTGGAGTAAAAGACGCACCAGACTATAAGACGCACCTACCTTTTTTGGTGAGGAAAAGAAGAAAAAGAAATCTGCCTCTGCCTCTGAGCAATTTTGCCTCATTGCAGCAAACAGCAAACAGCCTGCTTTACTTTCATTTTCGTTTTCACCATAGCTTGATTAGCACAAAGGGAAAAAAAATATGTTCCAGCAATTTACCTCCCTGCAGCAAGCAGCAGAGGCTCTGGCAAAACAGCTGAGAGCAAAACAGCTAAGAGCTGAGGCCGATCCAATCAATTTGTGCTAATTAGGATGTGCTGAAGCTAAAAGGAGCTGTTTTTTCTTGCTGTTTGCTGCAAGGAGGTAACTGCTGGGAAGCAGAGGCCAAAGGGTGGGGGCCAGTGAGTGAGCGGGACTACATTCGGTGTATAAGACGCACCTAAATTTTCACCCCCTTTTAGGGGTGAAAAAAGTGCATCTTATACTCCGAAAAATACAGTAATTATTTTTTTAAAAATGTCTCTTCCAAATGTCTGAAAGGGCAAGACCTTTTGAGACTTTTTTTTATTTCATACTATTTGCAAGTGGTATAAAAATAGTATTTGGGGTTTTAAGTACACATTATTCCTTATTGTTGTTATTATTTATGACTATTGTGGTAAAAATCATATTATGACTATTGTGGTAAAAATCAGTTTTAAAGGAATGGATTGGTTAAGTCAAGTTGATATATAGAGATATAAGGAATTTGACCTTTGAACCAAAAAAATCCCAAACTCTTGGGAGATGACCAAAGTTTGTAATTAAGAGGTGTGGCTATACAAATGTTTTAAATAAATAAACAAACCACAGCCTGTTATCTTATTAGAACAGATCTATCCTCAAAGTGCCAATGGGAGAGGTTTCCCTTTATTGGTTCCTGGCATTCCCAAACTGCCTCTTCCTCTTGATTTATAGGAGATATTTTTCTTTCTTGTTTTATTTCTTTCTTTCCTTGTTTTATACCTTTATTGCTGCTCTTTATTTCCTTGAAGATAAGTAAGTGCAGGAAATATCATCAGATCCAGAGATGGGTTTCAGCAGGTTCTGACCAGTTCTGGAGAACCGGTAGCGGAAATTTTGAGTAGTTCAGAGAACCGGTAATAAAAATTCTGACTGGCTCCACCCCCATCTATTCTTTGCCGCCCAAGTCCCAGCTGATTGGAAGGAAATGAGGATTTTGCAGTAACCTTCCCCTGGAAGAGGGGGAATGGAGATTTTACAGTATCCTTCCCCTAGAATGGGATGGGAATGGAGATTTTACAGTATCCTTCCCCTGCCATGCCCACCAAGCCACACCCACAGAAGCGGTAGTAAAAAAAATTTGAAACCCACCACTGATCAGATCCATTACCTATGAATGTATATAATACATCATCAGTTACTTATGTATTAGTATCCCCTCCCCCAATTTTCTGAGATCTATAAATATGAGTGCATCCTTTTATCTGTTGGGGATCATTCTCAATATTCTTTGGCAGGAGAATAATTGCAGCTATCTTGCCTTCCATAGAAGATTTGTATATTGCAAAGATTAGAAGAAGGGCTAAGAAAATATCTACAGACCACTCACAAACTCGACATAAACTGCTTCAATGCCTCCTTTCAGGACTCCGCTATAGGGCATTACATACCATAACAACTAAACACAGGGACAGATTTTTCTCTTGTGCCATTACTCTGCTGAACATCTAACTCTCACAGTAGTGTCAAATGTCTAGATATATGTACCCATGTTGTATGGCTGTAATACTACTACTTCTTTATTATCCTCTCTTACAGTATTTGGATGATGGATGGAACAGCCTATAGAAAAATAAACACTTGATATCTGGAATCAATCATACATGCACATGCCAAAACCAGAGCTAATTAAGTAAACTGTTTCAAGTAGTGATTTCTTAATATTTGTATGATTATTTTGTTTATTTAATTCTTATGTGACTTAAGTAACAGTTTTTGCTTTGATTTTCTTAAGAATATAAGAAGATCTGATTCTATCATTCTTGGAACCATTTCTTCGGATCAAAGCAAAGCTCCCCCTCCATCGTGGGCTAAGCCACTATATTTAATTTGCAGGACTTAGTCTTGCAATAATTTCTTATCTGTTCTGCATTTTCTCAGTAAACTAACGCTGCTCTTTGATAGAGATACTAATTATATTACTGACAAATCAGGAATTAAATTAATGTGATCACAATTTACCATTGACCAATATTAAGCAATTTATCTCAGATAGTTTCCAATTACTTTGCTTTTCCCAAACACTCTATAATAGATACAATTGCAGAATTCAATGACAGAGTAACAAGTACAAATCATGTTATGATGGCTTGCCTGAATGTGCTTAGAATGAGGATCCTATTCTGTTCACACAGAATAAGGAACTACAAATATTTTCCAGCCTTATGCTAATTATATCAGCAATTTAAACCCACAAATCTTTCACTATTTTATGTCAGCTTTTTAAAATAATTGACAAAACACAACATTATCCCATTCTTAATCTCTCCTTTTCTTTCTTTTTTGAAATGTACTAATTTTGAACTGCCCACAGAACAAATATGGGAATATTAAAAACCATTGTGTAATTGTTTTGATGTTTCATTAGCAGGTTGCTCCCATTAATTTGTTCCTAAGACTGTTCACTTTGTCAATTTGTTTCAATCTTCTGAATGTTTTAGAAGTGTACAATTTTGTGAACATTGAACGCTTCTTGTCTTGTTGGTTGATTGGCATTGTCACCCCCAACTCTAATAATTCAGAAATAACTATTCTATCTTTGGCATCTGCTATGTGCCTCAATTTCCTGTACATAATGTGTGGGACCTGTGCCCAAAATGAAAATGAAATCATGTTGTAGAAACATTATAGAAGTATAATTACATAAAAGTAGGAAGCAAGGATTTAATTGGCTTAATAACATTTAAAAGTATATCACCACTTACAGTGATGGTTATTTTTCTGTAATTTTATGCAGACCCAGACTCTCCAGAAAGATAACAAGTGCTCATGCAAATTGCTAGACTAAAACTATGGAGATTAGGTTCAAATCCCATTGAATCATAGGGTTATTGGGTGACCTTGAGTTATAGAAAATTTCATTATAGCCTTATCTGCATGTCCAGTTGCCTTTATGTGGGAACAACTCAGTAGCTATATCTTGAGAATGAGATCATGTTCCCAAACCACCACACAACTTCCACGTGTTTTTTTTTCTATGTATTAAAAGTAAAATTTCCCAGCTTCTGCTGACAGAAGCAGTCTACCTGTTTGTTTAGGTTTTTTGCATTATAGACATATGCCTCCGCACCTGATAACTACCACATAGGGTATCAAGAATGCCTCTTAAGTCTCTGGTCACTGGTCACTGCCTTCTATGGCAATGAATTTTTAACAAGTTCACCAATAGAAGGTGAAATGGTAGGACTTGCTTGCTCGCTTGCTTGTTTTTTAACCAGATAAAGTTAAGAGAATTATGACAGTTTTCTTCCTAGCCCAACTGAGAAAAAGAAAGGTTACTATTTCTTTTCTTTTTGTCCTACAAATCCATCAGTAGACACGGTATACATGGGGAAATGTCTGTTAAAAGAATATGTCATTGGAAAAGGTCATATGAAGGTCTATCAATGGAAGCAAAGTCTCTTCAGAGACCCACCTACATAAAGAAATCAGTTGGAATTTCCTCTCCCAAGATCAGGAGTAAAGAAGAGGGAATCCATCAATCAGGGGCCTTGATAACTACTCTCCAAACAAAATGTGACCCACATCATTGTCAAAATTGAAGAAAGAATTAAAATCCAGATAGCAAAATCTTAAACCAATTTAAGTTTCAGTTTCTGCACAGGAAATAAGCAACTTAAGGCTGCCACATGGAAGATCTCCATGTCTTAACCCAGTTTACCACATCAAGTTGGCATTTGATGAGAAGTATCATATTTGTATGCTTTCATGAGCAAGTCCTGGATATTGCATCCCTTCCAATTAATTATATTCTTGAATGGTTCTTAACACAAGGAGATTGCCTTTTAATAGGAAAAAAGTCTAGTGACTCCATTCAAACAATCATAATCTTAATTACACTCACATAATAATAAAATCTCCTTTAGCTTCCGCCATCACATTAGATTTAAGCAAGACCAAATACAGCTTATGTGGGAGAATTGCCAGCTACTTAAAAATAGTCTGGAATCCAGTAGCCTCTTACATATCCATCATGTTTCCATTTCAGATAATCATGCAAAGCATAGAGAAACCGTAAGGTATAACAAGCAAAATAAATTAAAGGCAGGAGATAATTGGGAAAAAAGGAATTTTAACTCCAAAAGGTTAAGTAAAAACCAAAATCTTTTTTAAAAAAAACTATGAAGAAATTGTTTAGTAGGCACTCTTTTCACTTCCTATCCTTTCCTCGTCTTTACCTTACTCTTTCTCTACATTGGACCTGTTCATTCATTTGTTTGATCATTTGCTACTCAGAAAGATCGCAGGAAGCATTAAAAGGCATTATTAAGTAGAAGCAATGCTTTATTCATTTTGAATGAGGGAAATGTGAATTAACCATCCTATCCAAGGGGATGATGATAAGCTGGGAAGATGACAAATAGATGACAAAAATGTAATTGGGTCTCTCCAACATCTCCAGATAGAGCCCTTCAGTGATAGGTACTGAAAATTCCCCTGACTGTTGCTTGCTGCTTTCCAATGAGTAGAATATGAATGTAACTGAAACAGATTTTTATACCAATATCTAGGACAAGAAGGGGGGGGGGGCGAGAAGGAAGTTTGCTTTGGACATTAATCGCTAAAAATCACTTGAACCTTGTATGTTTATGTGAATCTTGGTTTATATTCACTGCAGTAGACCAAGGAATCCATTTTAGCCTGATGATTTCTGTTGATTCCATAATTTGATTTTCCCTGCAACCTAACACACAAAAGAAGCCCATTGTGTTGTGTAAGAACCTCAGAGTTAAATCACTCAGGAAGTAATTCAAACATGCTATCTTTTTTATCTTAAAAAAGGTTTCAGGTAGGAGAAAGGGGCATCAAGAGATTCAGCATTAATCATGAAACATGACACTGCTCAATGGAATATATATTTTCAATTAAAATTTCATTCACTGTAAACTTATTTGACTTATCCCAAGTAATTTTCTTATAGTTGGATGGTTGGATGGTATATCAAAAAATGTTCTTTCTGTTACTTGGAAGCAGTCATGAATGCATTTGAAAAAATCACAGAATTCATTCCTAATGCACGGCAAACCATACCATTATTCAGTATGAGAAGAAAAAAATTGGGAGAACTTTTGTGAAAGACAACTTAAACTTCAGAAATTAAAAGCATGGCATTATATAGCACAACCTGTTTACTGATTTCTTTTACATAATTGTATATTACTGAAAGCCAGAAAATTAAGGTTTGCATTTTAAAATGTGCCATTGCAGCTTTTCAGTTGGAATGGATACTATACTGTCTGTCATTTTATTTATGCGGGCTTTTCAGAATATATGGAAGAGCACCTTTCAGCGTTGTTCAGCATTGCAATCACTGACTGCAATGAAAGTTCCTTCATCTTGTCATGGCATTGAGGATGCCTACATTGCAGTTAGCCATTAAACCAGATTAAACTGGGCTGCAAATAAAGCAAGTTGGATGAGTGCTGATATATTATAGTAATTTACAATGCAAGAGCCCAACACAAATTGTCATACTGATACATAATCTCGTTGCATCTCTGGAAGAAAATACAGAGCAATATTGGCATCTTATTTATTAGCATTCCAAAGTCATATTTTTAAACGTGAGATAGCTATTTAAAAACAGACAAAGGAAAAAGATAGGTGCTTACTATATGAAGACTAATGGTTTTCCCGCATAGATGGATTTTCTAAGAGTTGTTAACAACTCATGAAGATTATTTAACTCAAAATAGGCTGCTCTTGTAAATCAAAAGAGCACATGAGGAAACATGAAGTGAATGAGGGTATTATTGAAGAATGGAACTGAGAAATCAACCCTCAAGCACTTTTATTCTTGCTGGAGTTCTGAAACCATGTTCACCTTACAAACATGCTTATAAATCCATGTGCAAAGAACTATAGCGATGACCTTGTAGAAGGCATGCAGAGACTATTAGTAAAACAAGGTGGAAAGGCATTGGGAAAAAAATCAGTCTGCTTTGATTCACTTTGATACAAGACAGCGGGAAGATAAAACCTTGTCAGGCTTTAGACTTCCAGTGTTTCTGTAGAATCTGACCTAAACTGGCCTATCTCAAAAGACTAACATTATGGCTGAATGTGGCTGTGGAGAACCTTAACATTCAGTTCAGTAAGGCAATTCCTTCAAGTAGCAGGTGCAGGAAGACTGGAGGGATGATATTCTGTTTCTCCTGGATTCCTCAGATTGCCCCTCTCTTGGAGGATGTTCTGGGCCTGCTACTTGTTTTTGCTGCCTGAAATGTGATAGAAATGTGCATCACCAAGTCAATAGATAACGTAGGGAGAGAGATATTATTATAGGTGTCTATTCCTGATCGTAACAGTGCCAAAATTGTGAAATATGCATCATGATGGCAGAATGCAATGATAGCTACTTTTTCTACTTGCATTGTAGTGCCATGTATAAATACAAATACAGGCTGCCTTTGAAAAGCATTCAGAAACTTCAACTGGTACAGAATGTGGCTGAGCAGGTAATAAATGGTGCTGGATACACAGGACATGTGCCAACACTATTACATGAGCTACATTGGCTACTAGTAGTATGTTTCTGGGTGAAATTCAAGGTGTTGGTTGTTACCTTTAAAGTATTACATGACTTAGGACTAGGTTACCAGTGGAACCGTCTTTTTCCAAGAGTTTCTACCCATCCAATTCAAACAAGCAGATTTTGTAAGATACACGTCTAGTCAGTCAAAAAATGTCAGCTGGCCTTCTCTGCCATAGTACCTGCTCTATATAATATTCTCCTTTCAGAGACTAAAGTGGCCCCACCTTGCTGGCTTTTTGTGAGGCTTTAAAAACATGGCTGTGTACCAGGGCCTTTTTCTTGGCTTTCCTGTTAATTGGTTAACTATCTCAATTTTTAAAAAATGTTTTTGTGTGCATGTGTGCATTTAAAATGTTTTGTTTTAATTGATTCACAGTTAGAACTGTAATCTGCCTAGAATCACTTGGTTGAGATGGAATGACAGAGAAATTGAATAAATAAATAAATAAATAAAACTAAAATAATTATACCACAACATACCTTTCATTACTTTGCCCCCTCAACAAGTGTATTTGTTGCCCCCTCAACAAGTGCATTTGTTGCCCCCTCAACAAGTGCATTTGTTGCCCCCTCAACAAGTGCATTTAGGCTGACTTCCAGCAAATGTCACAGCGATATTGGACATGAGGAGCAGGTCTCTGCGCTCCCATGCCAAGTTCTCCATGTTAAAAGGCTCCAAAAGGAGCTAAAGCCACCCTGGAGGGGTGGTGAAGAAAAAGGAGTGCCCTGCAGGTTGTGGAGAGTCTCAATCTCTCCCGCTTGTTCCAGGGGTTTTTTCCCCCTCTCCTTCACAACTAGGAGAAGAGGTAGCCAAAAATGGCTGCTATGAAGCTGGGACATCCAAGGCAACAAAGAAAGTGCAGGAGCTGTGTAAATGAACACTGAATGGAACTGGGTGAGATGATTCCTTTTTACTCACAACCTAACTTTAAAAAGAAAAGAGGGAAAAAATCCTAAAGAGACTCTTAACTATTTATTAAAGCTGTGAATAATCACATCGGGTCTGTAAAACTACAGACCTGAAAGAAAAGAACTAAAAGAAGAAAAGTTTAAAATTTCAAAGTACAGAAAATTGGATGGCTAATTGGGTAGGCATTATTTTGGAAAGGCATTTCACAATGCTGGATCTATCTACTTTAATAATTGACTTTTCTTTTATAAACGGATTTAAATTAGATTTAATAGCTGTTAGAACTGAGACAATGCTGAAACCTAATCTGAGAGTACCATCTACTGACAAAGGAAAATATACCATACTCTACAACCATGGGAAAAATTTTGATTAGAAAAATAAACAACATTTATTTTGAGAACTATGGTGATATTTGCTGTTCTATACTTATCTATCTTATGACTATGGGAGGTTCAACGGTGAGAACAAGGAAGATACGAAAGTAAAACAATTTTTGAATGCTATTAAACTTATAGATGGGTTATAAGGAGATATTTGGAGAGCTTCCTGGATGTCTGATTGAATAACCATGGATATAAAAGAACTGTGACTCTACTATTCTTTGAGGAGCAACATTAAGCCTGAATATATGGTTGTTGAACTATTGAGTAAAAGTGGACCTTATTAAAATAAAATGAGATGCTTTATATAGGGGAAATGAGTGGAAGTTCAAAAGAAATATTGTTGTTGTTCAAAAGTATTAAGGACTCTATGACAACGAATAAAGACCAAGATGCCCAGGAAAAGGAGGAGACAATGGAAAGAATGGAGGAAAAGACAGAACAGATAAATCAACAAGCAAAACAAGAAGAGAAGATAATAAATACCATAATGGTTAATGAAACAAATCAGAGGAAAAGTATCTTAAGAAATTTAAAAATGGAATGGGAAGATACCGTTGAAAAAGAGATACCCTGGAGGCTTGGCAACATAAGAGGATAGAGATGGGAGGAATACTTAGACTAAACAGTAAAAATGCAGATGTAGATAGAGACAAAGTTCCAAGAGAAGAGTATAGGAGGTATGCCAAAAAACAATAAGAATTGAAATATTAAAACGGGAAAGAGATTATGGATAGAAAGGAAATATTATTTCTTGGGTTTTTCTTTCCTTCTTTCTTTAATATAATGGAAGCCTGATTAAAAGTTAGAACAGAAGTAGAAATAAAGATGTACATATTATAAAAGTAATAAATAGATGGAAGATTAGAGGTTGAAAGATGGATTTAAATAATATGGTGATTGTTGCCAGAATAGAGTAAGGGAATTAGATTTTAATACAATATGTGTACCATACTAGGATTAGTAAGGATGGCCTGATTAAATAGAATAAATTAAAGAATTAAATGGAAAGATTAGAGGTTGAAAGATAGTATTATTATGCAGGCTTTAAAAATGTTGTAATTGGCATTAGAATGCCAATTGAAATATTGAATAATTAAATAATGAAGGTTTATATCTTAATACAAATAGGAATATAAATACTAGGAGTATGTAAGCTTAATTAATGTAACACATATTATTGATATTAGTATTGTTATTTGTATCAAAATGATTGATACCCAGATGCCACACAGGCAGAGGAGTGAAATCACTAGTAAAAAAATTAAATGTTCAAATTCAAAATAATTCTAGGTCCAGATAAATTTGAAATTGAAATAAAATTTGGAATGAATTATAATTGGAATGAATTATTACTTACCAATTTATAACCCTTGTAAAGTGGGTTCCATGTTTAAAAATGTACTATAACTTTTATCCTTACTCTTATACTTGCTACTGGTTCCCTCATAGTAGTTAATAGCTTACTTTGTTTTGTGTGCCTGTTTATAGTTATTTTTAATTATGGCTGCTTTTTATGTATTTATTTTTAATTACGTGTTGTACACTGCTTACAGTCCCCTTTATACGAAATGGGCAGCTATACAGACACGATAAATGAATAAAAACTAATATTTTTTTTAAAAAAGAAAATGCACAACATCTCTAAAAACACCAGTATTTCCAGTTTTCAGTAAAACATCTACTACTGAGGATTAGCTCTATGGGTACAAATTATCAAAACACATTTTAATGCAGCTTCTCCTTCTGGAAATTGCTGTGCAGCTCAGCAGTCTTCCCAAAGAAAGAAGATCAATGGCTAATTTTGTAGAACTACATTTTTCTTTTTAAAAAATAATAAAGTGGTATTTCATGTCACCAGAGGAAAATTATAGCTTGCAAAAGTGCAGTCCCACAAAATCCCAGGCTTGTGTTACTTTTCTGCTCCCTCTTCTCTTGTCTCTCTGCAAAATTTGGGTAAGATTCACCAGCTAGCAATAGCAGAGGGGGAAAAGAACCTGCCTTCATATGTCCTATGCTATCAAATATGCTAAGTGACCATTTCTCCAAAAAAACCCACGATAATTTAAGTCCCTCTTTCTGTGATAATTTTAATATTATTCTATCACAATAGAATAATTGTGGGATCAAAATGAGCCAAGGTGGCGCAGTGGTTAGAGTGCAGCACTGCAGGCTACTTCAGTTGACTGCTAGCTGCAGATCGGCAGTTCAACTCTCACCGGTTCAAGGTTGATTCAACCTTCCATCCTTCCGAGGTGGGTAAAATGAGGACCCAGATTGTTGGGGACAATATGCCTACTCTGTAAACTGCTTAGAGAGGACTGTAAAAAGCTCTATGAAGCGGTATATAACTCTAAGTGCTATTGCTATTGCTAAAATCATAACAGCAATAACAGAGCAACATTTCAAAACATAGAAAAAGCTATGAGATAACGAACCTGTTTGGGTTTTGCATGGAGGAGGTAGAAAAAAACTCCTTGAGGGCCACTATTCCTTCTGTCTGGAGCACATAACGCCAGACATGTCACTGGAAGGCAAAATCACAAAAGTGCATCTCACTTATTTTGGCCATGTCATGTGAGGGAATTCAGTGGAGAAAGCAATTATGTTTGGAAGAGTTAGCAGTAAAAGGAAACCAGGTTGTCAAACAACATGGTGTTTGAACACCATCAAAGCTAACACCAGCCAGAGCGTAGAACAACTCAAAGAATTAGTGCAAGATTGGAAGACATGGAGAGAACTGACCCATAGGATTACAAGAGCTGGACATGACTGAATGGATAACACTATCATTCTTTCTGTAGCAAGAGGTGAGGAAGCTGTGGTCCTCCAGAGATTAATGACCTAGAATTCTCAGCATCCATCCAATTCAGCAACATCCAGAGGACCACATTAGAACAAAGATTGTTGTAATGGAAAATAAATGTATAAAACCGCAAGTTCAAAATAGCTAGTGCTGCCTCATATTGTATAGTCTTCCTAACAGATCAGCAACATTAACATTGAAATTGTTCTACAGCTTGTAGCTATTGGCAATCAGTTAGCTTACAGCCACAAAGAGACAAAGATTAAAGGTTTCCCATTCCTGCTATTGGTCAGATCTGGAGAAAAGCAAGCTCCCTGGTCTTTTCTTCAGAATTTTAAAAGCATCTCTGGCAAATTATGCAAGGCATTAGCACACACACACTCACCAAATATAGGGAAGTGCCCTGGAATAGATCCTGGAGCCCTTCTCCATTGGTCTCACTATGGCACATTATTTTCTGCTGCAGCCATTCTCTTCTGTTTTCTCCATCTAGCAATATCTGCCAAATGTCATTTCAGTGCAAAGCTATCCTGATTTAAGTGGTGATATATTGGACAGAATAGGGAGAATTTACCATGGTAGGGAGGGGGAACACCTGTCCTGTTTCTTCATAAAACAACTTCTGTTTTATGAATCATCAAAAGATAAGCACAAAATGATTGCCATATTCCTTATTTTATGTAATTTATACTGAATATTGTATATCCGCATCTCTGCAATATACAAGATAATGTTTCTATTGTTGCATTCAAGAAGGATATAAATGGCATGAGTGAGCTTTCAAGAAATTATATGGCAAAATCACACCATTCAGCATTTAAAAAAAACAACTTTTGGCACACATTCAAGGGCAAAAAATTCAAAGTTCTTTTTTTCAAACTCATTGTTCCTGCTTTTGACCTTAATTAGGTTTTTTCCCCTCTTTTATCCCTCCATTCAGCTTTTAGAAGCTCCTGATGAATCTAGAGGGGCAAACTTTTCATTCTTCAATAGGAAATCGAACCAAACACAGTATGAAGGAAGCAAAATTGAGGAGATCACCCCGGGAATAATTGTAAAGACCATTAATGGAAGCCTTGAATCACCTGGAGTTGGGCTTTTCAAGCAAATGCCATGGCTAAATCAAAAGTCTTTTGTTACTGGAAGCAAGAAAATGCAATGAAAATCGAATTTCAACAAAAGCAACCATTGATTTTGGAAGACAAGATGAAACAGTGTTAATAATAAACCCCAACTACAGACCTGACAAATATTTACTGTATCAGTTACATTTTTCATACCTTTGGAATAAAAACACAAAAAGCCAAAAGTTAGTTGATAATTTATTCCCATTAAATGTTCTTATTTAATTAAAAAGCTTATTTCCAAAGACTGATGATCATTTTAAGAGTCATCAATGAAATGGTGTATGAGTCCCTGAAATGATTCTTAAATTTGTGGTTGATAATAACAGCTGTGTAAAGCTTTAGTTGGGGGTGAATTAGATGGAATCTTCTAACTGAATAAACTTTCCAAATCAAATCAGGAAATTGAATTGACTCTTTGAATTAAATTCAGTGATGACCATGGTACCAAAGCAAGCAAGATGGTGATCATTGCATAGCAATTAAAAATCTGTCCCTTTTGTATGTGTGACAATGAGACATGCATGGACAAAGAGATGGGACTCCAATTAGAATGTTGTAACTACTTATCTTGCCTATTTTTACAACAAAAAGAAAAAAAAAACCCCAGACACTGCTGATTGGATTGATGGCTCCAAATAATTTTATTATTCGTAGATTCAAAATGCTTTTTTACATACCCTTAAATGAAACTAATGGAAGATATTGATGTGATTGAAAAACAATTTTTATATCAGGAAAATTCATAGGCATATAAGAAGAATCCTATTGAATCTGACCAAAAGCTATTAGCACTCTTCCACATACCTCTGTTAGCAACTACCATCAAGGCAAACAATCTATTTTTGTAAATAATATATGGCTCTCATGACTCTGAAGGCCTTATGCTTTGTGAAATAGTCTAATTTCCCTTTAATCCATTTAAATTGGTAGCTATTGGTACATCTTGTGGTAATGAATTCCACAGATCACTTTTCATTCTACCTAAAGTTCTTCCTTTTCTTTATCCCAACTATGCCATTGTTCAGCTTAATTGGGCAATCAAAGGTTCTTGTATTTTACAAGACAGAAAACAACTTCTTCCAATCTATTTTTTCATAACATTCATAATTTTGCGTGCCTGTATCATTTCCTCCCACAATTCCCCATTTTGCCTAATCTAATAGAAGGCAGATTTGATCATCTTTTTCAAAGAGGAATTGTCCCAATCAATTGTTCCTTTGGCTGCTTTTTTCTGCAGCTTTATTATACCCTTCCAGAAATGCAATAAGCAGAACTGTACACTATATGCTAAGCATGATTGCACTTTAGATTTGCCCAGTACTGGCAGTATTAATTTTTTTATCCTTAATGATTTCCCCTTACAAATTTGCCTTTTTCTCATCAGTCACATACTGAGCTTTCATCCACTGTTCCAACCTCCTTTCTTGCTCAGTATTACTAGCTCAGATCTCATCAGTGAATACAGATAAAATTAGGGACTGTTTCTTACCCTATCATGCACACTTTGCTGTTGCTTACACAGAGATATTTCTAGTACACAAACTTTACTGTCCGTTAAACATGTTTTACACACACAAGACACACAAAGCCTAAAAGATTTTACCTTGAGGTAAAATCAAGATATTCCAAAAAATAAAACTGGGTGTTTTATCAATGATATTTGTAGTTTAAAGTCAATATGCATTAACCTGTAATCTACTCAGCAAATTCTTTTTTGGTAGATTCTGTAATTCTATTTCATAGAAATCTGTGACAATTCCCTTTTCCAACCCTACATTATCTATACCAATCAGATCCAATGGTTGCCTCATATGAAAACACGAGCTGCTTGTTACCATTGTAGTGTCTCAAAATCTGGCTTATCTTTATGTCCTGCAAAGATGCTTGGACATCATGTGAACATGAAAAGGCATTACATGTCACCATGATAAAAGAAGTGATACACAGAGACATTCCTGTCTAGTAGGCTTCATATTTAGATCAGTGTTTCTCAACTGTATCAACTTTAAAAGATACAGTAGTCCTTGATTTACAACCATTCATTTAGAAGCCATTCAAACTTACAACACTGAAAAGTGACTTATGACCATTCCTCACCTTTAAGACCATCGCCGCATCCCCAATTCGAGCACATGACAACCAGCATATATTTACCACAGTTGCAGGATCCTAGGGTCATATGATCACTATTTGTGACCTTCCCAGCTGGCTTACCACAAGCAAAGTCAATGGAGGAAGCTGTATTCACACAAGCGTCACACGACACACTTGGCAAATATAGTAGTTCACTTAACCATGGAAAACTCACTCAATTGTGGTCATAAACCAAAGATTACCTGTATGGACTTTAACTCACAGTCAGCATGCTTTTGTAACCCGGTTTAGATGGTTCAGCCCTATAACCAATCTGAAATCCCAGCTGGTTCTGTTATTTTGCAGATATTTACTTGACTCTCACCTTGCAACCATCTTGTAATGCAAACTTATGTGCTGAACCTCTGGACCATAGCTTACCATCTGGACTTTGTTCATCTTCTGTATTCAATCCCTGATCTGGGCTATCATTCAGCTGTTAAATAACATTTTCTAAGTGTAAAAATGGCTTTCTACTTCCAGAAATACTGCAGGGGAGGGATTATCTTGTCTTCTTTCTCTGTCACACGCTGCCAACTGTCTTCTGTCAAGTTTTTTACAACAGGTCTGGATTTTAACAACAACTTAATTAGGACTGTAAACTATAATTTATATAAATGGCAGATTAATTAACTGGCCTTTTTGCGTTACTTAGATTGCAAGATATGGAACCATCTGTTTATTTTTATATGTTTTCAAAGTCAGAAACTGTAGGCACTTGCAGAAGAATGTTTAAACAAATACATTTTGTGACACTGCAAACAGAAAATGGTCCAAACTGCTAATGTTTGTCTTTGTTTGCTAGTGTAGCTAATGAGATTGTCTGGTTCTTGCTTAGATCAGATTATGATTAAGTGGTTCAAGCCATTTGGGTCTATAACTCATATGCAGGCACAGAGTGACTTAAGTTGTCATTTCTACAGAGCTAATGTGCCAATTATGAAGATAAATGAGTACCATAAGAAAGATCCTGATCAAGATTGCTACCAATCTAGCCAAATATCTAGCAACCACACAGGTAAAAATTTCCACTAGTAGTTGGCACAGTGGTCACAGTTATCAACTTTCTGACTGTCATACAAACTCTATGATCCACGAATCTATCAGTCTTTTAAAGACATAGCCACATTCCATGAAATAATTATGCAATGTGCAGTATGTATGTATGTATGTATGTATGTGTGTGTGTGTGTGTGTGTATATATATATGTATGTATGTATGTATGTATGTATGTATGTATGTATGTATGTATGTTTTTTGTATTAAGTCATCCTGGATTACCACGAATGGAGGAGATATCACAAATCTCCAATTTTTGCCTTTCAGCCCAATCTCATGGGCCATCCAGACAGTATCATATAGCCGACAAGCTATTTTTCTATGTTTTTAATATTTTTGCTGATAATACTATAAATAAATAGGGAGGCTGTTATAGATCTATTTCGAGCTTATTTGCTCTCATCAGACAGTCATACCCTTACTGGGATATATATATATATATATATATATATATATATATATATATATATATATATATATATATATATATGGAGCAGCAGGTTTTAAATAGAAAATGAGAAATGAGACTATATATTTATGTTGTGAGGTTTTTCATTTATGGTTTTTGCTAACTAATAAAGACAGCTCAGGTTTTAGAGATGAGTTAATAGAAAATGGATGAGATATGGAATGAAGATGCATTTGGTTGTATCTTAAGAGTCAGTGATAAGTTGTCAATGTAGAATATATTTAGTGGAGATGAAGGGGAAGTTTCTTCATTTTTTTCTTTTCCCTCCTTTCATATATTTATGTATTAGGTTTCTGTATCTTTTTTTCTGTTTAATATAATCTTTAATTAAAAATAATCGGAATTGAAATTTAATATTTAATGTCATTTAATAGGGAGGTAATAATCTCAATTGTATTAATTTAATTTCAATTTAGAATAAAATCATTTTTTTCTACTTGGTCTTGGACCATAAGTAGGCTGTATGTGTACTTGAATCAAAATAGGAGATGGCATTGTAATGCAAAGTTATAACCGTTAATATTTAAGATAACCTATTACAGATAAAAAGATCAAATACTGGTAAACCAACTATAAACAAGGCAATACTAGAATAAGTAGCTGGATGTCAGCTCTGATTATGTGGTTGTGTCAGAATAGTATTTTCCTTTGTGAAGATACTAATTTAGAGTAACTATTATTCTGGTCAGGTCAGTTTGCAACTTTAAAAATTGTCCTGATACTATGAGGAGAAAAAGAGAAGTAAGAATCTGACTTTAGGAACTATTCCAAACTCAGACATTTTTTATTAAATACACATTTTATGCCTTTTTTGTTGGGTATGGTTTGGTTTGGATTTTTTTTTTTGAATTTCTGTTGATTCCTGAGACAGAAGCATTAATTAATAAAAATGCTTATAATTTTTGCCTGTAAAAAATACCTGTATCCGTAGGATATTCATGTAATTTGATTTGGTTTTCATGAACAGAATACAGGGCATGTTTGGCCATCACTAAAACAAAATTGGAACAAAATACAAAGATAAAAATCAAAAGTTCTAAGAATGTATTTATTAATGTATCTCAAATATGAAACAAGTTAGGGTCTCTAATTAAAAGCAACCATATTAACTGAATCATTAATCTTAATGGGAGGTTCGTCTTCCTAAACAATGCCAAGTAGGCAAAGAAACTCTTATATAATTTAAATCCCCAGGCATTGAAGATTGTTCAACAATAGCAAAACTCCACTTTAATTTCTTTGCTGCTTCACTTAAGACTGAATTGATGTATTGATTGTGCTTGGGATTTTGCTGAGTTTGGGGGTTATATGAGAAGCATATTTAGTCATCTTCTGGATAGGATAAATGAACTGGATCTGGACCCAAAATAATGGAATTTGATTCTGTAGGTGGGTGGTCATCCTTGCCTGAACATCTAAAATACTGTAGATTGTGTCTGAGATTCTCGTTCCCTACTCTTCACACCATCTTCATAACCCAAACCATATTTTATTTTCACTTTGGCATGACGGGTTGATAATCACCAGCTAACTAATCATAGTTTCCTAGTGTACTGTCTGTGCCCAAAAAACTGAATTGGTTGAAAATAAGCATGTCAGATCAGATTTATATTTATTTATTTATATTTCAATTTATAAGCATGTCGTGCAAACTAAGTCTCAGCATTTCATATAAAGTAATTTTCTTATATTTTTTCCTACTATATGTACTCTTATTTCCTCAATAATGCCATTTCATCCATTGACATTGTCATGTTCCATCTAGTGGCTCTGCCCCAGCAAAAGATAGAATTATAGCTAGGAGATTTTTGTCTAGTTTTTGCAACTCTATAATAATCCTGATCATCATTCATCTGGACTTTTGCAATGCACTCTATATGAAACTGCCTTCGGAAATGACTCAGTTAATACAGTATTGCTAGCTAGGAAAGCCTGTTGTGCAGGATCATGATCATCATTAGGATACTTCCCTAACTACTTGTCTCAGTTCCAAACTTTATTTATTTATTTATTGATTGATTGATTGATTGATTGATTGATTGATTGATTCGATTTATATGCCGCCCTTCTCCAGAGACTCAGGGCAGCTTATAATGCATTAAGCAATAGCCTTCATACTTTTGCATATACCTGCTTAGTAGGGATTTCGCCCCCCGCCCCCAGCGGTGGTCTTTTTTATACAAAGTCAGCTTATTGCCCCCACAATCCGGGTCCTCATTTTACCTACTTTGAAAGGATGGAAGGCTGAGTCAACCTTGAGCCTGGTGAGATTTGAATTTGCAGTAATTGTAGGCAGCTGGCAGCTAAGTGCTATTTAACAGCACTTTAGTCCGCTGCTCCACCAAAGACTCTTGGTTATCAAAGTGTTTGTTATCATCCATAAAATGAGCACACCAGAATGCATTAGGAACCTCCTTGGCAAGTATATTCTGCCCACCCAAAGGGCTACTGAGTGTCCCACCCCATATGAGGTGGAAGGAGTATGAGGTAGGCAGCAGACCTTTTCTGTAAAAGCCCCAATGCTCTGGAACTCATAGCTACCATAAGTATGTTAGCCCCAATGCTTTCTTATGTTCAAAATCTATGAAGATCATTGTACTTCAATGGTTCGATGGTTCATAGTTTGATTGTGAATGACCATTAGTTTTATTATGGTGATTAAGGCTGTTTTACATCCTAAGAAATTAGGAATGTTATGGTTTCATGTTTTGTGTGTTGTGAAGTACCCAGTCTTGTGACTGGGTGTGCTGCCCCACTCATTCACACTCACATGTCAGTGTGGTATATGGGCAGATTTATTTGTTTTCCCCCAGAAGTTCTCTTCACCCAACTTTAGAACTGCCTCAGCCAAAGCCAACCACAAGCAAGCCCAGATTAATTCCCCAGGCAATGGACAATTAGTTCACAACACAAATAGCAAGCTGCTCAAACAGTGAGTCCAATAAATGAACACAAAGCCCCACAAAGCAAAATGTAAAATACATCCATGTTAGCTCATGGGTTATAGAAATTCAGAGTCCCAGGAAACACGAACGAACATACAGCCACAATCCACATATGTTGCTTCCAGCAACGCCTCCCTCTGTCTGCCATGCTAAATAGTTCCCGGTGCAGCCCATCAAGAGGGGTGGGGCCTTTTCCCAAGCAATCTGGCAGACCTCCGTTTCTCTGCCTTGTGAGCTCTGAGATTTACCACTGCAGGCAGCTCCTCCCTCTCCTCTTCACTGGCCTGTAAGCTGTCCCCAGCCGAAGCCTGTTCTGTTGGCAGTTCAGGGTCAGAAATTCCCAATGTGCCAGGAATGATCTCATTCTCCCTCAAGCCAGCCTCTGAGGAAGAGTCAGAGGAGTCATCCAAAGGAGACATCACACTGGGGTAATATACAAATATTGCAATTTTTTAAAAAGTAGCACATTTTCAGTGGAATCTTTTTCATTGTTTGTAATGTAAACCACAATAGTAAGGAAAAATAATCTCTTGTCAAACAGAAGAGTATGCTTTAAATATCCCTGAAGTTCTGCCATGTTCTTCATAGCTGCATAGAGTATGCATAAGCTTTATTCAAGCTGTCATTTCTGTCCTTCCATTAAGCATTTTTGAAATCCTTGATGTAGCAGGCATTCATAATTTAGTGGAATGGGGGTATGCTAATTAAGAAGTCATTCCAATGTGCACTTCCTCCTTATTTTTGATATCCCATATGCACTGGGTGAATTATGTATCCATTGGTTCCTCTGATCCCCAGCGTTTTGTCAGTGTCAGGCTGGTACATGATAGATCATTTCATTGACTGTAGGATTTGTATATAACATTCCACAGACATCTTAAACCAAATGGGAACATTGATAGCTTCACTTTGACTTATTACAGTTGGGACAATGTGCTTTGCAAATTGAATTTTGTGGAGAGGAGACTGCTAGAACCAGACACATGAGATTCAGTATTCATTTGACTCATAATTTAACTGGGGCAGCCCAGCGATCTGGTGCATCTAAAAAAGAAATGAAACAGCAAGACTTCTGAACTGCTTACTTGGGAACATTTGTCATGTTCTTTCCTCTCCAAGTGATCATTAGGTTAGCCCTCTTCAGATATTAATCATGGGATTTATACTTCATATATTAAAAGTATGACTAATGCTGTTTCTTCCCATGATGCTGGACTGCTTTCCCTTTCTACCCCAACATTCAATCAATGGATGCTAAGCAAAAATATCCTCCAGTTAAATGTCTATGGAGATTCTCAGTCTTCTAGGTCATAGTTGTCTCAAAGTTGCTTTTTTCAAAAGGCAACTGGACTGGTTTTTTTTCCTTGAGGAAGAAGAAGAAAATGTTTCACTTCTCATTCAAGAAACTTCGTCAGTTATGACTGGATGGTTGGGGGATGGAAGGATAGCAATTTGACAGCAATCCTCCAGTTATTTTTTATTATTATTCTATATCCATTTCCTGGAAAATAATTCTAGTTCCCAAAATAATAATCAGTGGTTAAGGTACAAGGCTAGAAACCAGGAGGCTGTGAGTACTAGTCCCACCTTAGAGATAAAAGCCAATTGAAAGACTTTGGACAGTCACTTTCACTCAATCCATGTGCCCAGGTAGTTGTTTTGGGAAAAATAGGAGGAGGAAGGAATATTGTATATGTTTGCTGTCTTGGGTTATTTATAAAAATAATAAAAGTGGGGTACAAATAAATAAATAAACCAATAACTGGAAGAAAAAAAGTCAAGATGGCCTCCACCATGCTTCTGTCACAGTCAGAAAGGGATTAGCCTGGCATTTGATTTGGCCTAAAATTGATTTTGAAAAAAATTATAACCAATCCATAAAAAGAAGAAAGAGATGCTCTGTATTGTCACATTTCTTTTTCACTAGAATGTGGCCCACAAAGCACTACCCCTGACATCAGAAGTCTTTTGCTCTCCCCAGGATATTTAATATGGAGGGGGAAAATAGTTTTGAAAAGCCTATTTTGTCCCATATCTTTCTTCCGATATAGAGATATTTAGAGTGTTTTAAATAGCCATTTCACTGTAAGGCATTTTAATTTGATAAAACCGGAATGACCTTACTGATCAAAAGTTTGTTATCAACATTAGAAATAAAAAAAATGTGTATTAAATGTCTTCTCTCTTATTCATGCTCCTTATTTTAGTGTGAAAACAGGATATAATTGATACAGGAAAATCTTTTCAATCTCTTTTTTGAGAGAACTCCTTTTTAGAAATAAAATGAAATGAAATGTGAACTGTTTTGTTTTTTTAACAGGTGTGTGTGGGTGTGTGTACACAAATGCATGGCCATAAATGGAAACCATAGTATATATGGTACACAATTGATTGTAATTGAAATCAATCTCAGATGTCCAGTTGTGATCTGAGTTTTAAATCTTTAGGTAGTTAAATTTTTAAAAATCCCTATTCCATTCTAAATGATCATTTAACTCAAATTAACTATTAATACATAAATCAAAGCTATAATTAAACCTCCCACCATGTCTGTTCACTTATTGATTTAGTTGGGTGCCTCCATGGAGATCCTCATGGAAGTTAATAGCTCCTATGAAGTATCTCAGAGGAGGCTGCCAAGAGTTGGCCATAACCAATTGTTTCTAAATCTAAAGCTTTTATTCATGTATGGATATAATTTGCTTAATGATGTACCTTCTCCTTTTGGCCCATATTGTGCTCAGTCTTGTATATCATTACTCTGTATTGTGCTAGTTCCTGAGTGTCAGATTCACATTTGATTGCAAGACACTTCCACATTTTCTGGCTTCAGACCTCTAAACTTTTAACAACCTGAGCCTGATACCATTGAGAGAACCTGATAGAGAAAAACTACGGCCAGCTGTGCCATGTAAATAATTAAAGATACTATTCTTTGATTGCATTATGCAGAGAGAGATCTAATTTATCCAATATGGCCATTAAATATTTCATGCAAGCAATCATACAGTTGTAAAATCAAATGTCCTCCTATCTCATTTCTCAGTGAGCTTGGCAGTCAAGAATAATTACCTGTGCCTCCAAGGGCTGCTCAACCATATGCTTGCACTCTCTCACAGGCAATCACCACTGCCATGATTATACACTCATATTATTGTACCTAACATATTCTTCAGGACTCTATATCCCAAAATGTTGAAACAGTGAAACTTGGTGGTTATTTGTTTCCCCGAAATTTATGAATGGGTAAGTTATAGAGCAGGACGTCATAAGCCTAATTTCTACACCAGGTGTCCCCAACTCCTGGGCCATGGCCCGATAACGGGGCTGTGTTCCATTCAGAACTGGGCTGCACCAGCGGCAAGCAAGTGTTCTTGCATGCACAGTTCCACTTGCATGAGAAGAGGTGCATGCACTCGCACGCACAGCTCTACCTTTATCATAATAAAAAAGGAACTAGAAAAATAACATAAAACAATCAACTGAACCTTCAAAGGAATAAAATTCAGGAATTCAAGGAAGAAGGAATTCAAGGAAAAATTCAGGGAAGAAGAAAATCGCAAAACATTATCCTTCCTGGACATCCTTATCAGCAGAGGAAATGGCTACAAATTGGAAACACAAATCTACTAAAAAAAATAATAACCCACCCATACTAACAAAGTGCTCCATATCAAAGCAACAACCCAACCTTACACAAGAAGAACTGTGTAAAAACATCATTTAGATGAATACAAACACATTGTCAGGAACCCAGAAAAAGAAATAGACAAACAAGACAGCATCTTCCAACAAAATGTATACCATGCAACTTTACCAAAAAATGCCTGACCACTCAACCCACTACAGCATAAACAACACCAGCTATGAAAAGGATAATACTGTCGTACATCAAAAACATCTCAGATGTGTTTGGTGATGGTGATGACTGTTTGGTGATGGTTATGGTGATGCCAACCTATCTAATGAGCACCAACTAGCAGTCAGAGTACACAGTGGTAACTCCTTAAATGCCTTAAAGACACATGGACAGATTTAATCATAGTTTCAAATGGGAATGATTCATTGATCATGTGTTTATTTCCTTGGCTATCCACAGTACTCTCAGTTCCAGAATTTCAATATTTTTCTATTCTGCCTCTTGAAAATCTTTCACTTCCACATATTATCACAAAGAAACCATTGTCTGCATAATTCTGCATTTTGTAAGTCTAGATCTAGACAGATCACAGTATCTTAATACCTTATTTTGAAACTTAAGCATATTATACTATAATTTGAAAAAAGCAAGTATCCTTAAAATATAGAGTGATCTCTTCCTCTCTTTCACTCAATATGTCATTCTCCAGATTTACTAACATGGTTTAGTTAGAGCCTTATAGATTATTTCCTACTTCCCAAATATCTCTAATCCATCCATTTGTTAAGGTAAAGAACTCTTTCTTCCAAGAATGCTGAGGAATCCTGTTACATGAATTCTTCTATAGCATGTTAATTACATGCCACAGAGTCAAGCTTGACTTCTTTAATTGCTTGGATAAATATTCACATATCAACTTATTTCTAGCAATAATGTATAGATAGTCTAAAGGTAATCTTTTAATCTTTTTGATCCTATCCATTTACCATACCCATTACTTTTCCTTTCTTCTATTTCCCTCAGTGTAAGAAACTGTGGGGAGTCTGGGGAGGAATGGAAAAGATAGAAATGTGCAAGACATTTCACAGCTTAATTTATAAATAAAAAGTCAGTTCAGATGGAGGAGATCTGAGAAAAAGCATCTCAAAGCAGCCAGAGTAATTCTACCTTAATTAACACTATAAATTAGGCTACACAATTTTGATTAGTTTGCAAGATTCTGTATTTTCCCCAGATGAGCACTAAAAATACCACATCTAAAATATTTTTAATTTGATTTGACTTGATGTGACTTCACTTGATTTGATTTGAATGGCCTCCCACCTCACTATATGACTCTGAGCATTTAACAGCATGTAAAAATGTTTTTTAAAACATTTGCAACAATAAACAAAATACATCTGGTCCCAAATCCATAATAAACATATTTAAATGGCAGCCACAAACAATACCCAGAATAACAATAAAAACTCATGGGCTTAAACTAATTTCTTAACACCCAGTACCAAGGAAGACAACCAAGTACTTAAGGATTACTAAAAACCTGGCAGGCTAGATTTAATTTAATTTAAAAATTAAATATTTAGGAAGTAAAACTTGCTTTCTTGGTTTTGTCCAGCCTCCTTGCCAAGCATGGCCATTTTTCCAGTCCATCATATATTCATAAGTACAGAGTTTTCTACTTGCTGATCCTCTGCTCAAAGAATCATTCATTCCTTATTTGATCTATAATTGACTGATTGGTTATTCTTGTGGTTCCTCTTCCTCTTACTAACGACTTCCAGAACCACAATTTAAAAGCATCTGTCTTCTTGCTTTGTTCTTTTTTTCCTTCCACATTCACAGCTGAACATGATTGTTGAAAGAACCCTTGCCTTAAGCATTTGTCCTCATCTTCTCTTCAACACAAGAAAACAGTAATGTTTACTAGCGCTATATCACCTTCAAGGATTTACAAAGTATGCTATTTGACGTCACATTTCTCTTCTGAAAATATTTACAGACCTCTCATCCTGGACATAAACTGTTTCAACTCCTACCCTCAAAACAATGTTATAGAACACTGCACACCAGAACAATTAGACACAGGAACAGTTTTTTCCTGAATGCCATCACTCTGGTAAATAAATAATTCCCTCAACACTGCCAAACTAGTTATTAAGTCTGCATTATTATTAATCTTCACATCATTCCTATCACCCATCTCCTCCCACTTATGACTGTATGACTGTAACCTTATTGCTGGTATCCTTAAGATTTATATTGACTGTTTCCTAATATGATTTGATTGCTTATTTGTTCCCTATGACTATCATTAAATGTTGTACCTTATGGTTCTTGACGAATGTATCTTTTCTTTTATGTACACCGAGAGCGTATGCACCAAGTCAAATTCCTTGTGTGTCCAATCACACTTGGCCAATAAAGAATTCTATTCTATTCTATTCTATTCTATTCTATTCTATTCTATTCTATTCTATTCTATTCTATTCTATTCTATTCTATTCTATTCTATTTTCAATACTTAAGATTAATACATTTTTTTATTTTTACTTGTATAATGAGCTGTTTTAATTCATTTTTTTAATTTAACTGATGTATCTGTTTCTGTGATTTGGTACCTGTTGTCATGCCTTCCACTCCTGCCATTTTTAAATTTTATTCATTGTATAAATTAACAAGGGATAGGAACAATACACGATTGCCCCACTTCCTCGTTCTCTTCCTCATTCCCCACTTCCTCATTCTATAGATAGAATTCAGTTCTACCTATAAGCTTTCTGTTTATTGTAAATATTTCTCAGAAAAAACATTAGATACTTTGAATATATTATACTATGTTTCACATTCTGGCATGATCTACAGAATTAAGTAACTTAATATAATTGATGAAGCAAAGGTTAGTTGTTACGCTTTCCATTGTCCATCTTATGATGCTTACCTGATCTTATGTCTTTCTGCCTTTTCTGAAATCTTCTTATGCATTTTTTTCATTCCATAATATGAAAGAATTATCAGACTGCAAATTCATTTACCCTAATCTTTAATAGCAATGCATTTTAAGATTTTGCCCTGTTTTTATGTTTAGTCAGTTTTCAGAAGTGGCTTCCCAGTTCTGTTATGACATTTTGCTGCTTCATTACACTGTTGTTTTGCAAATTGTTTCATTCACACTCACCAGCATGGACTCTTTTGAAGAAGGGCATCAAATATATTGAGATCAAATATATTAAAAAGACATTTTGCTAATTAAATTTTATTATGGGCAGAGAGTTTCAATCACTTAAATCAAAATAAGTTTAAAGAGAAGTAGTTGCTTAAGGGTCATCCTCGTCAATATAGGGAAAATAATTATTTCCATTAGAGAAGAAATTATAGTTCTCTTTCAAATAGATTCTCTTTTAGTGAATTCGTGCTGCTGAGCCTGTGAGGATCAACAATTTAAACATCAGACCCTCTATTCCAGTTATTTTTTTAAGAAGCATCCAACATAAAAATATAGCAGAAAACTGAAAATGCGGGATTACAAATTGCCACATGTGTCTGCCATCTACTGGTATGCCTCATGTCCAATTGCAATGAAAAGAAGTTTTGCAGAAGAATTCATACCAAGGAATAAAATTATGCATGGCACAGAGAAAATGAACATGAAAATGTTTTACTTCATCTCTCCAAAGACTAGGATCAAGAGCCATCCAGCTGACTTGAAGGAAATTTAGAATAGAGAAAGCAGTTCCTTACCTATAGCATACAACTCATATCTGGAATTGTATTACTGCAAGACATGATGATGGCCACTAACTTGCAAGGCTTAAAAGGGGATTAGATGAATTCATGGAGAATAAAGCTATCGACACTATTTGTCTTGAAGACTTAAGTAGTGCCAGAATGTTTCCAAATATAGTCAAAGTGCAACTCTAAGCAACTTTATCAATCATGTACTATAATATTCCTTACAAGATTCCTTACATAGATTGTTTTTAATGTAAGCCAGTAGGGTACAGGTCACTTTTGAAAGATCTGTGGATTGATGATATTCACAAAAATAGTTAAGAGTTCATATTATATTGGGCTGATAAAAACAATTTTTTAAATACTATTTTTATGTCCATTCATCTTTTCGTCTTTCTCCAATAATGCTTTAGGTGTTGTTTCTGACATTTCATCTCCCAAAGTTACTCAGAAAACAGTGAGCACTCAAAGAGTGACAAGCAAGGAGAGACTGCATAGAAACAATCTATGCAGATACTCATTCCAGGTGCAAACCAAAACTCTGTCAAATTAGCAACACATCTATAGGAAAAAATCTGAAAATCAATTTAGGCCTATTAGTCACAGGGAGCAGACCCATCTAATACGTCCAATCTCCATCTCTGTCAACAAAATGAGCCTGAGTAATATAGGGGAGTAATGCCTCCTACAAAGGCAGCATTTAAGATCCAGCTGCCTGCAATTACTTGCGAGTTCAATCCCAGCCAGGCTCAAGGTCGACTCAGCCTTCCATCCTTTATAAGGTGGGTAAATTGAGGACCCAGTTTGTTGGGGGCAATAAGCTGACTTTGTATAAATATAAATATACAAAAGTATGTAGGCTATTGCTTAACACACTGTAAGCTGCCCTGAGTCTCCGGAGAAGGGCGGCATATAAATCAAATTAAAAAAAAGAACACTGAAGTTGGTCGAACTGTGACCATTTTCTTTTGGTAGCTTTTCTCTAGGGAGGTTTCTCTTCTTACTGCTTCAGGGTTGACATATCCTGGAGCAAAGGGGCCAGAGGTGGTGGTGTAGAGATAGCTAGGGTGTTGTAGCTTAAATAAAATTCTTTCCCCAAGGAATCAAGGACACTGGTACAGGTATTTGAAAGGTGGAGATTGAGATCATCTAGCAACTGGACTACATGATGATTGGACGATGTGACTGTAGATTCTGGGGGGAAATGACATATTGTATTGTATTGTATTGTATTGTATTGTATTGTATTGTATTGTATTGTATTGTATTATATTATATTATATTATATTATATTATATTATATTATATTATATTATATTATATTATATTATATTATATTATATTATATTATATTATTATATCACATCATCACATCACATCACATCATATTTACTATACTATACTATACTATACTATACTATACTATACTATACTATACTATACTATACTATACTATACGCTCCAAGATAAAAGTGTGTGATCAACTGCACTTGCACTCTCTGTGATCTAGGTCCATGATTGTCATAGTTTGGACCATGGATTCCAAACTCCAGTCAGGTGGACATACTGTAACTTGCCTTTGCCCTCCCTGGTGATAGTTACCTCTTCTACCTCACATTCCACTTCACAACCAACTGTACACATCATCTCCAATTTCAAACTACAGGACCCCAGAGGTCTTCTCACTCTTGAGGGTGCAGTCACTGCAAAGAAGGACTTTGATTAAGGCTAAAAGCAGTGTTCTTGTGTTCATATTAATACAAATTCTAACAATTTTGGTACCTTCCTTTAGACTTAGTCATATACTTTTGTCTCACCCTGAATTATCTTGACTCTTTTCTTAAGAAAGAATAATCTGATATAGGGTATTCCTCTATAGAATAAATGTGATAGAAATTATATTAATTTTTCTTTAGAATAAATGTGATAGAAATTATATTAATCAAAATCTTATAGAACAAATTGTCAAATCTTTATCAAACTACATAACTACAAATAACAGCTGTAGAATAAAATTCACTTGAAAAGAAGTTGGCAGAGCATCACTTCAAAACTTGATATTAATGTAGATTGTTCTTTTTTTCTCTAGTTAATATAAGCAGCTGCAGTATTCAAGCTGCCTAAAAAACATAAAGCAAAATTATCTGAATTCCAACCCATTCTAGAACAATTGGGCCACTCTGTAATCTCAGAAAATTACATGTTATTTTCTCAGGTAGTCATTATGTAAACAGGAAGAAGAAAAAATTTGTGTTTGTTTCCAAAAAAAAGGACTGATTTTTTTTTTTACAATCTTAACCCACATTAAAATGTCAGCTTCAAGTTCAAAATCAACTTAAGCTAGACTTTCCAAACAGCAAAAATGGGATGTGAGTAAAATTATCTGGTTGTTTTGTTTTGTTTTTTAATTCACAGGCTGTCAATACTGGTCTTCTAGCTGGTGATTGAATTGGGCAGCCTTTTTTCAATATAGTGCTTTTATCTTTACCTTCCAAGCTTTTAGAGAAAATCAAGTAGAATATAATACTTTATTTGGGCAAGTGTGTTTAGACACACAAAGAATTTGTCTCCAGTGCAGAAGCTCTTAGTATACACACAAAACAACAGAATGGTAACAATCATACTAATGATACCAAAAAGAGGAGGTTGTAGAGAAGATGAGAAGGCTAATAATAATACTACATGACTCATATGCCTGGACATAAGACAGTACTGTGGGAATTAGTACTGTGGGAATTAGATGTTCAGCAGAGTGATGGCACGAGGGAAAAAACTCTCTCTGTATCTAGTTGTTTTGGCATGCAATGCCCTATAGTGGCATCCTGAAGGGAGGAGTCAAAACAGTTTATGTCCAGGATGTGAGTGGTCTATAGATATTTTCTCAGCCCTTCTTCTGTTCTGTGCAATATAGTATACGGGTCCTCTATGGAAGACAGGATGATTGCAATTGTTTTTTCCACAATCTACCTATTCATTAAAGTCTGTAGCAGGATAGCTACAAATCAGACAGTTATAGAAGTACAAGTGACAAACTCAATAATTCTTCTGTAGTACTGTATCAACAACTCCTGGGGCAATCTGAACTTTCTGAACTGATGTAGGAAGAACATGCTTTTTAATGATGGTTCTAACATTAGGTGTTCATTTCAAATCCTGGGAGATTATAGAACCCAGAAATGTTGAGGATTCTACTGTTGATACTGTGCTGTGCTGTTGAATATAGTAAGAGGTGGTACAATAGGAGGGCTCCTCCTGAAATCCACTCTCATCTCTATAGTTTTAAGCATGTTCAGCTCCAGATTGTTCCAGCTGCACTACAGTTATTGGTAAGTGGTAAGAGCAAGGACCACTACCAAAGCCAATAGGAGGCAACCAAGAGCAATATACAGAGATCCATCTCAAAGGCTCCAAATCATCTGGAGGGTGTTATGTCCTTATAAGGACATCCGCCTGGGATTGGCTGAGGATCCTTCGGCGGGAGTTTTGAATCCCTGTCAGTGGGCGGTGCGTCTGCCGGAGTGTATATAAGGAGAGCTCCGGCAGCGCACAAGCTGTTCAGTTCTTGTTATTAAACCTGTTAATTGAACCCTGCTGGTCACTTCTTCTTTCCTGCGCCGATCTAACACTGGCGACGAAGGTCTAGAGAAGAACCTCCGCGTGGCACAATCGCCATAACGAGCTGAAGTCACTCGACGCGGTCTGAGAAATGGCAACGCCGCAAGCGCCGTTCGCCTCGCTGGCTCCCTTCAACCCCAGCCGGGAGAAGTGGAGTTCGTATATGATACGTTTCCGCCAATTCCTCCGGGGAAACGGCTACAACAACCTAGACGACGAGAGGAAGAGGGCTCTCTTCCTCGCTCACTGCGGCTCCGACGTTCTGGAACTCGCCGTCAACCTCGTCGCACCCAGGGACATTGAAGTCATGTCCTGGGTGGATCTGCAGACTGCCCTGCAAGACCACTATGCACCAACGGGCACCCCCATATCGAACCGCTTTACCTTCCGCCAACGTAATCAGAAGGAAGGCGAATCGCTTAAAGACTTTGTGGCGGCATTGCGTCAAATCGCTGCGAACTGCGAATTTGAGAACGTTGACAATGCCTTACGCGACGGGATCGTCTTCGGGATGAGAGATGCCAACCTCCAAAAGAAGTTCCTGAGCAGAAAAAGACTGTCCCTGAAGGACGTTCTTGAGGAGGCTACGGCTGCTGAAACATCCGAGACCGCCGCTGCTGCCATGCTCCAGTCCCGAGGGATCCATAAGATCCGCAAACCGTCATCTGAATCGTCCGAGGACTCTGCCACACCAACCGATTCAGAGGGAGAGTCGACCGTTTTGAAAGTTTCCCGCCCACCTAGGCGGGAAATTCAAAAAGATGGCCGCCGCGCCGCTCAGTGCGGCAGTTGCAAGGGACACCATCCCCGCCAATCCTGTCGCTGGCGGGATGCCACCTGCAGACGCTGTCTTAAGAGGGGGCACATCGCGGAGGCATGCAGAGCCTCTGATCCTGTTCCTGAGTCGATCAAGCCCCAGAATCCGGAAAGTCGTCGCGACTCCCAGAGGTCATCCAAACGGTCCTCAATCCAGCAAAATCGCGACGACCGCAACAGTCATCATGGCGGCGCTGTGAACCAGACAACGATCGCCCTCACCAGCACCAACAGTGCCACAAAATTCCACGTGACACTGTTGGCAGAAGGCTTGCCGTGCACGATGGAAGTCGACTCAGGCTCCGTCTATTCGATCATCGACTGGCACCAGGTCAAGAGACTGAAACCGAATCTCTCCAAGCGCCAGCTTGAACCTCTGCACTCCAAGCTGGTGGACTTCGGCGGCAACCCCATCGGCGTCATCGGGAGAACCAACCTCCGGATCGCCTTCAAGCAGTTCCAGGGCCAGCTTCCCATAACCGTCGTGGAGCATAGCCGCCCGACCCTGCTGGGCGTGGAGTGGTTCCAGCCGCTGGGGCTTTCTATTGGAGGCATCCACCAGATTAGCTCAGGAGAACTCGACTCACTCATCGGAGAGTTCCAAGAAGTCTTCGATGGTAAGTTAGGGACCTTTTCAGGGAAACCCATCTCCTTTAATCTGGACAAGGGGGTAACCCCAATTCGGCTCAAGCCCCGCTGGGTTCCATTTGCCTTGCGGGCTAAAGTAGACGCTCAGCTAGATAAGCTGATTGCCCAAGGTATCCTGGAACCCATCGATCATGCTTCATGGGAAACTCCCATTGTGACTCCCATGAAGCAGGATGGATCTGTGCGCATCTGCGCCGACTACAAAGTGACCATCAATAAGGCGTTGCCGCAGAGCGCATACCCCGTGCCAGTAGTGCAACATTTGCTGCACTCACTCGGCAAGGGCAAAATTTTTGCAAAACTGGACCTGGCCCAGGCTTACCAGCAACTGCCAGTAGATCAGGAAACGGCGGAGGCACAGACTATTGTCACCCATAGAGGCGCGTTTAAGTGCAACCGTCTCCAGTTTGGAGTCAGTGCAGCCCCAGGCATTTTCCAATCCATGATGGAACGCCTTCTCCAAGGCGTTCCAGGGGTGGTGCCTTATTTCGATGATGTACTGATCTCTGGGGACTCAAAGGCTCAACTCCTGGACCGGCTGAGGCTAGTTCTCCAGCGTTTCAGGGAGAAGGGCTTGAGAGTCCGGAGGGACAAGTGCATCATTGGGGTACAGGAAGTCGAGTTCCTGGGCTATCTGATAGATAGTTCTGGCATCCACCCCACCAAATCAAAAGTTAAAGCTATCCATGAAGCTCCCAGCCCCAAAAACAAAGCGGAGCTTCAGGCTTTCCTTGGATTGCTTAACTTCTACGCTATTTTCCTCCAGCAGAAAGCCACTGTTGCTGAGCCGCTCCATCGCTTGCTGGCGAAGGCGGTTTCCTGGAGGTGGGGACGTGAGGAAGAGTCTGCATTCAGAGCCGTTAAGCAACTTCTGACCTCTGACAGTGTGCTCATTCAATACAATGAGACACTGCCCCTCAGACTGACCTGTGACGCTTCCCCGTACGGAGTTGGCGCTGTGCTCAGCCACGAACTGCCTACCGGTCGTGAAGCCCCCATCGCATTTTTCTCAAAGACTATGTCTAGTGCTGAGCGCAACTACAGCCAACTGGACAAAGAGGCGTTGGCTATTGTTGCAGGGGTGAAGCGCTTCCACGAATACCTGTATGGACGGCAATTCACCATTGTCACCGATCACAAGCCTCTCCTCGGCCTACTAGCAGGGGACAAGCAGACCCCAGCATTCATGTCCCCCCGGATGACGCGCTGGTCCATATTCCTCGCCGGCTACTCCTACAGCCTCGTCCACCAGCCTGGTAAAGCCATCGCAAACGCCGACGCGTTGAGTAGGTGCCCATCCGCCGAATCCGTGGAAGACCCGGCCCCCACGCTCGAGCTGCTGCATATTGACAACGACAGCAACTGTCCCGTGACATCTGCCGACGTAGTGACGCACACGCGAGCTGACCCCATCCTCCGGCAAGTCCACTCCTGGGTCCTGAGAGGCTGGCCGACTCGAATTGACAGCGACGACTTCAGCCCGTTCAGCCGCAAGCAAGGGGAGCTGTCCACCATGCGCGGCTGTTTACTATGGGGAGATAGGGTGCTGATTCCCAGCACTCTGCAACGAAGGACTCTTGCTGCGCTGCACAAAGGACACCCGGGCATAGTCCGGATGAAAGCCCTGGCACGGAGCTACGTCTGGTGGCCGTCACTGGACAAAGACATTGAACATTGGGTCGCCAGGTGTAGCCCGTGCCAAGAAGTCAGAGCCGCCCCGCCTCAATCTGACCCGATGCCCTGGGAGACTCCGAGCTCCCCCTGGTCACGCATTCACATAGACTTTGCTGGCCCCATTCATGGGCACCACCTCCTCATCGTGGTTGATGCCTACTCCAAGTGGTTGGAAGTCGTCCCCATGGCATCCACCACAACAGAAGCTACCATCCGTGCCCTCCGGCGCCTCTTCGCGACCCATGGACTCCCAGACGTGTTGGTCTCAGACAACGGGCCCCAACTTACGTCCGTGCCCATGGAAGCTTTCCTGGCTGGCTTGGGCATCCGCCATGCCCTCTCTGCCCCTTACAGACCGGCCGGAAATGGGCAGGCTGAACGGATGGTGCGGCTCACGAAGGAGTCACTCGCCAAGATGGGCCCGGGTGACTGGCAGGAGCGCATTGACACTTTTTTGCTTACCCAGCATATCACGCCTCACTCTGCCACCCGAAAATGCCCCGCCGAACTTTTAATGGGCAGGAGACTCCGCTCACCCCTGGACAGACTGCACCCACAATACTCCTCTGAGGTGCCCGCATCCGCCAGTCGCCAACTTCGCCAGTTTTCCGTCGGTGATGCCGTCTTCGCTCTTAATTTCCACGGCTCGCCTAAATGGCTTAAAGCTACAGTACACAGCACAACCGGTCCCAAATCCTACCGCGTTGAGCTGGACGATGGACAGATCGTGAGACGTCATCTCGACCAGCTCCGCAAAAGGTGGAGGGAAGTGAGCGAAAACCACCCCGGTGCAGTAGGCCTAAACCACCCCGACGAGGTAGGCCTAAACCACCCCGGCGCAGTAGGCCTAAACCACCCCGGCACAGTAGGCCTAAACCACCCCGACGAGGTAGGCCTAAACCATCCCGGTGCAGTAGGCCTAAACCACCCCGACGAGGTAGGCCTAAACCACCCCGCCGCAGTAGGCCTAAACCACCCCGACGAGGCAGGCCAAAACCACCCTGGCGAAGTAGGCCTAAACCTCCCAGACGAGGGAGACCGGCGACCCAAGGGAAGAACAAACACCCCGGCACCTAGCCTAATACCAGATCCGGCAAGGCAAGTAGACCGGGGACAACCCAGCAGGGGAAGCCAACGTCAACCCTGCGAAGTGGGCAACCGGCAGCCCAGAAATGGGGACCTCCAGCCAACATTCCAGGAGGCCCTACAACAACCCGCCAACCGCGCAGAAAACCAACCCTGCAAGGAAGGCCTCCAACACCCCGGCAGGGTAGGCCAACGCCAACCCGACCAGGTCGAGCAGCCCAGCAGCCAGAGGGAACATTCGGCACCACCACCAGACCAACCGCGCAGAGAGGGCCTACACCACCCCTGCAAGGTAGGCCTACGCCACCCCGACCGAGCCGACCAGTCACATTTTCCGTCCGCCTGCCGCCCCGGGAGTAAACCGGACTCGACCGGAGAACCCGGGGGCTCAACCCAACCACCACCGCCGGACCCGCACCCTGACCCAGACCGGCGCGACCCCAGCCCAGAGGGGACCCGAGGGAGACCCAGGGACCTACCGTGGCTCAGGAGTTCCGGACCGGTCAAGAGCAGGGATCCACACCGGCGGCTCCACGATCCGTGCAGGAACGAGGCAGACCAGCATCGCCCGCAGGCGGAGGTCCGTGACCCGGCCGGAGGTTCGGACACAGTGCCCGCGTCCTCGACGGCCAGATCCAGCCCGGCACCGGGGAAGAAGCCCCGAGCAGAGCAGACACCCTCCGTCCGGGAGAGTGTCCATCTTGACTGTGAACTGCGCAGGTCTACGCGGGCACGTAGACGTCCTGTTTATCTTAGTGACTATTTCCCTGATCGACTGACTAAGAACTAGGGGGGAGGAGTGTTATGTCCTTATAAGGACATCCGCCTGGGATTGGCTGAGGATCCTTCGGCGGGAGTTTTGAATCCCTGTCAGTGGGCGGTGCGTCTGCCGGAGTGTATATAAGGAGAGCTCCGGCAGCGCACAAGCTGTTCAGTTCTTGTTATTAAACCTGTTAATTGAACCCTGCTGGTCACTTCTTCTTTCCTGCGCCGATCTAACAGAGGGGATACATTAAAATCCTTTCTTACAATCTAAATAACTGTGTAATTAACCAAAATTAAGTCTAACAAGTCTAACAGTGTAAATGTGCATAAAACTGAGTAAGGTACATAATCAAAACTCAGAAATACTATCCAGGAGCAATCTCTGATCCCCAGGCTCACCGCCCTGAGTCCGCAAGGAGAAGGGCGGTATATAAATCTAATAAAACCTAAAACCTAAACCAGGCCAGAAATACAGTAAAACATATAATATTCTATATTCTCTCTCTCTCTCTCTCTCTCTCTCTCTCTCTCTCTCTCTGTGTGTGTGTGTGTGTGTGTGTGTGTGTGTGTGAGAGAGAGAGAGAGAGAGAGAGAGAGAGAGAGAGATGTTTTGCTTTTAGTTCACATATTAAAAGAGTTTTTTGATCCAGGCCTATAGGGATGACAGAGTTGTTTAGAGGGAGGGAGGAAACCTCCCTTGACAATCTCAGACAATAACAATTGCCTTCCTTGTTGCTCCATCTGTTCTTGCTCTCCATGCTATCATGCTATCATGCTTCATGCTATCAGCCTAGCTTGAGACCAGCACTGATCTAATTCAGTGGCCTAATCAAACTGGAAGCAACATTAACATGCAAAAAGGGATTGGAATACCCGTCAAACGTGACTCCAGTGCTATTTAGCCGTAACTAATGCATCTTCCAGGCAAAAGGGGGCACATTAACACGTAATGAACTATCTCTGAGATGCCAAGTTGCCAGCCAGCATCAGGAAACCCCTGCAGAAAAATTTGTGTTTGCTATTCCACCTCAGGACAGAGCTAAGCAATGTGCCTTGTGTCTCCTATTTTGTAACAGCGCATCAGTCTTAGTACAACCTTCAGACCAAAACATGCTGCTGGAAACTTTCCCAGGCAAGTCTCTGATGAAGTCCCATTCACTGAAGCGGTTGCTTAGAAAGGAACGTATGATTACTGTGGTCTTGTGAATTGGGAAGAAGATGGTAGACACATTTACTGCATAATAGTTCTGGGTGTTTTCTCTCTCTTTTATTATGCATTTTGTATTTATTTCCCTTGATAAAGAGCTCACGGTTTGCTGTGTCTTTGATAAATATTTCAAGGCACTGTTCTTTACTGTAATTAAAACAAAGTCTTTGTATGAAGTGTATAAGGAACACAATTTGTTCTCTATGTTTGATGAAACCAATTAAATCTGCTGCCATGGGAGTGGGTAAGGTGGAGTTTAAAGGGTTTTTATGTAGTATATTTTTAAATGTTTTAAATGGCCATAAAAATTTGTTTAATAACAAAATAATAAGATACAAAATAAGATTATTTTGCTTCAGGAATCCCTTCACCTCTGACATTCTCAGGAATCTACACTTCTAGGGCTTTGCCAATTTCTTATTGTATCAATCTGACCAAACAACTTACTGAAGTTATCAAAAAGGTGTTATTCCAAAGTTCAACAAATGTTCACTTCTTGGCCCATTCTTCTTCATGCCACTTTTCTGTAGAAGCCAAGGCCTTGATTTTACCTTGGAAGCAGCTTTCATAGTCCAGACAATCTCCTTCCCTGTCAAATTTGTTCTCGTGCTTATACACAAGACACTTATGGACCTTTTATCTTATATAAAAATCTTTATCATAAAATACAATGAGATAAAAAATATACTATTGAATAGAATAAACCTATCAACAGCATAAACCCAGAGTAAAACAAACTAGAACCAATTGTCCTATTCACATATTATGGACAGTCCAAAAGTCCTCTTCCCCAGTTAATTCACTCATATTTTTTCCCACAACACATAATCTAGGATGATTAGATTATCATCTGCAAAGTAGGTTGGATTGGAGTCTTCAAAAATACCAAATATCTCTACAAAGAGTTTCACAGAATTTTCCAGTTTCTATATCCTAATGCACCTAATCAATTCTGGAAGATTCCTTCAACTTCAAGAGCAACCTGAACATATTGAGTCAAAGAGAAACAGGAAAGTTCTACCACTTGAAAGGAATTCCATAATTCCAGATCCCATTTTGTTTTTATTTTTTACAAGATAATTCAATTAATAATTCACCTCCTTGACAGTTTGCCACCTGATAAGTTTGCAGTGGCTGATGAAAAGCAATGTCAATCATAGCCTTAACCTTGATGAATTCTCCAACATTTCAGCAATGATGGTATATTAGCATTTATTGTATCACTCATCACCAGACCTTGCTTCCTACCATGACAAGCAACAACATTTAACAAGCTTATCACATAAATGCCTGATGCTTAAATTCTTTGTGATCTCCTATCACATAGAGATAAATCTGACATTTGCACTGAACTGTAAAGCAATCAAACATGGACTGATAATGACATTTTCTATTTTCATGTGTAAAACAAATACCTGCATTCCAAATCTGCTTTTTGAATGAAACCTCACAATTCCAATGATTCATGGAATTCACATCAACAGGCTGAAAATTATTTGTGAGCAACTCAGAATAAAAACTTCTTTAATTAAAATGATCTGTTCCCTGACTTACTGCACCAATGGAGTCAAAATATAGCAATGTATTAGCAAGCAATGGAAAAAGATAGAATAAAGGTTGGAATTTAATGTAAAATTTTATTTTGACAAATACCAAAGTCAATGTTCATAGTTACGTTACAGAGTTAATGGACTGCTTTATGAAGTGGGAAAAGAGAATATTTAAAAAGCAGGGGTATCAGAAAGATTGATTTCTTCTACAAAAATACTTCCGGATGCAAGGACGCAAATATGTTTTAATTTGTTAAAGAAAAAATTTTTATAGAGCCAATGAAAACTTTGTTTAAAATAAAGCTTTTCACTTGAAAATGGACTGTTTGAAAGTTAATAGTATTCTTGAAGAAAATGTCAGTGGAAAGAAATATTTAAGAAAGTAAGTGTCCTCTATTGCCCACTTTTAATTCTCCTGGTTGGGTTATTAATGAGAGTAGGCTAGATTTTTCCCACCTGTTCAGAAATAAATCCAACATATTATGATAAAAATTTGATCAGGAGATTGGTAAAATAGTGATTTCATTCATTCATTTGCACATTTTGGATGCTGTCTGACTCCAACTGACCCTGATTATACATTATAATAGTTTTCTATTCAGAAATAAACCTTTAAAAGCTTTTTCAATCAAACAGGAAACACCTTTGGGTATTCCATTCTCTAACCAAGCTCTAATAGCACCTGCAGATTTTCTTAAATTCCCATCATTTAAAAAAATATTGGGTTTCTATAAGAATTAATTAGCACTTTCAGTGCTTTAGGCTTCAACATCTTGTGATAATCCATAACAAAAAAGAAATGGCAAACATGATGCTTAATGCATTATTGAAAAAGTAAAATTAAAAATAACATTAAAATTGACATCAAAGTGTTTGGGTTGCAGTTAATAATATTCTGGCCTTTGCAAGTATGGATTAGGTAACCGTTGAGTTTCATATCATATAGGTCTACAATATTGCATCTGTAACCTTACTTGGAATCACAGCAGGCTTGTACTGGAAGACATGCAAGTGATATGTGTGACATAAATGTATCTATTTGAAAACTAGCACCTTCCAAGCCTGGCACAGCAGACAGCTGGATGAGTTGTTCCTTTTGCTGACTACCAGCAGAAAAGTTGGTTTACTGTAATAGTAGAATATTTTACTGATATCTGATCTCAGGAAAATGTGTTACAAAATGCCTCATTGGTGGAGGAGTTGAATATCTTCTTCACCCACTTCAAGGTCAAAAAGACCTGACCCTCTGGCCCCAGCCCACTGGCCCTCCAACTTTCAGCCACTCACCCTGCATGAACACCAAGTGAGAGCTGTATAGAAAGCCGTGAATCCCAACAAAGCTGCAGGTCCAGATGGGATGCTGGGGAAAGTAGTAAAAGACTGCGCTGAACAATTATCAGAGGTCCTAACAAGAATTTGTAGCATCTCCCTGCAAACGGCCAGTGTCCCACCATGTCTGAAAGCAGACACCATCATTCCAGTCCTGAAGAAAACAGCCTTAAACAGCCTATGTGACTACAGACACATTGCTTTGACGTCTGCAGTGATGAAGTGCTTCAAGAGACTGGTTCTTCCACACCTCCAGTCATACCTTCCATCAAACCTCAATTAACATCAGTTCGCCTATAGAGGAAATAGGTCGACAGGCGATGCCATTGCCACTGCCCTTTGCCTGAACCAGTAGTAATAAAAGCTATCAGTTTGGGTGAACTGGTAGTAAAAAATGCTACAGGTTCGGACGAACCGGTATTTCCGACGATCATCTGTGCTGCATGATTTATATTCGCTAGAAAGCAGGATTTCCTGCTTTCTAGCGGATCTAAGTCATGCAGCACAGCTGTTCCCCCCTACTGTTCTACTTACCTTAGAAAGCCTCCTTTTTCGGCACTGCGCAGTAGCACCTGCAATGCACCTGTGCGCAAAGCACATATTTGGTGCGCTCTGCACATTATGCATGTGCACTTGCAGAGTGCATTTGGCTTGCACTGCCCATGCACATGCACAGCAAATCAGTAGCAGACTTCAGAGCATTTCACCACTGCCCTACATGCTGTATGGAGACACCTAGAGAAATCTGGGAACTATGTCAGAATGTTCTTCATAGACTACAGCTTGGCTTTCAACACCATTTTGCCAGGCACTCTCATTGAAAAGTTGACTGACTTGAATTTCCTTCCCCTCACCTGTGATTGGATTAAAGACTTTCTGATGGACCATCCACAAACAGTGAGAGATGGGTCCTTTACATCCTCCTCCCCAAAGCTCAGCACTGGCTCTCCTCAGGGCTGTGTGCTTAGTCCCTACCTGTACTCGTTGTACACACATGACTGCATATCTTCTGACCCATCTAATCTGATAATAAAGTTTGCAAATGATACCACCGTGTTGGGTCTTAATACAGGAAGGGACAAACCAGCATACAGGGAAGAAGTCCAGAAGTTATCTACATGGTGCTCAGAAAACAACTTCCATCTAAACACCAGCAAGACAAAGGAGATGGTGTTGGATTTCTGGAAGCAGAGAAAGGAACCTGCCCCACTCTACATCAAGGGGGCTATGCGGAGAGGGTCTCCTTCAAATTCCTGGGAGTGCACCTTAGCCAAGATCTCACCTGGAAAAATAACACATCTCAGGGGGTTAGAAAGGCTCAACAGAGACTCCATTTCATCAGGGTCTTGAGGAAAAATCAGGTGGAACAACTGCTGATGACTTCCTTCTACCAGTCCATGATAGAAAGTGCCGTCACATATTGTGTCACAGTATGGTACACTGGCTTAACAGCCATGGACAGGAAGGCATTACAGAGGATGAAGGCATTACAGCACAAACTATCACGGGCTGCCCCTAATCCCACTGGATGAAATCGCCCAGTCCTGCTATCTCAACAGAGTGAGGAAAATACTCAGGGATGATTCACACCCTGGACAGCATTTCTTTATTCTCCTACCATCGGGCAGGAGAAATAGAAGCATAGCCAGCTGAACAAATAGGCTGAAAAATAGCTTTTATCCATGGCTGTCAGGCTTATAAATGCAACATAACACCACAATCAGGCTAATGTGATAGACCTGCAGTGCCAGAGTAATGTGCAACATGTATATACCAACAAAGTATAATAGTATACATATACGTATGAGGATATGTGTGTAGTTGATTACTTATTGGGTTTAGGGATTTCTTTTTACTTCTTGATTTATTGAGTTGAATTCGGTGGTCTTGGGTGGGCTGAACCAAGGGAGGCTCATTCACTTTCATTGTACACATGTTGTGTATTGACAAGAAAGGTTTGATTTGATTTGATTTGAAATATGATCACCTTTAGAGGAAAATAAACTATAAATCTATATGTCACAGGAAACCTAGTTAAGGTTCCATTTCTTTTTCAATCACAGGGAAGATTGCATGGTCAAGGCAGCCATTTTAGTTTGTCTCCCTCCCACCCTTCCTCCCTTCCTCCCTCCCTTCCTTCCTTCCTTTATGCCTTCAAGTTATCATTGACAAGCCCTAGGCCCCTATTATGTTGGTTGCCTCAGGGTTCAAGTCTTTCTTCCTTCCTATTTAACTTGTGTATGAAGCTGCTGGAGAGGTAATCAGCCAGCAAGAGGTTCTGTGTCAATATGATCAAGATGCCAATCATATACCTCTCACTCCATGCTGGTAGAGATGCTGTTTAGATGCTATTTCAGTGCCTAGAGACTGTAAGGGCCTGGATGGAGAGAAAATGGTTGCAACTCAACCCTAGCAAGCTAGAGTGGCTGTGGGCTTTTCCAATGAGGAAGGTTGGCATTTCTGATTCTGAATGTGCTAATACTCTCCCTCACAATCTAGTATGCAATTTGGGAGTTCTCTTGGATTCACAGCTCCAGCTGAAAGAGCGGGTTGCAGCCATGGCCAGAGGGGCATTTGCACAAATCCATCTTAAGTATCAATTCCACCAGTATCTGGACCAGGAGGCCTTACTCACTGTCACCTGTACCTTAGTCACTTCCCGTTTAGATTATTGCAATATGATCTATATGGGGATATCTTCGAAGGCAATCCAGAAGCAGCAAGTGATCCAGAATGCAGTAGCAGTTTTGGGGTGCTTCATGGTTTTGTGATGGACTCCCCCTTGCCAGCTCAGACAGGAAGGAAGAGCTGGCTCTGAGGACTTTGGAGGGGGTTGCAAAGGAGTGGCAAAATGTTGCTGAAGACTCTGAGCCAGGAGTGGAGAGGCCAGACTCAGTGGAGAGGTCACTGGGGGGCGGGGGGGGGTGATTGGACAAAAAGCTAGATAACAGGAAAAGGAGAGATGCAGATGCAGTTGGAGCAGGGGTGAAATGCTCCCAGTTCGGACCAGATCAGACGATCCGGTAGCAATTGTGGCAGGTAGTTCGGAGAACTGATAGCAATGGCAGCGTGAGGCCTGTGCATTTCCAAACCAGTAAGAAAGGTAAGTAGATTTCACTCTTGGGTTGGAGAGACCAGAGGTCCCACTGGAAAAGCAATGGGAGAGCAGATGCACAGCTACAGCTGGTCAGCAGGGATGAGGAAGAATTGCCTCTTCCATCTGATTCACAAATGCCCAGAACTGAGAGGAGGCAGGTAAAGAGAGGTCAATGAGACTACTAATGATGCAGCAGCCTCACCCTTCCTGATGAGCTGCACTATTTAGCCCAGCACACGGAGGACAGCACCACAGAAACAACGCATCGGTTTCTTGCTGTGCATTCCTTCAGCCGTCATGATTCTTGCCATGGTCTTAAACCTTGACTCTGCTATTGAACTTGGATGTTGCTTTTCAGACTTTAGACTTGATTCTTAAACCTTGAATCTTGGATTTTGGTTTTGGTGATTTGTGTATGGACTTGTGTTTTGGACCCTGAACCTGGTGAGGGGACTTTAGGAACTTGCTCTGGGTTTCCAGATGGGAGAATTGGACTCATTGGGTTTTGAACTAATTCCTGTGTGGGAGTGAATCCTGGGGAATACTATTTGTAGTTGACAAAGCCCCAATAAAGATTCCAATCCTTGGGGGGATGGAGCAGCAGAGGATAATGGTTCCCCTGAGTAACACCAGTGCCTCCTTCATGCATGCACAAAGCCTTCTGCGCATGTGCAGAGGGTCAAAAACAGGATGTGATGACATTCGTCCAAGCTGTAAAGACTTGTCTTTTTCCCTAATCAATGGATTAGAATGGGGGTTGAAATGCTAGAATGATTGGTCTGGCATTGGAGAGGAAAGAGTACTTTTGTTTTTAAACTATATTTTTATGGATTTTATGAAGTCATAATATGACATGGGCAGTCATATAAGTCTTATAAATGAATAAAATAATTATACCATAGTGAGTTGACCTGGTATAGACAGCTGTGCCTTCCTCAGCTCTTATTTTATAAATTTAAGCTCCTATTTTAAAGAAACCTTATAAAAAAAATCAAGGGCAGATGATCTCACAGCTCCAAAAAGAAGTAAATTCTTTCATTCCTCTGTTGCCCCAGAGCAATGCTGATAATTACTTATATGACAGCATTATCATTGGAAGCCTTCAAGAAGAGGCCGGATGGCCATCTGTTTCAGATGCTCTAGCTTTGCATTTCCTGCATGAAACCAAGGGTTGAACTAAATGGCATTCCAAACAAATGTCTTACTGATGTCCTGTTGGTGCTCAAGAACAAATCTATGGGCAACAACTGACAATGGGAATTAAATAGCTTTCATGTACTTTTGGAGAAAATGATCTGTAAAAATGAACAGGCAACAGTTAAAAAAAATTAAGCAATATCGGTTTACCATGAATTTCTGTTGAGAAGGAGTAGATTCTAACAGTGGTGGGATTCAATTTTTTTTAATACCGGTTCTGTGGGTGTGATGTGGCTTGGTAAGCGTGGCTTGGTGGGCATGGCAGGTGAAGGATACTGCAAAATCTCCATTCCCACCTCACTCCAGGGGAAGGATACTGCAAAATTTCCATTCCCTCCCCACTCCTGGGGGAAGGATATTGCAAAATTTCCATCCCCACCCCACTCTGGGGCCAGCCAGAGGTGGTTTTTGCCAGTTCTCCGAACTACTCAAAATTTCCACTACCAGTTCTCCAGAACCTGTCAGAACCTGCTGAATTTCGCCCCTGGATCCTAAGTTCTTTAAGTGGATCTTACATTATTTCTATTTGAAATGGAGAGGATGACAAGCCTAGATTTATGAAGAATCAGTCCTATCCACTGAAATCTATATAGGCAGCAGAAACATCTAGATCTTTATTACCATGTTTTCCCGAAAATAAGACCCTGTCTTACATTTTTTTTGAACCCTGAAATAAGCTCTTGGCCTTATTGCCTTGCACTCAAAAAGCCCGATTGGGCTTATTATCAGGGGATGTCTTATTTTGGGGGAAACAGGGTACATTGGCAAAAGAATAACTGTTGTGGCTCCGTTGCCTGAGCCTGGGCTATCGACAGATGCAGACTCTGAGAGTGAGGGAGAGGAGTTGGCAAGGCCTCTTCAGGACCCTCCTCTCTGGCAATCCCTCCGGAGGACACCAAAGGCCAAGAGATAAGCCCAGAGCCAAGCATGTCCCCGCAGCCACAGGTGGAAGCGACAAAGGAGATAAGTGCTGGCTGCATCCTCAACAGCGGCGCAGGGAGAAGCGTGCGCAGCAGAGGAGGAGGCGTGCCAGAGATTAGCTGAGTCACTAGACCCCCACCCCAAAGGGTATAAATGTGGGTGTGGTGGCCGGCTCAGTTTGTGACGAGCAAAAACTAGAAATCATCCATGGACTCTGCGTTGCTGAAACTGTACCAGCTTAATTGGACTGCATTCAGATTAATTCTTGTATTGCTGGAACTTTGCCTTATTGGAAGGCTTGTGGACTTATCTTTGTTTTGTGTAAGTGAAGTCTAAATTGACAGCCAGCCACCGGGTTGCTGCTAGCTTTATCTTCAAAGACTTTGTCGTGTGTCTTATTAACTCCAGGCCGTCTGTGGGGGTACGTGTGTGAGACGGGGACAGAACAATAACAAAAAAGCAAAAGAAATTAAACATAAATTAATATTTTTATAAAATCTTGATTTCACAGTTAGTGAATGCAACCAGGAAATAGGTGTTAGGCAGAAATAATAAAGAAAAATGTTTTTTTAAAGCTGTCTAGAGCTATAGGCATAAAATTTCAACAAAAACAATCAGATTATATTTCAAGATACATATATGACTGCATTGTTGAAACTGGTTTATCGTCCACATTTGCTTATTTCACAGATTAGATGTTTGTATCCTCTGTGTGTATATTTATAGCTATAGATACATTTTTACTACTGAACTCGCAAATGAATATCAGTTTGTTTAGAGGAAAACACAGTGACGGTTCTTCAAACATTTAAGCAAAATTTGACATGACGGTGGTAATATATATAATATAGTTATATTGTTCAGTTTCGGCACCTATCATTTTCTGACAAACTGCAGAATTAAAATGCTTGTTTTCTTGTTTGCATGTGCAGTTGAAACAGATTCATAGGCAGGCCTGTAAGCTGCATAAGCAGATTGTACATCAGAGGGACTGAAGCTCAGTATCAAAGAAATTGGACTGGGGAAACTTGCATTGCATTCCTGGAATTTTGCTGGGAGACAATGAAAGAGGGCTGCAGTGAAGGGATTCCACTGGGGTTTTGATAAGGACACATCAGGTTTTGAATGTTTTACTGCAGGTATGCCACCATTTTGTATTTAACATGCAAAAAACATCCTTTGTGCCCTGGTATGCTCTAATCCTTCTGGCTTCCCACTACGGTTGGGTTTTACTTACCTTTACTACCAGTTTGCAATGGGAGCACACGCATGTGCTTGCTTTGCTCGCACGTGCGGCTTCTGTGCATGCTCAGAAGCTTCTGCACATGCGCAGATCATCCATGATGACGTCCGGGTGCGTGGGCAGAGCAAGAACCGGATGAAACCGGGAGCAACCCACCACTGCTTCCCACCAGTGACTAACTAAAAAGTAAACAAAATAAGATGTGTACAGAAAACTGGACCTCTGTCTTTAGTAAGCACCACAAAAGAGGAAAATAACAAAACCTAGCCAAACAACTATTGTAAAGGCAATCCTAACCCAAGATAGCAATGAGTCAAAAACCAGTCAGGGAGGTGGCCAATTTTTACGTATTAGTAAAATAATCCCATCAAGTTTCTGTTTATTCATGGTTTGGGGATTCATGAAGGTGATTGTCTGCTTTCCTTTCCCTTTTTTTTTTTTGGATCAGGGGACTTATTACCCCTTTCTCAACAGGAAAGAATATTTCCAATGAAGAACTAGATTGCTAGCGCCCTTAGTTTTCATTTATTACGATTGTCAGTGCACCATTGAAGCTTCCTTATAAATCAGAGGTGGGGAACTATAGCCCCCTTTATGACTTGTGGACTTAAACTCCCAGAATTCCTGAGCCAACATAGCTGGCTCAGGAATCCTGGGAGCTGAACTCCACCGGTCATAAAAGGTCAATAGTTCCCCACACCTGTTATAAATAGAGACAGTACCAGAGAATGGCCTTTATCTCTTCCTCGTTTTCATTAAAAATGACCTTAAAAATAGAAATTATATGATAATAAAGTGGGAAAGTGTCCGTAAAAATAAAATGGCCTTTTTCTGTCATGGGTTGCCAGCATGTTTTGAGACATAAATGAACTTACTCTGGCTGCCTGGACATTTCTCAAAGTCCACTTGCTTTCAAATGAATGGGAGTAGAAGAAACACACACACACCAATACACATAACTGTCCTTCAGGTTGCCAAGATCAATGCAGGAACATGCTTCTGCAGCCACTAGATCAGAGGTCTTCAAACTTGGCAGCTTTAAGACTTGTGGACTTCAACTCCCAGAATTCTGGAAGTTGAAGTCCACAAGTCGTAAAGCTGCCAAGTTTTAAGACCCCTGTACTAGATTATGTCTAAGGCTGGAACACCGATCTTTATCAAGAGGTTCCCATGATTTCCACTTTGCAGGTGTTTAAAGTGAAGTTTCAGGCTAACATTAATGCATAATCCAGCAACCTGCTGTCTTCAGAGAGTATTGAAAATATTTCTTCTAGAAAACAAAACCCGTTTTGTTTCCTCTGTTCATCAGCTATGCATGTAGCTATTTAATAACCCCATTATTGTGTGTTAATTAAACTTAAATTGGTTCTTAAGTTCCACTTACAGTGGTTTAGTAGCTATATCATTTACATAATTTCAAATTACACAACCCATAAAGCACTCATTACAGTACTTTTCTACTATTGGGAACTTGCAGTAAAATACTCAAATCTTTAATTGGTAGGGGATGAAATTACACGGCTATTTTTAAGCAAGCTGTAATTTCAAGAGAAAAATTTTGCAACAACAAATTGGACATTCAAGCTGATGTAATATCAATATGAGATTCTCAGCTCTATCTTGTTAACCACTTACATATCATCAGCTGCAATCTTGCATTTTTGAGTATTTTATTGCATGTTCCCAACAGTAGAAAAGTACTGCCTTTTTGTGAGTAACTCATGAACCAATGACAATTTAGAGTTGGGTTTTTATTTATTTTTTGTTAGAGATTTACAAAAAAAACAGTTTATCTAATTTCTGGATGCACCAAAACTCAGTCTATCTATCTTACCCATCCCTCTCTCCTTCCTTCCTTCCCTCCCTCCTCCATCCATTCATCCATGCATCCTATTGATTTATATAGCTACCCATCTTATGCACCAAGTGCTGGGCAACTTATAAAGTTCCTGGCACTCCAAAAAAACACCCCTCCCCACACAACAAACAATTTTACTGGGCTCCAATCTCCAATCTCATTCTACCCAACACCTATAGGAAAAGCCAGGTCTTCAAGGTTTTGCCAAAGATTAGGTAGGGCCAGTCCTGCCAGATCTCAGTGGAGAAGGTATTCAAAGGGCAGGAGCTGCTAATGCCTACTTGTCCTACCACATAACAACATTTAAGGGAAGGGACCTGGAGTATGTTCTCCCTATTTGACCTGGCGGAGTGGACAGATATCCTAAGAGAAAGGAGACCTTGCAAATAACAATTCTTGTGTCATTCATGTTTTTAAAAGCACCTTGAATTGCACCATGAAGAAAGTGGAAGCCAGCACCATTCACACGGCAAAGGTAAAACATATGTGAATCATGGAGCATCCAAAACTGCTGCATTCTGGGCCAGCTGTAAATTTCTGGATGGTTTTTAAGGGCATGTCTATGGAGATTCTCAGTCACATGCTTGTCCCAAAGATGCTTTTTCAAAAGGCAACTGGATTTCCTTTGTTTTTCCTTGAAATCGTTTTGCTTCTCATCCTAGAGGCTTCTTCAGTTCTGAATGAAGAACCGGAGGAGCTTCTTGGATGAGAAGGAAAACGACTTCAGGGAAAAACAAAGAAAGTCCAGTTGCCTTTTGAAAAAGCACTTTTTTAAAGGGCAGGTCAATCGAGAGCACACTAGATCTATGTATCTAGATGTATGGTTTGGAGAATTACTTTACATATTCTAGAGATTTTTTTCTGGGATCTGTGTAGTTATGATTGTATTGTCCAAGGCTCTAAAATAGAAATTAAACTGGAATGCTAAAAGTAATGGCTTCAGATCCAGTTCCGCAAGAACCAGGTGGGACTTCCAGCTCCATAGCCAATGTTTTCTACCTGACAGTGATTCTTTCAAGAGGAAAACAAGAAACAAGTGAGATAGAGGATTATACTAGCTATAAAAATAAACTTTAGATTTGTTTTAGTCTAAATTTAATAGAATAAATGTTGCTCTATTTACACATGCTCTTCCAATCCATGAAAATAATTGTCAAGTATTGCAAACTGTGGATTTTTGAATACACAATATACATATTAGCCACACTCCAGAAAAAGGTTTGGGAAAATAAAATGTATTAAGCCAGGTGATAAAATTATCCATTCCATCTGCGTTATAAAGCCTATATTTTAGAAAGAAAGATTAGTTTGCCAGTGGTACGACAAATAAAACAGTGTGCTTTGGGTGTGAGTGTGCGTTTGTGTGTGTACTCAAGATGTAAATGACAACTGAAATGGGCACAAGGTTCACTGTAATTGGCTTTTTCTAATACTGTGCTTGGAGAAAAAAAAATCCATCACGGTATCAGCATGTTGCCTTAGCATACTCATTGCTTTCAATAATTAAATCTTATGCTTAATGGTTCCCAAAATAATCCTGTTGATGCAGAAGAAGAGATGCAATTCAACTTTTTAAATTGAATCATTAAAGCGTATTTTATCAGAGTGAATGCTGCTTTGTGACAAGTCAGATCCATGTTTCTGAAATGATGTTTTGCAACAATAATCTGTCTATGAACTGTGTTGAAATGTAAATATCATTCATTTTTCTTGATAAATTTGGGGAAAAAAGACTTGGACATTATTTGAACAAAAGGTTAGATTCTTCTTCACAAACATAACAATAATCAAGTAAATTTATAGACTATAAAATAGGTTTTCATGGTTTTGAAATGCTTAATTTATATAAAGGTAAGATTTGCAATGGAACAACTCTATTTCTTTGATTTATCCATTTGCAGCACCTTGCTAAACATGTTCATTTAGAAATAAATCTTCTAACACTTGATTTCATTTTTTTTTTACTCCAGCTTTAGGGTGATTTCAGCCATATAAAATCATGTTAATAGTGACAGAAAGGTTGCTTTCAAATTATCTTAGTTACAACGAAACAGCATTTGTTCTTGTAATTTAGCTGAATTAATCAAACTTTCTTAGTTATTAGAAAACAAATCTCGGAGTGATGTTTTAATCTAGCAGAATGCCTGTCCCATTACAAACCTAGACTCTTACTAAATATCAGAGGAGGCCTTGCTATTTGTCTTCCCACCTATCAGCTATTACCTGAAAATTGAACTTTTCTCTGATGGCACTCTTTCTTTTCCTCCAACATCTAAGCAGTAGCTCTTCCTCCAATATCAGGGGGAAATGACGTTTCTCTCTTTAGTGGGCTTATCTGGGTTTATGTGAGTATGAAAATGACTTGGCCTTTGAATTAGTTTTATTAAAAGTGTTTAATTATTGGCTAAGTTAAGTATTTGTTTTCTATTTTATATTGTTGCTTTATTTTTTTTATTTTTAGATACTAATGCAGGAACAGCTTTATTTAAATGTTATCGAATTGATTGATTACATGCCATCCAATAAGGGTCAACTTTAGCAACCAGTTAAACAGCTATGGAAATAGAGATATAACAATAATTCATAGGCAATGCACGGACATTCCCATTAATTGCATGCTCCTTCTTCCTGTAAGTGAAGAATGGTTGCAGGAACTGGGTATGTCTAGTTTAATGAAGAGGAGGACTAGGGGAGACATAATAGCAGTGTTCCAATATCTCAGGGATTGCCACAAAGAAGAGGGAGTCAAACTATTCTTGAAAGCACCTGAGGGTAGAACAAGAAGCAATGGGTGGAAACTAATCAAGGAGAGAAGCAACTTAGAACTAAGGAGAAATTTCCTGACAGTTAGAACAATTAATAAGTGGAACAACTTGCCTGCAGAAGTTGTAAATGCTCCAACACTGGAAATTTTGAAGAAGATGTTGGATAATCATTTGTCTGAAGTGGTGAAGGGTTTCCTGCCTGGGCAGGGGGTTGGACTAGAGGACCTCCAAGCAGTGGTGGGATTCAAGTAATTTAACAGCCGGTTCTCTGCCCTAATGATTTGTTCCAACAATCAGTTTGTCAAACTGCTCAGAAATTTAACAACCAGTTCTCCAGAATTGTTGCGAACTGGCTGAATCCCACCACTGCCTCCAAGGTTCCTTCCAACTCTGTTATTCTATTTCTATTTCTAAGTGAGGCTTCTCTTGTTTTGTTTGGCTTGGTTTTGCTTTGTTTTACAAGTATAGGAATGGTGGTTTGGGGCTATCTTTTCAAATGATGGGCAAAGAAATAAAAGTATATATCACAGTGAAGCCGTCAGACATAAGCAGGACACCTTTGCAGATTTGTTGCTGTCATATCTACTGCTCGCTTCTTTAAAACAATAAAATGGTTTGAGAAAATCAATTGAACCCAAGCTGGAAATATTTCTTTAATGCTACTATATGACACTACAAATTTATTTTATCTGCGAGCAACCTATGAGTCTGTAAGAAGTCAGATCAACCAAGTGATCAACCAATGATAGCGTCAACCACCAGCCGATTAACTTGACCTCCAGCCAGGGTGACATCATCACCAGATGACCCTCACATGATGTGACCAGTCAGTCATGGAACCAACTGTCCATACAAGATCTATATAAGCAGAAGAGAACTGAAACAAGACACTTCAGCTGAAGTTCCACTGATGATGTTACTTACCTTGGTAACGAAACATTCGGAAACTAAGCAACAAGCTCGGAGAACAAACCACCACCAGCATCTGCCACCTGAGCTACAAATATTTTCTATCATTTCTAACTAGAATTGTTATTGTTTTAAGATTTCTGATTGAGCAGACTCTAACTGAATCCAATTCCTTTTTGAAGAGATTCAAAGGAAAATTATTTGGGGGTTCAGGGGGAGAATTGAATCAAAGTTTGTATTTTCAAAATTATCCTTTTAGAGCACAGGTGTCAAACTCACCACATCACATTGCTGTCACGTGATGTTTCATGATGATTTCCCCATTCTTGGAGCTGGGTTGGGCGTGGCCTGCACGTGACACATCCGGCCCGCCAGCTGTCAGTTTCACACCGCTGTTTTAGAGGTTTTGTTTTTTAATGTTGCATTCCTATAACTATTTGGGCTGTTTTCTCCTGGTGTGGTTGTTTCCAATTATGAAGAAAATGAAGAGATTTATTAAGCACTGTAAATGTTGGACCCACCATCAGGCGAATCAAGAAGCTTGCCTCAAGTGGGAGAGCTGGAAAATAATAGCAGTATATTGAAGACAGACGCATGTATGACATGGCTTGCCTTTTACTGCTTAGCTAAGAAAATTACAGATACTCCCTGACTTACAACCACAATTGAGCCCAAAATATATGATGCTAAGTGAGACATTTGTTAATGTCTTTTGCCCCATTTTATAACTCTTCTTGCCACTGTTGTTAAGTGAATCATTAGCATTATTAAGTTAGTAACTCCGTTGTTAAGTGAATCTGGCTTCCCCATTGACTATGCTTGTCAGAAGGTCACAAAAGGGAATCACATGACCCCGGAACACTGCAACCATCATAAATATGAACCAGTTGTCAAACATCCAAATTTTGATTGCATGACCATGGGGACGCTGCAATGGTTGTAAGTATGAAAAATGGCCATAAGTCACTTTTTCGATATTTCCATTGTAAATTTGAACTGTCACTATACCAACTGTTGTAAATTAAGGACTATCTGTATGCTGCTTCACCACTGTTGTTTAAATAATAGTTTTTTACCAGTCTGGTCAGCTTCAATATGCTGTAGGTTGGGAAAGTCTGATTTTTGGCCATAGATGATGAAATGTCTTGGGCTAGTTCTGTATAAAATGGAAATTCATGTGAGGTGTGGGGACTCAATGACATTTACAATGGTCCAGTTGAAGCACAGTATCAAACTATATAATTACAGCAACTTTATTATACTAGTATTGTATTAATCAGTCCCCACTTTATACTTAATTAATCTTTGTATAGTACAGTAATTCATTTAATTTTGTCTCTTCCTTTATTATTGCATTTTCCAATTCAGTCTGCAGTGCTACTATTCTGCACATCAATTTTTATTTTATTGTTTTATGTCCATTTCCTGGGAAAACTTGTATATTTGCTTGCTTCTCGTTGTTCCGAATATCTGTCAGGGTAAATTTACATACAGATTTAATTGATGAGCTGCTTAATCTTGGATAATCTTAGATAATTAATGACAGTGCTTTACAATGGAACATTCATAGAAAATTGAAAGCTTGCTCTATTGCTGTTTGGTTCCAAGTCTATAAATTGTAAAACCAATGAACATTACAAGATCATCATCAACAGCAAAATGCTTTGTGGGCATTTTTTTTTTTTTGAAATGTTGGATGAGTAAGAGAAAGACAGAAAGTGAGTTTATTATAGCCATAAACATAAATCCCCTCATTTCCAACAAGATACATGTTTAGTATTGAGCCTAGTCCATAGAGATTTCTTTCCAAAATATCTATTCTATAAGCATACATTAAGAAAACATCACAATTCAGTTAGAAGTGAATTCTTTGCAACTGAGAAAATAGTCCTATGACAGATGCACCAATATTCTGACTTTGTTTACAATTGGTCCTTGTAGCATTAGAATTCCCATATGGATGATGTAATAGGGCCCCATTTGACTGAAATCATAAATGCCATTAATCCCACCACAAGAGTGTTAACTGTACTGAAGGTGATTGGAGCATCGCATCGAATGAAATGAGCCATGATCTATAAAAGTGGATGCAATTGTGCATTAATTAGTCTTCAAGATTCTTTCACTACCAGGTGCATATTTTGAAAAATACACATCACAACCTTATATTTTTTTTAAGTACTTGCTCAATGCCTTTTTCTATATCTTTTTTTAATTGATATTTTCAGTTTTAAAGTACAAAAATACAAAAGCAAATAGGGAAAATAGGGAAGGGAAAGAGGAATGTAGAAAAGAAGAGAAAAATGAAAAAAAAGGCATTGACTTCCGACTGTCTCTGATGCAGTAGAATAAAACAGTAACATCAAACCTCAACTTTTTACTTTTACATAATAGTATAAACTAGGAATTTATACAACAACAAATCTATCTAATCAGTAAAATCCTACTTTCTATATTTCTAGGTTATCTCACATGTTGCAAACAAAATGGGCACATAAAGATTCTCCTGTACCAATATCTTTCTTCGTTACTCATATGATTCCCAGTATTACTTAAGAGACATTTATATTCTACTTAGTCAGTTTTCCTGCAAATGCACCCTAAGTTTCAAGCAGGCAGATCGGATCCAGCTCTTCTATTGTGGTTTTTGAATGGGAGATTTAATTTAGGATCCTTCAGGTTGTTACACAATCAGGATACTGTAACTACAGTACTGAAAATCTGAGGCAAATATTTTTCCTTCTCCAGATTTTAGGAACAAGTGTTAGACTGATAAAATTGCCTATCGCACCAAGTAAGTTAAAGTGAGTTGATTACAGCTTCAGATAGCTGTTTTTCTATAAATTTCCTGCTGTGCTAGTAGTAAATATTAGACACAGAGAAGCAACCATAGTATATCATCTTTGTAAGAATCAACATTTTTCTCACTGACATGATAGTAAAACCTGGTTCTGGCAAGTCTAGATATATTTAGGCCATTTATCCTGGCCTAGTCCCATTGAATCCATGGGACTAACCCTAACTTTAAAAGAATGGGAACTGAAGGTTTAATATTTATTATATCTAAATTCTGCATTTCCTTCAAGAAGCATAGAAAAGCATATCAGGGCTTCTACTACTCATTTAAAGCTGGATTCCATCTTATCTTATCATATAGTAGGGAGAGAAGATGACCTATTTCTTCTCTGACTATCCAAGCATCCCTGTCCCACAATTGATAAATCTGATATCCATCTTTTCAAAGAGCAATTAACAATTTGTTGTTACAATTGAAGAGAATATATGTAGCTCAGGGTTGAAATATCCTGAGTTCTCTCTGAGTTTGTTTGCTTGCTTGCAGATGTTTCATTACCCAACTAGATAACATTATCAGTGTGGAGTTTCTATAACAAATAAAAACATCAGAATACTAGGTAAGCAAGGATTAACACCAGGCAAATAAACAAGCAGAAAACAATACCCTAATCAAGGATCTGCTGTACCAAGGAGAAAACCCCACACTCGCACCAACACTGGCAGGACAAACCATTGTATATAAACAGGCAACATTCCCACAGTCACTATCTGTGTTTTGGACACATTATAGACCTTATATGCAGAGAATGTTTTAAAATCACTTAATAGCTTTATTTTTACCAGAATTCATTGACACAATGGAGGTATGTTTAAGTTGAATTGAAAGACAGCAGGGAGGAAAGAGAGAATCCAAGAAATAATGAGAGCAATGGAAGAATCTCATAGCCTGCCTGGGAGAAAAAGACTCAATGTCTTTCAGATAATTTTATTCTTCAAAGGCAATATTAGGACATTTAGGACAAAATGGAAGAAGTAGATTTTAAAAATGTATATACTTGTACCCTAAATTCAGATTTTAGCTCAGTAGATTTATAATTTAAGGTATAAATACATATATATATATATACATACACACACACACACACGCATAACTTTTATGGAAAGCATTATTCTAGAAATTGTATCTGGTGATGCCTTGCAGTTTTGCAAGGTGATATCCATTTCCTTCACCAGTCTGTGTCCCTTGTTTTATATCCAAACTATTCCCGACAGATACTAAATTCCCAAGAGCAAACTTTGTGTATAAGACCCTGTGCTGAATAGATCTTCTTCTTGTTGTTGTGCCATATCCGTCAACGGACATTGGCGATCATGTTGGCAATCCTATTTTTGTCAACCGCCGCATGAAAAAGTGCTGCTGAGTTTTGTCCAAACCAGTCCCTTAGGTTTTGAAGCCATGATGTTCTCCTTCTGCCTGGACCTTGTTTGCCTTTAATCTTTCCCTGGAGGATTAAGTGAAGGATGCCGTATTTTTCTGGGTGTAGCATCATGTCCAAAATATTCTCTCTTTCGCTTTTTAATGGCTTTGATGATTTCCCTTTGCTTTCCCAGGCAGCTTATCTCCTCCTCATTTGTGATTTTGTTAACTCAGCTGAATAAATGGGCATGCAGAATCCATGTGCGATAATCCTAGATGATTTTAATGACTAAACATTCTCTTTAATTCTCTGCTTCATTTTAGATATATTATGTCTTCAACTGTATGTGTACAAATCCCATTCCACTGACAGAAATAGTGCTTTAGCTCCCCAATAAATGTCTGAAAATTCTCCATTATGAAGCTAGTTAAATATTGAATTCAATTCTTTAATACTGAATATTTTTAACAGGAGCAATTCAAACCTAACAAGTACAGTACTTCTACTTATTACTACAATGTCAAAATTCCATAATTGCCTATTTTAGGGAATGTTATACAATAACATTAATGGTGCATTTTGAACAATGCTTGTTCCAAAAAAAATGTTAATCTTAACTAAAGATGCCAAAGTTGGGATTGGAGTATCTTTGCTTTTGGATTAGAAATATAAAAAACCACTTCCAGTATCCGAATGGTCTTGTTTAAAATCAGTAGAGGTCATTTTGAGGTTAAAATGTTTCACCCTTGAAAGGTTTTGTGCCGTTATGTTGGTTGCATTTTCTGTTGCCAAACTTCATTACACTAAGGCTATTGTTGTCAACACTAGTCCTGCTGCAGCAAGTAACATATGCACTCCAGTCTTCTTAGAAACAATCTCCCACTCTGAAAAATTATTATAAAACATGGGGCTAAGGAAAGATGCACATTTTGGCTTTGCCAAGTCCATGTCATATACCAATGTATACATCCTTTTGCTTAACTCCCTATCAAAACAACAACGTTCCAAAGATGAAAAGTAACTTACATTCACTTGCTAATATTAGATTTTCAAATGATACATGGATCTAATAGACTGACTTTGACAAATGGTTGTGAACTGAAATTAGATATCAAGGATCTGAAAACCAATTGATTTTTTTTTCCTAACAGTTCTGCATCCCTGATTTAACATTTAATTCTAAGTACAATAGTCTGTGAGATGCCTCTGCTTTGACTCACCATGAAACTTTGCTTCAGAAAAGAAGTTTAATTCTCCTTGATCAGGCACTTCCTGTCTTGGAGTTCTATTAACTGGAAGGGATTTCTGTGTATGCATCTTTTACTATTATAGTCATGGAAATGCCAATAAAAGAAAAGAAGTACAGTATTACGAAACATGAAAACTCTAATATAATTCATTTACAAAGAGCGTTATAATGAAAAGAAAAGCTACTGTATTAAGATATCATGGTTTGGGGATTATTGGACAAGAGTTTAGGATTTCAAAGTCTAGATGAGTAGCAATTCTTTTGACAAGGGATTTTAACATAATAGTCGATGAAATCTGGAAGGATCTAGTGACTCTTATACATTCATTAAAAGAAGCAGGGCAGCTTAAGAACTGACAATAGGTTTATTCTCAAGCCTGGACAAAGAACAAATTGTTTTATTTGGACAAAGCTGGGAAAAGATAATATATATTATTTCATTTTAAATATATATATAGTTTTATTAAGAATTTTGATTATAATCGTAAGGTTGAGAAACACTAATTTAGCCTTAGACCCATTAAGCAAGCTAACTCAGAATTAATTAAGATTGGTGAAAGATATTAAGAACAAACGGGACTTCCTTAATATCAGAATAAAAATAAAATAAAAGAATCTGTATACTAAGTGTGAAAAATACGGTGAGGTAACAAAAAAAACACAGGGCTAATAATTTTTGGGGTCTTACTTCTCCAATAAATATGCATTCAACCTGGAAATTAATGAAGAGTGAATTAAGAGGTGGACTGAATTTTGGATTTAATAGAAATATAGTCAGAAAACACTCATAAAGCATCTATACAATATATTCCAACAAAATGGATATCCAGACAACTTTATCAAAAAGCCCTAACCACTCAACCCAATACAGCACAACCAACAAAAACCCTAAAAAGAATTACGTTGCCATACATCAAGAATCTCTCAGAAACCACCAACCACATGGAATCAGCATACCACACAAGCCAACTAAAGGTGTTCAAAACATCCTAAGTACACAGCAACCCCAGAAGAAAAAACAGAAGTCGTCTACAACAGTGGTCACCAATCAGTGGTCCGTGGACAACTGATGGTTTGTGAGAAAATTTTGATGGTCCGCAGAAAAATTATTTGCATTTTTTATATTGCATTAAATACTATTTATCTTTTTTTTAAAAAAATCATATTAGTAATCCACGGGATTTAAAATTATGAATTTAGTGATCCCTGAAGTCCGAAAGGTTGGTGACCCCTGATCTACAACATACAATTTAATGACTGTAACAACCACTATGTACTGCAAACAAGCAAAAAACTGGCAGAATGCATCCAGGAACACAACTAGCAATCAGAAGTCATGATGATTTTTTTTTAAAATTTCACAATATACAGACAGACTTAACCCCAGTTTCAATTCGGGAAACATGACCACACTAGACCAAACCAAGTCCAAAAATGACAGGGAATTTCTAGAAGCCTGGCACTCTGGCAAATTAGCCAATATATATTTTAACTCCACTCACTTGCCCTGATTTAAGCATGAGAGGAGAACTTTAAAATAAATCCTGATATTCCTTTATCCTAAAGCACGGGTGTCAAACTCGATCACGTTGCGTGACGTATTGTGACATATCACAATGAGCCTTGGTGGCGCAGCAGACTAAAGTGCTGTTAAGTAACACCAGCTGCCTGCAATTACTGCAAGTTTGAATCTCACCAGGCTCAAGGTTGACTCAGCCTTCCATCCTTTCGAGGTAGATAAAATGAGGACCTGGATTGTGGGGGCAAGTTGTATAAAAAAGAAGTTGTATAAAAGTTGTATAAGTTGTATAAAAAAGAACACCTCTTAGGGGGAGCCAAAAGCCCTACTAAGCAGGTATATACAAAAGTATGAAGGCTATTGCTTAACGCATTGTAAACCGCTCTGAGTCTCCGGAGAAGGGCAGCACATAAATTGAACCAATAAATAAATAAATATCATGATCATTTTTGTCTTTGTGGAGCTAGGGTGGGCGTGGCCTGTGTGTAACACATCTGGCCCGCAGACCGCCAGTTTGACAAGCCTGTGACCTAAAGCATTTGAGGAAAACTTTAAAATAAATCCTGATATTCCTTTCCATGTGTATTTATCTCTCTCAAAATGAACCATCCAATATTTATCTAAACCCTAACCCAACAGTTTACAAGTTCTGTCAGCTGAAAAACAGTTATGGGCTTGGCAAGGCATGCAGAGGACCACACTCTAAAAGTGGGTGAGACCATTTTTTTATTGTTAAGCATTTATTTTATTATTCCTTTATGTCTAGGTTTTTGTTAGATTTTTGGCAATTACAAAAGTTCCCCCGGCAGCTGCAGCTGTAGAGAGATGTTTTGTTTCCCCATCATTATAGCTCCCTCTCCTGATGAAAAAAGAAATATTACAATATATTTGTATATCAAAAGCTTTTTTCTTTCTTAAACAAGTGGGAAAAGGACAGCACAATAGTGAGTGAGAATAAAGATCTGGGAACTTCTTTTTTCATTTGGGGGGAATGAGAAAACTTTCAAGAGGCAAAGTTAGTACCTTTGGGCAAGTGTAGGGGCAATAATTTGTGCCTCTGTGAGGTACGGGCCCCATTTTGCCACAAATCACATACCTTCCAAAGGCCAGTTTTTCTGCAGTCCTGCCCTAAACTTTTATGTTCTATTGACCTGCAAATCCTACTCATTGTAATTCTATTCCATCTTTTTTTTCTAGGAGGAAAAACGTGCATCATGCTGATCGTTTTGTTTCACAGGAGCAACCTTATTAAGCAAGCTTGCTGTGAGATAAATGTTCCTCAATCACCCCAAAAGCGCTCTGGTATTCTGGGACATTGGTTAAGGGGTTCCCTTATTTCATTCCACCACTTAACAATGGCCTTCACTATGTCCATGCTTCGATTTTGACATCCTTGTCTCAAAGGAATTGGATGTGATAATCTGAGGAACTGTCCTACCCATCCTGTGGACCCCATCAGTCAATGAATTTCAGCTGGAAGGGTCCAGGAGAAGACTGCTGTGTCTCCTGCTCTTTGGAACATTGTATGTAAGTTTGCATCCACCCTTCTGATCTTCCCTAAATGCCTGAAGATCTGACTCTGCCACTCGTCCTGGGGCCTAATGGGGTGCATTACTCTGGATAGCCACTCTGGAGGTGGCTATCAGATTAAGAGAATAACTCCCCCCCCCCCGGTGCATTTTGCTCCCTTCCTCCCCATCTTTTTAGTGCAAGTTATTAGTGTTTTGATGTATATTGGCATTTAATGTTTGTAAGCTGTCCACAGTTGCCTCTAAGCAAGATGGCATGATAGATAGATAGATAGATAGATAGATAGATAGATAGATAGATAGATAGATAGATAGATAGATAGATAGATATAGATGGATGGATGGATGGATGGATGGATGGATGGATGGATGGATGGATGGATGGATGGATGGACAGACGGATGGACGGACGGATGGATGGATGGATGAATGGATGATAGCCTGTGATAGATGGATGATAGCTATATTTTGAAATAAAACAAAATCTGCTTCAGTTTGGTCTAGTGGTTAAGATATCAGGCTAGAAAACAAAAGACCATGAGTTCAAGGCCCAACTTAGCCATGAAAACCAACTGGGTGGCCTTAGGCAGTCACTGTCTCTCAGCACAGCTCACCTCACAGGGTGGTTGTTGTGGGGGAAATAGGAAGAAGACAATGTATTGGATACGCTCACCCCCTTTAGTTGTTTGTAAAAATAATAAAAGTGTGATACAAATAAAAAATAAATTCAAAGTTAGTATTAATCAAACATGTGACTTCTAATAGCTCATTTGTATAATTATGTCCATAATGTGATTTTTCAGTTGCTCCATTTTCTAAACATTTGGGGGTAGGGTTACTAATTCATTGTTCTTTTTGTCTTACTATTTTGGACTTTTTCCTCAAATTGCTGTGGTATTGGATACTGGACTTTTTGAATTTAGGAAGAAAAACCTTTAAACTTAGGAGCCTCTGTAATTTTTTGCTCACTTGTGATATTCCATGTATCCAGTTTTTTTCTAGATCGTTTTTTTTTTTCATGATAGTATCTATGTTGCCTTTTCATCAAAGATGCTTTGTTTACAAAGCAATCCCCAGTAAAGTAGGATCCATTCTTATTATTACCATTCCAGGAGGAGGACGAGGAGGAGAACGAGGACAAGGAGGACGAGGAGGAGGAGAGGAGGAGATGATGATTTGGGGTCTGCTAGGATATGAGTTGGGGAATGTTGATAGCTCATAAATCATCAAGTATTCCAAGCAGTATATCTGAAGCTTGAAATAGGATACTTTATCTCCTCACTCACTCACCTGGTCAATCTCTATCTCACCACAGTTTTTCAGTTAATTCCTTTCATCTCTTAGGGAAATGTAAGAGGCAGACTCGTATTAACAATGCTGCTTTTCCTTCAGAGGAAAGATTAAAGTAAGCTTGCTTAAAAAAATAACCAAAAAGTACATTTTAATACATTTTTCAAGAAATCCAACAGCTTCTTGAGGGTGTCAAAATTCTAATGCAGAAATGGGACTCCTTCATCCACAGATGTGCCATCCTTTGGCAGTAGATATAAATTATTCTTTTTGCATCTGGATGTCCCCATCCTACAGTTAAGATGATGCTGATGACTTATCTGTGAAATAGTTGTATTAATTTATTTATTTATAGTTTTCTTAGAAATAAAGTGGTTTTCCACTCATTGCCTTCTTTGATCATTTTCAAATTTCCAATCTAGTCTAAATCTCTGACATTTACTGATAGTCTTTCATTCTGCCACCAATCAGATCTGACCTTATTTATTTATTTATTTATTTAGAGATCACCCACTCAACAAGCAAAGGTCAAGGAGAAATCAGTGGAAGGAAGATAAGCAGTATGACTTCAAAGCTGTATTTCATTCTATCAAAACAGATTGCACACCAGCTGTATTCCTTTTAGACTAGCAGATAGGGGGGTTGTGAGGTGTTAGAACCACTCATGTGTTTGCCTAGGACAATTGCTTTTTGCTCTAGACAACTGGGAAAGTGGAAAATTACAAGCCCTAACAGCTGAATTGTGTATTCATAGGATATAAATCATTTTGTTCTCAGACATGCTTTTTGCTTGTTATGAAGACAGTCAAATCTCTCTCAACATCTTTCTTATCATTTCCACACAATCAACAACAGGTTGAAATGAAAATGAAAAGATAGGGTAGCTTTATATTCCCAGGTATCTGGATGTAGTGTTTGCTCATTGTAGTCTCTGTCATATTCTATGTTATTTCAGGCAAATATGAAATTATTGGCAGACTGATTCAGAAATAAATCCCATTGCGGCTAACTCACAGATATATTGCAGCCATTAATCAACATTAATATTCTATTAATGGTTGCAATGAGAGAAAGAGAGAGGGTGGAGGGAGGGAGGGAAGGAGGGAGAGGGAATAAGAGAGAATATAGCAACATTCTAAGATGACTCCATTATTGTGGTTAATATTTATTCTCTCCTGTGTTTGATACTAGATAATATATTTTTAACAATGACCATTTTATATTTTTAATGTTTTATACATTTATTTTTATTTAATTGTACAGAATATAGAATCAATTCTGGTGAGATGGGCAGCCATATAGTTATGATAATAAATAATACATATACACAATCAAATATAGATGACCTAAGGCTCATTTTCATGGTCCAATAACCACAGGGTTAATATTCCTTGATGACATTTTAAAAGGATATATCTTCCTGATTTCACCTTACTCTCATTCCCAGCCCACCATGAAGGCAGTCTAAATTCAACCTGTCCCTGTTTTTCCTTTTGCTCCATGGACAAGGCTTCAGCAGTCAATAGTGTCTGGAATCCATTTTGGTTTGACAAACATCATGCTTTCTCAACTTCTCCCTTCAAACCTCTCACCTTTTTCTTGTGAGAAAAATGTGTTATCCTCCCTTCTCTGATTTTATTTTACCAGCTAAAAGTATAGTGTGTATGACTGCAAGTTCATGAGGCAAGATGCAAGGAAATTCTGATCTTTAATTGCTTCCTAAGTCAGAGAGGCATCTTTCTATTTCACTTTCTACTTCAACTTACAATTTCTCCATCAGCTGCCTTTAAACCCAAGATTAGCATTGCCGCATAGTAGTACTGAATTCATGTCCAAAATACTTATGCAAAATCTGAATAAGCCCCAGATTCACAATGCATTGGGAGCAGCAACTAGATGCTTTGCTTACCAGCAAATGATGCTCAATGACTGGGCAAAACCATTGACATCCATGAATAAATTTATTTAACTTATCTCTCATTAAATATATAAAAAAGAGCACCACTTCCGCTTCATCCAGAGGCAGAATAGGGTCTGGCCATATCACATTGCAGTTTGTATCAGCATGCTTTTTAACTGGTGTAAAAACCAGAGAAATACCTAAATTGAATGATAGGAAGGCCCCACAGGTTTCACTTATCCTATTTCCTCAAAATTCAAAGTCTTTTATCCTTTTCTCTTATGAACCAAGAAAGCTGTTTGTACAGAAAGTAGGTTAACTAAAGTAAATACTATCTTTAGAGGAAATGGATTTTATAAAATCTAATGTGAATCAATCTGTGTTGAGACCTACTTCCTTCAAAGCACTGTACATAATAATATTAGGCTTCATTTGATTTAGTATCTAGTACTCCAACTAAATACTCCTACCAGTGCATGCCAACCTTTCTCGTTTTTCAGCCAGAAGACTCAAATGCAGGAAACCCCTTTTGCCCTTGCACAACATCTGCCCAACAACTTTAACATCAATTCCCAATGGAAAGCCGAATGGATTGCTGATTGCCCAGACAAAAGAAGACATATAAAATGGCTCCACAAAAAGGTGGCAGGCTTTGAACTACCACATCAGCAATGGACAATCCTGAATAGGTTTTGCATCTTATACAGTGTCTGCCAGAACTCTTTGTATAAATGAAGTGTTGGTAGATGCTTGCTTGAGCTGTTTGTTTTATGTTATCTTAATGAATACTTTTAAACCAGTGATGGGTTTCAAATGTTTTTACTACCGGTTCTGCGTGTGTGGCTTGGTAGGCTTGGTAGGTATGGTGTGGCTTGGTGGGTGTGGCAAGGGAAGGATACTGTAAAATCTCCATTCCCATCCCACTCCAGGGGAAGGATACTGCAAAATCCCCATTTCATCCCAATCAGCTGGGACTCAGGAGGCAGAGAATAGATGGGGGCGGAGCCAGCCAGAACTTTTACTACTGTTCTCCAAACTACTCAAAATTTCCACTACTGGTTCTCCAGAACTGATCAGAACCTGCTGAAACCCACCTCTGTTTTAAACATTGGTATATATACAGTATTTGATTAGATACTCCATTGTGTAAGCCTGATCTGAGAAACAGCATACAAACTCCAACAGTATTTGTCCCACTAAGATACTTGAATTCACCTATATGATACAATTTGAATAGCTGGGATTCCACTTCAGAGATATTGAATCAAATTGCTAATATAATAGAAACTAGATTAACATTGATGACTGAGATTATGTTAGCAAATCAGCATCACATACCAGTATTAACATTCCTTCAATTCAATTCAGTGGTGGGTTGCCCCCAATTCGGACCGGTTCTATAGAACCAGTAGTAAAACCGGAGGGAGGTTCTGCCCACCGATTCTGATTCCATCAGAACACTTTTGCGTACACCCCATTGCGAACCGGTAGTAAAGGTAAGTAGAACCCTCCCCTGGTTCAGTTATTTTTCTCCCCATTAAGTTTTTGGAGCTCAGATAATTGGGATCCTGGGAAAAAAAAGTCTCAACAATATGGCAGAGCCTGTTAACTTTTGCTATGTTGATGAGACTGTTTCACAAAGCAACTTCTAAAAGATAGACTGAAGCTGAACATGGTGGGGCTCTTGAGATCTCCTCCTGTCCATGCACTCCCTATGTATAGAATCATATCCCAGCACTTTCAAAGGCTTAGGAGAACACATGAATAATATTGGGAAAGAGATTGGAACTTGCAGGCACATGCTATGACTACTGAAAGTACCTAAATGGAATGCAAAATACAATATCATTGATATTCCTCAAGGGTCATTTTATAGTATCATAGTATCCAGTGGTGGGTTTCAAAATGTTTTACTACTGGTTCTGTGAGTGTGGCTTGGTGGGTGTGGTGTGGTGTGGATTGGTGGGCGTGGCAGGGGAAGGATACTGTAAAATCTCCATTCCCACTCCAATCCAGAGGAAGGTTACTGCAAAATCCCCATTTCCTCCCAATCAGCTGGGACTTAGGAGGCAGAGAATAGATGGGATTGGGGCCAGTCAGAGATGGCATTTACCAGTTCTCCAAACTACTCAAAATTTTCACTACCGGTTCTCCAGAACTGGTCAGAACCTGCTGAAACCCACCTCTGATAGTATCATTTCTGAAGTCTGAAGCAGCTATTTGAAAGTACCACCCAGGTCTTATTCTGAATTATTAAAGTTGACGGGAAGTGTTTAAAACAAAAATAATCACTTTTTTTTTAATGAAGGTTTGGATTATAGCTGCTTTGAGCTATTCATAGCCTGAAATAAAAACCCCAGATTATGAATAATGCAAGTGGTGTAATACTGTCAATTCTCCAGCCCATTTGTCTGTTGGTTCAACAGTCCATTATGAGAAGACTTTACTTTATATCACAAATACCATTACACAATGCTTCGCAAGAGCCCTGTCAACATGTTTTTACATCCCCATTAGATGAGACAGTCATTGTGAGGCCTTATCAAAAGCATTGCACAAACAACATATTTGATGAATTTTGCTTCTGGGCATGGACTCCAGAGGCATCATTTGCCCTTCTCAAAAGCATCATTGTTTCACTGTAGCCATAATCGTGTAAAACTGTTTCAAATCATAATCTGCCCCCTCAGTTTCTCTACTATGGAAGAATGAATCAAAATAGAAGTTCATTCCCATCTTCTGCTTCATCAGTTTGCAGATTCAGCACACACACAAAAAAGTCTACATAAAATGTATGTGCATTTTTCCAGCTCTGCTTCCATGAGAATATGTATATCATGTTTTCTTTCTATTGTGCGAACATTTGCAAATGATGCCTCAAACAATATTATGCAATTCTGTGCAGATTTTCCTTGCCATTTGCATTTTTATACAGATCTTTTGAGTTGTAAAACACATTACAAAGCACTAATAATTGTAGGTTTGATGTATGCATGTATTCCAGTCCATGTATAATCTCAGTAGGGATAAACTGAGTGACATCATGTAAACATTTGGAATTAATGAATTTCTTCTCTATTCCAACTGACTGTTCTGACTGTTACCAAAGAGAATATAGTAGTGGAATGTCTAATTTTCTTCAGATGCAAATGAGTTAGGTTTCATTTATACCTACTATATCCGTTCTTCCAGGGGAGTTCTGCTGAATTAGAATTAGAAATTATACTTCTTCCTGAAGAAACTGCACAATTTCTTAGCCCCAGGGTTTAAAATAACCAACCAACCAATGTTTATTTCTGCCAATTCACCCTGCACCCTCATATTCTTAACATAGCATATTTATTCCTTAAGGCAATGTGCATATTTCTTATTCTGTCCCACAGAAATGCAAGGAGAGAAAGGAGAAGGCAATCAAATAGTCAAGAAATACTCAACCAGATTCAAGAGTTGTCAAGCTAGAAAAGGAGCTGTGGTCTAAATGAAGATCAGTGTATCCATGACAGCAATTTCTAGTCAATACTTTCAAACATGGGGGTGGAAGACAGGCTGAGATGAACATTGCCTCTGGTGTCTATCTCAGCCCCTGATACTATCTAATAGAGTCCTCAGTGGCATAGCAACAGCAAAGGCAGGGGTGGCAGACCTGCTTCACACATAGCAAATCTTACCATCCCTGCTTTCTTTCCACCTTCAATAAACTGGGGAGGCTGAATGCTCAATATAGTGGTACCTTGATACTCAACTGCTTTGAAGCTCATCGAATTTGGTAATCAACAGATTTTGACAAGAACATTTTTCCTGGTACTTGTTGTTTGGTATTCAACACTCAAACCAGAACTTGTTGTTGTCAGTTTTGTTTTTTTAAAAATTAGATTTATTTGTCGCCCTTCTCCGGAGACTCAGGGCGGCTTACAATGCATTAAGCAATAGCCTTCATACTTTTGAATATTTTTTATACAAAGTCAGCTTATTGCCCCCACAAACTGGGTCCTCAATTTACCTACCTTAGAAAGGATGGAAGGCTGAGTCAACCTTGAGCCTTGAACTTGCAATAATTGCAGACAGCTGAATGTTAATAACAGGCTACTTAGCCTGTTGAGCTATCTGAGGCTCTTAATGTTGACTCATGACTCGCTACCCTTTCCAGATGATACAAATAAATCACTTATTTGCACATCCCCTTGCAGTATTATGTTAACTTCTGTGGTCATTCTCTGTGTTTTTGTGCTTTTTTCCTCATCAGTGTAGGTAAAATGAAGTTTTAATTTTATTTAATCTAGGTATTCATTAATTTTTAGGTTTATTTCTCATGTAAAGTAATGATATATAACCCTATCTTTTTATATATTGCCTTAATATGTGCATTGACTTTGGCCTGGGAACACATTAAATTTATTTACATTATACGTTATGGGAAAAAATTGTTTGGCACTCATTTTTGGTACTCATCATGCCTCCCAGAACCAATCAACGACAAGTACCAAGGTACCACTGTACTTTTAATACTCAATATTTTGAGACCTGGAAGATTGTTGTTAGTTCTTGAAGGTAGTCCAGACAAGAAGCACAACCCAAAGTACTAGTTCTATCTTTATGGTAAGATTACATTAATAAAAGCATGCAATTGTGAAAGTATTCCTCTCCTCCATTCTTTTACTCCCTGAAAACTAGGGAGGGTCCCGCCTGAAACACTTTCCAAACTCCTCCTTTCTATTAACTGAAATATTTTTTGCACAAAGGTTGTCTTCTTCCTGTCTCCCAAGGTCATTCCCACACACCATTATACCAGATTTCTCTACCTCATCCTGTGACATCTTCTCATTCACCTGGAAAAAACCCAATGCAGACATTAAAGTTGAGAGATATGGAGATATTAGAGTTTCATGCTTGAATGGAAATTTGAACTCAAGTGTTCTGATCTTTTCCACTTTTGCAGATTACTGTATTATAAACAGTAAAGAATTGAGTTTCCTATATCTCTTTACAGCCATCTATCACCCGTATTTTTGCAGCCCTATTTATTTTAGCCCTACAGAGCTTCACAAGCTATATGTATGTACTAATGCAGACTGGGATCTGGTGTTGCCCATGTTTATTTTGAAAGACGAAGGAATACCATATTTAAGTTGCAAAATGTGGGCAACCACTAAATTGCAGGAGGGGGGGAGGGGGAGAGAGAGAGCGAGAGAGAGAGACTCTTTGTTATCATCTAGTGGTACTCTCATTTTAAGGAAAAGGAGATGGGGAAGATGCACAGCTGAAGCTGGTGAACTGAGGAGAAGGCAAAAGATAGCTTTCTTCAAAACCTGAATCTCTGGAGAGAAATCTGAGATATGACTGTTCCATTCATTATTTATGTAGTCTGCCAAGTGCTTCATAATCCTTCGTGTGGTTTATTTCATTGCTAAAATTCCAAGCATGGAACAAAACCCAGATGTTGGCTGAATGTGTCAGGACTGTACTACTGTATTTCTCTTCTGGCCCATATTTAGTTTAGTGAGTCAGAAATTGCACAAACTTGGATTAACAGATTAAGCTACTTAGTTGCTGCCCTCTTTGTGCTCTGTTCTCTATTAGCTGGGCCCTGAATAAGAAGTTGCTAAACATTCATTATGCAGCCTTCACAGTTCTGACATGTGCCAGCTCTCTACAAAACGCAAAGCCACTTTCTAATTTATTATTTCAAGCATCAAGCTTAAACAACACCAAAAGCCATCTAAACCCCAACTAAAGCTACTCAGAACAACCCTCTCTGGAATAGCTTTGTGTAGCATTGCCAGGTATCCTGCATATTAAACACTCTCTTGAAATTCAGAACACCATAACTCATCCCCATGGAACAGATACCTCAGTATTGTTGTATGGTCTCCTTATCTTTAAAATTCACACTGCAAATTCACAGCCTCAAGGTCAGATTATGGAACACGAACACACACACACACACACACACAGAGAGAGAGAGAGAGAGAGAGAGAGAGAGAAATCAGCAGTATGTGTGGTAAACAGTTATTTTCTGCAGCTATTCTACATTGGGATTACCAGTTGCAGTATTGGAGGGGTTCCCAGTTTCTAAACAGCCATACAGCAGACTGTGTTTGGAGAGATAGGAGCCCTCTGGCCTCTAAAACCTGGGAGGCATACAGAGCTCTGTTTTATAGCTATAGATTTCTAGGTGTAATTTTCCTAACCAAAAAAGAGATTCATGAGATCTCTTTTCCAAAATGCTTAAAAGACTTTGAGAAATTCTATCAACAATTGCAAGCAAAATCTATTACAGCAGGTGGTTGTCATAGGCCCTACAAAGAAAAAAATTCTACAGGACAAAAAGTTCAATCAGTTTAGGTTCTAATATAAAAAAAAGATGTTTCTTAGGAAAAGCTCTCCAGTGTGTGTTAAAAGCAACAATCAGCATTGCTTAATAAGGCCAAACTTATTTACAGAGATATAATAAATCAGGTAAAATCCAACTGTATTTACCTACCAGAAGCAAAAACATCCTTGTGAAATGACTTTATATACATTATAGCTTTTCTTGTGCTCTTTCTGAAGCAGGGTTAGAAATAGTATTGTTGGTAAGGGAGAGGAAATGAGATAAAATCTCCCTGAACAAATGAAAGTCCATTCATTTCATTTTCAATTTCATCCTTTATATTATTATTGTATTTGTTTTACCAATTGGGCGTATCAGAACCGGCAGTAATTTCCTCCAAATCTCAAATAGTTATCACTGCATTCCACTATGAAGCCATAAAAGGAGGAAAAAAACTGAGTTCAAGGCAGATGGACCAAGTACAACATAACGAAGAATTGTTCCTTTGAGACCCAGGAATTTTCATCTTCCTTGGGAGATTAAGGAAGCTTCCTTGTTCATACAAGCTTTTGTTGCAGAACTTTCTCTTTAAATTAATTCACATGATGTACTTATAATAAAGTCTTCAGAAAGATGAGAGAATTGGAATATGTTGCTTCTGTGAAATATTGCACAATTTGCAGGTTGATGCTGCCAAAGGAACATATCCTGATCATGAAACTCTAGAGGAATAAAATTCTTCTCAAAGAGATCAAAAATTTAGATGTGGAATATTTCAAATCCAAATTCTTCCCTGCCTACCAAACCAGTTCTATTATCAGGAATAGATACAATAAAAACAGTCACACACTGTATATGGATCATAGACTGCAGTTGAAAGTTAATAACAAATTGATACTGCAGATATAAAAATGAAAGGCTCTGTTGCATATACTTTCTTGACAGAATCAGCACAATTGATCAATTCAGCAACATGAACTGACTTGACAGTTATTTGGAAAAACAGAAAAAAAACCTGAAATAAATCAGCAGTTTCATTAAGATATCATCATGGATGAAAACCTGCAGACATATTGGGCTTCTGCCAATGACAAAGATAATATTAACTTTACCGAAAATCAAGGCAGAACACTTCAAACTGTGATGTTCTTTGTATATCTCATTCCAATGAATTTTTTTTAAAATGTTTGGAGGATTTTCATTCTCTGTTTACAATATACTTATGGATTGCAATAGCACTTAGACTTATATATCCCTTTACAGTGCTTTACAGCCCTCTCTAAGAGGTTTACAGAGTCAACATATTGCCCCTAACAATCTAGGTCCTCGTTTTACCGACCTCGGAAGGATGGAAGGCTGAGTCAACCTTGAGCCGGTGAGACTCAAACTGCCGAACTGCTGGCATCCAGAAGTCAGCAGAAGTAGCCTGCAGTATTGCATGCTAACCACTGTGCCACCACGGCTCCCTGTTTCATAGAATAACTCATAGAACTTCAGTGTTAGAAAAGACCACCAGGATCCAGATTAATAGAATTGGAAGGGATCTTGTAGGTCATCTAGTTCAACCCCCAACCCAAGCAGGGGGACCCTACACTATTTCTGACAAATGGCAGTCCAATCTCTTCTTGAAAGCCTCCAGTGATGAAGCTCCCACAACTTCCGAAGGCAAATTGTTCCACTGTCAAAAAATTTCTCATTTTTGAGGTTGAATCTCTCCTTGATCAGTTTTTATCCATTATTCCTTGTCTGGCCTTCAGGTGCCTTGGAAAATAGCTTGACCCCTTCCTCTTCCTCAAATATTGGAACACTGCTATCATGTCTCCCCTGGTCCTTCTCTTCACTAGACTAGCCATACTCAGTTCCTGTAACTGTTCTTCATATGTTTTAGTCTCCAGTCCCCTAATAATCCTGGTTACTCTTCTCTGCACTTTTTCTAGAGTCTCAACATCTTTTTTATACTATGGTAACCAAAACTGGATGCAGTATTCTAGCTGTGGTCTTACTAAGGCTTTATAGAGTGGTATTAGTACCCCACATGATCTTGATTGTATTCTTCTGTTAATGCAATTTAGGATTGCACTGGCTTTTTTGTCTGCCACCGCACACTGCTAGCTAATATTTAAATGGTTGTCCACTCCAAGATCCCGCTCATAATTACTGCTATTAAGCCTGGTTTCATCCAGTCTATATGTGTACTTTTGGGTTTTCTTGCCTAAGTGTAAGACTTTACTTTTCTCTATATTGAATTTCATCTTGTTAAATCCAGTCCAAGCCTGTTTATGTATGGTAAAACATGAGGGAAGATTATAAGATATGTGAGTGTTTTTAAGGCATATGAGATGCTCTGTGTTGGTATAAAAATGGAAATGCCCATTGGTTTCAAAAAATTGCTATAACTTTGCCAGCTGATGCTATTATCCATTTCTCTGAAATAATGTAGGTCTCAAGTATATAGTCTAAGAACTTTGGACAGAAAAACCTTCCTGGAGCCATTTGCATATAGTGGGAATCTGTATGGGAGGATTTTTGGATGCTACTCTTACCCACAGTTGTTCTACCATGTGTATCATGACAGAAGAAGAAGAAACATAAAACAAAAAACAAAGTTAATCAATGACCATGGACAGTCAGCGAAAAAGTTCCTCACTGTCTCATTGATGCCGGCCATGAAAGCCTACAATGAAATACAAAATAAAGCATCTTCCACTGAAAATACCAGCTAGTTTAATTTGAACAGCTCTGCCCAATATATTCAATGAACCTGCAGCCAAATGATTAAACATTAGTGTTCATTTTCCAAAGCTGTCTAGTTAATAGTTTTAATTCATGTTAACTTGTAACAAGTAAACAGAAATTACCCTGGGGTATAAACAACACTTTGCAGAGTAAATTGGTATGAATAGGTATCCCTTTGAGTAAATTCGAGATTCACAAATAATATTTCAGCACTCTTCCCTCTTGGCTATTGAAATGTATTTGAGAAGTGTGAAATCTCACTTCTGCCATCTGTAATTGCTCTTTTCCTAAATAGCTGGCACTCTTTGCATTCTGAATTATTTACATTTCAGTATGATGCATATTTGTAAGGTGAACTAACCTCTTGTTCATTGCCAGTTGAATGGGTTCATGGTTGCAGCCTCAGAATCATGAATGCAGATTTTTTCTGATCTTATCCTAAAATTTGAAAAACATTTAAAAGATAGGGCTATGATTTCAATTCATCTGTTAGAGTAACATAAATAAATCCAATTGAACAAAATATATGTATATATGGCAAAATGTCTTTTATGCCCTCTAAAAATAGCAAAATGACATTTTCTCCTTTTCTCCTTGCAAGCAGAAATAACTTTTCTAAGAATATACTTGCCATAAGACATGATTATTTCTCAGTTGTGTTATTTCTATTAATGTCTGCAAAACTGATGAACTCTCATGATTAAATAGCATAGTGGTAGTAAATCCCTTTGAATAAAATAGAAGTTGCTGCCAGATAACTATGGACAGGAACAGAACTTAGATTTCCAGAAATCCACTGTCAGCCCTGGAGGCCATCTTTTTCTTTGGATCTTCAGGGCTGCCACACTTAGTGCTGGGAAGGAACTTTAACCTTCCTTTGTGTGGGGAAAACCTGGGAGCTTTCAGATTCAGGTTTGCCCAGATGTGCCAATATGACTAATAAAAATGGAACTTTGAGGAACTGCTTGCCTCAGAGTCTTATTTTGTTGGGGATGTTACTTGGAACCTTGACACCCATTTTCAAATATTTTTTAACAAAAGGAATATAGTGATATCATTCTTCTATTGCTGAGAGATCACAAATTGCTTATTTGTTATTAAGTAATCAGTTCTCCTTCAAGACCCTCATTTGCTATCAGAAAACTGAGCCTCAATAAATTATAAATACTGTAAAGAGGGAAATAAGCTATTTGTGATCTTAATCCACACAGAATTGTGGGTTTAATGTTATGTGCCAATTTCAACAATCTTCCAAAAGTGACCATTTAGATTTCTGAAAAAAGAAGTAACTTTTCTTTTGGCAGAAACCCACTAGATGGAAAAGACAAAAAAGGGAGAGAATGCAAGATGGAGTGATGAGAATGGAGAAAGGGAATGGAACACACACACACAAAAATAGGCCTTCTCTTTGTATATCAAGGCTATCTTCCAAACATGAAGGAGAAAAAAAAATAGCAATAGCAAATTTGATATTGGATTACGGCACTGAAGGTTGTCACAAACAATACATGTATTTTGTTACAGAGTTAGGTGTCATGAGGGAAGCTGAAGACATTAAACAGAGAAGTGCCTATAGGTATGTGTGTATATGTATATATTAGTTATTATCTGATGTGATTAATTTTGGAGTTTTTAACATAAAATTTTATTTTATTTCTATTTTAATATTTGTGAATCATCTGGAGGACTGAGGTGGTTGGTGAATTGTACAAATAAAAGAAAAAATCTTTATAGTGGAAATAAAAAGGATCTGGAATCACTGCAAAATAATGAGGGGACCACACTTGCCTTCCCTCCACATTTATTATTATTATTATTATTATTATTATTATTATTATTATTATTATTATTATTTCTTATTTTCATCAAGCATGTATTCTATGACAGATACAAGTGTAAACATAATTATAAATACATGAAAAGGATACAATAAAAGAAAACATTAGGAAATTTAAACATTCGTTTAAATTATTTCATTATCTCACTTTTGTCTGTTAGATAGGAGCCACACTATTCCTCTGAGAGGATGCTGTGCCTGCAAGATCATCATTTAATTTTATATAGTGCAGTAGAATAATATTCTCTTCCTTGGGAGAAGGAAGATATAAGGAAAGGATCTGCAATCCATAGCAATTGACAGAGGATGTTTGCTTAAAGCGAAGCACCGAGTGGACATTATTGTCACAAATAAATCAACTCATATACTTTCTGCCACTACCTTCAATAATAATATTTTGTTCAAACTTCACAGCACCATCTCTCTGATGAAATGTGATGGTGCTTGAGTTTGAAGGATTAGTAATGCTGGAAGAAATAGACACAGCAGAACATTGGAAGCATAAATGCCAACCTCATTGCAACACATATATTCATCTGCCTTGAAGAAAACCTGCAATTACTGTATAACTTCTTACTAAGTCAGAGCAAAAATCTTTCTGGAACAAAGAAATTGCTATTCAAGGGTGAGAAAATAAGACAGCAGCTTTGGTTGAGCTTATTGGAATTATGTCCAGGAAGCATAATGGAACTTAGTCTTGAGTAGAATGAAATTAGCCCTTGTTAGATAACGCAGGCATTAGACATTAAATGGAGGATCTCGGGTGAGAAATAAAAGATAGGAATAAATAGAAAATAAAGGATACTCTTCTTTAATGCCACTTTCTTTCAGCTATCAGAGTCTTATATTATAAAACTAATTACTTAAGCAGTCAAAGATATAGAATGACTCTGACTGAATATTTATAATTTTTATTCAGGTATACAACTATTCTATAAGATTCAAGACAAACATTTATTCAGAAGTGATTATGCCCAGTTATCATTTTCACATTTTCACGTGGTTATTTCTATTCCTCTTTTAAAAGGAATAGTAAAGACCACGTTAGTCACAGAGAAATAACTTTCCTTTCAGGTCTAAGCAAAATTCCCTTAAGCCAAAATTCCAGACGATTTTATCATTTCGGTCCCCGAAGGGTGACATGTTTCCAAAAATAGTGAAACAGTGCACCCCATTTTTCCGGTTCCCTCTGCAAATTCTACTCTTCTACTTTTCTCCAATTACGTGAGTTGCTGTATCTTAAAATTGTTCACACATCATCCCATTTCCAGTATTTAGGTATGGTTTCTGTTTATTAATATGATGTTTTTTTGTTTCCATTGTTCAAGAACTCATCCTTTGGGGCGGTGGAAATCATATTTAAACAGTTGGCAGGCTCAGTTCCATGCAGGTTTATGACAACAACATCTCAGAGAAATTCTCCGGGTATGACAAGTGCCTCAAGTTTAATACAACCAAACTAAGTTCAGGCAAATTAAAGAACAATCATATAAGTCAATATGATGACTTTATGTACACAAGTTCCTTATTGCGGATAACAGCTATGCAGTGTTCCATTAATCCCCTCATTGAATCAGAGCAGTCAATAGAAACATTAAAAACATTTTGTAGGAACAATAACAATTTTGTTACAGAGAATAAATTCTAATTGCTACTTTTCTAGCTGGAGGAAAGACCAATCCCTCTTGTTTTGCTTCCTGTAGAGAGAGAAAATCACAGGATATAGCTATATGCTGTATTATGTAATGGTTGGGAATTAGGGTGATAATATAATTTGGTTAGGGCAAGAACTCTCAATATATACTTTTGAAGTCACTTTTATATTCCTGTTCATCTCAAACTCTCTTATTTTCTCTTCTTTCCTGCCCATATTTGTGCTTTTTTTTTTATTTGCCTCTTTCCTATTCTCTTTCTTGCATTTAGAAAGAAGCTGACAGTGATAGCATGCCAAGAAATTGCGATAAGGAAATGCAAACCTTAAAATAATCCCTGTCCTCTACAACCCAAGCAGGCTTCTGATCTGGAATTTAAATTCAAGATTTGAGATGAATAAGGAGACTCAGATCACTTAAGGCAATTTGAGCCACTCTTGAATTATTGTATTCTGGTCTGACCCTAATCATGTGCTTAGTCCACATACCCATATTGTTTTCCTAGATAAATATTTGACTTTAGGCTGAATTATCCCTGTTAACTGTGAGGTATCTCTGGAACAATGATTTAATACTTCAGAGCCTTATTCAATTGCATTTTTATTTTACAGAGTCCAAGCATAGGCAACTACTTATATTTATTCACCTATAACCCTGGACTTTTTGCAAGCAAACTCCCTTTCCAAATTATCATGCCAACTACCCCTAAGGGAGGCATCAGATTGTGTGATCCATGTTTCATAATACATCAAACACAATGTGTGTGAAGTTCTAAAATGATGTTATCAATCATTTATTATATTTTTCCTCTCCAAGGACACTCCCCCTCCTCCTCTTTTCTTTTATTTTTTCTGAAGAAGGTATACAAATAATATGCCACTGTCTTTTTCGTTCTTGAGACTAAGTGAGTGTGATGGGATGAAGCAAACTATCATGTCAAAATGATGCAAATTGCGACGTACGTTCCACCAGGTTAATAGACACATAACATGCAAAACCATGCACTTCATACTTTTGGATATTGGCTTCAAGTCAGGCACATGGCATCTTAAGCAGAGCAACTTGACTGCTACTCCGATTAGAAATGTGACAAGCTTCCGCCCTTTACAAGGTATGTGATTGTTCCTTGCAAGTTTGCAACCTTTTCAATATGTTCCCTTTTTTTTTAAGGAAAAAAAAAGTTTAATGGATCCAAAACAAGCCTTGGTAATCTGCCCACCTCCCCCCCCCAAAAAAAAACAACCCAGAGAAGTCTTTGGACTACAACTGTCAGAATTTCAAGGGGGCTTGGTCCATAGTCATGTGCAAAGTCTTCAATGTTAGAATACCACATCCACATCCACAGAATGTGGTCACATGCAATATACAGGGCACATATAACACCACCCCTGTGTGTATTTCTTGATCTATTTCTGGGTACATTTCAAGGTACAGGTGGTTATCTTTAATGCCCTACATGACCTGGGACCAGATCATCTTTCTTCAAATGTTTCTACCCATCCAACTAGGTCAGGCAAAATGCAGTTCCCATCAGCCAAAGAATGTTGGCTATCAGGGACCTGAAGGTGAGCTTTTTCCACAATGGCCCCTGCTTTATGGAACATCCTCCCTTTGGAGAACAAAATTGCCATCACATGACATTTCGTGATGTTTTTCCCTTCGCAGAGCTGGGTTGGGCGTGGCCTGCGCTTGACGCATCCGGCCCACAGGCTGCCAGTTTTGTACCCCTGGTTTACAGCTTCTAATTCCAGAATGATTAGAGAAGGCTTTTATGAGGGGATATTTTATACCACATAATAGCATACTTTTTTAAAAAAAGAAGGGAAAACAAAAGCCCTTTTAGACTGAATCCATTATTTGGAAAGAACTGGAATTTCCAAACCTTGATTCAAAGCTTCTGGTCTATTTGCTATAGACATTTTAAATTGTTCCTTTAGCTTTGACAGAAAAAAATAGGTTTAGATTCTGATATTGAATTCTTTGTTATTAATAACATATCAGGTATTATGGAAGCTGTTAAAACATTATACTGAGATGTCAAAGCATATTTTACCTGGATATTCTTCCATTTCTCATTGATGATGATGATTAAATTTTCTGTTTGAACTTATTGAAAATATTTAAAGCATCATTAAATTGTAATTTACCTAGTTTAATTATTCTTTTGTGCCCATTCTTTCCAGTAAAAAAGTTTTATTTTACTGATTTTAAGAGTAAAGTTATGCCAGAGAGTTAGATGTTAATGACTAAATCTACCGGTATCACCTAACAGGGCACAATTTCAACTTATAGCTAGCAAAGTTGGAAACACTCAATTCATCTTAATAAAATTTGTACCTAACTACTGCCAAGATTTAAATAGGTAAGTACAATAAATTTCCAGTTTAGCCCACACTGACATTTTTTTTCAAAAAAAATGTTCATTCCAATAAAATGTTGATATTAACAATCTAAGCCCAATGATATTTCTGAAACTCTGGAAGGTTAAAACTGCCATCTGTCACAGACAAACATAATTTAGAAGAGAGATTCTAGGTATTTTACCTTTCCAAAATACATTGTCTCACATGCCTAGCAATTTGAGTAAAATGTTTTTTGGAATAAAAGATAGTATCAGTCTTAAAACATCTACAAGCTTGGAATTATATTTCATTTTAATTAATTTTATTGCATCAAATCAAGGCTATATCACACCATCTATCAAAATTCAGTGTGACTTGTTCTAGCACAGTAGACATAATAACATGACAAATGGACCGAGTCGTGCCTTTGCGGCCTCTGACCCGGCGCCGAATCTGCCCGGCTCCTTGGTTCTCTGAGGAGTTGAGGGAGATGAAGCGCCGGAAAAGACGCCTAGAGAGTGGTTGGAGGGCGAGTCAATCTGAATCCGACCGAACACTAGGTCCCATGTTAGGACTTATTTAGTGGCGATAAAAGCGGCAAAGTGTAATTACTTTTCTGCTCTTTTTGCATCAGCAGATAATCGCCCAGCCACCTTGTTTAGAGTGACCCGCTCTCTCCTACATCAGGGAGCATGGGAGGATCTCTTGCAAGGGCGGGCTGAGGATTTTGCACAGTATCTGCACGATAAAATTGCTCAGATTCGGGAAGGCTTGGACTCTGACTGGGTAGATTCTGGTGAGGTGACTGAGGCCGGTCTTGAGAACGTTATCTGGGAGGAGTTCAATCCTGTGACTTCTGAGGACGTGGACAGGATTCTGGGGAGATTAAACGCAACCACATGTTTATTGGACCCGTGTTCTTCCTGGCTGGTACTGGCCACTCGGGAAGTTACACGAGGCTGCCTTCAGAGGATTATAAATGCTTCTTTGAGCGAGGGTTTCTTGCCTGCTGCCTTGAAAGAGGCGGTGGTGAGGCCCCTCCTCAAGAAGCCTTCTCTGGACCCGGCTGTTTTGGCAAATTTTTGTCCTATCTCCAACCTTCGCTTCATTGCGAAGGTTGTTGAGAGTGTCGTTGCGCGACAGCTCCCACAGTACCTGGATGAAACTGTCTATCTAGATCCATGCCAGTCCGGCTTCAGACCTGAGTACAGCACAGAGACGGCATTGGTCACATTGGTGGATGATCTCTGGAGGGCTCGGGACAGGGGTTGCTCTTCTGTCCTGGTCCTGTTAGATCTCTCAGCGGCTTTTGATACCATCGACCATGGTATCATGCTGCATCGGTTGGAGGGTTTGGGGGTGGGAGGCACTGTGTTGCGGTGGTTCTCCTCCTATCTCTCTGACGGGTCGCAGTCTGTGTTGGCAGGGGGGCAGAGGTCGACCTCGAGGTGCCTCGTTTGCGGGGTGTCACAAGGGTCAGTCCTCTCGCCGCTCCTGTTCAACATTCATGTGAAGCTGCTGGGCGAGATCATCCATGGTTTTGGGGTGCGTTGCCAACTGTACGCTGACGATACTCAGCTGTACATCTCCATCCCTGACCACCCCAATGATGCCCTCGAAGTGATGTCCCAGTGCCTTGAAGCTGTGCGGGTCTGGATGGGGAGGAACAGGCTTTGTCTCAACCCTTCCAAGACCAAGTGGCTGTGGATGCCGGTATAGCCAGCTGGTGCCATCGCTGGCTATTGGGGGTGAGTCATTGGCCCCCACAGAGGGGGTTCGCAACCTGGGTGTCCTCCTTGACTCATGGCTGTCCTTGGAAGGGCATATGGTGGCTGTGGCCAGGGGGGCCTTCTATCAGGTTCGCCTGATGCGCCAGTTGCGCCCCTTTCTGGATCAGGACTCCTTATGCACAGTCACCCACGCACTCGTCACGTCTCGCCTGGACTACTGTAACGGTCTCTACATGGGGCTCCCCTTGGGGTGCACCCGGAGGCTCCAACTGGTCCAGAATGCAGCCGCACAGGTGATTATGGGAGCAACAGGGCGCTCCCACGTGACACCTCTCCTGCGCGAGCTGCACTGGCTCCCAGTGGTCTTCCGGGTGCGCTTCAAGGTGTTGGTTCTCACCTTTAAAGCGCTCCATGACATAGGGCTGGGGTATCTGCGAGACCGCCTGCTGCTACCGATAACCTCCCACTGGCCAATACGCACACACAGAGAGGGCCTCCTCAGGGTGCCATCAGCCAAGCAATGTCGGCTGGCGGCCCCCAGGGGGAGAGCCTTCTCTCTGGGGGCACCCGCCCTGTGGAATGAGCTACCGCCTGAAATTCGATTGATCCAGGACCTCTGCGGTTTCCAAAAGGCCCTTAAGACTTACTTATTTCAACAAGCCGGCCTAGTTTGATTGGTTTTAAATGGGGTTTTTTTAAATTTTGATATTATTGATTTTTGGGTTTTAAATTGGGTATTTTAACTTGTAGATTTGAGATTTTAATACTGAAACACCGATGATTTAATTTAATTTTAAATTTTTTTCTAATATTTGTACTATATGTGTTTTAATTTGGCTGTTCACTGCCCTGAGTCGCCCCAGGGAGAAGGGCGGTATATAAGTTGAAATAAAATAAATAAATAAATAAATAAATTCTGAAATTGGTGAAAAAAAGTTCTACAGGCCACTAGTGACCCAAAAGTAGACTAAGGGCCTTTGAACTGGTAAAGCAATTCTGCTGCCACCATGTTGATGCCTTATTACTCTGAACTCCAAGTACTAACCATGTTGTGTTTGTTTTAGCTCCACTGTCCCCACTGGCACTCCATTATTTTTCAGAAAGAGGGAGAGAGAGAAAATGTACTAATTTCAGCTCTGATGAATGATGACAATTCAGATAACTAAGGGCCATTATTCCACAAGCAACCTGGGATGTTAGTGAATAATCTTGAACTTCTTCACAAGACCATATCAAGCTTCACACAGTACTGAAAAGTGCCTACTTCTGAGCAAGTGTTTGTTTAGCAATTCTACTCTTCCTTTTGCTTAGACATAAACCACTTTGGTTTATATTACTTAGAGTGAGGACTGGCTCAACAGCAGTAAATGGAGAATTCTCTGCAATGTGAGGGAGCCGACATTATATCCTCTAACGCAGAGCCCATCTTTCCCTTTGCAGGAGCAGCAGACACCCACTTTTACCGCAGCCATAGCTACACTCTGACAGCCCAAAGAAGCCACACAGTAGCATCTCAAAATGCCCAGTAGCAATTTTAAGTTACACATAGGGATCTCCAAGGAAGGCATGGGTTGCATGCTTTGGAGATGCATGCTTTGGAGATGAGTATGCAATAATCCTCTTGGCCTAATTTAGGTTGACAGGAGCAATGTTCTCTTCACTGAGAACTGTATTGCCATTCTCTAGTGAGAACCATTTATAACAGAGGTTAAAAAGTACCCATATCTAGGTATGAGATATCAGTATCTTTACAATGTACATTGGAGGAAAGATAGTGAAACTAATGTGAATTCCACTCTCGAAATCCCTCCTCAAAATCTTTGATGGAGCCAACACTGTGGTCTTACAGGTCTTTTGCCCATCTGTATAGGACCTCAAGATAATAAATAATAAGCTTGAATACCTTACATCTTTTTTTCACTATTCAGTGCTTTAGCAGGTTCAAACTGACAAAACAGTACTGTGTTGTCAGTTCTAAGAAACTATGCTAAAATATGCCTAATGTAACGATTCAATGAATGGATTTTTGTAAGAAATATTCTAGAAACTAATGTCCCCTACTGTCCAAAAAAATTAAAACTGAAAACAGGTTGTGTATTTCAGTAACACAACATGCTTAATCAGAATAGAGATGGGAGGGACCTTCAAAGTCTTCTAGTCCAACCCTGTGCTGAAGAAGGAGACCCTACACCATTTCAGACAAGTGACTGTCCATTCTCTTCTTAAAAACCTCCCATGATGAAACATCCACAACTTCTGATGGCAAGTTGTTCCACTGGTTAATTGTTCTCATTGCTAGGAAGTTTCTCCTTAATTCCAGGTTGCTTCTCTCCTTGTTTAGTTTCCATCCATTGTTTCTTGTCCTGCCCTCTAGTGCTTTGAAAAATGAGCTGACCCCCTGTTCTTTGTGGCAGCCTTCAAATATTGGAATACTGCTATCATGTCTCCCCCCCCCCCAATCCTTCTTTTCACTAGACTAGCCAAACTCAAATCCTGCAATCATTCTTCATAAGTTTTTGTCTCCAGGCAAATCATCATAGTTGCTCTTCTTTCCACTTTTTCCAAAGTCTCAACATTTTTTTTTTAAGTGGTGACCAAATCTGGATGCAGTATTCCAGATGTGGCCTTACTAAGGCATTATAAAGTGGTACTAATACTTCACATGATTTTGATTCTATGCCTCTGTTTATACAACCAAGGATTGTATTGGCTTTTGTGGCTGCTGCTGCACACTGCTGACTCATGTTTGTTTGTTTGTTTGTTTGTTTGTTTGTTTGTTTGTTTACCGTATTTTCCGGCGTATAAGACGACTGGGCGTATAAGACGACCCCCGACTTTTCCTGTAAAAATATAGGGTTTAGGCTATACTTGCTGTATAAGACGACCCCTCTTCCAACGCACACCAAATAAAAATTAAAAAACATCAACTGGCTCACCCACAATGTAAAAGCAGTTGTGCTAGACCCAAAATGGCCCCTGCAATAAGCAGGAACCTCACACAGCCACAAAAAGCCCAAAAAAACAACTTTTACATTGTGGGTTTACACCCACAAAATTCCACATACAGCTTTGTGAGATTTTGTGTGTTTGTGTAGTTAGAGTGAAACTCTACAGAAACACATTAAATCTCAGAAAGTTGCACACATTTTATTTTTATTTATTTTTATTTTTATTTTTATTTTTATTATTTTTATTTTTATTTTTATTTTTATATGAAAGCTAAATTTAAAACTTCCTAGCCTAAAACTTAGACCTAGCCTTTAAATGGCTAGGTCTAAAAAAGAACAACTAAAAAACCCCCCAATTAACTATTTTTTTTAAAGCTCCCAAAGGGGGAAAAAAACTTACCCAATAGAACAGGGGTCTCCAACCTTGGCAACTTTAAGACTTGTAGACTTCAACTCCCAGAATTCCTCAGCCAGCTTTGCTTTGCTGGCTGAGTAATTCTGGGAGTTGAAGTCCACAAGTTGCTTGCATCAGCAAGCAACTAAATCTCCCTGCCTGCAATCAAGCAGGCAGGGAGATTTAGTTGCTTGCTGATGCAATGGATTACAGGCAAGGCAAGGCAAGCGTTGCGGCTAGCAGCTAAGGTAAGCAAGCTGGAGGTGGGGGGGGGGATTTTTGCTACGGAGCAATTAGCAGGCAAAAATTAGCAGCTGGGATGGCCAGCGTTGTGTAAAAGAAAAGTTTTTCCCTTTTACACAGCGCTTGGCCATCCAAGCTCTGGCGATCCCAGCTCAGTTGCCTGCTAATCTCAGCTGGGATGGCCAGCGTTGTGTAAAAGGAAAGTTTTTTCCTTTTACAGGGGGCTTGCGTGTAACTCAGCTGATTAGCGGCAACTCAGCAGGCAATTCAGCTTGGCTCCTTAGAGCCATTTAAGGCTCGTCAAAGCCTTTCGGGCTGGTCTGCCTGGTTACAGGTGGCGTATAAGATGACCCCCAACTTTTGAGAAGATTTTTGTGTGTTAGAAAGTCGTCTTATACGCCGGAAAATACGGTATTTATTTTATTATTAAATTTATTTTATTAAATGTATATACTGCCCTACTCCCAAAGGACTCAGGGCGGTGAACAGCCACAGATAAAAATACATCATACAAAAGTTAAAAACCCGTTAAAAATACATTAAATAATTTTGGCCCAAGACGAATTTAAAAACATCCAATTTACATAAAACTTAAAAACACATTTAAAAGGGAGAGTCAGGCCAGACCAACCTGCTGGAATAAAAATGTTTTGAGGGCATGGCAGAAAGTGCGCAAATCTGGGATCCTCCGTATCTCCGGGGGGAGCTCATTCCAGATGGCAGGTGCCCCCACAGAGAAGGCTCTCCTCCTGGGGGCTGCCAGTCGACACTGTTTGGCCGACGGCACCCTGAGGAGCCCCTCTCTATGGGAGCGTACTGGTCGTGAGAGGCTACTGGTGGCAGAAGGCGGTCTTGTAAATACCCTGACCCTAAGCCATGGAGCACTCTAAAGGTGGTAAGTGATTTAGTTTAGCTTAGTTTAGTTAGTTTATTTAATTTATATACCGCCCTACTCCCGAAGGACTCAGGGCGGTGAACAGCCAAACAATAAAAAATACACAATACAAAATTTAAAAATAGGATAAAAGCAAATTAAATAATTTGGCCCAGACAAATTAAAACATCCCAATCATTTAAAAACCAATTTAAAATTTACATATTAAAAAGAAAAGAGGGAAAAGATTACGCCAGGCCCACCTGGTGAAATGAAAAGGTCTTGAGAGTGCGGCGGAAGGTGCGCAGATCCAGGATCTTCCGTATCTCTGGGGGGTGTTTGTTCCAGATAGTAGGTGCCTCCACAGAGAAGGCTCTCCCCCTAGGGGCTGCCAGTCAACATTGTTTGGCCGACGGCATCCAGAGGAACCCCTCTCTGTGACAGCGTACCAGCCAGTGGGAGGGTATTGGTGGTAGTAGGTGGTCCCGTAGATAACCAGGTCCTAAGCCATGGAGCGCTCTAAAGGTGGTAACCAAAACCTTGAAGCACACCCGGAAGACCACCGGGAGCCAGTGCAGTTCGCGTAGGAGGGGCGGGTCACATGGAAGTGCCATGTCGCTCCCATAACCATCCACGTGGCTGCATTCTGGACCAGTTGGAGCCTCCGGGTGCTCCTCAAGGGGAGCCCCATGTAGAGAGCATTGCAGTAGTCCAGGTGGGAAGTAACGAGAGCATGAGTGACCGTACTTAATGAGTCCCAATCCAGAAAGGGACGCAACTGGTGAATCAGGCAAACCTGATGAAAAGTCCCCCTGGCCACAGCCATCAAGTGCTCTTCCAAAGACAGCTGTGAATCCAGGAGGACGCCCAAGTTGCGAACCCTGTCTGTGGGGGCCAATGGTTTGCCCCCAATAGTCAGTGATGGCGCCAACTGACTATATCAGGACGTCCACAGCCACTCGGTCTTGGATGGGTTGAGCTTGAGCCTATTCCTCCCCATCCAGATCTGCACGGCCTCCAGGCACCGAGACATCACTTCAAGGGCATCGTTGGGGTGGTCCAGGGTGGAGACGTACAGCTGGGTGTCATCAGCGAACTGGTGGTACTTCACCCCGAAACCACAGATGATCTCACCCAGTGGCTTCACATAAATGTTGAACAGGAGGAGCGAAAGGACCAACCCTTGCGGCACCTCACATATGAGGGGCCTCGGGGTTGATCTCTGCCCCCCTGTCAACACAGACTGCGACTGGTCAGAGAGAAAGGAGGAGAACCACCGCAACACAGTGCCTCCCACTCCTAACTCTGCCAACCAGTGCAGCATGATACCATGGTCGATGGTATCAAAAGCCGCTGAGAGATCTAACAGGACCAGGACAAAGGAGCACCCCCTGTCCCCAGCCCTCCAGAGATCATCTACCAACGTGACCAATGCCATTTCTGTGCTGTACCTGGGCCTGAAACCCGACTGGAACAGATCCAGATAAGTCGTTTCATCCAGGTGCTGGGAGAACTGTTGCGCAACCAACTCTCAACAACCTTTGCCACAAAACAAAGGTTGGAGACCGGACGATAATTTACCAACATTGCCGGGTCCAGGGAAGGCTTCTTGAGGAGAGGCCTCACCACTGCCTCTTTCAAGGTGGCGGAAAAGTCACCCTCACCCAACGAAGCATTTATAATCCCCTGGAACCATCCCCGTGTCACCTCCCAGGAAGCCAGCACTAACCAGGAGGGACACGGGTCCAATAAACAAGTGGTCACATTCAGTCTACCCAGAATCCTGTCCATGTCCTCAATAATGGATGAGTATGATCCATTATTTAGGATCATACTCATCCCAAATAATGTTCTCAAGACCTGCCCCGGTCACTCCCCCTGAGACTACCCAGTCGGAGTCCAGATCTTTCCAAATTCGAGCGATTTTGTCATACAGATACTGAACAAAATCCTCAGCTCTACCCTCCAAGGGGTCCTCCTGCGCTTCCTGGTGGAGCAGGGAATGGGTCACCCTAAACAGGGCGGCCGGGCGGTTATCTGATGATGCAATAAAAGCAGCAAAATAATTACATTTCGCTGCTTTTATCGCCCCTAGGTAATTCCTAATATGAGATCTTACCAGTGTCCAGTCTGATTCAGAGAGACTGGCCCTCCAACTACTCTCTAGGCATCTTTTCCAGTGCTTCAACTCCCTCAGCTCCTCAGTAAACCAAGAAGCCAAATGAGATCGGCGCTGGGTCAGAGGCCGCAAAGGCACGACCCGGTCCAGAGCTCCAGCGGCCACCCTATCCCAGGCAGCCACTAGGTCTCCAGTCGAGGTGTGTGCCAGAGCCTCAGGGAATGGCCCAACCTCCATCTGGAACCTGTCAGGTGCCATCAGGCACCTGGGGCGGAACCATCATTTAAGTGATTGTCCAATGCCTGAAGAGCTTCATGATTCCTTGTAACTATTTAAGTGATTGTCCAATGCCTGAAGAGCTTCATGATTATTTGTAACTATTATCTGAAACATGCAATGCGTACAAGACCAAAGAATATTCTGAGTTAGGAGACTTCTTCAAGGAAGAGCGGGAAAAACATTTCAAAAGATAATTGATGCTATCTAGCTATAGGAAGTATTTGAAAGCTATTAATTCTGTCAAAGGAGATGTTACAAAGTACTATCTAAAAGATTCTCTTTTTTTTAATCTGTAAATAATTACAGAAAGAATATGCAATAATTTGCAGAACGAACATGTTTAACTTTGTATCAAGTAGTGTACTTAGAGATTCACTGAAACCTTCAACATGATGGCCAGCTTTTGCTTATAATTGTCAATGCTTCCTCAAGCCAATTCCTGTTTCTTGGTAGTTTCATGAGAGTGGTTTGCAACTACTGCTTCCATGAGTAATTTTCAATTTCCCAGTCTAGCTTACTGGTGATCTCCCATGCCAGTGCTAAGTAGGTCCACTGAGCCTAAGTTTTTCCATGCTCAAATAAGGTCTGCTAGGTGCTGCCACCTGCTGTGACCCTATTTATTTATTTATTTATTTATTTATTTACTTATTTATTTATTTATTTTTCAAATTTATATACCCCTCTACTCCCAAAAGGGACTCAGGGCGGTGAACAGCCAAAATAAAATACAATAACATATAAAAGTTAAAAGTTATTTAAAATAGATTAAATAATTTGGGCTTAGAAACAAAATTTAAAACATCCAATTATATAAAACATTTTAAAACCCAATTTAAAAGGGGAGACTTAGGCCAGACCAGCCTGTTGGAATAAAAACGCTTTTAGGGCACGGCGGAAGGTGCGTAAGTCCTGAAGCCTCCTTATCTCAGGGGGGAGCTCGTTCCAGATGGCAGGTGCCCCCACAGAGAAGGCTCTCCCCCTGGGACCCTATAAATGTGAACATGCCTGACGATAGCACTTAAAATCATATACATCTTTTTGTAATCTTATTTATCCAGTTTTCATTTATTCACAGCAGTAGAAAATAGGCTTTTGACTTGAGAGACCTTTGGCTATCCTATAAATGGATGGCTTATAAATTAGTTGTACAAAATAAAGTTCAGTAGCACAGTAACAATTCCAGACTTGTCAGGGTAATAAAAAAAATAGTATTCTGATTAACATTGTGAGTTAATGTTCAAGCTGGAATAAGGCCCTGGAGATGTCCAGTAATTATGAAAGTTCAGCCTATCGTTACTGAGAGCATGAAAAGTGCAGCAGTCAGTCATCCAAAGGGTAGGATAAAGAAAAACAACTGAACATCTGATACACAAAGGACAGGCAGAAAGTTAATGAGGTTTGGCTAGTGTCATCCATTATGTAAAGTTCATAAGATAATGAGAGAAGTCAAAATAGGAGGGTCATTTTTAAAAAAAAGTCGAAGGGATGTTGATGTTGTTCAGCTGCCAAGAGTTTGGGGCCATCTGATGCTATAGCTGTGAGGGGAAAGAGTTTACACCTCTCCCCAAATTACAGATCTGGATGGCATTAGAAGAAAGGAGAAAAGCACTGACAGTTCATTTTAAGCTGCACAACAAATGCAATAAGCATCCTGCACACCTGTCCAAAAGCCATAAGAATATGTTCTTTTTCCATGACTCATCAGCAGTGGGTTAAAAAAAAGATTCTTGTAAACATCATAAAGCAGAGTTTTATTTTGCTCCAAACTACTCACTGGGGAGCTGAGTGGACGGCTGCTAAAATTCTTCAACCAGCAGTCTGGAAAACAATGCTAACAAACAGCCTATCTTTGTTGCCTGATGTGTCTGTTGAATACGACCATAAGTTACAGCAGGCTGAGCATCCGTGGCTTATCAGAGGTGCTTGTAATGCATGACAAGGGCCAAAGCAAGCAGCCAAGTACCTTCATCCATCCAGAAAAAGCACCTGAGCTTACTAAAGCACCACTTGCCTAAACCAATTGCTATAATTGCATGGCTCATAAACTCAAATTTCTGAAGTGATTTTTTTTTTTTTTATTAAACCTCAAAAGAGAGAAGGCAAGTTATAGTACGGTAGAAATTGTTCTGGAGAAACAGATGAAAAAGTGATCATAAATCCATTGAGCATGCCACTTTCAGCATTAAAAAAAAGTTTTAAGCACCACGATAAGTATGCAATCTGGTCTCCTGCAAAGTTTTCAACTTTTATCAGCTCCAGCTCCACAAGCATGGGCAAAGGCAAGGAACTGTGCCCTCAAGCTCCAGAATATCAGAAGATCAGATTGCCTGTATGAGATAGAAAGGATCTTCCAATTCCTCTTCAGTTAACGGGGTGGGGGGGTTGTTTTTATCAATTTTCTACCTTTTACATAGATAGGTAACTTAAACTTTCTACAGAAAACTTAAAATTTATTTTTCCCTCTTCTTAGAAGAGGATCATTTTAGTTATCCAAAGATGTTATGTGGGGAGAAAAATGTAATGAATAGAGGGTACGTTTTTTTCCTATTTTGCCCCAATTACCTTATTGCTATCTTTCATTTGCAATATGCAAATGAGAATGCAGTCTCATTTGCACAGAAATAGATAGAAGGAAATAAGATATTTAAAGAATGGGGAAATACATGAACTCACCCACTAAATCCCAGTTTACAAAGCAACCTTCTTCGTCTTTATATATTCAGCACAAAGATTTAAAAGGGGTTCGAGGTCTTACCTAAATGAGGATTTCCAAAAGTTAGTGGTCTGAACATTCTTGAGATGCTCCATCTTTTCCTTTCCAGAGGAGATAAGGTAATGGAACAACTGCTATGACAAGATTGGAGCAAGGGAAAGAACAACTTTAAAACACTAAGTTAAGCCAGGATGATAATGAAAGAAAAACCTCATTTGGAAGTTTCTTGGAAACTTGTTAAACCTGAATTCACTTGCAAATCCTCATCCTCATCACCTAATTACCTAATTAAATTTGTATGCCACTAAATCATTCTGACTGTTGGCCTTCATCAAGATAACATGTAATAAAACACTTTTAATGAGAAAACAATTTTGAGAAAACATTTGCAATTTTAAAAAAAATAATAAATTCAATAAATGTAATTGAATTTGGCCTACAAGCCTAATACCACTAAAAACCCACAGCTCATTAAATGAAAACAATAGTAAAAATGAATATCTACACACACAAATACACACAAACACATACACACATATATAACCAAGACAACTCACATACGAGGCCATCAAGTGCAAATGCCAAGGTGATGCACTGTCCCTACTGTGGTTCTACATTGGCTTGAACCCCCTTATTCAGATAATCACAAGAACTGGATACGGATACAAGTTCAAGAATGGAATGATTGTCAGCCACCACCTCTACATGGATGATGTTAAGATGTATTCTGAGGGTGAATGTAACATTGACTTGCTGATCCACTTGACACAGATCTACAATGGAGATATTGGGGTCAGTGATGGGTTGCTCCCAGTTTGGTCCAGTTCTTGTGAAGTGGTAGTAATGGTGGTGGTAGGCTCCACCTACCTGCCCCGACATCATCACTGATGATCTGTGCGTGTGCGCACACTCCAGTTGCGAACCGGTAGTAAAGGTAAGTGGAACCCACCCCTGATTGGGCTATCATTCAGACAGGAGAAATGTGGCCAGATGGTGATCCAAAGTGGGAAGATAATTAAGACTGAAGGTAATTAGTACTACCAGTGGGCAAAGTATCAGACATACAGACCAGCTACAAGTACCTTAGTATTCCACAGTCATATCAGAATCACAATGAGGAGGCAAGGAAGAGAGCAACATTCAAATGCCACCAATGGATAATACAGCCACTTGAAGAGCCAATAAATGGGAAGGACAAGATCCATGCTGTCCATATGTACACCCGCCAGTTATCAGATACACTGCCAGGATAATATGCTGGGCAAAGAAGGGCATGGAAGGCCCTCACAATTATTGCCTTTGTTTTGAAGAAATGAACCACTGATTGGGAAGCAGGGAGTGTTCGTTATTTCAAAGCAAGTATCAGGGTTCCAAGTGATAGACGGTCCAGGGGTGGGATTCTACCGGTTTGCACCTATTTGCTAGAACCTGTTGTTAACTTTCTAAGCAGTTCAGAGAACCAATTGTTGGAAGAAATCTCCTTTTGTTTTTTTCCACTTTACAAAGCTAATCCTGCAAGGAAGTCGGAGGAAAACATTCTGCTGTTGTTTTTAGCCTAATCTTTATTGCCCTGCTTACAGAAACTGCCTCTCCATTAACCCTTATTACATTCTTGGCAGTACACCTAGACTTACTGTGGTGTGAGCTTCTCCTGAGGTTTTTTTTTCTTCTTCTTCTTTGCTGGTACTTTGCTGGGGCTTGGCTTTCTTAAAAGGAAAAGGTTGTTTTAAGCTTTTTACACTGCTGCTGGGAGGAAATACTCCTCTGTTGGAGTTCTTCCAGCCAGGATGCAACGATCAGCACTTTGAAGAAATAATTTAATAACGAAGCAGAGCTGCTGGAAAGAAGCTTTTAATGACCAGGAACTAAGATGAGTGATATTCAGCAAGGCTCCTTGGCTAGCTAGAAAGATTGATATTCAAACATGAGTTTACATACCCTTTCTGGGTTTTGGTCTAAAACTGGTTTTTGGTGAAGAATTCCTCAAGGTGCTCTGGCACCCTGCCTGATTTGTAACTCCAGTTTGCAGGTATTTCTAATCTAATTATTGGTATTTAGGGCAGCTTTTTGCAAGCAAAGAAGCTTTTTGTATTTTTGTACAGGTAAGCTTTGACTTACAACAGTTCATTTTGTGACCATTCAAAGTTAGAATGGCACTGAAAAAGGTGACAAGTCTGTTTTTCACACTTCCGACCATTGTAGCATCCCCATGGTCAAAGAGACCAGAGACCAGGTGAGGTGAAATACCCCTTGACATGAGTGATGTCGAGTTGGTCACACTCACCTAGTCACATGACCACCCAGCCATGCCTACCCAGTTGTTCATTAGGGCAGAGAACCAGTTGTTAAATTATTTGAATCCCACCACTGAATAGACCCATAGCAAGCAAAACTCCAAGGAAGATGGATTCTTCAAAGAATAGCTTTATTGGACATATCATATTGGCACAGATCTGGTGAAAACTGAAGTTTCCTGTGATTTTCACCTAATTAAAAGTAAAAGTTTTCCACCAAGCCCAAACAATCAGTCACATGGTCCAAAAAAGATGCTGTCTGGTTGCCTAGTGACCTCCCTCCTCCTTCCTCGGGCCAAGTTTGAGAATGTCCTTGGTTCCCAAGAGAAAGTATATTATTTTGGCTACAAAACCCCAGCTATCTCTAATCAGCCCTCCCTATCCCTCAGCTCCAGTGTGGCAACACTGAAGCTCCAAGATGGCTTTGGTCAGGTCAGCTTCAGGGTTAATAGCAAGAAAGAAATAAGAGGATCATCTACTCCTTCTGCTGCTAGAATCATTGAGATTTATGGAGAATTATACAAAGATGATGAAAATACAGCAGGATAGTGAGTTTCTGTTACCCTTTCTCCAGTAATTTCAATGTCATGGGAGGTCACCCTAAGATATTAACAGGTACTTAAGGGTCTGCACAATACTAAGGTTTAACAGTGGGGTGACAGACCAGTAGCAAAACAGTGGAGCTAAAGAACAGGTTTGTTCATATTCATCAAGTAAGAAAAGTACAGTGACAAGAAATAATAAGAGCATAGTAAGCTAATATTGATCACATCAGAAGCCATGAAATGACTTTCTTCCAAGTATAAACCTGAGTAAGGTGTATCTAGCATATTTAGTAGATTCATTTTTCCAGTTGAATCCTAAAAATGGCTAATTATCCTGCATCTGATTTACGAGTAGTTGCCCTTTATCCTCTTTAGCACTGGTACATCTCTCACCAATTTAGAAGAAATATCTTTGCTGCACTTATACACACATGAGCATCCCAGTCTTATATACCTTATCAGCAGGCTCACTCTTAAATTTGTCACTGTAAATATAGCAACGCTTAGCATTTCAAGAGCTTAAAAGCACTTTACAAACAATAGTGTTGGTAGAGTGCTTGAATCACCTGAAATGTGCGGTTATCCATTTATTGAAGTAATCTTTACAAAGACCCTGTAAAGAATACTAGTATTATTCTTCCTCTAGGGCATTGATAATAATGTTTACCTAGTGAGTTGTACACTACAGTGGCTTTTCCTATCTTCCCCCTCTTGCTTTCATCATTCCTGATATATAAATGTTGGCTACAGCATCCACGATTTGGTTATTTCCTTAAGACTCTTGCCAAAGTTTATTTCTATTTTTTAGAGGGGCATCGGACACAAACCATGAGTGTTGTGCAGCCATTCAATAGAGTTCCTAAAGCAATATGGTTACATTCACTCAAATCCTTTTGCCATAGTTTTATGTTAGCCACTTTATTCAACAAATCATACATTTCATGTAAGTATCTAGGCAATAATATTACCGTGTTTCCCCCAAAATAAGACCCAACTGGAAAATAAGCCCTAGCATGATTTTTTCAGAATGTTTGTAATATAAGCCCTACCCCAAAAATAAGCTCCAGTTAAGATTGTCGATCGGATGCATTTAGTACCATATTTCCCTGAAAATAAGACCTAACCAAAAAATAAGCCCTAATGTGTCATTTGGAGCAAAAATTAATATAAAACCAGGTCTTATTTTTGGGGAAACATGGGTAGCAGCTATTAATACACGTGAAACCATTGGTAAAATAGATACGATTTACGGGTTTTTTTTTGGCAAAGTGGTTTAGCGATAGAATCATTCACAATACTAATCAGCATCAATATATTGCATTTTATTTGAAATCAGGCAATCTGTTTACTCCTACAAAGCCACCATCAAAATTAAATTGGGCAGGAAAAGGTCTACAGATTCAGACTGCTAGAAATTGCACCAAACTGAAAAGACCTGGGTTCCCTTTATTTGAAAAAGCAGGGGCTGCCACTGTGTGACACCTCAGAGGTCCCACAAGGTGACCTTGTTTCAAAGAAGGACCTGGAGTGTGCCATGCTGGAGCACATGGGAGAGCAGACACTCCTAGAAGAAGGCACTCCTGCAAATAACCCAGTCCTACCAGTCCTGTGGCATTTAGGGTTTTATACATGATAAAATGATCACATGTGGGCTAAATAACAGTAGGAGGGAGAGCAACTTCCAACTTCCTTCTGGCTTCCCCATTGACAATATGTTGGAAAGCTGACAAGAACCATCAGAAATCACTCCTGCTGCTCCTTGGTTGACCTGCAGAACCAGCTGTCACTGAGGCCTGAAAGAAAAACTATACTCCCACTCCTCATCCCAGTGTATCTCTGAGGATCCTTTTCCTCCAGGGAGGAAGAGGCCTCATCTGTTGACTCCCAGTGCCCTCCAGTCAGCCTTGCTTGCCAGCAGGCATCCAAGTGGATTTCCTTGCCACTCACCTCCATTAAGAGATTTCAAATTTCAACTTTGGTTCCAAAGCAGCCAATCACCACTCACTCATTGGCCCTTGCCACCAGCCAACTGGGAGGGGGACAGAAGGAGGCAGGAAAGAGAGCAGGGGTCCACTCCTCCATTCTTTCCTTGTGCTACAGAATCTATAAGTTTCTGAGAAGTATAGTTGGAAGGTATGGTGGTGCTGGTCACAACTTTGCCAAATTTCAATCTCACAAGATTCATGGGTCCCCAGATTTTCTATGCACTCTTTATGGTTTTTTTTTAATTTGATTTATATGCCGCCCTTCTTCAGAGACTCAGGGCAGCTTATAATGCGATAAGCAATAGCCTTCATACTTTGTATATTTATACAAAGTCAGCTTATTGCCCCCACAAACTGGATCCTCATTTTACCTACCTTAGAAAGGATGGAAGGCTGAGTCAACCTTGAGCCTGGTGATATTCGAACTTACAGTAATTGCAGACAGCTGATGTTAATCACAATGCTTTAGTCTGCTGAGCCACCAGGCTCAAGTTATCCTATTTCAAGTACATTTATTCAAAAATTGTTACCCTACCTATATTTGCAATAAATAACAAGTTGCTGTATTTCCATTAATAATCGCAATTCATTCAAAGGTGTGCCCATATTCATTTCCTGTCAGGTGAAAGAAACCAACATGAAATTGACTTAGAATGAAGGGATTGATCAATAGATCTGCAACATGAGATATATCAACATACCATAGGAGACGCCACCAAACATGATATATTTGGTGTTATTTTAATTAGGAATCCTCACAAGGTATATCAAACAGGAAAACAGTACAAAATTTGAGATTTCAGATGTAAAAGTAACTCAAAATTAATACCATCACCAGCAAATGTTTGCTCATGGCATCTCATAATTCATTGATCCTGTCAATTATCCAGTTGTGTGATAAAGTTATCATCCTACTCTTCACATAACCAAAAAGTATGGACCATGATCCTTCTATGTGATTTCCTTATTTTATTTATGCCCTTCTAATGCTGATGTTCTGATGTTCTGCTTTGCGTTATTAAGAACAATTAAAATTGACTGCAAAATATATTAATGTAATATAACAAATTCATAACTGTGAAGTCCTCCCAGATAATTGGATTTGGGATGTATCCTGTGGCTTATTTAGCATACTGTCTAATTTGGCTCTACAGAGGATACTGACAATTTTCTTATAAGAGAGGTGCATGAGTTTGGATAATGAACTAGAAACAGTGCCTGAGGACAACCTAGATTGAAAAAACTCTGTTATTTGTAAGTTTGAAAGCCTAGCTGGTTTCTATTTTTTTAAAAAACAAACCAAAATGCTTCTCTGTGTGCTTTACTGACATTTAGTTTTAGTTTCTGCTCTCATCCCATTGTCACTCAGGGCCATGAGTCACATTGTGAGGTAGAGAAAAGGTGCTGTCCTTAAACGTCCTAAATGATCCAAGCAACTAGAATTAATAGGTTAAATTTTAAAATGTTAAGGTGGGGGGATAAGAAAGTATTAACACTGGAATAAGGATAAAGTAAAAAACTGAACATTGAAGGGAAGTAAAAGCTTAAGAAAAAAGAGAGAGATTTTGGTGTAATGGTTGAGGCATTAGGATAGCGGTCTACGATAACTCACTAGAGCCAACTTGCTGTGATCCATTCACCACAGCCAACTCATCGCAGCTAATTTGCTGTGGCCAACTCACCAAGGGACAATTTGCCGAGGGACAAGAATTATATTAATATCAAAGAAATAGTGGAATAGAATCATGAAAGAAAGGATGCCCAAGGAGGACCAAAATGAAAAGTGAACAACAAAAACTAAAAAAAAAAATAATTATTTTACATAATTAAACTGAATTGTTGAATTGTCCTGCAGCAAGTTGTCCCATGGCAAGTTGGCCATGGTGAGGTGTTCCACAGGGAGTTGGCTGTGGAAAGTTGGTTGTGGCGAATTGGCCATGGCAAATTGACTGTGATAGCTATGGCAAGTTGGCTGTGGTGAGTTGTTCCCTTCCATTAGGATAGAAACTATGAGTTATAGTCCCTTCTTAAGCACAAAGCCAGCTAAGTGATCTTGGACCTATCACTTTGAACCACTTCTGAAAAACCTGGCCATGAAAACAGTAGGGATTCGTCCAGGCAGTCTCTAAGAATCCAAGATGATTGACCAGAAGGAAAAAATGAAACAAAACGTAAGAACATCCAGTAGTGGATTATCAAAGGCCCATTTAATCCAGCATTATCTTCCTATAGTTACCAACCAAATGTTTCTAAGAAGCAAAGTAGTAGGACTAAAGTAGTCGTTCTTTTCTGACACTGTTTCTCCCCAGGCATAAAGTTTCTGAACCTGAATCTTCTATATAACCATCACAATTAAAAAGATCATGGCAGATCATCTCCATCATAGAACAGCAGTGATTCAACACCAATGTGCTCCCTGATGAAAGTCAGAAGCCAGAAAAATAGACCTAAAGACAGTGGTCCTGATCTGTAATCAGTCTGTGAGGAGCGTGATTTGTTTTGCTGAGATATATAGCCATTGAGCATCTGTTTCTCTATCCATAGCAAGCCAAGCCTTAGCCAGGACATTCAGAAATTTTGCTCCATCACGTCTAAAGTAACACCAAGTTTCATAATTCTACAAAAAGCCTCTTGGACCACAATTGCATCCCTTCAGCACCTGGTAGTAGCACTTTTTTTCCCCACAGGTAGAGATGCCATTTTAGTAGGAAAGCAAGAATATTTCCATTAGTAGAAGCAGTTAAGAAAGTTTAGAAATTCAAATGTGGTAATGGGATAATGGGTAATGAGATAAATTAAGAGTCACGGCTAGAGGAAGGCCATCTGCTTGCCAGAGGCAGCATCAGGAGTAATGACTCATTGCTATACCATGATTCAGTGTTAAGGTGGCTTCATGTAGATAGAGGCTAAAGACTTCTGTTGAGTTTATATTAAAATAAGCAGGGTAATTGTTATCCAGGAAATAGATCTGTTTGTCAAGGAAGCCACAGGACATCCTGAGTTCTATTATATGGATGGCCTGCTTACATTGTAGCGTCACAGTCCTAGCGATCTGTCTTTTGATTTCAACAAGTGATCAGTTTAGACATTGTGGGGGGAGGGAGGGAGGGAGGTGGGGGAGACTTGTTGTTCAACTCTAATCCTATTCATTCATTCCATTTATATAGCTGCCCATCTTATAATTAAGTCTGGCTGGCTCTCGATCAACATATCCCATGCTGTGTATGTAACTCCACAACACCACACTATATTCTGAAAGAATATAACACAGAAAAATGGTAACCCACTTCTGCTGCCTTACAACATTGACTTGTTTGTTGTTGCTATTGCTCTTGTTACTCTCAGTCCCATGCCTATTAGATCCCTAGTTTGCAACTTCTCAATATGGTAGGGGAATGCATACAGGGCATATTTTCAGGATGAATTTATTTTTTTTTAGCTTTTATTAGCAGCTCAATTTTGAGACACATAATGGGGAGGAAGATGGACGGGGATGTGGTCCAGTCCAAGGAATCAGCAGGATTTTAAGCCCTGACTGGCTACTTAAGAATGCATTGGGGGAGGAGTGGCTTCTGGATTTTTTTAAATCCATAATTCCTGATTTACAGGTAGTCCTCGATTTACAACCATCACTGAGCCCAAAATTTCTGTTGCTAAGTGAGACATTGATTAAGTGAGATTTGCCCCATTTTATGACCTTTCTTGCCCCAGTTGTAAAGTGAATCACTGCAGTTGAAGTTAGTAATAACAGTTATTAAGCAGGTTATTATATACAGTTATTAAGGGAATCTGGCTTTCCTTTTCACTTTGCTTGTCAGGAGGTCGCAAAAGATGATCACGTGACCCCGGCACACTGCAAATTTCATAAATATGAGTCAATTGCCAAGCGTCTGAATATTGATCATGTGACAATGGAGAACTGTCATAAGTGTGAAAATGATCATAAGTCACTTTTTTCAGTGCCGTTGCAACTTTGAACAGTCACTAAATGAAGTAAGTCGAGGAATACCGGTATTTTCAAACTCAATTTTTCCATTTTCCATCTTCTCTCTCCACACCAAATTTGGTCCTGTGCTGTTCAATTTTCAGAGAGAGCTATCCTGTTGGAAGACAGATGGTCAGCCAGACAAGAATTTTGAAACCTTTTACTTAATTTATTTCCAACACCTCTTTGGGCCAAAAAGAATGAAAAAAACCCTGATTGCCTCAGCCAGTAATGGCACATAGCACCTGTAAGTCTGGATCACTGAAATGGAGCCGATTGATTTCTTAAATCAAAAGCTACAGGGATCATATATACTGAAATATTGTTTCCCATCCCGCACTTAGAGCATGATTGCAAAGTGTACATTTATTAATTGTATTTGTTTAGGATATTTATACGACCACTCAACTTAAACAGCATGACTCTAGATGATATACAGAATGATTAAACAAAAATACGAAACAAAAACAACACATTAACTCTAAAGCAAACCAAACCAATTAAATGACAATCAGAATGAAAAATATATAACCTACCAACTGGAAACTATTACTCTGATCAGAGCACCCAGGGAAAATGTTCGGTCTTAACTGCCTTTCCCAAAGCCTGCCAGGTTGAAGCTAACCAAGTTTCAAAAGAAGGGAGAAAGAAATTGTTCTAAAAAGCAAGCGCTGCCACTGAGTGAAATCTCAGAGGTCCCACAAGGTGACCTTGTTTCAAAGAAGGATCTGGAGTGTGCCTAAGTTGGAGCACATGGGAGAGCAGACACTCCTAGAAGAAGGCACACCTTCAAATAACCCAGTCCTACCAGTCCTGTGGCATTTAGGATTTTATACATGATAAAATGATCACATGGGGGCTAAATAACCGGGGGGGGGAGAGCAACTTCCAACTTCCTTCTGGCTTCCCCATTGACATTATGTTAGGAAGCTGACAAGAACCATCAGAAATCATTCCTGCTGCTCCTTGGTTGACCTGCAGAACTGGCTGTCTTTTTGCTGGAGTAAGGGGGAACAAAGGGAGCTGAGGCCTGAAAGAAAAACTATACCCCCACTCCTCATCCCAGTGTATCTCTGAGGATCCTTTCCCTCCATGGAAGAAGAAGGCTCATCTGTTGACTCCCATATAAATTGAACTAATAGAGATAGATAGATAGATAGATAGATAGATAGATAGATAGATAGATAGATAGATAGATAGATAGATAGATAGATAGATAGATAGATATTGCTTCCTTCCTAAGGCTGAGAAAGAGTGACTAGCCCAAGATTACCAAATTGGCTTTACGCATAAAGAGGAGTAGAATTCACTGTCCCCTGATTTCTAGCCTGATGCCTTAGCCATACACCAGACTGGCCCCTAGATGTCCAAATGGAGTTTGCAAAGAGTATTATTCAATAAGTATCCCATTACCATACAGTATCATTTGTTAGCACTGTATTCATTCACCCAATAATTATCCCATCCCAAATGAATAAATGCTATGAATGGGAGTTACTATGGATTTAAGATTAAAATGGATCTAGAGATTGACTAGATCAGACTACTTAAACCGGTTTCTAACATTTTGACCCATTCATGAGAGCTAGAGGCAGTGGTGAAATGTAAAATTTGTTACTACCGGTTCTGTGGACATCGCTTGGTAGGGGGTGGAGTTGTAATGTGACTGGGTGGGCGTGGCCAACTTTTTTTGTTTTACTTTCAAAAGCATTTTTTCTACAATATTAAGAGGTTGCAGGAAAAAATGCTTTTAAAAGCCTCTGACGATCAGGCAACTCAGCTGGGATTGTCAGAGGCTTTTAAAAGCATTTTTTTCTACAACGTCTTCAGCCAAAGAGTTTGTAGAAAAAATGCCTTTAAAAGCCTCTGACAATCCCAGCTGAGCCGCACAATCATCAGAGGCTTTTTTTTTTTTACTTTTAAAAGCATTTTTTCGGCTGAAGAGGTTGTAGAAAAAATGCTTTTAAAAGTTAAAAAAAAGCCTCTTATGATCGCGCAGCTCAGCTGGGCATATTGGGGGCAGAGATTTTTGCTACCGGTTCTCTGGACCACCACCCGCCATCACTACCGGATCAGGTGATCCGGTCCGAACCGGGAGCATTTCACCCTGGCTAGAGATAAGATATATTCCAACACGCTCAAGGATCTCCAATAACTATATTAGTTATGTATGACTATAACCAACAGAAATTAGTAACCCTTGGTGTTAATTCACCCATCTCTGAATCAGAGCCATCACATGATCAAGTTCTTTAGTTCTTGCCAGGAGCAACCCGGTGGTGGGTTTCTACCAGTTCGCCCCAGTTCAGGCGAACCGGTAATGGTGGTGGCAAGAGGCTCTGCCCACCCGCCTGGATGTCATCACGGATGCTCTGCGCATGCGTAGAAGTGTCACACGCAAGCGAAGCGAGTGCACACACAGGGTCACAGTTCCAAATCGGTAGCGAAGGTAAGTGGAACCCACTACTGGAGCAACCGTTGATGTGAGCTATAGGCAGGGAATCTACTATATTGTGGCCTCTAACTCATTCTGAGCTGAAGCTACAAGGGAACATATATTCAGGATTCTTAATTTGATGGCAGATCTAAGATCTAAACCAACTCTCTAGCTTATATCTGGCTGGAAGCTACCTTGTTATTTTCTGAGCAAAGAAAAATGCCTCCAGTGAAATATAATGGCTTACTCTAGTAGGAAAAATAGCCTACATATAAAGAGTGACTGACTGATGAATCTTCAAGTCAGGATCACTTAAAATTGATCTTTAACTTATTCTAATCTAGACACTGATTCTTTTCTTGGGGAAGTTTGCTCTATTTTCCTATGCTCAATTTTAAAAGAAATTAAAGGAATCTACCTTATCCAGTTTAACTCTATTTTCATATTCTTTAAGTAATTGGTTTGGTTTTTTTTTTTAAAGAGAGAGACTTTTGAAGGGAAATTCTTCTAAGTCACTGTAATGTTCTGCAATATTAATTCCCATTATACCAAGAAATACTATTCTGAGTAATTCTACTGGTGCTGATGTGCTTTGCTTCCTGGAAAACCGAACAGCAAGTTCATTCTTTCCTGTCAGTGACCAATTACAACAAAGTTTTGCTAATGCAGTTTAAGCTTTTGTGCCCTCTTAAAGTTTTCATGCTGAGAATATCATATGTTTGGAAAGGTTTGCAATATGTAATTTTGCACTGCTGGAAACTCGAAGGCTATGATTTTCCCACAAAGAACCACACAGGAGACCTTGCTTCAGAAATTCACCTGCCGAGATCTGGATAACAGTGCTCTGATAAAGGATAATCTCAAATGCTATCATGCCAGAAGTTTATTCTGTATGTTTATTATAATGGAACCAAAATGGGACTGTTCAGCATTTTTTTTTTTTTTTTGGCTGGATGGCACTTCAGTTTTGGTCCTCATTTTGATTTCCCCTATTAGAACATTGTCTTCCAGGTTTTTATGAGCTCTATTCAGTATGCCCTCATTCAACTAATCTCTCTGAATTCAAACTCAATACAGAAGCATTGTACATTTGTGTCAAAGTCAGTTAGATTTATGTATGGAACGTTTTGTGCATTTGCCTGCGTTTTAAAAGTACCGTATTTTTCGGAGTATAAGACACTCCAGACTATAAGACGCACCTACCTTTTTTGGTGAGGAAAACAAGAAAAAGAAATCTGCCTCTGCCACTTAGCAATTTTGCCTCATTGCAGCAAACAGCAAATAGCCTGCTTTACTTTCAGTTTCGTTTTCAGCATAGCTTGATTAGCACAAGAAAAAAAAAATCTGCTCCCAGTAATTTACTTCTTTGCAGCAAGCAGCAGAGGTCCACGCAGCAATAGGCAATGGCAATCCCTGCAGCCTGAAACAGCTGAGAGTCAGGAGGCCGATCCAACGGACAATCAACTTGTGCTAATTAGGCCGTGCTGGAGCTGAAATGGGCTGTTTCTTCTTGCTGCTTGCTGCAAGGAGGTAAATTGCTGGGAAGCAAAGGGTGGGGTGCAGTGGGTAGATGGGGCTACATTCGGTGTATATGACGCGCCCAAATTTTCACCCCCTTTTAGAGGGGGGAAGGTGCATCTTATACTCCAAAAAATACGATATTCCCCACTTGGCTTTCTGAAAAAGAAATTCAACAAAGTTCCATTAATAAAATGCATCTTCTATTAATCCAAACCATTGAAATGTTCTAAGGTATCCTCAGACAAGATCTTAATAAAATGGAGGAGGGTGGAAATAGAATATACCAATGTGGTAAGATGCACCCAATTTCTGGTAAATATTCCAGCTAGAAAACTGCATGTAAAAGAGGTAGCAATTGCATACTTGTCCATTTGTTTCTTTGTTTGTCCATATAAACATTGCAAGCACACCATGACATAGACGTTATGAGGACAAGCAAAACATGAAGAGTACTGCTAATTCATATCCTGATCTATAACCCTTACCAAGAGATAATTCCTTGTCTTCAGATGTAAACAAATTGAAATTGAACGTGAAGAGCATTGATCATTCCTATCCTGATCTACAACCCTTACCCAGAGGTAATGCCTTGTCTGCAAATGTAAACAAATTAAGCAACATACTATTGTGCCATCTTTTTTGGATACAAAGTAGAGTTGACAGAACTTCAATACATCTCCCCCTTAATGCTATTTTGTAGTGCAATGTGACCTCTTGGCTTCCAAAAGCAAAATGAAGTTCAATTTGCAGTGCCTCCCAATTTTCTCCTGTAGTGTTCATACCTTGAAGAAAGCTAATAAGAGCCTCCCCCCCACCTGCCCCCCAGTGTTGACAAAAGTGTTGCCAGATGGCTTTAGCAAATGCTGCAGAATTATCTGAAATTACCTGACTGCTTTGAACAGGGCAGAGGTAGCCAACCTGGAATGTCATCAGCATGGGTTGAAGACATTCTATACTGACTAGATTGGCAGTATTTCCTCCTCCTCCTTACAGTTCAGCAAATTAGTTTGCGAATGTTATCTTATTCTGGACTTTAAAATGCTTTAGCCTTTTTTTACCTAGGTCGGTGATGGTTAACCTTTTTGGCTCCGGTGTGCATGCGCATGGCGGCCAACTGCTCTTCCGGGTTCCATCACGCACATGCGCACTGGCCAGCTGCTCTCTTCTGGGTTCCAGCGCACTTATGAAGAGATGAGTGCATGCACATGACGGAACCTGAAAGAGCAGCTGGCGACAGCATGCGTCAGCATGCTGCCAGTGGTGGGATTCAGCCAGTTCGCATAACTTTGGGAGAACCGGCTGTTAACTTTCGGAGCAGTTTGGCAAACCGGTTGTTGGAAGAAATCATTAGGGCAGAGAACCGGTTGTTAAATTACTTGAATCCCACCACTGATGCATGCCATAGGTTCGCCATCATAGTAATGGTTCCTGCAAATCTTCATCAAGGACATTTTCCTTACTCTCTAATCAGCTCCCTTTGCCTAGGTAATAGTTTTTATATATTTCCAATTAAGGTCATCTTCTTTCTGTATCTAGGCTGGATCGCTTTAGCACATGTTGTGGACAATCTCACACTGAAGCCACCTAACCTACAAACCCCTCATCTCTGCTCAAGATCAGCCATACTGGGCAGCTCCCATCAAATATGTGTCCAGTAGCATCCCTGCACCTAGTTAAGTTTAAAAATCTGGTGTCAGCTTTCCCCCAATATGTAACATTCTTCCCAATGTAGGCATGGTCTATGCTGTTTGGACTACAAGGAAGGCAGAGTGAAAGAATAAAGCAGCTAAGGATAGTATGTCCTCGTGTCATGTGCTCTCCCAGACTGCTTGCTGAGACTTGGGAGAATTTTGCAGAATAAAATGGATAAAATTTTCACACATATGGAAAATGGGGAAAGAAAACTGAAATGGTCTGATATGCTGGTAGGGATTGGGATTTAGATAACTGATGATCTGGAGGCTCCGGTGTGGACTGAAGACCTTTATCTGTAGGACTTTATCTGTAAAAGGAAGATCACTTAAGATGATGAAAATTGACATGCTTGGTGGGTTCATATCTATCTAGCCTGGAATTCTGTGAAAGAAAAGGATCTGAAGATAATTGTTCAGCTAGTCATGAGGGTTTGCCAGGTAAGTGTAATTAATGGCTTTGATTAACTCTAAGGGAAGAATTTAGTCAAAATCATCTTTTAGAATAGACAAAATGACATAGTAGCAGAAGTGCTACTTTTCAGAAAAGGAAATATTTAAGCATGCATTGGTACAACGGAACTCTAAATCAGGTTTTTCTCAGGGGAGATCTATTCATATACCTGTTTAAGCTAAATGTCACTTAAAGTATTAGGCTTGCATGAGTGAAAAATAAATTGTCTATCTTTGAGTTATATCACAGTCCTGTGATTGATCTGAATGTTTTGATTGACACTAACAAGAGAGGCTTTGTTAAACAAGCTAATTCTTCCTATTTGTTCTTCTGGATAATATACCACTTGCTTGGCTAAGTATAAGCTACAAACAAATCCTCATTCTGACTTTAATAAATTAATTGCTTTCCACTTTCACCTCCAGGATGACTTGCACCTCACTGTGAGATGTTTAATAAGGCAAACAACCTGGCTATTCTGTAATTTTCATTTTGCATTCCTATTGCAGTCTCTAAACTGATTCAATTCACTGTGCCTCTTTGTAGTTGTAGGTGGATCATAAGATTTTTGACAGATAAGAAGCAACAGGTGAATCTAGAGAAAATTACATCTAGTGCCTGGGCAATTAGCACAGGTGCCCCTCTCTATGATTGTATCTCAATGGAAACTTCTGCTAAAGTACTGAAGTTTGCAGGTGACACAATGGTTTGGAGGGTTTTATAATCTTCCAGGACTTGAAATGGACACTTAATATTTACTTAACACTCTTAACTTAACACTTAACAGTCTAGAGCAGGGGTGAAATCTCTACTTACCTTCCTTACAGGTTCAGAAGTGCACAGACCTTCTGTGCATGTGCAAAACCTTCTGCACATGCACAGAAGGTTAAAACCAGGAAGTAATGACACCTGGCCAGGTGGGCAGAGCTATGCTCCGCCATCGCAACCAGATCACCAAACCACCGGCCAAGATCGCTACCAGATCAGGGGATCCAGTCCGATCCGGGAGCATTTCACCCTGGTCTAGAGGGAAAAAAAGACTAGGGAGGAGGGGGCCAACTTATTTTTTCAAAGCACCAGAAGGCAAGAAACAACAGATGGAAACTAACCAAGGAAAGAATTAAGGAGTAAGTTCCTAACAATGAGGACCATTAACCAATGGAACAGCTTGCCTTCAGAAGTTGTGGGTGGTACTGGAGATTTTTAAGAAGAGGCTAGACAACCACCTATCTGAAATGGTATAGGGTCTCCTGTTTGAGCAGGTGGTTGGACTAGAAGATCTCCAAGGTCCCTTTCACCTCTATTCTGATTGATATTAGAACCATTATTAAAAAGGCACAACAAAGAATGCTCTTCCTGCATCAATTCAGGAAGTTCAGACTGCCGCAGAAGCTGTCAATACAGTTTTATAGAGGAATTATTGAGTTTCTCATTTGTACTTCTTTAATTGTCTGGTTTGGTACAGCAACCAAACAGGGACAGGGACAGACTTTAAAGGATAGTTAAGACTGCAGAAAGAACAATTGCAACCACTCTACCTTCCATAGAAGACCTGTACATTGCATAAGTCAGAAGGAGGCTGAGAAGATATCTATAGACTCCTACCATCCTTGACATAAACTGTTTGAACTCCTCCAGTGGTGGGATTCAAAAAAATTTACTACTGGTTCTGTGGGTGTGGCTTGGTGGGCATGGCATGGCTTGGTGGGCATGGCACGTGAAGGATACTATAAAATCTCCATTCTCTCCCCAGTCCGGGGGAGGTTACTGCAAAATTCCCATTTCCTCCCGATCAGCTGGGACTTGGGAGGCAGAGACTAGATGGGGGCAGGGCCAGTCACAAGGCCGGTTTACCGGTTCTCTGAACTACTCAAAATTTCCACTACTGGTTCTCCAGAATTGGTCAGAACTTGCTGAATACCACCTCTGAACTCCTCCCCTCTGAACAGCGCTCAAGGGCATTGCATGCCAAAACTAGACTAGGCTCGATTTTTTTTCCTTCACACCATTGATGTGTTGAGCACTTCACAGTACTGTCTAGTGTCTATATATATTTATTCATGTAGTATGATGGTAGTATTATCATTTATCATTATTTTCTTTTCTCCTTCCCCTCTTATTGTGATGATGATGATGATGATAATGATGATGTAGTTTCTGTTGCTTTGCATATGCATTGGAGACAAATTCCTTGTGTGTCTAATCACATTTGGCCAAGTATACTATTCCTTTCTATTCCGTTGTCCAAGTACTTGCTCTTTTCTTCTTCTGTACTCATGGATAAATAAAAATAATAAAATAATAAATACATTTGTAATTTCCATCTGGTTAACCTTCCTCAGACTGAGATGAGCTTTCTTGGGGGGGGGGGAGGATAAAGATAACCACCTGCCCTCTGGAATATTAAGTTATTTGAGGTAAAATATGCCACCATTGTCTTGGTCTTCCCAAAGGGTCTCAAAACCTGGGTGTGCCAATTGGCTTGCGGCCCCAATGGGGACATCCAATACTGGAGATAGTTAGTTGACTAAGAAGAAGATCCCACCTCCACCCACTTTGTGTATTGGTTCGTCATTTGCCATGCTTTTTAATGTTTAATATTTTCGTGTTTTCAGTACTTTAATCTTTTTATATTCTTGTTTTTATGATGTTGTACGCTACACACAGTTATTCAGCAGTGAGATGGGTGGCATATACATTTAATAAATAAACAGGGACATAACAAGTATGGCCAAAAGAAACCCATGAATATTTTGTGGAAATGAAGGGAGCAACAATGTGTTATTTTCCTTCTTCTATTCAAGGCTTTTCAGCAGATTTGCTCCTTATGTTAAAAGTTCTATCACAGTTTATATCTCAGAAGTAGTGCAGAATTAGTACAAAAGTTCTGTGAGTTATTTGTAAAATATTTTGCACAGATCCACCTGGACCATGTATTGCAATTTCTCTATAGGAATTTCAATATATATATAAAACACATGATGAAGTTAGATATTTTTTTTTATTGGCTACTTTTCAACTTGTTGACTCTGAAGATGAGTATAGTTCCTTAAAACGAAACTCACCATTTATTGTGACTTTTGAAATCAATATAGTCAGACTTCTACACTTGGATTTGTGAAATAGTCAGTGCTGCCTTAAAGGAAGATCATGTACTAAGAGTATAGAATGAAGCTGATGTAATTCCTTGAACAACCTTTCAATCTTTCAGTTGCATATATCTGTTGATCATTTTCAAATATACTTTTCCCAGACAAAGAGTTTGAAGAAGTGATGTCCACCTTCAGGAGCTTTTGGATTAAACATTATCTACCTCCAGAGTATACGACATTATATCCTTGAAATGTTCTGAATGAATAAAAGAATTCTTAACAAAAAGTAACCATGCATTTAATACCTTTGCATATTCATCAGCTTTTGAGGAAGGAAAAGGGATGTCTCTCTCTTCAGTGATAGTTCTCCTTTGGGTGTTTCAAAAGCTGAATGAACAATGCAACCATGCATCAAAATGACTATGTCTATAATATGTCCAGAGCCCCAACCTTCAATATTTATCAAAAGACCTTCTGGCTAAAACTGATTATTAGAAGACATGCTTTTGCCTTGCCTGACTCTTCTCAAAGAAACTTCCTATTCTAGATTCAATGCTGCTTTTGTTTTAAAAAGGACAAATATAAAGGACTATGGGATTTGGCCTTGAGGGCTTTATCTCCAAATAGTATGACATCCCAATAATTGAGTTTCACTGAAATAAGTATTTTGAATGTTATATGGCCAACTAATTGATCACTTTGGGACTGGCTTTCCTTCCATAATGGTTCTGTATTCCATCTAGCTCAGTAATGGATATAGGAAAGTAAAGAAATTATCTGAACATTACATCCCAGACTCAGTTTTATCTTGATGCCTTAATTTTAAATGGAATTGGGAAGGAATTAAAATTATATACTTGAACCCTTTACTTAAGTGTAGCAATGCCCATTTTCCCCATCCACAATTCTTGAGCTAGAAAAAAGAAAGTCCTACATTTAATTATGCATTACTAACCTATATTTGATATAAGATATAGGATATAAGATAGATATAAGATATAAGATATAAGATAATAGATATAAGATATAAGAATGCGGTGGCTCAGTGGCTAAGACGCTGACTTGTCAATCGAAAGGTCGGCAGCACAGTGGTTCAAATCCCTAGTGCCATGTAATGGGGTGAGCTCCCATTGCTTGTCCCAGCTTCTGCCAACCCAACTGCCAACCTAGCAGTTCGAAATCATGTAAAAAATGCAAGTAGAAAAATACTACTTGCTTCTCACCAAACTCTACTTTGGTGAGAAGGTAACAGCGTTCTGTGCACCTTTGTCATTTAGTCATGACCACAGAAATGTGTTCAGACAGCGCTGGCTCTTTGGCTTTGAAATAGAGATGATCACTGCCCCCTAGAGTCAAGAACGACTAGCACATATGTGCAAAGGGAACCTTTACTTTTACCTAACCTACAGAAGCATTATCAGAGCAATCCATTGTATCTGCTAATATAAGGAAAATAGTTCTGTTTAAAAATATCCAAGACAGACTTAATACTGACAGAGGATTCCTGTATTAGGTTTAATAGAAGGAACCTCTAAATAAAGATGAATCAACTAATCAACTAATTTTCTTAGAGATATTATTATAACTTAGTTATTACATCCTGTTAGACTAATAAACCATTGTTATGTACAGATCATCAAAATACTGATGCCACCCATTCAAATGACTTTCTCCTCCAATTCCTGGAAAGCAGAGAAAATATTTCATTCTATTAAAAGCAACCATCTGAAAACCTATCAATAAAACATCTGTCTCCAAATATCTATATCCCAGTTCATGCTGCCTTAGAAAGAAAATGCTCACTTTCAGAAAGGTAGAATGCTTGTAGAAAGAAGAGTTCACCAAACCATCTATATATTTTTTTCTTCATTAAAGTGTGTGTGCGTGTGTCTGTGTGTGTGTAGTTGCAAAATTTTAAAGCTTTGTTTTGACAATCCTTTACATGAAGCATTCCTTTAAAAAATTACTTCACAAGGCAACACAATCTTCCTCTTCCCGGTTAAATGAAGCTGCCACATTGATTGTTGTGTGGCATTCTGATAATCTCCTCCATCATTTTAGATTACAGATTAACAGAGTTGGAAGGGACCTTGTAGGTCATCTAATCCAAATCCTCCCCCCCAGTCCAAGCAGGAGACCCTACACCATTTCTGACAAATGGCAGTCCAAACTCTTCTTGAAAGCCTCCAGTGATGAAGCTCCCACAGCTTCTGAAGGAAAGTTGTTCCATTGGTTGATTGTTCTCACTATCAGAAAATTTCTCCTTATTTCTAGGTTGAATCTCTCCTTGATAAGTTTCCATCCATTATTCCTGTGCCATAAAGAAACTTCTTTGGATATCATGCCAAGAAGAATTTTCCAACTAGTGGAAATGCCAAAGAAGACATCAGGGTGACACAAAATGTCTCAGTGTCATAAATCACATAATTGCTGTGCCCCTGTAAGACTGATAAGATAGCCTTGGTTGCCCAAGGCACTGGAATACAGGTAGTCCTCATGTAACAACAGTAATCAGGACTGGGATTTCTGTTGATTTGTGTTGCAGCTGTAAACCACAATGTTATGTGGTTATGCCGTTTAATGGAGGCAGTCCCAACAGTGCCCAATGACTTGTTGTTAAGCAAGGAGCTCACATGATTGTGACTTCCAACTTCTTGCTCTCAGGAAAGGCCACAAATGGTGATCATATGACTGCACGATGTTCAGTGGTGGGTTGCTACCGGTCCTCCCCAGTTCTTGCAAACCGGTAATGGAAATTTTGAGTAGTTCAGAGAACCGGTAAATACCACCTGGCCCCGCCCCCAATCTATTCACTGCCTCCCGAGTCCCAGCTGATCGGCTAGAAGGAAAAAATCAGGGCTCACTTGACAAAGAAGAGAGGAAAAAAAGACACTGTCACTTTAAATTGAGAAGCCAAGAAGCCTCCCAACTGATTGGCTAGAACCAATCCGCTCCTTGTAAACCATTCAGTGGTGGTAGATTGGCAATTGAGGTCAAGCTGCCTGAAAGCGGTTTCTGATGCTCTCGGCAAAAACTGTTTAAACTCTTGCCCCAGCACTTCAAAAGGCTGCCCTACAGCTGATCAGCGGTAAAAGGCAGTGAGGTGGTAGACCAATGCACTCCAAAAACAAATGGGTAGACCAGTGCACTCCAAAAACAAATAGGTAGACCAGAACACTCCAAAAATAAATGGGTAGACCGGTACACCTCTGCAAGCAGTTAAAAGCCTGGTAGACCAGTACCTCTGCTAAATTCTAAAAAATTGTCACATGACCATCAAACTACGCCCATAAAATAAGCCACACCCACAGAATCAATAGTAAAAAAATTTAGAACCCACCCCTAACGATGTTTGCAATGGTCAGAAATCTGGCCCAGTTGCCAAGCATTTTGATCATGATCATGTGACCACAGGGGCACTGCAAAACCCAGAACTCTAAAAACCACTCATTCAGCACAGTCAGAAAGCCTCCAAATTGAATCAAGCCCACTTTGGTTTTTACTGCTCAGTTTCCCAAAATTCATCCTTAATTGATTCAGTCTTGTACTATAACTAACCTTTACACATGTGAATTCTGAGCCACTTCTGATACTCACCTGCCAGCTTCCTTAATTCATTTTCCTAAAACTATTTAATTCAGCCTTTGTATAAATCCATGGTCCACCTTTTTTCTATCAACAAATAATTATGCAGGTTTTGTGCAATTATGGAATAGAAGATTGCTCCTTTAAAGCAAGAATTTTATAATGGAAATAAAACATAAGAGAATAAATGTAATGTTCAGCAAACAGTTCAAAACTGAGCAGGGTATAGACAAGGATATATGATATCTTTTAGATTACTTGGTGTGTCTAAAGATAAATGTATAAAATTCACTTGTGGTAAAGAAGGGTGTTGGGTTGGGGACATGAATATGTATGTAATTTTGTATGCAGTACTCTGTTCTTAACTGAGAACTCAAATGATTTGCATTAAATGTTAGCTTATTTGATGCCACAAGGAATGTGGACTTGAATGTTAATGTACTGAAGAACAAGATAATTGTGTTTGACAGGGAAAGGACAATTGCAAGTTACATAAAATGGTGAAAATTAGAGCAAGATCAATTTGTGCATACAGTGGAAAGTATATTAATGATAAGGAAACGATGGGATGAATATTAAAATAAAGCATATGCTGGTAGGAAGTTACAGGACAGTTTGTAGTCTATTTTGAGGAATGAACGCTTCCTAAAAGAAGCAATAATAGCTGCATAAGGTTCTTCCCATTTTGTTATACAGGAATGAGACATAGGCATGTCAGGAGAAAGAAAAATTAAATTGGATTCAGTGGGGAATGGTTACTTTAAAAGTAACACAAAGAGATGGAGGAAAACACTCACAAAAGTGAGTGACCAATACAAAAGAAGTATATTGAGAAGTTTGGTTGAATAGGGAAAAAAGAATGGGATATAATTGCAAAACAAATACAGTGCATTCAGAAAATATTCAGACTTCCATCAAAGATAGGTATTGTGGATGGTGTTGGTCTAAGCTATATTTAGTTATATATCTCCTTTTCTTCTTTTTCTTTCCTTCTGATGCCTTTCATTTCTTTGTTTTACTATTTCTTACTCATTTTCAGCTTATTCCTTCTTGTTTACTCTGGAAGGAAGCAGTGTAATTATATGTATATGTTCATTTTGTCAAAATGCGTCTGGAACTTTAGTAAGTTATTCTGAGGAAAGAATTTTCTGTCTTGTGTTATTTCCAATCTGCGTGAAATTTCTATAAAGAAAAATTGTCTGTTAACCATTGTTTGATAGGTTTGGGCATAAGTCAATTAAGGAAGAGCCTTGAAGCAAGAAATAAATGGATAACAGTCATGGTACACTGCTATCTAATTCTTTTAGGCTGGAAAATCACAAGTCTTTGTATCTTAAAACCACTAATCCAGAATTCTAAATTTCAAAAATATCTACTTTAAATATAGAAAATGAATGTGAAAACTTCTGCTGAAATCAGAATTAGTGTAGTTATATATGTTGCTCAAGTACAAAGAGGTGTATGTACAATTTAGATATGAATTTACTTGTTAATTACATTTTGAAAAGTAATGTCATACTTTCAATGAGTTTTGCAGTTAAAACTACAATAAATTGGTTCCAAAGATTCCTTCTCAGATTCCTCTCCGTAAGTTTGGATGGTAAATGTTCCCCTTAATTTCTTTGCCCATTCCAGAATTCATCACATATTTTCTGTATTTATAATTAAGTACAATTTGTCATCCAATCATTTGGAACAATGTTCAACATAGGAAATAATTGGTATGTAACAGCAATCAATATCAAAATCAGTTATTTTATTTTTAATATCTGAAACTACAGTAATCAATATTTAAAATCTTCTGATAATATCTATCATCCTCTGACTCTCAACGTCAGAGAGTCAGCAAGTTTTACTTGCTTAGCAGCAAGTAATGTTTGACAGCAGCATTCAGCACCAGAAATAGCTGTCAGCCAATAATCAAAAACTGGTGGAATTTACCATTTAATCAATATTACAATAATTGTATTCATTCACCAAAGTAAAGAATTAATGTGTAAGTGTTAAATTCCAAATTTAGCAAAGTAAGTCAGCAAAATCTAGATTTCAAGGTTTTTGAACATTTCTCTTTAACAAAGAATCTTACCATTCCACAAAGAACCTGGGGATATATTCTAGGCCTCCTGGAGACCCCTGAATTTAGTGTGATGCATCTATGGTCTCAGGGATTTTGAACTTATTTTGTTTTTTCATAGGTTCTGTTAAGCTAATGTGCTATGTGCTATTTGCAACATTCCCCCTATTTTCCTCATTGCAGCCTCTTTCATTATCACTATCCCAAGTTATTTTGGCTAGTCTCCAAACTTCCAGAGCAGGTTTTGAAGAGGGGAGAATTAATATTTGGAATTACAAATGGGAATTGGATCCAACCAAATGTTCTCAGCTATAGTAAGTCATTTTAGAATAGAAGACACTATTCTTCTATAAGTTAATGCTTAAAGAGATCCATCAAAATTAGGGGTTGTTTAAAGGAGATACAGATAGCAGTGCTTGTCTACAAGGGCTTTTTACCCATTTCATACATCATTGAGTGAATTACATCTGAACCATCTCTAAGCAGAGAAATGCAATACATCTGAGACGCAGAGCAGGAAAAAAAAGTGTAATGTAGCCTACAGAACTTAAGACAGGAGACTTATTTGGGGATATTGGCAGTGGCATGCAAAAAGCCAATGTTCAAGCCTGCTTTTCAGCTGATTTGCACAACCTGATCTCCCAAGGTTTTGTGTAGTCCCTAAAAGAATGACTATGCTTCATAGAGCTCACCAGAATTTGTTCACCAAACTGTTCAGCTTAGTGTAGCAAAAAGAAATTTAAAAAGACGAGGAAAGTATCATCATATTCATTTAGATAATCAGATTTATTGATTTATTTACTTTGATGCCACCTGATCCTAAATGACTCTGAGCAGCTATACAGTACACCAGAACAATACAAAAAATATATCACAGAGAAAAATAACTCCAAAACATCCCATCAATGATTTCCAACAGAGAAAGCATTAACAAACGAGCCCTCTAGAGATCTGGAAGAATAGCCAGTTCTTTGGAACCCAACAAAGTGAAAGCCATCCATATCTCAGGGGGAAACCCTGGGTAATGGGAAGAAGGAATAACCTCATGGGAGGGCTTCAGATCCTTTAGCAATGGGTTCGCTGCCCTGTTGCTGGGTAGGCGTGGCCATGGTGGGCGTAGTCTAGTCAGCCACCTGCACCATGGGGGCGGTGTGTTTTTTGCCCTCCCCAGGCTCCAGAGACTTTCCTCGAGCCTCCGGGAGGGCGAAAACTGCTTCCCCTGAGGTTCAGAGGCCCTCTGGAAGATGGAAACAGGCCCCATTCCGGACTTCCAGAACTTCCGGGAGGCCCATATTTTGCCCTCCCCAGGCTCTGGAGGTTTTCCTTGAGCCTCAGGAGGGCGAAAACAGCTTCCCCCAGGATCCAGAGGCCTTCCGGAGACCAGAAACAGGCCCGTTTCTGGACTTCCGGAACCCCCGGTAGGTCCATTTTTTGCCCTCCCAGATCTTCCGTGTGCCCCCTGCACTTACCTGGAATGATAAATGGGCTGTGTGGAGACTCCTCGGAAGGGCAGGGTGGGCATGGCCAGCCAGGGGTGGCATTTGGAGTTCACCGAACCCGGCGATCCTTGGCTAGAGGATCGCCCAAACCCTGCCAAACCCCTATGAGCCCATCCCTGAATAACCTTGAGGAGCCGGAGGAAAAGCTACTGCCAAGGCAATAATCAAATAAAAGAAAATTGAGTCTGGATCAGAACTAAAACCAGAGAAGATATCTCAGACAACTTTGGTTTCCTAGTCTATTCTATCTTTTGTACATAGATTTGATGGGCTGACATTGTGCTGGCACTATAACATTTAGAGTTTTATAGCTCATAACTAGCACTTTGAATTGCACCCAGGAGCAAACTGGCAATCTCTGCAGCTCACAGAGATGAGATGTCACATGGGCATATTGAGACATGTCCATAATTGTCCACTCCACTGCATTCTGAACCAATTGAATCAGATTTCTTTATAGGCCCACTTATTTTTTTAATTGCAATCCTTTATACCTTCACTCATGATCAGATGCCATTAACCCCAGCTGAAGTCTTGCTTTGCCTTTGAATGCCAATCCTTACTTATTATACTGCAGAATTACAATCCTACCCCACTCTACAAAAACCTGCCAGTTATATTGAAAGCAGAAAGCTTGCTGTGAGAAAATAAGCTTAGCCGAAGCCTTCTCCCGGATGGAGCTGTTAGTCAGGTGCAAAATTCATCTGATTTATTCATTCAGTTGTTTGGTATATGCCCACGAGGACTTTGTCTGCAGAACTCAGACCATCACAGGGGAGTTTATTATTTGGATTCTAGCTTCTGGAATCAATCATATTTGGCAATTTGCTTTGAATATTTTTTGTAGCTGTGTATGGAAAAATCCCTATATAATTGAAGTTGTATCTTCCATTTGCATCTCTGACAATTGTAACTGATCAGAAGTCTATAGCCCTATATTAATTTTATTTATTATTGTATTTATGGCTTGTAATCTTATTACTGCAGCTGATGATTTTCTTTTCACATACAAAAGCCAAATAATTTCTGATATAGAAAGCTGTAGAAAATGCATTCCAACTGACATACTATCATCCCAGAAGCACAAAATACTGTACATATATTGTCAACTTGAGCTTTCCATCCACTACAGCCACTTGGTGCTGGGAGTGCATAGCAGGGGTGAAATCCAACAGGTTCTGACAGGTTCTGGAGAACCGGTAGTAGAAATTTTGATTAGTTCAGAGAACCGGCAAATACCACCTCTGGCTGGCCCCAGAGTGGGGTGGGAATGGAGATTTTGATATATCATTCCCTGAGGAGTGGGGAGGGAATGAGGATTTTGCAGCATCCTTACCCTGGAGTGGGGTGGGAATGGCTATTCCCCTGGAGTGGGGTGGGAATGGAGATCACGCCCACCAAATCACGCCCACCAAGCCACACCACGCCCACCAAGCCACGCCCACAGAACCGGTAGTAAAAAAAAAAATTGGATTTCACCACTACATAGGTGCATAGGTTAACAAATAATATTAATTGTAGCTTTCAATAATAAAGGGATGAATAATTATATGCCATGCATTCTCTGGTAGTGTCATCATTTCATACAGTCTCTTTCTAGGTCTATAATATTTAACTGACTCTAGCTACATGACAACGAGGAATAGCTTTGCAGTTATAGAGATCAAATATGTAAGTTATTATTTAATAAATTTGTTAAATAATACATTATGGTTAAATTGAATAATATAGCAGCAGAATCCTTAACAGATAAGCTTCACAAGCTTATCTCTACTATGCAATATCATTTCTACCAGTCTTTGAAAAGTTCATATTTCTCCTATTTGGTCTCCTAAATAGTTTCTTTAGCCAGATAGGCCAGGCTGAAGCAACTTCTCTTTTCATATCCAATGAGATTGTACCATAGCCACATTGAACACTTCTTACAATTTTTCAAATGTAATTCTCAGTATTCTCTGCCTCTAAAACCTAGACTCCTCTTCCCAGCGATGTTTAGGCGCTGATCTGAGTGAAGACGCCTTCTTCACTCCAAGCCAATTGGATGGTTCCAGAACTGTTGTTCTGACAAGTCATGCAGAGAGGGATGGGGCCAGAGTTATAAAAAGAAGGTGTCAGGAACAGCAACGTTGCAGCACAAAAGCTTCCCGCATCTCAGGGCTGAGCAAATCTATCACCAGGATCAAAGAGAGAGGAGAAGAGGGGAAAGGGAGTGGCAATGGGAGTAGCAGCCACCAGGACCACTGGTGAGGCAGACAGATGAGATTGTTGGATATTGCTTCTGGGCACCACCCAATTGGCTGGTGGCTATTTGTCTGGTGCATGCAGCCAAATGCCTGGGTCAAACCTTGCCTCAGGGAATGGGCAAGGACAAAGGGCTCGGGGTGGAGGACCAGGAGACCATTGGCTGTGGATAATTGCTGGCAGTGGGCCATCGGAGGAGGAATGCTAGCTATGGTTCAGCGGTGGTGGTTGGCTGGGAGAGAAGGGGCCAACGGTTGGCAGTTAAATGCCCTAGATCCACCAAGACCACTCTCTAGCAACACTGACAGCAACACTAGTAAGCCACTAGTATATAAAAAAGTCCTCTCCATTGTAGGATTGATGATGTTATCTACTTTGATAATGAAACTTCTGCAAGAAAACAACCAAGCTCAAAATGCGCCAATGCTCCATTATCGGAGCAGATTTCCTGCTCTGCCAAGATGGGCTGGAACCAGCAGGATAAGGTTGGCAGGGAAAATAAACTCCAAAAAGTCAGGGTGTCTCATTTATTTTCAGTGCTGTTTTCTTCAGTTGTGAAGTTTCACCTTTGCTCATATTTGCTGTTCCTCTATTTCTTTGCCAGTCCATCTACTGATGAATTACTGTTGCTAGCCTACCGTATTTTCCGGCGTATAAGACGACTTTCTAACACACAAAAATTTTCTCAAAAGTTGGGGGTCGTCTTATACGCCGGGTGTCGGTCTCCTGTAACCAGGCAGACCAGCCCGAAAGGCTTTGACGAGCCTTAAATGGCTCTAAGGAGCCAAGCTGAATTGCCTGCTGAGTTGCCGCTAATCAGCTGAGTTACACGCAAGCCCTGTGTAAAAGGGAAAAACTTCCCTTTTACACAACGCTGGTGCAGCTGGGATCGCCAGAGCTTGGATGGCCAAGCCCCGTGTAAAAGGGAAAAACTTTCCTTTTACACAACGCTGGCCATCCCAGCTGCTAATTTTTGCCTGCTAATTGCTCCGTAGCAAAAATCCCCCCCACCTCCAGCTTGCTTACCTTAAGCCACAACGCTTGCCTTGCCTTGCCTGCAATCCATTGCATCAGCAAGCAACTAAATCTCCCTGCCTGCTTGCAGGGAGATTTAGTTGCTTGCTGATGCAAGCAACTTGTGGACTTCAACTCCCAGAATTACTCAGCCAGCAAAGGAAAGCTGGCTGAGGAATTCTGGGAGTTGAAGTCTACAAGTCTTAAAGTTGCCAAGGTTGGAGACCCCTGTTCTATTGGGTGTTTTTTTCCCCCTTTGGGAGCTTTAAAAAAAATAGTTAATTGGGGGGTTTTTTAGTTGTTCTTTTTTAGACCTAGCCATTTAAAGGCTAGGTCTAAGTTTTAGGCTAGGAAGTTTTAAATTTAGCTTTCATATAAAAATAAAAATAATAATAATAAAAATAAAAATAAATAAAAATAAAAATAAAATGTGTGCAACTTTCTGAGATTTAATGTGTTTCTGTAGTGTTTCACTCTAACTACACAAACACACAAAATCTCACAAAGCTGTATGTGGAATTTTGTGTGTGTAAACCCACAATGTAAAAGTTGTTTTTTTGGGCTTTTTGTGGCTGTGTGAGGTTCCTGCTTATTGCAGGGGCCATTTTGGGTCTAGCACAACTGCTTTTACATTGTGGGTGAGCCAGTTGATGTTTTTTAATTTTTATTTGGTGTGCGTTGGAAGAGGGGTCGTCTTATACAGCAAGTATAGCCCAAACCCTACATTTTTACAGGAAAAGTTGGGGGCCGTCTTATATGCCCAGTCGTCTTATACGCCGGAAAATACGGTATGTATATGGGTCTAGCCTTCTAAGCATCCATTTGTTATAAATGTTAAAATAAAACTCATTTATTTTTGTTACTCTAGAATTAAATTAGAACAAGAAATCCCCATGTTTCAAAATCATTTGGGCCTAATTGCCATGATAAAAAGGAGAAAGTTGGACCCATTTATTTAAAAGGTTTCTGGTTTTTTTGGAAAGAGGGATCTCTCGTTCAAATTCATCCAGATTCCAGATAATGGGGCATATCCATATTGAAGAATAAGTGGTGACTCTTTGACTCTCTGCCCTGCAGGAAACTGTTTTAACTGGGGAATGCTCTCAAAATTAGAGGGATTGAGAAAATAGAGATACCAGAAAGCAAGTTTGTTTGTATCAAATATTCTACTTGGGCAAAATGTGTATACTGACAAAAAGCTTCCCAATATTCGATACGCAACACTAAATGTTTTCTGAATGTACATAAGAAGTACAATCCTTAAGTCTAACCTGTATTACTAGGATAAACCTTATCCTAAAATAAGAATTCATTCAGTCATTAACTACTCAGGATTTGGTGAATTTAAGAATAAAGAATAAAATATGCCACGTTCCTCCACTCTGCCTCCTCCCAAAATTCCCACCACTATTGTCAAATTCTTTATTTTTGTTTAAGTAGACAGCATATTAATGCAATGGCTAATACCCTGTGACAGTGGTCTCTCTCCTATAAGACAGCTTGGTATGTGGTGAATTAATCTACAGCATCCATTTGACACAGAGAAAATAAACAGACATCAAAGGGCAAGTGTTCTCTGAAACAGACTGTGATTTCAGGAGTTGCACTCCCACAGAACATTAAACAAACAGAATTCTGCCTAGACAGGAGGTAATCTGTCCAGATGAATTGTCACTTACTGGAAATGAAGGTCAGAATATTGTAGCAAAACTGGCTAGAACAACAGAACAAAACAAGGTGATTCAGATGACCAAACTATGAGCAGAGATTGCCACTTGAACACTCTGTGAAAAGCTCTCTGTCCAATGTGAAGAATGATATTGCAGATAGGATAAGTGGACCAGGTCTATCTGCCAAGGAAAATACTATAGATAAAGTCTTTAAAAGAGGAGGCTATTCATATCCCATCATTTGTGATTATTTCTCCAAAAATCTTCAATGAATCAAGGCAGTGGTGGGATTCAAAAAATTTACCTACCGGTTCTGTGGGCATGGCTTGAGGGGGGGGAATCATGTGACTGAGTGGGTGTATCCAACTTGACATCACTCATGGCCACACCCACTCAGTCACATGACCCCACCACCACCAAGCCATGCCCACAGAACCCGGTAGGAAAAGAATTTGAACTTACAGCTATTCTTTCTACCTATTTTCTGCCCAGGCCTGGCCTAATCAGTCAAAGGCCTGGCCTAATCCTGCATGCTGCCTGCTCTCCCTTCACCAGTCACACACATCATCCCATTTCCCCTCCTTCAGAGGCCCCAGCCCTTAATCTCCCCACTTCCTCCCCCACGACCGCCTCAGTCATCGTCCCATGGCTGCAACCTTACTTTCCTCCCACAGCTGACTGCCAGGGAAGGCAAGCCAGAGCTGAGCCATAACCGCTGGGCTCTGCTGGTAGCCGCATCTTGCCCCCCTTGTTGTGAGACACCCTGTCTTTTTTTTGGTGCAGCTGGAGTCCATCGCAATGAAAAAAAGACATGGCAGCTACAGGCTTCTTGCAGCAAAAATTACTGACTTCCAGGTCCACTCTGCTTCTTGAATGCTCCACCTCCCTCTTCTATGCACCGGCTGTTCAGACACACCCCATTGTCTGCTGCCACTGCACTGGAGGGACTTGCCTGGGCAAGTGGCCAGTGGCTCTGGGGTAAGGCCGGAGCCGGGGAATGGTGCATTCTCTGACCCAGCCAATGCAGGCAGCAGCTCCAGGGCCTGGGGGAATGGTGTGTCCGTGGGGTCCAGCCCCTGACCCAAGGTGACGGGCAAGCAGGCGTCATGCATTGCTTACCTGTGATGAGCTGAGCAGAGTGGGCAAGGCGAGGCAACTGGTGAGGCGAGTAGATGGACTGCGTGGCGAAGCAAAGGCAACATATAAAGGTCTGGGATGGGTGGGGCAAGAATTGAGCAGGCAAACGGGGTGAGAGAGCATCGACCAGGTGACTGGGCAGGGGCAGCGGGGACAGCCAGAGGTCACTACCAGTTCAGCGACCCAGTCCAAATTTCCTCTACCAGTTCATTGGAACTGGTGCAAACTGGCTGAATACCACCTCTGGATCAAGGTATAATATATACTTACAATCTGCTGAATTTACTGACTTCAAAAAATAAAAGATCAACATCAAAAGATTTCTGAAGTTAATATACTATGTTCTTGATAAAGTTCAGTCTCCTGTACATCGCACAAAATAGTGAGATATACTTTATTCCAAAATTTAAAAGCATTCTAACGAGAGAGAGACAGACAGAGACAGAGACAGAGACACAGACACAGACACAGACACAGACACAGACACAGACACAGACACAGACACAGACACAGACACAGACAGAGGCAGAAACAATGGCAGACAGAGAGGCAAAGGGAGAGAGAGATGAAATTTAGTAGGTAGAAATTCAACTGGAGCAAGAAAGGAGGAAGCATTTATTTGCAATACATGTTGATCTTGTCATAAAAACATAACTCAAACATAACAGCAAAATAATGATTCTACATCAAGAACCTAAGGATTACCCTGTTTAGTTATTCTGTCATTTGTGCTTAGGCAAAAAGAGTTCTCAGTTAAAAAAGAAGAAGAGTGGCCTTGTGTGTGTGTCTGTGTGTGTGTCATTATTAAATCTTGGTGACTGCGTAGACTAATCCCTGATGTTTTCTTGGCAAGATTTTGGAAGTGATTCGCTATTGCTTGTTTCCAAGGGCTGTGAGAGAATGACTAGCCCAAGGCCACCCTGCTCTCTAATGTGTGACTAGAACGCATGGTCTCCTGGTTTCTATCTTGATGTTTAGCCATGAAAACTAATCATTCTTGCATCTTCACCATAACATAATTTATCTAAGAGAGTTAAGAAAACAAACTTTGCTGACACGGTCCTTTCAATGTCTATACAAAAGTCATATGGGATATGGAACTATCCCATATTTCTATGGGATTTACATTATGAAATTATCAGTCCAAGTTGCATATATCTATGTCACTAATTCCACCTGTGATACACTATCATATTGGGACTGAATATAGCAGATGACTAACAGAAATTTAATATTTGGAAAATCCTGCCACCATTTGAAAAACCTGATAAATTATGTTTATGTTTATTGGATTTATATACCGCCCTACTCCCGAAGGACTCAGGGCAGTGAACAGCCACAAAGTAAAACATATATATACAAAATTTAAAAGCAGAATAAAACTGAATTAAACAGTTTGGCCCCAGACAGATTTAAAACACCCCAGTAATTTAAAAACAGATTAAAATTTACATTTTAAAAGGAAAAAGGGGAAAAAGATTAGGCCAGGCCAGCTTGATGGAATAAAAAGGTCTTGAGAGCTTGGTGGAAGGTGCGCAGATCTGGGATCCTCCGTATCTCTGGGGGGAGCTCGTTCCAGATAGTAGGTGCCCCCACAGAGAAGGCCCTCCCCCTAGGGGCTGCCAATCGACACTGTTTGGCCGATAGCACCTGGAGGAGCCCCTCTCTATGAGAGCGTACCAGTCGGTGAGAGGCTATTGGTGGTAGCAAGCGGTCCTGTAAATTATCTCACAAAGAATGTATATCTTGCCTTTAATACAGGGGCATCCATTGGATGTGTAGAGTGTCAAAAAAGTCCAGGTATATTGTATTTATTTATTTCAAAGATTTCCTTTTCGCTGACGATGTTGCCGTCATTGCTCACTCTGCTGAAGATCTTCAACAACTTATGGACAGTTTTAGCAAGGCCTACCAAGACTTTGGACTAACAATCAGCCTGAAAAAAACACAAGTCATGGGTCAGGATGTGGATTCACCTCCCTGTATTACAGTCTCTGCACAAGAACTGGAGATTGTCTGTGACTTTGTGTATCTCGGCTCAACTATCTCTGACACTCTCTCTTTAGATACTGACCTGAATAAACATATTGGTAAAGCGGCCACCACATTTTCCAGACTTACAAAGAGAGTATGGCTTAATAAGAAGCTGATGGAACATACAAAGATCCAAGTCTATAGAGCCTGCGTCCTGAGCACACTCTTGTACTGCAGTGAGTCTTGGACCCTTTACGCACAGCAAGAGAGAAAGTTGAACACCTTTCATATGCGCTATCTCTGACGTATTCTTGGCATCACCTGGCAGGACAAAGTTCCAAATAGCGCAGTCTTGGAATGTGCTGGAATTTCTAGCATGTATACACTATTGAAACAGTGACACTGGCTTGGGCTTGTCTTGAGAATGTCAATGCTGGCTGGGGCATGTCGTGAGAATGGCTGATGGTCGGATTCTGAAAAATTTCCTGTATGGAGAATTAGTCAGGGAAAGCGCCTCAGAGGGAGACCACAGCTGAGATATAAGGTTATCAGCAAGAGGGAGCTAAAGGCCCTGGGAATGGACATTAACAACTGGGAAACCTTGACCTCTGATCGTTCAGCTTGGAGTCTAGGATGCAGCCTTCTCCAATTCGAAGAGACACTTGTTTGGCAGGCTGAGGCAAAGAGGCAGTTTCGGAACCAGCGAAATCTGGGGGCTGGGCAGGGGACAGAATCAGTGGTGGGATTCAGCCAGTTCACACCGCTTTGGGAGAACTGGTTGTTAACTTTCTGAGCAGTTTGGCAAACTGGTTGTTGGAAGAAATCATTAGGGCAGAGAACCAGTTGTTAAATTACTTGAATCCCACCACTGGACAGAATGTATCTGCCCACAGTGTGGAAGGGATTGCCACTCTCAAATTGGCCTTTTTAGTCACACTAGATGCTGTTTTAGGACCTCTTTCCAGAGCACGATACCAGAGTCTCTTGAGACTGAAGGATGCCAATGCAATGGCTGCCCATCTTAAATAACTCTGGGCAGCTCACAATAACAATAAAACCAATAAATAAAACAATTTCAAAAACAATAAAAACAGTGAAACAATAAAACTAAGATCAGGACTTTTTTATTCCCCTGCTTTCCTGTGTTCTTGTTCAGTGATAAAATCTGTATTAGAAATCTCATAGAAATATCTGTGATTTTCATTGTGGAATGACAGTGCTGAACTATTTGTGACATAGAGTCAAATGGAAGCTATGTCATGTTCCTTTATTATCTGGCACGTAGGTGGCATATCAATTAGTGTAAATAAATAAAAATGTAATAGTCATGATTTAGTCACACTGTATTTCTCCTTTTACAAACTTCAAAGTTAAATTCCCAGTTTCTTAAGGCTGTGATGTTTCATTTTCAACTGAGCAGTCATATGTGCAAAAATATCTGGGCTACTCAAGTGGACTAGTGGAGTGGTTTTGCAGAATGTTACATTGTTACATCCCTTTTACAAAAGTAGCTTTATTGAGAGAAAGTAGAAAAGAGAAAGTTGGAGCAGATAAAATGTTGGGGGGGGAGGAAGTTTCCCAGAAATAGTTGAAGGAAAGCAGCAATGTCTACCATTGTATTTATTTGGGGCTCTTCAGAAGCTCCATAGATTTTTGGGGGGGTGGGGGAAGATAAAAAATAAAATAAAAGTAGAAAGCAGCTGCAATCCAGTGATATTGTTTGGAAATGTTCCCACCTATCTAAGAAAAATGAGAACAAAGGAGCGATAGTCAGAATCCTTCAGGGTTGGTGGAGTTGCTAGCAAGAATTAAAATGCCTTTGCACTCTTGTAAATAGGTGATCATTATCATCAATGACTGAACGCCATCTATAGCAGCCATTTTGGCAAAGCACCCATGACATTTTCACACTGTGCCCAGTAGCTGAAATGTGCCCAGAAGCTAAAAAGCAATTGGCTTGAAGCTACTCCAGGAAAAGATTTAAGACAACTGATTAAGCAGTCAGTCTGAGTATCTAGAGAATAAGGCTTTGATAAGCTTGGTTCCCAGGCACAGACCTCTGAAAGCTTATTAAGTAGAATGTGCTTAGAAAGCCCTTTAAAGATGTTTGCCAAACCAAAAATGTTATAAAAAGAAATCAAATGTAAAAGGTACTTTGGGTATGAGTCTGTAGACATTTAACTTTCTCCTTAACTTTTCTCATATGCAGAGAAATGTCTACGAAAATTAATTATTGTAATGGGATGGGAGAACATATTGATAAAGAAAGGATGTGTTTTGCTAGAATCAATACAGCAAGGATATAAGATATTTCAACTGCACTTGTTTGAATTACCTGATATATGTCACCCAACAAAAGGCCACTCATGCTATCATTCTTAAACAAGAGGAGAATGTTAATGGGAAATGTGTGCTTGCATCCATTTGGATATAACTCAACTCAGTGCCAACTGGCGATGAAAGGTAGAATATCACAATGGGTTTGAATATTCCATCATTTCAAAACCACTCCATACTCACTAACTTGTGGCAGCTATGCATGCTTTAAAAATTGGAAAGAAGTGGCTGGGATGCAGGATCCCTGGCTTCTGAGGCAGGCGAGGCCCAGAGAGGGAACTCATTTCTGACATTGGCCATGCGGGGGTCGCCCACATAGAGGCCATGCCTCAGGCCGCCACCCTGAGCAGATGCCAAGCTAGAGGCAAAGGAGGATCAATCCCCTTACCCGGTTGCCCTCCGCTGTTTCTCATTAAATCTCTCTCTCTCTCTCTCTCTCTCTCTCTCTCTCTCTCTCTCTCTCTCTCTCTCTCTGTGTGTGTGTGTGTGTTTGTGTGTGTGTGAGAGAGTGGGTGGGGAGGAAACCCTGTCAAACAGCATTGCCTGCAATTCTTGTTACTCCCCTCCGTCATTTCTCTCTCTCTCTCTCTCTCTCTCTCACACACACACACACACACACACACACACACACAAAGACATTTGCCCGCTTGAAAGGGAGAGGCTGGGCTTTGCTTCTATTATAGGCAGGTGCTTCCCACAATCTTCCACAATTGCCTATCCTTTTCTCAAGCAGCAACAGCTGTGTAGAGGTGGAGGGGGGAGCCAATTCCAATGGGCCGCATGGCTTTCTGCCTCATCATAGCAGCAGCCTAAGCAACACCCGAGCTCCAAGCCTAGCAGAACGCAAACTGTGGTCACCAGTTGCTCCATAGCCACAAAGTGAGCTGCGGAAAGAGGAGCCCTCGGCTGCAAGGTTGTCTGGCATCGTGGGCAGGGCTGGGGCTAGCAAGAGTGCACTGGAAACATCTCCAGGCGCCTGGAGAGACAAAACTCCTGGCCCTCCCTGGATCAGCTGATCCATGGGCCATGGTCAAGGGGTCCAGCAGCTATGTGGGGACCGTGCTCACCGCCTCCTGCACCTCAAAAAAATAAGACCTCCCCCAAAATAAGCCCAAGTGCTTATTTTCAAGCCTATAAGAAAATAAGACCCAGTCTTATTTTCAGGGAAACACAGTATATCTCTCAATTCGAACAAAATACTAGACAAGAATCTTCTCTCGTCACCTAAAATCAGGGATGTCCAATGAGAAGCAAAGAAGTGAAAAGAGCAATCTTGATTTCTTTTAATCTCCCATCTGCACTCCCCTCATTCAGCTTCTGCTTGTCAAAATGAACAGCAGGTAAAATAATTAAGAGTTAATTTTAAAGAAATCATGTAGTAGGGGGCAACTATTTTGTGAGTGGGAATGTTCATTAGCCATATTTAGAAATACTAATGTGTTTTTATAATTATTGTAATGAGAAGTTTCTAAAGAACTATTCATTGAATAGACAGAAGTCAAATGGATAAATAATATATTTCTTAAAAGAGGATGCAAAGAGATTATTTCAAACTATTTGCAAAATAATTACCAATGTTTCAGGAGCATCCAAAGATGTTCATTTAATATGCTAATTGGAACTTATTTGCCAAGAGAACAGAACCCTTAAACCATGAGCTATTCTTTTATCTGCCTCTTCTATGTGTATCTCCAAGGAGCATTTACATATTTAGGCTGTAATATTAAAACAAAAGAGTGCAAATGCAGCCAGTTAACCACGCTTTTCAATACTGAAAATACTCATTGGCCCAGATCAGCCATACCACAGGAATTATAATTGAGTGTAAAACTCTTGCATTGCACAATGCCTCTGGGGTGACTAATACTTCAACAAAACACATTACACAAGCGCTGGGAGCAAAACTTTAAAAATAAAGAGGCTATAATCAAATAATTTTCCTCTCCCTTTTTAAAAGCTGTCTATAAGAATATGTTAAACAGCATTCAAAGCAGCATTGAGAGCAGTTGCCTTTAAATCAAATGATGGTCTTTCATACATGCACTTCTAGCCAACCCAAATTTAAGAAATCTAGCCTGCGTATTGGACTCCAGTATGTAGAAAGTCCCAAATCATCTTCATGAGGTTTCTGAAAAGACTTTGTTGACAAACTCACAAATCATTTACCAACTGGGGTGTATAACATCAACCCTAACAGATTTGTGATGTAACAATTCAGACAGCCACTAAACTGCAAGGAAAAAAATATAGAAAACTTTGCCATTTAAGATAGATATTTGCAGCCCAGGTTTAGAAAGTCTAGGGGTAGAGGGATCAAAGCATAACCCACAATAGCCATATGCTATTGCCATATGGCTGATATGCAAAGAATTTTTGGCATCTTCTAGAGCAGGGGTGTCAAACTGGCGGCCCGTAGGCCGGATGTGTCACATTCAGGCCACTCCCACCCCAGCTCCATGAAGGGGGAAAACGTCACAAAAGTCACAGGATGGCAACATGACATCACAAGTTTGATGCCTGTGTTCTGGAGTCATCCAACCATTATTATGCAAAATAACAGTAATGAGAGCCTTTATATTACTTCAGTGATAACTGTGTGATAGTATGAAGATGTTTTAAGTCAGTATTGAGAAAAGTGACCACAGACTAGATCGGCACATTACTATTATAAAAAGAAGCTTACATTAAAAGATATGAAGGCTTGGACTCTGACTGGGTAGATTCCGGCGAGGTGACTGAGGCTGGCCTTGAAAATGTTATCTGGGAGGAGTTCAATCCTATGACTTCTGAGGATGTGGACAGGATTCTGGGGAGGTTAAACACAACCACATGTTTATTGGACCCATGTCCTTCCTGGCTGGTACTGGCCACCCGGGAAGTTACATGAGGCTGGCTCCAGAGGATTATAAATGCTTCTCTGAGTGAGGGCTTCTTGCCTGCAGCCTTAAAAGAGGCAGTGGTGAAGCCCTTCCTCAAGAACCTTCTCTGGACCCGATGTTCTGTCCCCATCTCACACACGCACCCCCACAGACGGCCCGGACACACAACAAAGTCTTTGAAGATAAAGCTAGCCGCAACCCAGTGGCTGGCTGCCAATTCAAACTTCAGTCACATAAACAACGATAAGTCCACAAGCCTTCTGATAAGGCAGAGCTTCAGCATTACAAGAATTAATCAGAATGCAGTCCAGCAGTTTCAGCAACACAAAGTCCATGGATGATTTCTAGTTTTGCTCATCACAAACTGAGCTGGCCACCACACCCACATTTATACCCTGTGGGGTGTGGTCCAATGACTCAGCTAATCTCTGGCACACCTTGTCCTCTGCTGCGCACGCTTCTCCCTGTGCCGCTGTCGAGGATCCAGCCAGCACTTATCTCCTTCGTTGCTGTCCACCTGTGACTGCATGTTGGCTCTGGGCCTATCTCTTGGTCTTCAGTGTCCTCAGGAGGCATTGCCAGAGAGGAGGGTCCTGGAGAGAGAGGCCTTGCCAATTCCTCCCCCTCACTCTCAGAGTCTGTCTCTGCCGATGACACAGGCTCAGGCAACGGAGCCACAACACCTGGCTGTTCTGACAAATTACCGTCCTGTCTCCAACCTTCACTTCATTGCAAAGGTTGAGAGTGTGGTTGCGCGACAGCTCCCACAGTACCTGGATGAAACCGTCTATCTAGATCCATGCCAATCTGGCTTCAGACCTGGGTACAGCACAGAGATGGGATTGGTCGCATTGGTGGATGATCTCTGGAGGGCTCGGGACAGGGGTTGCTCTTCTGTCCTGGTCCTGTTAGATCTCTTAGCGGCTTTTGATACCATCGACCATGGTATCATGCTGCCTCGGCTGGACGGCTTGGGGGTGGGAGGCACCGTGCTGCGGTGGTTCTCCTCCTATCTCTCCAACCAGTCACAGTCCATGTTGGCAGGGGGGCAGAGGTCAACCTCGAGGTGCCTCGTTTGTGGAGTGCCGCAAGGGTTGGTCCTCTCGCCGCTCCTGTTCATTTATGTGAAGCCGCTGGGTGAGATCATCTGTGGTTTTGCGGTGTGTTGCCAACTGTATGCTGATGACACTCAGCTGTACATCTCCACCCCTGACCACCCCAATGATGTCCCAGTGCCTTGAAGCCATGTGGGTCTGGATGAGGAGGAACAGGCTTCGACTCAACCCTTCCAAGACCAAGTGGCTGTGGATGCCGGCGTCCCGGTATAGCTAGCTGGTGCCATTGCTGGCTATTGGGGGAGAGTTACTGACCCCCACAGAGGGGGCTCGCAACTTGGGTGTCCTCCTGGATTCATGACTGTCCTTGGAAGGGCATATGACGGCCGTGGCCAGGGGGGCCTTCTATCAGGTCCACCTGATACGCCAATTGTGCCTCTTTCTGGATCGGGACTCCTTATGCACAGTCACCCATGCGTTTGTCACGTCTCGCCTGGACTACTGTAACACTCTCTACATGGGGCTCCCCTTGAGGTGCACCTGGAGGCTCCAATTTGTCCAGAATGCAGCTGCGTGGGTGATTATGGGAGTGACACCTCTCCTGCGCGAGCTGCACTGGCTCCCAGTGATCTTCTGGGTGCGCTTCAAGGTGTTGGTTCTCACCTTTAAAGCGCTCCATGACATAGGGCCGGGTTACTTGCGAGACCGCCTGCTGCTACCGATAACCTCCCACTGGCCAATACGCTCGCACAGAGAGGGCCTCCTCAGGGTGCCATCAGCCAAGCAATGTCGGCTGGCGGCCCCCAGGGGGAGAGCCTTCTCTGTGGGGGCACCCAACCTGTGGAATGAGCTACCTCCTGGAATACGACTGATCCCGTACCTCCGCGCTTTTCAAAAGGGTTTGAAGACTCACTTGTTTCAACAAGCTGGCCTAGCTTGAATGGTTTTAATTGGGATTTCAAATTTTTGATTTTACTGATTTTGGGTTTTAAATTGGGAATTTTTCGATTTTGTAGATCTGGGATTTTAAATTGGTCCTATCAACAGGAAGCATTAGAAGCCATATTGTACTCTCAGACTTCCCATTTAGTCCTTTGGCTCCAGGGCTATATCATCAGAGATGGTGGCCAATGTGTTTCTGACTTCATATTTGAACATGCATTGGACAGCACTTCTGCCTACCGTACCAAAGACATCTGAGCTCTTTTTATTGTGGCAAATCAATACTTTGCAGGTTGGAAGAAGAATGGCCTTGGATCTGGCAGGTGGTGAGAAATATTTTCTGGCTTTAAAAGTCATCAGGTCACATACACTCCAAAGTAATCAATAGTGCACTGTGACCAGTCATAAACCTGAAAGATTAAGAGGCTGGTAGGACACTGTCCTCATCACTCCAGGGCACATCTACCTTCTACACTATATTGTACCATTTTATATGGTTGCTTCCCTCTTTAGGAGCAACAGCATAATTCAGGAGAGCTTTGTAAAAGAAACTAAGACATTTTTATTTTGTTCAATTTCAAGACATTATTCCCTTGGCCTGAATAAAATAACATGCTTGGAGTCTTTCTTATACTTTTGTAATATTTTCTTTAAAACCACACACTTTATTATTTGTCATAAAATTACTAGTTTCCTAGAGCAAACTTTCCAATGTTCCATTGAGTTGGTTGTTACCACAGCAAATCCTAACTGAAAACTTTCTGCATTGTGGGTAAATCACCAAATTTAGAGAGGAAAAAGGGAAAGTTTTCTGGTTTTGTATAGTAGAAAGTTTCCAAATAGATCTGTACTCAGGCTGAAATTGGTGGAGGGAGACTGGAGAAGACAACCAAGTTAGTAACTAAGGAGCACAATTCTCAAGGAAACCAGTAGATGCATATTTCATATGTAAAATGTAATATTATAACAACTTCATTTGGTTCAGAGTTTATGAGGCAATAAAGTGTTTGTAAGTGTTTAGAGTTGCATCCGCGTTCTCCTGGGCTCCAGCCTGGCATTTATTTGCAAGAACAGTTTATGGATTCATAAACCTAGCGGCAAGAGAACAACTACAATAAAAATATTTCTTGCAATGTATAAAAGTTGTGAGATTACATGCAGTTATTTACTGGACTAGCTCCCATTTTTAAAATTTATTTGAACTATTTCTCATTGCTTTTAGTAAACAGTGTGGAACAAGTGAAAACTAGAAGTGCCTTCTTGCATCAATAAGATATGGGACCTGAATTCTGAGAAGTTTCTATAATTGCTTTCCCTAATCTTCCTTACGTGATTGCTCTGGATGTAAGTGAGACAAATATTAACAAAAAGTGCACAAGTTCTCTATATTTCAGGACAATACTGGGGAGCTATTTGTTGCCTATTAGTGTCTGGTTAACGGGAATGGTAGGAGCTTTGAGAGACAACTGACTGTTTTGTAGTGAAAATAATCTAATGACTCAGCACTGTACTGTAGCACAAGAACTGTGGTTTCACTTTCTCCCAAACTGAATCTTTTCCTAAGAAGGCAGAGGACAGACTAGAAATATATGATCTCAAGAATGTTAATGAGGCCTGAACCATTTCTGTGGGACTTTCCTGAAAGCCTCATAAAGCCAAGTCTAAACTATGACCTGTTACAAAATGCAGATGGTTTTACTTTTCTTTAATATGGTACAGAATAATTATTCTACATTTATCCCTACCAGTTCTTATTCATTAAGACAAAATACAATTTGCTTTTGAAAAGAATTTATAGCAATAGCACTTAGACTTATATACTGTTTCATAGTGGTTTTACAGCCCTCTCTAAGCATATTCCCCCCAACAATATGGGTCCTCATTTTACCCACCTCAGAAGGATGGAAGGCTGAGTCAACCTTGAGCCAGTGAGATTTGAACTGCCGAACTACAGCTAGCAGTCAGCTGAAGTCGCCTACAGTACTGCATTCTAACCACTGCGCCACCTTGGCACTTTATGTAAAGTTGTCATGGATACAGCTTTTGGCTCCTACCTTATTCTATATGAGGTACCCAAAGGGTGAGTGTGGACCTTTTGTCTTCTATTAGCAGTGATTCTGGCTTCAATTAAATCCCTAGAAATGACATCTTAAGGAAACCTCCTGTTGTTTTAGTTGTTGTTGTATTCGGATTACTTACTCTGGACAGAAACATGGGGAAAAGTAGAAGGGAAAATCAGGCACCCCAATAATCAAGTAAATTGAAAACCATCTTCTCCCTCCAAAATATTTCAAGCTTCCTGGGATAAGCAATAAAAATGAAGGCCTCCTTCACATTGGAAGCAACAGTTTGAGACCCAGCAAGGAAAAATAATGTATAATATTATATTTTTGAAAGGATTTATATCACTCTTTTTGTTCAACTCCCTAATAAGTGTTTATTTCTCCAAAGGGGTGCAGAATTAAGGACTAACCTCCTGCGTTTAATTGGGAAAGTTATGTTTCATATCCTATTGACCTGATGGTCCCAGTCTTGCATGCCAATAATCCTCTAGCCACATTAATTAAAACCAAGAAATATTGGAAGATCACAAAAAGAATTCCATTTCATGAAACTGTAACATGTAATGGGAACAACATACAACATAACCAATGAAAAAGTAGGTAGCTTATTTCAAGAATCTGACATTTTATGTATTACAGAAATGACTGAGAGAGCACTTAAAAATGCCCTTGCCAACTGGTGTATAAATCTATGAAGTTAATAACATTTGTGAAGTAATTTAGCATTTTTAAACATTTGTTTTAACATTTACCAATATCAAGAGGAAGTGAAGGCAAGGAGAATGAGTCTTACTCTATTTGGCTCTGGTAATAGCATCCTGAGTGAAATGGAAGAGAAACAATTTCACTGATGACATGAATTCTACACATATGCAGTTCTACAGTAAAGAGGGAAAAAAACACATTTCCACTGTATAAGGGAATGAAGCTGGGGTTGTTGTCTGCATTTGGGAAAAACAGCTGCAAGCAGGCAGAAATGCTTCCCATCTCTACTTCTTCAAGGATAGGCTTTTTTCTCAAAGTAGAGAAGAGATGGACTCATTCATTCATTCATTCATTTCTACACTCTGCTGATATTCCAAATGTCTGGTTAATTGAGCCACACACTGTTATTTTTGGACCAGATAATACCCATAAGCAGCCTCATCCTGCCCAGGCCATTTGCCTAGAAAAAGGTGTGTGTGCAAGCAAGAAGGAAAAGAAGACAACAAGCAAACAAAAAAGCAAGAAGCGACATCTAGAAGATACAACTATTAGAGGCAAGCAAGCTGACTATTGGTCAACCACCAGGACCATGGGATAAAATAAAAAGCCGATTGTGATGTGATTCCTGTCTAGAGCTTGGCTTAGACCTTGGTCTGGAACTTGATAGTAACCACAAGAAAAGCAACTATAGAGAAGCACCTAACTCCAACCAGTGCAAGAACATTTAGAGTGAGGCAAAGGTTTTTTGCCACTTTACAAACTTCAAGACTTATTTTTTACAAGAAGTAACCATGGACTAAGCTAGTTGAAAAGCAAGCATCCAGGATTGTAAAGTTTAGTAATGAAACATTCCCAACAGGCTTCTTTTAAGTTTCCACTTTGTATTCTCTGTGTTGCCATTTTATTTTCTTCTGATCCTGGCAGTTGTGCTTTGATCTGGTATACAGCCTACATGAACTGAAATAACAAATCTTGAATTGGTTTACTTCAGGATATAGAATCACAGTAAGTGGAATCCCTTTGTTGATCTCAAAAAAAGGAAGGAAGGTCAGATCTAGTTACTATTAGGAATGGGGAAATACCAAGAAGTATCACTCCTGACTCAAAACTTGGAAAAACATTCCAGAACTAAGCAATAGTCAGGTATGTTTCCATTTATTGCCATGGAAACAAAGGAAAAATGTCAAAGTAGCCAATGAGAATAACATTTTAGTTTTATACTACATACCCGTAGTATTTCTGCTATCTGTGTGTTCTAGACCAAGGGTGTCAAACTCAAGGCCCGGGGGCCAGATCCTGCCTGCGGGGTGGGGCCTGTGGGGCCACCCTGGAAAGAGCGAAGGATCGGCCTGCAGTGCCTCTGCTGTCAAGATTGCGGTTTCATCTTCTAAAATAAAGTTAATTTCCAAGCATCAAACTTTAGGAAATATTCTCTTTATTGGGCGATGCAGCTGTGCCCGACAACCATGCAGACAGTACTGGCCCCTCTATCCAAAACCCTCCTATTCCTTTCCCATTCACTGTTCCCCATTGGCTGTCTTCCAGATCACTCTCTTCTTATCTGTCTCTTCAGCACACAGGAATGTCACCCCTCCCATACATCTCCCAGGAGACTGAATTCACCGAAAAGCTTTTCTAGGTGAAATGTCAACCTTTTTTCCTCATTGCTTCTATGTCAGCATTGGAACACTGACATCTGCAACAAAAACAGAGCTCCACTTTCATTGGCAGAGGATTGCAGGAGGCCATCGCAGCTGAAAACAGACAATGGGAGCCCATTTTCACTGGCAAAGCACTGGGGCCACCACAGGTGTCCCTGACATGAATGACATTGAGCCAGCCCCCCCCCCCCACGCAGCCCCAAGGTCAAACACAACCCTGATGGAGCCCTCAATGAAACCAAGTTTGACACCCCTGTTCTAGACTATCACTTAAAAATTAAGCTGGTACTCATTGTTCATAGAATATCCATTGCAAAATGTTAAGCTGCACTTTGCTGAGCCCATGTTACAAGGACTTCCCTTACTCCTTTTTTCCCGGTGCTCTTCTTATGAGCTGTATCTTGATTCTATGCTGTTGTCCTGGCCTTTCCCAATGTCTAGGACATATAGCCTGGCTTTTCCTCTGATAAATGCATTAAAATTGAAGCCATCATCCAGAACAGTAGGATTTAATAATATATTATTATTTTCACCATGATTCAACTAGGTGGTTAAACAAAACTGCTTAGATTGACTTAGAGCAAGCAAAAATTCAGGAATTTCTGCTCGACTTGTGGTTCAAGCTGCTAAAAAGAGACACAATTCCAGTCTCAAAAGGAATAAATTACATCATCTGTTCCCAAGGCACAAATTCTTTCCCACATCACTTCTGCTTTGCCCAAAGGTCAATGGGAAAGCTTCCCAAGAACCTTTCTAGTAATCTCCATTGAAAGTTGATTGATTGAAGGCATTCATTTAAGAACATGTCCCAATCTGAAAAGATGACATAGGTTACCTATTGGAATTTTATCTATTTTTGTCTCCTCTATTTCTGAAAAAAGTCAAAACTAACAGTTATATCATTCTAAGGATACTTGCCTGCTAATAGAAATAAAGCCATAGGCTGGCAATATATTCTGAATACCCTTTTTCATTGTTCACCCTTTTATTTTGAGGACAGAATAGTCTATTCATTAGTGTACTCAGAGCAGGATACAAGCCTCTGTTACTAGATAAAGGCAAATGCTTTTCTCCAGAGGACAGACCATGAATGTCTTTCCACATTCCGCTCTCTCTACTTCAGGAAGTTACCCTTTCCTTGTGATACTTCTCTTTCCTACATTCTTCCTTCACCGATCACATGTTGTCAAGCATGACGACACAATAAGCTCAAATTCTGTTTGCTTTGCCTGAAGTGATGCTTGAAGAGTCACTCATTCTGCTTACCTTTTAGTACAGAAACTTTCTTAAGTGTGTGCTATCTAGAATATCTTTGGATATTGCCTGAGAAGCAATTATGCAAATCATTCACAAATCTGCCTCTCCTCCTCTCGTGTCTGCAAGCTATTAGTGTCTGGATGAGAAAAACAATGACTTAGACTCAATTCAAGCAAGATGGATTAGATAGTCATTGAAAATATTACTGATTCTGGAACTCTAATACTTTGGTACTCAACAGATTGTGCTCTTTTCTGAAAAGCAGATTTGAAATTTGGACGTCTTCTTGAACTCATGCCTTCTCATAGAAAACTATGGCCAGAATGGACTTTATCCAGCTTCTGCCATTTATATGCCACTAGAAGCACTAAGTATGGTCACTCATGTACCTGTTATCTACTGTATGAATTACTGTAATTTGCTTTAAACAAGGCTGCCTTGAAGACCACCTAAAAACTTCAGTTAGAGAAAAGTGCAGCAACCCATACACCTATGGGACAATCTCATTGTTATTATGTATCCGCTTTAGTAGAAGCTACTTTCACTACCAGATTATTTCCACGTGCAATTTAAAGAGATTATTATTTCCTATAAATCCTTTTACTGTATGAATCAGGCCCCAAGTATCTATCCCAGAAGATTTTGTCTGCTCAGAATAAGTGAACTGAGAACCTTATTGAGAGTCCCTATCTACCAAAAAAATCCAAGAGGAGAATAGAAAGTATTTACTACAGGAGCTCTTCTCCTGTGAAATAACTTGCCCTTAGTATGACAGAGATTCCCACACCTAGTACTTTCTGGAGACTAGCAGAGTAATTTTTGAAATCTTCTAGTCCAACCCCCTACTGAAGCAGGAGATCCTATACTATTCCAGACAAATGGCTGTCCAATCTCTTCTTAAAAACCTCCAGTGTTGGGACACCCACAACTTCTGGATGCAAGTCATTCCACTGATTAATTGTTATGTTAGGAAATTTCTCCTTAGTTCTAAGTTGGTTCTCTCCTTGATTAATTTCCATCCACTGCTTCTTATTCTGCCTTCAGGTGCTTTGTCCCCTTGTTACACACAGCAAAGATGTGACTATTCTGAAGGGTCTTTGCACCTCACCGGCACCAATGGTGCTGAGGTGTAATTCTCAATCCAATATTGAATTGAATTTTGGTATTATTATATTTCTTTATATTTATTGCATTGGCTCATTACTGTTGCTCCTTGAGTACCACTGGAGCTTTTTAAAGTTTGAGGCAATGTTTAAAATGTATAAATAAATATTTCTGGATTCATATGGGATCAATGGAAGCTACCTTGCATTGAGTCAGACCTTCAGTCTATGTGGAGAAGTGTTGTCAAAGCTGGCTGCTAGCAATCTCTGAAATTTCATGCAGCAGTTTGATATGAACTGCAAGAAACTAGGATTGAACCTGAAATCTTTTGCATGTACTGAAGATACTTTACTATGGAAGTACAGCAAAGCATCAAATGTTATTACTACAGTGTTCTACCTTCAACAATATTGTTGTCTCTCTTCATATTTCTATGTTTTCTGCTTCCTTCCCAAATATTACATTAAATTGTGAAAAGCATATATCAAAAGACTCCAGATATTTTCTGCTTTGAAATAACATCTAGGCCCCCATCAGATGGGTTCATTACCTTATAGGTATGTTCTTTTTTTAAAAAAAATATATAATATTTATTGAGTTTCCAAAAGTTAAAAAACACAATACAAAAAAAAGCACAACACACAAAAAAAATCAACCAAAAAAACTATAAAACACAAAGGCAAACACATCAAAATTACATTACTCATAACAGCTTTTCCTACGTCGGTATCTCTTATCCTATTTAACCTCTATATACAGATTCTATTTCTAAGTATCTCTATAAACCAACATTCTAATTTAAATGATTTTAACCTCTATTCAGAATTCAGTCTCATGACAAAAATCTCCCTTAAGTTTTATGCTTACTCTCCAGCTAGGAATACCATCTATCCCATATTCGATAGTACTCAGTATCTTCCCTCTCCTTCATTTCCATCAATAATTTGTCCATTTCTGCACATTCATATATTTTTTTAATTATAATTTGATCCAGTGGGATATCCGGATGTTTCCAATTCTGTGCTACCACAATTCTACATGCCGTCAATATGTGTAATGTGATATATTGTATACTTCTTTCCATTTTCTCTTCTAGAATGCCCAATAAGAATAGTTCCGGCTTTTTTTCTATTTTCTGCCCTGTTATTTCATCCAGCCAGATTTTTATCTTCCCCCACAATTTCTTAATCTTAGGGCAGGTCCACCACATATGGTAGAACGTCCCTTGTTTGTAACCATGTCTCCAACAATTCAGGGACCTATTTGGAAACATCCTGGCCAATCTTGCTTGTGGCAAATGCCATCTATAAAACATTTTGTACAAATTTTCTTTATAAGCAGCTGACATTGTTAGCTTGTTATGGGAGAGAAGTTACAAGCTAACCTTGTAGGTATGTTCTATTCCCACTATTGAACTCTCTGAAGGGGAAGACAGTTCCAATTCAGTTACCAAATATCTAAGTCTTTCTGTCAGTGCAGAAAAAGAGCAAGCTGTACTATAGAGTTGTGCAAAATTTGAATTATATACCAAATTGGGCAATCATGATTTACTTGACATTCATAAGAAATTTTGAGTAATCTTTGGTGCTCTCTGAGTTTGGTTGGTTTTTTTGAAGATGTTTTATTACCCATTTATTACCCTGATTATATAGGTAATATAATCAGTGCTCTTTGTGCCCTAATTAGTGTACACTTGAGTACTTCATGGCAGCACAACAGAACGCAAATAATGTTGCTAGTTTTGGGGCAAGATCTGTTTAATTTGTACATACTTTAATCGTGTATTTTATATTTTAAATGTTATGTCATATATTATGCCTTATTTTAATTGTGATACTTATGACACAAATAAACAAAAAAGCATCAGTGCTAATGATTATTTAGTTTGGGAAATGAAATATTTGCAAGAAAACAGCCAAGTTCAGAGAGCACCAAAGATCCCTCATTTCAACCTGGTCTACAGCTTATTGATAAGATTTTTTCCCCAAAGAAATAAAAGCTCAAAAGCATGTATAAGGCAACATTTTTAAACGCATTTTAAACATTTCCAGAGCCCTTAGTAGCAATATTTATATCTCTTATTTGACTTCTCTCAGTGCTAATAGAATGCACAACAATGCAGATGGCACAATTATCAAGAGATCTGTGAAACATGAGACTTCTGAGATCTTGAATTTCTTAACTGCATGAAAAAGGGTTATTTAATGTCAATAAAAAAGACCTTAGACAAAAGCTAAAAACAGTTCTCTGACTTGAAAGTCACATTGTACATAGACTCAGGCATCAGTAACATCAGCCTCAGCCAGCATTTTACTCTGTACACTAGCTAGGATAATGAAAATATAATATTTCTATAAGTTGTTGAGCTGCCAGGGTATGCATGGATAGACGTAGACCATCCACCATTTGGGGTTGCTAGATGGGTGAGAGCTTCAAGATCCATCATGCCTTCAAATATTACTTTGTAATATTTGTTTTTTGTTTGTTTATATTTATTTGTTTTTGTTTGTTTATATTTCACACTTCTAAACCATCCATTCCCTCAAAGAGAGATTCTGAATAGTATACAACAAAACATAAAAAATAAAGAAACAGTATATAAAAAATTAAAATGTTGAAGTTCAAACTTGGAGTTAAAATTTAAAAAAGAAGTATCAGAATAATTAACCCTGTTAAAAAATTGGTTAGCAAAGATAACAGGAGGATTCTGGTTACTTACCAACCCCACAACTGTGTGTCTTTTGGGGTCCCCCAGAAGGCCAAAGAGGCATGTTTTAATACCTTTTCAGAAAGCCAGGAGCCTGCCTTACTTCCAGAGGAAGAATATTCCATAGGATGGGGGCAATGGCAGAGAAGGCTCTCTTCTTAGATGCCGCCACTCTGTTATTGTTACAGATCTCATCTCTAATATTTAAGAAAAAAAAACCATTCCCCAAGCACAAGAGCCAAACAAATTAAGAGCGTATTTAAGAAAGGTTCTGAACCAAAGTTAATCTCTTTCTTTAGGGAATAATAATCAATAGTGGCAACTCTACTTGGAGGAGGAAAATTAAGCAATATTGCCAATAGCCAATAACATTGGAACGCTGGAATGGAGGAAGATGCAAGATATACAAGGGGCAAAGCAAAAGTACAGGATTTTAGGAGGAATAGAATAGATCCTCTAAGAGATTTGTGAACAAATGAATATTTTGCTACATCTGCATCAATTCAAAATTAAAAAGGCACAATTCTGATTCTTTTAATAAGTATACAGTAGAATATTGTTTAATGGACAGAATTCTGCTACAGATATGGAACCGCAACATAAATGTAGGAAAATATGTCAGGTACCTCTTCCAAAATTTGATTTAGTTTCTTCAAATACTTTGTTTTCCAGTTTGCTTTCTTGTAAAAAAAAAAGAGGGGTATAGAATTTATCTGTATTACCATGGAATTGGGGGTACTTATGTCCAGCCCATCTGCAGAGGAATATGTTGTTACTTATAATTAATGTTGTTATAATTGCTCTTTGTACACCACTTCAGACTGAGAATATCAGTCACTAGCAGTTTTCCTATTATTTAGAAATGTGGGGAGTTGACTCATAAACATTCCAACTACCGTATCTGCAGAACAGGCAATTAAAGAAAGCCACAATTTATATAAATATGAAAGACAAATTATTAACTAACATTTTTATGTACAGTATAAAATATTGCAGTTGTATATAAAAAAAGCCCAGGGACATTCTTTAAGCAAACACCATTTAGTTTAAGATAATAGTTTTAAGCTTATTCTGACTTCCTCTTGTGTTTCAAAAGCCAGAATATTGGAAATTAAGCACCTAATCATCATGCAAGAGAAATTGTAAAACTTTGCCAAGATTTGGGTGCTATTCTGAATTGCAAAATTATGCACTTTCTCCAGGCATAATTTGCTCTAGTATTGCAGGTCAAGCTTTGATTGAGAAAGAATATGTGATTGAAGATGGGACACTTCGCCAATCACTTTACAGAGATGCTCCTGTTCAAATTATATTTAATGATTAGGTCATGCCTTCATTCATTGTCCTTCTTCTCTGTTCTCCATTTTATAAAAAGCAACTGACTGAAGAACTTTCCCTAGTGAGACCTTTATGCTTTCAAAATCTTAGCTTTTGCTATGAAGTTTATACTTTCCTGTAGTGCTTCACATTTCTTCCTTCACCCGCATCTGCCATATTTCCATCTTGCTGGGTCTCCATTACTTCATTCTATTTTCCACGGTTTTTTTTTTTCATTTTTTTCATTTTTTTCATTTTTTGAATTTTTCTATTATTTTCCCAATTGGATCATTTTTAACTCTGAAAAGAAGTTAACAAAATTTTACAAATATATACCATATTTTTCGGAGTATAAGATTCTCCAGAGTATAAGACGCACATTAGTTTTGGGGGAGGAAAACAAGGGGGAAAAATTCTGCCTCTGCCTACCAGCATCCATTGGTATTCATCTGGCTAGCGTCCTTAAGCAAACAGCAAACAGCCTGGTCAGCTTCAGGACATCGTTGCAGCCTGATTCATGCAGTCCCATTGCGAACCAGTAGTAAAGGTAAGTAGAACCCACCCCTGGCTTCACAATGCTTTACAGCCCTCTCTAAGTCAGCATATTGCCCCCAACAATCTGGTCATTTTACCGACCTTGGAAGGATGGAAGGCTGAATCAACCTGAAGTCGGTGAGAATTGAACTGCTGAACTGCTGGCAACCGGCAGTCAACAGAAGTAGCCTGCAGTGTTGCATTCTAACCACTGCACCACCATGGCTCAAATGGTTGTTGTTGTTGACTTCATTTATTTAAAACACTTAGATGGCCACTCATCTCAAACAAGGTGACTGAGTGGTTCACAAATAAGAAAAACCAACAAAAAGTAACACACCAAGTATAAAATCACAATACATACACCAGCAAATAATACAGATGGTCCTTCTTCAGACCACAGTTTGGACTGACAATTCAGTTGTTAAGTGCAACAGTCAGTAAATGAAACCTCAGCTGTGCTTATGATTTTACTTCAGCTTTTCTTTGCTTTATAAACCTGCAAAGATCATAAATACGAGGGTTGCTCACAAATTTACTTTTTCATCACCCTTGTAACTGTGAACGGTCGCTGTATGAAAAGGTTGCTAAATGAGAACTATATATAATGAAAGAATACGCATAGCTATATCCATACTTCCATGTACGTTCAAGCAAGTACTTAGTACAAATGTGGGGTTTTGTTTTCTTCTTAAACTGAATTATGCATGAGGTTGAAAACAGGATTATTTGTGTCTTTCCTGATTTAAATCTCCTTCCATTGCAGGTAAATGATGCATAAAATTAAGGAGTCCCTTTAGAGCCCTGAATTTATCAGAGAGAGAAAGACAGAATAAGTCATTCAAGAAAGAATAGGCATAGCTATCCTCTTTCCTCTGATAGTTTTTATGTTCAAGCATTGTTGTTGTTTTTTTAACTACAGATAGGAACAAAGTTTCTCCCTAAATGGTTAAAAAAGCAGCTTATTAGTGGAGATTTTAAGCATTAAAAAGAAACCTGAATCTTTTACTGGCTTTCCCCTTCTTATAGCCTTCTGAGTTTAATTTTGATTTTAGGAAACTTGGGAAGAAGAGGAGGGGGGGAGAACTTTGTGTGAGGTGAAGTTTGAGCCCAAAATTCAATTTCAGTCTGTCAAGGTCTGAAACAATCTCTTTGCTAAAGATGCTGAAGGTAAATTCTGTTCCTCAAAGCAGTGGAAGTAATAAATCAGTGAAGGACTGCGAAGTAGGCCTAGATCAGAGGTCTTCAAACTTGGCAGCTTTAAGACTTGTGGACTTCAACTTCCAGAATTCTCCAGCCAGCATAGCTGGTTGGAGAATTCTGGGAGTTGAAGTCCACAAGTCTTAAAGCTGCCAAGTTTGAAGACCTCTGGCCCAGATGAATCAGGACAGAATTCAAAGTGTTCCAATAAAAATATAAGAAACCTATCTGTCAAGAATTGAAAAGTTTTGGCATATCTAGCTGTGGGGGGATCTAGCCAGGGTCTCTCAGAGATCCAAGAATGAAAAAGAGAAAAACTAGTTACAGTTACTGTACATTTGGCATATTCTAGCTGAAGCATTTCATGCATACCTCTGCTTTATCATTGAGAAAAGTATGGAATTATTAAAATGGTCCTTGCATTTGCAAACAGTCCTGCTGGAGCGATGTGAAGATAGCTGTGTTTCGGCTAATCACACATTTCCCCATCAGGCAAAATAGTCAAACAAGTGGTGACCTTATCGCTTCTTGGAGAATTACCTAGATGCCCATTATAAGCTTTGTTGAAGATTCCTTTAATTCAGTGTTATCTCAGCAACTTTAAGGTATATGGACTTCAGGAATTTCCCAGCCAGCATGAGAGCACTGTTCAGACATTGTTCTAATTCAGCTAACACTGAACCATCTCTACAGTTGTTTTAACCCACTGAGGATTCATCCTTTGAGAACACAAGCTTCCTTCGTTCTTTTAGAAAGATATATAAATTATGTTTTCAGGTCACCATTCAGAGACAACAGTTCCCAGCATCCTTTACTCTTAGGTTTGCTGGCTGAAGATGATGAAAGATGAAGACTGACCACAATTGGATGTCTGTAGAAATTCTCAATCATTCAGATCATGATTGTTCCAAAAGTGCTTGTTTCCAAAAGGCAACAGAACTTTCTTGCCTTTTTCTTTAAAAACATTTCGCTTCTGATCCAAGAACTGAAGAAGCTTCCTGGATGAGAAGAAAAATATTTTCAAAGGAAAAAACCAAGAAAGTCCAGTTGCCTTTTGGGAAAAGTACCTTTGAAATGACCACAATTGGAGTGTCACAATTTCCTTTTGCTTTCAAAGAAAAGAAAATGAAGAGTATAGTTCTGGAATTGGAAGGGGGAAGATGTAATGAGTAGTGAAACTTATTTTCTTTGGGGGAGAAGCACTGGTATTGTGATTCTGTCATCACATGTGATCATTTTGATAAATAAAAGGGATAATTTAAATATTAATGCATGGCCTTATAAATGGGCAGATAAATAATGATAATTATCATTGAAATTAAGGTTGTAGCCATCTTTACTTTGATAAATACTTTCAAGAAGTGGAAATCTATTGCATTTAACACAAAGCAAATTAAAATGCTGACATTTTTACAGTGTGTTAATTAATGAGAAGTTTCACCAGAATTCTCATGCAAATACTGTACATATTGTGCTATCGCAAGATTAATATAAGAGGATTTCATTGTGATTTTATTGTTATGCTCACCATTAAATAAATTAGCAATAATGAGACACATTTTCATGAATAGTTTTCTTAAATGTAACTTCATTGGACTGATCCAAAAACTGAAAGAAACTATAGATAGATAGATAGATAGATAGATAGATAGATAGATAGATAGATAGATAGATAGATAGATAGATGATAGATAGATAGATAGATAGATAGATAGAACTGTAGAGTATGTTTTTCAAAACTACAGTGAGCTGTCAGATGGGGTAGGCAAGAAATTAAATGAAGCTATCTACAATCTAGCATGCAATGTCCTAAAAATACAAACCAAAGGAGGTCAGCATTAACCAAACTTGGTTTTCTTTAGGTTACATTTTTAAAAGATTTTCCTAATGGGAAGGGGAAGATGATGAAAATTGATTTAGTTGATTTTTATCCCAATTAGGAATGCATTTTATGTCTGAGGAGGAGAGGGAGGGGGAAGAGGGAAGAGAGAAGAAGAAAGGGAAAATGGGTAATGGGAGGAAAAGGAAAAGGAAAAGGAAAAGGAAAAGGAAAAGGAAAAGGAAAAGGAAAAGGAAAAGGAAAAGGAAAAGGAAAGATACAGGCCTATGGAAATTATGGAAAATACTGTGACTAATACATTGGATGCAGAAAGAGCTCCTTCCATTCATGGATGGAGCAGATCACAGTGTAGGCTTTTTACTAAAACAAGGGGTGAAGTGGAAGTTTTAAGTAAACATTCTGTATTTTGATCATCCAACAATTCCTTAATCTGATAATTTGTGCATTTCTTAGTAACTGTCTCTTATGATTGTAAATATTTTTCAGCCATTGACAGCCAGTGAAGTATGGCAGTTAAATATTGGATTAGGACTAATGAAATCCACATTCTAATTTTTTGACAACCATGGAAACTCCCTGGTTTACTTATGGCCAATCACTTAGTCACAGCTCAGCAGACTAAGTCTGTTTCTATGGGGATATTACTCTAACAGATAATGCTAATACTTACTATAATTTTAAAAAACGACCATGTTAAGATGTCTTTTTGTGTCTTACTTAATGGAATAGTGCATTATTACCTTACAGATTGAATTCTTGAGTAAGAGGAATTTCATGCACCTAATAATGAGAGAATGTGGAGAAGAAAAGAAGGAAAAATGACAGCTGATGAAATAATGATTACTTTGGGGAAATGAATTCTCAGTTCTCATGATCTTCACCTCTATATATTTTGGAATACTTATATCATTCAAAGCACTTTGAATAATTATTTTTTTCCAAATCTCCCTGAAGTTATTCTTTGGTATAATAGTGCAGTTAACAAATATTATATCATGAAGATGAGGGCTTTACATAGAGTTTGCATGCCTTCTCTATTACCAGGCCTATAAGCTGGTTAGGATAGGAAACATGTGCATCATAAACTTTAATTATGGAAGTTTACAATAATACCAGGGCCATGTATATGTCAGAGTTTGTTGCAAAATCAAATCCAGAAAGCACACACAGGTTACTGATTCAGCAGGATTCTTTAACTTCATACATGAAATAAATATATAATACCAACAATAGAGGAGAGAACAGTTTTTAGTTTCAGTTCAGCAGACAGACAAGACTACTTTACCGCTTCAGAGCTCAGAGGTTAATACATAGCCATGCCCAGGCTCCTTCCAGTTTCAGTTTCCAAACAGCCCTCATTGGCTGACCCAGTTGCTATGCCTATTCATTGGTTGACCTGGTTACCATGTCTCCATTCCAGTTCATGAATATTCTGACAGTATATTATTGGCTTACTTACCTCTGAGCAAATATAGGAAAAATATACAACAATAGAAGTTTGGGAGAACATTTGTAGTTTCAGGAGGGCAGACTTAATTATCAATGAACTCTGAAGCTCCATAGTTTAATTTGTATTTCAAAGTAGTATTCATGTATCTGAGAAAGATAGTGCAAGTGTAGATTTTTCTGAATTAAATGGACAGATGGTTTGATGGATAGGAAGGAAGGGAGAAGAAGCTATATCAGTGAAAGGATGAATGTAATACTATACATCCTTCCGTTTACCTAGAACGAGTGTCAACCTGTAAAGTCTGCCCTATCCCTAGGAACTTTCCTTGTGCTTTTAGAGCCCTAAAAAACAGGTTTGTAAAATCCTAGCTTGGGCATCCTTGAAAGAAAGGAGCTTTCCTTTAACTCCTACATGTAAAAGTTGATGAGAATGGCAAGGAAAGTAGAAGAGGGCTATCATTTGTTTTTCCTCTTCCTCATAGGTAAAGCTTACTTACAACCAGAACATTAAACTAAGTCTAGAACAAGGATCAACAAACAACTCATGTAAGTTAAATGTAAAATTCAACCTCAGAAAGGTTTCCCACACTTGAGGAAATAGAAAGTAAGGTAGAGGGGAAAACATATTCCCTGCTTCCTTATTGCAGTATATTTTTTTCTTTATTCCCTCTTTGCAAATGTTTTCTCCCTTTGTCCTTTTTCTTCCGCTACACATTATCATTCAATGGGATTTTGCTGGAATTTAGCGGACATCTAAGCTCCGGGAGTTTAGCAATTCTACTAGCTGGAATTCAGGAGTCAGCAGAAACTATTCTGAGCAAAAGGTTAACCAACTTTCATTCAAAGAAGCCCAAAATAAATGATTCAGCAGATTTCTGCTAGTCCTGTTCTACAGTTTCAGCCCTTTTAGTCACACATGCCAGATACTCACTTAAATTCCTACTAAGCTTCTCCCATGCAGCAAGATCTTTTACATGCACCATTGATACGAGACACAACATGTCTTCAGTTGCTTTCATCTATATTTAAATTACACTGGGGTTTATCAAAACACATTTTATGCTATGATGGTGATGATTTGAGCCATGAAAAATATACTATTAATGCTGTCATTTTCAATTCAGCATCAGAGAATGAACATTTGCCACTAATACCTTTTTGTCTTTGCATTAAGATGCTTAGTACCTTCATCATTTGTTGAGTGACACACAGCAGCATGGCAGAGTGGGTTATTTACTCTACAATAAATTTCATACTCCAATTTTATTTTACCATAAATAAGGATACAAATTTGGATTATAACATAAGTGAACAATTAAGTTGTTGGTGTTTCTTTCCTTTTCTCTTTTTCTTTTAGTTCCAGCAGGTTATTTATTTGTTTGTTTGTTTGTTTATTCAATTTATGTGCCACCCTTCTCCGGAGACTCAGGGTGGCTTACAATGCATTAAGCAATAGCCTTCATACTTTTGTATATACCTGTTTAGTAGGACTTTTTGGCCTGCCCTGAGTGGTGTTCTATTTTATACAAAGTCAGGTCATGTTCAATATTTAATATTTTATAGAGGCTAATGCTATTTTTCTTGAATAATTCAGCATCAAAAGTTGCAGAATAGATAGGACCACACACAATTTGTGCTCCTTGTATCATAGTTATGGATGCTGATACAGACAGCTCCAGCCCATCAATGTTTTGTTCATGTATCTGATTGTTGTTACCATGTATCTGAATCTCATAGACATAAACATGCACTTTGTATATGCAAATAATCTGCATGGAAATATCAGCATCTTGGACAGGGTCTTTACTTGATAGAGTGAAGAAATTAGTTTAAGAATATTGACAAAGCATAAGAAAGAAATATACATGCTTTTCTTTTGAACTGATCTCTATAAGCTAAATTCTATTTCTAGAATTTTGATTTCTAACAACTGCAACAGAGCAAGCAAAAAGAAAGATAAGGAATTATAAAGAGTGAAGAAGGCAATAGAAACTTGTGCTTAGGCACAGCTTGAAAAATTGAAATTTCACTGGTAAACCTGAATCAGAATAGAAAATGTGAAAGAAATAAATGTGTGGTAGTAACCCATGGTTTCCTTAATAGCAATACCATTTTGACTCATATACTGCTTCACAGTGCTTTACAGTCCTCTCTAAGCAGTTTGCAGAGTCAGTGTATTGCCCCCCAACAATCCGGATCCTCATTTTACTGACCTTGGAAAGATGGAAGGCTGAGTCAACCTTGAGCTGGTGAGAATCAAACTGCCGAATGTAGCCTGCAATACTGCATTCTAGCCACTGCACCACTGCGCTCATAATAAGTAATTTAAAACTAAGCAAAGCACCATAGGGTTTAATGCTGTCTATTTAAAAAAGAACCTGCAAAGTCCCAGAAGATATAGATATCTACAGTACGTCAGATAAAATGAGAAGAGAAACCATGTCATAAAGTATTGGACATCCCAGGAATAAGATCTCATGGACACATAAAGCTTGCTTTTTGCTCTTTTTTCTACTGACTGGAGAGATAAACTACTAAGACAAGTATTTTTAATAATCAAGTCACCCTTATTAAAAATTCACACCCCGAAATGTTTCTGAATTCATACAAATGACTTTTCAGGGGGCCTCCATAGGAAGCAAGTACTGTAACATGGCCAGCTCATGACATTATTGTGCAAATAATGCAGTTTAGATACTTGCATTATTTTCCATCACATAATGATCCACCTATGTAACAGAAGCTTATAAAATAGGTTCGTTGGTTGTGCTAATTTCTAGTAAATATTATTATTGGGGAGAAGATGTTATTTTCTAAAACATAGATATCTTTCCTATTTTGTCTGAGTCTGAAATTCAGTCTGCGTTCATCACAAATTAAAGATGCAATTTAATTTGCCTCACTGATATGGCATAACAGTGCCCCATGAAACCCCATACTTTGAGAATAAAGTGTTACTTAACCAATTCAAAATGCATGCATGCCATTGTTCAACATTTAAACTACAAATGCAATTGTGTTTTATTTCAGCTTCTGGTTCTCATAGATGTTAACATTTCCTAAAGTATTAGAATATTTAAATAATTTCAAAAATCTCTTTAAGGATACCCTTCCTATCATATCTTATGAATCACCCTTAGTAATTTAAGTTTAAAACTTCTTTTCTGCTCACCGTAAAAATATTACAGAGATATTTCATACCACCGCTAAGGATTCAGACTTAGTGTTTTTCTTTCTTCTATAAATAAAAGAAAATTTTCATTCCAGTAAGCTTGGGATTTAATTGAAGTACACAATAGAAGGCATTATGTAAGGGAGAGGACAGCAATAAAATCTCTCTGCTATTAATACTTTTTTCAAATTGCTGAAATTAAGCCAACTTTCCCTTTTTTTGACTTAATTATATATTTTGAAGAAGTGCTATTACTATTTCAATAAGTTTGTTGCTTAATAACCATAATTTGGCTATATTTAGAAAGGAAATGTGTTTTAGAATAAGGGGAAGCAAATTACTTTGTTCCTTGATTTGATGTTTAATGAGTTACCGTACATTAATTCACCTTGGTTAACCTGAATGATTTTTCCTTGAGGATTACTCTTATCTTCATTCAACCCATAAAGAGTGCAGAAACTCCATGATCTGAAATTGGTTCTGGAAGGATTTGGCATAGATAAACTTCACTGACTAACGTATGTCCAAGATGGAACTCTGGCAGTCAGAATTTCTATATTTTTTCTGATACTAAATGAACTTAGCATGACAGAGAACTGAAACAAGTAAACAAGTAGAGAGTGTTTTAGTGGTAGCATCCTAATTGTGGAGAATTCTTCCTAAGGACTGTATACTAGTCCCTATGTAGACAGAGATATGATATTGGATATTTTTAATTTAAAAATATAAAATCATTTGAATTTTCATTTGATACACAGACAGATAAAAATGAAACTTCACATAGAAACTTTCTAAGAAGTTGATATTTCTTTGTAATTACCTTTTTGTTTTTGTTTTGTTTCCCCAATGTACAAATCTGTACATGTCTTACTGCATTGTACTGCATATACAATGTACTGCATGAACTCAGCAATGAGGTATTCCCAGTACAATGCAGTGAGCCATGTGCATATCTGTACACTGGGGAAACAAAACAATCACTTCATAAATGCATGGCACAACATAGGAGAACAAAACCATCAGGACAAGATTCAGCAATCCACCTGCATTTAAAAGAGAAAGGCCACCCTTTTGAAGGAAGCAAATTCCACATTTTGGACGGAGAGGACCACTGGTTTGAAAGAAGGGTCAAAGAGGCCATCTATGTCAAAATTGAACAGCCCTCTCTCAACAGAGGGGAGGGATATGACATCATCTATCTCCAGCAGTTCCAAGAAGGCTCTATGCCCATTTGCATGACTCATGTGACCCTGAGGACACAGATAAACCTCCAAGTGACCTCAATGACTTTCTAAAAGAATGCAAATGACCAGCTGTCTGCAAGGTATATAAATCCTTCCATTCCCCACCATCCAGTCAGAACTAAAGGAGTGTCTTGGATGAGAAGCGAAACTTCTTCAAAGAAAAATAAGAAAATACAGTTGCCTCTTCAAAAAAAAACCCTTTGGGATCCCATCTAATTTGCTATCTAATAAATAGATTTCTTGCAAGTGGCCTGTGCTCTAAGAATCTTGATATACTCTCTAAATTTCAAAATGCCAATGGCCCAAAACATCAGGTCATCAAGAAGAGATAGTGTCTCAGCAAAGATTATTATTGTTGTTGTTGTTGTTGTTACTATTGTTATTATTGCTGTTGTTGTTGTTGTTGTTGTTCTGATACAGCTGTAAGGAATTATAGCTATCAGATGACATGATTATAAATGAATATAATTTAATAATGATCCTAGAATTTTAAAAAGTATTTTGGAAATTGCTGTAACCTCCACCCTACAACATGATAAGCTATGGATATTATACTGTAGTAGCCAGTATATTGACTCGAGTCAACAAGAAAGAAGCTAACAAAATAACCAGGCACTCCAGATAGAAATATATCAGTTTGTACTAATCTGCACTATGGATCAAAATTACTAAACATTGGAAATACATTCATATAATTATTAAAACTAAAATGAGTTACTTTGTGTACCTTTGTGTACCTTAGTTACTTTGGGACTTTCATTTTTGCTCCTTGCTTTTTGAATGAGTTCTTTTTTTAAAAAAAAATGACTATTGTACGGTATATGTGTATTTTTGTCTGGTTTGTAAAGTTAATTTAATATGTATTTATCGTGTTCATTTATATACTGCTTATCTCAAGATCCTGGATGATTTACAATAAAAGGACAATAAAAAAATAAAAATCATAATGTCAGCTTGTAATAATCTTCCATATAATCATGATCTAAAGACAACCTCCTCTCAAAACATAAACAGTCCAATATTGCCACTCACATTCAAAAGCCCACCTTAATAATATTGTTTCATTGGACTTACAAAATGGGGTCTAGGCCAACAGCAAAGTAGAACCTAGTTCCAGGTTCCAGTCTCAGTCTTTTTTTTTTTTTTTAGAAAAGCTACCTATAGATGCCATAAATTCTCTTTTAAATGAATTTCATTTATACAAACATATATGCATATATATAATTGCTATATATTTATAGGATCAAAGTAAGAATCTCAGTCTCAAGATAAGGGTCTGATCAGCTGGCTGCTTATAGAGAAATTCAAATCAAATGAATATTACCCTTTTGACATATCGACTTCTTGTATCTCACAACTTGAGGCTAATACAGTAATATTGCTTTTGAGGGTCAAGTGACATTTGTCAGTTTGTTCTGTTCTTTGGTTTTTGAAGCTGAAAGCTTTGGAGTCTCAGTATTAAAACATCTGAAGAGGTTGCCATTGGCAACAGCATTTCCTCAGTCAGTACCAACAGTGATAATAAGGTACCATGACTGTGATACTAACAATACTTATCACAAAAGATAACGTCAGAGGTTTCAAACCTCACAATATGCTTAAGTATTATAATATTCATAATTGTCAGTATAGTCTATCTGGTATATTTATTCACCCAGATGTCCATGCTGACAAAAGCCATATCCTATATCAATATTTTTCCAAGGCTTGTTAGAGCATTAAGTTTAGCTACCCTGCCCATAGGCCTCTGCATATGTGGCAAGTTATGACATCACAAGACAAACACACATCTGTATCCAGTATTGGGAAGCAACCATGAAAGGCCAGTGGTAAATTCAACATGATTTCATCAATATTGGTTGTATTTGATTCCCATGAACTTATCGCAGCCAGTGTCCCTCAATAACTTGGAATTAGACATTTGGCTTCAAACTCCAGAGGCTTCCATATTTTGGTTTTACTTGAAAGTTTAGTTTTAATTTTCAGGCATTTCTTTCTTCACTTGTTGTTCCTGGCATTTCCTATCCAGTCCTATTATTTGCTCAGTTCCTAAAAGCGGCTGTCATTAGTAATCTTCCCAAGATAAAAGAGGAAGAGCTAAAATAATTAAGGAGTTTAAATTTAGAGCTGCTCACCAATTGCTGTCTTGGCTTCTCAAACTACATGTAACATACTAAACCACAGTTCATTCTAACCACTTTTACAGAAGTCATAATGGCTGAATTCATTGAATGCTGAAGCATAAGCTGTTTAATCAAAATTAAATTATATGGCAGTTTAATATGATGTGTCATATTAACGTCTTTCTTTGACTATAGAATGTATATGATCAAACTTTGTGTTGACCGTACCAAACTTGGTACAACTGTACCAAACTTGAATGCATATGATAAAAACCATCTTGTATGATGAACATATATTTGCCTATTTTCTAGGAGTCATATTAGCAAATTTTCTTAAAATATTTCCTAAAGGAGTGATGTCACACAAGTGATAACATGGATGATGCAGAGCTTCTAATTTGAAGGCAATGCCTGAGAGCAAATAGGTGAGTTCATAAAGTCCTTGCCTGCAGCTCCTTAAAGCAGCTGCATTTTTTTCTCAGCAATTCATAATTGCCTTCCATAGATGTTATCCAACCCCAGGAAAAGGGATGGATGCAAACAGGGATAGTATGAGTTTCAAAGTACCTTTTTGCTTTCCAGTATGAAGCAATGCACAGTCTAAATATCTATTCTAATTTATCCCATAAAGGTACAAAATTAGATAACAGTCTTTGTAGACTAGCCATGGAGAACCTTGCTAAAGCCAAAGAAGCTGGGTCCTCTTAGGATGCCCTATTTAGGGTTCCCCAGAATGAAGAAAAAACCCAAGTTTTGTTCAAGTTGTTTATAAATGGTGGACCAAGCCAATAGGGCGGTGGTGAAATCTGAACTAGTTTGCCACCGGTTCGCTGGCCACGCATGCATGCTGAGTGCCAAATGCATGCTACACGTGTGCGCATGCACAGTATGCACCAAAAGGAGGCTTGGGAAAGTAAGTAGAACAGCGAGTGGGAGGATCAGCTGTGCCACACAATTTAGATTCACTAGAAAGCAAGATTTCCTGCTTTCTAGCAATTTTAAATTGTGTGACACAGCTGATTGTCAGAAATACCGTTCAGGGGAACCAGTAGCTTTTTTTTTTATTACCGGTTTGCCCGAACTGGTAGTTTTTATCACTACCAGTTTGCCCAAACCAGTGCGAACCAGTAGCATTTCACCACTGCAATAGGGCCATTGAATAGATTAATTAGTGCTATAGAACCGGACTGCAAAAATCTGGACTACTACTTGACAGCAACAAGAAGATGAGGAAACCCCAGATTTCTTGTTGTCATTTAGCAATTGCTGTGATTTTAGCCTCCAGGTCTAGTAGCCCTAATTGGTTTCCGTGTCCAAATAAACAATAATGAAAACTCATAGCTGAATTTCTGCAAGAAAGCCTGTTGATAGTTCAGCTCATCAGATGAACTTCCTTTCCCTGTGGAAGCCCATAATCCTCTGAAGGAGACATGGCTCCTATGGGTATGATAAGCGCATTGAATTTTGATCCTTTCTGTAGATTTCTCTCATGGTCACTTGAAGAATTGTATGTTTGTTCCAAATGTCAAGCAACGTACTAAGTTCTTTGTATGAAGTTAAAGGGTGGTAAGGGCAGGGTTGCATTTCTATTACTTTTTAACCTTTCAATTTTGGTCTTCTTTAAAGCCTTTCTTTACACTAACCTTTGCTGATTTTCCAGAAGCTGAGATGATATAAAAGACACTGTAGGATCCCTGCATTATTGTTCTGTTCTTAAATTTTTATTTAAGAAAAACCTTCATAGTATTGGTTTCAGAAATCCAGTGTAATGTTTATATGTATTTATATACAATTACATCAAGGGATCAGACAGGTTGATGATCAGGTAAAGTTCTGAGCTTTTTCTTATCCTCTGATTTTCCTCTGCAAATATTTATTTATTAATTAAATTTGTATAGCTGCCCATCTCATCAGAAGTGACTTAGGGCAGCATGCAATAATTGAATGAAAAGTAATACATATAACAGAATACCAATAAAGGAAAATATTGGTAGCTCGTGGTTGAAATGAGGTCCTTGGTGCTCTCTGAGCGCTGGGTAACAAAACGTCTTCAAGAAAATAGCCAAGCTCAGAGAGCACCAAGGATCCCTCATAGAATAATAAAGTTGGGAGGGACCTTGGAGGTCTTCTAGTCAAACCTCCTGGTCAAGCAGACGCTTACCATTTCAGACAAGTGATTACCCAATCTCTTCTTAAAATCCTCCAGTGGTGGAGCACTCACAACTTCTGAAGGTAAGCTGTTCACTGATTAATTGTTCTTGCTGTCAGGAAATTTCTCATTTCTAGACTGGTCCTCTCCTTGATTAGTTTCCATCCATTGCTTCTTGTCCTGCCTTCAGGTGTTTTGGAAAATAGGTTAACACACACACACACCCCAACTTCTTTGTGACAGCCCCTTAGATATTGGAATCTTTTTTTTTTCCATTCAACTACAGATACCCAATTCGTGCAAGCATTCATCATACATAAAAACAAGCATTTAAAAATATAAAATTTCAACATTAAAACATTGATTAAACATAAAATAAGCAGAGGGAGAATGAGTATATCCGTCCTTCTTATTTTTTCAACCTTTTTTTTTTCTATCCAGTCTTCTAAATGAAAGGCAGTAGCAGAGTACATCCAGAAATGCTGAATGGGGTGCTCGGAAGAATCTAAAATATATACATATTAGCAGTGGTGAAATACTGCTAATACCAAATACTTTTACTACCGGTTCTGTGGGCCTGGCTTGGTGAGTCTGGTGTTCCTTGGTGGATGTGGCAGTGGAAGGATATGGAAAAATGCCAATTCCCACCCCACTCCTGGAGGAAGGGTATTGCAAAATCTCTATTCCCACCCCACTCTGGGGCCAGCCAGAGATGGTATTTGCTGGTTCTCCGAACTACTCAAAATTTCCGCTACCGGTTCTCCATACTGCTCAAAATTTCCACTCCCGGTTCTCCCAAACCTATCAGTACCTGCTGGATATCACCATGCATATTAGTATCATTCCCAGACCTCCTATAATGGTCTTCTAGAACCTTTGAGAAACAATCAGGAAATGTTTCACAAAACATCAATCACTCCAGTGGTGGGATTCAACCAGTTTTGTCCTGATCATGTGAACCGGTAGCGGCAACTGCGGGAGGCTCCGCCCACCCACCTGGACATAATGCGTGACTACTGTGAATGTGCAGATGGCGTGCACATGCGCAGAGGTGGCGCATGTGAACGAATCGAAAGAGAGCGTGCACTCACATTTGTGAACCAGTAGGTAAGGTAAGTGAATCCCACCTCTGAATCACTTGCAACCCTTTCAGATCTCTTTAAAAAGAATAGCTACCTGGCTGGTTCATAGTGAAGCAGTTAACAAGAGAATGAAAAGGTCTCCACTCTAATGAACTATAGGATGAATTAGGCCTTAAAGTAAAAGTAATCCAGTTGCTATAATTTCTGTAATAGTATCTGTCAACCTTTTCAGAAATCTTGTTAAAGAATCAATGTAAATCTTGCTTTGAGTTGAATCGGCTATCAAGATCCTGGCACCTCCTAATCGATAGTTCTAGGACTTATATTAAAAGAAGGTCCATTATTTAAAATTGGCATGTTACATTTGTAATAGTTGAGATTAAATTAACCCTTTCTTTCCAGAGCAACAAATAAATTAGGAAGGGCACATAAAGAAAAAATTCACAATGAATATACAGGGCCACCTTATCTTGGTTTCTCAGACCGATATCATCCTTAGACTCAGATCAGGGAATCATTTCATTTCACTTTTCAAAATCTTCAATGCCTATAGCATGAAATGTAGCTTCCTTGGGCAAAACTAAATGAATTGTGCAAGGGTCATTTGCATTTCTGGGGGCTGTGAATGTTAGAGGAATATATGACATAAACCATAGTTTTTTTCCTTTTTGGTTTAGTGCAACTTCTAGTAGTTTAAAGACTACTGTATATCAGGCTTTGTGTGGCATTTTGGGTACTCTAATTCAGAAAAGCTGGGGCCAGGGCACCATCTTTGGTTAGGGTTCAGGAGCTTTAAGCCATGACATAGATACCTTAAGCAACTGCACAAATTAAATTATCCCAAATGATGTGAAATAGAAAAGGAACCTTAGGTTTGAGTTGTATCCATTTCAGGAGGGAGGAGGAGTTCTGGGACATGAAATGATGCTATTGGGCTAAGACTTTCAAGTTGCACTTTTTTGCACCTCTAACTTAGTTTATCATCCAAACCTAACAATTTGGACTGCTGTTGATCAATAAAATGTGTTGAGTAAACAATTGGTTAGTACAAATGAAACTACTCAATTAAAGGGTTATTGGACCATCTAGGTCAACCCATTACTATAATGGCTCTCCACTTCAGTGGTGGGTTTCAATTTTTTTTACTACCGGTTCTGTGGGCATGGCTTGGTGGGTGTGGCATGGCTTGGTGGGTGTGGTTTGGTGGGCATGACAGGAGAAGGATACTGTAAAATCTCCATTCCCACCCTACTCCAGGGGAAGGATACTGCAAAATCTCCATTCCCTCCCCAATCCAGGGAAAAGTTACTGCAAAATCCCCATTTCCTCCCGATCAGCTGGGACTTGGGAGGCAGAGAATAGATGGGGGAGGGGCCAGTCAGAATTTTTACTACCGGTTCTCCGAACTACTCAAAATTTTCACTACCGGTTCTCTAGAACTGGTCAGAACCTGCTGAAACCCACCTCTGTTCCACTTTAATTTATGTATTTATTTATAAAATTTATTGGCTGCCCATCTTACCATAGGGTAACTCTGGACGACTTACAGTTACGTCTATGCTAAAATATAAAAAGTTAAAATCAGACATTAAAATTAAGGCACATGGAGAGGGGGCAGAGTGGGGCAGAGTGGGGAAGAGGTGGAATCTGTTATTACTCAATCGAACATCTCCATTGCTCTGTTCCCCCACTGGGGCCTCAAGTCGACTGGCACAGCCATGTCTTTAGCCCCTTACGAAGATAGGATGGTTGGGGCTATCACATCAGGGGGCAAGATGTTCCAGAGGGCAGGAGCAACAGCAACAGAGAAGGCCTTCCTGCTGGATCCCTCCAGTCATAATAATCAGGTTGACAGGACCAGCAACATGCCTCCTCTGCTGGCACAAGTGATACAGGCCAAATCCCAGTGGGGTGATATGGTCCCTCAATTAACTGGATTCACTTAATTCACTTCATATGACAAAAAGCAGGGGTGAAATCCAGCAAATTCTGACAGGTTCTGGAGAACCGGTAGCAGAAATTTTGAATAGTTCGGAGCACCGGCAAATATCACCTCTGGCTGGCCCAAGAGTGGAGTGGGAATGGAGATTTTGCGGTATCCTTCCCCTGCCATCCCCACCAAGCCACGTCCACCAAGCCAAGCCCACAGAACTGGTAGTAAAAAAAAAATTGGATTTCACTGACAAGGAGGTGTTGTCCATTGCTGAGATATTTAATATGCATGCAAGTGGATGCCTGGAGAAAGATTTTATCTACGTTTTGCCCATGTTTGTTGCAGATCCATAAGGCATCAACCAATATGTTAAACTTTTCCTACTTGTAAAGTCATCACAGCCCAAGCTGTCCACCAGCGCCAGGAGGAGGTTTAGGATATTGAGAAAAACTGAATTGTTTTGTTGTTGTTGTTGTTGTTTTGTCTAAGAGCATTTGCTCTTTAGAGGAAATAATGTCCCTGTGAGAAGTGGCTTCTCTCCTCTGTTCCTGAAGGCAGCAGCTGTGCCTCATCCAAATTGAATAGATAGCAACTATGGTAAACAACATTGAAAAGCAAAGGGCAGGGGCATTTGTCTTTGTGAGTGGAAAATGTACTTTGCTCTTGCAAATAAATCCCATCATTTTCACATGAGCAGGCGGCGAAATGGCTCTTTAGATCCAAACATCTAAATGTTGCCTTTCTGTACATATTTTTCTCTTACTTGCTGGAGAACATGGAGGGTCGTACCACAACCCAAAATTTCATATCCATTGCAGTTTCAAGGCACTTCTGCACTCCTGGACATAAACGGGAATCCTTGGCCAATTGCCACTACCGGAATATAGAAGAGCTCGAGATGCACACTTAAGCACACAATGCTTTCAAAACAATGAGTTTATAAAGGATATGAATGCAAAGGAAGCATCTCACTTCAAAGCATTAGAGCAGATGTGACGTTCAAAAAACATATGCAGCTATTTCAATGACTGTGTCTCTAGAACTTTTGCTTCTTTGGTCGTCCCAGCTAAAGTGTCATCTGTGCACATACAAGAAAGATAACCTTTGAGTCAGCTATGTCAGCCTTCCAAAGACCTTTCTCTTTCAATGCTTCATGAGGAGGAACCACACGCATGCTACCATGTTTTGAACATTCTGCAAAACTTGGTTTCTACATCAGCATGTATGTACAGTCCATTTACACACGTGCCAGCCCAATGTCCAAGACACAACTGGATAAATTCATGTGACTCATGTCTTCTTCCTAACCTGAAGAAATTTAACCAAACCTCCTTCAACTGCTGCTATGAAAATTTCCAGATATTTCAGGTTACTGAATGTTGAATGCTGAATGTCTTCAAACATTTGTTCAACATCCATCTGCACACCCCTTTAAATTTCTAAACATATTTGCAATTTTACCACATTACCACACTGATTCTACTATATTAACAATAACAAGAAGCAGGTCTCTGGATATTGCCAGCATTCTTGCAAAAAAGCCATGGTGGCGCAGTGATTAGAATGCAATATTTCACACTAACGCTGTTGACTGCCGACTGTCGGTAGTTCAGCAGTTCGATCCTGACCAGTTCAAGGTTGACTCAGCCTTCCCATCCTTCCGAGGTCAGTAAAATGAGGACCCAGATTGTTGGGGGCAATGTGCAGACTCTGTAAACATCTTAGAGAGGGCTGCAAAACACTGTGAAGCTGTATATAAGTCTAAGTGCTATTGCTATTGCAATTCTCCACCTAATTTCTTCAAGATCCCATTGTCATCTTTGGCTGGCTTGCAAAATTGGTTGTGACACACCTCATAGGTTTTCAGGGTCAGTTGTAAAATAACATCATTGGCAAATACTCTATTTGTGATCATCAGTAGCTTTTATCTTGTCTTTCTATGTTTTTAATTCTGATTTCTTATTGACGTTTTGACAAAATAACCAAAATCATTCCATACAGAAAAGTCATATTAAAATTATTAATGGTAACAATATGCGGCACCCTAAAATACTAATTGGAATAGCTGAACTGAATTTAAACTGTGCCAAATAAGTATGGCAGTCTACCAAACTGCCTATGCCAACATTTCAAAAATATTTTTTTTCATATGGGGGGAGGAGGGGAGGAAAGTTTTCTCAGCATATTTTTTTTTTCAATTCTGCAAAGGATTTTTTTTTCTGAGCCTTGTGGACAGAAGTAGATGTTGATATTTCTACACCAAGGGTGTCAAACTCACAGTCAGCGGGCCGGATGCATCATGTGCTGGCCATGCCCCGAGTCCTTCGGGAGAAGGGCAGTATAGAAATAAAATTATCTATCTATCTGTCTATCTATCTATCTATCTATCTATCTATCTATCTATCTATCTATCTATCTATCTATCTATGCCCAACCCCATTTTAGTGAAGGGGAAATAAGTTGTGATACTTTACATGGTGACAAAGTGACAATGCGAGTTTCTGTTCTACACTAATTTATATTCTGCATTAATACCATGTTTCCCCAAAAATAAGGCCCTGTCTTTTTTTTTTTAACCCTGAAATAAGCACTTGGCCTTATTGCCATGCATTCAAAAGCCGGATTGGGTTTATTATCAGGGGATGTCTTATTGGGGGGGAAACAGGGTACTATGAGGATACCTACACAATAATATTATATACTTATCTCACCAAAGTGCTTAAACATCACTTCCCCAATTGGGTGCCTTTCAAAACTGTTGAACTAAGCCAGCATAAGGAATTTGGGAAATATAATGAATTTGATAGGCACCAAGTTGGAATTTTTCTTTAGATGGAATTGCCCTAAATCCAATTACTAACAGGAAGAAAGGTCTTATTCAGATAAGGTCTTGTTCAGATATATCAAGGATCCTTGATAGATTCATTTTTAATGTTAAAAAAACCAAAGCATTGCTCTTGTGTCTCATCAGCTGTCAAATGTTTCTTCAACTTAGCCTTCAAATATAAGATTCCTCACCCATCCACCCACCTTAATTAATTTATAATAATATCCTTTTATTCCATTATAGCACAGAGAGGGCAGAGAAGTTGGAATCTATCTGATGCCTTGATTTATCCTTACAACCAGCCTGACAAGTAGAGAGTGGAGACAAAGCGCCTGAGAACTTCACAACTGAGCATACACATTTTCTTGAACCAAGTCTGGCTCCTGGAAATAATATACCATATTTTTCGGTGTCAACATGATAGAATTTTTTTTGTCTCTGCACAGACCCCATGTTTGGAATTAGGAAGGGGATCGCGGGTTCGGGAGGCAGACCCGCGATCCCCTTCCCGATTCCAAACATGGGGTCTGTGCAGAGACAAAAAAAAGTCTACCATGTTTCAGGTGCCAGATCTGGCCAGGAGGAAAGAGAAGTTGAGACTGCTGAGAAGGAAGACGGGGCGCATGGCTCTGCAAACTGCAGAAAAATACTTTCAGGCGGCAGCGCTACAATCTCCTCCCCAAATCCAAAGCACTTCCCAGTTCCCTGCTGCATATTGCAGGAGAACTGGCCACCATCTGAAGCGCGACTCTTGAGAATTGCATTGAGGAATCTGGGCAGCGATGGCTGGAAAGGAGGAATCTTTTTCTTTAGGGGCTCCCATTCAGCTCGGCTTGGCTCCTGGGTGCAGAGAGGGCTTAGGCAGCGGCAGCACTCCTCACATTTCTGGGGAGTGAAGTCAGCACGGCCAGAGGGGTGACCAGCCACAAATCGTGGCACTGCCATGTTCCCTGAAACTGCAGGGCAGATTTCCCACCCACCCCCAGACCATCCCGAAGATGTTTGTTCCTCAGGCTGTGCTCTGTCCCTCCCCCCAGAGCATGCAAGGGGTCTCTTTGAGGGAAAGCGAGGAGCAGTCCCTGCACCTCTCACTTGCAGGAGGAGGAGGAGGGCGGCACCACCTTAAATGCTGGTAGGCAGAGGTAAAATACTTTTTTCCTTGTTTTCCTCCCCCAAAATTAAGGTGCGTCTTATACTCCAGTGCTTCTTATACACTGAAAAATACGGTACTAGGATAGCAGAGTTTTTCTGCAGTCACCAGCTGCATTTTCTCTGCCTTTTTCTCCTTGTATTTCTAAGTCTAAAAAATCTGTATCCAGTGGTATATTGATATTGGCGGACAAATGAGGTGATTTTTTTATATGGGGGTGGGAGTGTAGGGGGACGGATTGTTTCCTGGAACAGTAAAACCTCAAATTAGTGTATTGTCATACCCATTTTGCTCCTTATTTGGAAAGAGATATAAAAAATCATGCCAGACATCTCTCAGCAGAATTTTGGCAACACAGTTTTGGAACAATTTGCATTGTCGCAGTCTGCATTTGTAAATGGTGTTTTAAAAACAGAACCTTCGAGCAGCCCTTTCAACAAAATAGAGTAAAAACATTTTCCTTGTTTTCTAAATACAGCCAGGATAGTCAGAGTGTTACATTTCAGCACAGCAGCCATGAAGTTTGAATCTTCCAGTAGGAAAAAATGGATGAGCGGAATTGATGGATGGCAAATGCTTGATAGATATTTCCTATCTCTCCTCCTCCAAAACGGTACTCAACATAATTATTTTTTCCTTCCAGTGGTCATTGTTTCCTCTCCCATGCTCACAGGCTTCAATTTCTTGACCTACCACTATTTTCTCTCATACCCAACAGGAACTATTTATCAAAAAGTGACATTTCTCAAATTTTTCTGAAAAGTAGCTATAATATATAAGTACAGAATCTAAAGCAAATTGCATTCTTTTTTAGCAGGAACCAACTTTTTTTTTTGGTAATGAAACCTTCTTCCACATATCAGTAAACCTTTTTTGCTTTTGTTTGTAAATTTTATTTGTCACATTTCTATCCCAAATTTCCTATCAGAAATTCAATCTAGTCTGTATAAAATCTCACATTCCCTCCATCATGCTTTCTGTGATATTTAAGCTGGGTGTGATTTGCAGATGGGTATCAGTGCTGGGATTCAAAAATAATTTTTTTTTTAATTTGATTTATATGCCGCCCTTCTCCGGAGACTCAGGGCGGCTTACAATGCATTAAGCAATAGCCTTCATACTTTTGTAAATATTTATACAAAGTCAGCTTATTGCCCCCACAAACTGGGTCCTCAATTTACCCACCTTAGAAAGGATGGAAGGCTGAGTCGACCTTGAGCTTGGCTAGGATTGAACTCACAGAATTACAGGCAGCTGGATGTTAATTGCTGCCTTTAGTAGGAGGCATTAGCCCCCTACGCTACTCAGGCTCCTAGTTCTGTGGGTGTGGCTTGGTGAGTGTGGCAGGGGAAGGATACTGCAAAATCTCCATTCCCACCCCATTCCAGGGGAAGGATACTGTAAAATCTCCATCCCCTCCAGTGGTGGGTTTCAAAACTTTTTACTACCAGTTCTATGGGTGTGGCTTGGTGGGCGTGACAGGAGAAGGATGCTGCAAAATCCTCATTCCCTCCCCACTCCAGGGGAAGGTTACTTCAAAATCCTCATTCCCTCCCCACCCTACTAACCTGCTCTGGGAAGGAATCAAACTCCCCCCTCTTCATTTCCCCAAATAAAATATTACTCATAAGAAACGGCTCCCAGAAAAGCAAGGAAAAATCAAGCTGCTAACAAGGAACCCGCCTGATACTCATTCCACATTCCTGCCAGCTGCATAAAGGAAACTTTGTAAGAAGAAAACAGCTATCGGTGCTTAGAGATAATAGAAAGTGGAAGCCGGAAGTTCGGCTTCATTTACAAGCAGGCAGAAAACTCATTCAAGACAGGATATTTCACAATGGAAATCAGCCAAACCTTTTTAGAAACACAAAACCCATGTTGCACAAACCTCAAAACTTCAAAAACATAGAACCATATAAGAATCCGTCCTCTTATCCAGTTTGCTGTTCAGCTGACCCAGAAACAAATTGCTGAATGTCACTTCACTTCTGCAAGTAAAAACCTCCTTCCAGCAGCTGCTTCTTGGCTTGTCAATTTAAAGCGACGGTGTCTTGGGTTTTTTTCTCTCTTCTTTGTCAAGTGAGCCCTGATTCAAAGATTTGGAACTGCCAAATTGTATCCATGTGATTCAATTTTCCAGTCTAATAGCTCTTTTTGGTTCAATTAATTCATCTGAGTCATTGAGCTAACTTGAAAATTGTATTCAATTCAGAGATTTGATCAAACTGAATCTCTGAATGTTCTTTAAATAATTTACTTTTAAATGAATTATTTGAATTATTTTAAAATGAATTGAATGAATAGTTTTCTTTGAAAAATGATTACAACTTGAAGGAGCATTTAAAAACATTGGCATTAAATTGCCTGGGGTATTCATTGTTCCTCCTAGTCTGAAGTACATTTAAACTGTATTCATTAAGAGATAAGTTTCATCCTAAGAAATTATTCCTGATTTCTAGTGAATATCTATTGTTCTCTCCTGCCCTACAAAGTAATAAAATTCCCAAACCATTGGTTGTCACTGAGTCCCATTAAAAGCAAAGTGAGGAGATAAAACTATAGCTCTGTTCTTAGAGAGAAAATTGACTAATCCCATCATTCCAGAATCTTATCCATTGTTTTTGATAGTTAAGTATTGTTAGATGTGAGTTATGAAAAGCATGGATTTGAACACCATAACTAAGCAGGTTTTATATTCAAGTTTCCTTGACTTTGTTCTTTATATTTTGTATTTCATTTGCTTCACTTTAAATTATGCACAGTACCACTTTGGAATATTATTGGATGGATGGATGGATGGATGGATGGATGGATGGATGGATGGATGGATGGTAGGTAGGTAGAAGAGAGAGAGAGGGAGGGAGGGAGAGAGAGAGAGAGAAACAGAAAGGAGTGGGAGAAATAATGGATTAGGGAACATTAGGAGACCTATGTTCAAGTCCAGTCTTTGAATCATGACTCAAATTTATTCATCATTCCAAAACACAATATATTTTAAAACTGTGGTCCTGCTTAAGACCAATTAAAATCAATTGGACTTAAGTAGACTGAACTTTCTCTGAATTAGGTATAAACTTTTTCTATTCGTTATATTGATTTTGTTTCAGGATTGGTGTTTTTTTAAAGAATGCAGTAAGGCAATGATAAACTATTTTAATAAGAATTCTTTATTGATTTCTGTTATGATGAAATTGCTGAGTTTGTCAACATGTTGTTGGCAAATTTTTATTTCACTGCTGATTTTTTTAATAGTTACAGTATTATGTTTTAATGTTACTTTTCTATATTTGTTTATCACAAGCTACCTCAGGCATTTAGAAAAGCAGTATCTACATGGTATATAATTAGGAGGATTATCCCCAAAGAGTCCATTCAGCTGCTATTTAAGAAAAATATAACAAAAGCTTTGATTCATTTATTCAAGTTATTGATTAAATGAAATTACCAGAATTATGTTGCTATAATTATGCCTTTACATGAATTGGATTCCTAATGTAGTTCCTCAGGTTTGTCTTGGTTTATTGTATAAATATTCCTTCCAGCTAATTCTGCCATGAAGTTCTTCTGTACAAATTCTATTGATTCATAAGTAAGCAGCAATGGGAGCTACACAGAACTATGTGGTGAATTGTGACCCTTTATCTTTTCATTGATCTCATATTCTTTCAAGATACCAGACCAAGGTTTTAAAAGGACTAAGAACTTCTGACTTTTTTTGAAGGGAGGGATGCTAAGAGCAAAATAGGCATCTGAAGGTAAGAAAGTAGACAAGATTCATCCCAGCCTTCTTCTTTCTGGTTGTAACTGGAATCAGTACTTAGGATTCATTGCCTTAGAACCTCTCAGTTCAAAAGATGGATCAATCTTATGTCAGCAGCTAAGCTGCTTTTTGGTATGTTTGTTTTACAGGTAGAAAAAATGCATTAGATGCTTGCATCATGTAGGATTCACAGTAGGAACTGTACTGAAAAAAAAACCGTGTAGTCACTCATAAAACAGAGCTTTCAGATGCTTATAAATATGTGGGCAGCAATTATTAATAGCCTACCCTGTTTCCCCAAAAATAAGACATCCCCTGATAATAAGCCCAATCAGGCTTTTGAGCGCATGAGCTAAAATAAGCTTTCCATCCCAAAAATAAGCCCTCCCCGAAAATATTTAAACGCAGAGCTGGAAATCAGGTAAGATGGAAAGAGGAGCCCCATCTTGCTCCATGCACCCCAAATAATAAGACCTCCCTGAAAATAATGCCAAGCGCTTATTTTGGGGTTCAAAAAAATATAAGACAGGGTCTTATTTTGGGGGAAACACTATATTACATCCTATTTTTTATTCAGTGCTTGTGCATCCTAGTCATTTGTGTTAATTATAAGGGTCCACCAAGATATCTAAACAGAAAATACTGACAATCCAGAGAAAATATTCCAGGGAGCAATAGAGAAAATTGCCATTTTTATAGATACTACTTGTTTTTTATTTATATCAGTTATACTGCCCACCCATGTGATTCTGAGACGGGGGAGGGAGAAAGAGACCCCATAATTAATACAAAAGTAACATATTTCTTCAAAATATACTAAAACAATAAATTAGTCATTATAACTGAATCCCAAGGAGATAGAATCTTGCATGCTACATTCACCTCCTTTGCTTTTCTTCTCCCATTTAAATAATGGGATCATCAGTTGTAAATGACCTCAGGATTGTTAAAACATGGTACAGATGTTTTAAGTCAAATAAAATCAAAACATCAAGATAGGTTTCCATATTCACAGAATTTCCTGAGCTTAGACTGCTATTTGTCCGGTGTGAAGAATTGAGACCACACATTAAGTTCAAGTTAAGATAATTCATTGAACATGTCTATTTGCAAGAATCTAGTCAACTAACAGTCAGCACTAAATTGGCACTAGCTAAGAGTCAACGGAATTCAAGAGTTGGACTTAGACCATTTGTGGGAACGTAAGAACTCTAGACCAATTACTTGTATGCTTCATGCTTCCTAAAGCCCTTTCTTCACATACTAGTTCTAGCATCAGTGACTGGGATTGCCCTATTACTAAGTAATATATTTGTGAATATTTTATATAATAATAAAACAAAACATCCATAATGTATGTCTTGTTTAATGAAAAGAAGGACTAGGGCTGTGATAGCGAACCAATGGCACGTGTGCCACAGGTGGCACGTGGAGCCATATCGGTGGGCACAGGAGCTCAACTCCAGCACTCATGTGTGTGCCAGCCAGCTGATTTTAGGCCTTCTGGGCCCAACAGAAGTCAGTTTCTGGCCTCTGGAGGGCCTCTGTGGGGGGTGGGGAAGGCCATTTTCACCCTCCCCAGGCTCCTAGAAAGGCTCTGGAGCCTGGGTCAAGCGAAAGATGGGACTACTGGGCCCATCATGCCATGGTGTGCCAAAAGAGGGGTGAGCACGGGGGGACAGGGCGCATAGAATTATGATGTGGCCACACTTGTGTGTGACCCCATCACACTCCCCCTGCTTTTGGCACACAATGGCAAAAAGGTTAGCCATCACTGGACTAGGGTGGCATGATAGCATGGTTTCAATATTTAAGGGGCTACCATAAAGAAGAGAGGTTCAACCTATTCTCCAAAGCACCTGAAGGTAGAACAAGAAGCAATGGGTGGAAATTAATCAAGGAGAGAAGCAACCTAGAATGAAGGAGAAATTTCCTGACAGGGAGAAAAATTAATCAGTGGAACAACTTGCCTCCAGAAGTTGTCAGTACTCTGACATTGGAGTACATTGGACATTCTTTAAGAAGAAATTGGACAGCCATTTGTCTGAAATGTTATAGGATTTCCTTCTTGAACAAGGGGTTGGACTAGAAGACTTCCAAGATCCCTTCAAACTGTTATAATAATATGATGCCAAATCTGAAATCTCTTGTGTTGTATTATTGGCAGAATATCCCAAAATTGCTATAACTAACTATAGCTCCTCTACATGAAAGGGGACAGCCACTGCTGTCTAGATTCATTTTAATCTTCTGGTCATTACACTTCTATTAGCTCCTTCCAAAAGTTCCTTCGTCCAAAATTTCCATTTACCACAATCTGTAGTACAGACTACCAGCTTGGCTTCTTTCACCAAAGGTTTGGACTAATTCATGGAAATCCTAGGGATTAATGGCTATCAGCCACAATGGCACTGGGGCTGCCTCTAAAAGCCATCTGCTGGAAAATTAATGGGTTTCATTGTGCAATTGGTTGGCTACTATGAGAACAGAGTGCTCTCTGTTCTGATGAGCCAGGGATCTAATCCAGCACACAGTGTTGCTTAGGTTCTTATGTCCTAAGTCTCTGCTTTTGTAATTCAGCTGTTGATTTCTATGGGAAAATACTGCCCAAGAAAAAGTTATAGAGAAAACTATTCCATCTCTCCCTCTCTCTCTCTCTCTCTCTCTCTCTCTCTCTCTCTCTCTCTCTCACACACACACACACACAAGTTATAGAGAAAACTATTCCATCTCTCTCTCACACACGCATACACACACACACAAACACACACAGAGAGAGAGAGACATACACACTCAGACACACATGCTTTTTATCAGTTAAAAGTTGCATTTGCTATTTTTTGTAAATCATTGATATGTTTTTCATTCTTTTTCGTAAGTATTCTAGCCAGACCAACAGGTATTCTTCATTCTATAGTTACACATTTGATTTCCTTGCTGAAGCATTACCATTCAAATAGTTAAGTGACTGCAGTCTTGCAATAAAGACACTCACTGTTCCAAATCTTCTATCATCTGACTTGCACTAAAGATCAACTCTAAGATCTCGTTATTTAAAAGAAACATGAACTACAACCATATTGTAAATCAAAGGAGTATTAATAATGAAGACTTCTCAGTAAAGAGAAATGAGCAGGAGAGCTGTGTTGCTATAGAGAATAGTTCAACGTACATCACGATTTGGATGAAACATCTCTCATTAACTTGATGTAGACTTTGAGTAGCACATTCTCAGTTCATCTCCAGAAACTGAACTAATTAAGAACTTCCCTTTTTTCACCAGAAGATGAAAATATGTCAAATAAAACTGGCATTTCTTGAAATACCTGAATTGTGTATTTTGGCCTGAATGCAAAATTAAATGGCTATACTTAATCACAGACATCAAGTACTATATGTCAGAACTCAATATATCCCTACAGTTAGTACAATCAGCTTTTTAAAGTAGCTTTGTTTACAGTATATAAAGAGTTAACATTATACAACAATATTACAGATACAAACAGTGAGTGTTTTGGCTAATTTTGAGAACATCTGGAATAAAAACATTAGTGGATGCATAATGAAGCATAGGACATATTTCTATGAACTGTTATTGGCTCAAAGAATGCCAGAGGAACCAATTAAGCATTGAAACTAGCTATTAATCAGCAATCAATACCATACAAATAAAAATATTCTAGCCAATGCTCCAGAAGATAGGCTTAAGATACTTGACAGACTTGAACATTGGGTCCTATCAAACAAAATGAAATTCAATGGTGAAAAAAATAAGGTTCTACATTTAGGCAAGAAAAACTCAAACGCACAGGTTGCAGGAATTGGGTGTGTCTAATTTAATGAAAAGAAGGACATCATGAAGGGACATGGTAGCATGAATGCTATCATGTGAATGCTCCAACATTGGATGTTTTTAAGAAAAGCCTGGGCAGCCACCTGTCTGAAATGGTGTAGGGTTTCCTGCCAGAGCAGAGGATTGGACTAGAAGATCTCTTCCAATTCTGTTATTTGTATTCTGTGTTCTGTTACTGGTGCTATTAAAACAGGGAAAGCCTTTTTTTCCTGTCATATACAGTATTTTACTTATAGTTTTATAGGTTTGAAAAATATAAGAGCCCTACATACTTTGTGTCTGTTACATCTAGGATTAAGTATATTTAACTACTGATCTTTTTTCTAAACACTTAAATGATTAATTAATTGATTATGTTTCAGTAAATAATTTTCTGCAAAAAAAAAACTTCTTTAAAAACACCAACTTTTATCTTTAAATTTAGCCAGCTTTCAAACAACCAAAATTTCTCAATATACATCATTAAATGTGTAGACATTGACCTTCAGCCTCGAGCCCTTCGGATATATTGAACTCAGATGCATCGCCACAGTGTCTCTGAGAGTTAAGGGCACAAGTAGAGAGCACCAGATTGGAGAAGAAACCATAAGTGCTGCAAGGGAAATGGGAGGCATCTCAAACATTGGTCACTGAATGTACTGGAACTGTTCCCTCCTTTGACCCAGAAAATCCTTCTGAATATAACCCAGTCCAAAATATTCCATTCTTGAATAAAGAGTTTGAAAAAATAATAACTTCACAACTCCTTGGGAAAAATTGACACATTTCAACTAGGATACAGTACTGAGACTACTTTGGTTTCCTCAGTAAATGACCTACACCAGAAATCAGATGGATGTTATTGAGGTAAGTCAGGTCAAGAGGCAAACACCACAGAGATACCAGCAATACTAATTTATTATAGTAGAGTATAACAGAATCTTGAAAATCTGTTCAAATTTCTCTCTGCCTAGTTCTGGGTTTTTGTCACATGCTTACTTCAAACTTTAAGTCCCTCCTTAATGCTTCCTTCATACAAAGTTTTTTCTGAATTCCTTTACAATGGGGGAATACAACCCTACCAGAGGTGGGTTTCAGCAGGTTCTGACCAGTTCTGGAGAACCGGTAGCAGAAATTTTGAGTAATTCAGAGAACCGGTAGTAAAAATTCTGACTGACTCCACCCCCATCTATTCTCTGCCTCCCAAGTCCCAGCTGATTGGGAGGAAATGTAGATTTTAGGGTTCAGAGGTGGGTTTCAGCAGGTTCTGACCAGTTCTGGAAAACCGGTAGCAGAAATTTTGAGTACTTCAGAGAACCAGTAGTAAAAATTATGACTGGCCCTGCCCCAATCTATTCTCTGCCTCCCAAGTCCCAGCTGATTGGGAGGAAATGGGGATTTTGCAGTAACCTTCCCCTGGATTGGGGAGGGAATGGAGATTTTACAGTATCCTTCCCCTGGATTGGGGAGGGAATGGAGATTTTACAGTATCTTTCCCCTGTCATGCCCACCAAGCCACGCCCACCAAGCCATGCAATGCCCACCAAGCCACACCCACAGAACCGGTAGTAAAAAATTTTGAAAGCCACCACTGAACCCTACTAGTTCTTTTAGACATCTTGGCTGCTTTAAATAGTATCAATCATTATATACTTCATTGGGGGAGTTTGGTCTTAGGTGTACTTTTTTGCAGTGGCTTTCATCCTTGCAGTTGGGATATGCTCAGAAGATGGTGCTGAGAGTCTCTGTTAAACACTTAGGTCATGCCAAAGACTTCTCTTAGATCTGCTTAATATCAAGATGAAACCACTAGAGAGATCATTCATTGCTTTGGCATAAAATACCATTAAATACCGATGCTACTGGTTCCTTCCTTCTAACTCCAAAAAGCAAACAGTATTCCTAACCTCAGCTAAAGTGTAATGTTGGTTTTGACTTGCATTGTGTTGATTTTGTCATATTTTAAACCCTATATATTTTAAGTGTCATAAACTGGCTTGAGTGTGGGAATAAAGAGAAAGACAGAGTAGGGCGATGAGAAGTTTTTTGTTGTTGTTTATTTGATTTATATGCCGCCCTTCTCTGGAGACTCAGGGTGGCTTAAAATGCATTAAGCAATAGCCTTCATACTTTTGTATATTTTACAAAGTCAGCTTATTGCCCCCACAAACCGGGTCCTCAATTTATCTACCTTAGAAAGGATGGAAGGCTGAGTCAACCTTGAGCCTGGTGATATTCAAACTTACAGTAATTGCAGACAGTTGGAGTTAAATTACAATGCATTAGTCTGCTGAGCTATCCAGGCTACTTAAGTTAAGATGTATGAAATATAAATCAATAAATAATAAAATATCATATCATAAGTTTATTTGTCAAGCATATATAAGATAACAGGTAAAAATATAAACATAATTTGAATACATGAAAAGAGTAACTAAAAAGGAATATTAGGACAGGGACGGTAGGCACACTGGTGCATGCCCCTTATAGACCTATTAGAAATGGGGTGAGGTCAACAGTAGACAGTTTAAGGTTAAAGTTTGGGGAGTTTGGGGAAGAAACTACATAATCAGGTAGTGCATTCCAGGCATTCTATTACTGAAGTCATATTTTCTGCAATCTAGTTTGGAATGGTTTATCCTGAGTTTGTATCTATTATTTGCTCTTATATTATTATCCTGCTAATACCAAAGCCTTTTACTTTTATGATATACACTGCTCAAAAAAATAAAGGGAACACAAGCAGAAGACATCTGAGATCTGAATGAATGAAATAGCCTTATTAAATACTTTGTTACATACAGTAGTTTTGTGTTCCCTTTAGGTGTATACATACAGTGTACACACACATACAGTGTTTATACATACAGTGTATAAACTACTGTATGTAAAGAACAAAGTATTTAATAAGGCTATTTCATTCATTCAGATCTCGGATGTCTTCTGCTTGTGTTCCCTTTATTTTTTTGAGCAGTATATATTAGTTGATAATCTAGAGAAATTGTGAGGTGGCTCCAAAATCAAGAGAAATGTTATTTGGGGCAATATTGAGTTTTCATATTTATATTTTCATATTTATATAAGAGCCTCAGATAGCTCAACAGGCTAGATAGCCTGTTATTAACATTCAGCTGTCTGCAATTATTGCAAGTTTGAGGCTCAAGGTTGCCTCAGCCTTCCATCCTTTCTAAGGTAAATTGAGGACCCAGTTTGTGGGGGCAATAAGCTGACTTTGTACACAAATATACAAAAGTATGAAGGCTATTGCTTAACACATTGTAAGTCGACCTGAGTCTCCGCAGAAGGGCGGCATATAAATCTAATTTAAAAAAATAAAAAAAATATTTAAGCTGGTGGTTGAGTCTATAAAAGAAAGGGAACAGATCAATCCCAATAATCCAACACTTACATTTATCATCAAATTTTCCGTCTTAGAAATTACAGCTATTTATTAAAGCCAATCAACATTCAGTTTTGGCCAAACTAAAATATAATTTTTCTCAAATTTTTTTGTGGAGGCTGGGTCTCTTATTAATTTTTTTTAGTATTTATGGATAATATTATGGATTATTATACCACTAATAAAAGTTTATTTCCTTTTTCTTCGTTATGATCACATCTTCATCTGTTATTTTATAGAATTCAGTTTATGAAGGTAGCAGCTGGATATTTGCAAGACATTATTTGTGCTTACATTATCATCATTTTATGTAACATTTTTAATAATGTGAGTGAATGTTAAAATTAATTTCAAATTTGATTCTTTCCCCCACCACACAAACCTTAATAATGCCTTGAGATAATTAGAAGTACATTAATTCTTTTCAGAAGCATCAAATGACTATTTTCATCTTATTTGAGACTTGCCAGACATAGCTAGATGCTATTTTATGGGATTCAAATCCTCCCAAAGGAATTCAACTCGTAGACTTTTGACCTTTAGATGATAATACAAGTGCAGTAGCTTTAAGAGCCATTCAGATACTGCTGTTCAGGATTCCAGGAAGGGATATATTGAAGCTATTTGAATAGTGTATACAAAACAGTTTATATGGACCTTTTGCTGAAAGAAGAAAATAATGAATGGATGATTTATAGATTTGAAGATTAAGAAAGATGCAGACTACAGGAGGGGATAAGGGGATTTGTAAATTATTTAAGAGGGATGATAGACAATAAGATTGTGATTATCTGATAAAAAAAGGTTTGGAAATTATTTATATATTCTCTAGTTTTCTTTTTCACTTCTTGCACTTTTTTGTTTTTTGTTTCTTTTCTTGTTTTCTTTTGATTCATCTTTTGTGATATAATTTTTATTTAAATATAAATACGTTTTTAAAAGATAGAATACTATACAAAATCCACCTTCCTGCAAGAGAGAAGTACAGATATTACTTTATTTCAGACCCTGATGTATGTGGTTTTACATGACTTTTATCCTCATTTTTTCAGGTGGACATATTTCTTTATTTTATATGGGAAAATAGACAAAACCTATTATATGGTGCTCCCTACTGATCATTTATAGCTGAAAAAACATCATACAGGATATACATACTGTAGGTCTGTTTATCTCCTTCATCAAAAATGGAGGGAGATGGAAGTCATCATTTAACATCTATATATCTCTTCTGTGATAGTTTAAGTGAAGAAAAACTATGTGTACCATTTCAAGACTTCTGGAGAATTCGTATTGAATGTGTGAAGGCTTAAATGCATAAAGGATAGGCTCGTGTCTGCTGATTTGAGCTTCCTATAAAGCCTTACTTCTCCATGTTTAGTTGAGAAAACTGAAATGGTAGGGAACTTGTATTTGCTTAGAACAAAGTACAGCTGTCTGCCAGTAGTGGGTTCCACTTAACTTCGCTACTGGTTCGGAACTGTGAGTGCTCACCCGCAGCGCTTCTGCGCATGCGCAGAGTATCCGTGATGATGCCCAGGTGGGTTGGCAGAGCCTCCCGCCGCCACCACTACCAGTTTGCCCGAACCAGTTTATCTGAACTGGGGCAAACCGGTAGAAACCCACCACTGCTGTCTGTCCAGTCTGGGATTAAGTAGTTCCAGTTCATCCATCTTACACAAAGTCAAATAAAACAAAGGGGAGACCCATCTGTACATCCTGGAGGTCAACGTTTTTCAATCTCAGCAACTTTAAGATATGTGGACTTCAACTCCCCAAATCCATTTTAAAATTTCTGAGGCTGGAAAGCACAACTGTAGGCTAAGATATTTTGTTTAAGAACATTTGAACTGAGAAATCAGAGGATACTAGAGGCTCCAGAACATCCTTGAAAAAGTGGATTACAGTAGTTAGAAAAGATCAGTTTTATTCCAGTTTAAGACATTATGATACATTCTGAAAAACAAGCATTTTCTCATGATCAATGCTGATCAAGTAATATCTTTTAGAATTCATTCCCCAATACCCATCCATCTCTTCTCTCCTTCCTTCTCTCTCTCTCTCTCTCTCTCTCTCTCTCTCTCTCTCTCTCTCCTTCTCTCTCTTTGTATTTCAAAGCATCTGTATTTCTCCAGATACTTTTTTTCTACTTACTCTGCCTGATATCTTTCATTCATTGTTTATCAGTTGCTCAAAGCTCTGTTCCCCATTGTGCTGAATTTTTCACACTTCAGCACTGTGTGGATCTTAGCCTCATCAGATTGGCATTACACAGCTGTATTTGAGGTTATCGGGCCTTTTTTGATTTCATAAGCTATTGCTGTCTCCTTAATACAGGTTTGTCCTATCTTCCTACTGCATACAAATGGCAAAGGATAATTATAATTAAAAACAAAGCTCCTGTAGAAAGTTGTGCCTCCTTTGTTTTAAATGTGTTCTTCATGCAGGTGCAGTTTAAGGACACTAAGTTTCACTACATAGTCTGATTAATGATGGCAATATATTATATCATAAAGAGCATCACCCACAGAATCTCATCACTTGGGTTATTGTGGTAAACACAATGTTGCAGGAGCACAGTGCAAGTTCCACCGCTTAGGGATGTATATGTAGTACTGCAACACACATTTAAAAAGGATCAGAGATTCACTTGCAACATGATAACATACACAGCTTTTGCCGGTCTGATCCCCCTGAAGACATTGCTAAGTCTTTAGGACATTGCTTAGATTTAACACAGAAAACACACAGTGAAAAGCCAAAACTTCACATTATATGACCCTTAGGACATATACAACCCCTAAAGTCTTGAGAGAACAAGTTTGGAATAGGGGTTTAGCCATCAAGCAAGAAATATGAGATGGTGACTTTTAGACCTTGGAGGGGAGGGGAGGGGAGGGGGGAAGGAAGGAAGGAAGGAAGGAAGGAAGGAAGGAAGGAAGGAAGGAAGGAAGGAAGGAAGGAAGGAAGGAAGGGCAGATCCTGGCTTCAAAGAGGCAAACCCAAAAGCCAAATCATAACAAAAAATGGAAGGTAGTGGGGGAAGGAATTTAGTGTTGGTTAGTTGGTTGCCAATTATCTAGGAAATGCTTGAAAACAGACTTGGAGGTCTTCTAGTCCAACCCACTGCTTAGGCAGGAAACCCTACACCAGTGTTTCCCAAAGTGTGGTACGCGTACCCCCACGGGTACGGGAAGAGTTTGGTGGGGGTACACGTTGCACCGGAGTTTAGTGGGGATCACGTGGGAATATCCACTGCACCGTGATTAGCTGCGCTCACAGAACAAAGAAAGAAATAGGCACGTATTGCAGTTTTTACATGGGAACTGGGGCCATCATACATCGTATCGCAACTCATTATGGCGGGAACTTCTGCGCATCCTTCGCGTAGCTCTGGTTCGACCATTTTAAAACTGCGGGAACATTAACAGTTAACGTTGAGCCTCGGAGCTGTTTAAAAGCCGGAGAATTGCAGTGTTATCTAACAGTTAGACAGTCTTGTGAGGCGTGACATGGCGTGAATATACTGCACTTCGTTATAGAGACAACTTACTTCTTTAATAGTTAGTTCCAGGTGCCTGTTATCGTGCTTTAGTAAGTTCCACTGATTTTGATTATATATATATAATCAATATATTTTGATTTTTATTAAAGCATGTTTTTTATGAGGGGTACTCAGCGTTACTCAGCAATTATAGAAGGGGTACACATATGTCAAAAGTTTAGGAAACACTGCCCTATACCACTTCAAACAAATGGTTATCCAATCTCTTCTTTAAAACATCCAGTGTTGGAACATTTACAACTTCTGGAGGCAAATTGTTCCAGTGATTAATTGTTCTAACCATCAGGAAATTTCTCCTTAGTTCTAGGTTGCTTCTCTCCTTGATTAGGTTCCACCCATTGCTTCTTGTCCTGCCCTCAGTTGCTTCGGAAAATAGCTTGACTCCCTCTTCTTTGTGGCAGCCCCTGAGATATTGGAACACTGCTATCATAACACTGCTATCTCCCCTAGTCCTTCTTTTCATTAAACTAGACATACCCAGTTCCTGCAACCATTCTTTAAATGTATAACTGAGCCATAGAGAACAATAATCTTACATGAAATTAATTCATTTAATTTCAATTGACTTGATTTTAACTAAAGTTATACTTCATTTGAATCAAGTCCTAGACATGCCTTATTTTCTAAAATTCAGTGCTTAACACTAAAATAGTGTTTCTGAATCTTACCAATTTAGATGTGTGGACTTCAACCCTTGAAATTCTCCAGCCAGCATGCATTGAAGTCCACACAACTTAAAGTTGATGAAATTGAGAAACGCTGCTCTTAAAAATGGTGCATCTTTGACTTTAACATCCTTGACATCCTTGACCAGACATCCTTGAGCAGACATCCTTGAGCAGAGACTCAAAAGATGTCAAATGATGTCTGTAGCCATGTGGTCAAAGTCCTCCTATTTTCATGCAAGTGTCATCCATAAATGTGTCACATATCTCATAGATAATCCTGGAAATTTTGGGCATCTTCTATTTATAAACAGATCTTCATATCTGTGTATTATTTCCTATAAGAATGTATCCCATACTTTATTTTAAAAACTATGTATTATATTTGCCATATTTTATATTGAAGCTGCTATTTTTTTCTTTTCAGTACAACAGCCATTAGTAAATCATTGCAAAAATAGACAAGGAAGGTCTGGTGTTACTTATTTTCTCATGCCATTCTTTCTTCATCCCTCCCCCTACTTCCCACAGATATATAATCCTAATTATAATACATGTGACTCAGTGTGTAAATTACAATATTCATGCCTGGAGATGGTCCAAAGGTCTAAAATACTAAGAACTTGAAAAAATGTGAACATACCATTCAAAAATAATAATAAAAAGCTAAGGAGGAAATAGAAGACCAGAATACATGTCCTCCAACACCTAGATAAACAAGGATTCATACCAGACAAACAATCAAAAAGAAAACAATACCCTCGTCAAGGAACTCCCAAGTAGAAAATCACATCCCAACCAAAACTGGCAAAGCAAGCTATTTTATATAAACAGGGAGAAAATCCAACACTCACTAGAACTATCAATGTTACCTAGCTGGGAAATGAAACATCTGCAAGTAAACAACCAAGCTCAGAGAGCATCAAGGATTCCACAAAAAATAATATTTCTGCATTTAAATAGAAAAGAAATTGAATCATATTGGCAGAGATGCAGTGAGAATAATGCTTATTAAAATACACATTTTGCAATATCCTAAGGCTGTTATATTCTGGGGAAAAGTAATTACCTATACTTTGAGACAGAGTTAATATTTTTAGAAGATATATGGATTATAGAGGTAATTGAGTCTCAGAAACAGACAACATTCTAGACTGGGATTTTTCAAAATTGTGACACACATACTCACACAAGTGAAAACATAAATTTGTGCACCACCACCCCACCTCAATTAATAATACTACTGTTTTCATTAGGGCAAGGGTTGAAGAAATAAATAAGAAACAAATACCATACCTTTAATAAGAAAAATTTAAGGAATATATTAAAGCAATAATAGGACCCTGAATATTTTTTCCATTTTCAGGGGGGGTGGGGGATGGAAAATGTGTTTTCTTGCCTCAGATTGTTGCAGCAAAACACTGAAAGACCATATATGATTGTGGCACTTTTTCTACCAGTACAGCCATGGTGAGATAATAATAGGAGTTAATGGTTTTGTTTGCTTCATAGCTATGACCCAGTGGCTGGAAATGACTAGAACTAGGGAAAATATTGGTCTTAGAAAATTCTATCAACTATGAATAATTCTAATAGAAGCATTGCAAGAGAAATATCAGGAACCTAAGAGAAAAATGATGAGGCTAGAGAAACGATATGGCTAAAACCAATTTTTGTAACCTGGTGGTATACATTCCCTTATATGCAAAGTGTTTTAGTAAATGTCCACAAATATTTTCAGATAATTTCCTTCCTGGGCCAAACAGATCTGACAACTAATATCCATGGCTTGGCTACGTTTCTTCTTGACTGCTGCAACATGCTCTCTGTCGGTGTATCCTCTTGGGCTTCTGCAAGAGCTTGCAGGGAATCTACAAAGAGATGGGGCTGGTGTTGCGACACCAAAATAATTCCACTCGTCTGTTTCCCATCACCACCAATGGATACCAGTTCTATTCTTGAAAAGCACCCAATAGCTGCAGTTAATACAAATAGTGTAGCAACAATAATAACCAGTACAAAATGGAGAGATGTACTGAGAGAGCTGCATTGATTGTCAGCTGTTTACCAGGCACAATTAAGAATATTGCAATTAAGAATTAAGAATATTTTAAGGCCCAAAATAGCTTAGGGTCTGATTAAGGAAGATACAGCTTCTCCCATTATTAATCCATCAAATGACACTCCTATTGCTCCTATTTTTGGCATGTGGGAGAGGACCTTTTTCCAAAGTTCTGTTTAGGTAATCTATAAAAGTGCTCCTTTCACTGGGCTTTCAACTGTTACATGCTTTTATTGTTTGCTTTCTCGTCCGTTTTATTTTGCACTTTATTTTGCACTTTTTCTATTCTATTTTTATTTTTAAATGACATTAGCCACACTGAGTGTTCCCCAGAGCAAATGCAAGTCAAAGAAATTAATAAGATTACAACATAATGGCACAAGACACTGTAGTGCAAACAGAGTAGTTTAAAACATCCGTATCCGCAGGTAATACATTATGTATGGCAGTACAAGAGTTAATAAAGGATTGTTTAATTGCTTTTATGTTTGAAAGGGGAAAAAAGTGGCTCCATCATTCAAGTCTTGTGATTTTAACAGTCTTTTTATTGCTTTCATGAGTCAGCTTCATAAAAATGACTTATGCTGTTATTTACCCAGCTTTACTCTGGTCCAGGCATCTTTTAGCCCCATACATAACTCTAGACGATTTTCTGACAATCCACAGCTATACTGCATCATCCCTATGCTACCTTTCTGCTTTTCTTGCACTCTGTTTGGGATTGTTTTTGAAAATCTGTGCAGGTTTCTTATTATCTTTTTTGGGATCCTTTCAAAGGACTTATTTATTGAAACGGAAGTCCAGGAATTATTGCAATATTTCATGACCTGATGCCAAAGTATTGCTTAAATAACTGTAACCGTCATTTTACCGTGTCCTGTCACTTCAGCCAGACTTTAATGAAGAACTGCAATAAGATCACTATCATTTCCTGTAATGGGAAGATAAAGTTTTGGCAGGTAAAATGGTAAAGTAGTGTGGTGACCAGTTTTCCATGTGCAAATGACAGAAGCTCCTGTCAAGCTCATAAGGTCAATTTACTTGTAATTACAGGCCTGTCTAGTTAATATTACTATATGCATCAGATATAGGTAGGTTGCCTTTAAGAAGGCTAGTAGTTGTTTAGTAAATTGTACTGAACACAGGAAGTTTGAGAGCCAAGCCAAAATGGCTCTCTTAAAGCTGACTACATAGTCTCCATCTCTTACTTAGATGAAAGGATCATGAATTAACTTTGATTCAATCTATCTCCACATCACCCATTTATCCATTATACACACAGAGAGAGAAAAACCTCTACGTATTCATCACTCTGTAATTATACCATTAAAAGCTAGTAGAGAATGACCTTAATTTATCACCATTTATCAAGAAAGATCTAATTAGCAGCCTGCCCCACATTTGTCTATGCTGCCGTGCAGAGGTGGTATTCAGCAGGTTCTGACCAGTTCTGGAGAACTGATAGCGAAAATTTTGAGGAATTTGGAGAACCGGTGGTAAAAATTCTGACTGGCCCCGCCCCCATCTATTCTCTGCCTCCCGAGTCCCATCTGATAGGGAGGAAATGGGGATTTTGCAGTAATTTTCCCCTGCAGTAGGGAGGGAATGGAGATTTTACATTATCCTTCCTCTGCCATGCCTACCAAGCCACACCCACCAAGCCATGCCATGCCCACCAAGCCATGCCCACAGAACCGGTAGTAAAAAAATTTGAATTCTACCATTGCTGCCGTGCCTCCCTCATTTTCCATCATAATTCAGAGTTCATTACTGTCACCATGCTCCCTGACTGGTTAAATGGTAATCATGTGATATGCTGGTGGAAGAATCCGAATTCAGGTAAATATCATCTTTTCAATGAAGAAAATATTACAATTAATGTGGAAGATTCCTGGCAGGGCCTCTGCAAAAGTATGACTCAATTCATCTGTGCCACATTTTCTTATTTGCTTACTTCAACATTCTTTTCCTATTTTTTAATTGAGTGTTCTCTTTGTTGCCTATTATTATATTGGCAGCTCTTTTTAAAAAGTAGTTTCTCTCTAATGCCTATGTGAATGATCAGAAGTTTGGAGGAATAATTTAGTGATTTGTTGCCATTTATCTCAGACTTATTTTCTATCTAAGAAATGCCCAATGAATTTTTAAAACTGGTTTTTTCATGCTTATTTTGCCCTTAAAAACAATTAGCCAAATCCTTACATGATGCCATTTGTAAAAAATTAAAATTAACTGAAACCTTCTATCTTAAACCAAAGCCCAGTGATGATATAAAATTTGACACTGCATTTGCTAATTATCATCATTTAGTTGTTTATGTAAAGAACAAAGTAATGAACAAATTACCTAATGACTGATGACAACTGTTTAATCAGATAATAACTCTTAAAACTGAAGACACATTCAAACAACCTCAGCTATTTGTATGATCATACCTATAAAATTCAGATACAAGGACAACTCTTCTGAAGAAATGCCTTCAGGCCAAAGAGACTTCAGAAATGGAAGTTCAAAATGTAGGATTGGCTTTTTATGGTTTGGACCCAAAAATCGATTAAAGGAATGCTCCCATACCATGTTGTCCATAGAGGCTCTTGAAACTGATCTAGATGTTGGGTGACCTACCAAATGGCAAAATCACACTATAACATTAGCATGGGAATAACAATTCACACTTCTTGAAAACAACATTGCTGCATGAGTATCCAGTCATCATCATTATCATCAATTTATTTATTTATTTATTTACTTACTTACTTACTTACTTACTTACTTACTATATGGCTGCCATTCTTAAAAACACAATTCTGAGTGGCTCACGATAGCAATAAATCACAAAACACAATAAAACCAATAAAACCAAAACCTGATCCCACAGGCATCCAACACAACCATCCCCAGACTACAACATGAAGGAAGACCAACTCTTTATGGACTTCCAGAAGGCTAAGAGGGTGGGGGCTATCAAATCCCAGGAGTAAATGCCTCTAATTCCAACAATGACTCCCGATTTGAGGGTATGTATCCTAATCGCTACCTGCAGAGAAGAGAAACAAAGATGAGTAGGGGACTGGAGGCTAAAACATACGAAGAACAGTTGCAGGAACTGGGTATGTCTAGTTTAATGAAAAGAAGGACTAGGGGAGACATGATAACTGTGTTCCAATATCTCAGGGGTTGCCACAAAGAAGAGGGAGTCAAGCTATACTCCAAAGCACCTGAGGGTAGAACAGGAAGCAATGGGTGAAAACTAATCAAAGAGAAGTAACTTAGAACTAAGGAGAAATCTCCTGACAGTTAGAACAATTAATAAGTGGAACAACTTTCCTCCAGAAGTTGTGAATGCTCCAACACTGGAAATTTTTAAGAAGATGTTGGATAACCATTTGTCTGAAGTGGTGTAGGGTTTCCTGCCTGGGCAGCGGGTTGGACTAGAAGACCTCCAAGGTCCCTTCCAACTCTGTCATTCTATGTTCTACCTGAATGGAACACCTTGGGAGTCAAGGGGTTTCCAACAAGCTCACAGCCACAATGTAGCCTTATGGACAAAACATTCTGTCAAACTTAATTTCTTAGTTGCTTTTAGAAATTGCTTTTTAAATGCGTTACAAGTATTAAGAATGTCCAATCAACAAGTCTGATAATAAATACCAGGTGAGTCTGCTTTAATACTTTGTTTTAAAGATAAGCTTAAAAACATTTTAAAAAATCTTTTGGGATGAATAAACAGCAAAGGGGTGATTAGAATTTGAGTTTTGAGAGTCATAAATGGATTAAGAGTTCAGATGGATTTGAAACAAGAGTTTGAAATTAATTATAATAATCCTTCCCGTGGGAAAATGCTGTTGCTTTGACTTTTTTTGTCTGCTGTCAGATGCAGATTGCCGCATAGAAATTGAAGTCTTCTTACAATTGCTGTGCCATATGAAAGGATAATGTCTGTTGAATGGGATGGCACTATAGAAAGTAAATAAATAGCAAAAGTAAATTATTGTCTTATCCAGATATTGAGGTTATAACATTTCCTTCATATTACACACAGTTTAGACCAAGTAAATCATTCTCAATATATAACAGGCTAATGGACACATTCAAAATGTATAAGATAGTAGAAAACAACTGTTTTGCCTGGATTTGTTCTTTCCATTATTGTTGTTGAACTGTGCTATTTTATTCAGCCACTTCTTTTTATTAAACATTTCATCCTTTCAATCTGTTGCATTTTGGTTTCAGAGCTAGATAGATAGGAGTTTAAACCTTAAAAAAAAAGAATTCAAAAGCAAATATCACATGACTCCACCACCACCCAATCATAGTCCTGAGTTCTTCTAAACCTATCACATTGCAGCACAGTACAAGACTGGACCATATTCATTCAAAAATAAACTATCTGTTCATTTGTACACTTAAAGATGAGATTAGCATTACCAGTTGAAAACATTGTCCAACTCTCCAATTTTTCATTGTGTAGAGGATAAATGGGTGGATGAAGTCCTGAAGGAAAGGAGGAGTAATTTTTAAAAGAACATTTATAGGTGGAAAAGACTGCCTTTAAAATTCAGTAATTAAAGCAGAATGACTGACAAAACAAAAATTTTGTCTGGAAACATCCTTACAGTTTTGTTTTGTTTTGTTTTTTTAATTAGATTTATATGCCACCCTTCTCCGGAGACTCAGGGTGGCTTATAATGCATTAAGTTCATAGGTTTGCAACCATAGAATATCCAAATCAGACATGATTTAAATAGCACTTTGGGGCATTTTTTTTCTCTGTCTCATGGATATTAGGAAACTGGGGAGGGGGGATCCTAAGCTGTGATATTGTCCAACATGATGGTTCTTAATTCTACAAGGATGGGTAGGCAGGATATTGGAGGTAGCTTTGGTCTCAGAATCTAATCTAGCAAATAAGCTCCTTTAATGTCAACTAAGATGATAGGGACTACTTGTTTTACAATCTTCCTTTGAATACTAAATTATCACAGCAGAAGACAACCAATTTGATAGGGAATGGAGGGACAAGTAGGAGCCACAGAAGAAAACAGAAATGGAATGGCTCTTTTCTGTATTTGGTCAATCTATGTATTCTGAAATAGCCACATACATTATAAAATAAAATGGGCATTGTTCAAAAAACATGAAACAGAAGTTATACTCCTGAGCATTTTGAAAAAAAAGAGGTGCATAGGACAGCATCAGTCAAAACATTTTTTAAAATTAAATTAGGATCACAGATCCATTTTATTGTTCAAAAAAACCTTATCTGACATTCTCTTAAGAGATTTGTCCATTTGTGCAGTGAGGTTACAATTTTGTAGCTAAAATTCATTCTGGATACAAAAATCAAATTGATAATCCCCACTGAAAGCTGGCTGTCGCTTTCCAAGACTCAGGAGGATATTCCAAAACTTCATTAAGCAAACCAAGATTTGTCATATTTAAAGCTTCAGCTCTTATACTCAAAGACACAAAATTCCAAATGTGATCTGGCACAAAAATGTTTATGCCTTCAAGAGAGCCACATATTAAACTTTTGAAAAAACAACTTTTCAAAGCAATTATATAGCTGTATTATTTCCTTTTAATTGTAATCTCTCTTCTCTCCTTTAATTGCATTGTGATCTCCAACAATATCTAGAAAAAATTATTTTCTCCTTAATGAGGTTTTATTTCAAATATCCATCTTCCTTGTCTGTGCTCAGTAGCAAATGTTGAAAAGCGTCACTTCCAAACACAGTGAAAATGTTGGCTTCACAACTCACATCTCATTCATCCAACGCACCATGGAAGCCCCTGCTTTCCCATTTATTCTTCCTTTTTTAAAAAAAGAATCATTTTATACATCTGCAGTGATCCTTTGATATTTTAACCCAAATTTCTATACCATTACGCTTCTGCCCTTTGTCCTCTTCCTTTCTGTTTAGCACCACTTCAGCTACTATCTTCCTAGTCAGGATTTTGGGGAACTTCCAGACTGAAAAAAAATGCTTGGTCCAACTGCTAAGATATGAAAACTCTCAGAATCATTTTTACATGCTACAGCTGTTACAATCACTTCTTGTATATCATTCAACACTCATTTTTACTTAGCATCTTTGGCTTAATCAGATATTTGTTTCAATTGCTTTTCTAAAAAATGCTCCTTGACTGTTATGTTTTACCATTTCCCAGCCAAATTATTTCCAGTTATAGCATTTATATTATCCAATTACAAATAACAATATTTGTCATCAACAAAAAAGGAAAGTACAAGATATTGTGACAGTTTATATTTACCCTCAGCCAATGGTCAGACTTCTCTTTCACACCCCTATTAAGGACAAAATAGGGAGGGAGACAAAATATTTACTATCAACATTAATATATACTTAATATTTATAAATATTAAAATATATAAAATAGTTACTTATCTTCAGGATAAGATATAGTAACAGAATCTGACAAGCCTGATTGTGCTTTACTTCTTCTCTCATGCCTAGTAAATCAAGGAACAGCCTTCCTGACTCTCTTCCAAATAGTACTTTTCTTCACAGGATGTAAGGAATGTTTTAGCTCTCTTTGCTTATGTAACAATTCTTACCTATTTCCACCTATTTCATCACCTATTTCATCACCCAATTCTCTACACAACCAGGGGTGAAATGCTACTGGTTTGCACTGGTTCTGGCGAACTAGTAGTGATAAAAACTACCGGTTCAGGCAAACTGGTAGTGATAAAAACTACCAGTTCTCGTGAACTGGTAGTGATAAAAACTACCAGTTCAGACAAACTGGTAGTGATAAAAACTACCGGTTCTGGCGAACTGGTAGTTAAAAAAAGACACCGGTTCATCCAAACTGGTATTTCTGACTATCAGCTGTGCAGCACAGTTTATATTTGTTAGAATGCAGGAAATCCTGCTTTCTAGTTAAGCTAAATCATGTGGTACAATTGTCCCCCCCCCCAGTTGTTCTACTTAGCTTCCCAAACCTCCTTTTTCCATGTGAAGTGCGTGTTTGGCACACACTGTGCATGTGCATGTGTTCAGCGTGCTTTTGGTGCACACCGTGCATGCACAGGCACTGAACCAGTGGCAATCTGTGGAGGATTTCACCATGGCACACAACCTACCATTTGTTAAAATAGAGAGTCATACTTTCTCTTCCCAGCATACTTAATGATATCAGTGGTGGAGATTTGAAGAGATAATCTCATCCCCTGCCACCATCTTTCTCTTAGAATAAGAGGGAAAGGCATGGTTCCTAAACCACTTTTCTAAGAAGTCACTCTTCTTGATCCCTTAGACAGGAAAGATGGAGTGAAGTGAAGAGAGGGTGTGAGGTGTCTAATTTTGCCTATATTCCTACATGAATGAGAGCAGAATTGATTTCTGCTGACTTGCTCATAGTTATCAATTGTCCCTTAATGAGAAAAGAGCAAGGCACCATCAAATCTAATAATGGTTTGCACTGATGGGAAAGTCCTTTCAAACTGGTTGGGTCAGTTCTGCATGCTAAAGGGAGCTGTAAGAGAAGACTAGCAGAGCCAGGGGAGGAGTAAAAAGAGGCATCAGTTTAGAATGGTTTCATAACCACAAGCAAACTAAGTTCTATCCCCTTAAAACTGTTGATCCTTACCTAGTTCCTACCAGGTGTTAAAGGTTAGTCTGAGAAGATTCTTGTGCATAGGCTTTTAGCAATAAATCGGTTTATTTGAACCTTCAAAGTGTGAAGGTTCACACCTGATAGTAGCCATCTCTTAGTTAGGCTGAAGCAGCTGCTTCTAGGAGCAGATCTAGGGCACCATGAAAGGCTGACAAATAGCTAAATATTAATAATTCATTGCTGTATTTTTGCTGGAGGAAGGATGCTTGGGTAAACCTTTGCCTTATAAACTAAAATAATCTGGCTCCTTTTCTATAGTAGACATTTTGACCAGAGAGGCTAGGTTTCTCAGTACCAAGCAGCAGATGATTTAAGCCAACACTAATCTTCCAGAATTCTGCATTTGGAATTCTACCCCTCAACATGTTGAACCATAATGATGGAGCTAAAAACATACAGTAATTCCAAGTTTTGTTTTACTTGTGCAGATCATATAGTGGCTGTAAGATAAGTACAGGAATAAATAAGGAATAAGGATCCATCTGAATAAATGCTATTGCCATTTATTGTCTAACACCTCTTTCATATAGAGATGAATGGCAAGTAGTTTGTACTTTATACACAGGCCCTGGAATCTCCACTTTAAAAAGTTAAATGGCAGACCCAGGAAAGATTTTTACTGGAGTCCTCAGAATGAACCTTCTAGACAGAACAGATGATGCTGGTTTAATAGTTGTTGTTGCTGTTGTTGTTTAGGATCTTATCTTTCATCTGACATTTCATCATATTAAAACTTTACATCTCTCTTTTCCCCTTCAGCAAGTCATGAACCAATAACATAAAGAATGCAGCTGTTATAAAATATAACTACTCCAATGCATGTAATTTTCTTCCCAAAGGAAAGAAAAATCTACTTCTTGAGCAACAGATGTGCCTGTAGCTACAATAGCCTATATTTCAGTTGAGTCTCTGCTTTTCTTCAGTCACTTTCAAAAACTCCTGGGAAGACATCAGAGGATTCCAAGGGAAGAACATAAGAAATATTTGAGTTCTCCAAAGTCTTAAAACAAAGTTCAGCCGAATACATTTGTCCAATAGGATACGTCTGGATTTATTTCCTTCTTTAACAGATTTTGTAAGTGGACAATCAATGGATACATAATTAAAACTCTCTATATAGTCTGCCACAGAAGACCCAAATGTCCATTGCTAATGAAGACATTCCTATTCTTTCAGTGAAGGTATAAAGTGACTATATATAGAAGCTAACTCTTTCAAAGGTTAGTTATTCATCAGTGGGAAAGCATACAGTCTAAATTGCAAAGATTGTCTAATTACAATGTTGTCCAGACCATTAGTGAACTCTATGGACTGAGGCACTGCTATTTCATATGCCAAGCAATTATATGTGTGTCTCTTTGGAAGACAATCCTGGTGTTTCCAATGGATTCAGGTTAAGTATATGTAGGATTTCAGCCTAGATTTGAAATCAATTTCCTATAGGACCCACATAGTCATCTTACCCATAAGTAAGAATGCAGGGATATGCCTGTTCTGCACTATCTACTTCTGTATACCGTGTTTCCCTGAAAATAAGACCCTGTCATATTTTGAACCCTGAAATAAGTGCTTGGTCTTACTGCCATGCGCTCAAAAGCTCGATTGGGCTTATTATCAGGAGATGTCTTATTTTGGTGGAATCAGGGTACTTTTCCTGTTAAATTATGCAACTTTCTAGTGCACAGGACATGAAATGATGGTCTTAAGTTACAGGAAGCAGACTTCAGTTGAATGTGAAGAAAACATCCTAGTGGTAAGATGGACAAACTGATGAATCAATTACTTAGGATGATGGTAGATTCTCCTTCCATCAAATGTGTTCAAACAGAGTCTAGATAGTAATCTGTTAGGGACCATTTGGTTTATTTCTTCATTGAGCAGAAAATTGAACCTGGTAGCTTAAATGGTCCTTTCCAACTCAAAGATTCGATATTGTGTGATTTTCCAGGATTCCACACCACCTAATTACCTAGGTAGAAAACACTCAGTAACAGATTTCAAACAGTGAAAGGTTCCTGGAATGATAACAGAGCCATGGGGACGGGGGAATGTCATGAAGTGTCCTCTTGCATGACAGAAATGGGAGCAGAGGGAAACAATAGCAGCTTTAAGCTTTTGAAGTGTAACACTTTAAAAAATAGTGTTACACTATTTCTGCTCAATATGGAGCAGAAATATCTTTTTTTAGAAAATGAAAGCTTGCTGTTTAATAGTTAGGATCTTAACAATTAAAGTGGGGACATTTAACACAACTAATTTGCTCAAACTGAACAGCTGAACCAATGGATAGAAGCTTTAAAGTGAGCCATACAAACTGGAACTAAGAGTGATTTCCGGAGTGTAAAAGCTATTACATAGAGGAATGGCCTCCTTCTGAAGAAGTGGGTGCTCCAGCACTGGAGGTCTTCAAAGAAAAGATTGGACAGCCATTTGCCCAGGGTGGTGTGAGGATTCCTGCACTAGTCAGGGGTTGGACTGGAAGACCGCCAAGGTCCTCTTCAACCCTATGACTCTATGTTCAAACTGAACATCATTTAGTAAATGATTGAATGGGAGGTTTCACATTTGTCATAAGAAAGGCAGGATACAGATGTAATAAACGCATCATGTCAATGTATGGAAAGTCCACTACAGGAGAACAAATCAGTTTTTATGGCACATGCACATCATTTACTTGAATATGTTATTCTTTATTAGCAGCTGCTGATTGCATTGAGCTAGTTTTGTGGGATAGCATGGCATTTCCAATAACTTGAATATTCTGTCTCTGGCACATGCAGATCATTGCTTGTATGGTTTCAACAGACCTTAGCCAGTGGGCTTCTATATATGTGAGCCAGCCAGATCATAGTGTTTATCTCAAAAGGGACTATGTACATAAACACTGGGGTAGTCAATAACATCATATTCAGCTTCAGAGTAATACAGAGAAGAAAAAGACTTTTGGCCCTGATTTTGTGGTAGGACAATTATACCGATCTGGAAACTGTTGCAATTTCCACCTCCCCAGCTCCCTTTTTCTAAACTCTTAAATATTTCACTATACCAAAGCCATTCTCATCATGACTTTTCTGAAATTGCTTATTTTTCAGATCAGTGGAGAGGGATACAGAAGCGTCTCAGATCATTACAGAACATGAAGATCCTTGCACTTCTCACTATATTACAAGTGACAGCCATACCCAGTTGAGCCCTCAACATTCCAGTCAGCAAAGAGAGTAACTATAAAAGGGCTTCACTACAACTTTCAAACTTAAAAATGCCTTCTGACTTAGACATAATAAAAAATCAATCCCATCTGTTTCAATCCCAGGACATATGGCAATGCCACAGATAGATTTTTGTGTCATTATATCTAATAGCAAACAGAGCCATAGATACATAATTTTCACTTTGACAGTACAAGACAAGGAAGCCATGTTCTCAAATGTTAGCAATAATGCTCTGAGAAGAAGGGCTCTCCAAGTTTGCCATTTCTTTGACAGTAGTGTCTCCAAGGGGATCTCAACCCCAAGCATCTTGGCTTGAAGAGCAGATAAGTGGTCATAAAGGCTTCATGGGTTCTTGCAGCTTGATTCTTATCAGAAGATATGACAATCTCCTTTCAATTTTATAGACTAGAATTCTTCTTTGGCCATGTGTGATTGAACACACAAGGAATTTGTCTTTGGTGCATAAGCTCTCAGTGTACATAAAAGATATAAGTGATAAATCATGATAATAGTCATCATAAATACATTCATCATGAATCATAAGATACAACACTTAGTGATAGTCATACGATACTAAATAAGCAATCAAAACCATACTAGGAAATTAAAACAGTATAAATCGTAAAGGTACATGCAACAAGGTGATAGTCATAAGTAGAAAAGAAGATAGGTAATAGGAAATTCAATTCTATTTCATTGTTATTGTATTTTATAAATAAAATAAGGCAAGCATCACACTTTGCTTTTAATATGTAATATCTTTCAGGTAATATTTAAATACTGCATGATTATTTGAATTTATAATTCTTATGAAATTTTCTTTATTATTATAAACTGTATTGTAACAGAGAAATAAATAAATGCATAAACTATTACCTATGCTGCAGGATACTACCACACTATCCTGTCTCCCTTTTGAATAATCAGTAGCAAAGCAGCAGCAAAGCCATAAAACACTGCTTTATTTGTGAGCATCTGACCATGCATTTTAAAGTTAATTATCTTTCAATTGAATATATGTGGACTCCCTACAGTGTTGCCTAAATATACATTATGCAGTTTCTATATTCCTTTCCCCTTCCTACTTAAAGTTAAGTAAGGGATTAATTACACTGATGTGCAATTTCTCTTGGATTGGCAGTATCTGTCTCTTCAGCATCTCCCTCTTCAGCCTCCCTGGAAGCTATTTGTACCAGTAAATCCTATACTTAAATGTCCGTCTTCTTTCTTCAGTAGTTTTTGGATCTCCAACCAGCTGCTCTTCAGGAATCTTGACCCAGCCTCTCTAGGAACCAATTGGCCTTCAACAGCCAACACTGTCCAATATCCACTTTGACTTGCCAGTCAATTCGCTCCATTTCTCTTTTAAATCTCCATCATTCTCATCTCCTTTTCCAATAAGCAAGTTACTGTTTATTTCTATTTCTGTGAGAAAGTGTCCTATTTCTCTAATATTTGCTATCAATTAAAAAAAAGGATAATGTATATGTTTGGATGAGTATAGGATAGGATGACAGACAATCTCAAGATGTGGCATACTTTCATATAAACATTACAATATGTCAACAGAACAATGAAACAATTATATTGAACAGAGATTCATGTAGAAGGAAAAATTACCTTCAAGCAAAATCTAGATCATCTAGAGATCAGCTAACTGAATATAAGCAGAAAACTGATTTAATTAATTAGACTGCAACTCAAAGACTTTGAGAGAATGACCTGAATGGAAAATTAATGGATTAATTTCAATGGAATGTTAACACAATAAGGACATAATAATGTTTGTTTGCAAATTCTATACAGTGTGACATCATTCATCCTTATTTGGGGAGGGACATGACCATTTGTTTAACTGTCTACATAAGCAAACTATTTAGGTTAAAGGAAATCAAAAGTATTCAAGTTTGCACTTTTCATTATTTTAAAAGTTGATGTCTCTGTTTTTCCTTCCTTTATACATATTCTCTCAGTAAGGCAAAATGAGGTAAACATAGATTAATCACATCAATTTCACCAGATTTTGCCTTGAAATATTATTTAGACCAGAGGTGTCAAACTTGATTTCATTGAGGGCCACATCAGGGGTATGTTTGAATTCAGGTGGCCAGGGGGCGTGCCCAGTTCTACATCACTCATTGAAGCTCCGTTTTTGGCCACGATGGCCTACCCGTGCTCTGTTTTCAGTCGCAATGGCCTCCTGCAGCCCTCAGCCAGCAAAAAATGGAGCTCAAGGAGGCCGTGTGCAGCCTGCCTGAACTTTGTTTTCACTGGCAGAGGGTTGCAGGAGGTCATCACGGCCAAAAACAGAGTGGCCCTCCCAAGTTCCATTTTCACTGACAGAGGCCCCGCCAACCGGTCCTTCACTGTTTCCAGGGTGGACCTGCGAGCCAGATCTAAGCACTCTGTGGGCCAGATCTCGCCCACATGCCTTGAGTTTGACATCCCTGCCATAGATTGGGAGGGAGTTTTATAATTACAAGAAATAAGCAAAACACCACCAATAGTGTTTAGAACAGAACAAAAGTGAGTAATGTTCAACTGAGCAAAGTATTACAAAATATATCAGGACTTTATAAATAGAATGGCTTGGAGCAAAGCAAGCAACAGTTATGGAAGAAGAGAGGAAGAGGATAATTACTTAGGCTTAGCAAGTTGTAGAGCAAACACATTGGTTTCTAATAGAGATTCCTACAATTAGGAATTTTGCAACTTTCTTAGTTGTTTCAGTGTGGTGATCTTGCAGCAACTAATTTACAATTGCTGTTTGTAATTAATAGTTGAGAAATTTACTGATTAGTGGATCAATGACATAACAATGTAAGGTATGACATAAATGGCAGTCTAGAAACCTGTGTGCCAATCTTGAGTGAGGTACCTATAATGACCACTGAGGGTAGAACATCAAATTGTGCCAATGTGAATTGCCTTCTATACGGATCATGGCAGATATGCTAAAATAACTAGGACTGTAAAAAGGAGCACATGTGAGCTTGTAGCAGTCAGATATTTGTGGTGGCCAAGAAAATGAAGTGACGCATTTGTACATACCATTACCAGGTACATCATCCCCAATATCCCCAAAGTGAAGGCAACAATAACAGCAAGACACTTTATACCAAATAGAACTGTGATACAATTTCATTAGACGTTACAAAATTCCAGTACATATTGTATATATCTCTATGGATAGTAACAAAAACTATTTGATTCTCTGCAAATATTACATTTTTGTCCCCCAAAAATGTAAGCAAAGGATTAGAGTTTTTCTTCTTAATAATAGCTGTAATTTGTTGCGATTACCAACACCAACATATTTTATCGAAATTTGATTTAACAAACCAGAGGCCATAGTTCATGTGCATACTTGACATAAAACTTCAGGGAAAAACTCATTCTTTATCTGCTTTAAAAACATATTTATACTACTTTCCAAATTCATGTTACATATGTTAAAGCTGAGATACACATATGGAAATACTTATGATAACAAGACTTGAGTAGATGGTTTCCATTCATTCAAATGCTTCAGCTTTCATTTCCTTGCTGGACCTGTATGATATTATTATAACCAATGTATGATTATTGTGTGTGTAGATGCTTGTAAGAACAAAATAGAATCTAGCCTTTTAAGTGGTTTATCGCCATACAAAGTATTTATTGTGCACTATGAAAACATCAGGCCATTACATATAACGGTGAGTCAAAGGGAGGGAAAGAGCAATAGGGGTGGAAAGTAATGGTTCAATAGAAATTACTACCAAGAAACTTAAGCTGACGAAAAGGTCTAATCTTGTTAACTTCACAGCAGCAGGTCCATTGATCGGGGGAGGGTGAGAGCATTTAATTCTAAATGTTCCCATGGCTTTTACTGATGTAGAAAATGTTGTGTGGTATGAGTTATTCTATGCAGTAAAAGGCTGCATAGTAAAGAATAGAAATGTTTGGATAAACTTGTGATTTTTACTTCAGCTCTGCTTCTTATTTTCATTTCCCTTCTTTTCTTTCTCCTTCCCTTTATTGAAGCAACTGCCCCGCTTAAAGAATTACGCCATCTTCACATGAACAAACGTGTTTATATTACAGTTCAGACAGTACCAATATTCACAAGGAGATAGGAAAAAGTACATTATTCTGTGCAATCATACCGTGTGAGAAAAAAGAACGAAAAAAAGGGGCGGAAAAGAGGGAGGTTAAAGGAATCTTCCAGAACTTTATCAACCACCTAATTTATGCATATGGACAAAGTACTACTTTATTAATATCCTACAATTAACCCTTCCTTGTGTGCCTAGAGTGGCTTAGCCTAATAGAAAAATCCTCTTCTTATTTGTATCCCCTGCTTGGAGAGATTGCATCTATGTTTAGTAAAGGTGTGTCAAACTATTAAAAACACTTTATTGCTATTTTGCTATCATAGTAATTTTCCTATAAGAGAAATAGGGGTAATTTCAACCTACTTACCTACCTCTTTCTCTTTCTATCTTATCTTATCTTATCTTATCTTATCTTATCTTATCTTATCTTATCTTTTATCTTATCTTATCTTATCTTATCTTATCTCTTTGTACCTGATACTCTACAGGCACCTAACAGATATGTCAACCGGCATCTACCATTCTGTATATATAGACATATACACATATATATAGAATGGTAGGGCCTTGTATTACAATGTTCCATCTTCCATCTTGATGGCTTTGATCTTCTCTTTCCCATTCAGGTGCCACTGTGGTTCACCTGCAAATCCAGTATAAGGCAATGGATGCAAAGATGTAGACAGGTGGTATAAATTACTTAGGCTTAGGCCATCAAATCACAATTATATTTGACATGAAGTAAATTCTAAGTTAATTTTTATATTATGTTTTGGATTGTATCTATTTCTCATGCGTTGATCACTATAAAGCATTTGATCATGCTTTATGGTCAGTTCACAAATCAGCTATCATCTCTAGCTCTATCTGTAATAAATTACTATTTATGTTCCATGCCAGGGTTGTCAAACTCAATTTCATTGAGGACTGCATCAGGATTGTGTTTGACCTCGGGGGGCTGGGGTGGGCATAGCCAGGGTGGATGTGGCTAGCTTGACGTCACTCATGTCAGGGGCACCTGTGGTGGCCCAAGCATTCTGCCAGAGAAAACGGGCTCTTGAGCTAAATTTTCGGCTGCAACAATCCTACAATCCTCTACCAGCAAAAATAGAGCTCAGGAGGGCCAAACAAGCCATCCTCCCCCCCAGCTCCATTTTCACTAGCAGAGGCACCTCAATCCAGTCCTTCACTGTTTTCAGGGTGGCCCTGTGGACCAGATCTAAACACCCCATGGATCAGATCTGGCCCTGGCCCTTGAGTTTGACATCCTTCTATGTGTATCCTACATCAAAAAAAAAGTGCTAGTTAAGAATGTTTCTCAATAGAAGAATTGGGAATTGGCCTATTTATTCAGGAGTTGTAATCTCTTTGAGTAAACTTCGACACACACATGGTTTGGGCTTAGTCCTGTATTTCACTAATATTTCTTTGCAAAAAGAAATAAACTTTAAAATGTAATTTTGGGTTGTATGCTAAAACTTGGAATTTATAAAGAAATTTGGACTTATTAGTCATGAGTGAAGTTAAGAAGAGGGTTTTATTTAGTTGGAAAGAAATTATTGCTCTGGCCTTAAAATCCTGGATTGAATATACTATAGGTGTTCATTTTTTGTGTAATTTATTCTTTTATTTAAGTGTATTTATTTTGTATCATTTTCTTATTAGCTTTTTTTTTAATTTGTTATTAAATATTTTGTGATTTTCTCCCTTTAATCTAGTAATGTACCAAATTTTAAACATTAAAAAGAATGTCCTTTAATGTTTGTGATAAGGGATTAGAAACAAGTGGATCTTCAACCCAGTTCTTTATTACACTTTCTATTTGCACTTCTGTTTATGATCAAAGTGATCAGTACATCTGAATTCTCAATAAGTAACAGAATTCCAGATCAGGTTTTTTTTTTAAATGCTACCAGTATTATTATTTGTAAACATCAATGAACCAGTTTTGAGTCAATGATCTGTTTTCACCAACCTGCTGGCAGTGAACATGGGAAAGTGGAGACAATGAGTATAAGCAGGCTATGGGCTGTATAGCTCAAGACAATCATTTGATAGATCTCCAAGGAACACTGTGCACCATGGTCTCCAATTTGAGACCATGCATATTTTAGATAATCTACCAGGCATTAGCTTAATGATGGGTAAATAATGTGAGCTACCATAAGTCATTCTAGCTGACTCTGGCTTTATTTTATATATTTCTTTCTAATTGTTAGATATGCTAACAAAAAACTTTCGCTTTTAACTCTTAAGGGTAGAAAGACAGATCTAGGGGAAACCAAGTGCTAGCAAAACCTATAACTGTCAAAGTGTGTGTGAGTGGCAGGTTTATAAATATATTAGACAACTTATGAGTCCTTGGGTCATCCTTTCAGAGATATTTCCTTACCTAAACAGAGAAACAAAATGACCATGGGTGTGCAAAAAAGCATGGGGAGCAACTTTGAACTTCCTGCTGGTTTCCACATTAATTTTCCTTGTAGCAAATTGGCAGGGAGCATTTGAACACATAACTGTAGCACTGAAGCAGCCATAACTTTGCTAAATTTCAGTCCTAAAAATCATGGGTCCTGGATTTTGGATGCATTCTGTAAGTTAGCCCATTTGAGGTACACTGATTCAAAAATTGTTGCCCTGAAATGCACCATTTCATCCAATTGAAAGTTAGAAACAAGAGTTTTAGTAATAGATAGATGATAGATAGATAGATAGATAGATAGATAGATAGATAGATAGATAGATAGATAGATAGATAGATAGATAGATGATAGATAGATAGATAGAATGAACTAAGGAAAGCAAGGAATGACAATTGATCAGTTCTGAAGTATTAAGGAAACCTTTTTTCAACCCTTTTAAAGTTATTTCATAAATATTAATTAAATTTGTTTAAATGTTAACAAAATTATTGTGCTGTTCACTAGAGAGATATAGACGGTCAGGCAGACAGATAAAGGTATAGCAGAGAGAAAAAGATTCAGATTGGGTAAGGGCTTTGTGGTGGCAATAAAACCAATGTGTCTTTTAGAGATATTCCTGATTAATGGGATTTTGCAGAACAAAAGAAAAATAAGAAAAGGACACACACACCAACAATAAGGATTTGACAGGTGACCTTGTTAGACTGAAGCCAATTTGGCAAAGGGGCAGGGAGGTATGTCTTTATAAACTGTATCCTTGTGTGGAATAAATGTCTTCTCACCTCTGACTCTGAACATGATCAAATATTGTCAATATCTCAATATTCAACCTCACTGCACTTTGTGGAGCTGCCTTCTGTAGGATCAAATGAAGCAAATGCCCTCAGGGATAGTTGGTGGTATGGATCACAACCTATCTCCAACATGTGACAGTAGTGATCCCAAAGTGCATTTAGATTTCTTTGATTTTCTTTAAGAGTGCTCCGCGGTTGCATTTTGCCCTCTTGGATAGATTTTTTTAGAGCAATGATTAGTGGAGATGGTAGAAATGAAGCACTTGTTGATTGATGACATTGTTTCTACCGATCCATTGTCCTCATCTATTATATGTGACATTTATAAAAAAAAAAACTGTGATGTTGAATTCATCGGCTTACAGCTGAAAAAATCCCATGTAATGAGAGATATTTTTCTCCAGCATTTTCTGTTATTACAGTCTCATCATCACAAAGGAGAATGAACGCTTCTAGAAATATTTCATGTTTTTCCTTATAGGGATGGTCAACCTTTTTCCTGTGCTAATGTTAAGTATGCTTAGTTATTTTTCACAGCTCCTCTTTCTTGTGCTTAACCAAATCAGCATTCATTGTTTCATTTAGTCTAGAGCATCTAAGAATGTTGGAAAAATAAAATATAATTATATGATCTCTTCTGCTGTTCTGCTATGTTGTTGAAATAGAGCCCACCAATAATAAATTGCATTTCCCAGTACATGAATAAACGATGATGGAGACATGCATGCTCTTAAATCTTCTAAACTACAGGAGTCCCAAATAATTAAATGATGATTTCCAAAAGTATAAAAGCTTTATATACCTTAGAAATTAGATTCATAGAACAGGTCCACAAATCTCTACCATTTCTCATTATTTAAGGGTCATCTGAATTCACCCTATTCTTTCTCCCTTGATTAAGCAGAAATGGTAAAGACGTAAGTTTAGATGACATGAAAGTAGTGCATCAACCTACGATCAAAAGGTTATTTATGACATCACCACATAACTTAGCTAAGACCTCAAAAAAGAAAAATTCTACTGCTAGCCTTAGCATACAGAAGAGGTCAACAGAAATCAGAAAATGAAAATAACTGATTCATCCAAATGTTCTTCTTTGCTGATCTCTATGCCCAGATGAGAGATCCTTTGGATAGTCAGAAACAGGTAGTCCTCGACGTACGACAGTAATTGAGCCCCAAATTTATGTTTCTAAATGAGACATTTGTTAAGTGAGATTTGCCCCATTTTACAACCTTTCTTGCCACAGTTGTTAAGTAAATCATTGAAGTTGTTATGATAATAACCTGGTTGTTAAGTGAATCTTGCTTCCCCAATGCCTTTGCTTGTCAGAAGGTCGCAAAAGGTGTTCAAATGTTCTGGGGACACTGTAATTGTCATAAAAATGAACCACTTGTCAAGCATACAAATCTTGGTCATATGATCATAAGGATGCTGCAATAGACATGCAAGTGTGAAAAATGTTCATAAGTCACTTTTTTCAGTGATGTTGTCATTTTGAACAATCACTAAATGAACTGTTGTAAGTCAAGGACTATCTAATTACAGCTTTAATAATTAATATTAGTGCCCTATCTTGTACCTGAGAAATAATGTAGCTGTCAACCAGTATATATCTGTCAGTACAAGAATTATGGAATCAGCTTCTATGTTCCATGCAGAACAGCAAGCCTACCAATCTAAAATTCTTCTCCTGGATCTACATAATTGGAAAGGCAATATAGAATAGAATAGAATTCTTTATTGGCCAAGTGTGATTGGACACACAAGGAATTTGTCTTGATGCATATGCTCTCAGTGTACATAAAAGAAAAGATACATTCATCAAGAATCATAAGGTACAACACTTAATGATAGTCATAGGGTACAAATAAATCAATCAAATCATATTAAGAAACAGCCAATATAAATTGTAAGGATACCATCAACAAGGTTACAGTCATACAGCCATAAGTGGGAGGAGATGGGTGATAGGAATGATGAGAAGATTAATAGTAGTGCAGACTTAGTAACTAGTTTGACAGTGTTGAGGTAATTATTTGTTTAGCAAAGTGATGGCATGTGGGAAAAAACTGTTCTTATGTCTAGTTGTTCTGGTGTGCAGTGCTCCATAGCGTCGTTTTGAGGGTAGGAGTTGAAACAGTTTATGTCCAGGATGTGAGGGGTCTGTAAATATTTTCACAGCCCTCTTTTTGACTTGTGCAGTATACAGGTCCTCAATGGAAGGCAGGTTGGTAGTAATTGTTTTTTCTGCAGTTCTAAATTTATATATATATAAATTTTATATTGCTCCTGGAAACACGAAGCCGAGAACACCAGCCTGAAGATGACGAATGAGACTTCGTTGAAACGTCACCAAGACACTTCCAATTTTACGCGGGAGAAGACCCGAATAACCAAGGACCTACATATAAACACCCGCGAAAACCTCAGAAAACATATATATATTGCTCCTGGAAGAACGAAGCCGAGAACACCAGCCTGAAGATGATGAATGAGACTTCGTCGAAACGTCGCCAAGATACTTCCAATTCTACGCGGGAGAAGACCCGAATAACCAAAGACCTATATATATATATATATATATATATATATATATATATATATATATATATATATATATATATATATTCTAAATATATGTTCCACATAACAGGGCTGATAGAAGCAGGACATAATATTACACAAGCCGTCTCTAGTTTTTCATTATTAGATCATCTTTCTCGATATTGACAAGATAGTATTTGTCTCACTTTTCATCTCACTTTTCAACTTTTCATCTTGTGTGTTTCATCTGAACCACTACATATTATTCACATTCTGATTTAGATGAAACCTTCATCAGGCTGCTTGAGACAAATATGTTTTTCCCTGATGACGTTTTTCTTCAGGCTAGAAGGTTAATACGAGAAGTTAGACTTTATTTGTAATATGAAAAGTTGGACTTTGGGAGGAGTAGATTGTTCCTGGATTGCTGTGATTAGATGGTTCACACCCTCTTATCATCATTTAAGCTCCTCCAGGCTTTCTGCTAAAGTGCCTAGCACCTGCTGCTCTGCCTGCAAAGGAGCACAGATGTGAATTGCTATGATAACTTGCCAATATCAGGCTTGCAATGCATGAGTCCCTGGATGACAGTGTTTACTAGATCCAAGTGTAATTTTAGAAGATGATAAACTGAATATTTGGCTGACACTGCAATAAATGTCTCCTAGAATGACATTTTAGCACCAACCTGGATGAACAGATTAAAAAAATAGGCAGTTGTTTGAACCATCTGCCCATCCCTTGGGAAGATACATATTTCAGTATTAAGTATACCCATTATCTGTAAAAGGCAACCACTTCAACCCCATTCTTAAGACCTTGAATAGCTGTCCTGAAATAGTATCATCTAGAGATTTTATGGACCTCTGTCACAATGATGTAGATGATCATCTCTGCCAGATGATGTAGAAAGTCCTGAAATCAAAACCAGACACTGTAATTCAGTATAAAGGTCTTAATGTGGGAGGAAAAGATCAAGATGATAATCTCAGGATCCTACATAAATTTTGTCCAAACTTGTTTTCCATATCAGACTAAGCTCAAGCATAAGTATGTGTCAAAATAATTACAGTTTCTCTTATTTCTTCTTCCTCTGCCATTTTCTCTGTGCTGGATTTTATATGGAAATTCCTCAGGGCTGGACTTTAGCCTTTTATAATCTTCGGTGGAGTTCACTGGAGAAATTTCCACAATTCATGCATTTTCACCTGAAGGACAAATATGTTTTTTAATATTAAGTTTACTTTGCAAAAGCCAAGATAACCAAGGTGGTACAGCATTTAAGGTATTGGTCTCACACCAGAAACACTCACGTCTATTCTCAGCCAAGAAAATTCCCCTGGTGGTTTAGAGCCATTCAGTTTCTCTCATTCAAGTTTACTTCTCAGGGTTGCTGCTTTGGTAATAAAAATGAAGGGATAGCTCCATGTAAACTACTTTGAGCAACTGGAGAAAAGCAGGGTATAAATTTAACAAATAAATAATAATAATTAAGTTAGGGATTAAAATCAAACATAAAGACCTTAGTCTTTTGCAAGTTAATTAAAAATATTGAGATATTAGCTTTAACAGAGTTCACTGCAAAGTCTAGAACAACTTTTTTCCTGTTGCTATATCTGCCAGATAGAGCTAGAGTTTATATGGTAAGGCACCACAAATCTTTTTGGTATAAATGTTAGTATTTATAAAATGTTTTACGTTTTCTTTAAAATTTTCTTACCCGTCTTGGCTATTCACTGAGTAGAAAAATAGGGTATTCATCAGATAAATAATTATCTACTTCAGTTCAATATGGTTTATGATCATGATGGACATTTCTATTGAGTTTATATAGCCTTTATAATGTTGGCTGGTTATCTTTCTGAGTCTACTTAGCAGAAGGCATGCCGACAACTCTGAGCCAATTCAAAATGTTTATTCTGTATAATTTGAGGATTCAGATTATTTGATTGATTTAATTCAGTTCTCTAAACATATTATCTTCCAAATGGAGGCATACCATTTAATTTGATAATTGTATCCAAATTATTCATTCAGTATGGAAAGTCAACTTTATTCAGGGTTTCAATCAAATTGTCTCGGATTCAAATCTCCAGAATAAATTTTTGCACAGCTGTTGTCTATTACCTTCCAAGTCTATTTACAGAAGGTGGTTCTTCACAATGAGTAATTCTGGTCTTGACTCAAAGAAGCTTATTACTGGGAACTGGGAAATATCTCTGGAACAATATTATCAGTAATACTGAGTCATTTCCATTTTTTGTAATTTCTTAGTATTGCTAGTGACTGTCCATACAGAACGTTGAGACAAATAAATTGTGGATATATATTTTGTCTGTCATTTCATATTAGTTGAAGCATCTTTGTAGCAATAAAAACATTACCTATATTCTAGTTTTAATTAATGTTGCATTACTCTTTCCAAATTGGAAGTCAAGTGGCATATTTCTTACAGCCTAAAATTCATGATGATTTAGATTCTGCCACAGATAAAAATATTTTATACTAAAGAATCACAGCTGCAAATTTAGTAACCTCTTACTTCCATCGATCTATGAAAAGGGATTTGAGATCAAAATATGCATAATCCAACTACTTTACAATACTTGTCCCTACCCAGACTGTGGTTCAAATCTTAATTAAAAATATGCAAACATTTAAACATCTATAGCAAATTCATTCTGGATCTAATGAAATACATGCTAATCATATATTTATGAAAATGTTGACAGCATGGTGTGATCATGAATTAATTATACAATATTACTCAATTCAAACAACAGACATGACATTGATGGTGTGTAGTTGGTTCACAAGAAAATAATTAATAAAAGAGCCTTTTATCTTCTATACTTAAGCAAAATATTAGCTGTCAGTATCTAGCTAAAGCAGGTTTATTATTATGTACACATATGATTTACAATTATCTAAGAACAAAATACATTGTGCTTTTATAAAATCACAGCTGGATTAGAACCTTGGTCAAAGTGAAGTAACTAATTTATCACTTTTATTTTCTGAATATTGAAAGGGAGGGGAGGGAAAAGATTTACTTTTATCATTGAAATGTTGATACGCCAGACTCTAAATCTGGCAATATATAGCTGATCAGGAAATGTCTTCCATTTCCTCAGAGCTTTTAGAAGTATACTAATTATTCCACAGCCTATGAATACAAATGTGTTGCACTACAGAAAAGATCATTCTGCCAGAGAAATAATAAAATGTACTGCGTATGTTGTGTTTGCGCGTGTGCAGCAGTCATGCTGTAATGCTTAAACAATGCAGTAAATTCTTGAACTTTTCTTAAACATTTCTTAATGTTTGATTTCATAATGCAGGTAGCTTGTTCCTGGACAGATGTGGACTAATTTGAGTGAATGTGCCCCATTGGGATCCCCAGGCAGTACAGTGTTCAAAGAACCATTATAGCTAATGGGTTGTTTCTAATTGTACTAATTTCCTCAGTAACATCTTGATAATAGACCCCAGCAAGGTAAAGTCTGCATCTTGGTTGTTCATAGACCTCTTGGATTCTGATAGCACTAAGAGATTGCTGTGAGGTTGAAGCACATAAATGTATAATGTGGTGGCCACGCAAATCAAAAGTATCATCTTCCAGCAAGTGCATCTACAAAGTTTGCCTTCAAGGATGTATCTCACTGTCTAGAATTGTAGCTGCATTTTATTTAAACAGCAGCCTTTTTCTCATTTTTCTATGCCATACTTGGAAGGAATGAACTCGCTTCTCTGTCAGCGCATAAAAGGCTATGCAATTGGGGTAATAATCCATCAGCTATAATATCTAGGCAATGAAGAATGGCACAGTTACTTGACCTCAGCCTATTATAATTTCCTTTTCTTTCTATAATAAAAGCAGAGGCAAACTCAGTATTATGGAAAAGGAGACAAACCTCTGAGGTAAATGCTGGGAGCAGGTAAGGAGGGTGAGGCATTGAAGGGTGCAGCCAAGTATGTCATTTGGCCATCATCCATTCCACCATCTGACCTGTCTCCTCCTTTCAAAGTTAAGCATTTCAGCCAGCCATGACACAATATTAAATTGCTCTGTAAATGGAATGGGAGAAACCAACATTTTCTTGCTCACTTCTTGTAATAAAATATATTTAGATAGGTGCAAAAATGCACCACCAAAGACTTCAGAGGTGCTCCCTGTTCATTGTTAAATGTGAACATGATTAGGTTTTGATAGAATGTGAATACTGAGTGATACCTGAGTCCAGGGGTGGGTTCTATTTACCTTTACTACCGGTTCGCATCGTGCCCGTGAGCCCACATGCAGAGAAGCTTCTGCCCATGCACAGATCACCTATGATGATGTCTGGGTCAGTGGGCGGAGCCTCCCACCAGTTTTACTACCAGTTCTTATGAACCAGTCTGAACTGGGGGCAACCCACCACTACTTGAGTCTAGTCGTGAGTGATAGGAAGTTGGGCCTTTTTGTCAATCCAACCATTTCTTCTGTGCATTTTATCTATTTTTTGAAAACCAAACAGCTAAACTCATGTAATAACTGTGAGAAGAGTGAGGTGTAGGCTTTATTTTTTAAAAAAATAGAACAATTATAAAACTACTTAGCTTTGCTTCGTTGACCCCACTTCTAAGAAAAAATCATTTTCATTCAAATTGCTTTAAATAAAAAAAGCTGTCAGATTTTTAGAAACCATAGATTATCCTCCTTCAATCTTGTTCACATGTATTGAATTACAATACTCATCAATCACAGCCACATAATTGTGGGGCTATTGGATGCATATATTGGAAGATACCGGTAATAGTAAAATACATTTAGGGCACACTGGTTAGAGTTGAGGCAAGTTGGTCCCGTACATTTAATGGGTACTAGGTTGAGGGAGAAAAGAAAGACAATATAATCTAATTTTAATTATCCTTTTTTTTTAAGAATACAGAATAATTAGGCTTTGTCGGTCAGTGGAAAAACATACATGGTGGTAAAGTTTATGGTATATTTTAAGTCTTGGCTATGTTTTAAAGTGTCAGAAGCAATATAATTTCACATTCTAGCTGTGCTAAATGCTCTTATCCACAATTTAGCAGCTAGGCCTATTTTTCTGCCCATCTTTGACTGAAGGGAAATTGTTGAAATGATTAGAGAGAAAAGATTCATCTGTTTCCAGTATGCCTTCCTTTTAGAATTAAAAAATCGGGGTAGAGGGAGGAATTCTCCATTTCATTAAAATAGCTCTACTTGCCTCCAGCTAACTGCTGATGAAAGTAACTCTGAAACTTATACCTAAAGGCAAAATAGATACTAAATTGTGATATCTTACAGATCAGCCCTTGCCAGGGGCTTGTCCATCTCTCATGATCAAGAAGTGCTACTTCATCCTTACTCAACGGACAGCCAGGAATGAGCAGAGCAGGATAATAAGGATAATAACCATTCTTTTTCCTGAGGCTCATTCCTACCCATGTCAAAAACAGGCTCAGCACCCTAGCTCAAGAGATTCCTTCATTAAAAGCAAGGAGGCATTCCGGACATATCATCATAAATGTAAGGCACTTTTTGTCTTTAAAAAAAAGGAAGAAAAGGGAAACTGAAGTAGATGTAATTTTGATGAGTATAGTTGATTGACAAATTGCTATAAAACAACTTGGTGCAAAGGTATAGCTCACTCCAACCTATAAGTTTACCCTAACTTAAGTAAAGACAAAGCAGATATGTGATAAGAAAAAATATAAGGGCAAGACATGTAACAAATATTGCTGTCAAATAATGTTTCTACAGTAGTGCAATGGGGGGAAATAGAATGGTTCTTTTCCATTTTTAATTGCAAACACATGCAGATAGAGAAAGAAGAAAAAAGCATTCAGATTTGCTTTTGCTAGAATCCATGGCAAAATTCTTTTATAGGTAGTCCTTGTTTAATGACAATAATTGGGACCAGCAACTCTATCACTAAGTGACATGGTCAAAAAGAATGTCACATGACTGTACTGATTTATGACAGCAATTGCAACAGTTTTAGTTGCCATTGTTAGACAAATCTGTCATGGTCCCCGTATGCCTCAGTAATGTGATTACCATCAGTGAACTTCCGCCAGTTCCCCCAGTGACTTCATTCATTGGAAGCTGGCACTGAATGTCACAAATGGCAATCATGTTACCCTGGAAACTACAATAGTCACACATATGAGGAACAGATGTAAATCCCCTCATTCAGCACCATTGTAACTTCAAATAATCACTGAATAATTGGTCACTGAATGATCTATATCCCTTCTTTAATTTATATATTCAACTGATCCAATACACAAGGTCATGACATAATTCAACATCTGTATCTCTCTACTCTGAGACTATAGGGCTGTGATGGAACACGTGCTGGAAGTGGCACGCAGAACCATTTCTCCAGGCATGCGAGCCATCGCCTGTTGTGCTTCCAGGTTCCGGCACACCAGCCAGCTAGTCTTCACACATATGGGAACACCAGAAACCAGAAGAGCAGCCACCTGGTGCTCTTCCAGTTTCCAGAAAGCGCATGCACACCATCCAGCTGGACTTCCGGTTTCTGGTGCACATGTGCGAGAAGACCAGCTGGCTGGTGCACATGCACTCGCCGGAAACCGGAAGATCATCGGTACCAAAAAGGTTTGCCAATACTTCTATAGGGGAAGATGGCCTGCATCACTATAGCACACAAACCAATGAAAGCCTTCCAAAACAACCTAAGTAATCTAAAAGAGTCAGCAGCTCCAGAAGAAAAAAAACAGGGGTCATTTTCCACATACAGTATCTGTAACAGCCACTATGTAAGATGAACAGGCAGAAGACTCATACAATGCATCCACAAACACCAACTAGAAATCAGAAGACATGATGAAAATTCCTTAATTTCACAACACATGGATAGACTTGACCACATTTTCAGCTGGGAAACAGAGCATTCTAGACCAAGCCAAGTCCAAAAATGCTAGAGAATTCCTGGAAGCCTGGCACTCTGACAAATTGCCATCAACAGGCACATCAAAATAAGTAATATCTACATATCACTCAAAAGAGACAATTTAAAGGCCAAAAAGGAAACAAAAAGTTCCAGTTTGTCATAAGCAATCAACATCCAGATCGGCACAGTTTAACACCAAGATTAACAGTGGACCAAAAATCAAGAAGTAAACAATATCCCAATCAAGAAACTACCAATGCAAATGAACAAACTAACAGCCTAATCAAGGAACCACCAAGACTACCCCCACTAACACTAGCAGGGCAAGGCATTAGTATACAAAATGAGAGCAAACCCACTTCCTTCTAGCACAGATGATATAACCTAGTTTGGTAATGAAACATCTGCAAGAAAACAATCAAGCATTAAGAGCAACAAGGTTCCCATGAAAGATGGACTGTTTTACCACCAGCTTCCTACCTGCAACCACTGAGCAGGCCTTAGATAGCTCCAAAACCTAAACGACTGTATACATTCATGTTACTCTGAAATGTAAAAGTTTCTGAATTCAATTCCTGGCAGACAGTTTGACCTCTTTAGGGTAACATCTGACTGCCCAGATGGGGAAACAGGTGCCTGTTTCCTGGTGGTCAGCATTCAATTGCTGATTGTTATGTGGGGGACCGGGGGAGAGAGAGAGAGAGAGAGAGAGAGAGAGAGAGAGAGAGAGAGAGAGAATATTATTAAAATATTATTTATTGTATAAATATTTTTTTAAACATTACTCAGCATACATGCACATAATGTAATAGTGTTTTCCTCCTACAAATGACCCATTTCTTGATAGAAAGCAAATAGGAAAAGAGATATACTGCATCATAGGACTGGGATGGTGAAACGATGGCAAATGTGCCCAAGGTGGCAGGAAGAGACCATGCGGTGTCACCCATTCCTCTTCCGGGTTTCTCATGTGCATGCACACACAGCAATCAGCTGGCCTTTGTGCATGCAGCAGTGCTGGAAACTGGCAGGAGCATGCTGTTTTCCAGCAGGAGCATGCACACCGGCCAGCTGATCATCGCATGCACATGCGTGGCAGTAACCAGAAGACTTGCTGGTTGGCACACATGCATGTGCTGGAAACTGGAAGTACTTTATCCGGCATGCACATGTCCCCTGGGCAGCTCCTCTTCCTGGTTGTGGCCCTGATGAGTGCTCACACACAAAGCGTGCATGCATGAAGTGCTCTCTTTCGGTGCCACCCACCCGCATTCACCATCACTACAATAGGCTCTGCCTATAATAAAGACAGTGAAATCTTGGCCAGAAGATGCTTCCCAACAATTTCAAGATTGTTTTGAGAACACAAATTGGGACATTTTTTACCACCCTGACCTAGAGGAGCATACTGCAGCTATTCTGTGCTATATCAAACACTGCACAGATACCATCACTGTGGATAAATGTATTAGGATCTATCCCAACCAGAAGTCCTGGTTGACCAAGGAAGTCCAGCACTTCTTGCGTGAGATGACCAAGGCCTTTAGGTCCAGTGATGGGGCAAAATACAGTGTTGCCAGAGCTAGTCTGAAGACAGGTATTCAGAAGGCCAAGACAGATTATAAGAGGAAGCTTGAGGATAATTTTTATAGTAATAACATGAGGCAGGTGTGGCGAGGGATTCAAGAAATTACCAACCAATGTCATCCCTGATGAGTGGGATGCTTCGTTGGCAGAGGAGCTGAATCATTTCTTTGCTCACTTTGAAGTGGAGATATCAGAGACAGTTAAAATATAGCCACCAGCCCATTGTAGCCCCCACCTCATTGTGGAAGAACAGGAGGTGAGGAGCATTCTGAGGGCTGTGGACCCTAGAAAGGCTACCGGTCCTGATGGTATCTCTGGCCAAGTGCTTAAAGGCTGTGCTGATCAGTTGGGCTGGAGTCTTTACCAGGGTCTTCAATTGGTCTTTATCCCAGTCCACTATTCCATCTTGTTTGAAGGCTTCCACCATTGTTCCTCTGCCAAAGAAGTTCCCTATCAATAACCTCAACAATTACAGTCCAGTGACACTCACTCCTATCATCATGAAGTGCTTTGAGAAATTGGACGGCTGGCACATCATTTCTGGTCTTCCACATACATTTGATAAACACCAGTTTGCATACAGAAGAAATAGATCTACAGATGATACTATAGCCATCACTCTTCACACTGCTCTGACTCATTTGGAACAGCAGGGGGGGTAGGCTATGTGAGGATGCTTTTTGTAGATTTTAGCTCTGCATTTAACACAATATTTCCACATAGACAAGTGTCTAAACTTATGGATCTTGGACTTTCTTATTCAAACTGCCTTTGGATTATGGATTTCCTGTCTGGCTGCTCTCAGAGTGTGAGATTAGGTAATCATATCTCTTCAGACCTTATTCTTAACACTGATACACCACAGGGTTTTGTGTTGAGTCCCTTACTCTTTATGTGCATGACTGCATTCCCATTCACACTAGTAATACTATTACTAAATTTGCAGATGATACAACAGTGATGGGACTCATCTCTGGGGTGGGGTGAGTCTACCTATCAAGATGAGGTGGACCGATTGTTTTAATAGTGTGGAAACAATAACTTGATCTTTAACACCAATAAGACCAAGGAGCTAATAGTGGACTATAGAAAGAATAGATCAGACATCCAGCCCTTGCTTATCAATGGAGACCGAGTAGAGCAAGTGGCCAGTTTTAAGTTTCTGGGTGTTAGAATAAAAGAGGACCTGACCTGGGGCACTTACATTGCAGCGCTGGTCAAAGGGGCCCAGCAGAGATTATACTACCTGAGATTTCTCAGGAAACAACAACTGAATGAAAAACTGCTGGTGACCTTCTACTGTTGCACCATACAACAGTTTCTTACTGCACCTGTGTATGGTTTGCCAATTGCACAGTGGTAGATAGGATAGCATTCCAGAGGGTTAAAGTCATTGGCCAGAGAATCATTGGATCCTCTTTGGATCCCCTCTTTGGAAGAGCTTTATAGCTCCCACTGCCTTAAGAAAGTTCAAAATATTCTTACAGATCCATCTCATCCTGGGCACCCTTTTTTTGAACTGTTTGCATCTGGAAGATGGTAAAAAATATTAAAAACAAGGACAAATAGGCTGAAAAACAGCTTCTATCCCGGGATGGTAACTATATTAAATTCTACTGTATAGTGCAATATTAATGCAATATTAGGTTTTCAATTCAATTGTATAGAATGTGAAAGATGTGTGTTTGTGTTTTATTTTTATAGTTATAATGTACACTGAGGATGCCATTTAATTTCATTGTACAAGGTGCAATGACAAAAAAGTAAACTAAATATAAATAAGCTAAAATTAGCCAGTTTTTCAAGAGTACTTGTAACCTATTATGATAACTTTTCTAATAAAACTCTTACATGACCCTTTTCTTTCCTCAATGGCTTTGGGAATCAGTAAAGTAATATTACTTTATGAATATGATTTACTGAACATTTGGCCCAGTTATAAATACTTCATGTAAAGTCTTCTAGATAATCCTAGATGTGTTGTGTACAAAATACCTTTCAACTATCTTGGAAACTTAGTAGTTATTCTGTGTAATAGACAGATATATACTATAGAGAATGGGTCCATCAATAATTCTGTTGGACAGAACCTTCTGATAATGTACCTTTGAGTTTGATGCTGACAAGCAGACTTCTACATCTTCTCTGTGAACTTCCAAAACATGCAACGGCATAGGCTTTGAAAGAGCATGCTGGGTCTCACACTGTGTGTAGTTTCTACCGTTTTTTTGCAGCTTTAATAGCAACCTGGAAGTAAATCAAATATGCAATGAACCTTTGAAAAAGGCTAAACTATGGGGCTGACAACTTTTATATTCAATTTTATTTGGATGACATTTTAAATGGTTCTGAAAGTAAATCTCTCCCAGCCAATAATGCAGCTTGGGAAACTATTATTACTGATTGTTTGGCATTTCAAGAAAACAGGAAAAGGCCTTATATGGTCACTATGGTTTATGTGGCGTATTAAATAAAGTATTATCTTGGTCAGCATAAAGAGGTGGTATTAATTACAGGTAGAGATGAAGCAGAACAAATAGTCCATGTAGCATCATTTTGCCTTGATAATGAATGCACTGTTATAAAACACTTTAAAAGAATGGTGAACAGCAAATCTTTAAAAAAAGAAACAGCCCTCTTGATCTGAATTAGATGCTGTGTGTGATTTACTCAAGTGTTCTCCTCTTATATTAAGCTTCATCCTTGCAGTCTAACTTTATCATGTCTCCATGTAAAGGAAAGAACACAATCAGGAAAATAACACACAAGAAGCCAAATTTCATGGGCGTATTAAAAATGCCTTAATCTTGGATGGTTGAATATAATTTCTGTAGAGATGAAGCAGAAGTCAGGATTCAAATACAGCCCAACCAGAAAGTTGCACACAGAACTTGATACTAATTTAGAGGGAATAATTTGTAGACAATATTTATTGCATCCAGCATAAGCTACCCCTTGACTAACATATTCTTCTCTAAGAGAAAATGGCAGTGCTTAACAAAGAAAAAAGGGGAAAAAAGACCACCTTTATTTATGCCAGTCAAAAACCTCTAATACATAATTGTCCTTCAACTCCAAGGAGCACTAAACCTGAGTATGCTTTAATGCCCTCCCTACAGCAATACTTGAGGGCAGATTTTTTTTTTAAATCCAATCTATATACTGCTCAAACTCTCCTGTAACCTTCAATTGGGCAAAACAACCCATTATAGGGCAACAAGTTTTGAATCAAGGTATCTCAAATGGACTAACTTATAGAATGCGTTCAAATTTAGGGACCCATTATTCCCATAGGACTGAAAATAGGAAAAGTTGTTATACTGTTTGTAAAATAACAGAATAACAGAACTGGAAGAGACCTTGGAGATCTTCTAGTCGATACCCTGCTCAGGCAGGAAACCCTATACCATTTCAGGCAAACCTCTAGTGTTGGAGCACCCACAACTTCTGGAGGCAAGTCATTTCACTGACTAATTATTCTGACTGTCAGAAAATTTCTCCTTAATTCTAAGTTGCTTCTCTCCTTGATTAGTTTCCATCCATTGCATCTTCTCCTGCCTTCAGGTGCTTTGGAAAATAGGTTGACCCCCTCTTCGTTGTGGCAGCCTCTTAGATATTGGAACACTTTTTATTTTTATTTTTATTTTTATTTGATTTATATGCTGCCCTTCTCCAGAGACTCAGGGCGGCTTACAATGCGTTAAGCAATAGCCTTCATACTTTTGTATATTTATACAAAGTCAGCTTATTGCCCCCACAAACTGGGTCCTCATTTTACCTACCTTAGAAAGGATGGAAGGCGGAGTCAACCTTGAGTCTGGTGAGATTCAAACTTACAGTAATTGCAGACAGCTGGTGTTAATCACAATGCTTTTAGTCTGCTGAGCTACCAGGTCCTTCTTATCATGTCACCTCCTACTCCTTCTTTTCATTAAACTACACATAAATATCAGAGCAGATGTTTTATATATAGCATATTTTACATACCTATTACATATTTTACATGTTACATATTTTACATATATACATACATGATTTAGAGAATGATCAGACTGATGATACAGTCATCAACTGAACACATATTGTATTTGTTTGATCTGCTGTTGATCACTGTATTCAATGATAGCAATAGCACTTAGATTTATAAACCAGTGCTTCACAGTGCTTTACAGCCCTCTCTAAGCGGTTCACAAAACTAAGCAGTTTGCCGACCTCAGAAGGACGGAAGGCTGAGTCAACCTTGAGCCACTCAGGATCGAACTCCAGCCTATGGGCAGAGTTAGCCTGCAACACTGCATTCTAACCATTCTCACCACAGCACCACCATGGCTCCTGATCATAATAAAGAACTAATAAACTGCTGAAAAAGGGAAAGGTTCAGAGGTGGGTTTCAGCAGGTTCTGACCAGTTCTGGAAAACCGGTAGCGGAAATTTTGAGTACTTCAGAGAATCGGTAGAAAAAATTCTGACTGGCCCTGCCCCAATCTATTATCTGCCTCCCAAGTCCCAGCTGATTGGGAGGAAATGGGGATTTTGCAGTAACCTTCCCCTGGATTGGGGAGAGAATGGAGATTTTACAGTATCTTTCTTCTTCAACGCTCACCAAGCCACACCCACCAAGCAATGCCACATCCACCACGCCACACCCACAGAACCGATAGTAAAAAATTTTGAAACCCAACACTGGAAGGGTTGTATTGTTTTTGGGTACAAAATACAAAGTCTCTAGTAGTACCAGTTTAGAGCAAATCTGAGCACACAAATGACCAGTTCTGGCACTATCTCAGTTTTGCTGGATCAAGCAGCATGATTTGCATGCCATGACTGTATTCTTCTCACCTCAAAGATTCAAAAGCCACACTTTTGTATTATTTAATAAGTAGCAATACATCACAATAAAATAAAATATCTACAGTCCACTTCAAATTTTCATGTCCTATATTTTATTAACTGCTTGTTGCCTTAGAATACAATAAATCAAGGACACATGAAGCTTCCTTGACAATAGTTGATTACTGGTTCCTCTCTGGATTGCACTAGTATTAGAGACATCATGGCAGATGAATGGGTAGCATAGCATTATTTCATTCTCATCTGTGCACAGCTTCAGAATCCGTTTCTAAAAGGGGATTCAAGATATTTTTGCACTGCAGCTTTAAGCTGCTTGTCTCCTGTACTAGTCCTGATTAAAAAGGAAGACAATTTAAGAAATCACTCTCCAGATTTCAAGCTTCAGCAACAATGCTGGCCAGTTGTTCTGTCCTGGATAATGTGGGCCATAATTGTTGGACTCTTCTACTTTTTACTCTCCCACCTGCACTAGGAAAGCAAATGCTAATTGCCTTCCTACCCTTTTTTTTTTAATTTGATTTATATGCCGCCCTTCTCTGGAGACTCGGGGCGGCTTACAATTCATTAAGCAATAGCCTTCATACTTTTGTATATTTATACAAAGTCAGCTTATTGCCCCCACAAACTGGGTCCTCAATTTACCTACCTTAGAAAGGATGGAAGGCGGAGTCAACCTTGAGCCTGGTGAGATTCGAACTTACAGTAATTGCAGACAGCTGGTGTTAATCACAATGCTTTTAGACTGCTGAGTTACCAGGCCTACCCTTGAGTAGGTCTTTAAAGTGACCCAGTTTCTATTGGCATAAGCAAACAACATATAGATATCTTGGACTCATACAGTGTGAAAGAGCCATCTAATCCAAGCCCCTTTTCAGTTGGAGAGGTTGCATGCTTGTGATCAGAATATCACTAGACCACTAGTGTGGAAAATAACACAACACCGTTTTCACCATTCTTGCTATTGAGCTGTTAAAGAAACCCAGTAAATTTATGTCAATTCTACCCCAGGATTGTATTCAGTCCAAAGAAACTACAAGAGGGAAGAAACATTATTAGATTCAACTCTGGAAGAAGAGAGAAGTGTATCTACGCTGGGAGAGAAAAAATGGGGTAGATACGTAATTGTTCTCTCTCTTTATGATTGTCAGGAAGAACTTTGGAGTCTGCTTGTATTAGACCCACCGTCTGCTTGGATTAGACCCACCTTCATGAGTGGACAGTCAAAAAAGAACCTTCCTGCCAAACTTTTTGTCTGTGCTGTAGCCTTACCTTCCCCCTTAGTAGGCACTCCAATTTTCTCTTCTTTTGCCTAGATAATTTCTGTTAAACCGACTTAAAAAGAAAATTTAAAAGGGAATGACTACTATTTCAATATTTCAGTAGTGAATTAGTTACTCTAACCACCTCCAAAAAAGTTCACCACTCCAGCAAACCAGGATGAAATGGTTATGGAAGGCAACACCCAGGTGACATTAGTGAAGATGCCCACCATAACATACATGCCCATTGGAGACATTGTCCACAACTAAATGACATGTAGTAGCTAGAAGTTGGAAAATGTTACTTTTGAAGTAGAACAAGAAAAGACCAGTGGAGGTTGCCTTCACCATGGGGTGGGAGTAAGCTGAGGATGTGTTTATATGTTGAGGTCCTCCAGAACTGGTACTTAGGTCACTCTCGCAGCAGGATAAATAAGTTGGACAAACGAGCTCTCAAAGCATATTGGCATACAAACAAACAAAGCATTTGTCTGCGGAAATGTAAATGTAAATGTAAATGTACAATGCTTCAACAAAGTCAAGTAGAAGCACTACCCAAACTAAATGGACCTTACAGTTTACACTCAGAAGAAATTGACTTATTCAGTAATTCATACTTTTCTAGGCTCTTCCCAAGGACATTAGTCGACTCACAATGAATCTTGAGAAATGCCCAGGAAAGGAGTAGTTCAATAGCAAGGTGTTAATCTTCCTTTGAGGCTGCTTCTAGACAAAGGAGGCTGTTTTGTTGTGACCATTCAGCTTTTTACATTGTGCTGCCCAATGCCGCCTCTTCTTCTTCTCCATATTATAGGCTGTAGTGAGACAGATAACAATTCTCCCATTTGTGGCACCACACTCTCTTTTATTGAGACATCTGCATTCGAATGCAAAAAGAAATAGAGCTAGTTTGGTGTAGTGTGAAGGCATCAAGCTAGAAACTGGTAGATTGGGAGACCATGAGTCCTAATCCTGCCTTGGGCAAAAAGCCAGCCAGGAGACCTTGGACCAGCATCATAAATGCACCAAGCTTTGCTTATATTCATTTATTTATTTTCTTTCCATTCCTCCAGAAGTTAAAGTCAACACTGAGTTTTCTGTTCATTCTCCACAACAATCTTCTCAGCTAATGAGAAATAGCAAATGGCCTGAAGCCATTCAGTGTGTTTTAATAATTCTGGGTATTTTTGAAGCTGAATCTTACGAGTCACAATCTAGTACCAGACTAGTTCTTAGCAATAAGTATGATGAGCCTCTTCCCATGGGCATACATCCTCCAATCTAAAACGGGGATCAATTGAGAGAAATAAATAGTACCTAGGAGAATCAAAGAGTACTAGCTTTCTAACAAACTGATTACTGGTTCAAATACTTTTAAATTTGATCTGGTTTATTACAATAACACTGCTAGCTGGACAACCTTGCATATACAGAATCTGGAAACTGTAAGATAGGCAGTTCTGAGGGTCCTTTCAGATGACAGCATAGTTTGAAATTTGTCCTTGAAATTTTATCCAGGGATAAAAAGGCAATAAGGTTTTGTCACCATTTCTTCCATCCTTTTTCTTTTCACAAAGTGTATGCCAAGATTTTTTTAAAAAATAGTTCTACAATGTTAAGAGCCCCCCTCCCCTGCCCTTTAAAATGAAAACCTGTGAATATCCTGATCCTAACATAGATATAACCTCAGTCTTTCAATGCATTCTTCATTGTGTCTAGAAATTCAAATGCCTGTGTGGTTAAGACAGGATAGTGCATTTCAAAATGAATAAACATTATCTCACCTGTTCCAGAACTGGCATTCAATATTAATCAATATTCTATTTTTGTGAACTGAACATCTTCTATGAAGTTAAGTGCTATAATAACATGAAAGTTCTGCATTTAAGCTGGCTATGATCCTACTCAATGTCACAAGTGACTATTTACCCATCCTCTATACAGACACTGAATTGAGTAAATAAAATCTTGAAGTGAGTTATTTTGACAGAATTACCTTGTTCTCCATCTGATTTCAGCTGCCATAACTCATTTTATCTTTCTGGAATTTAGGGAACAGGAGGAGGAGGATTATTCCAGTGTTCTCATATCAAAGATTTTTAATAGTACTAAGAGAAGTATGCCACATAAAAGGCCCTTTTTAAAGGAATAAATGATAAAATTTAAGACCAATATAAATGAGAAGAGGAGGCTACAAAAAATAAAAGTCAGATAGCTGACCATGTTTTCATCATGAGAAAAATTGTCCTAGTAAATACAACAGCTCATTACTACCTAAAATCTTATCACATCTATGTCACGACTGCTTAACTGTAGATCTGAATGATCATGTTTGTATCAAACTATATCTACTTGGGCTGGGAAACACAAGCTATGATGTTTTCCCATATATCATCAGCACCACCAAGAGACCAAGACAGGAAATATTTCTATCGCTGTCTCTTTCTTTCTATCTTGATCACTATCTCTATCAATAAGCACACAAACACGCACACACTCACACAAAATTTTTTTAGACTAATAAATTATACAGCAGAACAAAGCCACCTGGAGTTCTATTGCTTTTCAAGGAAAGAATAGAGAATAATGTACCTGGTCTTGTTATTCACATGTTAAGATGGCAAGAAGAACATTGCTAAGGAAATAGGAATGAGGTACCAGAAGATTATTCTTTTGAAAACATGGCTTCTGATGAAAGAAAGTCATGTACCTAATCATAAAGAAAAGAAACAGGTTTCATTCCACTTATCTATGAAAGATAGATGGCTCAATCCTCCATTTTAATCTGAGCTCAGTGAAATCAATAGCCATTTGAAATGCCCTAGGGAAAAAGGGTCAAACCAAGTGCAAGACCACAGAGAAAATGTGTCTGCTACCAAAAGTGCAAATACCATGTTTGTGCTCTACAAACTAAAAAGCATTCCTGTTTCCTCACATAGGTAACAGCTATGATGGCTTCAAAGCAGAACTTGGAATATTCATCAAGTACATTACAAGAAAAGATCAATAGTGGCAGAGGAGATGTTCTCTTCTAAAACAAGAATGCAAAGTTGTGAACAGGCAGGTAATTTTGGCCATCTCATAGACAGCTAGAATTCCTATTGTGCAGCACTCTTGACATGCAGTTCAATTTGAGGATGTTCACTCTTTGGGAACAACAGAATGGAAAAAGGTGCCTCCTCAACTTTACTTTTCCCAATGGATTGGGAAGCAGCAAAGAATTGATATTATTTTTTAATGTGCAGAAATGTAGGACTGAAGATTTGAAACTATATATTTGCAGACAGAATGACTTTAACAAATGGAAGATGCTATTGCAGTATTATCAAAACACATAACCTTTTCCACATCATCTGTGGGTATGTATTTCATTTTCTAAAGTCTGACCATATTGCTTTAGGCCAGGAGTGTCAAACTCAAAGCCCAGGGGCCAGATCCAACCCGGGGGTACTTAGATCTGGCCCAACGGGCCGCCCTAGAAACAGCAAAAGACCAACCTGCGGTGCTTCTGCCAACAAAAACGGGCCCCTGAGCTCCATTTTCAGTTGCCATGGCCTCCTGCAACCCTCTGCCAGTAAAAACAGAGCTCGGGGGGGGGCGCATGCTCCATTTTCACTGGCAGAGGGTTGCAAGAGGCCGTGGCAGCCAAAAATGGAGCTCAGGAGCCCGTTTTCGCTGGGCGAGCGCTAGGGCCACCACTGACAGGAGTGACGTTGAGCTGGCCACGCCCAGCCTGGCCACACCCAGCCCGGCTCTCCAAGGTCAAACACAACCCTGATGCGACCCTCAATGAAATCGAGTTTGACATTCCTGCTCTAGGCTGTTAGTCATGTGCTCAATGAGCCTGAGTTACAATGGAGAAAGCAATTGCCACTGCAATGCTTCTCATACAAGACCGGCTCCATTATGGACCTTACTGGGAAGTTTGCTAAAATGCCAAAGGGGATAGAAGATATGGGGGGGAGACAAGGGACTATTTGCTAATGAATTGCAGGTTTTACTTAAAAATTCAAAGCACAAAACACAAATGCTTCCTGAATTCAAAAAGGTAAAAAAACCATGATACAGAATCACAGTAAAAAAAAAACAACATTCCCCATGAATAAATACGAGAAAAGGAAAACTACAAAAGCATTCTGACAGACAGAAACAAAAAATGGAAAAATGCAACAACCATACATACAGTTGTCTTTATAACCACAAAATTAAGCAGCTGTCTCATGCAAAGTAGGGAACGTACAATGAATTACAATGTAATTCTCACTAAAGTTTACTAGAAAATGAATGTGAAACAGTTATAATTTACAGGAATAAGGACAGGAAGAAATCATTAGCAATTTGAACTTTTAGTTATTACACTACTATTTTAGCCGCATTTATATTTCCAGCAGCTGAGCTGATTAAATGCATCTTAAGTCTTCAATTATATAAAATGGTGATTTAGAAACTAAAGAGAAGAAAGGAATTTATAAAACAACTCAGTCCATATTGGGGATTTGAGGAACAGCCACCTGTGAACTTGGAAGAAAGCTGAAAAAGTACTATACAAAATTAGAGGGCAGAGAATGTAGAAAAGTTCATATATAATATTTTTTTAAAAAGCAGGAGGAAACAGGTAAATATTCTTGGTATAGGTAATAAACTGCAGTAGTAAAGTTTTACCCAATAAACAAATACACTGATTTATTTTTTTTAATTATAGAAGACAAAACATAGGAATTAGCTTTTTAAAAAATCTTAAACTACCAAAAACATGCCCCTAAATGCTCCTTGAAAATAAAAGACAGCTTCTTTGTTCAACTAGATGGTATACAGCACAGACATGCAAACAGACCTCATGGAAACCAACATCAGCCAAGAAAAAATACAATGAAATCAGGAAAGGTATAAATTCTTTAATCCATTAACATTCCCTTTTTCCCTTCCACCTTCCTGATTGGTCATTTACACACACACACACACACACACACACACACACACTCCCATATTCAGTCTTGACATTTGGTTTCAAGATTGACGCATGAATGACAGGAAGCAAAGTACAAAAGAAAGTCATTAGCACAAAGTAGTAAACCTTGTACCCTTTCTCCTACATTCAGGGTTCTGTTGTTTTTTCACAGCCCGTGCAAGTTTTGTCAGGGTAACTGATTTTTTTTTTCCCCATCATCTCAGACTCCAGGCAGTCCCAAATGTGCTTTTTCAGGAGGCAACTGGACTTTCTTGTTTTTCTTTGAAGAAGTTTCGCTTCTCATCCAAGAAGAGTCTTCAGCTCTGACAGGATAGTGGGGAATGGAAGGATTTCAGGAGCCTGGTGGAGCAGTGGACTAAAGCGCTGTTAAATAGCACTTAGCTGCCAGTTGCCTGCAATTACTGCAAGTTCGAATCTCACCAGACTCAAGATTGACTCAGCCTTCCATCCTTCCAAGGTAGGTAAAATGAGGACCCGGATTGTGAAGGCAATAAACTGACTTTGTATAAAAAAGAACACCGCTTGGGGGGAGGGACCGAAAGCCCTACTAAGCAGGTATATACAAAAGTATGAAGGCTATTGCTTAACGCATTGTAAGCCACCCTGAGTCTCCGGAGAAGGGCGGCATATAAATCGAACCAATAACTAAATAAATAAATAAATAAATTTATATTCCCCACTATCCTGTCAGAGCTGAAGAAGCAAAACCTCTTCAAAGAAAAAACAAGGAGGTCCAGTTGCCTCCTAGGAAAGTACATTTGGGACAACCATGACCTGGATGACTAAGAATCTCTACTGACTCTTCACAGAAAGATGGCTGCTTATAGAACATAGATTTATTTCCATTGTATTGCATGGCTCTTTCTTAGCTCCCTCCCCCACACCTCTTCCAAGTGGGATCTGATTAATGGAAGACTACTTGTCCATCTTATTAGTCTTACCTGCTTTAAATTTTAAAAATTGAGTTTAGGAAGAAGTTCAGAAAAGAAGTCAAAAAACTCCCCACAGCTGAGGTGCTGCCCTGTTTTTATGACAGAAAAAAAATTGTTCTGAAAAATGCATATTTTTCCTATTTACAAGAAACAGTCCCAGTGCAACATTCTTCCTTTAGGTAGTAATGCCAGATGAGTATGACAAATGCACACACTTTTTTTTTTTAAAGAAATGTCAGCAAGGGGAAGATGGAGCTCCTGCTAACTGCTGCTTTTGGATCTTTCCTTCAAAAATCCAAGAGGCTCTTTTATTCTTTTTCAACGGGATTCCTCTGTCATTCTCAAGCTTTGTGCACCTGGTGACATCAGGCCATATTCTTGTTCCTGTGTCACAACTAGGGTGAAAGCCTGCCATTAGACATAACCCTTTCTCTTTATTTGCATCTGCCTACTTTGATTTATTGTGGTCTCTAAAACAAATTTTAATAGGTGTTTGCATACTAGCACTCCTCAAAAGAATAAACTGATGAAAAGAATCTCTTTCAGACTTAATTGTGCTTCAGGACAAGGTTACTCTCTGTGAATTTGCACTGCAACTTTATTGTAGAAATGGACAAAGGAATAGTTACTCAAGGTAGAGAGGTATATCATTTTGAGCAAGTAAAAGGAAAGGTAAAACCTAAGAGAATTCAAAGCAAAATAAAAAAATCTGTAGATTCAAAGGGACTAATGACACTTGAACATAAAGAATAGTTGTGTTGCAGGGGCAGGTTTCAATCCTTGCGCTACAAGTGCTTGCGTGCATGCGCGCAGCACCTCAGTGCATGGGCAGAAGCATCCAGGCGGGTGGGCGGAGCCACCCACCGCCACCACTGGTTCACCCAATCTGGTGCAAACTGGTAGCAACCCACCACTGTTGTGTTGGCATGATATGTTTACCCAGGATGCTTTGAGCTACGGTCAACTCAATCCAAATTTCAAGACTGAGAGCCCAAATCATAATCTATCTTCGATCCATCCAACACATTAAGCTAAAATACAGGCTAGTGGGTCTAGGATGTTGTCTGCACTTAGCAAGCACTTCAGTGTGTTAAACCCAAACAAAAGCAAAAATCCAAAATAGTCCCTCGCGGCAATTTCTGGATGTACTTTTTTATTCAAAATGCAAGCTAGTCTCCAAAATAAAAATCACATATTACAGGAATATTTCCCATTCGGTCTTCTCCTTAAAATCTGGGTGCAGTTGTTTTCTCTGTAGTCGTTTTTTTTCCTGCTCAAAATCATCCTTCTCACATTATAAGGCAATAAAGAATTTATAGAGAGGCCCATTTTCTCATCCTGCTTCTTCAAAAGTGAAAAAAGCAATGCAAAGACTTGCCATTTCCTGCCTTGATATGCTCAGTCCATGGCATTCAAGAGCAAGTGTGTGATTTTGACATTCGAGGCAGAAATTTGTGCAACTCCTCCTCCCCTTCCCTGCCAGTAAAAATGCCATGATAATAAATGAAACAAGTTCAGAGGGCCTGTTTTTTTTTTATGAATAACTCCAAGTACATCAGATGGTTACTTCATTACCCTAAGAGTACAGGCTGCCATGATTAAGTAGCTTGTGGTGTTGAAGAAGGGTTTCAACCAAGATAGGCTTCAGTCGGGTTCTTCAGACCCATTTCTTACACTATATTTCCAAGAAAATAACAGTTTTAGCTTCAGTTTTCCACACCTTGAGAGCAAGGTGTGGAAAATTAGGCTGAATCTCTCATTGTAATTCTTCCAGTTTTATCCCAAATTTGGCAAAACAGGCTGCTGCCGTTATCCATAGATCCTGATATTGCCGATGCTGAAGATTCAATACTTTAACACACAGATAATACTTTAACCGGCAATTGCTGGAAAAAGAATATTCCCAATTTCTTGTAAGAAGCTGAAGCCTGGCGTGGCATGGTATATATTCAGCTAGCAGGCCACATGCAGGATTTTCAAAAGGTTTTCCGTTGTTGCATAAATCAGACCTTACTGTAAAAATAAATGCTAGAGAAGCTTACACGGAGAAAGAAACTGAGCACTCTGCACTTGTCATGCTGTTTCTTTTGTTCCATTTCCTCCTTTGTTCCTTCATCTCCCCATCTCTTGTCTGAGGAGAGTTGAAGTTCTGATTTTGTTCATTATAGCAGGTAAAAGACTAGAATGAACAAAAAGATCTGGCAGGGAGAGTGGAATGGAGAGTGGAATCAGTTGATGTTGTGCTACAGTGGAATGGAAAAAAACTCTCATTTGAATTCTGGAATCCAGTTTTATTTTTTCTGATTCAATTCACTGCTAACTGGTCCTGCAGACAGGTAGTTCTGAGGGCCAGGAATGAGGAATATGGTTTTGCAAGACTCTCAGAATAAAAAGATGCTTAACTTGGGGACTTCCACGAGAAATAATATAAATTGAAAACAGGTCTGTGAAAGCAGAGACAAAGAGTGTGGAAAAGACCAAGGAATCAGTTAGTAGACCAGTTCAGTGGTAAAATCTAATTTTTTATACTACCGGTTCTGTGGTATGGCTTGGTGGGCATGGCTTGGTGGGAGTGGCAGGGGAAGGATACTGCAAAATCCCCATTCCCTCCCACTCCAGGGGAAGGATATTGCAAAATATCCATTCCCATCCCACTCTGGGGCCAGCTAGAGATGGTATTTTCCAGTTCTCCAAACTGCTCAAAATTTCCACTACCAGTTCTCCAGAACCAATCAGAACCTGCTGGATTTCACCCCTGGACCAGTTGCTTGGAACCTTTTGGGTTAAGGAGAGAACTGGAGATTGCCTACATGAGCTCCGGTTCACTATCACCTATTATATACAGCTAGAGTAGCTTTCTCTCCTCCATGTTTCCCAGCAATAATAAGTCTATCAGATAGTTTGGGCTGAGGGAGAAGAAGTCCCCCAGAGAACTTCCATGGCTAAGGAGGGACTTGAACTTCTTCCTGGTTCTAGTCCACATCTTAATCACTACGCTAATTGCACATGTGGGGGATTGGTATTTCATTTCTGTGCCTGAAAATCAGCTATATAGCTCTGTCAGTAAGCATAAATCACTACTCTACACTAGCTGGATGTAGCCTTTAGATTTTAGGCTGTGTTGCTTGAAGTCAAAATGACTGTCGTCTTGCATTGATCTATCCTGGGTACTCTACAAATCCATCCAAAACCTTGTAAATCTGAAAGTTCTGTTCAACAGTCATCAGTGTGCTTTGTGGTTTAGGATTACAGCTGAGTAGGTCACATAGATATAGTGTGTATGTCTCCCTTAGCATCACCAGTTGTCTTTCATAAAATGAGAACTTATTACGTTCTGCCTCCTGGCTTTAGTATTGCACCCCTGGTTTGTACTTTGCTTCTTTGTCAGGCTACCCGGAAGGATCTGTCTTCTATGAAATGGATGATGAAGCAGAAAACTGTAGATTCAAAAGGGCAGCATTCCATTTTGCTCTCAGGAAAACTCATTTTCCTTCAGCCTCATCAATCAGTCTTCTAAGAGGCAGATATTTTTTGTCTGGCCCCAGACTTTCTGACAGCCATTTCGTGAAAGATCCAATGAAATTTTAATAAAATTTCAAATGTGTTCAGTGACCCACCCAAAATTAGAGTCTTTGGGGCAAAAGTGATCCTCTTCTTTTCCATCACTGATCAGAAAACCAGTTTTATTTCAATCATCTAAGCCAGTGCTTTTCAAATTGGCAACTTTAAAATGGCTGGATTTCACCTCATAGAATTCCCCAACCAAATACTGACAGCTGAAGTCTCGGAATTGAAACCTACCATATCTTAAAGTTGCCAGGTTTGAAAAAAGAACACTTATCTAAACAGATAAAGAACACTTATTTGTCCTAATTGAGTTGACGCAGGTCAGGCAGTTTTCATATACACATACCCACACAGATACACATTGTTTTCCTGTTGCAATGATCGATATCCAAAAGATTGCACACTTTCTTTTTTGGCCTGTACTTTACAGTACTTAAGAATGACTAACAGGCGCTTTCTGTACTGTTACTTTAAACTGATTTTAACTCCAGCAAAAATGGAAACCATACCGTGTTACCACAGGGACAAACTGATTTATTGTAGTATGAGTTCCCCTAGAAACAACCCACTTTATCAGACGCATGACAGATTACTTTGTTATGCACTATATGACAACTTGGAATGTTGCCTACAAAGGCATATTCTGCAATAAACCATTTAATCTTAAAGGGGTCACAATCCTCCTTCTCATCTTCACTTCTTCATATACCAGCTTCTCCACATGATAATTTTCTAGCAAAAGAAACATGGTGCCCAGGTGTTATTTTCTAAAGGAAAGATCTTTGTGTGGTGGTGATTACTGCCTCAAGTAGTCACAAATGAAAGTATTTTTCACACCAGAACTGTGATATCAGTTGTGACCATGAATGGTGCATAGAGAGAGGGGGGGAAGAGGAGAGAGAGACAGAGAGGGGAGGGTGGGAGAGGGAGAGAGAGAAAGAGAAAGAGAGAGAGAGAGAGGAAGAGGGAGGGAGAGAATGAGAGAGATACTATTTTCTGATTATTATTATTATTTTTGTAAAGACTGTGCAATAGCTCAGTGGTTAAAGATGCCGAGCTTGTCAGCTGGAAAGCTGACAGCTTGGGTTCAAGGCCCATGTGCCGTGCAATCAGGGAGCTCCCATTACTTGCCCCATCTCCTGCCCACCTAGCACTTCGAAAGCATGCAAATCCAAGTAGGTAAATAGGTACTACTTCAGTGGGAAGATGACAATGTTCCGTGCACCTCAGCATATAGTCATGCTGGCCACATGACCATGGAAATGTCTTTGGACAATGCTGGTTCCTTGGCTAAGAAACAGAGATGAGCACTACTCCCTAGAGTTGGACATGACTGGACAGGGAAAACCTTTACCTTTACCTTGTTTTGTAAAATGCTGCAGAAGACGGAAAACTATGTAATTTACTTACATTTTTAAATCTAGGTACCAGTGATTTTAATAAGCAGAAGGGGAAAACTGAAGGATCTATGATGAAATAAGATATTACCAGCCCAACCCCAGCAAAATATTCCCTCCACTGCAAATTCCAAGTGGCAGGACACTTCTCTTTCGGGTGATGGAATCACCTCCAGTGAAACAACCTGGATTCCAGCTGTTTTGCAAGTCCATTATTTATTCTATTTAAAAATCTAACAAATCGGGACATACAAGTAAATAACAGTACATGCTACTTGGCCCAGAAAATCTCCTGCTTTATCATGTAACAAGTAAGCTAAAGGGGCAAATCAGCACTTGTCCCTGCTACTGTATGAGCATGAAAAGTATTTGAAATTATATATAAAAAGCAAAGACATATATCTTTCTCTTTAGATGTATGTCTCCTTACAGATATCTCCACATACTTTCAAGTAAACCTTCCACAATCAGAACTGACTGGGTTCCCACTTCACCCTAAGCCTGATTTCTTCACCTGATTTATCAAACACATCACTATTATCTGAATGTGCAAACCACGGTTAGCAAAAAACTTTTGGTGCAGGACAGGTTTCACCTTTTCCAAGAAATCTAAGTCTTAGCCAAATGTATCTGAGACTGAAAATCCATGATTTGCTGAGTAACAGGTATAAATCCCCCCTTCACTTCAGAAATATTGACCCTGTCCTGTATTTGAAAGGATCAATAAATGAAAGAAAATATCAGACATGCTTGCTTAATTAATTAATTAATTTACATACAGACCCTCTCCCCAATAAGGCAACTCTGGATGGCTTGAAAAGAATAAAAAGATAAATATAAATGAATAAAAATTTTAAAAGCTTCTAGTTAAAAACTAGAACCAAGGAAATAGGGGATGAGGTCTTCTTATCCACCTCCACCTTTCAACCATCTCCAGTAGTGAGTGCCCCTTCAGGGCCCAGACCAACCAGCAAAGCTAAATTTTGATACCCTTCCAGAAGGCCAAAAGAATGGGTGCAGTTCCCACCTCCAAATGGTGGGATGGGGCCATAGCAGAAAAGACTCTCCTTCTTGACCCCATCCACTGGAATTCTTATTCAGAATATATTGTAAGGAATTTTAAATATATATAAAAACAGCATATGGGTCATACACATATTAAAATGAATTAAAAGCATAGATATTTTTCTGCTTCCATTTTAAGGGGGTTTACAAGAGAATTAATTTACTAAGGATTAGCTTTTGTATGTTTAATTATTCATTGTTAAGTCAAAAAGGTATCAGCATACATACTGCTTTATGTGAACAAAAAAATATTACAGCAACCTTTTTGCTCTATATCACACTATAGTTCTACAGACAAAAAAGAGGGTGCTCTTAACATTTAGAAACATTTCTTGTAAATTTTTGATATTTAATTCGAAGACTAAGCTAGTTTTGCTTTCTTAAACTAAAGTGATTAAATCCACAAAAGGCAGACATATTTACAGTGTTCTTGTTACACCAAATAAAAGACTGACAGCCAACACATTTCTCTAGAACTGGGGGTCTAAGAGGATGAGAAAATCTATTTCCATAGGCAGCACCGTACAGTTTGGTATAATGTATAATTCTGTCATAGTTTTTGCCTCATTGCAATGAATTATCCGATGAAGAATAAAATGTGATCAGGGGAGAATTTTCATTCATTTTCCAACCACCTTTGAGTCTCCCTTACATCACTCAAGATCCATGTAGAAAAGAAAGAGAAGCATTTGTAATCTGAATAAATCTCCTGACAAAGTATGTTTTCCATTCCTGTTAAAGGTTGATAGAACGAAGCACTGCTTTGAAGCTGCCCGTTTGGGGGGGGGGGGCATGAAATTATTACCCTTTTTGAATGCTAACACGGTAGTAACAATTTACTGTTTCATTCCAAAGATATATGTATCATTAGAACCATCTGCAAACATTATGATGCCTGGGGTGAAAAATCCAAATGTCACCCAGTGCATTCTTAATTGCAAATTACCATTAACTAACTTACATTTGATGCCCCCAAACAATTACTTGAGGTAGCCACTTCAGTTCATCTCTTAGTAAAGCTGGATCTTTTTTTCTCTCTCTTTCTTGTAAAACACAGAGTATTCATAATTAAGAAGACAGGCCATGCTTTTCCAATCAATGAAACCAATTGCCATGACATTCAAAGTTTATGGAACATTGCCACCTAATGGAAATATGCATTTAATGCATGTTTATCTTATCAATCTATCACAAAGGATTTGCAGTTAGCAATTTTAAAATCACATTTTGCCTTTGTGTTTTATAGTACTTTTATTTTTCAAAAGACAACATATGTAGGGGGGGTTGGAGTAGAATTCTCCATAATAACTCCAAAGCATCTTTATAAATAAAGCCAGAAGAATCCCCAATTGCTTTTAAATGAAACACAGAAAACTTACCTCTCATCCTATTTGAGCCCCACTTGGTCTGTGAAACATAATTCTACCCATGTGACATTTGAATTAGATTTTAACAACTCATAACCTGCAACTAAGGTTTAATTAATTCTGACGAGAAAAGGCTCTTTCTTATAGGAAAGCTACTGGGACACCTTTCTTTCATTGGATCTTTTTGGCCTAATTTGAAGAAGTATTTTTATTAGTGATTAGCTCTATGTTGTCATTGTAAAAATGAATATTGCAGCTTCATCTTCTCATGACATCATACTGGGGATCAGACTTTCAACAGAAATTCATGCACTGCTATGTATATAAAGAATTTTTCAGTGCTTCCTGCTTGGACTTGTCTTTGGAAAAGCAGAGGAGTGACTTATCTTCTTTACCTGTCATTTCCATGACTCACTAAATCCCATCGGATGTTAATCCAGTTTAAATCTCCTTACTGGCCATTCCAACAGCATGCTGCCTAGTTCAAAACTGGCCATTTTGGGAACACAGAATCCATGTCCACTTTCACAGGCAGTGATTGGGGAATCTGTGAAACTCTGCATCAGAAGAAAGCTCACAAGTCTTCCTTGTGTCGTGTGTTTCTTCCCTATTGACCAGGAAACCTCTAGATGAGATGGGTGGCATATTAATCTAATAAATAATAATAAAGTCTGAAGTATGTATGAATGAAAACAGAGAGAGAGAGAAAAGAACAACAGAACAATAGAACAACAGAAGAGATCCAAGAACCAAGTCACACTAAAGCATCTTTGCTGGTTGCCCTGTTTTCTAACGGCCCTTTACCCTCCAACTCTGATCACTCAAGGCACTTTATGGAACCCAGTATCACTTTCTTTCCCAACATAACCACAAAAGGCAGAAGACAAGACATCACATAAACACACAAAAGCTTCTCAGTCTCTCCAACCATGAGATTTGCCCCCACAAATGCTCATGAGAAATAACACATTCCTTGCAAGAAAAACAAGGATTTTAAGGTCAAATCTTGAATGAATGAATGAATGAATGAATGAATGAATGAATGAATGAATGAATGAATGACAAAGGAGATAGATATCTCCAACTATAACAATCAACAATCCCCCGGAAGTGGGCATAAAACAATCCATATAATCACATTACTGGCTATAAATACATGCAACAAGCATGTCTTCCAGTAGGCTGAGAGTTTGGAAGATATCTTCATCCATAGTCAGTCAACACTAAGGAAGCATGTTCACTGGCTGACAGAATTTCAAAATGGTGTCCAGAATATTACTATACAAAATGTAGTAATTTTATGTGTTTGTGTGTGTATTTGAGCTCTGACTAACTGGATGAATTTGTTAACCCTATGCAAGATTTGCCCATGTTGGGTTAAATCTAAACACTGGAATTAGCCAATCAGGTCAACAGAATCATTTTGGAATTTCCATCATGCACTAACTACCATTGATAGACCCAATTAAGCAGGCTATAGATTTTTGTAATGCCACACATAGAACTACAATATTTTATAACCTTTTATAACCATAAAATCAATTTATGCAGAATGTAAACAAACACTACAAAGCTTGGGAGCCCAGAATATTTTTTTAAGGGAAAGGGGGAGAAAATGTGGATCTCTGTTTCACCATCTGTTGTGTCTTGAAAAGATTCTACTTACCTCCTGCCATGAAGATCCATGCTGTCCAGAAAAGGCAATTGTTCTAAAGGCAACGCAATGGAGGATGCTGACATACCTCTTTTATGTTTTTAATGCAGTCAGTCTAATTAAATATTTGTGAAAAGCTTAACAAGCCATAGGCTGGCAATCCACAAAGGAAGAGCTTCTTTTCTATTTGACTCTCTGTCTGTAATTTTCTCTTCTGTTCTCTTTCCATGCTGCTTTATTATAAATATTTTAAAGGCCCTTGATTCATACTAGTGCTGCTGGAGAAATCTGCTCACTTGGTGTTGGATTTGGTAAGGGCTTTTTGCCAAAATGTCTCCCCTCCCCCCCCCCAATAAAAAAAAAACTACTTGAAAGAAGAGGAAAGTCCCCAGTTGGGAATAAACAGGCTTATTCCTTTTGTTTTATTCTGAGCATTTCTGTGCTTCCTTATCTCCTCCTAATGAAAACAACAGCAAAACTACAGAAAATGTGCAAGGACCTGAGGATTATTAAATCCAAGCAAATAGAGAGGACAGATTAACTCTTTCTTTCCCAGCACTGGTACTTATCAATATGCCCTTTGCGATGTAGCTATTAAAAATGCAGTACCAGCAATTCATGGTGAGTCACATATAACCTAGGATAAAAAAGATTCACATAATTTCTGTTTCCACAATGGGACTTTCTTTAGTTCTATTTCTCCTGTGGGATTTCATTGCCCTTAATTCAGCAGAACTGAGTTTTAAGCATGGGGGTGGAGGGAAGGCTTTTTTTTTTTTACACCCCATGAAAAGCAACTTTAATCTGCTTTCTCTTAAAAGTAACCCTTTCTGTTTAGGCTGACACAGCAGAAAGTCCTGTGAATGGAAGAGAAAGTAATATATTTGTACTGGTTTCTCTTTGTCTCCACTGTCTCCTCCACCTACCCAATGGGCTCTCCTATAGAGAGAATGAGGAGTGGATCATAAAATAAATATGTGAAGGAAGAATGAGTGGATTGAGTGGGAAGGCAGAGAAAGTTGTGATTAAATGAAATTGAGGAGAACCTCAAAGGAAGAGAGCCAGAAGTTTAAATAGCTTGAAATGATGCACAGACGTGACAAAGGCAAAGGTAGTTTATTCCCTGCCCCCAATTGCTTTTGCTTACTATTTATCTTTTCTGCATTTCACATAAAATTCCTTATTCCCTCCCCCCCAACAACCTGATAAGTATGTGTAAACAAATATCACACAATCATTCCTTAAAATTCACACACACCTTTCCCTATGATCACCATAAAGGGCTGAAAATGGATTCCAATTCAAGATAAATCCTAACTGCTGGGTCTCTGAACAGGTTCTGGAACAGTGAAGAGAAGGAACAGGAGAGACATGATAGCAGTGTTCCAATATTTCAGGGGCTGCCACAAAGAAGAGGGGGTCAAGCTTTTTTTCCAAAGCACCTGAGGGCCAGACAAGGAATAATGGATGGAAACTGTCCAAGGAGAGATTCAACCTAGAAATGAGGAGAACTTTCTGGCAGTGAGAACAATCAACCAATGGAACAGCTTGCCTTCAGAAGTTGTGGGAGCTTCATCACTTGAGACTTTCAAGAAAAGATTGGACTGCCATTTGTCAGAAATTGAGGGGGAGGGGTTGGACTAGATGAACTATAAGGTCCCTTCCAATTCTGTTAATCTGTAAATCAGAGACCTGCTCCTCTTCATATGTTTGGACATGAATTCCCCTTAGCTTCATCCAAGATAGAAATTGCAACTTAGAGGGTGTCAAGTTATTTAGCTCTGTTCTAGACAATCCTGGCAAGTTTGGTAGTCTTGTAAAACAAAGTCCATTTTTATCATGCCTCCTAGAAGTTTCACACTGACTTAAAGTACCAATTGTATCTCTTAAAATATTAACAACTTGGCACATGAGCCTAAAGTTTTGAGGATCCGAGAGATTTATAGATACAATGGGTAGATTCCCAGCAAGATTAAGAAATGAGGGTTCTTGTTCCTCTTTTGCTTACCACTAATGTTAAAAATCTCATGTTTGAAAAGCTTTTGCCCACTACAGGTGTAATTGGTTGGTATGATATCCTCATTGTGATTACAGCATTGGTCCATAAATTCACAGAGGTAACTGTCAACCATCAATATTCCTAATTGCAATCCTAATCCCATTTCCTGGAAAAATAAGCAGATGTCATTAATTGATGTGCTCACTGGCAAAAGTAACAACCATGGGTAAGTGATCTATGGCTTCAGGGTCTCTTTCTACTCCAAAGAATATCATAACAAGAACCCAGCAATAAGATAGGCAGCTTTTCCCCAATCCTTAAAAGGTTTAGCCTGGATCATTCTATAAAGCGTGAATGGAGATATTTCCTTGAAGCAGAACCCCTGCATTCCCCACGACTACCTCATTCAGCCTGTCCAGGAGAACTGCCTACCATCAGCAGAAAGTCATACTGCATACTGCATTGACTTTTGACCTTTTTTTTTTTTTTGGCCTTTTAATGACCCCGTAATCCCTTGCATGGGGTGGAGTCGGGGCAACTGAATGGAGCTGAGTGTTTACTGGCCAGATGCCCTTCCTGTCACCAATGCAGAGTTCACAGCAGATATTTACTCATTGTGCCCAGAGAGAGAAATATCTGCCGCTACCTAGGATCAAACTCACAGCCTCCTGATTGTGAGGTGAGAGCTCACCGCTAGGCCACTGCACCACTCTTTTTCAGCTATACATCCTCCAATATAATCAGAGGGTTAAAACTCCAGCAGAAGCTGGCTGCATTAACACTCTGGCAGCCTGTTCTATGATGTCAACAAAGCATCCAGTAGCAGTTGATGTATCCAACTGCAGCTATGTACTACAGAAAAAAGGAACTCCTGCTAGAAATCTATAAGAACCCCCAGTTGCACAACAAGTATGACCAATTATGTCTCAATTCCTAAATTGTCCAAATAGATCAATTACTCTGAAAGGTTTCCACCATTCAGCCAATGCACAGATACATATGTCGCTCATTCATGTGATACAAGCAAGGAAGCAGATTACATGGTGACCCAGCTTCTGCAAGATGAAAGAAGAGTAAGCTGGGCTTGCCTTGTGATCTGCTCTGGGACATATTTTCACCTGTGCTTTCCTGAATCTCAACTGCTTCAGATTCTTTCATGATCGTTTGCATTAACTTCATGCTATGGCTGTTTTCTTTTGGCCTGGTGTTTTACAGTTTTCGTTCTCCCTAAAAATATAACAGGAACTAATTTAAATCTATGTAGCATAGAAATTAAACCTCTAATTAGATCAGGCATGTCTTTGATTGCTTGAATGGAAAAGCCAAATATATTCTTTTGAATGAAACAAAACTAATGAATAGCAGTCATAGTAAATAAGTACAGAGCAACATGAAGAGCAAAAATGTTCTGCAGTTTTTGACAATTTACTTAGTTATTTATTTGTAAAATTTGTATGTTGCCAATTTTATTTCAGCTCATGGTGGCTTGCAACTTTTAAAACATTCACAATACATGCAATACTATAAAACAATGAAACAATAAACACCAAAATGTCCTTGGTAATATAACAAATCCAATTAACACCCCACAGTCATAATATAATAATATTCCCTGGCACAACAGTCCTATGGTATTACACAGCATCCCACCATTAACAATTAATGAAAAAGCAGCAAGACAACAGCTCTCAAAGCCCCTCTGAATATTTAATCTTTAGTTCTTTCTAGAAAGCCATCACAGTGGGAGTTATAATGTCCAAAGGAAGGCTATTCCACAATGATGGGCCTAAGACAGCATACTTCTGACTCACAGACACTTCCCTGACTTAATTCACAAAAATATGGGCTCACTAGGAGCTTCTTATGTACTATAAGGACAGGATGGGTTACTTCTGGCTGGAGAATGCAATCTTGAAGGTATTTTGATGCTACACTACACAGGTAGGTAGTCCTTGACCTACGACCACAATTGAGCCCAATATTTCTGTTGTTAAATGAGACATTTGTTAATTTGCCCCATTTTATGTCCTTTCTTGCCACAGCTGTTAAGTGAATCACTGCAGTTGTTAAGTTAGTAATCCGGTTGTTAAATGAACCTGGCTTATCCATTGGCTTTGCTTGTCAGAAGGTCACAAAAGAGAATCATATGACCTTGGGACATAAATATGAGTCGGTTGCCAAGCATCTGAATTTTGATCACATGATCATGGGAATGCTGCAAAGGTTGCAACTGTGAAAAACTATCATATTTCACTGCCGTGGTAATTTTGAATGGTCACTAAACAAACTGTTGTAAGTCAAGGATTACCTGTAAAGAATTTTATAGAGAACACAGTCCTTCGAATTGTACTCAAAAACCTACCAGCAACCAAATGTAGGATCTTGAGCAGTGGCATAACTGACAGCTACAAAGAACATTTACTGTATATCGACTGAAGCTTCCAAACAGTCTTCAAAGGTAATTTGAAGAATAAAATGTGCTTGATGTGCTAACAACAGCTTTCCCATCTAAAGGTTTAACTCATACTTATAAAGATATCAAAGGATTTCAACAAGGTTCGACTCCAGCTATGATTCCACTCTCATAATCGTAAGAGTTCTACACTGTGGGTATGAGCGCTTCCCTTGTTATGCCACATAAAATTCCCAGATTTTCATAATGCAACATGTATAGTAGCCCTTTCAATGTAAGATAGCTGTAGAAATGCCAACTGACCAAACAATTAAAGCCCTAGCATAACTTGTAGGTTTCAATGAACAGGAGTCAGAAGAAATTAGATGAGCTTTGGGATATTTTTTGCCCATCAGAAAATTCTGATCTACCAGTTAGTTTGCGTACCAATTAATTAAATCTATTGTCTCACCTCTTTTTCTCTGGCAAATGGGTTAGGGTTATAGAAAGATGGTTGAAAATAATATGTATATGTCTATTTTCTTACTTTTCATAGGTCTAATGGGTGTTTTTCCTTTAAGCCAGGTTTTTCCTACGTAGCCAAGATTTTTCTGGAACCACAATTGAGCGAAATCACATTCACTATGTTCTGGGTTCTTTCTCTATCTCTTCACTCTGGCAGCAAACAGAATCTTCTGCTGCATTCTGGGAGACCTAAATAGCTATTTCTGGCTCGTTAGCCATCATCAGTAGGCCACACCCACATGTTCCTCCCTGTAAAGGCCCAATGTCTATTTTCTTACTTTTCGTAGGTCTAATGTGTGTTTTTCCTTTAAGCCAGGTTTTTCCTACGTAGCCAAGATTTTTCTGGAACCACAATTGAGCAAAATAATATAATATACATAATATGTATATGTATCAATGTTATTATCACAAGCAGGAGACCCTACACCATTTCTGACAAATGATAGTCCAATCTTTTCTTAAAAGTCTCAAATGATGGAAGCTCTCACAACTTCTGAAGGCAAGCTGTTCCATTGGTTGATTCTTCTCATTGTCAGAAAGTTCCTCCTCATTTCTAGGTTGAATCTCTCCTTGATCAGTTCTGGAACTTAAAATTTAAAAAGAATTAAAATTTTATTTTACAAAGCTTTCGTCAGCCATCTGCTGACATCGTCAGAGTATTAGACTACCATTATAGAGATCTCTGCCTTTATATGCCATTAATCAATTTGGCCCTTGCGCGTAATAGGCCCTTCCAACCGTCTCCCACTTGTAATCAGCTGTGTTGTTTTTGCTATCATCATGCTGGATGATGGAGGCATGATTCCTACTGTTTCCTCCCTCCTAGCTTGCTTATCAGTGGGGGATGATGTTAGCCTGTCAGCCATTGCAATTTGCTGCCTTGTCTGTGACCTTGTGGTCAGCCAGGTTTGTTTCTCATTAATCCTATCTGTTACAGTTTGAGGCAGCCCTGCCGGGTTGCTCTGTGTTTGGTCAGGACTAACTATGCCTTCACAGGCTGAGTCTGCATGCTCAGAGGTGGGGGGTGGGTACCTTTGGTCTCTTCTCACTGATGGAAAGCTGTCTCTGCTCCTCCTGCAGGGTCTTTCCTGGTGTCTCAAAGCCTGGTAGGCTGGTGGCAGTTTGATATGCCTGTTGATGGAATTGTTATTGGAGAACCAGGCTTCTTTTAATAGGTGTCCTCCTTTGGTCCTATCATAGGCAATAACCTCAGCTTCTTGAAAATCAAATGTGTGGTTGTGCTCCTTCATATGCGTCCAGATCTGGGAGTGCTGTTCCTTGCGTTGGACAGCTAGTTCACGTTCATGTATTCTGGTCTGTAACCGCTTGGCCATTTCCCCTACGTAATTGCTTGCACAATTACTACAGTTGATGCAGTAAACTATTGAAGATGTCTCCTCCTTGGATAATGCTTCCTTTGGGTGCATCACTCTCATTCTCAGTGTTTGGTCTGGCTTATGCGCCACTTTGACTCCATGTGCCGAGATAATGCATGTAGTAGTTTCGGATACCCCTTGTACATGAGAGTACCTTCCACGCAGCAGTTCCACTGGCATCTTCAATAGGCTGCCAAACCCTAGGTGTAGCACACCTTCGGATAAAGTCCATTAAGTATCCATTGAGCTTGCAGACCTGATAAAGATATGCCCACTCCTTGGCTTTAGCTGCTGGTGTACTACAATGAGCGTCTATCCTACTGAACAGTGTCCAAATACAACTGATTTTATGTGCCATGGGGTGACTCCTCTCATTATGTAAAATACGGTCTGCGTTCATGGTTTTCTGATGCACACGTGTCAAGACTCCCATCTGGGTTGCGGTTGACCAGCACATCTAGAAAGGCCAGCGTGTTGTTGGTCTCTTCCTCCATTGTAAATTGAATGTCCAAATATATGGAATTGAGGGTTCTTATAAAGCTGGTCTTATCTCACCATTTAATGATGACAAACGTGCCATCGACATAACCTGGGCTTGTAAATTTTCATAGCCTCATTTTCCAATTTCTGAAGGATCGCCTCTGCTACCACTCCCGAGATTGGAAATCCCATGGGTGTCTCCTTTATCTGTTCGTACCGATGGCTGCCAAATGTGAAATAGGTCCGAAGGCAGAAATTCAGCAGGTGGAGGAGGTCATCTGTGCTAGGCGACTTGGGGTTGTGTGATTCCCTCTCTATTAATAATTCCCTTATAGTTAGGGCTGCCAGGTCCTGGGGGATGGACATAAACAGAGACATGACATCAAATGACACCATGGTCTCATCTTCCCCAACCTCCACTCCCTCCAACCTTTGTAAAAAGTCAGTGGAGGACCTCACGCTGGTAGTGGCATCTTCAACCAGATGTTGTAGTTGTTCAAATAACCATTTGGCTAAGCCGAATGTAGGAGTGCCACAAAGGGAGGCAATGGGGCGCAGGGATACCCCTGCCTTGTGGATCTTTGGTAACCCATAAAATCGTGCCATGGCTGAGTCTCTTGGTCGAATCATTTTTAGATCTTCATCATCAACTTTCCCTTGCCTTTTAAGTCTATCGGCTTCCTTATTAACTTGGTTCTTAAGTGATGTCATGGGATCTTTGTCTAGGGGTTGGTAAGCACTCCTGTCATTGAGGAGGTCATAAACCTTCTTGTTAAAGCCCATCCTGTCCGTGACTACTGTCACTCTACCCTTGTCTGCTGGTAATATAACGATGGAATTGTCCTTTCTCAATTCCTGGAGGGCTGACCTTTCCAATTTTGATAAAGTGATGGTCTGCCTATGGCTAGTAATGTGTGTGTGTGTGTGTGTAAATATTTGAGCGTTACAGGGAGGAGTCACGAGATGAGGTTGTGGCTAACTGAAGAAGATAAACTAGTCAGAAATAGATCTATCTTAGTGTCCCTTAAGTCTCACAACAGACAGCAAAATGTTGCTTTGATGTCTAATAAAGCCTAGAAACTAGTGAATGAGATTTCACTGAACTATGGCTGTAGAAACATCTTGATTTACATAGGAAAAAACCTGGCTGAGAGAAAAATACACATAAAGACTTACGAAAAGAGAATTTTATATATATATATATATGTATGTATATATGTATGTATGTATGTATGTATGTATGTATACATACCCATATACATACACCATATATATATATATGGTTTAAAAAGAATTCATATATAAGGAGTGAAATCATATGAAATCAGTTTAAAGCTGCAATTCTATGTACAATTCCTTAGCAATAAGCCTGGTTGAAGTACATTTAAATATGAATAAAGTACATCACAACATTAGCAAATCTTAAAACTGCTTTTGTCATTATTCAAAACAGATGCAGGTTGATTGGTAGCAATACTTTATTGTTTTCAATTGTAAAAGTAATAAACTCTGGCACAGGTTATTCAGAATTACCATTTTCTGGCCTTCTAATTCAGCTTCCTGCATTTAGAATTTCAGCCTATGTTCTGTATAATGTTTTTAATATATAATTCTACAACATTCTATGTTCAGGTGCTGAAACTCAACATTCTTCATGAGAGAGCTGTTGCTTGGCAGGTAAAAATATACATGCATACTTCCAATATTACTTCATATTTGCAGAGGCCCCCTGGATGGCTAAAAATTACCAGTTTTGCTAATGTAAGAAATCAGTTGAACTGCGTAACAGCACTTATGTTCCTTCCTTGGAAAATTACCCACATAAGTTAAACATTTTCTGTAAGTACATGAATGATAGAATCAAGTATTGAATACCTGCTATAATGTTCCATTTCTTAAGTGTAGTTATTCTCTTACCTTTCTCAAATGCAGATCTTGAAACTATTAGCAGTTCTTAATAATTGCAAAGTAGTTTAATTTCTGAAGGGCAAAATGGACCACCATTGCTACACTACAATTAAGGTGGGACTGAAATCATAAAGCCCTTTCCACCATAAATTCATTCCAAGTCGCTAGTGCTCTCAGCAAAGCACTATAATTAGTAGAAACACAATTGCAGATAATTACCATTGTAATATAATAGAACAGGATTTCACTTCTACCACTAGCCTTTATTATAAATCCATTTGGCTCCTGATCTAATTTCCAGGCTCCCTTCAGAATTTATTTGATGTCATCTATCTTGTATTTTAATGGCCCAGCTTTTGTAATCTAACATTAATTATATTTCCCATTAAATATTGGGAAAGGCTTCTATTTGAACCATAGCTATTTTGTAAATGAGAAAATGTCACCTTATCTTACTTTGATTCCATTTCTTTCTGTTAGCTATTTTTTTCTTGCTACGTATTAGATTATTGATGTGCTGAACTCATAGATATAACCATCTCTCTTTTGGAGAAGATACACAATTTGTCATTTGAAAGGAGATGGGAAAAACAACAGCCTCTCTTTCATAATTCTATACATACTATTTATATATTTCTCTGGTTTTCATTACTATCATAAATATTAAGACTGCAATCTTGTTCTTAAACAGAAATATGCTACACTGGACACAACAGAATTTACTTCTGAGATTTATTCTACAATAGCTGCTCCTTTTCTTTTCATTTAGTGAGTTTGCTGCTCGCACTGTATAAGCAAGGATGAATCTATAGCCTGCAGAGATAGAAAGTTTGGTGTTTAACATACAGCATCTCATTTCCACTCCAAAAGAGAAAAGGACAGAGAAAAGGGTAACAGAAAAAAAGTATTTTCCCACAAAAAAGGCCTTGCATGCTGGTGGTCATTCCCATAAATACTCAGTTTGAACTGGATTCTGATCCATTCTTTTTTAACTCTCTGGGATACTCAAGAACCACAATCAAACAATTCCTAATTAAAGTAAATAATCATCTTAGCAATTTGATAAGTCATTCACCTCAACTGGAAAATACGAAAACTCTAAAATATTGTAGTCTGATGTTTCCAATATAGCAGGGGTGTCAAACTGGATTTCTTTGAGGGCCTTTTCAGCATCAGCATTTCTTTGAGGGTTGGATCAGTGGGCCAACAGGAGAAGGAGATGGGACGGATGCCTCCTGCAGCACTTTGCTGTTCAAAATGGGGTACAGGGGGCTGCGCCCACTCCTGCCATGCCCCATTTTGGTTGGCAGGGTGCTGCAGGAGGCCATCCAGGCTAAAAATTGGGCATGGGGGAGGATCGAGCGCAGCCCCACCCCATCCTGTTTTGGCTGCTAGAGGCACTGTGAGCCAGTCTTTTGCTATCTCCAGGCCAGCCCCATGGGCCAGATCAGATCCAGCCCGCGGGCTTGAGTTTGACATCCCTAAAATAAAGTATTTGGCAAAGCCGTAAATTGTAAAATAAGATAACATAAGGCTATCTTCATACAAAATTGTTTTCACTATCTTGTTAATACAAATAGTCTTTTTTTTTCCCTGAACATTACAAAATACCAGCCTTCCCCAACCTGGCACATTTCAGAGCTGTTTGGACTACAAGTCCTAGAATGATCAGCTAGCATGCCAAGTAGCTGATTCTTGACTTTCTCCTTGGAGTGCTGTACCTTTTTCTCTGTTCTTTTTTTCATCTCTGTTATACAGCCCGATTTCCACGATCCACTTATACTGCTTTCCTGCAATTAATTTAAGCTTTTCAGTTGCAAGATATCACACAAACTCATACACTGGTTTGTCAATCTAGGACAGGGCTGTCAAATTTGTAGCATCACGGCAGCATCATGTGACGTATTGGGACTTTTTTCTCCGTTGCTAAACCGGGCGTAGCATGGCCTGGACGTGACGCATCCGGCCCGCAGGCCGCGAGTTTGACAGCCCAGATCTAAGAGAATCTGCCTCTTGCCTGATGATTTAAAGGGACTTATCCTTTCAGAGACATCAGTCCAGTATATGGTAGGACAAGGGTAGGGAATATGAAGTGAGTGCTTTGCAATACTCTAGCAATTGAACATACATGTTATCTGTACAAAATTTACAATAAAAACAGTTTATTATAATCAGCACGTGTGCTACAGTAACAATCACAGATTTTCTATTCAAAATGCTGAAAAAAATCATTCTGATATAGTGACTACATTTCAAATTAATTCACCAGTTTGAGTATTTTATATTTATGTTTCTAGCACATTGTATCAAACAGACTAATGCCACAATATGATTTTGCTGTAGGGAGAAATAGCTTATAAGCCATTATTGCATCCCCAGAATTGTAACTAAATTGTCATTTTTATATATCAAAAGTATTTATTATATGACCAAAGGTAACAGATTATTCCACATCAGAAAACATGAAAGATGAATTTGAACATTTGATTTACTAAGATGTATGTGCGGCTACACAGTAGGCTAAAATATAATATGGTTGGTTTGGTTTTGGCTTAACAGATTGTATGATCCCGGCTACTATGTGTGATCCCAGGTACTATAATAATAAGCCATGTAAAAATCTAGACACATTCATTTTCTATTTCCATCTTGATCTTAATATTGAATTATTTTAATAAACGGACTTCAATATTAATCTGTGAATTATTGCATTACAAGGTAAACGAAGGGCTGTTAACTTGACAAGATGCTTTTCCCTTCTCTCTAGGTAAAACTTTACTTCTGATATGCTCATCATTCTTAAAATTATGAGCTCCTTCCAGTGTCTCTTAAAAATCAGACATCCTAAATAGATGGTACCAAATACGAATATTTTTGCTCAATGTTCAATGCCCAGAATGAAAATCAGTGATATCCATGGGAAATCACTCTTCTCCTTGGGGTGATTCACATAGAATTGCCCAAGGTCAATATTGATAGTCTGTCTTTTTAAAAGTTCTAAAGCAGCAGTGAAATGATGCAACTACCTCACTCTCTTGAAGCCGGTCCTCTCCATATATCAAATTTTTCAGGAGCAAGGACTTCAGTTTTCCTCCAAATAACAGAAGAATGGAGCAATTGGAATATGAGATACACCCTGGCTACTGGTGCTTCACAACTCTTATTTGTACAGGCACATTTTCCCAAGAAGCCTAAAATCGTGTCATTGTTCTCTTATCCTTAGAAATATTGTAATAGAGACTTGCATATATCTGGGAAAAATTATTGTCTTGTTCTATGAAATAGTCTGGCTAAATACAGGTTTATCCTATATTAGAAATGTGATATTAAAAGAGTTTCACAGATTAGCTATAGTGAAATGTGTATTCTGCTTATATTCTTTTTTATGCAAGCAATCAAAACTTCCATAAAAATAATATTTTTTCCACAAGATATATGTTCAGGTTTTGCAATAGACATCATACTTCAGTTTGGTTCCCAGCTTCGTTCCAGCTAAACATTCCTTAAATTTAGCATCCATTTGCTCATTTTGAGGCTTGTCAAAAATATTCTTCCAATCTCCTACAATGCCTGCAACAAAAAGAAAATGGGAGGCTAAAAGAAAACAGAATCACTTGCTTGATAGTTCTAATAACAATTCAAAATATTTGTAATTTGATCACTGGGCGCAAAAATGATACAATGCACTGAGGATTAGAGAAATATGAACCCGTCCATCAAATTTCTATGGTTCCTCCTTAGCCAAATCTATTAAATCTATTGTCATGCTTCCAGCATTTTCTGTCATGTACAAGCACCAGAGCCAGTTGTGAAAATGAAGCCAAAACCTCTTTATATGCCTGCACCCTGTTATGTAGTCTGCAGGCAGCCACAGCAAGTGAAACTTGACTGAGTTTAAAACAAGTTCAACAGGGCCAGTATTCCTCAGAACTCGGATACAAATATTATAGTAATGATTAGTGTTTTAAAAATATGCCCATCTTAACCTTAAACTCACCCTTTTAAAAATACAGGATAACCAATGCACTTCCAATTCAGATAAGGGGGGAGGGGGAATCAATAAAAATTTGGGTTCCCCTCGACCATGGCTCCTTTTTTGTTTACCGCAAACAATATCAGATATTAGTTTTCCTTCCCATGTGACAATTTCAGAAATTTAAATATAACTTTTGACAGTCTGAAACCACCTACTTGATGAGAAGGCATCAGAAAATATGGATAGGCCTGGATCAACCTTTTACAGGTAGCCCTCAACTTACAACAGTTCATTTAGTGACCATTCAAAGTTACAATGGCACTGAAAAAAGGGACTTATGAGCGGTTTTCACAGTTACAACCTTTGCACCATCCCCATGATCACATGATCAAAATTCAGATGCTTGGCAACTGGTTCATACTTATGACGGTTGCAAGGTAACCTGGGGTCATGTGTTCCTCCTTTTGCAACCTTCTGACAAGCAAAGTCAATGAAGAAGTCAGATTCACTTAACAACCAGGTTACTAATTTATCAACCGCAGTGATTCACTTAACAACTGTGGCAAGAAAGGTCGTAAAATGGGGCAAAATTCACTTAACAGCAGTAAAATTGGGCTGAATTGTGATCATCAGTTGAGGACTACCTGTAGTTGTAAACTCCACGAAGTATGTTTGCTGCATACAATTATGGGACATTCATAAGGAGAGATGTCATGAGTGTTCATCACTTACTAATGGAAACTTGATACAGAGGAATACTAGAAAAATACTATTTCCCTGTTTTCTTTCTTTCTTTCTTTCTTTCTTTTTAACCAACCTTTCCGGAAGAGCAGGGGACCAGCCACACCATGTGTTTCCTGTGACTTATCACGTACTGCTTGGAAAGTATTTCTGTCTGCAATGGACCGAATTTGCTCAGTAGTAGCAGGGAAACCAAAGAAATTAGCTATTTGCTTTACTCCCGAAACTAGGTCCTGAAAGCAATATTGTGATATGATTAATATCCTATATAAGTTGTATAAACTGTATATTTGATATGCATTATTTATGTTAATGTTATGAAAAGCTGTATTTCTTAGGGTAAACTTGAGGAGCTTCAGATTCAAAACCCATTGTTAGATCTGTTGACTTGAGCATGTAGCGAAGTCGCAAACAATATACCTACTCTATACAGAAACATATAGACCAGGGGTGTCAAATTCACAGCCCACAGGCCAGATGTGACATGCACTGGCCACCCCCACCCCCATTTTAGCAAAGGGGGAGGGAAATCACGATAGATCACGTGACAACATGACGACGTGAGTTTGACACCCCTGATACAGACTATAACCCATAATAGGTATATATGGTGGAAAAGGAGAAAGAGTAGAAATCAGTTCAGTAGTATCTAAATCTCTTCTCGCACAAACACACAAATACTTAAGGCATTTACATCATTAAGATACATTTTAGGGAGAATTATCATAAACGTGTCATTTTTTAAGAAAATAGGCTATCAACTTTCTCCAATAGACCTTGTTCTTCCTGTTTCCCATAATAACTTTTCAAATTGTGTAATACAATTGCTTTCAAACAAATGAAGCCAAAATGGCCCAGAAAATGTGTTTAAAATGTATTTTTAATGCCATTAGAGCATTAAAAGCTCTTCAGATGCCAAATCAAAAAAGAAGGCCTAGGCCATTGCCCTATAACTCCAGGGGTTTAGGATATGAGTGCATGGGATTATTCACTGGTGAGAGAAGTAACTTTTTTCCCAACCACTTACTCTTCAGGTGTTCCAGGCTGCCTCACAACTTTCAGAACAGGACAAGGAAATAATCCATAGAATATACTAAGACTCAAATTCCAGCCTTTTGATCACACCATGTCTTATAAAACCAATAAGACTTTGGAACAACCTCCCTTCATCTGCTGTACATAGAGAAGCTTTGCCCATGCTTATGAATATACCCACCTCTTTTAATTCCTCATATATCAGAATCAGAACGTTTTCATCATCTATATGTTTGTTCCAAGCGATAGCCTGATCAAAATAGGATCCCCAGGCAACTATAGTATAAAGGCAGTATATTAAAATGACTTTATTTGAAAGGAAAAAAAAAGTCTACACAAAGCATAACAGCAAGTTATTTTTTATATATTATTGCATTCATATTCTCTCCGGATAACATACAGTATTGAGGCAAAACATTTTTTTATTAAACATCCTATTTCCTTTTCATTTCCTTATTCTTGTATCCAGGCATCAACCTTCATATCAACTGTAAAAGATTGCAATCCTCTAAAGACAATAGGAGTTGTAAGGTAATAGTATCTCTTCTCCTGGCAAGCAATGTGCTAATGGTGTTTGTTCTGCTGGTTGGAAACAAGTTTCTGTTTCTACTTACATAAGCTCTCAAGCTACAAAGACTACAAAAGTCTTGCTATTCCAAATAAATTGGGCCAGCTCTTGTGGAAAGCACTTGTGAGAGTTCTCAGTTCAGCTTTGGCTAGAGACAACATTTAGTTCTCAAAATCTTGACTATCTATGCTGTCTATCCCAAAGTCACGTCCAGTATGTAAACTTTGCAAGCTTTAATGCTATTTCAAAAATCTGTGAGGTCTTTTTGCTTAGGAGCAATAGAAATGTGTTCGTGTATACCACAGAAAATGAAGCTCTGATCAAATCATTTTCATTTCTCTTAAAGCCAAACATTCTTCCAGAGGGTGTCTTACTTCTTAGAAAAGCAAATTTGATAGCTCTAGTATTAGAAATCATAGTAGTGGTACAACTCATTTTTTTTCCCCGGTGCGCAGATTGATCAGATTAGCCTAGCATTCTGTTCCCCCAAGTTATTATATTTGAGCCAATCTGAGAAATTAAGACTACCTTTTCCATTCATGAATTCTGGGAAAAATTCCTCCCATGAATTATAACTGGGAATGGTTGGTGCATTATTATGAAAATGGAAAAAAGATGCTGCTGTATCTTTAGGATTTCGAAACAACACCAATATCTAAGGTAAGAAAAAAAAAGAACAGACATTTTAAATTTCCAGTGACATGAATGAAAGTACCGTATTAGTAGCAAAAGTCCCTATTGATGCTGAGTATTAGCACTACCTAAACTACCCTTAAAAGGAAAGTAGAGGTTGAAATTACACCGATTAATTGTTTAATGGGATCCTTCAGAAAGCAGTCACCCCTACTCCAAATCCTCTTGTCGTATCTTTAGAAAGGCTACCAGATCTAGACTGCCAAAATCCAATCAACCACCAAATGGCAGCAAAGAATTAGTTTTCAGTTCTCTCTTTGCTGCCAATTTTGTTTTCTTCCAGATTTGGGCTGCATAAAATGCCATTTTTCACAAACTGCCACTTATCCATTGACCACTTGTGGTCAAAGGAGCTTCTTTCCTAATTAATTTACTTTGAGTAGAGTTACTAGACACTCCATATGCTATGTTCCTAATATGTATCTATAGTCTGATAGCTAAACTGTGGCAATACATAGTGTTATAAAATATCTGCTAGGCTACATCAGATACTTTACTTCCAAATGTTCTGGACTACAGTTTTCTCAATGCTTTGTCATGCTAGCTGATTATTAGGAACCTGCAGGCTACAGTACATAGCTAATTTCACACATTATATCATTTCCATAAATATTACAGTAGGCCCACAACATTCCTATGAATTGCTTATCTAAGAAACTGCAGAAGTAAATGTTATCAGTAAAACACAATGCCTACCTTAGCTTTATTTTTGAAAATAGATTTGGGCAGATAATTATAATGGAGATGCGTGGCCACAATCCTTGGAGAAGGAAATTGTTTCATCCTCTTTACAAACAAAAACAAGGAAAGGGGAAAAACATATCAAATGGGCCACTCGTGCATATACAGAGATTGACTCTACTGACATATAAAAGTAATTCATCACCTACATAAAAAGGCAGTTAGAATAACTTTGATTCTGTAAATCCCATCTGCACATGTATGACACCAAACAAAACAATATTGAGATATGCCAGACATTTCATATAATTCTATTTTTACATTCCAGACAAGCAATAAAATCACAACCCATTCCTGAGCATCTGATGACTACAGGACTTTGCTGGACACTTTCTCTATTGCCTTATTTCATTGCAACAACTATCACACAGGTGCAGATGAAATGTCCCATTTTGGAAAGCCAAGTTTTGTTACTAATTAACCTGAAACTTTTCTGGATCTCCACACTCCATAAATGGCAACTCTGTGTTCTCCTGCTTAATTTTCAACGTTGTGGCAATCAGATCATTCACAATGAGAATCAACCAATTTGCTCCTGGGGGAAGAAAAAAACAGGAAAAATCATAATAAAATCTAAGGAAGGCATTATTCTTGTTGAAGACAGCAAGGCTTCATGACCACAACTTAATGCAAAATAATTTGCAGCTAGATATGATGAGATGGAAATTATCCACCGATTTCAATTAGTGTACAAGTAATATTAGTCGTACAGTATTTTAAAGCTGTATCTTCACCAGATAGTTAAATTATAAGCTATTATAATTTAATATAAGCATTCTTCTATGTTTTGATATATTCCCTCACATGTAATTAAATAAATATCCTTGTTTATGCCTTAAAATCAGAAAGGAATTTTTACTTCAAGTTGGGATTTCCATTTTTGTTTCAAAGCCAAGTTGGGGTGTTGCTCACTATCATAGACAGCATAGCAGATTACAAATGAGGAAATAGATATAGCCAGTTTGGTCTAGCAGTTAAGGCACCAGGACAGAAACCAGAATACTGAGTTCTAGTCTCACCTTAAGCATGAAAGCCAGCTGGATGACTTGGGCCAGTCATTCTTTCTCAGTCCAATTCATCTCAAGGATTGTGATTGTGGGTAAAATAGAAGGAGGAAGGTTTATGGGATATGTTTACTGCATTGAGTTGTTTATTTATAAAAAATAATAAAGTTAGGATTGAAAGAAAACTTCAAATAATAATAGTTGGAGGACACAACTGAAGGGGCAAGACAATGAATGCAACTAAGTTTTAATCCTAATTATAACGTCACGATTTAGCTGAAATCTTTGAATCAGGCGTTACTGAGGTTTAGTCATAGCTGTCCCCATACTCGGTTAAATAAACCACATTCACACACTACACTAAGCCAATTTTTTAAAAAATTACTTAGCATGATGCTTGAACCATAAAGAAATGTATCTTAAAATAATATAAAGCATTTTAAATAACTAAAGTATACATTTACACTGAAATCATTGGTTAGTGGCACATAGCAATTTTTCATTATTATAAAAACACTTTTAAGATTTAGAAACCTCTTCAAATAAGCTAATGAAATGCTAACTGACATATTCCAATAATTCACTTAACATTTTATTTACCATTCTGTTTTCTCCTTTGTGTACAGCTTATATACGGTAGTTTTCTTACATAATGCATTTAACACTAACTAATAATTGTAAAGCTAATTCTGGTGCAAAAAGTTTTATTAGAAAAAGGAGAATTAATGGTGCTATTTCTGTATAAACCATCTCAAGGGTAATGATAAATATTACTTAACACCTTCAGATACACAATATCAAAAAGGTGGGGTTTTTTATAGTTGCTTATGATCTCATTTGGCAACAAAATAACACAAGAATTCTACTCACCACATTTGGGGTAGGACACCAACACCATATCATCTTTTCTGCTTTCAAAATTATCCAGGGCTTGAAACGTCTCTGCACTGCAAACTGAAATCGGATAAGGAGTTCCCTGGTAGGAAAAGAGAAGTTCATGGAGTTTAAGATCTTTGGATTTTTCCAGCGCTTTTTCTATTTCTTCTACGAATGTTTGTTTCGTAGTCATGGTTGTTTTCTCTGTTCTAAGCTAACTATCCTGTTGTTAAGGCACCAAAAGCTTTTAAAGATATTTTGAGAGGTGGACAAAACAGCATTATACTTAACCTTTTGTTTTCTGCCTTATATAAGAAAGCCAGCTAGCTTGGGTTACTGTCTTTTGCTCCTCCCTTTCTATTCTCCAAGAGAGAAAAACTATCAAGTCCTCCTGTTTAAATATTGTTTACATTTTTGCAAGTAATCCCCATTTAAACCAAGAAACTTTGATTTGGCTGGGTCAACAAAATAGAATAGATTAAACATACATACACACACACACACACAGAGAGAGAGAGAGAGAGAGAGAGAGAGGAAGAGAGAGAGAGAGAGAGAGAGAGAATCTAAATGGCTTAATAAGCGTCTCCAATCAACATTAAATTTATTTCAATGTATATGGCCAGCTGCTTTATTGTAGTGACTCTTGATAGCTAATCAGAGTTACAAACACAATATAACCAGAAATAGATTCATCCTTGGCAGCCAAGGATGCTACAGTTTAATTTCTTATACCATAATCAAGAACTTTGCAAAGAAAGATGGTAGTCATACTAGATGCTCCCAAATTATAGGTACAAAGTACCTTTTCTATGTAGCCATCCTAATTTTTACAGTGTTGGGCAAAGTGCAATAAGATTATTTTCAGTTTCCACCACATAACTCTATATAGGGAGCCATTATGATGTTTTACAAGTGCTGCAGTATGCAGAGCTGCACCTGCAGCAGGTAGTTCGAGCCCCAGGAATAAGAGACGAAGTACCACTCGCAAATTCCCTGAACATCTTTTAGCATGGCTCCTGCGCGACGGATTTTTGTTTGAACTGAGCAAAAGTCATTGTACTGTGTTCCAAAGCTCATTCCGAAAGACGCCGACAGAGGGCGTACTCTTCTGGGCCGGTTTATTGCTTCAATAAACTGCCGCGGGAACGGAAAAAAAAAGGCGTTATTTGCGGGATTCAAGTAAATTGCGTAAACTCGACGAGGTCACCCTTGCACATGCGCAAAATGGAAAGTTGTAGCTAAGCTCCTCCAGACGCGAAAAACATTTTACGCCTGCGCGGACAGGCTTAGCTCCTCCCTCGGAGGTAAGAAGGAAAGAGGCATGGAAGGATGATCGGAAGCTTCTCTTGCCGTAGAGGACGTTTGGATTGTGAGTGTCTGAGCACTATCAATGGTAATTGCTGCTTGCATATTTCGTCCTAAGAGAAAAGTAGCAGCATGGTTTTTTGCGGGGAAATTTACCAGCTCTACATTGACGGGATCCATAAAAAGTCCGAGTTTGACCTGAAGCTAGAACGAAGTGTTATCTGCCTCTGAGTCATTAGGAAGGGCTAATTTTGGAGAGCAGATGGCAGTTCTTCGTAGCACCAAGTGTGTTTTGGATGGCCTAACCTAAGTGTTTTTCAAACTTGGCAACTTTTAAGATGTGTGGATTTCAGATCCCAGAATTCCCCACCCAGCATGCTGATCAATTCAATACCTGTTACCACAGCAATCATATATGGTTTCACCCCACTGTCAATATAATAAAATGGAAGTCATCATCAGCAAAAGTCTTGGCAAGTGTTTTAGAGCAAATTTTGGTGAAGAATGTTAGCGTTTATATTTATACTTTTAGTGTTGTTTCTTATTTAATAGATTCGTATCCTGCTTTGGGGTATGAATGTGTACTTAGTGCACTCAAATTACATATCAAAGATCAGATCAGACTGCTCTTTCCAAGAATGATTTTTAGCAGTCTTATCTTCCCCTTTTAAAGCAGTGAGATACTTTTATAGAATAGTTGTCCCAAAAATCTGAAGGGCATTAACCTTTGTGCGCTGCGATGCACTTCCCGCAGCCGTTTTGAGGGCTGATACAAAAAAAAACCCCATGAGTTGTGTCCCTGTCGAGCTGCGTATATGCACATCAGCCCACCACTCACACAAGTTCAGCTGTGCACCCACTTGTACACCAACCCGACACTCCTACAACCCAATTCCCTCCCCCTCCCAGGCCACTAAGCTGCAAAAATTGGGGATCATTGCTTTAAATCAGTGTTTCCCAAACTTGGCTATTTTAAGGTGCATGGACTTCAAGAATTCCCCAGACAGTATGGCTGGTTGAGGAATGCTGGGAGTTGAAGTCCATACATCTTCAAAAGGTCAAGTTTGGGAAACACTGCTTTAAATTACTCACCTTTCTCTTGGGAACTCAATTCCATGTACCCCATTTTTTTATTTCTTTAGCCTTCACTCATCCTTTATACGTATTTTGTGATTTATCAGTCAAATATATTACCAAATAAATGTATTATTGTATTTATCACGCATTTTAGTATTCACCATCATTCATTGCCTTATTACACTTAATGACCCTATTTCCACTGCATCCAACTCTCATTTCCATTCAGATCCTAAACTCCAAGTCATGTCCATGAAAACTATGTATATATTCACGTTATTTTGAACATTTTACATGTTTACACAATATACCATGTTTCCCCAAAAATAAGACCCTGTTATATTTTTTTGAACCCAAAAATAAGCGCTTGGCCTTATTTTCAGGAAATCTTATTATTTTGGGGTGCGCGGAGCAAGATGGGGCTCCTTTTGCCATCTTACCTGATTTCCAGCTCTGCATTTAAATATTTTTGGGAGGGCTTATTTTCAGGGGGCGGCTTATTTTAGCACATGCGCTCAAAAGCCCGATTGGGATTATCAGGGGTGTCTTATTTTTGGAGAAACAGGGCATTAACAAAGAGAAATCACACATTCTTAAATGACATTCCATTCTTGCCATGCATGTTGAGTGAACGTTGGAAGTAAACTATTTGATTCAAAATGAAAATCATTGGAACATCAAGTAGCTCAGCAGTGATTTAACAGAGATCTTGGAAAACATATACATCTTTAGATCTGTCCATTTCAGCTTCTTTGTGTAAAGTTGTTTCATTTCTTGTTCTTTTAATTTTAAAGTCACTACTGAAGCGTTGTCAATGCTGATCACTATTCGCTTCTATCACTAGGAATTGGGATTGGCTGAACAATGAATCCCCTATCTTCCGTCAGGCTCTTCAAAAAAATTTTAATTTTGGAAGTTACTGGAGTTCTGGGGGCATATATTTTGTATTACAAGATGAACACGAGCGAAGGTAAGAATCTGATACAACTTTATGTCAAGTAACTTCATTGATGTGGGCAGTCATATCTGAAATGGGAAAAATACTTGGATCGGGTATTGGTACATTTTACTGTATTGTCAGTCACACCATAAGGAAACCATGTGGTATTTTTTTTGCTGGGTTTCCCTAGTATTATTGAGCAAGACCAGGAAAAGGTACGACTTCTTGAACGTTGTGGCAATAGATATATTAGATAAGTATGTTCGTACTAGATCTACAGTGGGAAAACACCTTTTCTACACATCTTTATTAAATAATCTGACTAATTCATAAATATTGTAATCTTCATAGAGCAGCAACTGGTCCACATTTTCTGCACTTTCACTATCATTAGATTTGCTTATGTGCAGTCAAGGCATTTTCACCTCCTAGCGACTGTATAGATATGTTTTGTGATGATCTTTCTATAACCTTTTCTTTCACGTCTTCCAATGGCACTCATTGCTACTGTAACTGAGTCTGCTAGTTGTCCTCTTCTTCTATTTCCTTCCACCTTTCCCAGCATACTATTATCTTTGAGGTGTGATGACCAGAGCTATACCCACATTTCAGATATTATCAAAATAGATTTGTATTAAGAGATTACTTATTTTTATATTAGTTTCCTCTGTTCTTTTATTCGTAAGTAGTTGCTTTTGTCAAACTATTCATCATTCTTTCCAAAATCCCCTAAAGCAGAACTCCCTTTCTGGCTTTGCTTGTCTGCAAGCAGGGGTGAGGGAGGGGGATGGTTCTATGCGAGTGGCTGGCAAAGGCACCCATCGCTCGTGCAAATAGAGTCCATCTGATCACCTGCTGCTTGCTCAAGTGGGGATCCATGCATACACATCTTAAAACCCTCTTCCATGGCCCGGATCCAAATGGCTCCCAGCTCAGTAGGGGATCACAGCCCAGGGATGGAGAATCCTTCTTCTAAAGGATAGTCAGCACTAGTTTAGATCCTTCTAGCATATTTGCAATTAATATTATTTTTTTCTAAATGTCCATAACTCTACACTTGCTTAGACTAAACTGTGTTTTAATGCTCATTGTTCCAGATTTTAAAGGTCTTCACTATCCCATTTTGTTTTAATCAGAAAAATTGCATCAATTTATTCATTGCTGCCAGAGTCTAAGTTCTTTTATGAATGCATTAAATATTACTAATTCCGGTGCAGATCTTTGAGAATCTCACAGTATCATTGAGGCCTTTATTCTTACTCCTTCCATTTTTAAAAAATTAATGAAACATGATATTTCTGTCTTATTTCACAATAGTTGAGTTTCTCAAGAATTCTTCGGAAAAATATTAACTTCATTCAAAGTTTTTGAAAATATAAGGTGACATTTGGCACTGTCTCTTTTACAAACTACCATTTCATATTTAGTGACTTCCGAAAGATTAGGATAATGTAAAAAAAAATGTCTGTGCTGTATAACTACTGTATTAAAGTCTGCTGTAGTACTGTGTCACTAACAGAAATCGTTCTTGCCCCAGATTTCAGACATAAAATGAAGCGAAGGTGGCCATCTGTTTTGGAAGGTATGTTTGGTTAATAATTATCAAGTGTAATTCTTTCTGTCCATGAAACAAGCCATTTTTTTAAAATATAGTTGTTTGGTACAGATATCATTCTGCAGGACTTCCCTCTGAAAATTAGAATAAAAATATACTCAAAATCATATCTTCAAAATTCCCTCTTAATTCAACCAAGTTTAAGGCATTTTCTTATTTTTACAGTTTATTACAAGAGTAATGAGTGGGCTGGTATTTATGGGCTCAAAGAATTGGATGAAGAGAAATGGCTTACAAAAAAACCCTAAAAGTAAGTAGAAACAATTTGGTGGTAGTCAGTATCAAAAGAATTTACATTTATTTTTTTCGCTTGTATTTTTGTTTGTTTTTCAGTGGTTTGTGCCTGAACTTCTTTTTCTGCCTGATGATGCTTTTCGCGTCTTTATTGTGAATCCACTTGTCGCGTTCTGCCTCCCACTTTAGCTGTTTGAGATCTAACAGAGGAAGACGGTGAATAAATTAGATAAATCAATGGAATAAGTACACACTTTAAACTTGAAAGCAGAGTTTTCTATCTGGATGCAAAGTATTTGTAAGGCAAGACATTCAAAAGATCAAACCACAAATATTCTTGTTGCATTTTTTCATTAAAAAAAGCATGTAAAAGGTATTTTAAAAGGCTCCATTTTTGTTTTGTTTGTTTTTCAGCAGGCTCTTCAGTCTCATTACTGTACATTTCCACATATTTTGTGTCTTTTCATAATATATCTAAAGTAAGCAGCTGAGTATATTAAAAAAACAGTAATAGAGGTCTCAGTTATGCTTTGGGGCAATTGCTTTTTCATTTGTGAATAATTTTATAAAGCAAACTTTTTACATTCTACCTCTATATAGAAATACTACAGACTGAATATAGGTTTGACCTTATTTTGGAAGCTAAAGAAATCTAGCCAAGGCTCCCGGTGGAATAAAGAGCAGAATACCAATCCTGATATATTTCTATGTATGTTTCATCTAACCAGCGCTTCTAAAGTATTTTATATGCTAAGTAAAAGATTAAGCATAATAAAGAATCAGGCATAAAAGGACTGGCAGTATTCATTAAAATTCTATTTAGCATGATAAGTGGAAGCCTCTCAACAGCACAATGCTTAAAAGCCTTTTAACAAAAGTTATCTTATTTTTTTTAGAAAATTTATATCGCTGCCCACTCACTTTTAGTGACTCTAGGCATCTTACAAAAAATAAAAACTTTATAAGTGACGAGACACTACCAAGCAGTTAGCAATTACATTAAGTACTTCCATCCACTTTCCTTAGTCCTAATAAACACTGTAGGGATTAGTCCTAGCAGTTTTCAAACCAATCCAACAATAATGGCTCTGATCAGTAAGAATGTTTACAGTAGGTATACCCTGATGGGGTGGGATGTCAAAGATGTTCATATACAAGTTACTTACTTGCATTATCTTTGTTGGCCATTGCATTCATTCCAATATTGTCGAACTTGGACCCAATATTTTCATCCAGCAAGTGACCAAACTTTAAAAGAAATGCAACACAATTAGATCTCTGAATGCCTTCAAATCAAACACCATTTAACAGATACTAAAATTAATACACCTACTTCTTCAGCAGCAGCAGCAGCACCAGTATCTTTGAGTTTTCTTTTTCTCTTTGACCCTTAAAGAAAAAGAGCATTCAACAATTGCTTCTGCAGAGTTTTACATAAAGCAAGCATTCATTGCTGTTGGTATAACAAAGCAGTGGCCAAAGAATCAATTGAGGCTGGAGAGAACTAGAAAAATCCACAGATCTGAATTGGATAGAAATATTGTACAATAAACAGTTCCAGTTTCTTAATAACACCCTCATTTACAGAACCTACCACTTTGCACTGGTTTAGAACGAATAAATTTAATAGATTATAAATTTCCATGTTTCTCCCTCACTGAAATTCTTACTTTTTAGAAAGTTGATGTTATATCAGCCACTCCTCTGATATAAAAACTGGATTGATTGGTAAATTGTTTTATAATGGAATTAAAAACAACATTCATTTTAACAAAATGAATGTGGAGTTCAATGAAATTATATTGTAGTGCAAAATTTGGAATTGCGTTCATTTAAAGACTTCATAAATAAAATTAAATCCCTTATTACTTTCCAAATGTCACTAATATAAATCCCTGGTGCAGTCTAAAACTGCTTGTGATTGTGCACTGGAAAGAAAATAATTCTGGTAACTTGTGCTAATCCCTTGGTATTTTGACAGAAACATGAATTTCTCATGCTTCTTATTTGTCAAGTCTTAAAAGTATTACTTTTACCTATATTACCTTTAACTGATCCAGCAAAATCCATTTCTTTTTTTCTTTTGCCATTCTTACTGCCAGGTGTGATTGCAGTGTCATTATTTTCATCTGTTAACAAAAAGAAGCTAGTAAAACTTCATTACATAATAAAATTGAAAATTACAGCATGAAATTTTGATGTCCACTTGGAAACACTTGCATAATACAAATATTGGAACAACTCAAGATTTCATAGATCTCCTCTGAGTAACTAACTACAGGGATTTTTACAGCATAATTTTTAAAATTGGAACAATTTATCTATATGGTTTAACTGTTTTAGCAAGAGTAAAAAGTTTTAGGACTATGGAACAGTTGTTTACCTGGAGTGTTATCGTCATCTGACACATCCATGAAAGTCCCTCCCTCTTCATCAATATCTTCCCCAAAGTCTTCATCCATACTACTCAGAGAGATTTCCTCATCATCAAGGTCGTCAAAATTGTCTTCTTCAGAGTCTTCTGATCCTGTTTCATCATTTGAATTTCTCTTTTTCTTTTTGACTTTTATATTACTAAAAATGATGGGAATAAACTTTAAATACACATCTTTCTATATATTTTTTCTCACAATTCTTATCTTCCTTTTTAAATAGGCCTTTGTGGATTTGATACTTGGTGGAGAAAGAGAGTATCTTATTTATGATTGTGGTGCTTTATTTTGAGGTAGCCCAGATTATGTTCTTTGTATATCTCCCAGGGTTTTTGACTACAACAGTATATAATTGTTTTTAATATGTATTGTAACTTTATGAATGCTAATCAAATTAGAATTTATCACCTGCACTTAAACTGATGGCTCAATTAAGGAAATTCTGAAAAACCACAGCCATCAATGCTACATTACTTTATATTGGACAAATTAACCAACCTTTATGCAAAAGGAAAAAGATAAAAATCTGCATCAAAAATAGCAATATCTGAAACCAAGAGTGAAATTTCAACACCCCATAATTATTTATTTATAACCTGCCTTTGTTGTTTTTTAAATAACTCAAGGCAGCGAACATGCCTAATTCTTTCTTTTCCTATTTTCCCCACAACAACCCTGTGAGGTGAGTTGGGCTGAGAGAGAATGACTGTTCCAAAGTCACCCAGCCAGCTGCTAGAACTCTGATCCAAAGCTGGAGCACTTGATAAAAGGAACTTTTCACTGGGAACTAGCTATAAATGTGCACAAATTTAGACATACAGGATTGCACCATAAATGCATAACAGTTAAATTTGATCTTCTAAATCTCTTTATATAATCCAAGAATGCTGATCAGCTTTCCATCCCAAATCCCTGTTCTCCTGTAACGCTAACATTTCATAGCATATGAAACTTGAACCAATGGGAACAAAAACATACACTGAAGCATCAATGGCTCTCCCAGTTTCTGTCTTCTTGGCCAGTAAGAAAAAAGTGACCTGAACTATTCAATAATGGAAACACTAAACTCCAAATATGTTGAATGGGGAAGGGAGATGATACAAATAAAAATGATCCACTGCTTATTCTACTGGGTTTCCATTTGCTTATTTTCATTTAATAGGACTTGAAATAGAAAGGATATACAAAAAACAGTTGACACAAAGTTTTACTTTGTAACGAATACCAAGAAGGTAAATGCTCTGCGTCAACTATTTCTTATATACTCCTTATTTCAAGCCCAAGCACTCTATATTACTCTCAGTATTTCTAGATGAAAAAGGAATTATAATCTACATCAAATTATGGGGAAAAGAATTCAAAAAGGGAATTAGTTTATTTCCATACACACATTATCAAAATTATTTTCATATATGGAACAGAAGTACATTTTAAAATGTAGATCTGAGAGCTTTACCCTGAGGTTTCTCAACCTTAAGAACAAGCTGACTGAGAATAAAAGACATACTTTAGAAGTCAAGTATTAAGTTTAAAAAACATTTTACCTTTCTAAACAAAAAAATTCAAACATTGCAAAAGGTTAAGAAAATTTTTTGATATTACAGCAGGTAAATCACTTAGGTATATTCAGATCTTTCTAAAACAGAAATAATTCTCAGAGCTGTCTCATTTTTGCTCAAACCAAAACCCTAGAAAATAACTAAAAGAAAACAAGCATGTTCTATAGTTATGTTCTGCATAAAATTACATTAATTTCACAGTAATTTGGACGATTGGTAATAACATTTCAAGTGTGAAGAGCTATTCTAAATACCATTCAGTGATATCCCATATTGTTCGCACTATGAGATGCACTTCCCCGCCCCCCCCCCCCAAAAAGTTGATGGAAATGTCTGTGCATCTTGTAGAGCGAATATTGCAATGGAAGGAAGGAGGGTTGGTGTGGCAGCGGCATTCGCCACCACCACCTGTCACCGCTTTCGCTGCCGCCGGAGAACACTGAGGCCTTCGCTGCCGAGCAGCTGATCAGCGGTTGGATTGGCCACCCGGAATACCGCCAAATGGCGGCGGCAATCCCCACCTAGAACAGCTGATTGGTGGTATTCCTGGACGTCGATCCAACCGCCAAGCAGCTGCTCAGCAGCAAAGGCTTCAGCATTTCCCGGCAGCAGCTGCAGGTCAACTCAGTTGACCAGTGGTGGGCGCAATGGAGCAGAACCCTGACAAGCCATGTGTTGGGGCTGAGATAACAAGCTGAAGCTGACCAGGCTGCAAGGATGAATACCAGATGGATGCTGGCAGGCAGAAGCGGATTTTTTTTTCTTGTTTTCCTCCTCTAAAGCTAATGTATGTCTTATGGTCCAGTTCGTCTTATAGTGCAAAAAATAAGGTAATATTAACCAAGTAGTTTTTTAAGTCCTGAGACTATATATTGTACAATCAGTTCTTAGTGCTAGTTTAAGCCAGTTAATGTTATCTAGAATCTTTAGAATTTATATACAGAATTTTAAAAATCTTACCCAGCAAAATTAAGAGCATTCTCAACATTCCCGAAATAATTGTCTTGTTCAAATGAATCTGAAAGAAAGAAATTAGGTTCAGAATACAATATTGTAATGTCAAAGTTACAATATTTAAATTTTTAATGTTTGGTTTATTATAATTTATTGTAGAGAATCACAGAAGGAAAATAGCAGCTACCGTGTTTCCCTGAAAAAAAGACTTTGTCTTATATTTTTCTGCCACCAAAAAAGGGACCAGGTCTTATTTTGGGGGGATGTCATCCACTGACTAACCTCATTTGCATGCATCATCCCTGACTTCCTTTTTGTTGTCAGTGCCCTTCAGGAATTTCTTCTGCGGCCAGCAAGGCTTTCCTGAAGCCTCTGCAGCCAATAACAGATCTCCGGATCAATCCAGAGCTTTGTTATTGGCTACAGAGGCCTTCAGGAAAGCCTTGCTAGCCTTGCCGCCTGCAAAAGAAATGGGCTGGCAAGGCAGGTGCCAGGGTGTGTGATGCCCAGCTACAACTGTCCAAAGGTAAGTAATAGAGCAGCTCCACCCCCCCAATCCCCACCCTAGCTTAATTTTTACCCATGCACTCTGGAGTGGGCGGGATATTAATTAGGGCTTGTTTGGGAGGTAGGGCTTATATTGGGTGTATGTGTAAAAATCAAGCTGGGACTTACTTTCAGGGTAGGGCATACTTTCAGGGAAACAGGGTAGCAAAACATAAATTAAACCCAAAAAAATGTTAGAAAGTAACTTAAAGTAACTAATTTCTCTTAAGTATAGGTGGGAGGGAAATGAAAGCATTTTCAGGATTTCAACACTAACGTCAAATAGTAACTGCTACATTCAAAGTAAATCAAATGTTCTAGGTATCATTTATGATTATTTACCTGAAAGGAGGAAAAGAACAATGTGCATAGCCTTACCTAATGCTTTTTCAAATTCTTCATCATCCACATCTTCTATACTTTCATCATCTCCCATAGGCTTCCTTTTTTCTTTGTCCAAGTCTAATTTTTTATAAAACCTGAGAATCAAAAGAATATTGTACATGTACATAAAACTAGTTTGTTGAGATATGTCTAATCTGTTCAAGTAATACAAACACAGTTCAGGATTTTGCTTTTATAAACACTATATCATTTTAAAGTCATTACAGGTAGTCCTTGGGTTACAATGGCAATGAGGACCAGGATCACCATTGCTAAGCAATGCAATCATAACCCCAATATGTGCAGGCCATTAAGCAGGAAGAAGCAACTTACCACCTTCCCTAATAGCTTCCCCATTGACCTTTCTTATGAAAAGGCACAGGAAAAATTGCAAATAGTGGTCGCATGACCGTGGCTCCCTAGCATCAGAACCATGACCCAAGCACTCAGACCATAATCACATGACCATGGGGTTCCTGCAATGACTGGAACTTTGAAGACGGGTCTTCCATTTTTTTCAATGCTACCATAATGGTAGTTTTGATTTGAAACCACAATTTGGTTTTAATATTTGGTTGATATCACTTGAGAAAAACAAATATAATTATCAAATTGTTGCATCATACATTGAGATCCCATTACACTTCTTATTATCTGCTAAGACGAAAGATCTTTTTTAAGCCAACTGTGAAGGCATTTCTTCCAATTAACAAAGATACTTTGCCATATACTACTTTGAGATAAAAATAGAACCCTTTCAACATTCCCCAGTAATATAGTATGATAAACATGAAAAACTATTTTGACCTATTACTGTTTTATTATGAATTGAGTAGTACATGCCATCAAATCAATGTCAACTATTAGTTTCCACATGGGTAGGTTTTCTCCGTGACAATCTGTCCCTAACCTGATTCATCAGGTCTTCCAACAATGCACCCATTATCACTGTGAATGAGTCCATCCACCTTGCTGGATTCTCTTTTCTTCCACCATTCTCAGCAACAAAGCTTTCTCCAGAAAGCAAAGTGTTCACCTAATGTGTTCCAAGTAAGACAATTTGAGCCTGGTCATTTCAATTTGAGCTTCAAGTGAGAAGTCTGGATAGATTTGTTCACTGATCTATTACAATTTCCAGCCAGTCATTTCTATTTATTTGCTGTTGTTTTTCTTTCCTACTCTCTTGCGTACTGTTAATTCTTTAATATTGATTTTGATTGACATAAGTGATTCAACAGGCTTCTATTTTGCTAGACATCCTACTGGGAGCCAATTGACGCACATGCTAGTCTTTGAAGGAGCCATGAATGTTTTCCGGACAACATAGCTGATTTAATGCTTCAAGAGGATGCTAATCTGGTAGCACTCTTGTTGAAGTGACTCTTTTGAATACATTGCAAAATACTATGTCCTGAGATGCTATCAAGGCAAGGTTTTTTGTGAGGGCTTGGCTCTCTACTTCTCAATAGCAGAATATCAGAGCTAAAAAATCAATAGCAAGATTTCCCAGAACAGCTACTGAAACTGATGTTGATCAAATAGAGTAATCTACAGTTAGCCAAGATGACAGCATTGAACTTGTTCATATAATTGTGTTTTATTACGTATCCTTTCTCCTTTAATTTTTAAAAGCCCTTGACATTAATTTTCCACTCCCTATTCTATATAATTGTATGAATTATGAAATTTGCACAAGCGCTGTTATAATAAAAACTCTAAAGCAATGGTTCTCAATGTGGGGCCCACGCCCCACAGTGGGGGCAATTTGATTTTTAATGGAGGCAATTTGAACCTTTTTTAAACCAAGTTAATGGCCTTTTAGGCCTCCTCTGCGTGAGTAGAGTTCACTTTTTAAGTAAAGTAAGAACTATATGTCACCGGGGGGGGGGGGGGGGCGACATCAGGATTTTAGAGATGTTTAGGAAGGACATGGCCAAAAAAAGGTTGGGGACCACTGCTCTAAAGATAATATGCACGTGTAAGAAAAAAAAAACCTCCCCACACCCAGTCAAGGATAAAAGGATAACTGGTATACCAATGTATAATTTTTAAAATATGTAATTACCTGTGGAAAAATACTTCATCTACAGGTATTTTGCTTTCATCTTGTGAAAGGAATTCTTTACTATTCACTAGAAACAGAAACATTAAATATGTCATATAGATTACTCTTACACTGATTAATGTTGCTAGCTGAATATAAAAATAGATTTATATAAACAACAGAAACCTATGAACACATTAAATTCTTAATAATATAAAGATGACAAGAAGCAACAACTCTGGAATTTGGGACATTTAAGCCCAGATACTTAAGTATCCTCTCTGCATAAATTTCCTATTTCCTATCCTAAATTTACTGAATTAGAGATGTGAATACAATAATTTCTTTCCGTTTGGATCCCAAAGCACAACACAATTTGAAATTACCAGTATCATTTCAACGTATTTTAAATAAATTAATTTGATTCAAAAGTTTTAACGAAAAGAAGTGTTATAACATGGATAATTCAATTAATGAGGCTCATTGGGGGTTGTATCCATCTAGTGTCCCTCTGCTGCTGGAAGGATTCAATAATGAAGTACTAGCATCCCAGGAGAATAAAAGTGATGATTTAGATGATTTACTACAGTTTATTTACCCACCTACAATCCTCCAAAATTTTTAGATCTCTTTCTCTTTAAAAAAACATTCATTGTCACAATGCTACTGAAAATGCCCTATTTATAAAATTCCAAGTCAAGTAAAAAAAATTCCTTCTGAATTAAAATTATACAGGTATGCCTGGCGTGTATATTGTACTCAAATTCTTAGGGGAAAAGTAGAGAGACAAATCTTCCCTATTCCTCCTCTTGTATCCAGTTCTAATTGCTACTCTAAATTCATGTGAATGAAGCTAGACAAAAAGATTTCAGTTCTTGGAATTAGGAAGACATATAATATTTCAATGATTCTTCTAACTTAAGACTAGCTGCCAATTTGAAATTTTACCCAAAGCAAAGACCAATACATAGTATCAGAACAAATAACATTCATTATATAATATATTTAAGAAAGTTTAAATTACTTTCCTTGTTTAAACCATTTAGTTGGAAAAATGTAAGTATGTGGTACCTTAGGACAGGGGTCCCCAACCTCTGGTCCACGGACCGACATCCGTCTGCAGCATGCCAGAAACCAGGCCAAACAAGCAAAGCTCCATTTGCGGGATGCAGGCAGCACATAAAACCACACCCCCTCCAGCCCACAGAAAAACCTCTCGCCACAGATATAGTCCCTGGTGCCCAAAAGGTTTGGGGTCTCTGTCTTAGGAGAAATGCCCCCCCAAAAATCACTATTCTTTAATTATATCAGGAAATTGAGTAACTCCTAGTCTAGTGCTACATTTGCATTCATGAAAATCTCTTCACTCTGACGGAAGCCTCTAGGAATGGAAGAACCAAATGTGATCGCTAATTATCTCCATTATCCCTAAGACCCTTGAATTCGACCAAGTCCAAATTTGCTCTGGAAGATTGAGGAAAACTCCAGAAAAAATGTAGCTAGTATTTTGGGAGCTGCAGGAGAAATAGCAGAAAACTTGCCTTGTATAATAGGCATTTCTGTCCATAGGACCCTCTGATTCAGAAGACTTCAGTGAATGATATTCAATGGACATAACACATTTTATGGCTTCTATTGAAACCGGTGGACATTAAAACAGTGTTATAATAATGACAGGAAATTAACAGTGATAATCTTTAGAATTGCAAGGTATTTTACCTGCTAGATTTCGCACATCATTCATGGACTGTTTCTTCTTTGGCTGCATTACCACACTACTAGTATTCTCTGCAAAAATAAGTTAAGAGATCAAACAAACTTATAATAGTTGCTCATGGTAATTTTAATCTTAGATGCTTTACTAAACTAAAGGCTCCATACCTTTCCCTTTGTGAGCTTTGGGATTTCTATAAACAAAACGATCCAAAAACCTCATTAATGTGAAATCTTGTAGCGGATCACCTGAATATTCAATGTAATTACCCTGCATCAGAGAGAGAGAGAGTGAAAATTACATTTACAGTTAGCAACAAGAAATATGCCAGTGGAAATTTTTAATACTATTTTTTATGTTTTTATAATATTGCTTTATATATGTTTTAATTTTTTTTATTATTATTATACCCTACTAAATCACATCTTGTGATATGGGCAGCCATATAAATAAACAAGTTAACTAAACAAGTCTTATCTACTCAAAGTGAACTATTAATAGGAAGAATTGCCAGGATAGGACACTGATTACTTAAACTGTGGAGGGAATTTGTAATTCTGTATAATCTGGATCAAAACAGTAATAGTAATAACTCTTCCTGTTCTACTAAGTAGACTTCTAAATACCAAACAAATAGAATCAATCCATTTATCTATTAATATTGTTGAAATGAAAATCAAATATCTGAATGTTAAAATACATTGACAAAGTCTATGTCTAAACTATGTCTACATTTAATATAATCAACTGGTAAGATGGCCACTAGAGTGGTAGGCAAATTACACCCCCTTTGCTTTTTGCTTCCTTTCTATGTTTTGGGATGGGAGAGCCTTTCTCTACAATTCACAGACAAAATGTAAAGGAAAACAGGAAATTCAACTAACCTCTAGAATTCTTTTTGCAAAAACAGCCACAGATGGATGGAAGTGTTCTGAAAGCTAGAAAGACCAAAGTTATATGTGCAATATTTTAGTATGTTGAAATCTCTAATACTGTTAAAACTACAAAGAGTTATTCAAGTCAAGAGGGGAAAAATAATTGCAGGGTACAAACATTTATTACCATAATTTCTTTGGTTTAATACATTTTTAATACTAAAGACCTACAAATACTCAAACCTGCATACTTAAAACTGAATGAAATACAGGAAAGAGAAAGATTAGCGCAAAATACAAACTCAGGAGTATCAGTTCCTACTAATACCACACCTGAGTGACTATTCATCTTGTGCCTATAAGAATCTAAACAGTAACTTCCTGACTTCCCAAAAATGTATTTATAGTTTGCTAAGTATAAATATCTAATGGAATAATTCTCCTCACTGCCCTAAATATGGGAAATCATATTTTATTATTTCATTTTATTCTACAATTCTATTTTTGTCTTTCCATTTGGATAAGACAGAGCATTCCTCATTATAGCTTCCCAAGCTCCCTGTGAAGGAGGTAAGGGTAAGAAACATGACTTATCCAAGGCACTGAAAGTAAGGAGGGATTTGAGCCTGTATACTACATGCTGTAAAGACTGGGCAACCATTTTTGGCCCAGACACTCACTTAGTGCTTTGCCTGGGAAAGCAGCCTGAGGTATGGCTAATGATATCATCAGCAGGTGGAATAGAATGAGTATCAAATAACTGAAGCAGCATACATGAATTGTAATATATATATATATAACTGTACAATATAATGATCACATTAGGCAGATTTTTCCTCTAATTTTTCATATTTGAAAATTTTGTACCTTCTTCAGTTCCCAAAAGCTTGTTCTATCAGCTTCACAGTAGGAAGGGTTTCGGGATAATGGGTCATAGCTACCTGTGCCTTTGCCACCTGTTAAAGAAGAGATATTTATTACTTTCCAAAATAAATTAACAGAAATACCTAATTAGCAGAACAGAGCAGGAAAATACCTTTTTGCAATAAACCATCTCCCCAACCCCTTAGCTATTGTGTATTTTACATCCTGGACCCGAAATCCATGTGGTTTACATGGCAAAAGACAATGAAGAGCAGCATGGCAAGCCAATGGCTCCTACTACTCCAAGTACAGTTTTTAATGATATGATAGCAGAAAGAGAATGAGATATTTTAGATAAAGCAGGAATCCAAGTCATCAAGGAAATAAGAATTCTTCTTGGAAGAATTTGACTCGTAGCCCAACAAAATTCCTATCACTTCAATTCTCATTCTGTAGTTTTATTTTTAAAAATTCTTGGGAAAATTAATGAACTGTCCACTTTAGTATTCACATCCTTCTGCTGACTCTTTTAACTCTTTCATATAACAAAGCAAACTCTGAACAATGTTCCTCAAATTAAAATCTGCAAATTTTAAAGCAATGTGCTAAAACTTCAAATCCTATTATAATGATTGTTGAACAAACAGATTTTCAAAACATTTTTACCTGCTAGATTCTGATGATGTATCCAAGATGCCTCTGAAGCCTGGTTATGGGGTTTTGTAGACTGTTCTATATCTTCATTTTTTATCTGTTTGTCTGCATCTACAAGGTTTTCTTCTTGTTCTTCAAGATCCTGAAAATGTTCCTCATCATCTGATTCCTATAGAAAGAATCAGTTTTGAACAAGAACGGTCAATATAGAAAACTATTTAGCTCTTAGAACAGGGATCCTCAACCCCTGGTCCACGGACTGGTACTGCAAACCAGGCCACACAAGAAGCTCCATTTGCACAAGCAGTGAGTGTGCACACAAAACCATCACCTGCCCCCCACCTGCATTGCTGGTCCATGGATCTGGAAAGAATGGGGACCACTGTTTTAAAAGATAAGCAAGCAGATATAGTTTGATATTAACTTCCAAAAATCACAGAAATAGTTTGAAGATAGTTCATAAAAGTAGATAGAAGTTGCTTCAAAACAGCAAAAAACAGTTTGAAGGGTAAAGGAAAAGCAAATGTCAGAAGGTTACATAAGATATATCAGTGAACAGAATTTGTATTTCATTACATTTTTATAATCTTATCTCCAATCTTAATTGGAGTAGTCTTTACTGTTAAACATGTGTAAGATTACAGAGTTAAATAGCTACATCTTCAGAATTGACTTTGAAAATCCCAGAATTGTTTTTGTTATGGTATTTATTTTAAACTAGAGGTTCACAAAATTACATTTAGGGTTTTAAAAACAATGTAATAGCACATTATCTAATAAAACATAATGGAAACCCAAGTAGCAACAAAAATGAAACTGTCCTTTTTTTCCTAAAAAGTAATTATTTCTGTTAACTGAATGTAAAGATTCGAATTTGGGACAACTTAATTGGACCTAATACAATTATACATTTTAAAACTGATTGTCTAACATACCATTTCTTTGCCAAATGGTATGTTTTTGGAAGAAAAACTCAAGTCAACGTTGACTCCTATGGCAAGTCCATGCAGTTTTCTACAGAGTGTTTTGGATGTGGTTTGCTCTGTTTTATTCCAGGGCTGAGAAAAAGTGAGTGGCCCAAGGCTACCCAACTGACTTTCACCCAGTGATGAAATCTAAAATTTGTTACTAGCGGTTCTGTGGGCGTGGCTTGGTGGTGATGGGATAATGTGACTGGGTGGGCGTGGCCAATTTTTTTTTTACTTTTAAACCCATTTTTTCTACAACCTCTTCGGCAAACAGGTTGTAAAAAAATGCTTTCAAAAGGCTCTGACGATCCCAGCTGAGTTGCCTGATCAGCAGAGGCTTTTTTTCTTTTAAATGCCTCTGCCGATCAGGCAACTTAGCTGGGATCACCAGTCTTTTAAAAGCATTTTTTCTACAATCTCTTAAGAGGTTATTGAAAAAATGCTTCTAAAAGCCTTTGAGGATCCCAGCTGAGCCACGCGATCATCAGAGGCTTTCTATTTTTACTTTTAAAAGCATTTTTTTGGCCAAAGAGGTTGTAGAAAAAATGCTTTTAAAAGTTAAAAAAAAAGCCTCTGATGATTGTGCAGCTCAGCTGGGTATGGGGGGGAGGAGTGGCAGGGATTTTTGCTACCGGTTCTCTAAACCACCCGCCTCCATCACTACCAGATCCGGTCCGAACCGGAAGCATTTCACCCCTGCTTTCACCCCTAGGGTAGTTATTGTGGTCCAACTCCAATACCTTAACCACTAGAGCAAAACAGTTCACAAATACTTACAATTATTCTGCAATGATTTCATTTAGAAATTAAATATATAATATCCAGCATAGGACCTGATATTTATTTTGGTCTTGAAAATAAAACATAGATTATAAATTACAGTACAGTAGAACATCCAGTCACGATCATAATCCGTTCCATGACTTCAGTCGCAACCTGATTTGGTGACCCTGTGACTGACTGCACATGTACGCTGCACATGCGCATACTAGAAAATGGCACGGAAGGGGAAATTGCCGTGGCTGGGGAAACTGCCGCAGCTGTGCTTGATCGCCACCCAAGTATTTGTTCATGACCAGATGCAAAAACTTTGCGAAATTTTTGGTCGTCACCCAATTTGGTTGTGATCAGAAGCGTTCATGACCAGAGGTTCTACTGTACCCATCATTGAATGGTCCTGGTGGCGCAGTGGTTACAATGCAGTACTGCAAGCTACTTCTGCTGATGGCTGGCTGCCTGCAATTTGGCAGTTCGAATCTCACCAGGCTCAAGGTTGACTCAGCCTTCCATCCTTCTGAGGTCGGTAAAATGAGAACCCAGATTGTTGGGGAAAATATGCTGGCTTTGTAGTCAGCATACAACTCGCTTAGAGAGGCTTGTAAAGTACTGTGAAGTGGTATATAAGTCTAAGTGCTATTGCTATTGCTATTTTTCTACTATTACAACTCAGTGGGAAAGATATTATTCCTCAGACCCATCTGACTCCAATTATACACAATACACCACTAATAGTTGATCGTCTCAACTAAAGGATAATTGGTAAAACGAGCATCTTCAAACAGCATTTTAAAAAATGAAGTCAGTAGATAAGATAGGCTAAGAAAAAACATGCAACCAGAACATATCATACCACATGATCCTGCAGCTGCACCCATAAGCCTGGTTTTATTTTCAGAAGTTCAGACACAAGATACAGGGCCCCACAGGCAAATGGTGGCATTTGTCCACAGGTGACTTGAAGTAATCGTTTCACAAAAGCTTTAACTCGTCGCAATACTGTGTCAGCCTTCAAAGATTTATAGACAAGATTGAGAAACATGGATGGTTTGGCACATAATGCTACTCCAGGATCTAGCAACTTCCTGCAAAAAAATATTCACATTAGATCATTGTAAATACTTTCTTATGTATTTCCACTATCTCTCTCCTTGCTTAACGAGACAACCTAAAGAGAGCTTTACAGAAGCTAACTATACTATAGTACTGGATTTATAACCCTTCATTTAGTCACCATTCAAAGTTACAAAATCCAACACAAAACTGGACAATATTTTATTTTATGCACATGCCTGTTGGATATAAGGGGACAGAAGGATTAAAACGAGGACACATCCTTTTGTTGGATCTCTGGTAGCACTATGCTATGATTATTTTCATTCAATTAAATTTAAGGATAAATATGTTACAGTTAAAAGCATGCTTAAATATGTGTTTACAAATTTAAAAATTCTAATAATTAACAATAATAAATAAAAATTCTAATACTTACTACAACTTGTTTATGAAATGATTTTTAAAAATCATCAAGTCTCAATGAATAATTCCATATTCATTGCAATTTCAGATTTACATTATCACTAAACTGTGAATTTTAAATGGCAGAAGAAATTCTGGTTACAATAAGGGTTCTTGTTTCAACCACCAGAAGAATTTCAGAAGGAAGATGAAAAAAATTACTAAAAACATTCAAAAATGGGGACATCCGGGGGAAAAAATGGCTAAAAGCAGAGCTGGCAAATATGGTGGAATGAAGAACCAGAGTAGATCAGTTCATCGGAATTCCTCTCTGGATAAGAGAACTTGAGATTGCTCACCATATAGTTGCTCCTAGTGAGAAGACTGCAAGACAGCAGTCTCGAGTGGGATTAGAACTCTAGAGACAGCAACTTCTCCATCTTGCTCGAGCCAGAGTCAGTGCCTTTACAGACATTGCAGGTTTGCATACAACCTTTTCTAATCACTTTCAAACATGTCTTATTAAATACTTCTCAGGTATTAAGAATTTTTGGGCTGACATATGAAAAGAAATCAAGTTCTAGGATATTATTTGAACTCTGTTAAAAATAAAAGGAAGGAATATAAAGTTGGCTTAATTTTATCAAGGTTAAAACAGATAAATTGTTATCTCCTGATATCCTTTAATGGATTTTCATAATTAGTACTGAAATTTGGTGGCTTTAAGGATTTGTTAATAGATAAAGAGATGCAATGTGAGAAGAAGAGATTGTTTGTTGTATTTTAAGAGAAGTGATAAATTACTAAAATCGTTAATACTTGTGATGAAGTGGGATGTCATTTCTTTACATATTTCTTTTTTACTATATTTGTATTTTTCTTTTCTGCTTTTTCTATTCTTTCTTTTTATTCTTTTTTAGTTTGTATGTTTATCTTTGTAATTGTAATTTTTAATTAAAGTATTATTTAAAAACCATTAAAAACCAAATAGTTTACACATGCATGAACTCTGCAAAAAGACAGGTTAGTAGATATGAGTAATTAGTTGGTATAGAGAGGTGACTGAAGTGCAATTGTGTATAATATCACAGTTTAAAGATATATTTAAAATATATAATAATAATTATTTGAGAAAACAATATCTGACAAATCAAAATATGCATGGCACTTACTTATATAAGGCTATGTAATATCGGTCAGAGATAGTCTGATTAGAATCCATCACTTGAAACAGCAACATCAAAGCCTGTATGCTAGTATTGAAGTTCACAATGTGTAAAACTTTAAACAAGGTATCCATTTGGTCTTTTATTTTTTCACTGCTAGTCTGAGCATAAGGATATGCTCGATTCACTCCAGTCAGTAGAGCACTAAGCATTTTAGACCCAACATCCTTCTTCTTGATGCAAGATTGGAAAAAACAAAAGTAGAGTGTTGTGAGTTTATTAGCCAGCTCACTTTCTTCATGGCTAAGAACTATCTGGTTCAAAAAGCAAACGGCATAGTATTGTGCTTTGGGACTAATATTTGATCTGTAGAGAAGCCTCTCCACTTCATTACACACTACTCCTTTCATATTGGGATGCTTATGAAGCAAAGTTTCAAGAAGATAAGATGCTTTAGTGGCTACTTTGTTCTGAGGATCTCCCAGTTTATTGACCAACTGAACAAGGAAAGCCTTTTCTTGCTCTACTTTATTACAGAGCAATTCATGGGCTGTGGATAGTGCACGACCCTTTGTTGCTATCAAGGGATCATGAGTCAGTGATTCTAACACTTGCACAAACTCGGCTACCCAGTGCTTCAGGTGATGCTCAAAATACCACAATATTAGGCGCCTGTCTCTTGAATCCCTGTTGCCACTTGAAAGCTTCTCCAAACTGTCAAAAGGATGTTGAGAGAAAGTGTGCAGTTTTCGAGTATCTGGCAAGAGATGAGACATGAGAAGTTCTTTGAAAGTATCCAAGGCCATTAAGCTCTGCCTTCTGCTGCCTTTCTTTTTGATCATGTTAACCAGGATCTCTATAAATTGAAGTGAGTGAACAGGAGCATCTTGGATAAGAAGAGTCATGGCAGCCATTCTATCAGCAAGTGTTCCTGATGATACCACTGTCTTCATCCACGCAGACGATGATCCTTTCTTCAAATTTGTGTTGTTTTTGTAGAGGTTTGTTTCCTGTTCATAAAGTTTTTCAGCCAAGGCTTTGCATCTGGATACAAGAATTTGATTTTGAGTTTCAGCAGAAAATTCATTAGTATACTCCAGGTCATACCATTTCCCCCCTGGTTTTATCAGCAATACCTGTCGCACATGAAACTGAAAAGCTTCTTCCTCCTTTGCTTTCTTTGTTCTCAGCAATGATGCACTGTTTTCATTGCTAAAGGGGATTGGCTTTTTCACTTTATCTTTAGCAGTATTCAACTGAACACTTACTTTGTTTACTTTTTTTTCTTTTTCTTTTTTTCCTACCGTAGTTACATTTACTCTTTTTTGATTGGCATTTTCACTTGGGGGAGATTTTTTCTCTGGTTCTATTGCTTCTTCCTTCTCTTTTTCTTCTTCTTCTTCCAGGAACTTTTTTGAATATTTGCTCACGCCTAGTGAATTTATAAATGTCTCTAATTCATCTTGATTTAAATCGTCAATTGCTCCTTTTTTGCCCCCATCTACAAGCTCTTCTGATTCATTCAAAGCAGCGAGCATGATATAATCTTGCTGTATAAAATAAAATCAATAAGCTATATTAGTGCCTTTAATTCACAACTGATAAATCATGTGATAAGCAGTTAAATCAAACAGGGAAGTTACAATATATATTGCAAGAAACCCAAAACAAAGAAACCTAGAAAGGTTGTTTCTAGAAATCAGAACAGTGGGATATTAAAGTTTCCTGTACCTAATTTATAAGACTGACAAAAAGACAATGTTTTGCTTTTGTGTCAGGTTAGGATTTTAATAAACAGTCACAAGTATGCTAAGAGAAAAGTTATACTTTGCAGTTTTTTGGAAAAAAAACAACCCAAAACATTAACAGCTCAACCATGTGTCCTAAACCTTCTGCCACCCCAGAAAGGACATAGGTAATCTGTTCCCAAATTGTTCAGCCCAAAATCCACTGTAACTATATTTTCAAGATTTTGCAAGGATCGTTATCTGTTAAAGTTTATCATTTAAATGCACTTCTGTGCCAGGCATACTGGCTGTATTTGGCAAAATCCTGCTTGCTATCTAGTTTCACAATGCATTCTCAGTGGCCAACCAGATGCTGATCAAAAATGCCACAAATTTCGGCATTTGTGGATTTGTTTTCTCCACACATCTAAAAGCCAGCAATCTGGCACCAAGGACTTCGAATAAATAAGAAAAAACCCTCGATATGAATTAAATGTTCTGCCAAGGATTTCAGCTTCCCTCCTAAAAAGGGGCTTTCACAATACTCCAGTCCCTTATTGCCTAGTGACTGTCTCTTACTTTAGTCCCGCCGAGGCGCAGCACCTCCTCCAGCGTAAATTCACTTTCATCGTCTGCCCCATCGTCGTCGCTATCCATCTCCTCACGCTCCGGCGGCGCCATTTTCCCGGGCAGACCACGCATGTATAGCGATTCCCCTCGTTTCCGGGAAACAGGGAGGAGCTACCTCTCAAGGGAAAGGACTTGGAAGATAGGGAGTAAACAAACGAACTACAACAAAGCGTCTCTGGCTTTTTAAAATATATCGGGGTGGTGGGGGGAGGCCTCGCAATTATCTAAGAATATGTTTAAGACAACTATAGCCTCGACTGTCGATCGAATTTATTAGTTAAGAGCGCTTTTAGTGAGCTGCTAGGACTTGTGCGCGGAGGAAAGACTGAGAACGGCGAGAAAGCTTAAGGCAATGCGGCTCGTGCTTTCAGGATGCGCTGTATTGCAAACCGCGCGCTTCGGCGTGCTGTGCGGACGCTCCGTTGGTTTCCTTAGCAGCAAGGACAACGCAAGGGGCTGGCCTCTTCATTTGGCCCGCCAGAATGCGCGACTCTGTGGCTGTGCCCCTTTATCCCGAAGTAAGTCTTGTGGAGCTCCATGAAGCTCTTCGGTGCCAAATAAATTGTACCCGTTTGCAACTTTAAAATGTAAGCGGGTTGGAGTTTCCGTGAAGCCAAGGTGGGCTTGCAGGCTTTTTTTTGCACCTCCTGCAGTACCTGCACCTCAAACTAAAGGAGTGTGTCCTTGAATCGGTAAAACTACCAGCCAAGTCCCGAGCTTGCTTTTTTTTTTCTTTTAGTATTAGACAATAGCTGGAAGGTGCTACTATCTATAGTGGCCGCTGCTTCTCTTTTTAGATAATCAGATAAGATAACCTTTATTGTCACTTTTTATTATTACCACTTTTTCTGCGTACACACTGGCACAGATTAAAAATGAAATTCTGATGCACACTCTCAAAAGAAAATGTGTGTGTATACACACATATATACGCACACACTCCAAACACATACATGTCCTATAGATGTGCTGTACATATACACATATTAATCACAGCCCATTTTGAATACATAGTGGAAAAAATAGTGCTATGTATGTATATATATTTAATATGATGGATAATATCTTTCTGTAGTCATTATGATTAAAATTGCCCTTTCCTTTGCCACTCGTTACTACATAGGGCTGGCTTGTTGTTGCCCTGTAAAGCAGTGGTCCTCAAGCTACAGCCCGTGGTCCGGGTACAGCCTGCTGAAGTCATTAATCTGGGCCGCAAGGGACCACGAGACTGCCCCACCTACCCGCTAGCCCCCATCTGCCTTCTGGAGGCCAAGGAGACCAGAAACGGTATGTGCAGAGGCCCCAGGGGGCTAAAAATGAGCCCATTTTTGGCCTCCAAGAAGAGAGAGGCAGACACACACATACACACACACAAGTCCCTCATAGGCACCCCAAGGCAGCCACATCCCTTCACTAACCTACTTTCCACCCCCAGGAGCATAACAAAGTTTAATTTGTGTATATTGTTTGGACTTTTAAACTGGACATGCTCACCCAGTCACATGGCCACCTAGCCATGCTCACTCAGCCTGTCCGGTTCCCCAACAGTCTGAGGGATTGTGAATTGACCCCATTTAAAAAGTTTGAGGACCCCTGCTGTAAGAGTTTGGCTCCTAGAACAGAAGCAGGGATGGCTTCTACTTACCTTCACTACCGGTTTGCAACGGGAGCGCGGGAGCGCTTCTGTGCATGCGCAGATTGTTCATGATGACGTCTGGGGCGGGGTGCATGGAGCCTCCAGCCACTTTTACTACCGGTTCGCAAGAACCGGACCAAATTTGGAGCAACCCACTACTGAACAGAAGCTATAAGAAGCTCTATGATAGTATGCAGAGGGCCGTGATGGCGAACTTATGGCACGGGTGCCACAGGTGGCACATGGAGCCATATCTGTGGGCACGTGAGTGTTGCCATAGCTCAGTTCCAGCACACAAGCATGAGCCGGCCAGCTGATTTTTGGGCCTTCTGGTCACACCAGAAATTGGGAAATGGGCTGTTTCCAGCCTCCAGAAGGCCTCCAGGGTGTGGGGAAGGCCGTTTTTGCCCTGCCCAGGCTTCTAGAAAGCATCTGGAGCCTAGAGAGGGTGAAAAATGGGCCTACCGGGCCCATCGTGCCATCACGTGCTAAAAGCGGGGGGATTTGGGGTCGTACGCATGCGTGGGGGCAGGATGCATTGAATTATGGGTGTGGGCACGTACGTGGGCGACCTCCCCACGATCCCCGCTTTTGGCACACGACGGCAAAAAGGTTAGCCATCGCTGGTATAGGGTGTAAAATAAATTCTACAGTTGTGTACTTGTACCTCTCCCCAGATGTCCATGCTCCCAGATATCTCCAGGATCCTCTCTTTCATGTATAATTTACTGCCCTGTTGCACTTATATTGAGAAGGGATACTTAGGATCTGCCTTTTAGGAAGTCCTTGGTGGGAATCCTATGGCAATGATTTTCAACTGTAACTCTCTTCCTTTTAATAATTTCTACTTACAATTCAGGAAGGTCTTGAAAAGAACATTATTCCACAAACTTTTAATGTCTCTAGCAGGGTGGAATTGATTTAAATCAAGTCGATTTAAATCATAATTTTTAAAGAGCAACTGTCATCTCTGTCCCGCAGCGGCTCCTCCTCTGACCCGCTGTTGACTCACCGACAATCCCATTCACTTTAATGGAATGGCTGGTGCAGCAGTGACACAACAAGGTGAGGGATGTGGCAGGCAGCAGGTGATTGGATGCCCGCTAACAGGCACTGCCATGATGGATTTGAAATGACAGATGCTCTTTAATATTATATTTATAAGCTGCTTAGAAGGTTTCACTTTCATTTTTGCTGCTTGCCCTTCCTCCTTACACTTAGAGCCTGGTGGTACAGATGCATTTCTCTTCAAACAATCATACAGTTTGTAGTGTACATAGAATTGCAAAACAATGGGATAAAGAAATATTCGTGAATTTTGTTTTATGATTTATCTCATGGTTACTGTGAAATTGTGGGAATACATCAATGAAATGCATGTTATCTCAGCTTGCAGAGCTTGGATTCATTGAATGAGTTTACCAAAAATGTAAATACTGCAGAATATACAGCCTGATGCTACATAACTAAGCTCCATTTCATACTGAATAAACTAAATGATTAATGTATGTTAAATACAGAATTATCTAGATAGATTTTTATTCCAAAAGCATTTTATTAAAATAAATTTGATAAAAATAAAAAAGAATCTGATTTAAATAAAAAAAATCTGAGTTCTTTATTTTTTTAAAAAAACATCAATTTTTATCCAGCCTGGTCTATGGAAATTCTCAGTCATCCAGGTCATGGTTGTCCCAAAAGTGCTTTTTCAAGAGGCAACTGGACTTCCTAGTTTTTCATTGAAGACGTTTCGCTTCTCATCCAAGAGCTGAAGAAGCTTTTTGGATGAGAAGTGAAACATCTTCAAAGAAGAAGTCCAGTTACCTCTTTAAAAAGCACCTTTGGGATAAACTTAATATTTACAGTAATTATATCTATCACCAGCATGTGGTAGGATGCCAATAGCTGGTTATTTAGCTTTATTCAATTTTATTAGATGTATATCCTAATTTTTCCCTGCAAGCTCAATGCTGTGCAGTTGTATTTTTATAATAACTTTGAGGTGGACTAGCCTGAAGAATTAGAAGTCAGTCTGAGGAATTTAGTCAACCCTGGGATGGAAGCCAGCTACAAAAAAATTATTGTGCTAAAAATCTACAATTTTGAAATCAGTAAAGAAAACAAATAGGATGTAAACTTATTTAGATTAGATGTTTTGGATGCTTTTGATACATTAGTTATTGTAGCAATAATAACAATAGCAGAAATAGCACATATTCATTAAAATAAGCCAGAAGCTAATAAAAATTGGCAGTAGAAGGGGAGAATTTTAAGAGGACTGCTCAATTGCCTGAATGTTGCACAAAATTAAATTAATTAAATGTTAGCTTAGTCCCTGTGAAGTATCAACTTCTCTAAATGCCATTTGAATAACATACGAAAATGAATAGTTGGAAAAGTATTTCACATATTAAAACTGATTATTTGACGATATGTCATGTTTCTTTTTATGCAGGTTTTTCCACTGTATTGAGATGCCAGCACTTCAGTTCAGAAAATAAAGAAGCAGACAAAAGCCTCATGACTCCAATGCTGAAACATCTCATTATGAAAATAAAATCAACTGGTCCTATTACAGTTGCTGAATATATGCGGGAAGTTTTGACAAATCCAGTGAAGGTATGATGAGATATTAAATATATAGAAGTCAGCTTTGTGGGATTAAAACAGACAGGAAGGCAGTGCAGAGAGCAGTGAGGATAACAGAAAAGATTATTGATAGTTCACATCCTTCTATCCAGAACATAGCATATAAATAATGCTTGAACAAAGTCTGCAGGATTGTCTGGTGTGCTACACATTCACTTCACAATCTGTTTTCCTTCTTACCTTCTGGGACGAGGCTTCATGGTATTCAATGCAGAACATCCAGATTCAGTCACAGTTTTGTTCCATATAGCATCAACTTTATGAACTCTCAAGGTTCCTCTTTCCACTATGTATTCAAGATGGATGGATGGGTGGATGGATGGGTGGATGGGTGGATATAGATATATCCACTGTATGTATGTATATCCTGCTCCCAAAGGATTCCTGCTTGTCTCTTCTCTTCTACTCAAATAAATAGCCCTTTGTCATTTTAAAATATAAATGTTTAACAACCGATTTTTGTTTTCCATCTCAAATCTTATTTTTACATTCCAGCAAATCTGCTATTACATCATTTCAGCTTCCTATATACATTTGATAAATAATATTGTAAGGTGTGGAACCTTTCATGTATACTGTATCATTCTTAGATAACTATTACAAAATTTCTGAATTAAAGCAGACTTGCAGAAGAATATAATCAAGGATTAAGATGTTGTGTGTTGGAAATAATAAATATTTGATTTCTTTTTTTCTCTTCCCACAGGGGTACTATATGCATCAAGATATGTTTGGAGAACAGGGAGATTTTGTTACTTCACCTGAAATAAGTCAGATATTTGGAGAGGTAGCTTTAAAAAGTGCAGTTATATTTTTCATGTGCATGATTATCTAAATTATAAGCATTTAAGATTATTTGCAAAATATTGGGGGGGGGGAGATTTACTCTCACTGTCATTGCAGTTTAAAAAGCTTATTTTTTTTCTTCAGTTAATAGGTATTTGGTTTATTAGTGAATGGATGGCTACAGGAAAATCTCCAAAATTTCAACTGGTGGAACTGGGCCCAGGTAGAGGTAGTCTTATAGACGATATTTTAAGGGTAAGTAAAAACAGTCTTTTTGTGTATTGTACTAGGTAGTGATTTTTTTTTTTTTTTTAATTTGATTTATATGCCGCCCTTCTCCGGAGACTCAGGGCGGCTTACAATGCGTTAAGCAATAGCCTTCATACTTTTGTATATTTATATTTTTTATACAAAGTCAGCTTATTGCCCCCACAAACTGGGTCCTCAATTTACCCACCTTAGAAAGGATGAACAAATTTGTTGAACTCATTTTCTGTTACATTATTTTTCAAAATTAAGTTCATTTCTTTGTGATTGTTTAAGCTTGCACAAAAATATAAACATACTTTCATGCACCCACAAATTTGTATGCATTGATGAAGACTGTTTTCTTAATGGGCATGTTTTGTAAGCTTTTACCTTATATACATTTGATATTTTTATTTACACTATTGTACATTAGGCAAGAAAAACAAAATGCACGGGTACAGTATATGTGGTACTTTGCTCAATAATAGTAACTGAGAGGGATCTTCAGTTAATAGGTCCAAGTGGGCAACCATTTAAATATGAGCCAGCAGTGTGCAGCAGCTGCCAAAAAAGCCAACACAGTCGTAGGTTACATAAACAGAGGGATAGAATCAAGATCATGTGAAGTTTTAATACCACTTTATAATGCCTTGGTAAAGTCACACTTGGAATACTGCATTCAGGTTTGGTCGCCATGATGTAAAAAAGATGTTGAGATTCTTTTTAATACAGATAGCAGTAGAATTTTAGCATCTCTGAGCAGTTTACAACGTAGAAGCTTTACTTGCATATTGCCCTCAACAATCTGAGTCCTCATTTTCCAACCTTGGAAAGATGGAAGCCTGAGTCAGGATTGAATTCTAGGCTGTGGGCAGAGTTTGCCTGAAATACTGCACTTTAACCACTGCCATCAAAATCAGTTTGTAGACATTCCAAAATATTGTATTCTACCTGAGAGATTTTTCTCAGTTATATAGAACTGGTGTGGAGTGGGACATTGAGGCTAATGTGGTATTTAGCATATTGTGCTACATTTGCAACAATAGGCAAAGCTTGAAAAAAAAAGTGGAAAAGGACAAAAAATATAATTAAAACAAGGTAATGATGGCAGCAAATAAATTTGAAAAAGATTAGATTTATCCAACCAAATAAATGTGTTAGATTCTTCTTGTTTCCAAATCCAGTTTTAGGGGGTGAATGAACAGACAGATAGTAGATGTAAGCTTTAACAGTAATTCTCTGTGCTCATAGGTTTTTACTCAGCTGAGCTCCATACTTGCTAACTGTGAAATTTCTATTCATTTGGTGGAAGTCAGTCCAAAATTAAGTGAAATGCAGGCATCGGTGCTGACAAAAGAGAAAGTAGAGTTGCCAGAAAGCTCCAGCGCTTACATGCATGGAATTAGTAAGACTGGAATACCAATTTTCTGGTATAGAAACTTGAATGAAGTGCCAGAAGGTAAGAAGTACTTCATTTATTGCTTTTCAGTCAGTAAACTAAGAAATTATTTATTAGTCAATAGTGAAAATTAAGATAAATTTTGCAATGAAAAGAGATAATCTAGAGTTAAAGTACATGGTTTGGTTTTAATGAGCATGAAAACATTTCATTCAAAATATCCAATTAAACCCTTGAAAGAATCAGTTGTTTATGTCTGTAAACCTAGTTTTGCAGTAGACCCTCATTTTGTATTTAAGAATTTTTTCAGGAAATGTTAAGCCTGTAGTATCCTCTTGGATTTGTGTACATTTGCATTCTATCAAGTTTGTTTTATTGATGTATAGCAATAGCAATAGTACTTAGACTTATATACCGCTTTACAGTGCTTTACAGCCCTCTCTAAGCAGTTTACAGAATCAGCATATTGCCCCCAGCAATCTGGGTCCTCATTTTACTCACCTCAGAAGAATGGAAGGCTGAGTCAACTTTGAGCCTGGTGGGATTTGAACTGCTAAATTGCAGGCAGCCGGCAGTCAGCAGAAGTAGCCTGCAGAACTGCACTCTAACTAAATCTGTAATCTGTATTTAACGAAATTAATCCAGAAGTCTTGATCCATTAAGGTTTCAAATAGCTATCAACTCTCAGTAATCATCTACATCAGGGGTGTCTAAGTCGTGGGCTGCCCCCGCCCTATTTAGTGAAGGGGAAAAAAGTCCCGATACATCCCTTGATGTCGCTATAACAACATGAGTTTGACACCCCTGATCTAGATAGAAAGGTTCTCTCCAGCAGTCAACAGTCATTGTTTCTCATTTGTCCATGCAGTTTTCTTAATAAGTAAAATAAAAGCACTTACTCCTGCAACATATATTGAAATATAATTGAGTACACTAAAATCATAAATTTCGACTCATGATTTAGTCGAATGACCTCAAATGGGTCATTCATAAAAATAATTCCTAATAAAGATATTGGCTGTATATTAAAGAAATTAAGGAATTTTTATTTTTGACTGATCCTTTTTTCCACTCTACCTAGGCAATAGTTATTATTTAGCACATGAATTTCTTGATGCTCTGCCTATTCATAAATTTCAGGTAGGATCACACACAAGGTTTGGCTTAAAACCTTTTAGAGTATTTGCTGAATATTTGCTGTAAATAGGGAACTTTTTTTTTAACCTTAAGATACCGTATTTTTCAGACTATAAAACACACTTTTTTCCCCACAAAATGTGAGTGGAAATGTCGGTGCAATTTATAGACTGAATATGGCCCTATTTTTGGCCTCCCGAAACCTCCCCATGTGTCCTATTTTTGCCAAAAATGGGCCCGTTTTTCACAAAAATGGACACGAGGAGGGTTTGGGAGGCCTGCTGGGGAAGTCAAAAATGTGATGCGTGGGGGGTTCGGGAGGCCAAAAATGGGCACGTTTTTCCCAAAAACAGGATGCGCAGAGGGTTTGGGAGGCCTGCAGAGTGCTCCTGGGGGCCGGGGAGGGCAAAAACAGGGGCCAAAAACTATTTTTTTCTCTTGTTTTCCTCTTCGAAATCTAGGTGCATCTTATACTCTGGTGCAACTAACAGTCCAAAAAATATGGTAGCTATTATAATAAATTCTATGAGGAATGTATTAATGTGATATTTGCAAATAAGAAAAAAGTTACATCATTATTGAGAACTTTTCAATTATATATTCTTTAATATATAAGAAACTGGAGTTTTTATGTAATATTAAATATATAAGTTTATAACTACAGTATTGACATATATTCCAAGTAACTATATAATCTTATAAGTGTACTTATTACATAAGTCAAAAACAAAAAGAATAATGTAATTATCACGCTTTGTAAATTATAAGCAGTCATTAGTCATTAACTTAATTTAGTCATGTTTTACTTAACACCAAAATTAAAAATTATTAGTTTTTAAGTTTGAGATTCATGTTTTAAACAAACCTAATCAGAAGTGATAATCAGTATACTTATCCAATGAATCCATGGTGTTCTATTTTGCCTTTTCAATTAACAGAAAACAGAAAATGGGTGGCGTGAGTTGTTTGTTGATATTGATCCAGAAGCTTCTGATAAACTGCGATTTGTCCTTGCACCATCTGCCACTCCTGCCTCAAAATCCTTCATACATGTAAATTTCTGATTATTTTAATTCTATTTCTAGGTTATATAATCTGGTGGATTTTTCTTTTGAAATTATACTGCAATTCTATAATGGTCCAAGATCATCATTCTTTAAAATGTATTTAGCTGAAGCAATTGTAACTGTTATAAATTCTTTTCAACTGCTGTTTTATGCATTTCTCTTGTTATAATATGGAAAAGCTATGACAGGCTGAACTAAATGGACAATATTCCTTTTTTGTTTTTAGAAAGGCAGTAATGGTCTATTTACTTCACAGCAAAATATTAAGTTTGTCACCTTGATTTAGTCAAAATGTTTAATAATACAATTAAATTAAAACTAATGTCATATATTCTAGTCAACATATGCATCAGAGTTAACTTCTTTATATGGATTCTTTTCAGGAATCTTTTACTAAGACAGTATTTATGTAATTAATTTATTGCTATATTCATTCTTAAGCTGAAGTTCTTATGAAACATTTCCTGTTCCCTTATAAACATGGTGCTTAGCAAGGAGAGTAATAATTCAAAAATCACTGTCCTTTGTACAAAATGTATATTGCAACATGGTATTATGGATCTTTTAACAATTATACTTCAACTTAAATTTTATATTAGGATCAAGAATCCAGAGATCATGTGGAAGTATGTCCTGATGCTGGTGTCACCATCCAGAAGCTCGCTTCTAATGTTGAAAACAATGGAGGAGCAGCACTGATTATAGATTATGGTCATGATGGAACCAAAATGGATACTTTCCGAGTAAGTTGATTCGTATAACTTCATTGTAGTGTGGATTTCAGTTGGGTGGTAGAAAGAGGAAGAGATACAAACTGACAGTACTTCCTATTCCTACCTACAAATATTCAGATTTATTGCACTCTGTTATAAGCAGGGCTGTGGAGTCAGGAGAATTGGGACATTTAAACTTGCTTTTTTTTTTTTTAATTCCAATCTAAATTTAGTAGGAGTCGGAGTCGGTGCATTGTTTGCCGACTCCAACTCCAGGTACCCAAAATTTCCTCCGGCTCCTCGACTCCGGCTCCGACTCCACAGCCCTGGTTATAAGTCATTTATATTGAATGAAAAGTTACATCCTTTTAAAATAAAAATTGTAGATTTGGAAGGGGCCATTTATGCCATCACCTGTAAACTTGTGCTTAGTACAAAACACTAGTGTACCCACAATAGATAATATCCAACTTCTTCTTAAATTCTTCCGGTTAAAGGCAGTTAACCACTTCTCTCTTAATTGGTTCCATGTGAAACTGCTCTTATCATTAGTTTTTGCTATTCTGGGATAACAGAGATTGTGTGTTGTCTTTTTCTTTTTTCCGTATGCGCTATTTCTTCTAGTACTCAAAGAATGCCTTGTCATCACCCTATTTTTTTCATATGACTAAACATAATTAAATCCCTCCGTTTATCCTTATGAGTTTCAGCATCCTTACCTATTGCTATTGCCTTTTGTTGTATCTGTTGCCATTTGTTTGAATCTTTCATCAAGCAATGCACCCAGAACTGAGATGAAATCTAAACAATGCAAGATACAGTGGAATTAATATTTCCCATAATTTAGAAACTATTCTTCAGTTTGCGTTTTTGGCAGCTCTGGCACATTGCTGATTCTATTCAGCTTGTGATCAGTGGCAATTTTAAGATGATTTTCACACATATTGTTCCCAGTCCAGATATTCCCTTTCCTATGCCTCTGCATTTTTTCATTTCTTAAGTGCATATTTTTGCGTTTGTCAAATTTCATTTCATTATTTTTAGCCCATTTTGCTAACCTAATCAGTTATTTTTGAATGTTAATTCTATCTTGAAGAGTCCTGGCTGTCATACCCAGTAATGTGTCAATTGCAGATTTGATAAGCATTATTTCCCCTCTTCCTGTACAGGGAGAGTACATCCCTGGGACTGAGTCTTGTGGCCTCTCATTTAATATCTGATGTTAGGGCTCTGACTGTGAAAGATTGCCAACCAAGCTGTGAAAGGTTGCCAACCCAGCCTGTAACAGCTATCTAGATGGAAAGCAGGAATGGAAAAAAATGTAAACATTTGTCTCCAATAGACAGGCCTGAATGTATGGAAAAGGCTAGTTTAAAACCTCCCTCTTTATAAAAGCAGGATTTGAAGTATATTTGATATAAATTCTGTAGCTCTCTCCCCACATCTCCAGGACTATCATTGTGTTTTACGACTGCTGTTTCAATATGCCTGTGAAGTTTATATCTGCATTTCATCCATGTCTCTGAAGAGCTTCCCACTCTTTTGAGCTGCTTGACACATCGCTCTTTATGAAGAACTATCGATTAGCTTCTTAGACTATGATTGTTGAGCCAACCTTAGATTCATTTTATAGACACACCATCAAGACAGACATATTAAGTTGTTTAAAAATGTCAAGGATAGTTTGTCAAATACTTTGCTGAAATCAAGATACTGTATATGACAATCACAACAAGGAATTACTAATCAGAAAACAAAGTAAAATTACCCTGCTTTGTGGCTACCAAATCCATAGTGGTTTCTGAGTATTGTGTGTTTCCAAGCACTTACCTAGTAATCACTTGCAATTTATTTTACATTTTCCCAGGTCAATACAGGCTGTCTGGTCTGCCTTTCCATTGATGCTCTTCTTCCCCCCTCCCAGATGAGGGTCATTTACCTCTTTAGTTGTCTGCTACTTCATGTTATCCAGGATTTCTCAAATATAATTAATAAAGATTTCATGAAACCATCCAAGTTTAATATCTTTGGATGCAATCCACTGACCCTAAATATTTGAAATAATTCACATTGCATAGTCCCTTTGTTTCCACAGAGTCAAGCTAAATTCCAAATCTTCACAATTGCCTAGGTACCTACTTCCTTTTTAGAGAGAATCAAATAAGAGTTGACTAATTTTCTATATTTCACCCTTTAAAAAGCCTGGAAAATAATTTATTCTTTTAAAAAGGTATGATGCAAGAATCCTAATTCCCTGACAAATAGGGTAGCAATAATCAAGACTTACCTTCAAAAATAAAATTGACCACCCATAACCTAACAAAGAACACAGGTGAACTTGCCTTATTTATTTTCTATTTTCAGGGATTCCGTGATCATAAACTTCATGATGTATTACTGTCACCAGGATCTGCAGATCTCACTGCTGATGTAGATTTCAGCTACTTGCGAAGAATGGTACAGAAAAGAGTAGCCACTTTGGGACCTTTAAAGCAAAAGGAATTCTTGAAAAATATGGGCATTGATGTTAGATTGCAGGTGAGGGCTAATTTTGTAATTAATTTATTCATTAATAGCTTGCTTTCGCCAAGAGCTCAAAGCAATTTACATAGGGAAACCCTTTCATTTTATCCGATCAGCAACCTTATGAGGTAAGTTGGATTTATAAATATATATAACAGGCCACAAGCCAACTGTCAGAGCCACATCTTTAGGCCCTTACAAAAAGAGAAAATTTCAGGGCTGAAGGCAGATTGAAGCTAGGTTTCTATCTTAAGCACTGTTTCATTTGTTCAGGAAAAAAAATCTAAAGTTGTTTAGTGTTTTTAAATCATTGCTTTTGACTCTTGCATTTACTCAAAAGACACAGAACTGATACCTAAAACTACAGGATATATACAGATTAGGAAAGAGGAGTGAATTTTGGGGTTGGAAAATAATATCTTTTTTTAATGTAGGTTCTTCTGCGGAATGCTGATGATGCAATCACTCGAAGTCATCTGCTTCAAGGTTATCAAATGCTCATGGATAAAATGGGAGAACACTTTTATTTTTTTGCCCTTTTACCTCATTACAGACTTAAGCTAGATCATTCACTTCCATCACCTGTTGCTGGCTTTGGAGAACTTTTGTGGAAATGAACCCCAAATCAGAATATGCATTCTGGTAAAAATCTAGATTTCCCTAAGGACCTATACTTAAATCTATTAGGAAGACAGTTGAGTTACCTTAACTGTGGAATATTTCAATCATACTCCTGTAACATGTAGCCAATATAGGGAATCATTGATATGGTAAAATTAAAAACAAAACAATACTGCTGAAAGGCAGGAGTTTTAAATGAAAAAAATGTATAATACTGTACTGTGAAAGGATTTCATAATTAAAATTGGCTCTTTAATTCCCCTCCCCGAGAATTTCCAAATTTGTGGGAATAAATAATTTCACTGCTCTCACACAGACCCTCATTCCCTTCTCAACCTAGCAGTACTGCCTGCCAACCTAGGGCTTGCAACTTCCTGCTGGCTTCCCCACTGACAGCCACAGATTCAGTAAACAACAACAACCAGGACTGCAGGGAGTTGCCATCACTAAGTGATGGGGCTGTGCTTTACAACTGCATTGCTTAGCAACAGAAATTCCAGTCTCAATTGTCATAAGAAAAGGATTACCTGTATATGGCTAGTAGTGAGCAGGTTATCTTCAGAAAACAGAGAGCTGTACAAATCAAGTAACAGTGCAAGCTCCTTTTCATTTGTAAATGCAGCTCTGTACTACTTCGTTGTAATAAATGGTTAATGTGTTAATATGGTATGTAATTCATTTCAGAAAAATGAAGGACAGAAAATGATACAAGAACCGGCTCATTCTTGCTTTTTAACATAAGCAGCCTGTCCTAATTTCTGAGGACTCCTTCCTAAATTCCACAACTATTATATCATGTTTATAATAATAAAACATCCAACATGACTTGGCTAAACAGAGGCTATTCAAAAAGGTTGCAGCTCAAGTTTGCTACAAGCTATTGCCAAGAATATCATTAAAAACACTGACTGTTGTATCATATTTCCCTTCAATAGTGCATCTTAGTGAGCTTAAGGAAAAATCTAGGACTGGACCAAACTTCACATAACAGATTCAAACTAACTTGACAATACTGTAATACGAATCAATTTAATACATTTCAATAGATCTCTTACCGCAAAAGTTTTTTTATGAATAGGAAAAAACACAGTAGGGAAATAAAATTTATTTCAAGCTTAGAGGATATTTACAAACAATGAGATATATAAAAATATAAAAAGTACTTGACAGTGTCTTTTGAGACTAAGTTTTACTAAAGTATTTTCTAGAATCAATACAGCACTATTTTTCAATGAATGCAACTTAATCTCAAAAAGAAATATTAATGCTAATGCAATTCTGGGTACAAATTCATCCAGAACAAATGCCAATTTAAAGTTTTGATGCAGTAATTTAGGCATTCAAAGGAACAGTTTAAGAATGCTAGCTATGCAATTTTATTGTTGTAGAGTATGTGTAACAGCTTTATAGAATAAAAACATTCCAGTTATTTTTTTCTTTGGCCCCAGTAACATTTGTATTCTTGTTCTACTGCTATAAAACATTGTTATCCTGAAAACAAAAGAATAACCTAACAGGCGTAAGATGAAGTACAATACATTCTCTAGAAGTGACTTGCAACTATTTAAATTATAGCTATTCAACTCTCTACAGTCACTTGGAAGTAAGTCCCATTCAACTCAATGGGATATATTTCTAAGGAGACATATATAATAGCCCTGTTAATGAATATCACTGGGAACATCTATGATTCTGTTTTGGCATAAATTTATAAAAAAGTCAGGGGAAAACAGATACATTCAATTCTAGTAGAGATTAGGCTGTGATTTAGCTTGCTCAGGCATTTTCAGTCTAAGTGAATATTTTCAACTATTTCATGTCAACTTCCAGCATAAATACTTTTGAATATTACCTTTCAATCAGCAAGATATCATTTATCACCCCCCATCTCTGCAGTGGATATCTTTTCCAACCCTGACTAGCATCTAATGCGGGCAAGGTAGCAGTTGGCAAATTATTAGTTCATTAGCTAGAACAGAGAAATTTCTTTTTTCTCGATTTAATTCTGATTAAGACTACACATCTGTATGACTTTCTCAGTACAGTCCCTCAATTTTTCCATCATTAATTATTAAGTCATAAGGAGTAATCTATCAATAAAATACTATTCATTCTGCATGAACTCATTTTGGCTGTTACTACTGATGAGGATAAAAATGAATTGATGAGGTTATAATTTTCTGCATTTTACTTCCCATTATCTTGAAAAAGGTTTGTCAATTATAAAATATCTGAAATTGGGATATTAGAAAACACAACTGAAAATAGGAGTGTTTGGCTAACACAAACCAATATAAAAATATTAAAAGTAAATGATATTCTTTTCATATTAAATAATTGCATTATATTGTTATAGCTTTCTCATATTAAATGCTTCAGTTATCTATTTTTCTAGCATCTAATTTTTAGAGAATTGCACTCAGAAAGTGACTACAAATCTGCTAGAAAGGTAGAAAAGTAACAAAAGCATTTTTATTTTGGAGTGCCTAGGTAATAAAATGGCCAAGGAATCTTGCAATTTTAAAAAAAAGGATATATGCAGAGATGAGAACACATTATCAGACTTTCAACTTAAGTTGCAGTAACTTGTACAGTGTGCATGGTATTCAGGTACTATTACTATTCTGCATTCCCATAGCTTAACGACTGTTTTATTGAATTATATGCCTCAATTTTTCAATTTTGCACTTCAAAAGGATGTTTGCAAAGTTTCATGAAGTTTTGTACTCAAGACATTTCAGAATAAAAAGTTTTGCATATTTCTAGTTTTTGGTCATGGCATATATGTTCATGATTCTTTATAGCTTCCTTATAAATGTTATCTAAATACCAGAAAATAGTATCTTTGCCTAAATAGATAAGAACTAGAAAACATTAAAAATTGTTACTGTGTAAATTACAAAAAAAAAAAGAAGAAGAAAATTCACATACATCAAGTCTCTGTGTACATAAGCTGTCAGTAACATCTCTGTGATGTACCAATAAGGCAATATTACAGAAATACTTCATGGCTTTTAACTCAGTGCTGGATGATATTCATAATCATAGAAACTAGAGAGATAAAGATGCTTCCCAGATGTCCATCCACAAAGTGATGCAGGATCTTGCCTTTATAGCTTTAGACACTGAATCATTTGAACAACCAAAAGTATCAATTGTTCCAAAGTATCAGAACTTGGTTAAAATGCTTTTTCCAATGAATCATGGATCTTCCTCCATATCATCTGGATTGGGAGCCATAATGAAATGTTTGGGATATACAAGATTGTGCTCATATGCATGTTCTTCCCAGCGAGCATCATCACTCTCATGGGTAATGTAACGCTCTCCGATGCGAGTTTCAAACTCTCGAAGATCAAGCCAAGTTTGATAATCCTGCAAAGAGAAAAAAACTTAATGGAAAATTTAACAATATTCAAAATACAGTACAAACTCATTTCCCAATGACCACATTGATGCATGCATTTGTGACAATAATTTCCTTCAAAAAAAACTTTTCTTTAGAGTTATCTGCCATCAAATGGACATTGACTTACCTGAACATCCCTTTTTAGCTTCCTGCGATGACACTCTACATGGGTAATCACTTATTGCTTAGCTTGGGACTGAGTGTTCAAATGTATTTATTTATTTGTTTCAATTTATAAACTGCCCTTCTTACAGACTCAGGGCGGTGAACAGCCAGAATAAAACATGATATACAAAAATTAAAACCAATTAAAAAATATTAAATATTTTTGGCCGACAATTAAAACAGTCCAATTTAAAATCAATTATAATTTAAAACAGAGGATGGGATCAAGCCAGCCCAGCGAGATGGAACAAATGGGTTTTAAGGGCCCGACGAAAGGTCCGGAGGTCTGATATCCTGCATATCTCCAGGGGTTGGTCATTCCAGAGGGCGGGTGCCGCTACAGAGAAGGCTCTCCCCATGGGGATCGCCAGCCGACACTCTGGCCGATGGCATCCGGAGGAGACCCCCTCTGTGCAAGCGTACTAGCCAGTGGGAGGCTATTGGCGGCAGTAGGCAGTCTCGCAAATACCCAGGCCCTAAGCCATGGAGTGCTTTAAAGGTGGTCACCAACACCTTGAAGCGCACCCGGAAGACCACCGGGAGCCAGTGCAGCTCGCGCAGGAGAGGTGTCACATGGGAGCGCCACCTCGCTCCCATAATTCCCCGCGCGGCCGCATTCTGGACCAGTTGGAGCCTCCGGGTGCACCCCAAGGGGAGCCCCATGTAGAGAGCATTGCAATAGTCCAGGCAGGAAGTCACAAGAGTGTGAGTGACCATGGGTAGGGAGTCCCGATCCAGAAAGGGATGCAACTTTCCGTTGGTCTGGCCATGCCCTCTTCAGACTTTTTCACAAAGGCGTGTGCAGTCAAATGTGAAGAAAATACCACCCAGAATGTTGTCCGTTAGTATCAAGACATGGAGACCCGATACCTGGAGTTGGAAGTGACGAATTGCGAGCCTCACTGCCCAGAGCTCCAATCAATTGATGCTTTGGCAACGTTACACCAGAGACCACTGACCTTGTGTTACCTGCGATAGGAGATGTGCACCACATCCAGAAAGACTCGCATTGGTCGTTAGCGTGATGTGGTCAAATTTTTGAAAGAAACACCCCTTTAGTAAGGCCGATGACGTCCACCATCTGAGAGACCGATGGATTTGAGACGGTATTTGCACCTTGGATAGGGAATTGCTGGTTCCCCTTCTCTGGAATGGTAACAGGAACCATTGTAATGGACGAGAATGGTAACGAGCCCATGGCACAATCGATATAGCGGAGATCATCTTCCCCAACAACTGGGAAAGGAGCAACAGTGGGACTGATCTTTGAGATAAGATCAATGACACCATCTCCTTTATACTCTGTTGTCGCTCTGGGGAAAGAAACACTCGGCCCCTCACCAAATCTATCACGGCTCCAAGATGGACTATTCGAGTGGTTGGATGCAGGTGGCTCTTCTTTAGATTGTTTGTGAATCCATGATGTTGAAAGGTATGAATCACCATGTTGGCATCCTTCACTGCCTGCGACTGATTGGACAACAGAATCAAAATGTCGTCCAGATAGCAAAGAATTTGAATTGAAACAAGGTGGACAGATGCTGCTACTGCTGCAATCAATTTCGTGAACGTCTGTGGTGCCGACGATAGACCAAACGGCATGACCTGGTATTGGTAGTGGTGATTTGCATACGCAAAGCGCAGAAATTTCCGATGTCCTGAGTGAACTGGGACATGTAAATACGCCTCCTGTAAATCCACCAACTGTAGCAGATCACCCTGTCGAACTGATGCCAGAATTGATTTGAGCGATTGCATCCTGAATCACCTGTACAATATAAATTGATTTAATGGTTTGAGATTTAATATCCCTCTCCAATCCCCCAAGCTTTTCGGAACTAGGAAGAGGATGGAGTAAAACCTCATCCCCTCCTCGCTCCGTTGTACCGGCTCGATTGCTTTGATGTGTAAAAGATGCCGAATTTCTTCCTCCATAAATTGTTTCTTTAGCTAGAGACGAGGAACCTGGCATTGAATATACCTGCTTGGTCCCTGAATGTTGCACGGTCAGATTGCTGGTAAAATTCCTGGGGATAAGATCTTTGGTAATAGGACCCACCAGGTTCGGCATCATAACAAAAGGGCTGACGGTATGAGTAGGGTGCTGACCTGCGGGCTGGTCTTCGCTGGGAGGAAGAAAGGACTTTTCATTTATCACGTCCCTCCACTAATGCTGGATCTAAAGCTTCTCCGAAAAGGTGTGACCCTTTATACGGAGCAGACGCAAGCGTCCATTTGGACTTGTTATCAGCTTTCCAGTGACGAAGCCACAGAAGTCTGCATGTGGTTAGAGCAGAAGCTAAAGCCCTGGAAGCAAACTTCACCACATCCAACGATGCGTCCACTGAGTATTCATTGGCGGCCACCACCTTATTAATATCTTGATGTAAACATGCTGCCTCAGGTGGTATGCGGCTCTGCAGTTGTCTGAGCCAAATAAGTGATGCTTTATTAAAAAAAGAGGCCAAAGAGGTTGCCTAAATGGCCCAAGCGGCCGCTTGGTGAGCTTTTCTGAGAGACAACTCTGACTTCAGAGTTGGACCAATCCTCCATCCTAAGGCCCTCCATGATGTCGTTAGACAAAATAGCCGAAGATGTAAGACTAGCAACCGAAGCATCTACTGCCAGTAACTGTAGTAAATTGTCCAGAGTAGGGGCAGCACAATACATCCTTTTATGTGTGTTAGGACCAACAAGGGATCCAGGTTGGGTCCACAGTTTCTGAATTACATCAGAAAAGAAAGGTGGACAAGGTATACTTTCTTGTTCAGCCTTGGGTAATCTAAGTAGATGCTCATGAATATTAGAAGGGTCAGAATCGTGGGAAGAGGAAGATTCCTCCAAACCCATATTAGTAGCTAACTTAGCTTTGTGCAGTAGCGATTTGAATAATGAAGGGCGAAATAAGCCAAAAGCTGGTACATCATTCTCCATCCCTTCATCAACAGATGGTCATAAACCTACTCATCTAGAGTAGACCCCTCTATGCCAGTACGATCATGTTCAGAATGATATGCAGTATCAGTATAATCCTGTATTGGTTTTTGATATGTAGAAGGAGGCTCAGTGGACTGTAACTTGGTGCCCTGCTGAACAGTAATGGCCAAAATGTTTGAAATGGCTTATGAAATTACGGGTTGAACATCCAAATTTTGGTTATGCTGTTGACCTCCACCTGCCCGAAGGCCTGCAGAGGTAGGTGTAAAGGTAGCTTCTGGTAACTGGCGAACTACCCCAGAAGAACTAGGAGTGGTCAAACCCTGTGGCAATGACAATGTGGAGGGAACATCAAAGGTTGAGGCTCCAAACAGTTGCTGACTTGAGACCCCCTCTATAGGAGTCAAAGCAGCCACTTCAGAATGTCCTGATATTTTATCAGTTTGCCTCCTTATCAAATTGGCACTCCAATGCCCTGTGGCGCCTTTCAGAAACCTTATCACCACTTTTGGTTTTACTAGAAGGCTTATCCTTAGCCACTTTACTTTTAGAAGCTGTTTTAGCACTTTGAGCAGTTGTATGCTTTGTTTTGTGCATTATGGGAGCTGCAGGCTCACCCTCAATTTCTGATGATAAAGCAGAATCTGCCATAACTGTGGGCTGCGAATTGCAGTTCAAATTGAGAATTTTTTTAAAAACATTTAAAAAATGTATAAACTTTATTAATAAAAAAACTTACAACACAAATAACAAACACATAGAAAAATACATTGTACATTAAACAATTGTAAATAATCAATCATTTGAAGTGTTTAAAAAAATTTTAAGTTCAAGTTGCTAGTCCTGATCAAGTTTTTTTTTTTAAATAGCTGAATTAAGTCAAACTTTACAAAATAGTATCAGTCATAAATCAAACCTGTCCTCCTGGAGTCTTGCAAAATGGTGTTTCTGTGAAATTTTTGGTCCTCAGATGTCACGAAGGAGACCAGCTAGAATTGTCAGCAGGAGGAAATAACAGGCACAGGAACTCGGTGCAGTGGGGACAGAGCCCTCAAAGCCCTCCGCTTCGCCAGGCTCAGCTAGTTCAAGTCCCTGAGCCTTGCTATAGGCTAATAATCTCTCTGATATACATCAGAGAAATTCAACACCAGTCTCGCTAGTAAGACTGAGTAAAAAAGTCTGAAGAAGGCGTGGCCAGACCAACAGAAAAAGATTTGAACACTCAGTCTCAAGCTAAGCAATAAGTGATTACCCATGTGGATTGTCGGAGCAGAGAAGCTGGAAAACTACTATGCTTTGGCCTTTCCAAGCAAAAGAATATTCTTAATAGAGAAATTATTTAAAAACAAAATGACGCATAATATTTTAAACCAGAAGCAAGATTGGATACCTGGTAAAACAGCTGACTAAAAAAGAACAGAATATATAAGCTAGTAAAATACATAAGTTGGCAATGTTACAAATTTTACAGAATAGATTTGAATTGGGGGTTTAAAGAAAAAGCTATACCAAAAAAAGGTGAGAATTAGTGTTGCTTTATATTTTTTACCGTTATATATTCAAGGCCACAAGAAACTGCCTTCTTGTTGCTCCGATACAGCTATCGGCTATCCAAAGCACCTCTTCCTCCATAGAAAGGCCACCAAATTAATTGTTTCTTAATTAATTAATTAATTAAAATTAACTAACTCTGGTTTCTTCCCCAAACCCCCAAAATTTTAACCTAAGACTGTCTACTGTTGACCATTCCTAAGAGTTCTATAAGGGGCGTACATAAGATCACCAGCGTGCCTACTGTCCCTGTCCTAATGTTTCCTCTATTTGTATCTATTTTATGTATTCATTTCATGCTTATATGTATTATCTAATATGTACTTGACAAAATAAATAAATAAATTGTTGGTGAGGGCAAACAACAGATATTCTGTGAGTCGATATCATCTAGGTTCTCCATCTGAGTTGATCCATTAAATCTGAATAATTAAGTGGGACTCTTGTTTGCTTTTTGTAAACTTTTTATAAAATTACTCTACAGCCTGCTCCATGTTCTTTCAGAGTGATGAGGAAGACATTAATAAATATAAAAAAGTATCTAAGCCAATAGTAATACATAAATACATGAGTATTATTGATAATTGAACACAACCTGTTAAAAAGGCAGAATAATACTCCAAAAAATGGGACAGGGAAGATGATAGAAAGTTTGAACTGAGTAACATTCTTAAATATTTTCAAGGCCTCAGTTCATTGCAGACTTATCAGATATGATTCATATTAGCATGGTATGTAACTCTACCTGTAACCAAGGATGACTAAGTGATTTGTCAACACTGTAACGTTTTCTCATCTTCACTTGAAGCAAATTATTTATTAAATCAGTAGCTGAGGAAGCAAATAAAAAAAGCAATCAGGGTAAATATTTCATCCTTTTCCATCATTCTATCTATTCCCCACACCCATTTCATACTCATGTGGATACATTTATTCTGGAGGAAGAGTTAAAAAAATTTAGTGATACAAATAATCTTTTTTTAAAGATTGACAATCATAAAGGAGGTAATCTACCACTAAATAAACACCAAGATTCTTTAATTTGAAACCAAGTTAGACTGTTTCTTAAAGTAGAAATCCTCTAATTACTTATTTGATGCTTTGTCTATTTCCTAATTTTCATTGCAGGCATTCCATACAAGCTTTAAGGGTTTCAGCACCCCCTTCAATTTTCTATCCATCATTAAAATCTTTGTAAAAAGTATGCAGTTGGACTAAAAAAGAAGAACCAAGAAACCAATTCATATACAGCATCAGAATTAAATGTGCCTAATAGTAGTATAGCATACTCAAAACAGAGACGTTTTGGGTATGCTATACGTATACTATACGTTTTGAGTATGCTATACGTATACTCAGACGTATAACGTTTGTAGACGTTATAAGTCTACAAACCAAAAAAGCTTTTGAGGAAATACATGTTCAGAATGAGTGTTTTAGGTTTATTTATTAAATTTGCCACTCATCTCACCACATGGCAACTCTGGGCAACTTACAGCATTAAAAGCAGTGAAACCATACACACACAAAGAATATAAAATTATAATTAAAAGATGGGAGAAGAGGGAGCAGGATGTGCAGGGGGAAGGTGAAATCAAGCACCTCCAGTGTGACATTCCTCCATTGGGAACCTTGGCCGACGACTAAAGCCAGGTTTTGGGGGACTTATGGAAAGTTAGGAAGGGCAAGATCTTCCAATGGCAGCGCCATGGCAGAAAAAGGGATCCTGGATCTAGCCGGCTGCAATTTTGATTGACAGGATCCACAGCATACTTCCGCATGGATGGGGCGAGTCTGTCCCATTGGAGTGAGATGGTTCCTCAACTAACCTGAACCCATGCTATGTTATTAATGGTATTAATGGTAATAATCAACACCTTGATTTGCACCCCAAAGCAAACTAGTAGACAGTGCAGCTTGCGGAACAAGAGTGTAACATGGGCCATTCTAGAAGCCCCAAAGCTCTCACTGCCACACTCTGCACGATTTAAAACTTCTGAATCAGTAGTGGATTGCAAATCCTGTCGCTACTGGTTTGCTCATAACCTCCTGCCGCCACCGCTATCAGTTCACCCGATCTGAGGCAAACCGGTAGCAACCCACCACTGTTCTGAATGCTCTTGAAGGGTAGCCATGAAAATAGTTATACTATGTCTACTTACTGTAATTAAAAAAACTTTTTTTCACAGGGAGCAGATTACAGTATGGAGCTTCATCAGTAATTAAATCTCATTCCTTTTCTATAGCTGGCAAAGCCCAGAATATTCTGCCTCATAATAGGAAAGCTTGAGAAGTTTTAAGAAGTTGAAGAAAAATCCTATTAACTACAGTACACATCAGGCTTTAACTCATTTAAGTGGGCAGCTTACTATTTTAGAATAAAAGCTTTATTTTCCTTTTAGTCAAGTCATAGGAAAATGATTCCGAATGTTCCCTGAATAGTAGTCACTGACTCATCTAATTTACTGTCATGTAATTGCCACATTCCAATTAAATGCCATAGATTTTACTAATATGCAGAAAACATGAAATAGTTTTCTAATGATATTTACCTTCATTAGATATTTCCTTCCAAGGATTTGGTGGATACATAAATGCTGCATTTTGGATCTGATCATTTATATCTTCATCTTCATTAAATGGAAATGTGCCACTTAAGCTCACATAGATGATGACACCCACAGACCACATATCCAGCGATCTATTGTAGCCTTTACTCCTAAGTACTTCTGGGGCAAGATAAGCTGGAGTTCCTACTACAGACCTCCTAAAAGATTTTTCTCCAATAATGCGTGCAAAACCAAAATCACACAACTTTACCTGTAAAACAAATACTTTTCACATAAATTACTATGCAGTTATCTTAAAAACAAACTATCATGGCTGATTTTAAAAAATCAGATAGGGTGTATGGAGTGTTTACAAATATGAAATATGTTCAGTATAATTAGCAAGTTATAACAGTTTCTTTGCATTAGTTATACTTTATTAAGGCTTCTATTTTTTTTTCAATTCTATTGGAGGATGAGCACATTAGTCCAGGAGAAATATATTTTCAGTACTATAATGTAACTTTTTTTCCCCAAATCAAACATAGCTAAATTCTAGCTGTAAATAATAATTTTGTCAGTCACCAAAAAAAGTTTAAGAAAAGAGATTAAATCTTATTCTAGCTTTCCTCTTCCACAACAGTCAGCTATACAAAGAATACTTATTTTCTTACCCACCTGAGGAAATGGTTCTGCTGATGCTAATAGTACATTTTCAGGCTTTAAATCACAGTGCACTATATTTTTGAAGTGTAAGTTCCTCAAAGCAACAAGTATCTTTAAAAAAAGGGAAACGGTATTTTCAAAATCAGTTCTGTACCAAGAACCCAACAGACATTACAAGTCCAGGAGACTATGCTTCAATTCAATGTTTATCTTAAAGCAAATGCACTCTTTTGTTGGAATACTTCCAGAATTCTACTCTTCAATTTAAAAAAAAAAAAGAATTGAGGGGATGGGTTCTAATCCAGTTTCCCAAAGAGACAGCATCATTATTCAGCCAATTACATTCTTCTACTTCCAAATGTAACTGGTAGGTGAATTACTTCTTCATAGTGGCATGAAATCTCAATCTCTTACCATTCCTATTAAGTACACAATAAATACAATTATTAGGATATTAACCCCCAGTTAAAATTACTGCTACACACTGTAATTTTTCTTGGAAGTAAAAGTGACTTTGTTTCGCACATATTTGTCTAAAACACCCTATGTGCATTTAATATTAAGCAAATGCTATATAAAGTAAAGATGCTTTTTAAATCAAGAATGAAGTTTGCTAAGTATAAGATCATCTCTTTACTATACTTTAGGTAATGTTTTCCTCACATACAGCAGAATTATTGTTATATTTGCATACATCCTTTTGAATTAAAGCTTCCTTGATTCAACTTAAAAAAATAAACATTTTTAGCCTAAAGCAAATAAAATGATTATATAAGCAACACAAAGTATTGAAAACAGCAATGGTATAACTAAACTAAACCTGGCATCATTTTTTTAAAAAACAGTCAGGAGTAATCATATCTTTAAAGCCACTCAAAGAGAGTATATAGATAGTCCTCAATTTATGACCATAATTGAGCCCAAAATTTTTCTTGCTAAGTGAGACAGTTGTTAAGTGAATCACTATAGTTGTTAGTCACACAGCTGTTAAGTAAATTTGGCTTCCCCATTGACCTTGCTTGTCAGAAGGTTGCAAAAGGTGATCATAAACCCTGGACACTGCAGCGGTCATATATGCAAGTAAGTTCCCAAGCATCTGAATTTTGATCACGTGACCATGGGGATGCTACAATGTTCATTAAGTGTGAAAAATTGTCATTTTTTCAATGCCATTGTAACTTTGAATGGTCACTAAATGAACTGTTTCTAAATCAAGGACTACATGTATACCCATCATTCTTGGACTTTTCTCAAAGACAGGCCACAATAGAGAAGGCTCTCTCACTAGGGAAGAGAACATACAATTGAAAACAAAAGACTCACCTGAGTGACCATGAACTTGGTGATTCTTTCTGGAAGCCGACTTTTCTCACTGGAAAGAATCATTTCTAACATATCGCCATGAAGTTTTTCCATCACAACAAAAACCCTTTCAGGAGTTTCAAACATACATTCCAGGTTTACAATCCCAGGGTGATGCAAATTCTAAGGAAATATACAGTACTGATTCAGACAAAGTATTAAATGAATAAACTCAGGAAGGATTCATTACAAATAGTATTCAGACAAAAGAAAACCATTCTATGCTTTACTATTTCAAAAGCACTCAGGCAATCCTTTGTAATACTTAGGACAATGGTTCCTTTGTTTAGCAGGTCAAAAGGTAATCTAACAGGAATAAAGAAATACACCAAAAAAAAAGCCACCAAGAAATTGCACCTCAACATAGATGCTTATTTTATACTCACAATTTCTCATTAAAAAAACACACACTGTGATGCAGTTTTACATCATTTTTGTACCTGCAAAATAGCCACTTCGTTGCGGAGCTGGCTTTCTTGTTTTGTAGGGAATCTCATTTTATCAATGACTTTAATTGCCACATCCCTTCCAGTCTTTCTATGTTTACCTGCATAAATACAAAGAGAAAGGGGAAGTCTCTCAGGTAGTCTTGCACAAAGAGGCAATATTGATGTATTTAATGGATTTAACAGAATAACAATGTTGGAAGGGACCTTGGAGATCTTCTAGTCCAATCCTCTTGCTCAAGCAGGAAACCCTATACCATTTCAGCCCTGCGGTTGTTTGATCTCTTCTTGAAAATCTCCAGTGTTGAAGCACCCACAATTCTTTTCATTACATAGGTTTAAACTCATTAAATAGAGTTGTTAAACCTCCAGAAACTTAACACATCTCTGGTAAAATTGTACTAAAAAAGAATGAAAGACTTGGAAATCATTAAACCAAAAATTATTCTTTTGATTCCAAATATCAGCAGCACTATCCCAGGAATTCAGGGGCAGGCGATACAAAAATAGGGCTAGACATGCCTGAGTGGCCTATGGAGTGTCCATATAATGTAAAAACTGTTCCTGAACTTTCTGCTTAAGGCTGTTATTTGCATCACAAACTCTTACATATTCAAGTTGAGATCCCAAAGGTGCTTTTTTTTTTAAGAGGCAACTGGACTTTCTGTTTTTTCTTTGAAGACATTTCACTTCTCATCCAAGAAGCTTCTTCAGTTCTTCTTCAACATCTTCAAAGAAAAAACAGAAAGTCCAATTGCCTCTTGAAAAAAAAAAGCACCTTTGGGACAACCATGAGCTGGATGACTGAGAATCTCCATAGACATTCAAGTTGAGAAGACAATATTTAAAATGTTTCTTTTAGTCCATTAGAAGTCCAACTGTACACATTTTAGAAGATATACTAGTATACTATTTTATAAATACTGGCATATATTCCATTTAACAAATGTATTTTAGCTTTTAAATGGAAAGGCACTTTATTTATTTTCAAATGTACTTTTCACATTGGTCTAAGTTTTCAATAACTGCTTTATCTACAATTCTACAGGATATTGGGATCTATGAACAAAGAAACGCCTGTTATAACATAACACCTAATTATTCTATTTGAGTATACAAAATATTCACAATAGGCGCAGAAAGGCCTAGACCTCATCTGGAGTTCCTTATTCAGTACTGCTGGATCTATAACAAACTAGGATACACAAGCTATGAAAGACAATCAACAGCAGAAAGAGTAGCTGCCTTAAATATTTTAATGTAGACGAGAGATATTTTTTCACTCCAGTAAAGTCAACTATAAAAGACATCACTAATTATATGGGAATAAAAATCATTATCAGATATATATTTCTAAGAACATTTTAGGGATTAGCAGAGCTGTCAAAAAATCCGTTTACTAAATTTATGAAAAAGACCTGTTTTATGGCAGCAGAAGGGAGTTGTAATGTGGAATCTACTAAAAGGAAACCATGAAAAAATATGTTAAAGAAACTTTTATATCATGCCCAAATAGTTTGTGAAATATATAACCACCCTCTTCAACCTGTGGCCCTCATAAGTGTTAAAACTTCACTTCCCAATTTTGGGAAATATGGTCTTAATGATTTTAAAATTCCAGATTGGAAAAAAAAATAGCCTAAGGTCACTGGCAGAAGTTCTCCAGCATTTTCCCATCATTTTTTAGACAATTGGAACTGAATTTCTATCTTTGCTATACTGTATATCACACATCATTAATCTTGCACCATTAGTACATTACTTCTATAACCATATATTTCCATTAATAAGGAGCAAATCTGTTTTATATATCAGCCCTACAGACAAAATATTTCACGTGCTGTAATACTTATTCAAAATATTACCTCCATACACAATTCCAAATTGACCAGAACCAAGCACCTCATCAGCAAAGATCTGATACACTGAACTTATATCCTATGAAAAGGATATTGACAGAAGAAAGCAAATATTAGGTTCACTCACTTGATAAAATGACACCATAGCAGAAATTTGAATGTCAAGTACAAGTCACACAGTTAAAAGGAGAAGAGCTATGACAGAGATTCTGAAGATGAATTATTGTAAAAGACCTACTCAGGCATGCAATAATCTGAAGTTTGAACACTTGCATATTTAATCCAATTCATGCAAATTGCACTTGAGGAAATGTACATTTACAAAATTTCTCACTGTATGTTTTTGTTGTTAAAATACATAACAACCTTTTTTTTAATAAACAGCATGTTAGGCTATTTTTAAAAGTGAACAACTTGCTTCTTTACATTTCCAACCTTTTTTTTAATAAACAGCATGTTAGGCTATTTTTAAAAGTGAACAACTTGCTTCTTTACATTTCCAACGTCCTTGATTTCAATATAAAATATCCATCAAGGGGCAATTAATACTGAATGATTAGAAGAATATATTTTGTTTTTATTTTGTTGACTTACCACATTTTCTTGGATCTGGCAATTTGAAACAGAAATGCTGACACATAATTCTTCTGCAATGAAAAAACATATAATCCCTCTTTTAAATATGGTATTACTCACATGGTGTTCCATAAAGTTTCATGTTTGAATTAAGATCATAGTAATTACATGTAAAATTATCAAGTCATTGCTAAGACACTATTGGTAGGACAATAATTAAGTTATCCCTTGCCTTATGGTAATAATTGCCAATTTAAATTATGAATCTAAATATATGAAATATGAACTGAAGTCTTTATAGCTCTTGGTGAGATAAATTGAAACTATGAAGAAAGCAATGCCAAGCAACATCTTTTCAGGATAAATTTTAGATGACAATAATGGTAAATTGTTCCATATTGTGCAAGAGAGGCACTAAACACTTCTTCTCAAAGTATTGCTTCTTACTGAATGCTTTAAGAATGTACTTTTTAAAAAAGGGTAATAAATTGGTTGGTACTTGTGATGTGAGTCAAACTACTACATATAAAACAATGACATTAATTAAGTTTGCATACTAGGAAAGAGACCCACAATATTAAAGACAGTACTTTGTCATTTAGCAGATCATCGTGAAGCCTTTTTCAGCCCTTACTGTGATCTTTTCCTTGTCCTGTAGTAATGCAAGTGCTGGTCTCAGGTGTGACTGGCATTAAAGCCTGACGAATAGCTTTCTCCCAGCTCTGGGCAACATCCAATCCAACTCCAGTAGCAGCCAAAACAGGGCTATGGTGACTGCTGCCATTGTTCTCTCCAACAAAGTATACCATTGTGTCAGTTATTATTTCAAAACAGTGAGGATTGCTGCTTTGCACCATATTTGAGAAATCCCGTGGCTGAGTCACCTGAAGAATTTCAGAAAGTGGAATCTCCTGTAGAAAATATAGAATATTAAAACTCTAACAAGGAGACCTCTTTGTAAGAATATACAACAGTACAACTGACTGCACTGAGAAAAGTAAATATTAATGCACTCAGCTAAGAATATTTCTGTAACTACACTTATCCCAGTTCCTTATTCATACTTTCAAGGAAGCCTCAAACATCTCAGGAAGCCAAACCAATGAAGTTATGTCTTGTTAAAAATCTAAATGGTATTTTTTCACTAGATTAATGTATCCAGTGAATGGCTTTCTGAAATTCTTTTATGCAGCCTGTAAAGTTTAATTACCTTTGAAGTTCCCAGCAACAAGTGTGCCAGTTTGCTTAACGCTGAGCTACATATTGGAATTACCTTTCACTTTTGAGTTTACACTATACTATAAGATCCTATTTTAATTCTTTAGCAAATTATTTGGTAACATCTGATCTATTACAGGTAGTCCTCAACTTACAACAATTCGTTGAGTGACCGTTCAATAATACAATGGCACTGAAAAAAGTGACTTACAATCATTTTTCACACTTACAAATGTGAAAATGCTGACAGCAGCAACCCCACGGTCACATATCAAAGTTCAGACGCTTGGCCACCGATTCATGTTTATGACTGTTGCAGTGTCCTGGGTCATGCAATTACCTTCTCTGACCTTCTGACAAGCAAGGTCAATGGGGAAGCCAAATTCACTTAACAACCATGTGATTAACTTAACACTGCAGCGATTCACTTAACAACTGTGGCAAGAAAGGTCATAAAATGAAGCAAAATTCACTTAACAGTCTCACTTAGGAACATAAATTTTGGGTTCAGTTGTGGTCGTAAGTTGAGGATTGGATTTTAATTGTAATTGGTATGGTATGGTATGGTATGGTATGGTATGGTATTGTCAGATTCTAACATTAAGTTAGAACCTAATGTAACATTAAGAATGCATTCAAAGCTATCCTCCGCCCTCACATAGAGGAGATGTCACATCTTCAGACCATGGTCACATCTTCTGACCATCTCTCAGTGCTGCTTGTTCCAGCATATAAACCCTTAATTCTCAAGAGAGAAACCTGCAGTGAAGCAGATGAGCGTTTGGACAAGGGAGCAATAGAAGCATTACAAGATTGCTTTACATGCAGAGACTGGGGCATGTTTAAAGAAGCGACAACATATAACCAACATACATGTATAAACTTAGAGGAGTTTACCACCACTGTGTCTGCATATATTCAAAAGTGCATTGAGGCTGTCTGTGTCCTTAAAAACATTGTTGTGAGGGCTAATGAAAACCTTTGGTTGACATATGAGGTTCTCATGATGCTGAAATCTGGAGATATGCTGGAACTTTTAAATCTGGCAATATGCTGGAACTTAGAACAGCCAGAGTTAATTTGAAAAGTGCCATAAAAAGAGCAAAGCAAGCCCATTGTCAGAAAGTTGAGAACTTTTTTCAGGACCCAATGAACTTCAGGCGTATTTGGCAAGGAATCCAGGCCATTACAGATTATAAAGTGGCTCCATTGAGTGCAATGGTGACATAGATGTTTTAAATGAGCTGAATTCATTTTTGGGAAGATTCAAGGCATCAAATAGCACCCCTGCAAGGAAAGCTGTGCCCCATCCTAAAGAGCAAGTGCTTAGCTTTGATGTTACCTCAGTCCGGAGGACATTGCAGAAAGTTAACTTTCAGAAGGCAGCAGGCCCAGATACTATCCCTGGGTGTGTTCTTAGGGAATGTGCGGATGAGTTGGCTTGTGATTTTACAGATATTTTCAATCTTTCATTGTAGCAGGCAGGGGTCCCATTGTGTTTTAAGACAGCCGTTATTTTGCCAGTACCAAAAAAAGCCTACAATTACGAATCTTAACAATTACCGTCCAGTTGCACTTACATCCATTCATTATGAAATGTTTTGAAAGACTGATAAAGGACATTATTGTATCTAGCCTCCCTCCAGCATTTGACTTGCTTCAGTTTGCTTATCATCCAAATCACTCCACAGAGTACATTTTCCTTCTCCTGTCCTTATCACTTTCTATAGAGGGACAATCGGGATCATCCTGTTATACTGCATTACAGTCTGGTTTGGAAGTTTTACTGTTTCAAACAGGAAGGCAGTACAGAGAGTGGTGAGGATGGCAGAAAAGATTATTGGCAGTTCACTCCCTTCTATTCAGGACATAGCATATAAGCATTGCTTGAGCAGGGTCCGCAGGATTGTCTGGGATACTACACATCCTCTTCACAACCTGTTTTCTTTGTTAACTTCTAAGAAGAGGCTTCATAGTATCCAGAACATCCAGATTCAGTCAGTTTTATTCCATACAGTATTATGTTAAGGCGTAGGTATATGTGTGTGTGTGTGTGTGTGTGTGTGTGTGTGTGTGTGTGTGTAGCTCTTTAGTTATTTGGGTTTTCTCTCATGTAAATTTACATGAGACCCAAATACACCAACACACACACACACATATGTATGTATGTATGTAGGTAGGTAGGTAGGTAGGTAGGTAGGTAGGTCTTTGGTTATTCGGGTTTTCTCCCGCATAAAATTGGAAGTGTCTTGGTGATGTTTCGACAAAGTCTCATTCGTCATCTTCAGGCTGGTGTTCTCGGCTTCATGCTTCTAGAGGCAATGTGTGATCGCAGGTCTTTCTTCCTTTTAACTGCTAGTGGGGGTGTTTGAGCACAGAGCACAGCCAAGCCCCCATCCAATCAGAACACACCTCCACCCAATCACCCAATCAGAACACAGCCAAGCTCCCACCCAATCAATTCACATCCCCACTAGCAGAGGGGTTTAAAGTGGCTAATGATGCAGCTGCGGTCTGGCTACTGGTCCTTGGTCATGCATCATTATCAATGTGGGTTTGAGTCTGCTTTCTGCGTGGATGTGTTGTGGTGACATCCTGTGTGGCTCTTGTGAGTGTGGGTCTGGTGTCATTCCTCGTGGTAAGCCCCCTACCTCGTGGTAACCCCCACTAGCAGTTAAAAGGAAGAAACAGCTGCAATCTCACATTGCTCCTGGAAGCACGAAGCCGAGAACACCAGCCTAAAGATGACGAATGAGACTTCGTCAAAACGTCACCAAGACACTTCCACTTTTACGCGGGAGAAAACCCAAATAACCAAAGACCTACATATATATATATATATATATACACATACGTACGTACGTACATACATACATACATACATACATACATACATACATATATATATATATATATATATATATATAATATCTATATGTGTGTGTTATGTATGGGTACATTTTTGAGAGCAGGCAACAGAATTTCATTTTTAATATGTGCCAGCATACCCACAGTAAAAAATGACAATAAAGGTTATCTGATCTTAGATGCTGCAATTATTGTAATTATTTTGCTGGTTGCCAAATGCTCAAAATCTGATCATGTGACTGTGGGGATGCTGCAACAGTAATAAAGTATGAGGACTAGTCATAAGTCATCTTTTCAATGCCATCGTAATGTCAAACAATCATTAAACTAATGATCACAAGTCAAGGATTAGCTGTATGTATTTACAATCTTTCTTGCCACAGTTAAGTGAATTACTGGAGTTGTTAAGTTAGTAACATGGTTGTCGAGTTAATATTGTTTGTGGTAAAATTGCAAAAGGTGATCACATGACCCCGGAACACTGCAACCATCATAAATATGAGTCAGTTGTCAAACATTTGAATTTTGATACATGACCACAGGGATCCTGCGACCGCCGTAAGTGTGAAAATGGTCATAAGTCACTTTTTTCAGTGCCACTGTAAGCTTGAACACTCACTAAACAGACTGTTGTAAATCAAGAACTGCCTGTATTTCCTCATTTCTTTCTATCAGATTATAACTATATAAATTATAATATGTAATGCACAATCAAAACAGAAAGTAGCTCACCAGAGAAAAACTATAAAATTACATCTCATTATAAATACATTGATGGCATATTAACAGTTTTAAATCATACGTGATCTAGCAGAAAGCAATTAAAATGAAATGATAATAGGCAAATAGCATTTTAAAGAGATGAGATTTGGATAATCTCTTACCTTGTAATATTTTGTCCCAGATTCATTTTGAAATAGCGTAAGACTTTTACTGTCTAATCTCCAGTAATGCCTTTTTCTCTGCAACAAAGTACAATTACTGTTTAGGAAGCAACTTTTCATTTCTTTTGTATAGCTGCCCATCTTAAAATCAAACTCTTAGCAGCTAAATATATACTTTATGTACATTTATATATGCAGCATATAAACTACATATAGACACTATTTACTTGAACCAGTGTCAAATGTTTCAATAATCCTGCCTGTGTTTGGATCTTTTTATCAAAAATTATCAACTGTGTTACAACATTCCTAAACAAAACATTCCTAAACGTTCTGGAACTGCTGTAGAAAATAATTATTAAATGAACATAGAATTTAAACAATTTCCTTGTTAACCTGTTGTCTATGCCATTTTCTGGCACAAGGAGCTAAACTCAATTCTTAATCCAAGGCAACAGAATTAGGTATCTTCACCTTGGTCACAATGCTTTGCAAAAGTCTTTATGTAATACAAGAAAGCCATTATATGCCTCAAGATTATTATTTATTTAGTGTATGGTGATATCACATTAGCCAGGAGACTATAATGCTAATACAGAGTAATTATTTGGCTGCATAAGACTGCCCGTCCCATTCATGCTCGCATGCTTTCCAAGATGCACCACAGAGGGTGAGTTAATTTCACACTAGAAAGAAATACAAACAGCATCTAGGAGCATCATCCGGAGCCTTCTCCCTCTGGCAAAGTCACCTGACAAACAGGCATTGCATCAGGAAAGGTTCCACACCAGCAGGGTTCTGACCATCTGCACAAAGCACTGGCTCATCTTCCCACTGAAGTGGTACCTATTTATCTATTTGCATATAACATGCTTTCAAACTGCTAGAAGGGCAGAACCTGAGGCAAATGACGGGAGCTTACCCACAACACAGTGCTAGGAATCGAACTGCCAGAGCAAAAATAATCTCCACTGTCATTAACCTACTGGGCCACAGTGCCTCAAGAGATGGTTAAATATAAAACTTTTCTGTGTCATCACCTTATCTTGTTCACAGAATTTGAACAAGGGAGATCCACATTGGTCTCCACTTGTAATATTGTATTTTTCCATCTTGTCTTTCAGTTTTATCTTTCTGTAGGAAAGCAGCTAAATAGTTCCATTTCTTCAATGGAATACAAAATGCCTTGCACTTGGAAATACAAAGTTTTTCACCAAGAAGCGAGCTAAATTACTTACCAGGTTGTCTCGACTTGTGTAGTGAACCATCCATCCTTCTTTTACCATTGTACTGCTCTTCCTCTTTGTGTGTTTGATCGACTGTACAACTCTCATTAATGGAATGTTATTGCTTGTGGATGGGCTGTTGAAGAAGAATAAATTGCACAATCATTTATCATCCCAGCAGTGCAACAGGCACCACTGATGCCTAACTAATGATCTTCTATAGTCTGCTACATAGCACATTGGGCTGGAAGTCTCTCTCTGATCATTCATTGCATCGACTTCATCAGCCATTTGCCTGGAATGAGTGTACAAGCAATCTCTTTGGTTACTTTGTGCAATCTGGACAAACTTCTCCATGACCTGAAGACCTCTCTTCTATTTCCAATATTGGACATCTTTGCATTATATGATCAAAACAGTTAAAATATCTTATTAGGATAAAAACAGGAGTTAAGTACCGTTTTTATTCCCAAAATGGGATATAAACTAGATTACAAAATTTTCTAGTCAAATTAAAGGATTTACACTAAATTGAAAAAGGCAGTAAAAAGGCAGAGAACTCCTGTATAAATGAAAATAATTCTCTTGCATTCAACTTTCCTTTGCTTGGCAAAACAAGCACTATAAAGGCCTATTCTACATGAGACCCAGAGGTCACCTTCCATTTCTACATTCACGGCAGGAGAGCATTCTGTTCTGTTTATTCAAGCCAAGCCCTACTTATACATGGAGAGGATTTAAAACACACAGCAGATAAAAGGAACTTTTATTTTAGATTAAGAGATAGTACTTTTGCGAATGTTATAGAAATCAACTTACAAACTTTCTGTTTTCACAATGTCATTCTGAAAAATTAGTTTTCAATATTACTGCTGTATAATTTGGAATAAATTTCAAGCTATTCCTTTTATATGGACATGTAATGAATTATAAATGAACAATTTATCCAAGTACAATCTTGTTCCATGAACTACACTTGCCTGTCTTTTTAATAATAATTTTAGAGCAAATTAGTTGCATTGCAACTTGTACACACGTATAAAGAGTATAAAAAGCTTTTTTTCAATTTGCATCTATGCTCCTTTAACCTGACTTAATAAGACATACATTCATTGTAAAAACTGATTCCTTACGTTTTCTTCCAAATTAATTTACTTGCATTAGGAATGAGTTTGAACTGAAATCAGCATAATAAAATTGTCATATAAATTCAGACCACATTTTCCATGGTTTATCTAGTAAAACAAATTATTTTTCATGTCTCTTATATTTTCATATTGCTTCTCTTAATGAACTATTTTTAAAGCCTCCTTATTGGTCAAAAACCATATAAACAAAATTGCACAATATATTGTCTTTAATATCAGAGTTAGAAACCTGGAAGCAGTGGATGATGTGCATAGGTGTGTTATATGTGTATCCCAAGTGCAATGCCTTGATTTCACCAACCTGATAGTTTTTACAGCCTCTTCATCTTTGTCTCCATCAAGATCTGCTGGATCCATAAAAAACATTTTGTCTTCTGGAGGAGATGGTTCTTCCACATCATCCAATCCTCTCCCAACATCACTATTCATTTCAGTGCTATCAACCTCCATTGGCATATCGGTATCTTGGCCTGGGCTAGCTGGTTCTTCTTCCCAAAACAACAAAACATTTTTAAATTCACAATTTTACAATTTAATATGTACAAAATATATTAAGAAATATATCACATTCATACAATCTGAATTAAGTATCTATCCTTATGTACTAGGCTTATGGAAAAATCCCCAACACTCAGCTAAGAAACAGAACAAGCAGAGACTTTGGGGCAAGCTTTGTTTTGCAACAATACCTTGTGCATGTAGGTACTTCCAAAACAGGGCAGTTCTCCATCAGTGGAAAGCTGGCATAAGTATAGTTTCCATCACTTGTGCCAGGTGACTCTCACCCCTCTGATGCAACACCATGACCAGACCTTTCCAGGAAAGGGTGTGGACAGGATGACAATTTGAAAACAGAACTCCCTCTATACCTAGTCTAATGCCCATGCAAATTAAATCTTGATTCCTATAGCCTCAAGCACAGTAGGTAACCAAGGATAAGCAGTCCTCACTTCCCACATCATATGAATACATACACACACATAAACAATTCTCTCTTTAGAGAGCCACAGAAATCAAGCCACATAAAGTAAATTTGATAACAGTGCTTTAATCTGCCTCAGAAAAAGGCTATCTACATATAAACTATAATTTAGCTGTTTCCTAAATGATATTTAGGAAATACCAAATTGAGATGACATGAGACAGCATTCTATACAAATGTTTACATCGAAATTAAGTTTGGGGAGCCAATTCTGTAATCATGCAAAGGAGAGTCAGTGACTACTAAGATAGAAGAATTAGCATGTTGCCAATCAGCATTTTATCTGTTTGTTATTGTCATTAATAGAGGAATGTTTGCTACTCAGAACTTCAGGACAACGTAGAGCATACATGTATATATGTAAAATATATTTGACATTTTATGTAAAATACAGATTTAAAATGTTACATAATACAAAAAGTAATTACAGGTAATTCTTGAGATATCACTATGATGGAGCCTTTCATTAGGGATGCATGTTAGGATTGTCTTGCTTAATGACCCCACCCCTTGCTATTCCTGATAAACAAACTGAGCGTTGTTAAATGGGGAAGACCCCAGGAAGCCTACATAGGCCCAGGGTTGCCTGCCTGGGCCTTCCAAGCTACTTTCTGAGGTACCCTGTGCTCTGTTTCTTGCCCTTTAGGGTCCCCACAATCCTGCAGCTTCCCTCCTACCCAGTAAACAAGGGGAGATAAGGCAGGTCAGCATTTGTAGTCTTCAGCAATCAGCTTTCTGATCTATTTAGTTCAGATAGTCCTCGATTTACAACCAGTCACTTAGCGACCGTTCAAAGTTGAAACAGACCTCCCAAAATTTACTTGCAACCCAGTTTTGAAATTATGGTCACTGTAGAGCTCCTGCTATGATGCAGGGGTTGGAGCAGCCTGCTCTCCTTCCCCAATATGAGGTCTGGAACTCCAGATACCTGCTGTACAGAAGGTAAATGCGCGATTAGCAATGGGGAGCAAGCTGGAGAGGAAGGTATAGGACCTAGTGGGGTGGGAAGCCAGATCAAGGCCTGCAGGAAGTGGAGCACAGAGAATGGATGGAGGTCTTGGGAGGCCTAGGCAGGAGGGTCTGGGCCAGCACTAGGTCTCCCAGAGCCTTGCCCACCCCTGAGGCACCCACACTGGGGAGACCAGGGATAGAGGTTATTAAGTCAGGTAATTACATGGGCTTCTCATTTAATGACAGCCACAATTTGTGACAATAAAGAGCAGGCTCCATTATGGTTATAACTCAAGGACTACTTGTATGAATAAATTCTTTCACTCTGCTAGTCTTGACAGTCTCTAGATAGTTAATAGCAATAGCAGAACGTGGAGAAGAAGTGCACAAAAAAGCCACACATGCATACCATAATCCAAAGTTATGTCTCCAGCGATACCTTACAAGACATATCTTACCTCCATTGAAGACTACTTCTCCCAGACAATCTTTAGGTACTTTAGAGGCACAGCGTTTATGACAATTAAATCTGCAATCTAAATTAAGGGGAAATTTTTATTTATTTATGTATTTATTATTCTTTTATAATCTCTTTGAAGACTCTTTTTGAAGTAACTTTTATTTATTTTCAGGACATATTTTTAAAATAATAAGAAAATTCAAATAATTCTTTGGATCAAAGCTGCATTTTCACATAAAGCTGTATGTTGCAGTACTACCTTTGCAAGGTTCTTTTAATTCAGCCATTCCAATTGAATGACACTGATGAGAGCTGGAGCACTCCCCAGAAGATAGCTTAAAACTAAGATCTAGCACAGAAGTAGAATTATCAATATCTAAACTGCAAATAAAAAAGTGAGTTGTGAATTCTCGGTCTAACTTGTCAGCATCAGACATGGTGCTATGTGTATTTTACAATGGCATTATGCATATTTAAATTTTAACCAGGATTTGAAATCATAAACTTTTTTCCTGTATTTGTGAAAATACTAATATTTTTTTGTGATCACAGTGAGTTTAGACAAACAAGTCAGAAAGAAAAAAAGACTATTTACAAGATAAATAACACTAGCTACACTGGATTATTTTTGAATCTAATAAATTTAAAACGTAACTTTGCCCAGTCTAAACATTCACCAGGTGATACTAACCAATAAGGAATTTCTTCAGGCAAATGATTCAACCCAGAAGAGAATATTATTCATCAACTGTATCCAGTATATTCAAACAGCTAATTGTTAAGAGGAACAGAGCCTTCCATAAAATTTCTGTAATCTTATTGATATAGTTTCTTGATCATCATACCATTTTAAGCTTCTTATTCAGCTTTAATTTTATAGTTAAAAAGGCTTTAAAGCCTTGATAGTTGACATTAACTTGCAGAAAAAACACTTGCCTTTACACTGCATTCCTTGGCGAAAAAGGCCTTTGAGCAATCGCTTGCAGTACTGACATATGGTGGGTCGAGTATAAGAATGAACAGCAAAGGTATGTGGGACTTTCACCCGGCAAAGAACCATTTTTTCCATCCATATTGGACGACCACTCCATGAAGGAATCCTTTTACTAGGTTCTGATTGGCAACGCTGCAAACAAAAGACAAAAAAACCTTTCAATCCTCTTTGGCTATGAATGACCCTGGATCAATCACTTTTTCTCAATCCAGCCCATCTCACAGGGTTGTTGTGGGGAAAACACGAGGAGGAAGGTGTGCTGCATATGTTCGCCACCTTGAGTTAACCATTTTGTTGCAGTCAAATTCAGTTTCACCCATTCACTTTGCTTGTTGGAAGGTGGCTGGGAAGCTTGCAAATGGCACTCAGGTGAACCAGAGAAGCTATTTTATCCATCAGAAATACATGTCAATTGCCAAGCACTCAAATTTTAGTCACTAACCACAGGGATGTTGTGAACCAATCAAGATTCTTTTTTCAGCTTCATCATAACTTTGAACAGTTGTTAAACGATTGGTTATAAATTGAGATTAACTGTAGTTTAGTATGTCTACTAAAATACTGTTTCTACTATCAGTTTTGACAGGCACAAAATAGTGAACTAAATGCCCAATAAACCAAAATATGCCAATGTACATGCATACACATTCACTTAAAAGCAAAATTCTGGATTTTAAGAAAAGTTAGAAGATTATTTGAAGTGACCATTCTCAGCTAAGATTAAGTCTAAATAATATATCACTCTTAAAAGTTCCATATGATTAAAGTGTACAGGAATTAGGATTATGTGCTTTGGATAATAACAGTATCTTACCAAATTGTTTTTAATCCTTTAATTCTTCTTTGAAAAGAAAAAAATTAAATACCTCTTCTGTGGACGTAGATTCAGTTTGTATAGATCTTGGGATGGAAAGTGCAGTTCCTGGTAACGAAACATTAGATAGCCGCCTCTTTCTTACCCCACTGCAGTTATTTGGAATCTTAAAAGCACATCGCTTGTGATAATTTAATCCACACCCTAATGAAATTAATACAGGGAGGGGGAACAAAGGAAAAGATAAACAGACTTTTACTGATGATGCTACACATTTTCTAGGATTCTATTTCATGAAAGACAGATTAAGCGAAATATATGGCAAAGATAACACATTTTTTAAAAACTGAACCAACACCTCTAACATTGCCATGATCATGTAATTAACAGCAGATCTCTGCAATGCATGGAATGTTTTTGGCCTGAATATTTGCTTTTCTGACCCCACTTCACCCTGGCTAAAGCTGGAAAACAGTGCCTGTTATGCAATTCATGCTGCTGCTGATTTTCCTCAGCTCTTTCCCGAGCAGATTATCTAAACACTGTACTCCTGAGTCTGTTAGAACCACCAGTTTAGAGTACAAGCCAATGAATAGGACTTGAGTTATTAATGTGCCTGTGCATTAATACATCAGAAGAGGTGCTTCAGAATTAACAAGAGACATATACTCTGTATGCACAGTGAAAGAAGTTCAGGAGTGCATACAAAACACTTGTTTTTAAGTTTACACTGATAAATCCTCTCACACAGCATCATCTCATTATTTTTAATATGCATCAGCATGGCCTTTTGCATACACTACCCCTTCTATAAGGAATTCAAAAGTTTATAGTATCATTTCTTCCCATAAACCAAACATAAATCTTACTAGACAAGAAATCCATCTTGTAGGAAAAGAACTATTAACTTAAATTATGGTATGCAAATAACATAATAATCCAGCTGCCTGTAATTCTGCAAATTCAATCCTAGCCAGGCTCAAGGTCGACTCAGCCTTCCATCCTTTCTAAGGTGGGTAAATTGAGGACCCCGTTTGTGGGGGCAATAAGATGACTTTGCATAAATATATACAAAAGTATGAAGGCTATTGCTTAATACACTGTAAGCCGCCCTGAGTCTCCGGAGAAGGGCGGCATATAAATCAAATTTTTTTAAAAAAACGTGCTTTTGAAAAATCTCTATAACTGTACACTGCATTTGGGAATTAAGGACAGAAACATTGTTTATAACAGTCATTGTTACTAATTGGCTTACCTTCACATTTCAGTCCTTGCCGTACCAAGCCCCAAAGCATCTCTCCACAATAATCACAAAAAGTAGGGGCCTTATAGGAATGAACGTAAAGCATGTGAGGTCGAATCTGGAAATCCTCAACTGTAGCTAATGCTTTAAAAATACATATATAAAAAATAATATGTTTTAATGCCTTCCTCAGTATTGAAGTACTAAAAAAATGCCAATATAGTGAATAAAATGCCTTAAATGCTACAAGACCATGAGACAAATACCTTTACATAAACTTTAAAAATACCATTTTCCGTATGGATATAACTATGATGTTTTATACTGTTTAAAATATAATCGCCCATGAAATCAAAAGTAAAAAGCTACTGATTCCATGACATTAGGTCACTACAGTAAATAATCAGGATGAATCAATTTCCAATTTTAAAAAAGGAGTTTACATGTTTTCATCTTTAATATCTGATTCCATAAAATATTTCATCAACTTTGCAATGTGTGAGTATTTAAAATTATTTATTAATTACATTAATAATTAATTTATTAATTACAATTATTCCCAACAATGGTGATACTAGGATATAATCAATGAGGATTGCACTGAAAACAGATATTCTTACCGGATAGAACAACCTCAACGAGATCACCTTCCCGTATCTCTTCTGCTGATGTAATCCGCTGTAAAATATTTTCTGAGTTCAGATCATGGCGGAATAGGAGAATTTTATCATACATGCCAAAAAACCCACACTCCGGGAACTGCAACAACAAAAAAGCAAAAATCTATATTAAAATATTCCATAATTTACTATGCCATTATTTTAACATAAAATGGTTAAGGTGTTGTCTAACATAATCACAAAAACAAAACTGTAATTTGTTGCTGAAAACAGGTCATTCTGAAGTCATATTATAAGCTTCAACAAAAATTGTCTCCTAACATTACAAGTTTCTAACTGCACTATTGAGGGGGAAAAATTACAATTTACATATTTATATATTAAAAAATCAATTTAAAGATAACAGGCTTTCTACTTCAAAAATTTGAGGTCAATAAATGGAATCAAACTTTGTTGATGTTGTATACACATTCCACTTCAATAAAACCAATTAATCTTGACACATGCATACAGCATTTACTGTTAAACAAAGGAAATAAACACCTAACCAAAAATATTATGTTGATGTTATCACAGTTAAATCTAATATATACATACCCAGTTAAACAAATATCAAGTACCCTATTTCCCCGAAAATAAGACATCCCTTGATAATAAGCCCAATTGGGCTTTAGAGCGCATGTGCTAAAATAAGCCTCCCCCCAAAAATAAGTCCTCCCTGAAAATATTTAAACGCAGAGGTGGAAATCAGGTAAGACGGCAAGAGGAGCCCTATCTTGCTCCGCAGGCCCCAAAATAATAAGACCGTCCTGAAAATAAGGCCAAGTGCTTATTTCAGGTTCAAAAAATATAAGGCAGGTCTTATTTTGAGGAAAACATGGTACATTTTAATCTCTTGTGAAATAGCCAACTCTAATATTTCTGTATTTATATTGAGAATTAAGACAGAAACTATGTGATACATCACTTCAAGGACTAATCCTTCCTGGATTATAAAAGAAACACATCCTGAGAGTAGTCAGGATTCTTGTAAATGAGATTTGCTAAATTACAAGATATTTTTGCTTCATTTCTTCATTTTTAGGTGGATATAATGAATGTTTTATACCTTACCATAATTAACTATAAATGAGAAAATGAATGTTCAAATGCTGGACGAAAGGTACTAGATGGTATATGATTTGTTGTGATGAATGAACGTTCAGAGAAATGAAAATGGCTATGCATACTTCTACCTACCTTGTTATATGGAATTGAGAGATGTCAAAAAGGAAAGTTGAAAGCAATAGGAATGGAATAATTAAATGTGTGAGATAAAAAAAAAGGATTAAAAAATCAGTGCTGAATAAATGTAGACTGAATTCAATAGTATCCAATCGAGTACAATATTGTAAGCCACCCAATCGCTTGACAATAAGATGGGCAGCATATCAATTTAATACATACATACATACATACATACATATGAACATTGAGTTGATTTGTTCATAGACAGAGAATGAAGACTGAATTACAAAATAAATATATGATGGAGGAGTGAACAGTTCAAGAAAAGTAAGATTGACATAGTATGGTTGAACAGACATGATGAGAACCTCAAAAAGAAAGAAGCAGCTAAAGAACAAATAATCAGAAAAGGGGATGTGGTAGAAGAAAAGTAATTTGGAGTTCCCTTTCTTTTCATACCTCATGTCTTTAGTGTCTTTGGCTTCCTATTTGTACTCCGCTTCTGTGCTTTGTAAAAGTATTATCTTCTCAAAGAAATGGTCAGGTAAGCAGTTGGATATGCTCACGCTCAATATCCTATTTTCTGCTTCAAGGTCACCACTGGCAATTTTTTTTTAAAAAGCATTTTTTTGCTTCAAGGCTTATCATTAAATGCTTCACTTTTTGCAACACTACTTCTAGTTTATTATGGAATCAACATTATTAACATTAATCAGATCCAAAAGTTATCATCAAATGGTAACCATATAATATTTATAATAGGATTTCAAAGAAAATTTTGTCAACGTGCAAAGTACTGTTCAAATTTTTTTGCTATGGCATTCAGTGTGCTGATAACCACCAGGGTCACTGCAACCTGTTTATGCCATAATCCTTAAATTTTGATTTTCAGAATTTATTATTTTGTGTTCTTCTCCAATTCTTTGGCACTCCACTATCCCGATATTGCCCTATAAATTATTCACTTTTTTAAAAACTATAATTAAACCTGGTGTGTTATGAGCAAAGACTTCATCAGCCTGTATTCCTAAATCCCACAATATTTTTATCTGATCATTTTCAAATACTTTTTCAATTATATGTACCTTCCAATTTTTCATTATTGGCACATGGTAATTTTTACAGATGCTCCAGTGAAATATTTTGGTGACTGTGTTCTATCATTTGTAATCAGTTTGTTTTTCTCTCATGAGCTGAATATATCTACTGTTTATGCTGCTTCTTTGCATAATCTGCATTTTGAATTTTGATTTTTCAATTCCATCCTTGATTGTATTATTTCAAATAGCATGTTCTTGTGCAGCTAAAATCAGATCTTCAGTTTTTTTCAATGTTCCGATTGTAAATCATTGCCAGATTTTTATCTTTACTCATTTTCCACTCAATATTTTGTAGAAATTGAACATGTAATGCTTTTGTCAGATTCTCATTTTTTTATTACATTATTTCTATATTCATGTTTTGTTTCCTGTATATACAGTAAGTACCCATTTTTAATTTGCATTAATGCTTCTTCTTCACTGTCTTTTAACTGCTTTCCTTTTTTGACAGTTTGTTTGGCCTCAATTTCTGCAGGACAGGTATAATCTATCAGTATCACTATAGAGATGTAGTGCGGTGAATAGTCATCCGTTTTCTTGTTCTTCAGTCCAAACTGTCCAGTTCAGTTTGTGTATAGTTAATAATTCCAGCAGTGTACATATCACAAGTATGGCCCAGGTATTGATGGCTTTGATGGTGTTTTCACCATTCACCATTTTTAGAAATTTTCTCGCTCTTTGGATGTGAGAAATACTAAACGTATTTTTAACTTGTGCAGGTTTGATGTAAAATGCCAAGATACTTATAGGCTTCGTCCTGATGGTTTAGCCGTTCAATATTTCAATTCAATTACTTTGTGGTTCTTACCCCACTTTATTCCTACTGCAGCACATTTCTCTAGCCTAAATTATGCTGCTGTATTTGCGCTTAAAATCCTTACAGTGTTTCTTAGTGACTGGATTTCAGTTTCTGATCTTCCTTAAATTTTCAGTTCAGCCATATAAAGCAAATGTAAAATGTTAGCATTTTTTTGCTGTTTGACAGACAAGATTTAATTCCTTCAAAATCACTGAAAATGAAATCATGTCAATGACAAAAGAGTCACCCTGCGTAAGGTATAAACAAACAGATCCGCATGTGTAGAGTTCAAACTTTGCCTTGTTGTGTTTACAAAATGAGTTGAGGCTAATTCTCCACTTGAGATCTCCTCCCAACTAGGATGGTTGCTCTTCCCATACCCTGCAAGATTCCTCTCCTAATGCTGACAAGCCCAATTGTTTTATTTCCAACCATCAATTCTGTCTTCTTCTGCTCCAATATTTTTTCTATATACCATATTTTTTCGGACTATAAAATGCATTTTTCCCCCAAAAAAGAGAGTGAAAATCTGGGTGCATTTTATAGTCCAAATGTAGCCCCGCCCACCCACCAGCCCCCACCCTTTGGCCTCTGCCTTCCAGCAATTTACCTCCTTGCAGCAAGCAGCAAGCAGCAAACAGCTTGTTTCAGCTTCAGCACATCCTGATTAGTACCAGCAGTTGATTTTTGTTTGGATCAGCCTCCTGACCCTCAGCTTTTTCAGACTGCAGGGATTGCCATTGCCTATTGCCGCGTAGGCCTCCTGCAAACAGGCAAATTGCTGGGAGGAAGATTTTTTTTTCTTGGGCTAATCAGGCTGAAAATGAAACTAAAGCAGCCTGTTTACTATTTGCTGCAAGACAAATTGCTGGGAGGCAGAGGCAGAGTTATTGTGAGAGTTTTATGAGTCTTATTTTCTTCTTTGTGTCCTTTTGTTGTACAATTTCTTTCTAGAATCAACAATTAGCTGGAATTTAAAAAGCATTTCACTAACTTAATTAAAATGTTACCTGAAAGAAAATAAAGAGAGGGGGGGAAAGCTTTATATCTTACAGATTGTGTGCTGAATAACTTACTGATTCTGATTACAATACCAATCTATGCAAAGAAAAAAAAATTAAAACAGTTCCAAACTGGTAAAATTTCATATTATTTCCCATACCCATGACTAGCAAAGATCTTGTTTTCCTCCCCAGAAAAGATAGTTGCGTCTTATAGTCTGGAGTGTCTTATACTCTAAAAAGTACAGTACCTTCTAATATTTTTATACACATTCTAATGTTTAATTCTAATGACATCAATTGTTTGCAAACATTTGATGATCCAACTATCTGGTAATGAATCAAATATGCTTTTATAATCAATCCAGGCCATGTGTAAATTAACTTATTAGCTTTTACAATTCTCCAAAACCACTTTATTAATCAGGAGTTGATCTTTTGTATTTCTACTTTTCCTTTTATTTCCTCTCCTTTCTATTCTATTAGAAAGATGTTATTTCCTTCTAAATAATCTTGGATGTTCCAAAGATGCATTTTCCAAAAGGCAATTGGATTTTGTTTTTTTCTTTGAGAACATTTTACTTCTAATCCAAGAAGCTTCTCAGTTCTTGGATGAGAAGCGAAACGTTTTCAATGAAAAAAACAAGGAAGTCCAGATGTCTTTTGGAAATAGCACCTTTGGTACAACCAAGACCTGGATGATTGGAATCTCCACAGACAATTTTGGATGTTGCCCACCTTTATGCCTGTGAGTAATTTAAACATTGTAGGCAAACTTATTATTGTCTATAATTTCCGGGTATTGTCCCTTTTGCTAAGTATTTTTGAATTGGAGATGTTTTGCCAGTTAATAACCAGTTGCTGATGATTCTTTTATGCAATATTTCATTAAGCTGTGTAGCTGTAACTGGATGCAAGATAGTCAGATATTTGACCAAAAGCTATGCAATTGATCATTTCCAAGAGATGTTCGGTTTTTTATTTTTTTCACTCAACTTTTAACTATTTCTGTTGTTTTATAAGGTCTTCCAATTGACTTCCAAAGCTTCTTTGACTTTTCTGGTGCTAAATCAATATTTTTAATAGACTTGTCTTGATTCCTTACATTTGTCAATATTTCCTCTTTCATGTTTTTTTTAATTATTTGCATCTGATCTTAATTTCTTTACCTTAACGTCCAGTCTGATCTTCCACTTTGGGCTTAAATATTATTTTACTTGTGGTTTTCTAATTTCATTACTCAGTTCTTCTGTAACCACCACTGCTGTCCTTTAGGTAAGCTGACTGGTCTGTTTGACAGATGTAATTTTAATCCTTGCAAGCAATTTATTTACATCCTTCATTATAGGCACCAGATCTTATGAGGGAACTACTTTCAAGAAAGTATCAGTACTTTTTATTGATAATTCTGAATATGCCATAATCTTCTAATTCTTCCTTTCAGTGGATCAGTTTATAGACTGCTTCAATGGAGGCCTATACTGGTTCTGTTGCTGTTATTTCTTTTTTTTTTTTTTTTTTTTTATTGAAAAAGTTTTACAATAAAAAAATTTTTCCCCCTTTTTTCACCCCTGCCCCCACCCCCCTCCCATCCCCTCCAACCTCCCCCCAACCCCAGCCCCTCCCTCCCCATCCCACCCCTGACTTCCGCTGCATATTTCTTAAAAAGAAAAACAACAACGAAAATTTTTAACAGCCAGAAAAACAAATACTATTATATACTCAATTCTATTCTGATCTAAGTTGAGAGGAAGAGAAAAGAGAGAAAGAAAAGAATTAAAAAAAAAAAAAAAAGATGAAAGAAAAAAAATAAAATAAAATGAAATAATACAAAGAGAAACCTATAAACATGAATATCTGTCTAAAATTAACAATATTATAATAAAAGAAGGCACCAAAAAAGAATAGCCATTATAATATTTAAGCCAATTTAGAAACAAAAAGAAGAAAAAAATAAAATAAAATAAGAAAAACATTACTAACATTACTAATCCTATACCATACTCGATCACTCCAAAATTCTATACCTTACTTATTCATATTAGATAATGCCAGCTAGTTTAATCCGAACTACTCCCCCTAATTCAAAAACACTAAAATCCCCCCTTCAGGGAAAAAACATGCAATATAATATAATCATACATATATTATTATAATTTTCCATAACTCGAATTACAGTCTTCTCTTCTTCCTGATTGAAGTTAATTCTTCTTTCTTCACCTATATCCAATTGCGATACTCTTCATCTTCTGTCTGCCCCCATCAGTAAAACAAAACATTCCATATAAACCCCCCGTGTGACTTTATATGAATAACATCCAACCAAGAAGATGTTCACTCCTGTAGGTAGAATCATTCAGGCTAACGTATTCTATTTCAGCAAAAAAGAAAAACCCCAATGCAGCTCCACCAAGCCTTAACAAAAGAATAAGAAAAAAAGGGAAATAGAAATCCTTGAGACTGCATCCAAATGTTCTTGTAAAAACTGTTTCAAATCCTGCCACCCTTTGTTATCCACTCTTGGTTGTAAGACGTTTTCATTTCCATTCTTTCCTCTTAGATAATAATTTCCAAAAAAAACCATGATAGGGTAATCACAAAACACTGCTACTATATAGATAACATCCAACCACGAAGATATTCACTCCTCCAGGTAGAAACATTCAAACTAACGTATTCTATTACGACATAAAAAAAAAAAAAACCCCAATGCAGCTCCACCAAACCTTAATGACAAAAAAATCAAAAAGAAAAAAAAGTTCTAGCAGCTGCATTCCCAGATGTTCTTATAACAACTATTTCAAATCCTGCCACCCGTTATTATTCACTCCTTCTGGTTGTGAGATATTTTCATTTCCATTCCTTCCTCTTAGATTGTAAGTTCCAAAAAAAACTATAATAGGATAATCACAGAACGCTGCTAGTTCCAAAAGAAAAACTATAATCGGATAATCACAGAATGCTGCTACCATTGCAGCCCTCTGTTAAACTTGCTCAAGATGTTAAATCCAATTCAGAATAAAAAAAAGAAACTCCAAGTCAGGATGAAGACTTTATAATCCATAAATCCAAATCCATATAAACTTTAGGAATTTTATAACCGGTATCCAAGATTGTCCAAGCTTTCTGATAACAACTGCATCTGATGAAGGACTTTAAGACACTCATTAGTTAACTCTCGAATTTCCTCGTTAGAATCTGGTTCCTGCTGTTCGATATCACCATCCTTTTCTTGCGGAGCATTGGACCTCTGCTGCTGATCATCTTGAATAATAGTATTTCTTGAATCTTGCTCCAGCAGTTCAAGGTCCAGTGCTCCTAGATTAGGTTCACTGATGTAGTTTATTTTCCCATCTGAGAAGTCCATAGTAAGATCCTCCAAGAAACCAGATTGCGCTCCTTGTTCTTTTAACATTCTTTGATTCATTCTTTGAGTCTCATCCTTCTGTTTACCTTTTACAAGCTCTCTTTCTTGTTTCTTATTCTTAAGGTCTTTCGAAGCTCCCTTAAAAATATTTTTATAAAAATGTTCCGCTTTTTCAATAGTATTCAAGCAATATCTCACTCCGTGATATCTAAAAATTATACCGGCTGGTAAGTCCCATCTAAATGGGATATTACTTTTCTTCAATTCTTTAGTTAAGAAAGCAAATTCTTTCCTTTTCTTTAAAACCTTCGATGGTAATTCTTTAAAAATATTAATTTGTTCACCTTCTACTTGCACTCTGGCAGAGTAGGACCTTTGTAAGATGTCATCTCTCAACCTTTTATCAGTAAAGTAGACAACAACATCTCTGGATAAGTTCCTTTGTTTGGCTACTCGTGAGTTGACTCTGTAAGCTTTCTCTATACAACCAAGAATTATCTCATCCTCAAGCTCTAGTAGTTCAGCAAGAACCTTTGCAATAGTTGCTTTTAAATCTCTCTGGTTTTCTTTAATACCTCTTACTCTAATAGCAGAGGCCATAGTTTTAATTTGAAGCATGATAATATCATTCTGTGTAGTCTGATTACTAATCTCAGCTTTCACAAACCTTTCTTGTATTTCTTGAATCTGGGAGCCAATTTCACTGCTAATTTCAGTTACTTTCTCCTCCATTTCAATCACCACATTTGAAAGGTCTGAAATTACTTTAACAATAGTTTGACTTAATTGGTCATGCTTTCCAGCAATCAAATCCACAAGATTCTTCTGTGAGTTTTTAATTTTGTCAACTACACTCAATAAAGGAGTTGTTATAAGTTCTTTTAAGTCCCCTTCTGCCAATCCAGACAATTGCATCATCTCAGCTTTATTCTTTAACTGGCTCAAGGGGGAGCCCCCCCTTCCTTTAGTCATCTTTATTTTACTTTAAATGGCTTTAGTATACTACTTCACTTTGCCATACTTTACTTTAAAAAAGATATCCAAGAAAAAAGGGAAGAGAGAAAAAAAAAAAAATTCTGTTTACTTTAAGTGACTCTCCCATAGGAAGGCATTCATTTCAAAGCTTCCGTTTTCAATCACTCTGGCATTCTTTCAATTAAGACCAGTCGCCATTTTTAAAAAAAAAACTTTCTTAGGAACTTTCACTTCTCTTCCTCTCCTTCCCCCCTCCTCTCGTTACTCTTCCAAAAAATCAGTAGAAAAATCAGTTTTAAAAATCCATACTTGCTTCATCTTTGCTTCTTTCTTTTCTTTTCTTTTGCTTCTTTCTTATTCAGCTTACTCCATAGACGCTGTGGTGTTGCTTCCAGCGTCTGGCTCCGCTAATTGCTTAGCGGAGGACAGTCCCGTCGCGGAGCTTCTCTGGAGGTATGGAGGGGGCCATCCTTCTGAGCCCTCCCCAGGACAAACGAAACGATCCTGGGGCGACTCAGGGGGCCCTGCCTCACCCCCAGGAGCTCTGCCTGCTCCTCCCGCTGAGGAGCAGGTTGTTCGAGCCGCCTGCCAGCTGTGAGGCGGCTCTAACGCGGCGGGATGCCGGCGGGCATGGAGGAGCCCGCCGCCGACGAGGAAGGCGCCACCGGAAGTCGCTGTTATTTCTTCTAAGTTATCATTTCTGTAATTCACATCAGCTGTTCCCTTCATATTTACAATTATTCTTATCTGAGTTTCTTCTACTATTGTTTTGGGTATTTCATTTTCATATTTTTTCTGAATCTCTTCCCATTCTATGTCTCTGAATATTCTATTTTTAGTAATGAATCTCTTTTGAACTGCTAATTGTTTTGTTCAGTGATATTTGAGACTGGGAATATTATTTTCCAATGTTCAAACATTTGCTTTAAGTAGCCCTGCTTTGTTGCTTCCAATTAATAATAATATGTGATTATGGCACAATTTTCCAACACAATATTCTTTTGTCTAATCTATTTATTTTTTATTTTTATTTTTATTTTTTATTTGATTTATATGCCGCCCTTCTCCGGAGACTCAGGGCGGCTTACAATGCGTTAAGCAATAGCCTTCATACTTTTGTATATTTATATTTATACAAAGTCAGCTTATTGCCCCCACAAACTGGGTCCTCAATTTACCCACCTTAGAAAGGATGGAAGGCTGAGTTGACCTTGAGCCTGGCTAGGATTGAACTCAGAGAAATTACAGGCAGCTGGTGTTAAGTAGGAGGCATTAGCCCTCTACGCTACACAGGCTCATGTGTATTGTTGTTCTTATTTCAATAATCTTACAAAGCTAGGTCCTGACCAGCTTTAGCCCCTGAGTCCCATTGCCCACTTGTCAACAAATACCTAGGAACTTTTAACATCTGGCATGATCCTTGTTGACCCAATTGATGGCCGATCTGGTATACAATTCTTTTCATCTTTTCTCATCATATTCTTTCAGTATAAATTTCAAGCCAGTTATACATCCAGTTAGTTATCATGCCACCAGCCCATGTTTAACTTGCTAACCAGAATGTCAGAATGTCAAAAAATCAAGATATAGTGTTTCTGTATTATTCCCATCATCTACTATAGAAGTAGTCAATTATCAACCAATTAGTTTGTCAAGATATATTCTTGATAAATTCATGAGCAGTCCAGACTTTTAGCACATATAGATCAATGTTCTTAATATATGATGAGTTTCCCCCAAAATAAGACATCCCCTGATAATAAGCCCAATTGGGCTTCTGAGCGCATGGCAATAAGGCCAAGCGCTTATTTCAGGGTTCAAAAAAAAATATAAGACAGGATCTTATTTTTGGGGAAACACGGTATCAAACTGATTTACCCATAATTTCTTTTCCTCTTCTTGAACTTAGATATAATATTTATTATCTCCAAAGTTCTGATCTTCATTAAATGATATCTGCATTCTTCTTTTGAGGATATTAATAGCTTGGTAAATACCATCGACCATGGTATCTTGCTGTGGCGCCTCGAGGGGTTGGGAGTGGGAGGCACTGTTTTATGGTGGTTCTCCTCCTACCTCTCTGGATGCTCACAAGCGGTGTTGGCGGGGGGCAGAGGTCGACCCCGAGGCCCCTCACATGTGGGGTTCCCCAGGGGTCGGCTCTCTCTCCCCTTAGCATCTATATGAAGCCGCTGGGGAAGATCATCCATGGTTTTGGGGTGGGGTATCATCAGTATCCACCCCGAATCAGCCCAGTGATGACCTCAACATGATGTCCCGATGCCTGGAGGCGGTGCAGCTCTGGATGGGGAGGAACAAGCTCCGACTCAACCCTGCCAAGACGGAGTGGCTGTGGGTACCGGCGTCTCGGTTCCAAGGGAATATTCCATCTTTGGTCATGGGGGAGAGGTGTTGCCCCCTGTGGATAGGGCGCGCAATTTAGGCGTCCTCCTGGATGCATGATTAGAAGACCATGTCATGACCATGACCAGGAGGGCATTTGCCCAGATTCGTCTGGTGCACCAGTTGCGCCCCTATCTGGACCAAGATGCATTACGCACGGTCACCCATGCACTCGTCACCCCCTGGATCGAGTATTGCAACGCTCTCTACATGGGGCTGCCCTTGAAAACCACTCAGAGGCTTCAGCTGGTGCAGAATGCAGCCGTGCAGATAGTGATGGGAGCGTCCTGACGCTCCCATGTCACACCCCTCCTGCGTGACCTGCATTGGCTACCGTTTGCCCTCCGGGCAAGGTTCAAGGTTTGGTGATTACCTATAAAGCCCTACATGGTTTAGGCCCGGGGTATCTGGCAGCCAGCAACATCTCCCTATCGCCCGGTGCGCTCACATACAGAGGGCCTACTTGGGGTTCCATTGGCCAAGCAATGTCAGCTGATGGGAATTTTAGATTCTTTTGTTTGAATTTTAATTTGGACTTCTTGTTGATTATTGCTGTGAGCCGCCATGAGTCCTTGTGGAGAAAGGGTGGCATATAAGTCCGATAAATAAATAAATAAATATTATATAAGTCAAGAAAAATGATTTAAACTAGAATTCCTTATACTAGATATTATAGTCTTCCTTGAGAAAGTAGAGACTAGGACTAACAGAGGCTATATAATTACCATCTAAATTTTTGCAACTAATAATTATCAGAATCAAATATTTGATACGGACAGCTATATAAATTCAATAAATAAACTTTTTAATTTAAATAAAATTATATCAGGATAAGTACACTGAAAGTAAATCATAATCTAATTTATACAATACTAGAATTTTAAAAAATTGCAACTGATCACCAACTATCATAACCTAATTTCAAAATACAATCTCCTGATTTGCTATATTATAGAGGTAATGCTTAATGCAATGATCAAGTAACTTTTAAAATCAAAATCAACCATTAAAATTGCACTCACACTTGCTATCTTTTGTTTTTAGTAATAAAATTACACCTATTAATGACAGGAATATATGACTTTTGAAGAGACAATGGGAAACTCTATAAACTTATACAATTTGAGCATTCAAGCTATTAAAAAGCACGCTTATGGAACAGTTTTCTCAAATGTATAATTTTGAAGGGATGGCTCTGTTAATCATTTTGCTTGATCGCAAAAAAAACCCAATCCCTGGTACTTCCTTTCTTGAACGAAAATTTCTTATAGAAATTCTATTTACAATGTTTTGTCAATTCACTGTTGCTTATGAAGATAAATATATAAAAAGTTATAGTTGAGCCTTTGATTTTTTTTTGCTAAAGTGAAACAAACTAAGTATAACACTTTTAAATATTTAAAAATAATTTTATACTCTCATTTTCAAACTCATAAAATAAATTTTGATTCCTATGATTCTTATATTTCATTAAGTCATCAACTTTAGTCATTAAATAATATATCACATTTAAAGAAAGAAAGTCACAAATATTGAGTGGCTGTTTTAGAAATGTAAGGATTGGATTTATAAGAAAAGGTGAAAACAAAATAGGTGAAATCTGAAATCTCTTCCTTTACAGATGGGACACCATACATTACAATCAAATAGACAACAATGGAAAACAGTTTCAAAGAAACAGTTAAAACAATAAGGAAATTCTCAGTCCAACATAAGGCGAAACAGTTCTCATAAAGTTTAGTATGATGCATAGAGAAGAATGATTTCTCATAAGGGTAAGAGAAGCTTCTTTTAAAAAATTTAAAAAAAACATTGCTTTAAATGAAAATCTAAGAAGCTGAAGAAATTCCAAGCTGCTGTCCTCTTAGTCCTAGAAAAATTAGAGATTTTTGTTTACGCATCATTTAGGACTTCATCTGAATTATATAGAATTATGCAGTCTACACAGCCATTTTGCTTTTTATAATAACAGAATATATAATAAATACCACCCAGTTAACTACAAGTAGTTCTTGACAATTGAACCCAAAATTTCACCTGCTAAGCAAGACAGTTGTTAAGTGAGTTCTGCCCCATTTTACAAACCTTTCTTGCCACAGATGTTAAATACTGTGTTAAGTTGGTAACATGACTGTTAAGTGAACTTGGCTTCCCCAATGACTTTCCTTGTCAGAAGGTTGCATGACCACAGGACAGTGTAACTTTCTTAAATATGTGCCAGCTTCCAAGTGCCTAAATTTTGATCAGAGGACCATGGGAATGCTGCAACGGTCATAAGTCACTATTTTCAGTGCCGTTGTAACTTTGAATGTTCTTTAAACAAATGGTTGTAAGTTGCAGACTACCTGTATATTAAACAGTTGTACATTAAACATCTTCATGAAAAATTGGTTAGCTGGAGGGTGCAGCCAGTATTCTGATAGAGGAGCAAAGCAGATTTCAGGCACAAAGATCAATATTCAAACAGGGTATTGTTTATTTGTTTATGTATCTCCTCCCTCTGGATGTCTATAGAGATTCTCAGTTATCCAGGTCATAGACTTTTAGCTATGTAATTTGGGATGAACACCGTTCGAATGGAGTGGGAGTATAAACCGATTTCCAAAAAATTGCAAACTACAGAATCCATTAGTACTACTCAGGTGACGTTGAGGACAAAGATAAACCTCCAAGTGCTTCAACAAGCCTCTAAAAGCCTCTAGATGCAAATGACCAGCTGTTTACAGGGAATATAAATCCTTCCATTCCCCTCCATCAAGTCAGAGCTGAAGAAGCTTTTTGGATGAGAAGCAAAACGTCTTCAAAGGAAAAATAAAGATGTCCAGTTGCCTCATGTGATTCTAGGAGATAGATTTTAGGCAAGACTGTCTACTCCTTTGCAGATCAGTATCTTCTCTGCTTGATTATATATTTACATGTAATATTATAATGCATGTCTGTTATAGTATTTCAGGGTTTTTTTTTAATCTTTTCTTCCTATCCAAAAAAGGGTTAAACAAGGATGTGTCTACATTAATCTCCAACCCCCATTTTTAAAATTCATTATTTGGTTCAAACTTTGACAAAATCTAAATTTCATTTGCCAAAATTGGCAAGTAGAACTGCTTCTATTCTTCTAAAAACTATCCTGTCTATAGTCCAAGTGATCTTGAGACAGACATCTAAGCCCTTATCTTTTATTGGAGACAGGAAAGACTGATAATAAATTACTATAAATCAGCAGTAGACTTTTTCCAAAAAGCTCACCATTCACCATCAACCAGAGAAAACAAATTGTTTCTATATTGATTAAATTAAGGTATTTCAATATTTCATTCAGCACAAATTATCAACCCTATGATAACTGACCATTACATGACCATTATTTGCAATGCTTTTTGCCACTTCTGGCAAAACAAAACAAAAGGCCATTCCAAAGAATAGATTCAGATTTATGACCACACCATTTGCTTAATGACTACTCTAAATTAGATCTGGTCATGTGGATGCCACAATTTATGAATGCTATGATTTATAACTGAAATTTCAGTCCCAATTGTGGTTCCAATCAAGGACTATCTATATTCTTCACTGACAACTTATTACTAATTATCTTACAAGGAAATAGCCGCCTCTTCTGAATTACCATAGTTATTAATTAGGTTGAGTGTTATTAGACAAGCATGCTGGCTGTATAAAAAAAGATCAATGGAAAAACATACTATAGGTAAAATAATTTAATTTCTTGGCTTTTGGACAAGAATATTTCTCAAACTTCAGTAACCAGTCAAGTATAAAAGCTCACAGAATATAAAATGTTGACTAAATAATTAGCGTGGGAGAAGAGTCTTTTAAGCAAGCCCACTTCATAAAAGATAGGGCTTGAACTCAGATCCTTTAAGGAGGATTGTTGAAAAAAATTGCTCCAACTTCTGTGACTAAACAAAGTCAAACATTGATAATATAAGTTGGAGAATTTTGAGATTGATTTATATCTTTTCTTCTCATTCATGTAAGACAACAAGTTTTCTGCAATCAGTAGAAGAGTTGTTAAATTTTGTTGAATTGTTACTGTAGTTCGTACCCAATATTATAGATGTACCGATGATATATTAGGGATATATCTTCTTTTTAAATTCATTTTCTGTTTTTCTGCATGACTCTAAATATTTGTGTTTGATTGTAAATAAATAAATAACCAAATCTCCTAATATAAATATGTTATATAAATGTATACCCATAATACTATTTCTTCGTGAGGTAAGCAAAATTATCCAGGCAAAGAGAAATAATACAAATAGTAAACATTGCCACATATTTGCAATCTAGTTATATGTGAATGAATGTTTTGAGATACAACACTGTACAGTACAATTCCTGGTGCCTTACAAGTATTTCCTGACAGTTACACCATTTTATGCTATGATGACCTTGCTAAATATGAACAGAAAAGCTTACAATTAATGGAATTTTTATTTTATTCATCAAAAGGTATTATTCTTACCAATAAAGATAAAGGTAAAGGTTCCCCTCGCACATATGTGCTAGTCATTCCCGACTCCAGGGGGCAGTGCTCATCTCCATTTCAAAGCCGAAAAGCCAGCGCTGTCTGAAGATGTCACCGTGGTCATGTGACTGACATGACTAAACACCAAAGGCGCACGGAAAGCTGTTACCTTCCCACCAAAGGTGGTCCCTATTTTTCTACTTGCATTTTTTATGTGATTTCGAACTGCTAGTTGGCAGAAGCTGGGGCAAGTAACGGGAGCTCACCCCGTTACATAGCACTAGGGATTCAAACCACTGAACTGCTGACCTTTTGATCGACAAGCTCAGCGTCTAAACCACTGAGCCAATGTGTCCCATTTCTTACCAATAAGAGCATATATATCTGTAATGAAACATACATATTTGAATGAAACACACATATAAGCTTTTAAAAATCTTTGTCAAGTTAGCTAGAAATTAAATATTAAGTATTATAATAACAATTGTTAAGCAGGAGATGAAAGCAGAATAAATCCATAACTGAATCATGCCAGGATTAATAAGCAAAGAGACACTTTCTCTAGGGAAAAGATTAAAGCATGGCAAAACTGTTCAATTTTCATCTACTATTTAAGACTTTTGTAGGAATCATCTTGTCAATTGGAAAAAAAAATTTAAGACAGAAGTCATAACTTTCTGTTGGGTCTTTAACTGAACAATTTGATATAAGTAAATCCAGAACACCATTGCTAGCTTTCACACATGCAGAGCAATAGTAAGATAGTGCTAAATTCCTAAAGCAAGATAAAAAAAATCAAATAACTCAGCAGCATATCTTGAGGAAAAGGATATTTTTAAGATAATATTACAGTAAATCTTTAACAGAAGCATGAATAGGTGTATTAGAAGCCATGTAGCTTTTTGAAGAAGTCAATTAACAATAGAAAACAGAATTCTCCGGAACGGCAGAAAGGATGAATCATGTGAGAAAAGAGACTGTAAAACAGAAAAATGCAGAATCAGATGAATTCTGGAAGTTCAAAGGATTAGAGTATATGAGACTGGATAAAAGGGAAGATAATAGAGAACACCACTTTAAGGGATGACAGAAGAGAGAAGAGGAAATATTAAAGAAAGCAGATAACAGAAAAAAATGATTACAGCAAAAAATGAAAGGCAAGAAAAGTAACTATGTCAAAGAAAGCCTTTCTCTGAAATCTTTTGCCAGAATCTCAACATGTAGGAATCAAGCAGAGCTCTGGGGATAGAGCTATGCCTCTAGAATTATCTCCTGTCATGGGATACTGAAATTGCTCTCATTTTGCCAGCAGATTAATACCCTGATTATTCTGTATAGTATTCTGATAGGTTTTAGACTCCTGATATACTGATCCATAACCTTGGAAAACTTTCCTTAATTACCCTGGTCCACCTCCCATCATAGAAGTCTACCAACTGAGAGACAGTTTAGTATAGTAGTTACGATGCTGGCTTAAAAACCAGGAGATTGTGAGTTCTAGCCTCCTCAGGCATGTAAACCAACCAGGTTACTTTGGGCAAGTGACTCTATATAATTGAAATTATTTTAACAGCTGCCTAATCAATTTCTTTTCTGTTCTTAGTGTATTTCTCAAATTATATTAATAGCTTGGATTTAATATTGCCACATTTGAGTGACTCTTTATTTCCTGATTTTTTCCCCATGAATTTGAACACAATACATTTTCTATATATCAGAATATCCATCTAAAGGTCTGCCAATTCTCTCAGAAATCCAAATTGGTAACCCTGTAAGCATATTGCTTTAATATCTGTCCTATTTTTTCCTTTATTCTTTCCTGGTTGTGAATTCACTTGCCTGATTAAAAATTTTTAGAAAGTTAAATATTTACAATATTTTATATACTTTCTAGACACTGCATAAAGATATTATCTCAATATTACTTTTTTCTAATGATTGGTATAGCTTCTTGTGAAATATTCTCACAACACATATATTATGTTTATGTTTATGTTTATTATAATATATTATTTTAAAATTGTGTTGTACATCTCAAAGATTACAATGGTCCAATCCATTTGAGAGATCGACTTATGCAACTGGAGTCATACTGCCACCTGTGCACCAGCTGCAAAAATCCTTATGAAAAAGAAATCCACCACATATAAGCACCCCTCCTCCCTATTTCCTGATCAGAAGTGTGTTGTCTATATGGAACATATGCTCACTCTGCAGCTGCTATGGGCATAATAAGAGCTTTCGTTCATATATACCATTCTAAAGCCAACTGGAAAGGATAAACTCAGAATCCAAAGTTATACTCCTTTTAGAGTACAATTGGCTTCCTATAACATGCTTCTGAACTTTAGCCAAGTACTTGTACAAATGGAAATTGCCAAGAATCAACAGGAAGATACTAACTTAAAAGCCTGAATAAAGAAAAAATATAACCAATATCTGTACAGAAAGAATAGTGGTAGCTAATAATATTAGAGTAACTAAAGTATACATACATATGAGAAATGAGTTTGAAAGCAGGAATGTTTACTGTAAGATATAAATGTAAGATTTCTCCTAAAAATGAAGTATGTTGTCCAAGTGTTGAAATGAACTACACAAATGGTAATATAAACTTCCAAGCTGACCAAAAAGAAACCAGCTTTGCTACTTGCCAAATTTATCTGTAATAATTTCTTGGGAATTCAACTAAAATCTCACTTGCAAATACTATAATCCAATTTTCAAATCATAAGCTAATAAGCATACATTTTTAACATAAAATACGTTAGATCGATCAACCGATCACACTCTAATCCACAATAAGTAAAAGGAAGTCCAGCTTTCTGATACTAGCATTTTTATTTTATATTGCTGGTACATGCAAACGTAGGATAAACCAGAGTTCATGAGTTCTTATCTAAAAAGATTAATGTAATATAGATGCCCAGATGCTGAATTTGGTTGTAAAAAGTTTACATTCAAATACTCATTTGATGAAGAAATTTCCTGTCTGACTTTTGGCAAATCACCAAAGCACCCCTGGGCTGATGTTTTCCCTGTAAGATTTTTCCCAGGGACAAACTAAGTGTGAATCCCAGTGAATCACACACACTTTTCCTGCTCCCTTTATAAATATAAATATTATATTGTTTTTCTCAGCAGTGCAAAGTGTAATACTAAATTTAAAGCCTACTCCTAAACTTTGTGTGAGGAAATAGTATCAGAAATACAACATACACCTGGGTCTCAATCTACCGTACTTTCTGCTACTGCATTCATTCCAATATAACCTGCCAATTTTGAAGGAGATACTATACTACTACTGAAGTATAAATCAAGTCGTATTATACAATTACTCACTTGGATGAAAAATTGCCAATCACATGCAAACTTATAGTAACTTTCCATGATGCTAAATTTTAAATTAAATCCTCCCTATGACATAAACAATATATTCAAAATTCATAATTCCACTAAAGATTACAAGCCTATTATTGTGTAACATGTGAATAAAAATCTAATGAACTCAATGGTACTATTTATTAAACAGACAACCAAAGGAATGCATTGTTAAATCCTAATCCAGGTTATCCAAGGAACCATCTCGCCCCAATGATATCAGCCCATCCTACTCGCTCTGATAAAAGGGACATGCTGTGGACCCTCTTGGTCAAAAAGCTGTGGCTGGTGAGAACCTTTTCTGCTGTGCCCCCCCTCATTCTATGGAATATAGGTGAGATCCACCCCCAGCCTGTTGGCCTTCCAGAAGAGCATAAAAACTGGGTCTGCCAGTTAGCCTGGGGTTTTGACAGGTTGCTCCAATGGCCATCTCCATATTCATCTTGCCATTTTTGCCTCTTGCCTTTGTATTTAATGTATTTAATATTTTTTATATTTAATATTTTAATTGTAAGCTTTTCAGAAAGATAGGCAGTATATAAATTTAATAAATAAATTCATATTCTTCTTTTTTGGTCCCTTTGAATCAGTGTTAAATCTTGGTAACTGCCTGGACAAGTCCCTGCAGTTATCTTGGCAAGATTTTGGAAGTGGTTTGCCACTGCCTACTTCCTAGGGCTGAGTGTGAGTGACTTGCCCAAAGTCACCAACTGGATTTATGCCTAAGGTGGGACCAGAACTCAAATCTCCTGGTTTCTAGTCCGATGCTTAACCACTATCACAAACTGGCTCCCCAATCCATTTATAATCCATCTATTTTTTCTTATTCACAGAAAGCTTATTCAATTGTTCAAGGCTTTAACAAACAAATGAGAGAAGGATTGAACAACAGCAAGCAAGCAAATTCTGTCCCTACATTCCCATCCTATTCACTGTTCATTTTGCATATTGACAATAAACTCTTGTAGCCCTCTATGTTCAGATAATCTCTTCACAGAATTTGGAATTCTAAAATAGAATTATTCTAAAATTCCAATGCAGTATAATGGGTAGAAAAAGTTTCATGCTATCAAATCATCAAAATATGGAAGATACCATGGACAACAATGTAGATAAGAATTTGCATGTTAATTTTTGCTCTTCCTGCATGTTCATTCAAACCTGAATTAAATACCTAAGAAGGGAGAAAGATAACAGTAACATGATCATTAAAATCAGTAAAATTCTGTGTTCTACTGTACCTTTTGATAAACTACAGAGCACACTAGATCTTTAACAACAGATAGGGAGAGATCTTGAGCCTCAATTGTAACTGTTTCTCGAGTGAGACCAATCTGCAGCAAAAAAGAGATTCCATGTACAGATCCTCTGGAGTTGGTGAGGCTTTGTGTGCTGAAGCTGCCATTGGAAAGTCGGCCTGAGAGTCCAGATTGTGGACTTGAAGATAAAGATGGGGTAGGTGGAGCAGCAGCATGAGACACAGATGGAGAAAACTTCTGTAAAGATGGAGGAGAAGATTCGTTTGATGACATCTGAGTTGATTTAAATCCACCAAGACCTGTTCAACATACAGACAAAAAAAATTCTCTGCAATATTGCAAGTTGAATCTCACATTTTCCTTTTATGGTTCAAGAAAACATCCTCTTGTCTAAATCATCTTCACTCTCCTTTTCATTCTGTACATGCTGAGGAGTATAAATTTGCTAGAAGTTATTTTAAGGAAAGGTCCTCTTTGTACAGCTTGTGTCAAAAATGAGTTGTCTTTAGCACCACATCCAAATATTGGGAGACGTTTACATCATTATGAAATTGTTCACTTCAGAAACAGAAATATACAATATTCTTTCACAGATGATCTTCATTTTGCTTTTGAGACAACTGTAGAGTTGGTTTTGTGCATGGAGAGAGTTGTATCAAATTGCCCCACTTAGAAATAGTGCACTTCACAATTCAATATGTGAATAGTTACATTAAATGTTCATATGTTTCAGTTTTTTAAAGATAATTAGTGTCTCAGGTCATAAGTACTGCCTTGAATAATGCCGTTTTCAGGAATTCTTTTATCATTTAACAATGATGAGAAAAAAGAGAACATTAATTATTTCCAAGTTTTCATATTCTGAAAAATGTTCATCTTTTAAAAGTAAAAAGCAAAATTTGTACTAAAATGTATATATCAAGCAGAAGTGTTGGGTTCACACTGATGGTCTGCAACATTCTCAACTGCTATGAACTGCCTAGAAAGAAAAAAATAACATGTTATATCACATATATTAACAATATTACATAATCTTCACTCCAGTTAATACTACATTCACCATTGCTCATGTCACAATTTCTGCTTTCATTTTATTGGGAAAAAATTGCCTTTATTGCTGTATCTGTTATAGAAGGACCAAAGTGTGGTACCATTTATGCAAGCTTTTCAATCCTTGACATGTTCATTTAAAGTGATCATTTATCACGGGATTGAAAGAGCCTGGAAGGTTGCTGATAGTTATCCTGAACTAAATGGGTAAACAATCTGACAGTCAACCTTCTCTCTATATTAAGCAATAAAATGAATTTTAAATCTCCTTGAGTTACTGATTATAGAAAGTTATAGAAAAAGTAATTTTGGAGAAATTAAGAATAACTATTCTCAAAACAAAAGCAGGAATGAGTATCTAGAACACAGATACAAAGTAGATACATTCTATGCAGTAAAGCTACATTTTCCTGCAATTACAGGAAATCCAAGTATTATATACTTTTAAAAGTGCACTGTGTTGGCATTTTTGATTTCATGTAGTTATCAATCCTCAACAATTCTCCAATTGGGAAAAAAGCTATGTCAGCTTTTCATTTACATGGATGCTCTCATGAAATATTATACGTAAAAAGAGCTATTTATTAAAGGAAATAAAATGATCATATGATAGCTTGTAGGGGGAGGCTGCAAGAGTTGGCAAGAAACTTTACTTGCTTGCTTGCTTGTACTGTATAAATTTGTGCATGGTTTGTTGGCCAAGACAGCCATTTGATGGGAGTGCCCAAATTCTCAAAATTCCAAATGTGCCATTGACCCCAAAAAGCTGGGAATTACTGCACTATTATCTTCTATTGCAATTTAGTTACTAGTCCCCATAAGGAGAACTGTGGAGCATTATGTGGGTTCAAAACACGGTGAGGTATGGTTTAAATTAAATCAACTTAATATTATTATATTAAATATTAGATCAATTTAAATCATGGTTTAAATCATTAGGAAAAATTAATTTAAATTATAATTTAGTCACTAGCCAAAAGAGATGTATATCCTTGATGGTTAAAACCCTGTTTGCCCTGACCTTAGTTTAGGATAGGAAGCAAGCCCATATAGAATATTATGAGTTAGTTTCAACATTATCTAAATTCAATAATAAATTATTTTGGTTCTGATTTTGAAAATGCATTCTTATATTTCAAAAGTTGTGCTGTGACCACAAACTTCCAAGAAGTAGCATATTATGGTTAGGATTACATATTTAATAAAATGTTGAAACTGCAGAAATAAATGGAATGAAACACTATTTGCATATTCAGAACATACATCTCTTGAACATAATGAAGAAGCAAGACATTTTTCTAACAGAAACCACTCATGACTTATAGAATGTTATTTTCCAATCTTGAGAAAATACTTGAAACAAAGTCCATATGTGAATGATATTCACACTGATGACTAAATATATGTGCCATTCTACTTCTGCTATTCCACACTAAAGTTGCAATTCAAAATGAGATTATTTAGAGTAAATTGCATTGTGTTAAATGCATAATATGTACTTATTTATACTATTATATACATCTTCATAGATCTAAAATGTATATCTCTTGACACCAATAATAGAAATAGGTGTCCTTTTCAGATAACAGTTGATTCATTCAAGGGAAATAAGCACATATTGTTTTATTATAAGGCAATTTTTTTGCATATTTTTTTAGAAATAACATTTTTGAGATGTAAAGAAATGTAGAGTAATGGCTATATTAAACTTGGAGCATTTATCCAATATTTTTATTTATTTACAGTGGATTTCACCCAGATGTAATCATACTTTGTCCTAATGTTTTAAAAATTCTACTCTAAGCATGACTAAAACTGGATTCAGTTCAGTGTTAGAACAAGATTTTTCTTAGTGGATTAAGCAACAAAGTTACATAATTTTAACACAAACAGAACCAAAGACAAGATAGCAAACTTAAACTTCCTTAAAGTGTTCATAAATGGATATAAATTATTGACTTTTCAAGGTCTCTACACTATCACATTCTCCAAAACTACAATTACAGAAAACAGTTTGTAGAAAAACATATTCATTTGTGTGTCAGTGAGATCTTCAACAAATCAAGAAGATAACCAACAATAGACTTTTCAATAAGTCTTATCTTCATGTATAATTACAGTATGCTGTTTACACAGTGCTGAACAATCTAGAATAAATATAGCCTGACCATATAACCTGACCAAAACAGAGATAAATTTTTGCAGAAGCATTCTGACTTTAAGATAAAGCCAGCTAAGTAGAGGAAGCTGCAATAACCTGCATGAGATCCAAGACACAGATGATGTTACAGTTTTTATAGTTATTTTTATTATACAAATTATAAAAATAATATTTTGTTGTTTTCAATACTAGTTTTGCATGTGCTAAAATGGATAGTGTAAAGAAAAAAATAGATTCACTTAAATTAACTATTGTACACTGACATTTAAAAAAACTTTTTCATGTTATATAATTAAATGTTTGTCTTAACAAGTGGTAAAGAAATTCTCAAGTATAAGGCACAAAAACAGTATATCAAGCTAACCAAGAAAAAGTTTAATTGCTATCATTTTTATTTTATGTATATCCTACTTTCTTTTCTGGCAAGCTCAAAGGCTGCTGAACATCAAGTTTCACATTGCAGACAACATTTAATAACTTCTGGATATTAAAATTTTAGAGTTAATATTTATATATTTGAAAGGAACAACCACTCTAGTCAGATTACATCTTCAATTTAAAAATGTCTTTCACATGCAAAACTGCAGTAGCACCAAAATTAAATTCAGAAAAAAATATATCATACATTTTTTTTAATAGCTGTTTGTATTGATATTTCTTCAAAAATAGATCATTCATAGTTAAATAAATTCCAAGTGATTAGTTTCACATTGGAAATGTTAAAAGCTAATCCTTTCACTGCTAACCAGTTAAATAACCTTTTTTTGCCTCTTCTGGGCAAGCAGATTTCTATATTTTCATTCTCCATGCTTCTACTATGGTGGAGACAATCTTAATCCTAGACTTCATGTGAATCTTTATCTTTAATAAAGACCCATGTGAATTGTAACCACAATGTAGTTATTCCGTGATTTCCTCTGCAGTCTAAGGCTGATATTGTTTGGCTGCTGAAATATCTCAATTGCACAATGGACAAATTGGCAAGCTCCATAGTAGCCACACTGTAGGGAAGAAACTACAACAACTAAAAAGTTGCCAAACCAACAAAAGGAGAGGAGAGCCACAAAGTTTGTTTGCTTTTTAAATTGTCCCTAATTTTCAATATCCAATAATATCTTTTTCATACATTGGATAAGACACTGCAATTCTAAGAAGAACGATTATTCAGCACAATGATGCAGATAACAAAGGAGTTTGTGCAACTCAACTTTATATATGCTTGTTTGGAGGGAAGTTTGAATTCAGCTGAGCTCATTTTTCTTTGGTTAAAAAACAACAACCCTGTCCATGTGAAGCTCTCTATAACACAAAATGATGTAACTGAGATGACTAACATACTTCATTCAGACAACTGAGATGCAGACCCTAAAATGTGAACTGACTTGCTACCAGTAATACAATCTGTATTTGATGAACTTCAAACATAAGAAATGACTGAAAAATAAAAAGTGGAAAGTAGCTTGTAACTCATGATTTTTCTCTTTACTATCAATCTGCATCACTGCTCTAATGCTGTTAACTTCTGGTGAAGTTATCAGCGGCCACTTAAGTTTGGAAACTGCATTATCGCAACATAGTTTGTAGATATCATGTATAAAGAAAAATCACCCATCAGAATTGACTCATTCCATTTTCTGTTGACACCATTATTTCCCAATCAAACATTACTCACAGTTTATGGCTAACAACCATCGCTCCGTTATTATGAGATTATCATCATACTGCAAACATCCTTAATAAAAAAAGATTCCTAATTACACTCCCTCACCAAAAATTACTCCAGTAGTCCATGCGCCACTTCCTCAAACTCACAAGTGTCGGTGTGATTGTTTCCATGTAAACCCACTACGCACACGCTATCATTGAAAGTTCCACCAATCACTCTTGAAACATATTCACGAAGCACCAAGGCCTGAGCTACAAATCTGCCAAACTGAAAACTGGGGAGAAAGAGAGAGAGAGAGAGAAAAGTTCCACAGGGAAATTATATCTTTACCAGTGCTTGTTAATACACCTTACAAATCTTTGGGCCAAGGCAGGCAGAGAAATCCATTTCAGGTTCAGGATGTCCTTTTTCTTCTATGAGGGTCTGTGCATTTCGAAAAGAAAAGGCTCCCCTTAAATCTTTTTAAGATCTCGATTCCGGCTATACTAAACTAGAAGAAACTTCCCTCTGAAAGGGAGTAGGCTTTCTTAAGACGAAGGAGCAGCCAACTCTTCTTGGAAGCATCCTCAGAGTTGGGGGCGGGGGGAGCTTGAGGGGAGCGAAGATGATGTGGCCTCAGACTCACAGACTCGCCCTGCCACACCTGGACGCGACCGAGTCGGCCTGTTTTTCTCACACACACACACACTCCTCCCAGTCACATCTGTCCTGAAGAGGCAGTCGCCGTTTTGGCGCAAAAGCCGAAGTGCCTCCAAGTCAAACCCTCACCTCAAGCTCGAGCCTCATTCCACTCCGCTCCGCTTCGGCTTCGGCTTCGGCTTCCCTCCCCACCCCTTCCCTTCCCTTCCCTCTCTCGGTACCCTGGGAAGGGCGGCACTACCGCCTCCTACGGACTGAAGTAACTTTCCATGTTATCTCCTTCTATTGGGTTTCTTCACCTTCGCGACCCGTAACTCTTGACCACTCACTTGTAGCTTCGAGAAACTCCGTCTCCGCCCCGGGACGGGGGTGGCTTCACACGCACCTTATTCCCGCCGCTCCCACTTTCGCGCACACAGACACCCATTCGCACATATATGTACACACGCACACACACATACACTAAAAAAGTCTCAGCCGCCCCAGAAGAGACACGGGAGGGGACGAGAAGCATGCTGGGAAGTGAAGTTTTCCCTCACCCTTTTTCCACCCGAAATGAAAGCCATCAAGGACTACAACGACCGCCAGGCCGTCGCGGCGGCGAAGCGGCAAGGTTGAGATGGCGCAGGCGCCAAGGAGGCGCACCGAGTTTCCGTTACTTCTAGTGCCTGTGGCGGTTGATGTTCTGAATCGCGAAGAGGGGGGGGCTGAGGATGGGGGTGTACGCAGGGAGCCTTAAAACGCGGAGAAAAGTCTTGGGGTGGGGGTGGGAGGTTGAGCAGGAGATACAGGCGTCAAAGGGAAAAAAGGGGGGTTTCTGCTGCTTTTTTTTTTTTAGAGCGGGAGGAGGAATTAAGTTTGAACTAACCCCCTGTCCGAGAGACGTCGCGAGGTTTTATTTGGGTTCGCCCCTTTCCTCGATGAGCAGCCTCAGTCGAGTTATTTTTACAAGCCCCTTCGCTGTTCTCGAGCTCTTGGATGAAGGAAGCCAGAAAGCGGAGCTTCGCTTGTTCGTGTCCCAAATTCCAAGCGCATTTGATCATCACCTTCTCCCGCGACCGTCCAGCACATGCCTCTGTCCTCAGTGTCTTCCTCTCTTGGGGAGGATAATCCACTCCATTTGTCGCCCCATAGGCCTCCAAAGCCTGCTGCCGTGGCAAAGGTTTTTGGCTCTCCAGATCGCCTCTTCGTTTCGTTTCCCTTGACAAAGGGATGACTGTATTTATGCGACTTGGTTTACGCTTTATTCTTTTTAACTCAAATTTCCTGGAGTTGCACGACACATTTAACCAGAAAAAGGAAGCCCTTGGATTGGGTCCATTCCATCCCATGCAAGCATAGATGGTAGATGATTAATGTGTGGGTCAACGTGGCACTAGAGCTCTGCCTAATGGAAAGATTTTCAAAGTTCTCTTCTTACACCACTAGTGTTGATGGACTGTATACTGTACTCCAAAGTCAAGACTGGCGGTCTAGAGGGGCTCAGTAAAAAGATAATGATCCTGCGAGGTGTGGAAGAATAAACCTGTATCGGCTGCCCCCCAGATATGGCAGCACATAATGCAATAACAGAGTTGGAAGGGACTTTGTGAGTCATCTAGTCCAACTCCACCCCCATCCCCAGCCAAGCAGGAGACCCTACCTACACTATTTCTGACAGTCCATTCTCTTCTTGAAAGCATCCAGTGATGAAGCTTCCACAACTTCTGATCGCAAGCTGTTCGGTTGGTTGATAGTTCTCACTGTCAGAAAATTTCTCCTTATTTCTAGATTGAATCTCTCCTTGATCAGTTTCCATCCATTATTTCTTGTCTGGCCTTCAGATGCTTTGGAAAATAGGTTGACCCCCTCCTCTCTGTGACAGCCCCTCAAATATTGGAAGACTGCTATCATGTCTCCCCTGGTCCTTCTCTTCACTAGATTAGCCATGCCCAGTTCCTATAATCGTTCTTCATATGTTTTAGCCTCTAGTCCCCTAAATCATCTTTGTTGCTTTTCTCTGCACTAAGACTGATCAACTCGTATATAATAGATGTGAGAGATCTGACAGCTTGGTACTCTTATCCTTATGACAAAAGAGTTTGGGTTGGTCTGAACTCTGTCCAAAGCAATTATTAGAGAGAAGCCGGATTCAAGCACTGATAAGCTTTCAGGCTGAATGGCTATGGTATAGCTTTTTGTTGTCCTCTTGGTGCTTTGCCAGCAGAAGTTAGGATATTACAAACATAAATTTTGTTATTACACCAGTTCAACAGTTGAGTTCACACAGTGCACTAAGTAACACTATGCTTTGTCTGATTCTGGCTTAATGGATGATTCCAGCAATCATGGTTTTGAATAATTCACTACGTAACATGATTTTTGAATCCAGCTACTCTTGCTTTTGTCAACCAAGATACAATTTGGGGATAAATCATTTGTAGTGGTTGCTGGAGGTGGTTTGCTAGGTGAAAGTTCCCACTAAATAATGATGCCTGGTCTCAATGCTTCCTGGAGGCATGGAATAAGAAAGAAATTTAACAAACTCTATCTATTACTTGAAAGTGCCTTTCTGTTCATATTTTAGCAGTGCCTTTATTTAATACAAAAAAAATCTAGAATAAGGCAATTCCATAGTAATTTCATAGGCTATCTAAAAGCAGTTTTCTTTTTTCTATCTGTTGCACATGATTATCCCCATTACTCAAACTGCATGCATGAATTCATGCATACATCTTGGGTTTTATTCTGGAACACAATCTCTAAATATTTTTAAACTAATTGGTATTTGTAAATCATAAAAATATTTGTAGTTAAGAAACAGGGTTTTATGTGTACAAATAGCAAACAATGAAGTTTTTAGAAATTAAATACAAAACACATTAGCCAATCATATTAAACAGTGCAAATTACAATTTGTTCTGGAATAATAATCTCAGTTTACTAAATTATTTAAAAAGCTGTTTACTTATTTAGCAATTGGGATGCTGCCTGTTCTTTCTTAAGATAGGACCATATCCTAGAAAATCTTCAGTTCACTGTAACTTCCTACTATCCAACCCTGCTTGTAAGGTTTTATTTACAGGTAGTCCTCAACTTACAACCACAACTGAGCCCAACATTTCTGTTGCTAAGTGAGACATTAAGTGAGTTTTGCCCCATTTTACAACCTTGCTTGCCACAGTTGTTAAGTGAATCGTTGCAATTGTTCAGTTAGTAACACCATAGTTAAGTGAATCTGGCTACCCCCTTGACTTTGTTTACCAGAAAGTCCCAAAACTTAAATCACATGACCCCAGGACACTGCAAGCATCATAAATATGAATCAGTTGCCAAGTATTCAAAATTTGATCACATGACTTTCACATGATTCCACATGATTTTCAGTGCTGTTGTAACTTTGAATGATTATTAAATGAACTGTTGTAAGTTGAGAACTATCTGTATATATCCTAAATCTTAAATCAATTCCTAGATGTAATTGAAAATTCTGGTTTGTCTGAACCTGATAACTATAGGTCTGATTTAAATGAAGCAGGAATCTTTGTTAATTGAAAATCCTCAGGGATTTAAATGTACTCTAAGAAGTAAAGAAAAGGAAAGATTCTACTTGCTTGAGAATAATGCTAATTTGTTTTTCAATTTATTATGCCAAATAATGGCATTATGAAATGTTTTGTGAATTGGAAGAATTGTTTGATAATCAAAGAGCCAATGGCATTAAATATTGTGTTTTACATTTTCCACAACTTGCACTTATATTTAATGGTATGTTTTGATTTTTCCTCATAGTAGTAAGGAAAATAATAGGCTATCTAACCCAGAATTTGAGCAGAATCCAAATATCTATTTAAGCAACTTGCATTAACTCATTCATATCATGATTTCAAGCACATTTTGAAGCGATATTCAGCTTTAAAACTCTGGGGGATGGAGCAATATTTTTAGGAAAGATAAGTTTGAAATACCTTTGATTTATGGCTTGTTCTTTTTAGGCTTTGACCATGACATGGCCACATTTAATTTGATTCAGGATGATTGCAAGCTATGGACATGTGCATATTTTCTGAAGTTATTTGGTACTACAAGTTTAGTTATAATTGGAAATGAATAATAGTTAAGGTAAAGATAAAAGCTTCTCCTGTCCAGTTGTGTCCAATTCTAGGGGGCAGTGCTCATCTCCATTTCTTAGGTGAAGAAACCAATGCTATCCGAAGATATTTTTGTGATTATGTGACCAGCATGACTATATACCAAGGCATACGGAACCTTCCCCCCAAAGTGGTACCTATTTATCTACTCACATTTGCACGCTTTCAAACTGCTAGGTTAGCAGGAGTTGGGGCAAGTAATGGGAGTTCATCCCATTATGCAATGCTGGGATCTCAAACCCATGCTGTCGGCTTTCCAGCTGACAAGTTCAGTGTCTTTAATCACTGGCGCCTCCAATAATTAAGAAGACCTATTAAGGGGGGGGGGGTATTACTTTGAAATACCTTCCTTTTAGTATCCCTAAATAATTAATATACAGATTTTGAAAACATGTATTTGTATTAAAAGCTTGATTAAAAGACAAGTAACAAACCATTGAATATTATGAATTGTTTCGGAGACCTTATATGAAGTCATATGTCTATGTCATATCCAACTACATAAATTTATTGATTATAGTTAAATATTATGTCTTAACCATTCCAAAATAACAAAAATGTACATTTTTATTTTGTATTATGTAATATCGATATCATAGTTATATTACAATTTTGGCAGGTAAATAGAAAATAGTTTTTTAAAATATTCCTTTCAAACTGCCAGTAGAGCTCTGTTTGTAAATTTCAAAGATTATTTTACTTTACTTTAATTTAATTTACTTTTAATATTGTTTATTATTAATTCATTGAAGTTATTGTAAAGAACCATGCTAAATAATTCTGATAAATCATTTTTTTAATCTAGACTAATATCCCCACACACAAGCACTTTGAACATAATTGAGGTTGATTAGATAAACATTTTAAGCCAAAGCAGTAGTCAGTATTAAAAGTGAAATCAAGCTTAGTATTTATATATTTTCTAGTTCCTCTCAAACATACACCAGTTTGTACGTAATAACAGATGGATGCTGAGTATTATCAGAACCATTGCTAAATTGAAATTTAGCATCTTTGTAAAGCTTAGTTACATAGCATCCAATATACTCACAAAATAATTAGTTGCCCTTTAGCTTCCTTTACATGGATCAGAATTGAGAGCTGATTATATAATATTATTCAAAGTCTGTAAAATAACACTAACATCCATTTGCAAACCTTACGTTAGACCTTTTTCTGATTCTGTATTTCTAAGGTAAAGGGTTATTTTGTTTTTGAAATTAAAACTCAGTGCAGCTTTTGATTTAACCATTCAAACGTATAAATATAATCATGCAAATACAATGTTCATGTATGGAATTATACTGCACAATGTTACAAATGATTTAAGACTGATAATCTATTGATGTAAGCAAGTAAATTCTTTTTGATCATTCAAAAACTTCATTGTAGCCAACAGCTGGAGAAAAAAAATAAGATTTTATACTTAAAATTGTAAGATAGAAATTAGAATGGGCTGAGATATTACCTGCCTCTTCAGACTTTATCATCAAGATTAGACTTAATAAATATAATAAATAATATAATAAATTGTTAAAATTTGAACTGTGAATAAAAACACATACATTTGTTGTTACTTTCTTACAAAAAACAAGTGCTGCATGGACATTTCTATTCATTCATCCACCCTAACGCAATCTATGAAGACAAGATCTTTTTTCAAAACAAAGAAACTTCTAAAAAGTTACAGTTCAGTCTTCAATTATGGGATCTACAGCTCAAAAGATAGACCAATTATGACAAATATATTCACTTCCAATTGTTTTAGAAATATTATCCCTTTCTGTGGTGCATGTCACACAAAAGAAATGTGAAATGTCATGGGACTTGATACGATCTAGAGTGTGTGTGTGTGTGTGTGTGTGTGTGTAAAATCACTAGAAATCATCTGGCTGCAACCACCACTATCAAGCCAGAAAGCAGTAGTGCCAGAAAATAATCTCACAGCTGAACACATTATCATTGCCAACAGGCCCCTCCCTTATTCTGGAAGTTCAGACTATAATCATTTCCAGCAGGAAGACCTGCAACACCAACCTACTGTATTGTTTAAATAACTGTTGACTTTCTTGAATTTACTTAATCTACAATAGCATCTACAGAAAAACTTCAACATACGTAACAAGCTATCTCCAGGGGCCCATTGGCAATTCTGTCCTGATCTCACTACATAGTAAAGACAATCATTTTAGATCATCTCATTCATCCCCAATTAATTTTAAGAACTTACATCATCTCATTTTTATACTATAGCTGCAATCCTATAGAGTATACATTTACTTACCTAAAAATAAATTATACTTAATTCATGTCACTTACTTCTGAGCCAACTTTTATTTTAAAAAATCAGAATTTCCCCCAAAAGTTACATATTAGATTTAATATATAGTTTGACAAACCGTCAAAATACTTCATGTAAAATAAAATATAACATGCATATTCCAACGACAGCTTGAATAAGCTTTTACACATAAATTTAGGTCACCTTCCAACAACTGTTATAGCCAGATTGGATTTCTTGATTTGGTGCCCTCCATGCTGGTTGGAGATTTTAGAAAGTGTGGTCCAACAATATGGAGCACATCTTTAAAATACCTATGCCTAACCCAATACCTGTCATCCTAAATCCAAATCTGGAAATGGAAGAGATTCATTGACTTTGCAATATTTGATGCAGCCTCCTGCCTTAACCATCAAACATGATCAGGTTACAGAAATAGATTGTATCAAATTCAACAGAAACTGCACAGAACTAAAAGTTGTTCACTAACTGAGAATCTGTTTAATTAGAGCATGTACTGTACATAAACACTGGTCAAAACAGTTTGTTCAGCATAGTAAACCATTAGGTGGCACTGTAACATTATGCTCAACAATTGTGCAAGAAATCTACAGTATTTAAAATATGAATTTATGCTAGGTTTAAATTCTAACTGACTTCATAAAAAGAGAAGTCCCTTAAATACTTGGCTATTTATACTATCATCTTCCCTCTTTCCTATCCTAAAGAGCTCATTAATCAAGTGGCCATAAGCCTAGTTTGGCTATTATTGTCACTTTGCAGAAATCAAAATTTGAAATCAAGATTAGTTGAATGGAGCTGGATTGGGGTGATGATAGCATAAATTGCCCTTAATTATTAGATAGGGGTGAATGTTCCTTTAATTACTGTGGTTTATGACACGCTGAACTACAAACTAGTCAACCAGCTCTTGGTGCCTAGGAAGTTTTGTGGTCCCAGTCCACGTGCTCTTTTATGACTTGGTGTAATCTGCAAACTCAGAAAATTAGATTAAGTCAATTGTAGCTCAGCATGTTGTGTGAATGCCACCATGGAGTTAGATGTCTATTGCTAACATTGTTCTATGCAACTCTACAAGGAAATAATCCCATTCAAACAAGTATCCTCAAGTCACAAAAACACTGATGTTCTTTTGTCAGGATTCTGGCACTTCTTCAATGCTATTAAGGCAGCCGGATTCATAACAGGATATGAATCAGAATTACTAAACACATCGCAGTCAGCTCAGCTGCAGCTTGGATAAAGACCCTCCTTCTTTTGTGATTCCTCTAATTTTCTGACAACAAGGGAAATTATCTACCCAGGAGGGAAATATCCAACTCCCAATGGTGAGTTCTGATTACTGTACTGAATGTGATACAATAACTTGAAGCAGCAGTATTAATATGCATCAATTAAAATCTCTTTGAATGGCCTTCTTAAAAACATTTAATCTAAATATATTTTGCAGCATGGCAATATATACATAGTAGTCTTTCTATATAGTTTGCATATGTCCAGTTATTTCCCAGAGGAGGAGGCGGACAGCTAATGTGTTTACACCACATATAAAGGCATATCTGGTGTGAATTTTGAGGAAATTATTAACCCAGCTATGCTCACACAATATTCTAAACTACTGTTCAATAAATAATGCTTTCTCAATACCGTATTTGTGGTTTACAAACTGTGGTAGAGTTTATACCATATGCTAAACTACAAAGAAGCAAACTACCTTTTGGATTAAACTAAAATGTTGGGTTTCTGGCTTCATAATACATTGCCAAGCAACTCAGCTATCAGAAAGCACTCTCAGTTTGCTGAAGAACAGGTACCTTGGTTAGTTTCAGTGCCCAACTTCTTCCTTCCATATTTAAAAACTCCAGTGGTTCCTTTAAATTGAAGCCACTTATGACTTCCGGTTTGGTGTAGCGGTGAGACAGTCGGGGAATTAGCGGGCTCCGATGAGCCCTGCGAAAACGCCAGCTGACAAACCCCACTGATAGGTCTTCGGACCAGAACCATCCTGTAGGGACCAGGAAGAAAGAGAGGCACTTTGGACGACCAAGAGGAACAGGCAAGTTCCTCGGAGGTCGAAGGGAACTCTCTGTGACTTGGAGATGGGGGGCGGCAGCCATGGCGGCTGCCACAAAACTGGGATAACCAGATCAAGTATTGAGCAGGAGGAACGTGGAATGGAATGGAGTTTTTTGAAGCTGGGTGAGTGACAGCCAACCCAGGCTTGTAATAACATCAAGGGAAACATCTTTTAACTACAAGACCCCTAGTGATGAAATAGCGGCTACGGAGCACGGGGGCAAAGAAGATTTTGAAATGTAACTTCAAAGAGACAAAAAACCTGATAGAAAATTGATTTTTGAATAAAACTAATTGGAAACGTTAAACATTGAGACATGGTCAAAGGATTGGAAGAGTTTAAATTTGGACTAAACTGTAATAAAAAGATTTGATACTTTTAAAACTAAAAAGAAAAAGAGAAGCCAAGTAAGATTGTTATGTAACTGAAACAAGATGGATACTTGTTAAACAATTGGAAATTGTGGATTGCAGAGAGACACTTTTTGGAGTAAAAAGGAACATTGCAACTTGGTTTTTGTTTTGGGAAATTGTGAACTTTACAGATAACAACCGTGAGAATTTGTGGAGGATAATTTCTTTGTCTGCAGGTGGCTTGACTATGGGGGGGGGAGGAAGAAAAGAGGAACCACAATTGGGATAACATCAATTTAAAAAGAATAAAATGGTGCAGGAATTAGAGAAGGAACAAATTGATGTATTTGACTTGGAATGGAAATAAGAAAAATAATTAAAATGCCAGATGGAATACAAAATTAGAGGACATTGAAGCTGAAATGAAGGATACGCAAGCAGACAAGAAAATGAAGAAACAAGACATAACGGCTGGAAATAAAAAAGACAAAGACAACGTGATTAAATATGAATAAGTAATGCACAGGTGGATAGTAATAATAAAAAGGAGGTTTTTAGAGACTATATTGTGAAAAACAATAGTTATAAAGATGATTACACTGGGATTAACAGTGAAAGAATTGGAGAATATGGGGTAAGATAGAAAAGTCCAAGACTTTGATCTACAAAATAACTATATTGAGATTAATGATAGTTAACAGAAATATGAGAAGAATATGTTACAGATACTTAAAATTGAAACATACAAAATTTTGTTAAAGATGTGGGAGGGGGGGGAACTGTATAAATTGATGACCGGATCAGGGCTCTGTTCCGAAAAGATGTAATTTGTGTGTTGGAAAAAATAAAAATTGAAAAAAACTTTTTGCAAAAAAATAAATAAATAAATTGAAGCCACTTACAGAGATGGAAACATGTTGTCTGCTTTCACTCATCCCCCTTTCATACATACAAATAAGCTCCTGCAGAACAGGTGTGTAAAAATAATAGAAAAGAAGATATGGTGTTAACTACAACAGCCCTCTTTTGCAGCCCCTTAGCCTTCTGTCTCTGTGTCCAAACGTTGGAAGGAATTTACTTGATCAGTTAATTTATAATTGGGCAAAAGTGACTCAAACATTAGACGCACTATTCAAGACTGAAATACCAACTGATCGTAGCTTAACACCTGTGAATTCATTAATTATTTGAGGAACGTTCCAACTTGCCCAGTGGAACTATGTCCAGTTATCTCCCAGAGGAGGAGGAGGACAACTGATGTCTTTACACCACATATAAAGGCACATCTGGTGTGAATCTTGGGGAAGTTATTAACCCAACTATGCTCACAATATCAGATAAGCCAGGGGTTTCAAACTCAAGGGCCGGGGGCCGGATCCTGCCCACAGGGTGTTTCTGCCAGTGAAAACAGAGCTGTGTGCGGCCCTCCTAAGCTCCGTTTTCGCTGGCAGAGGGTTGTAAGAGGCTGTCACAGCCAAAAATGGAGCTTGCAAGCCCATTTTCACTGGCAGAGCGCTCAAGCCACCACAGTCACCCTCGACACAAGTGAAGTTGAGCTGGCAATGCCCACCCTGGCCACACCCACCCGGGCCTCCCAAGGTTAAACACAATGAAATCTTAATGAAATCGAGTTTGACACTCCTGAGATAAGTGCTTCCTTTTATTTATTGATCAGGTTAATCCAATCATAATGTTTGTTTGGTGTTGGCTTAGTCTATTGTGTCAATGAAGTTAGTTATGATACTGTATATTCAATTTAAAAAGGGTTAAACAGATTTCATTTAGAAGATTCAGTAAACCACCCAATGGATGTGTTCACATTATATACAAATTTTGGCTAATTGATACTATTGTTTCTTTTTGTTTCCTTTTTTATAAAAATGGAACTATGTTAGCCAACTCAGGGCACAGAGCAATCATGCATGGAGTGGGAAAAAGCTGTGTTTTCCTTGTCTCTTTAAAACCACCTGTTTTATCATATGCCTAATGCATTATTTATGCACATAAGCAGGAGCTACCAGCTACGGGCACCAGCATTTTTATCGCTTTAGATAGCAGCAAAGATTTACAGAAATCCTTAATGTTTTCTAGCATCCAGTAGTTATCAGGATTTTTCAATCCAGATTTAATAATATACATACTGTGCTGGGGAAAGAATGAGAAAGGGACCTTCCGAATGGGAAAAAAAAAGTTCCCCAAACTCAGTGTACAATCAATTGAAAAGATAATGCTAGTGTACTAAAAGATAAACATTTTGCAGGAACTTATACTGGAATCAAAACTTATGGAGAACTTTTCCGCAGTCAAGCAACCATCCAAACAAGTTGAACTGTAATTCCCAGAGTGCTGACTGGGAATTCTGGAGAATTCTTGTTCTCCAACCCATCAGAAAGGCACCAGCTTCCAGTAGGAATGTGTTTGCTGAGCTGCTTGTAAGAGCTTTGCTAAGTAATACCGTTATTGTCGTCTTCTTTTTTTAAGTACCAAAAAGTCTCCCAAATTCCACATCCTTCCAATAATCTATAAACGTGTGCTGGTTTTGCAGGCTGATCAATCTGAAATAGCAAATAACTCGAGAGAAATACAGTACAGGGCGCTCTGATTCACTACTTCACGAGAATCTTAAAAGTAAAATAAATAAATAAATAATCACGAGGCGCCTCTCGCTGCTCACTTTTATCAGTGGAAAAAAACCTCTCCGGCGTCTATAGCATAGAAGGAGCCTCGCTCACTTTGAGAGGAAAAGACCAGGAGGAAACGGGGGAGCTGCCCTTCTGGCTGCAGCCCAAAGTGGCGGGATTAGTCATCTGTTGTCCTCCTGATGCTGCTGACGTGGTGCCAGGGACAAAAACGCCCACCCACTCCTGTGGGAAAGACGGACTGATTGGGATGGGAATTAGCATCTCTCCTGCCGCGTTACGTAGGCAAGGCAAGATAGAAACTCGCCGGACGCGAAGCCAAAAAGCGCCTCAGGAAGGCAGAAGCGAAGCGCCGCCGTCCCATCTCCAACGCTGCGCCCGTCGCTCCCGGCTCTTTGCTTGAATCTGCCTCCCTCCCAGGCTCGAGCGAGCCTCCTTCACCGGCAGCCGGGGTCGCCTTCTCCCCCTGCCCAGCCGAAAGTGGTGCGTGTGGGAGGGAGGAGGCTGCTTCTGCAACGGCATGGCCGGAGAGAGACGAGATAGCAAGGCGGCGGCATTCTTCTGCCTGGCCTGGGCACTCTGCTTGGCTCTCCCGGGCTTCCCGCAGCATGTAGGTGGCCGAGAAGACAGAGCGGACTGGACTCAGGAGAAGGTGGGTGGCTTGCAGCGGCCCCTGCTTTGTGGGTGGGTGCAGCGGGAGGCGAAGGGAGAAGGGGGCTCGGAGTCAATGTCTGTGGGGGTCGGCATTTTTGGCCTTTGGGGGAATGAAAGGGAGAAAATGTATCTGATTTCTTTTTGATGACCTATATTGTCATTATTTTTACTGTGAACACACTGGCACACATTAAGAATGAAATTCTGTTGCCTCCCCTCAAAAGAAAGTATATATCAACCCATACGTATACATAACACTCACACATATATATATGCTACTGGTATATACATACATATATATACCTACACCCATACATACGTATAGACATATATATATGTATACACATATACTGTCCATTTTGAATAAATAGTGGAAAGAGGAAACTTGAGAGTTCACAAGCTTGATACTATATGGAATAAAACTGTGACTGGATTTAGATATTCTGCTTATTTCTTTTTCATGGTAATACCAGTATGATGTATGGGGCATTGGGTATTGGGCATTGGGGTGGCTGGAGGGGTATAGAAACCTGAACTCTTTTGTGTTATATCCTTGTTCAATTGCTATTCTTATTTGTGGAGTGGCCAGAAGAAATCCAGTAGCACAATGTACGTCTTTTTTATATATATAAGGGTAATGAGGTGGCTAATTTATCATAAAAATAAGTGATCTGGAAGGCTGATGTACAAATAAACGCCTCTTACCCAGCTGCACTATCAGGCACTAGAGAGGAAAATATGGTAGCACAATCACCAATTAATGGGCAAAATCTGAAGGCACATGATACAGCAGCTTCACTAAAGACAAGAAATCTGAAGTGGGTCAGCACCTGATGAGACAGTATCCAAACAACAGACCTACTACAATTGAGAGGTTCTCAAATTCTATCAGGAGGAAAAACGGGCAAAATTGGAACTTTCTATTGGGCAAATATAGTACTGTGATCTTATTTTTACAGGGGTAGATCCCAAGCTGGTCAGTTGGGCAGATTCCAAGCAGAGCATAAGAATTGCGCTCAATCAATTTGCCATGGAGGGAGGGATGTCTCCTGAAAAACTTGCATAGCTTTGGTCAACAAAGAATGCATTTATTCATCCTTTGTTTTGTATTTTACTCTGGCAAGCCTTTGAAGTTATTGCTAAAATTAATTAACAGTTGAAAGTCTTATGGAAGAGAAGCATCTTTATAAATTACTTAAATCCTTCCAAGAAAGTAGGGAAGGTCATATCAAAGCCTGGGAGCAACAGGAGAAGGTCCCCTTCTTGCCTGAAAAAATGTGGGCTTATCTGCAACTCACAGCAGGTGCATAACAGGAAATGCAGACCTTTAAATAAAAAGCCTAAAGCTTTTTCGTACTGATGGCTTACATTGTATCAAGTACAGTAAGCAACAAAAAATACTGATGACTTTTCAGTACAATCATGATAAGATCTGCTCACTTTTTGTACTCATTAGCAGCCTAATTCCTACATTTTACATTAATTGCAACATCTGGATACTTCTCAAGAACCTTAACTTTGTCTCAAAGTTGTCTCATTAAACATAAAGTCATGTCTGCCTAGAGGTGTCCAAGGAAAGAGTCAAAATCTGTAAGATGCAGGTGTGTATTGCAATCAAGGCACAATGCCTTTTGTATGTACATCAGTATTCAATACACATGCAGAAATGATATAATTTCTATTGCAATACCTCACTGTCACCTGCTAAGCCTTAGCTGCAGCCAAGGGAAACAATTGGTTGATATTTTTCTTGCCAGCAGAAACATCCATCAATCAATGTACTTTAATTTACCCCATAGTAAACTATTAAGACAGCAATCACCTATCAACCTCATTAGAGAAGCAGAGTCAAGACTGACTATGTAGATGCAGGCAAATTATGCTGGCATAACTTTGATCTGCTTTACAGACTGGGAAAAAGTACATTAAATCAGGTCTTCACATGCACCATTAGCAAATTGAAATATAACTAAGATAATTTCCCCCAAATTTGACTGGCTCCAAAAGAATGGCAGTAATTGTAGTTATGTGACCCATAGGAAGCACCCACACACCTTTAATAATATCAAATAATGTTGGGACATCTGATATGTGAAGACCACAAAGAAAAAAAGACAAATGGCCTCCATGGCTGGATTCTGGGTTTTCCCCCCACCCCACCCCCCAAAAACACAATATTCCTAATCAAACCTCTTCATGTTCATGTTCATGTTGAAGAAATAGGAGCAATTCTGTCTCCTTATTATACTGAAGAAACCTTCATTAAAAATATTCAAATAATCAGTCTTTTGTTTGGAATAGTGCCTTCTCAGGAACATAGCATTTGTTTTTCTTTCATTCAGATTAGAATAGCCATGAACTGATTTTCTATTCAGTAGCTATGTGATAAAATATTTGTGTATAAAACATGTCAAGATTGTACTTTATAATGAGGATAGTTCTGAATGTTGATTGGATTTATTCTGCATTTATTTTCATTTACATTAAAAACAGTTACCTTAATCTGGATCTATTTTAGTAAATATATATTATTGTGGTTTACATATATTCAAATTACCATAATAGAAAGGTTCATAATCAGGCCACCTGTAGTGCATAGTCTATAACTGGAGAATTTCAATGTCCCTTTTTTTTCACGTGGAAATAGAAGTGATCTTCTTTGAACTGGAGGATTGCTTTACTTACCTGAAAGACTAGGGGTTTTTTAAATAAAATATTTGGCACACGTAAGTAAATAGTTTATTATAGTCTTAGACAAGAGTCATACACATAAGAGCATCTATGAAATATAAAATCTAACGGCTATAACTTCAACATACAATGAATTTTATTAACATCAACTCACTCCCTTAGAGGATAACACATTGCTGCAAACCGTTGTTACTAGGTAACAGTTTTGCAGCTGTATATGTCAGCTTCGTATTTTTATCAGACAATAGATAAAGAATATAAAATTTGTCTGGGTGCCTGGCATTTTGCTAAGTAGGAGTTCAAATGGCTGAGTTTCAGTATAAAATGTATAACATTTTCAATCAAGTCTAGCTCTCCTAGGTCCAATGACTGGGTGTTTACTTATATCTACCATTACTTATTTCTACCACCTAATATACTCAAAAGGGTGGCATCAAAGCATAAAAAAAGTCCAGCAAACTTTGTAATTTGGATTGACGTGAATGTAAGTAGTCGGCTGGAAAGCGACTAGATTGACTCTTGTGGAACTGAACAGTCTTATAATTTGGCCTAATTTTGTATTGAGTCTCTGTGCAGGTAATCCTCGATGTACAACTTTTCATGTGAAGTTACAACAGCACTGAAAAAAATAACTTACAACCGGTCCTTATGCTTACAACTGGTCCTTATACTTACAACCATAACAGCATCCCCACGGTCACATGAATAGTCATAATCAAATGTGGTTGTGGTTTAAGTCAAGGGCTACTCCTCTCTCTTTCTCTCATCTCTTTATCTATCTAGCAAAGGAGTTGTTCCTTTAGCAGCAGCATGATTGTAAAGCAATATCTTGTTTTGTCTTTCAGTGAACACAAACTGGCATTGGTAAATGCTTGTACTACTTTATCAAAATCATCTTTTTATTGATTTCCATGCAACATTTTCTTGGCAGGTACAACAGAGTAGCATTTCAATTATTTTCATTTTTTCCATTATTTTTTTAACTACAAGCAATTCTAATCTTCATTACTCTTAAAAACACTGTTGCTCAATATGCATTTTTTATAAGGCTGCCCTTAAGAAAAGTCTCTCAGTATATTTTCCAATATTTATGGGAAATCTATAATTTTAGCAGAATGCTAAATTTGCGATAGGAAAGATTTAAGAAAACACTCAGATGTGGAAAAGGATGTGGGTCAAACTGCATCTTACATTCTTCCAGTACTCAAAGGAAGGAGATGAATGAAATCTCTCCATATACCATAAAATTAGCATGTGCTCGAACTGAGTCTTAGGAAGAGATACAAAATAATCTTTGCTTTCTAGAAGAAATTAAGTGGCACCATGGCTTCCCTAAAGATTTAATAGAGAATAGGAATCATTGTACTAATGTCTTCAGTCCTTATCTTATGCACAGCATGTGTATATGTAAATATACTTTATAGAAATGCCATACATTTCCATGCACAGTGTGTCAATAGATTAAAATGTGTCTGGATAACAGCTCCTTATTGCTAGTTTTCATTTTAACCATAAAAATGGATAATAGCTATTTTATCTGAATATTTCCATCATGGATACAAAACAACATAAGCAATATAACATCTTCTCAGCCTAATTTTTCCTTTAATTCTTTCTGCAGTATTCCCATCGCCCAACCATTTTAAATGCAACTAGCATCCTACAGGTCACCTCACAGACAAATGTTAATCGCATGTGGCAAAATGACCTTCATCCAATCCTGATTGAGAGATATCCAGGATCACCTGGGAGTTATGCTGTGCGGCAGGTAAGACAGAACAAGTTGTAACTACCAAAAGAGGCAAAATAATTGAGCAGGCATGGAGAAGATAGATAAGTACACTGCAATATACATGTCACAGAGGTAATATCATTGTAAGAAAAATTTAAAAGTCTTGTTAAATCAAACCAAAGGCCATCTAATCCACCTTTCTGTGTCATAATATGACAAACTAGTGATTCTAAACAGCAGGTTTAGAGACAGGATGCACAGGCAATAACTCTTAAATTGCTTCCTCTTCCTTCACATTTTTAAGGTGTGCTGCTTATTATTCAGGAGGTGGTATACAGGTGTATAATTAGTAACCATTAAATGAAACACAGTTAATGCTCCTGGAATGGAGAAAGTAATTATATTGTCAGCACTAATGATAGCACAGGAAATAGCCACTAGCAACTAATATATTACAACTTGGAGAAGAACTGTATTTTCCAGTCATAAAATACAGTCATAAGTATGCAGGACCTTTATTATGCTAAATTCTGATCATTTGGAAATGTTGCCCAAAAATGATGGTGATTTTTCTTAGTACAGTTGGAATGTGATGATATGTTAGCTTGATGATCTGCAATTTAGGAAGCAAAAAAGACAGATTAAACGCTTTCAAAGAATATCTACTAAATGCTTGTTTCCTAGGAGACTGCTCACAAATAGCCTAAACAAAAATAGTATCTCCAGTGCTGTAGTAATTAAACATATCCAAGAAAGTGTATGTACTGTATGTACTACTGTTCCTGGAGAAAATCAGTACAGTATTTGAAAAAAAAGTTTCTAGTAAGACACATTTCTTTGATGTTCATACCACTGAAAATGACAAATCTAATTAAAGTGTCTCCTGTATATTAGGATTTCCAATTCCAAATTTATTTATTTGCTGCCCATTTCATAACAAAACAATTAGATAATTAGCATTTACAGATAGTGATACCACGGATATCACTGATAATCAGCACCTATGATTATGTATTTCTCCATATCCTAACATACATCTTCATTCTCACAGGTAATATTTTTTTCCCTTTTCTATCCTCTCAAAATCTCTGAAAGGTAAAGGTAATAAAAAGCTGCAAAGTGTTTAGTTTGTGATGGGCTATATTGGGAACCTTTCATGTACTTAGAGCTTAATATGATGATACTTAGATTGTTGCTCTAATAAATTCACAAAAGGAAAGATGGCTAAAGTAAAATTCTTCTTTTCATTGCCAGTGAAATGCCAATATACATATACATACACATAATTATGTCTTTTGTAGCTTCATTCTGATTAGCAATAAATCCTGTTTTTCAGTGCATAGGTTTGATTTTATAGAAGACACATTTTTCTAACTATCCTTCAGCAATTGTAACCCTGTTACTTACAGACAAGTATCAACATGTTCTGTAAGATAATGAAGGCTCTCTTAGGCCTTGATTGCAGCAACTCTCGAGCTGCTATAGAACTGAACAGCTGAGAAAACATATTACTAAGGAAACTTCCAAAGATATATCCTCAGATGGGGGAGCAGCAATTATATATCATTAAGTGACAGCAGCTGGGATTGAGAACCTCTTATTTCATAAGTCTTGCATTTCAATCTGGAATTGCTGACTGAAGTCCATTTTTCTCATATTTTGAACAATTTCTATGCCTTCCATATTTTTAAAAGTTTCTATGCCTTCTCCAATTATGACCACAAAGAAAATGTAATGAATATAGAATCTTTTCATCCTGATTTTCATTTAGTTCTTTCTGTAATATTCACTGCAGAAGCACTCTTATTCAAAGCTCATAATGGCAAAAACCTTTAGATTTGTCCATATGTACAGTTGCCTCTCTGATCCATTCCTTTGCAATATGAGGTAATAGAGGGAAAAAAAGACCCCAAGATGGGGGTGTATGTGAATGTACCAGCATTCTGAAAGAATCATTCTCATATTAAAAAGCTAAAAATGAGAAAGGCGTAAATACTGTATTTTCTTTGCCAGATGCCCTTTAGATGTATTTGATAGTTGTTCCTAGATGCTGCAGATAACAGGTGAGCTGGCGGAAAGTTATGGGAATTGACTGCATCTGAATGTACCATGTTGAAAAAGGCTGATAGAGCTTGCTCAGTCCAAAATGTTGGTTTGCAGTATGCAAACAGAATTCCAGCCTGAAACAGACTTGTTCTGCTTCATTATCAATAGGCCTTGTGATTGCTTGAAAAGGTCTCCTGAAGAGAAACGTATTCAATGCTGTGAATGAACATTTTTCAAACAGTAGGTTTCAGGGGAAAACATTAATCTTCTTCAGGAAATTTGTTGGCACCTGCAGGATTGATTTGTATGGACTTACTTAAAACTTAACATTATTGATCACTCTTGATTTTTTGGTTCTATATATTTTAGCATATCAAGCATCGCCTACAAGGACTGCAGGCTGGCTGGCTTGTTGAAGAAGACACGTTTCAGAGTCATACTCCTTATGGATACCGCACTTTTTCAAATATAATCAGTACTCTCAATCCCCTTGCCAAGCGCCATTTGGTGCTTGCTTGCCATTATGACTCAAAATATTTTCTGCCACAACTGGATGGTAAAGTGTTTGTTGGAGCCACTGACTCAGCTGTGCCTTGTGCAATGATGTTAGAATTGGCAAGATCCTTGGATAGACAGCTTTCTTTTCTGAAGGTATTTGCTTTTTCTTCCAGTTGCTCCTGCATTTACTGTGATTCTAAGTAAGGTGACACACTTTCCATTCTGTTTCCCACTCATTCCATAGCAAAGCAGCCTGCCACCCAAGGCAGATCTTTCTCTGAAGCTTATTTTCTTTGATGGTGAAGAAGCTTTTGTGCGATGGTCCCCATCAGATTCCCTGTATGGCTCTAGATCTTTGGCCCAGAAAATGGCATCTACTCCTCATCCACCAGGTGCCAGGAACACAAATCAAATTCAAGGCATCGTAAGTGAAAACTTTACCAATAATGGATGCAGAACTATATAAGGTTTTTGGTGTAACATTAATTTCCTATTTTATATATCATGTTTCCCAGAAAATAAGACCCTGTCTTATTTTTTTTGAACCCTGAAATAAGCACTTGGCCTTATTGCCACACAATCAAAAGCCCAATTGGGCTTATTATCAGGGGATGGCTTATTTTGGGGGAAACAGGGTAACATTAATATCCTATTAGTCCAATTTTTAAAATTTTATAATGATTGGGAAGAAAGTTATACAGAAGGAAAAAATAGTACTTTAAATGGGGTCTTGAGAAGGGAAGTTGCAGAGTGCTGTATTATTGGGGGTTGTGTTGTGAATGGGAGAGAAGAAGTCACCCCCAAGTGTATCTGTTAAGCATGAAGAGAGGAAGATATTCTTTGGGGGACAGAAAGCTCTTACAAGGGACCTGCTTGTTTCAGGATGAAAATATACACAAAATTGAGTTGCAATCTATTTACTTTTAAGTTTTTAAGAATTACTGGCTTTGGCAGGCAGAACTCTGATGTGTGCAAGCACACCAGAACACTAACAAGAAAGTGAAATTTTGCCTGTGAGTCCAAAGCCAAATCAGATCATGGGATATTTGCACCAGGGAGAGTCCAATGGTCCAAGTGCCATGGAAAATAGTTAGACAGGCTTCAGATAACACATGTGACTGAGTGACATAAAAATGCCAACCCATGGTTAGAGTAGATGTTCCCAACCAAAAAACCAATTTCTGGAAGTTGCATTATTTAATTAAGACAATTGCCATTTTTGCTTCTTGGTGTTCCTCTACTCCACTCTCCAGAGTTCACAGCACGTTTTTAGATTGGGTAGCTGCTTGGGATCAGGATCTTTGTTTTTTATGTTGTTCTGCATCTGTTCTGTATTATTGCTAGCATAGTCAGCCTTTGGTGCTTGATTGCTCTTGATCCCTGAGTCTGATATTCTTCTTGAGCAGGATCCCCCGTGTCTGAATCCTTGAATTTAGAGGAGACCATGTAGGCCTGAGAGATCTATCTTCAGAAACAGAATTCTAAAGTTAATTACATAGCACATTCAAAATTTAGTAAAAATTTTCTTAATGAAATTAACAAAATAGATTCTGCTCTTATTTTTGTACTGATAGTCAATGATTGTTCCAATGATAGTCAATGATTGTTAGAAGCAACCTCTGTAGTAAAAGAATCACTACACCTAGCGCAAAACCAAGTCCCGCCTTATAAAATCCCAAACTTTTCAGGTTTTTTTGTAGCCATACTCCTAGAGCTCAAAGATATGAATAAAGAGCCATAGAATCTATGTTCTTCACCTTAAATATGTTTAGGGTTATGAAAACAATTGCAAGCATGACTTTTTAAACTATCATTTAGAATAACCTTAGCACTTAGACATATACCATTTCATAGTGCTTTGCAGCCCTCTCTTAAGCTGTTTACAATGTCACCATATTTCCTCCAATAGTCTGGGTCCTCATTTTACTGACCTCGGAAGGATGGAAGTCAACCTTGAGCCGGTCAAAATCAAACTCCTGGCAGAGTGCAGAGTTAGCCTGCAATACTGCATTCTAACCATGGTGCCACCAGCAGAATAAAATAATATAATCTGCAATGAAATAAAAACTAATCAGATAAAACAAACAAAGGTAAAGTTAAAAACTAATCAGACAAACAAAAGTAAAGTTAATTGATAAAACAAATACAGAGGTATGCCACTTAAAAGCAGTTGTCATCTGAAGTCTGTAAATTCATTAGTCAGGATCAAGTCCTTACTAATTACAATAAGAGTCACACTAAGTTTGTGAGCAGAAGATTACAATCTCAGTGAGATATTTATATTCAACAGCATAAGTACAAGTATTTTGAAATACTTGTCTGGAATTGTCAACATTCCCTGATTGACGGTCATTAATATTATCTTATGGGTAAAGCTCTGAGAGTTGCATTTAAAGGACTAACTTTGACCGATTTCCCATAGGATCTTTTTGTGTTGCTGGATTTAATTGGTGCACGAAACCCTGTTTTTCCTGTTTACTTTTTGAACACAGCTCGATGGTTTGGGAGACTTGAAGCCATTGGTAAGAACATTTTACAAAATATACCAGTTCCACTAGTAAAGGAATATTTGCATCTTCTAGTTTTATATGCAATATCATGCTATCACAAGTGTTGCTATGAACATCTTTTCCCTTTGAAGGAGATGTTTAAATAAAAACTCGTGCATTACAGAAGTATCAAGAAATTAACTAGCCACATATTCATATTTTTAAAAATCATTGTGGACTCTGTTGATTAAGATAAAAATTATACAATTGCTACCAAAACAGTACAAAACAGATTAAGCAAAATATCTGTTATCAGGCCATTTTCTGGGATGCAGTAGCAATCATAACTATGAGTTTGCATTCATAAAGCATTGAGGGTGCATAGAATTCTAAGGAAATCTCAAAACTCAAAAAAGCCCTCTCTGGACCCGGCTGTTTTGGCCAATTACCGTCCAGTCTCCAACCTTCGCTTTGTTGCGAAGGTTGTTGAGAGTGTGGTTGCACGGCAGCTTCCCCGGTTCCTGGATGAAGCTGTCTATCTAGATCCACTCCAGTCCGGCTTCCGGCCTGGGCACAGCATGGAAACGGCATTGGTCGCGTTGGTGGATGATCTCTGGAGGGCACGGGATAGGGGTTGTTCCTCTATCCTGGTCCTATTAGATCTCTCAGTGGCTTTTGATACCATCGACCATGGTATCATGTTGCGCCGGTTGGAGGGGTTGGGGGTGGGGGGCACCGTTCTACGGTGGTTCTCCTCCTATCTCTCTGACCGGTCGCAATCTGTGTTGACAGGGGGGCAGCGGTCGACTCCAAGGCGCCTTGTTTGTGGGGTGCCGCAGGGGTCGGTCCTCTCGCCCCTTCTGTTCAACATTTATGTAAAGCCGCTGGGTGAGATCATCCGTGGCTTTGGGGTGGAATTCCATCAGTACGCTGACGACACCCAGCTGTACATCTCCACCCCAGGCCACCCCAACGATGCCGTTGAAGTGATGTCCCGGTGTCTGGAAGCTGTGCGGATCTGGATGGGGAGAAACAGGCTCGGACTAAACCCCTCCAAGACTGAGTGGCTGTGGCTGCCGGCATCCCGATATAGCCAGCTGACGCCATCGCTGACTATTGGGGGAGAGACATTGGCCCCCACGGAGAGGGCTCGCAACTTGGGCGTCCTCCTGGATGCACGGCTGTCTTTACACATGACGGCCGTGGCCAGGGGGGCTTTTTATCAGGTTCGCCTGATACACCAGTTGCGTCCCTTTCTAGATCGGGACTCCCTACGCACAGTCACCCATGCTCTCGTGACTTCCCGCCTGGACTATTGCAACGCTCTCTACATGGGGCTCCCCTTGGGGTGCACCCGGAGGCTCCAACTGGTCCAGAATGCGGCCGTGCGGGGAATTATGGGAGCGACGTGGCGAGCTGCACTGGCTCCCGGTGGTCTTCCGGGTGTGCTTCAAGGTGTTGGTGACCACCTTTAAAGTGCTCCATGGCTTAGGACCTGGGTACTTGCGGGACCGCCTTCTACCGCCAATAGCCTCCCACCGGCCAGTACGCTCGCACAGAGAGGGCCTCCTCCGGGTGCCGTCGGCCAGACAATGTCGGCTGGCGACCCCCAGGGGGAGAGCTTTCTCTGTGGCAGCGCCCACCCTCTGGAATGACCTACCCCCAGAGATACGCAGGATTCCAGATCTCCGGACCTTTCGTCGGGCCCTTAAAACCCATTTGTTCCATCTAGCTGGGCTAGCTTGATCCCATCCTCCGTTTTTAAATTTGACATTGATTTTAAATTGGGTTGTTTTAATTCTCGGCCGAATAATATTTAATAATTTTTAATTGTTTTTAACTTTTGTATACCATGTTTTATTCTGGCTGTTCACCGCCCTGAGTCCGCAAGGAGAAGGGCGGTTTATAAATTGAAATAATAAATAAATAAATAAACTCATTTTTTGCTTCAAAATGTTTTAAACAGATTGAGAGCTTTTTTAAAAAAAAGAAACCAATTATTTGATATTCACAACTTGCAGAACGAAGCCTTCATGATTTGGGTTTGCTAAATAATTATTCTTCTGAGAGGCAGTACTTCCGGAGTAATTTACGTCGATATCCAGTTGAGGATGACCATATTCCATTTTTGAGAAGAGGTATGGATTTTTAAAATGTATATATGTAGAAGTGTCATTTATCTATGAAAATCTTTCTCCAAACTTAAGGAATTGTGCAAACGTTCATTCTTATAGTCAGGCCTGGACACCTACCCATTTTTCAGAATATGGCTTATTTTATTTTTGACAAATCATAATATTAATGCAAGGAAGTCAGTGACTATAATTATGGTAACAGATATTGCACAATTGTTTCCTCATCCCATCTCAGATTGTAAGAGAGAGAGAGAGAGAGAGAGAGAAAGAGAGAGAAAGAGAGAGGGAATAATAGACTGAGGGATCTTGGATTTTTTGACTCCTGATGGCAGGAGTCCATCAACCGAGTATTATATAAACATAAAAAGAAATGTAAATGAAACATTTAGACCAAATGTCTATTCAATTCACATATACAAAGTAATTTTGTCAAAGGGTATTGTGTCATACTTTTAAGTCTATTGCTCCAAATACTCTTCTCTAGAGTAGGGGTGCTCATAAATCTTGCCCTTTAGGATATTCAGGGGTCCACCCAGGGCACATACAAAAGGAAAAGTTTATGTCAGATCATTTGCCTCTACCTATAGACATTCCTGTTCTAGAGGTAAAAAGTGGATTTGCTATTTACATGCAGTACTTAGAATAGAATAGATTTTTTTTTATTGGTCAAGTGTGATTGGACACACAAGGAATTTGTCTTGGTGCATATGCTCTCAGTGTACATAAAAGAAAAGTTACGTCATCAAGAATCATAAGGTACAACACTTAATGATAGTCATAGGGTACAAATAAGCAATCAGGAAACAATATCAATATAAATCGTAAGGATACAAGCAACAAAATTACAGTCATACAGTCATAAGTGGAAGGAGATGGGTGATGGGAACGATGAGAAGATTAATAGTAGTGCAGACTTAGTAAATAGTTTGACAATGTTTAGGGAATTTTTTTGTTTAGCAGAGTGAGAGTGTTTGGGAAAACTGTTCTTGTGTCTAGCTGTTCTGGTGTGCAGTGCTTTATAGCATTGTTTTGAGGATAGCAGTTGAAACAATTTATGTCCAGAATGTGAGGGGTCTGTAAATATTTTCACAGACCTCTTAAAAAATCTTTAAAAATGTTTATGTTTAAAGATACATCCCACTTCAAAATATTCTATTATCCCTGATAGGCAAAATCTATTGTTTAAAATACTTTTTGCCAAAAATGATATTAGTCTTTAAATGAGCTTACAATTTTAGCAGCAGTGGAGTTTTAATAATGTTCTGATATTCAGTAGACTAAACAATGAGATTACGACATTAACACCATCACGCTTTCAGTTTATGTATTGTACAAAATTATTGAGAAATAACAGTTGTCTCAAAAGTTGGACCAACTCTTCATCTTATTGTTCTCTTATCCCAACAGGTGTTCCAATTCTACACTTGATACCTTCACCTTTCCCTAGAGTATGGCACACTATGGAGGACAATGAAGAGAATCTTGACAAGCCAACTATTGACAACCTCAGCAAAATTCTGCAAGTTTTTGTGCTGGAATATCTCAACTTGGGATAACTGTTACCCTTAAATTAATATTTTGTTCTAAACACTTGGCTCTGTTTAGGATTCTTCCAAGAATAGGCCTTTACTGTAGATATAGCAATCAGATCTCCTACTTTACACCTTGTCCATGACAAAAACTGGAAGATTGTCCATCTAGATTTTATAATGTTAGTGAAATTTTAAAATTTATTCCTAAGCGACAAATACCTGGCAGTGTAAAAATTAATTATGTTATTGTGAGAAGCTAGATGTAAAAAAAATATCAAAATACCATTCTTAATTTAATTGACTTTTTAATTTAAAATTGAATGGGAAGTGTTTATATATCTTAGATGTTAAGTTCTTTCTATTAATCTTTAATATACATGTTTCAAAACTTGACTAACGTGATGTTAAAAAGAACAATTAAGCATCTCAGGGTGAGAATCTGAACACCTTTGGCCTGCCAATTCACAAATGTGCAGAAGTCAAGGGCTGCAAAACAAACAACAACAAAAAACTGTATGTGGCTTGTTTATTGCACTGCTGTTTGAATGATTCCCAAATATGATTTAAGGTGCCAATGTTGTAGTCTTCTATAGCTGTGAGTGCCAATAAAAAACTGGGAGTGACTGCCTGGACTACAATTCTGAACCAGGTATGCAAATCATCAATCTACATCTTATTAAATTATGCTGTAAAATATATATTGACTGATTACAGTTTATCTGATGACTAGCTGAATACCTGTGCTCCGCTATGAAACTATGCGATCGGGCTTGATAAATTGACAGAGTTTGACAATTAATGAGTAGTTACAATTGGCCTTTACTCTCCCCTTCTCTTCTTCAGGCTGGCTCCACAGAAGCCACTCCTGTCCTCTCCTCTCTCCTTCTCTCCCTCAGGCTGGTCCCACAAAAGCCTTCCTCTCCACTCCCTCAGGCTGGCTCCACAGAAGCCTCTCTTATCCTACTCCCTTCTCTCCCTCAGGCTGGCCCCATAGACCCTCTCCTCTCCCCTCCTCTCCCTCAGGCTGACCCCATAGATCCTCTCCTATCTCCTTCTCTCCCTCAGGCTTGCCCCATAGAAGCCTCTCTCCTTCTCTCACTCAGGCTGGCCCAACAAAAGTGTCTCCTCTCCCCTTCTCTCCCTCAGGCTTTCTAGCCCCTTCTCTCCATGAGACTTGTCCCACAGAAGCCTGTCCTATCCTACCCCTTCTCTTCTTCAGGCTGGCTCCACAGAAGCCTGTCCTATCCTACCCCCTTCTCTACAGTTATTTTCAAGTTGGGAGGAGAAGTAGAATGTCTAACTAATTAGCATCAGAGTGTGTTATAATAATATAGGAAATACTGATGCTCTGATGATCACCTCCAAAAATCCTTTCTTAGTGAGCACCTAGAAGCCAAGAGGAACATACGTGGGAAATTTCACATAGGCTTTATGGTTTTGGAGATTTCGTGATTAATAGTGTGAATGGTTTTCACTTTTATATATATAGGTGAATGATCTCAGCATACAATTAGCCCTTTATTGACATTAATGATATTCAAATGTGCAAGTGAGTAATATATGGATAGTAAAATCCACTGATATTATGAACATATTTTAAGGCTACATTTAAGCATTCCTGTAATCTTCCTCCAGTGCCAAGGTGAGCAAACATTCATTCCTCTATTTATTTCATTCCCTGAAAACTCTCAGAAAACAATACCCAAAATGGCAGCATGATTCAACAGTTTTGTTGTATATATTTATATTTTAAATATATACTCATCTTAGTCTTGGCAACTACCTAGACAAGCTCTGCATTTTTCTTGGTAAAGTTTTTCAGAAGTCATTACCTCCTTTCTAGGACTGAAAGCAAGTGACTGGTCCAAGGCCACTCAACTTGTTTTGTGACTATGGTAGGACTAGAACTCAATCCCCAGGTTTTTAGCCTGTGCCTTAACCACTACACCAAACTGACTTTCCTAATTATATAAAAAGGATGCATTGATCTTAATACACTAATCAACATCACAAAATAACTCCACATTGGGGGAGGAGAAATACTTTTCATTGATTATATCATATTGGCTCCATGCACTAGCATTAATTTGACAACATAATAGCCAATTTTATATGTCTGAGTTCCAAAACCGTGATTTTACAAGAATTGTTCATCTAAACAGTTTTCCATAAAGATAGGCAATATGTGATTCTGTCAGCAGCTTAAGATTTCTGATATACTAGAAATTCAGTATAGATAGATTATATAAGATAGTATAAACACACTATAATTAATGGGGTAGATTCTGCACATATATGGTTGAACAAAAAGCAACTATCCCTAAAACCATGCCTTTACAATTATATTTCATTCTTTCGGTTCCTATAGTAGTCATTAAGGGTGGAGGGAGTTGTTACTTGAAACTAGACATGGAAAGATTTCCCTACCTAAACAGAGAAACAGAATAGGAGGAGGAAGTAGTGGGAATGGGAGTAACTTCCTGTCAGCTTCTCCATTGAGTTCCCTTGTGGAAAGCTGGCACGGAACATCAAACATATAAAATTTTCAATGCCAATGCATTAAATTTTATAAGCTGTATAACAATTATATATTAGGGAAGGAGAAATTATTCATATAGGAGCAATACTGAAATATAACTTTGGACAGAAGGAATTCCTGAGCATTGCAAGTTGATTTAAATGAGCTAGACCCATGATGGCGAACCTATGGCACGTGTGCCAGAGGTGGCGCACAGAGCTCTCTGTGGGCACGCGCACTGTCGTGACCTGCTCTTCTGGTTTCTGGTGCCAGCCAGCTGGTCTTTGCAGGCACCAGAGTGCCAGAAAATGGCCTGAAAAACGGCCAAAAAACGGACCATTTTCGGACCCGCTTTTGGGCCTTTTTCAGGCTGTTTTCAAGGCTGTGTTTGCCAAACTGGCCACCTGTTCTTTGTGTTTCCAGCGCTCTGGCATGCATGCATGCATGCGCATACACGCGTGTTCTGGTTTGGGCACTTGGTGCCAAAAAGACTCGCCATTACTGAGCTAGACTATACAGCACAATGTGAGAATGATTGAACTGTTATAAACAAGATAAAAAACATGTAGGTTTTTAAAATCTGATTTAATTAGTTGCTCCAAAAGAAAATACCCTTATAAATAGGCATGTAATGTTGTTCCATAAAATACAACTTTGTAATTGGTAATAATTTTCCTTTTTTAAAAAAGATAAGTACCTTGCTCCTTGCAACCCTGCCATGCTTATTTTTTCAGAGTTGACCTGATGCTGGTCTTGTGAAAATTGATATTCACCAACAAAAGAGAGATTAGCTGTTTAAACGTTATTCTGAGCATCAACATCTTTTTTTGAGGTTGTCAACACTCTTTGTTTGAGCTGACACAGTTCCACATATTGGTATTGTGAAGATCATTTTGATATGAATACCCATAATTCTGTTCTTTAAATAAGGCAGGACCTCCTACACTACACCCTGATTTCAACTAATTGATTGAAACAAGGTTCTAATTTCTCCTTCAAATGAATTGATAAATCTAGGGATTTACATGCTTTTGCCAGACACAAACCCGTAGCTTTACATTATTTTCATAAATGAACAGGTACGCTATTTTGACTTTTTTACTTAACTGGTTCTTTATCCAGTTTTAGGATTTATGTGGAGGACAGATTGTGTTTTATATTTATGCAGCAGTGTTAATGATTCAGAAGGGTACAGAAACTTTTAAGCACCACTGTATGTTTATTCAACCTTTATATTTGCTACAGGTAAATTACCTATAATCTCGTCATTTCATGGAAATGACGTCATTTCTATGGAAATAGATCAAAGAGGTTTTTCTGTTCATAAAGGAATAGCAGACTTATCCAGGGAAGGTAATCATGCTTACACTGAATATCTCAGGGTAAACGGATACATTCTTTATAGGGGGAAAAGAAGAGATGAAGGGCAACAATTCCATGTTGCTGTTGCAGAAATGGGATGCCCCAAAACTGTTTAAAAAGTTAATCACTTCTGATTTCCCACAGTGGAAACCTTTGCTAACCCCAAACTGGCCATTAGTATCCATTTATTTAAATGGAAGATGTCACTGAGGGAAAACCAATTACAACACACAATGCAAGTAGTAAGTATACAACTCCATCACTCACAAATACTTATTAGCAGAACAAAACATATTCAACCTGGCACGCTTGGTGGAAAGCAGATGGGCTCCAGTTAAATATGAGCTAAGTCCTCTGTGTGAAACCTTTTGCTGCCCTTTACCCAGGAATGTTAACAAGGTGGGGAAAACTTGCCGAGCATGGATTTTGGATTTTTTTTTAACTCCTCCCCTAGCAGTAGGGATGGAAATCCCTCGTATTATATTTTGTGTAACCAGATGAAGTATTTTTGTTCTAGGTCATTCTTCATCTATACACGTTTGTGCGTATGTATGCACCAGGAAAGACAGCACAGGCTACAAAAGCTCTGGGCCACAAAATCAAGGGGAGGGTGGGAAGAGGGCTTAAAATGAAGCAATCTTTCAATCAGGCTGAAAAGAATAAATGCTGAATGTTGAATGCTGAAATTACCACAACAACAGTCTGCTAGATCAACAAACCCATCATATTGTAGATTCTTTCAGGATAGTAGCAAAATCAGGCCACTTTTATTGCTCAGCAGCTCTGGGCTGTATTTTTCAGCATTTCCTTCCCTGTCAATCAACCAAATCAAAATTAAAATGTTGTTTTCCTTTTGTCCACCTGGAGCAGTTCTCCTCAGCCTGAAATTTATGTTGGTAATGGGAGATAAAGAGAGAACCTTCCTTGCTTTGCTGTTTCTGAATCTCCATCTCTGCTCTTAATTCCATTTCCCTCCTCTGTAATTAGGCACCATCATAGGAATCCTTTTCTTTGGGTCTCTACCACAGCTATAGGCCTTCCTCTGGAATTTTCAGCTCTTCGGGTACCCAGGACCACTTCAGCTCTTCTCCTCAGGCCTATGCTCTTGGAAGAGGGGAGAAACCTGTCCCTAAAGTTTAACTGTCCACATGTTCCTGTTTAAATTCTCTGATGTCATCTTTCTTCTAGAAAAGAAACTCTGCATGTGAGAAATGTATTTGATATAATATTAATAATCAGTTACAGATGGCCTTCGTTGTCTTTCCACACTGTCATATTTCAGGAGTTCTCCTCTGCACTCCACAAGCAAGATTACCCATAAGCAATTTAATATCAACCTGAATTTCAAGAGCACATTGTTCAGAAAGTATAACTTTTAAAAATGATTGTATGATTACATCAAAGAAACTTTTTTTAAAAAATGTTAATAGACACTTTGCAAAACCATTATTTTCTGGAGTTCCTTTCACGTACTATGTTGAACTTATTTACAAGAGCAGCAATATATGCAATTGCAATAACTTTTATAAAGCTATGGCTTTACAGTCAGAAATGGATAACTGCATCACAAAAAGTCAATCCATGAATGCACGTTTTCATGATTCTGAAAACTTCTGATACTAGTCACCAGGAAATCAAACAGTCTTGTAGAAAAATGAGCAATAAAATAATTGAAGTAATTTTAAACAATAAATATAGAAACAGTTTATTAGGGTCTTAATTGACCTCGAGTGCCAGTTCCATATCTCTGAGGAACATTAATGAAGCCAGTCCTGAATCCCTGGTTTACTCCCGTTCCTGGCAATCCAAAGCCTTGAGTGAAGACACTGCTGTAAGGTACAGTTCCATGGTTGAAATTCAATCCATAGGGCCTTGTCTGAGTGTTCATGAGAATGATAGGGTTCATATTTTTACCTGGTGTGTTAAAAGCAAATTCTGGAGGTGGACTGCTTGGTTTAGTTGGAGTGGATGTAACATGATCAGAATTTTCTGCTGCTTTTAGAGATGGCATTGGAATAATGTAATGATCTGAAAGGTTCAGCATATTGCTCCCGATAGGTCCAGTGCCCAAAGTAGGCCTAATCCAGTCATCTTTGAAAATCTGAACAGTCAAAATAGATACTAATGCATTTAACCGATTTGTCACATGTGCAAGCACCATCTGTTCATTGGCATCTCTTCGAATTCTCACATGAACTGATCCAGCCTAGAAAACAAATTAAGAAAAGTTCATCAGTCTGTGACATATAAAACTGATAGACTGGGACAAATGCACAATAACAAACATACTTCTGAAATAATTTAGTATATCCTGCAATTACTAGATGAGAAACTATTAGAATGTATTTCTTCATTCTTCATACTTGCTTTTTATAAAAAAAGTCATTAAAGTGGATAAATACATACCAGTGAACCAAACCCCAATGTCCAGAAGTGTTCATTTCGAACTTCTAGGACTCCATCCAAAGTAGAAACCTGATTCAAGACATAGAAAGTTATTGTATATAATAATAATAATAATAATAATAATAATAATAATAATAATAATAATAATAATAATAATACAATATGACTGTTTGTAATAAGGGGTCCTTGGTGCTCTCTGAACTTGCTTGCTTTCCAGCAGATGTTTCATTATCCTTTATCACTGTTTGTAATAGTTTAATAAAACTGATCTAGCATATTTTATAAATAAGAAGGCACATTTGGGTTGTCATAAGAGTTGTTCCCACAATTTATTTCATTTCTATAGTCATCCATCTCAGCAGGTAACTCTTGGCAATAAAACACTGCATTGTTTTATAAAATATAAAAACAATTAAAACCATTTAAACAGTACAAAATAAATACATATGGCACCGAGTAAAAATGTTGCTATGGATGTTAATACAGCGAGCAACTGGGGCTCTTAACACACTCATACAACCAAGTCTTCATGGCCTTGCAAAAGGCCAATAAAGTCATGGTTGTCCTCAACTCTGAAGGAAGAGCATTCCAGAGGGCATGTCTCCTGGTTCCCACTCCTTGGCTGATAGGACTTGAAGCATGTCCAACTGCCTGACCAGAAACAGTTGGACATACTTCAACTGGGAAAAGGCGGCCCCAAATAATGTAGGGCTTTTTTATATTAACTTACCTCTCGTATAAGTTTATCTAGCTGTCCAATCACATGAGGCGGTGTCGTCTAAAAAAAGGTTTACAATTTCATAATGTAATTTATTCAGCCACAACACAAATGACTAGTAATTAGGATGCTGATAAAGTATGAGCAATCAGTATCAAGGAATACATCTGACTATATTATGTGAATGTTTCTGAAAAGAAGGACACATTCAAATATGATTTTTTAAAAAGTTTTGCTGAATGGGTGAATTCACATAAAAGCATCCTTTCTGCATTTGAACACAATGTTAGTCCTTCACAATTTGTTTTTTTATAGCAAAGTTCTGGTATTATCTTTTTGTAAAAAAATCTATGTAACAACCTTATGAGTCATCTACCTATTTAATTTGTCTAGAGATTTAGCCATTTTTGTTATTGGCATCTCTAGTGGAGTAAACCCTATCCGTTCTATCTCATAGTTCACCTTTTAGCTTCCTGAGAACTCTAGGCCCTTTCTGATGCCAGCTGCCATCCAACATCACTAAAGAGTACCCAGTTTCCTGCTCTGGGATGAGTTGCCATCATTTGTTATATCTGGAAATTAGCCTTCCCCCAATCTTTTAGTTTGGACAATCCTTTTCTAATGTTCAAGAATGTCATTACCGTAGGACAATCAGATAACATGACAAAAGAGGTGATGTCATTAAAGGATCAGCCCTCAAGAAGCAGATTAGTCTGGGCACAGACCTATCATTCTAATTACATATAAGAAGTTGATATTAATCTAAGCTATCTATTGAGAATAAACTGAAAGAACAAATGATACACATGCAACCCATAGTGCAAATAAGCACAACAATCTAAGTAATCAGAGAGTCCATTCTAAAATAACTAACCTTACTGTCTCTTCCCTCAGAAGGCAGATGAATCAACCTCTCCTCTGAAGAGAGCCATCCCTGTCTGCTATTTTTCTTTTTATCTATCAACTTCTAACCCCAGCTCTTCTTACTAGGAAAATCTACCATTCCCTTCTTGCAAAGGATATACAAGTTAACTTTCCAGTTAATTTAATTAACCAATTCTACACTGACAGCTACTGAAAGCCACAAAATTTTGTCCATATTACTATGATCTACCAAGCCCTGAAGATATGATAATAAATTGATAAATAGTAAAGTAAAGGTTCCCCTTGCACCTATGTGCTAGTCATTCGACTCTAGGAGGCAGTGCTCATCTCCATTTCAAAGCCGAAAGAGCAAGTGCGGTCCGAAGATGTCTCTGTGGTCATGAGCCTGGCATGACTAAATGCCAAAGGCGCAGGAATGCTGTTACCTTCCCACCAAAAGTGATTCCTACTTTTCTACTTGCATTTTTTATGTGCTTTCAAACTGCTAGGTTGGCAGAAGCTGGGACAAGTAATGGAAGTTCACCCCATTAAGTGACACTAGGGATTCGAACCGCTGAACTGCCAACCTTTCAATCAACAAACGCAGCATCTTAGACACTGAGCCACTGCGTCAGTAAGCAATGCTGCTTTTTTGGCTACCCTTTAGCTATCGGGAACTACTAGTACAAAGACCTTAATCCCTTGCTCACCTGAAGCAATACCTTTCCACTGTAGACACTCATGGGATACATGGTACCAAATGTCATCAAAGCAATAGCTACTGCAGAAGCTGTATCAACTGCAAAGTAATTACTGAAAGAGAAAAATATAACATTATAGACATTCCTGATTTCTGTATCAAATGCTATTAAATATTATCATTCCATCCAAGAGTACTTACTTAATTTCAATTAACATGTATGTAATACAAAGAGCTAAAGCCCCAGCAAGATCAATTAAGATGAATGGATTCATACGTGGGAGAAAGATGCTACTCAGTCCAGGAATGATACCGCACAAGCTAAAAGTAATAATAAATAATATCAATTAGTGAAGAAAGCTGAGAGGTAGCACCCTCTTATTATCCATATGGCTGTAGCTCTTACAGTTGCTCTCTGAAATATACCAATGGGATAACTATGATACCAAAAACAAAACAAATAATAGAAATCTTCATCTGAAATTTTAGAATGCTATTAGAAGAAAAGACAATCTAGAGCTAAGTTTAAAAAAAAAACAGTTTAAAAAAAACAGTATAATCAAATTCAATTACTCATCACTACAGGTGTATGTCAGTGCATTTTTCCTGGCCACCAAGTGTTTATTTCCATTGTTTAATTCCAGGATTTTCTTTAAGTACTCTGTATATAGTATTCAAATATTAAACAGTCTGATCTATTGGTCTATTGTTATTAATATCTTACCAACTGCAATTAAGATTTGTATTAATCATTAAATCTGTGCCCAATTTATTTCATATTATCTAAAAGACAATCTTCACCCATATAATCCTATCTGAACATTAAGAATGTTTTAGGTTAGGTATACATTTTAGGTACTTTACATATCTTTTCTGCATACTTTAACAATTTTTATGAGTATGTTGGATTGTAAGGAGTATGTTGTGTTGTCTTTTTCAAGAAACATTTATTAAGGCAGTTTGTGTACCCAATGTTAGATTATTAGATACCAGGAACATGACTATTAAAAAATTTGATACTATTCGATTGTTACCATTTAAGACTTTCATATTAACTCATAGATGGGTGGAAAGAAACATGCCATCTTCCAACAAAAGAACAAAATTTAATCTAATATTCTTTTAGCAAACTCAATTATTTTTATATTCTTGCACTGTGACTTTGATTAATAACTATTTGTCAACCTTCTTTATATTCAACATAAATTATCTGGCCATTCCCCCAAAGGAAAAATAATCATAGTTTTAAAATAGAAACCAACACCCTTCTGTGAAAAAGTGATTATGAACAAAAAAGACAGGAAGATGCCATTTCAATAGATCAAATTTCCACAGTATAACTCCCAAACAATATATACAGTGGGGCAAGAAAGTATTTAGTCAGCCACTAATTGTGCAAGTTCTCCCACTTAAAAAGATGAGAGAGGCCTGTAATTGTCATAATAGGTAGACCTCAACTATGAGAGACAAAATGTGAAAACAAATCCAGACAATCACATGGTCTGATTTGGAAAGAATTTATTTGCAAATTATGGTGGAAAATAAGTATTTGGTCAATATTAAAAGTTCATCTCAATACTTGGTTATATATCCTTTGTTGGCAATGACAGAGGTCAAATGTTTTCTGTATGTCTTCACAAGGTTGGCACACATTGTTGCTGGTATGTTGGCTTGTTCCTCCATGCAGATCTCCTCTAGAGCAGTGATGTTTTGGGGCTGTCGCTGGGCAACACGGACTTTCAACTCCCTCCAAAGGTTTTCTATGGGGTTGAGATCTGGAGACTGGCTAGGCCATCCAGGACCTTGAAATGCTTCTTATGAAGCCACTCCTTCATTGTCCGGGCGGTGTATTTGGGATCATTGTCATGCTGAAAGACCCAGCCACGTTTCATCTTCAATGCCCTTGCTGATGGAAGGAGGTTTGCACTCAAAATCTCACGATACATGGCCCCATTCATTCTTTCCTGTACACGGATCAGTCGTCCTGGTCCCTTTGCAGAGAAACAGCCCCAAAGCATGATGTTGCTACCCCCATACTTCACAGTAGGTATGGTGTTCTTTGGATGCAACTCAGCATTCTCTCTCCTCCAAGCACGACAAGTTGTGTTTCTACCAAACAGTTCTACTTTGGTTTCATCTGACCATATGACATTGTCCCAATCTTCTTCTGGATCATCCAAATGCTCTCTAGCAAACTTCAGATGGGCCCGGACATGCACTGGCTTAAGCAGGGGGACATGTCTGACACTGCAGGATCTGAGTCCCTAGCGGCGTAGTGTGTTACTGATGATAGCCTTTGTTACGTTGGTCCCAGCTCTCTGCAGGTCATTCACTAGGTTCCCCACCCCGTGTGATTCTGGGATTTTTGCTCACCGTTCTGGTGATCATTTTGACCCCACGGGGTGAGATCTTGCGTGGAGCCCCAGATCGAGGGAGATTATCAGTAGTCTTATATGTCTTCTATTTTCTAATTATTGCTCCCACAGTTGATTTCTTCACACCAAGCTGCTTACCTATTGCAGATTCAGTCTTCCCAGCCTGGTGCAGGTCTACAGTTTTGTTTCTGGTGTCCTTCCACAGCTCTTTGGTCTTCACCACAGTAGAGTTTGGAGTATGACTTCTTTGAGGTTGTGGACAGGTGTCTTTTATACTGATAACAATTCAAACAGGTGCCATTAATACAGGTAATGAGTGGAGGACAGAGGAACCTCTTAAAGAAGAAGTTACAGATCTGTGAGAGCCAGAATTCTTGCTTGTTTGTAGATGACCAAATACTTAATTTTCTACCATAATTTGCAAATAAATTCTCTCCAAACCAATGTGATCCACAATCCAATGTGATTGTCTGATTTGTTTTCTCATTTTGTCTCTCACAGTTGAGGTCTACCTATGATGACAATTACAGACCACTCTCATCTTTTTAAGTGGGAGAACTTGCACAATTGGTGGCTGACTAAATACCTTTTTACCCCACTGTATTTGGCGATGGCAACAAATCAAAAGAATTGCACAGTGGCCCACATTCAAAAACTTGGGCTGCTTACTTCATTGTCTATGTCTGTCATAGTAGAGTTGCTAAGGAACAGAAATTTCCAGCTATTTTCAGGGAACTACACGAATTTAGCATAAGAAAGAACTATTTTTAAAAAAACGTGTATGCTTTTTTATGTTTTAAATTTATTATTGCTTAAAAACCATACTAGGAACTCTCTCTTTCAAAGACCAAGCTAATACCTAGAATAAATGGCTATGCAAGCACATTAGGTTTCTAAACAAATATTAAGTGCAAATGCAGATAGAAATGCTTTACCTTCTAAATACCATCTCTATTTAAGAATTTATTTTTACAAATATGTTATTTTTTTGGACCAGCATGCTTCAAAGTAAGAACCACCCTCTAGCACCATATTCGAATCACCTATACGCATTTTTAGAAAATAAAAACAGTGAGTAGCTTCAACCCAGATTTTCTTTAAAACCAAGAAAGACTATGGTAAGGTAAACTGGTATACATGGACAGAATTTTGATTTTTTTTTCTTGGCCTGTGGAAAAGCAGTTGCTATTTTACCTGTGCTTTACACTGTAAGAGGCAGAAAAAAGAAGTTTGAAGCTACATAAAGTCTTACAGCAATGTTTTTCAAACTTGGCAAGATGCTCAGTGAGGAATTCTGGGAGTTAATGTCCACACATCTTAAAGTTGCCAAGTGTCCTAAAGTTTCAGGATTATCATTTTTGAACTATGACAAGGAACTACCTCATCATTCATCTGCCCAATGGGTGCTTTAACAATGGAGCCATTTTGTTAATAAAAAAGTCTGTCCTGCCTACGGAGAGCAACCCCACCACAATCTCAAAATTCAAAATACACGCATCAGTCCAAAGAAGATAGCACACTCTGTTTTAGAATGTCTTTCTTTCTAACTTACCTCCTAGTGAGATCTGCAACATGTTCCTGAAGCCAACTTGTACTTGCAGCTGAGAGAAGTGCAATTGTTCATTAAGAGAACATTCAAAATATCATAAATCTAATATAATTCTTCTCAAATCTGTATCAAATTCAACTGTAGGGCAAAAGTTTATCTATCTGAAAATTTTACTTCACTAATACATTATCTCCTCCTCACTAATACATTATCTCCTTATCTCCCCCCCCCCCCAAAAAAAGCCAACATTCCTCTAAGTATTCATTGACTTTTTAAAAAAAATGTATTCCTGGAATGCTGGGTAAATAGAATTCCTTTTCTGATTATTGTTTTACTACAACTTATATTTAAAGGAAGTTTTACCTTTAAAATCAGCCTAAAGGTAAATTTAAATTAAAATAAATAATATATTATTCTACTAATTAAAAGCACAACTTTATAATTATGGTCACACTAAGCTATATTAAAAACAAAGACATAATGACTATATTATAATGGCATCATGGTTATTATGTTTTCAAAATACTATTATCCAGAATCACAAGAACAATTGAATAAGATTATTAGAACTTGAAGTCAAGATTATTTGCAGATATTATTGCAAGACTAAACTGCCACCTAAATCACACATTAGTTACATTACAATTAAATACAAGACCTGAAGAATTTTCATAGTGCACCCTTAGGTCAGAAAGAATTTGGGATGGGACATGAAAGGGCCCATGAGGCTCCCTAAGAGTTCTACATAATTTTTTTTCTTGTAAAGAATTTACATAAATTGCATTAAAGACTGAAAGAAGATTAAACTGATTTGGGCAAACAAGCCAAAATTAGAAGTAGTCCTCGCCCTACAACCATTCAATTAGCAACTGTTTAAAGTTACAACAGCACTGAAAAGTGACTTATGATCAATCCTTGCACTTAGGACTGTTGCAGCATCCCAAATGGTCACATGATCAAAATTCAGGCACTTGACAACCAGCATATATTTACAATGGTTGCAACATCCTGGTGTCATGTGATCGCTACATGCTACTTCCCATCTGGCTTCTGAGAAGCAAATCCATGGGGGAAGCTGGGTTCACTGAACAACTGCAGTGATTCACATAACAACCATGGCAGAAAGGGTGATAAAGTTGGCTGCAACTCACTTAGCAACTTCGATGCTTAACAACTGAAATTGTGGTCATAAGTCAAGAAGTATCTTTACTTCCTCTTGTTGCATTTTCTCTCTCTTAGAATCAGCAGGCATTTGGGTACGGGCTTGCAGGCCTATCCATATCTTGCAACTCTCTAACATTTCAAATATGCAGATGTAGAAATCCAAAGTCATTTGCGTAGTTCAGCATAAAAACCTGTATTTTTTACATGAATCTAGATCATCTAGATAAGACAGTTTCCAAAATCAAGATCATCAAAGGGAAAACCCAGCAGTGCAGAGATCCCCAACCAGGGAATTAGCACCTGCAATGCAGTTTGTAAAAGCAGAAATTGTTCCAAATAGGAAATACTGTTACCCTCTTTCACATTTTCAAAGATATTGGAAATGAGGATGCCTCTGCTATACATCTAGTTTCTTTTTAGTCCTTCTGAGTATTATCAAAGATTTAAGGGATGGAAGTTGTGGGTTTGGTGACAACAACAAATAACATTTGGCTACTAATTAATGTATCATTTTTAAACTTTTATTAAATTAAAATATATATTTTCTTTTCAAAAATTTTATCATGTACCTTCAGACACGTAAGCAAATGGTTTGTTCTTAACTGAAAGCATTGTAAACAAGTTGAAAGTGAGTGCCACAAAGGTACCAACCAGCAATCGACCCCTAAAAATAAAATTCTTTATCAATATAGCATATTGTCAGGTACAAAGAACAGGTGTGTTATTTATTCTTCATTACCATTAGGCTCCATTTAACTACTGTTTTTAAAGTTTACCTGATTCCATTTATTTACAACTCTTATGTAAATAACTTATTAGCTGAGAGATTTATTACATTTCTGTGCTGCTGTACAAGACTTTTAGAGGTTTTATGGCAATGCATGAGCCTTTAATAGAGCGAGGCCCAACCCCATGTCACCTGTTCTGTTGGTTTTTTAGTCTTTAATCTATCTTAATTTTTAATTGTTTTTGTTATCTTTTTATTATGCTGTAAGCCACTTAGAGTCGTTGAATGAGATGGGTGGCATATACATTAAATAAATAAACAAATACATAAATAAGCAATAAAAGGCATCTATGAGCCGGTTACAATCATAAAAACCCTGAAACTTACAAAAACTATAGAACCCAAAAACTAGACTTCAAGTTTCAATATTCCTTCAGAAGAGATTGTTTTTCAAGTGCTTCTGGATGGCAGCCAAAGTTGGAGTCAGCCTACATGACAGTGGGAGGCCATTCTAGAGTGGATGACACTTTCGTGGAAAAGCAGCATCTTAGCCTTCTGCCCCAGCACAAAATGGGGAAGCACTTATCGGTGGAATTCTTAAGACTAAACAAGCAAACCCCATTCTAGTGGGTGAATAAGAATGTAACTTAGTGCCAAATCACAGAGGTCTTTCTATGTTAACATCGATACTTTAAATTACAACAACAACCTGATAGGAAGGCAATGCAAGGTCTGTAGCACAGATGTAATATAGTCCCATTGGCAAATGTAAAATAGTACACAGGCCACTACAATTTTGGCCACTGAAGCTTCCAAATTGTCTTTAAAGGCAACCCCACATTGAGTGTGTTGCAGTAGTATAAATAAATGGGAACAAGGGCATGAATCACTGTAGATTTTCTTGCCCCAGGTAGAGCTCAATTTGTGAGCCAGCCCTTCAAGGGAAATGATTCCTCATCAAGAAATATACTAAAGCTTCCAGAGCACTTCAATGGACAAACAGTAACCCTGTCTTGCTGGGATTCAAATTTAGCAAGCTGTCTCCCATCCAAACCCTCACAACTTTCAGACAAATCTAAAATCTAAAACAAAAATTTTACATTTCTTTTAGTAGCCATGGAACCCAAAACTATGATGAAATTACAGCTAACAAGGGCTTTTACTATTTAATATATATCAGACAAAGCCTTTTAAAAAGACTTCTGCCCAATTCATTGCATGTATGATTTAAAGTTATCTGTATTAACAAGTATCCCAGATCAACAAATTCAAGTGGATTTTTGCCACTGACCTAAAAGTCATGACAGCATTTCATTTTCAGTTTTCTGCTTTAACAGATAAAGTAATGTACTAATGGCTCTATTAATTATGCCAACTTTATATACTTGTAATATTTATTATTATTTAATTTAAAATGCTTACGTATGAATCTCTGGTTGTTCAACAAATCGTTCAGCACTGAAAAGACACAATAAATCTGTTAGTCACATATATAGTCCTTCAATGCACCAGCAAGTCTATGAGGTTTACTGTGGATAAAACATCATGCTATCCTTTGTAGCTGCTTTCTTTTTTATAAAGTGTTCTAGCGCTGGAAATACTATTATTTTTGACAATGATTAAATAATAATCACAAGGAAGGGACATTCCTACCTTTCTTTAAGTATAAAAAGTGCTCCAAGTTGTGCAAGAACCGTAGAAGCAAATACTGCTAGGACTTCAAATCTCTCAAATCTGCAGTTTGGGAGATTAAGCATTTAAAAATCAGTGCAAATAATTAGACTATTAATCAGAAAGAATGCATTAATTGAGATGGGTACAAGAAGGTATGCTAGAAAATTAATGTGCTATTTATTTTCGCTATTATTTTGTTTTTATTAAAACATTTTAAATGTTAGTGGCATGTTAAGGGAAGGCCAGATAAATTGGGTAGCAACAGCATGGACGTACTTTTGTTTTTGTTGCAATTTGGTATTTATATTGTTGTTTTTATCCTTTATAACGTAAATTTAATTCATATAAGTAGCTTGGATAATACATTTGTTTGACAAGAGCAAGTTATAAAATCTTATATAGTTGATAAAAGAAAATGGCTCTAAAAGGAGGAGATAGCCTATAGATACCAGTTTTACTATTTCTAATTGAAAGAAAACCGTGCATATTACAGCTTCATTTAGTGTTATACAGAGTTTGAACTCCAAGGCATCAGAGATTTCAAAAGTACAGATTACATTAAACACATCTAGTAAGAGATGCAAAATGAAATTTCCACTTTTGCAAATTTAAAAATGCACTTTTCCCCTTATGTGACCAGAAAGATTTACTTCCATAAAGAGAGTAAAACTATATAAGGGCCCCAGAGCAGGGATCATGGGTGAAATGCTCCCGGTTCAGACCGGATCACCTGATCCGATAGCGATGGCGGTGGGTGGTTTGGAGAACCGGTAGCAAAAATTCCTGCCCCCCCCCCATGCCCAGCTGAGTCGCGCAATCATCAGAGGCTGTTGATCACACAGTTCAGCTGGGATTGTCAGAGGCTTTTAAAAGCATTTTTTTGGCCAAAGAGGTTGTAGGGGAAAAAACGCCTTTAAAAGCCTCTGACAATCCCAGCTGAGTTGCCTGATCGCCAGAGGCTTTTAAAAGCATTTTTTTCTGTAGCCTCTTAAGGTTGTAGAACAAATGCTTTTAAAAGTAAAAAAAAAAAGTTGGTCACGCCTACCCAGTCACATTACCCCCCACCACCAAGCCACGCCCACAGAACCGGTAGTAACAAATTTTACATTTCACCACTGCCCCAGAGTCTACATAAAACTGCATAGAGCCTGATCTGTTCTATCAACCACAGACTGGTGATTTCTGGGCTGGTAACATCATATTTGATTAAATTAATATATGCATATTTCAAATTAGCATCCTATAATTTCTTGTGCACAAATCAGTACAGTATTAAACATTAGATGTTTTTAGATGTGCATTACAATTTTCTTGAATTTATAAAATGTCTTTATAAACAAAATTGATCTAATAAATTAATAACATGTTTATTTCATAGTAAAATAATATTTTCAAAAGACACAAAATATTAATTATCCAACTTACCCAAATGAATATGAGGAACTGGGCTTCTTCATCATCACCCAATAACTTATTAAGCATGTTATTAAGCTAAATAAAAAAGGAAACAAAAATTAAAATAAGAGAAATGTAGCTATTAAAAATTATATAAAATAAATCCAGCATTTCAAAATTCAATTGTCATTTAAGATATTGATGAATTGCCAATAATAAAATAAATCCTTAGTTTAACAGCCTGCTGAAGGAGGTCAGTATATGAAATATGAATATTTAATGCAAGTTTATGTAATTTTTATTAAAATATATAATTATGTCATTATGTAAGTGAAGTGGATTGATATAAATAATGCAAATGAAAACTGTCTAGACTATTTCAGAAACAATGGACATGGTATATTAAGTTCAAATGATGCCCTGACCAAAAATTGTCTCTTGTATCTAAACTCTGCAAATTGGTGCTTTCTTTCAGGTTGTGGCAGATTTTCTGTTCAACTGTCTCCTTAAATCAATTAATGCAGTGGTAATACCCTATATATGTTTAGTCAGAATTAAATTCCATTGTGTTGACAGACTTACTTTTTTATAAGAGTACTGCAATCTCAGTTAATGTAGGGGAGTATGAAGTTAATCTTGAAAAAGCAGGAGTGGTTATGTAAACACCAACTCAGTCCTGAGAAAGAGGAGGGGGTGAAAATGAAATTCAAGATCACCCCACTTTGATTCTCTTTGGTATATGACAGACCAAAGAGAAACCTATTAGGCATACAAGATTCTGTTATTATACTTTACAGTAATATAGTAGAGTTCTAGTGGTTTCTAGAACCAGTATATATCCAGTTGTTTCCTGACCTGGCCTATGTTAAGGAGCTGACAGGGATATTTAAAGGCTTGTCATTTATTTAAAAAGCAAATAGCAAATATTTATTTAAATATATGTAAAATATTTATTTAAATATATTTATTTAAATAGCAAATACCATCAAGTTGCATAGAAAACAAAAGGAGGGATTAAAGACAAAATGTACTGCTGACATAATGGGATTTAAGCATGCTTAAATCTCCTTTGATTGCAGACCTTTGAAAAATGTCTATTTCTGTGCTGTATGTGACAATAGAAAACAATGGGATCTGTTTTTATAGACTTATCTCCTATGCAATGAAAAGTCACAGGCTGCAATCCTATCTCACATATCTGGCAATCCAATCCACTTAATCCCATTGGCTTTAATCTTATATATATTATAATGGGACTGCATCTTACCTAACTAAGAGAAACAGGATTTATTAGAGAATATTAAAAGATTTTTATCATAACCCATGGATTTGGATAAAAGGACAATTTTTTTTACAGGTGTTACAAAATTAACTGAGGAACTTAAAAAGGAAACATACCTGAAAAGATCAAAGATTGTTAGATAGGTATATGCAGTTAAAGCTGTGGAAAGAAGATGGCCATTTTACTGTCACATAAACAAATGATGAAAATAATTTAGTTAATCTGCCTGTAAGTAAATAAATGTACTGTTGCTTTTAATAAACTGGGCTTTATGCAATTTCCTATGTAATAAATATGCATCTACCAAATAAATCACAAAGCTTGTCAAGGAAGCTGTTTAGGCCTCTGGGACTTTCTTTTTTATGGTGGCAACTGTCAAGGTTTGGAGGTTTTTTGTGAATTTTGTGTGGGAGTTTGCAAGTGCGAATTACTGTGAATGGAATAATAGTGGATATTCAACAGAGGAGTTTGTAGATTTACTGCTAGGATTTCAGAAGTTTTGTATGTGCTGTGAGATGGAGAAATGCAGAGTGAAGACTGAAGGAGTTAAGGAAAAGAAATAAAATATATGAGTAGCAGATCGTTGCCCTTTGGAGATTCATTGGTTCTTGGTGAAGGGTAAATTGTTCCTTGCATAAGACGGAGGTGTCAAAGTGGTTGCAAGTTGCATTGTTTGGCAGAGTCATATCTGTAAGGAAGTTCTTAAGACAACCCAAGGCCAATATTGTGGGAAACATTAGTAACACAGAGCAGGCAGCAAGACAATTAACGGAGGAAGCAGACTGTTACAAAATAGATTCTTGAGAGCAGAAGAGCCTATCTCTTACATTTCCACCCTTTAGATGGATGCCTAGAGCAGGAGTGGGAAAATATTTGTCTACCAACTGTCACATTTCCTTAGAGTAATATTCAATATTTTGCGTAGGTTTTTAACTATTTTAAGTTTTTATATTCAGTTTCTGGGTTTTTAACATTCTGTTTTTAATATTTTACTTGTATACTGCCCAGTGTCCCTCTGTGAGGGAGATGAACAGTTTCTAAATATGATAAATAAAGATCACATAACAGTGACAGGAAGAGTCAGTATTAGTGCCTCTAGACACACTCAAGATCATTAGTATATAACCTCTCCTTCTGAAGGTATAAAACTGCAGTCTCGAGAGAATTGGGTAGGACCATTTAAAAATTATCCTTGTACTATGCAAATAAAAATGTAGACCCATCTTCAGTCATGAACATGTACAACATTAATCAAAGATGTTACACATTGCTATTCCTATCTGTAGCTCCTTTAATGTTTTATCCCCATCCCCACCAAAACAAACAAGACATTGAGTTGGTTGGGTATATCTTGGTATGTGATGGGAGTAATTATGTGAATTTTTTTATATAGAAAGTGAAAATAAAAGTTTTAAACTGCAAATCAGTCTATGTAGCCTGAGTCTCCGGAGAAAAAGCAATCACAAGGAGCACTAAAGATCATCTATGCTGTATAACTTAAGAATGACATAGGCAGTTTAATATATAGGTAGTCCTTGGTTAACGATCCCTCATTCAGTGACTGTTCAAAGTTATGACTCTGCTGAACAAGTGGTGTTTATGACTGGTCCTTAAAGTTCCAACCATTCCAGTACCCCCTTTGTTACGTTATCATAATCTGGATGTTTGGCAACCAGTGATGGTTGCAGCTTTCCACAATTACAAGAACGCAATTTGCGGGCCCTCCTGCACCCTCCAAGCCTCACTGCATTGCACCTTGCTTCTCTGGCCATTCATGCATCTTTCCCCACCCATCAGCAGCCACTTCCTGCTTGCCAGCCTGTTTGCAAGCCATCTAGGAATTGCAATTTCCTGCCAACTTTTACACTGACTGGTTATTAGAAGCCAGCAGGATTTTGTGACAAGGTGCTCATTTAAGGATCCATGATCCTGATTTAACAATGGCAACGGGGACTGCAGAGGTTGCCGTTACTAAGCAGTGCAGGCATAAATCACATTGTCTTTTACAAACACGTCATTTAGAGATGACATAATGCAAGGCCTATCTGTACTTGCAATAGTTTTTTCAATTCTTAGACATTTTAGAACAATGTCATCATAAAGCATGTGCATCCAACTAATATAATTGTGGGCATCAATAAATGCAAGCAAAGTGTTATATTTAGTAGAATTAATTTTGATCCATCTTAATATACTTTCACAATTTGAATAAAGAAATAGTCAAGGGAGAAATAGCAAGAATGACTTTAGGAACAGAAAAAAGTTTTAAAAATGCTAGCAATCAATGATGTTCACAAACACAATTTTGTGTCAATATTAAAACACTTTTGTATATCTACAATCATCTCATTAAAAGAAGGATAACATACCTATGCTGTTTGTAGAACTACACCACATAAGCAAGAATGCAGTACATAATATATTTATTGCACCGAACAACAAGATCTTCCATGACTGTAAATAAACAACAGTTGAAACAAATTTAATAAAGTGAGTTTTACTGGGGAAAAAACCCTATAATCTACAGATAAAATATTGAACATTCAGCTCAGGTTTCTGGCTATTGGAACCAGAGTTTTTTTTGCTAAGCGAGTTGTGCCCGATTTTACAACCTTTTTTGCCACAGTTAACTGAATCACTACAGTTTAGTGAATCTAGCTTTCCCCATTGACATGGATTGTTGGAAGTCTGCTAGGAAGGTCATAATTGGAAATCACGTCACCTTAGGACACTGCAACTATGGTAAATACATGCCAGTTGCCAAGCACCCAAATTTTGATCTTGTGACCGTGTGGATGCTGAGATGGTTGTAAATGTGAGGACTGGTCGTAAGTCACTTTTCTTACTGTTGTTACAGCTTCTAACATTCATTTAATGAATGAGTCAAGGACTATCTGTACAACTAAGTTCAACAGCTTTTTCTCTTCAGCATTAGAATACTATTTGCTAATCAAACTCAATTAAAAAAATGAATACATGTTGACAGCTGCACTATTAACAAGGAAAAGTAAAAAAGACCCAGACTTAGATAAATTAAAAGATATAACAAATAGAAAAACTAAATCTCAGATATTCACAACTAATAAAGAAAATACTGACTGGAACATTTTCCTCATTTTTTATTTGTCAGGCTGACATTCTACTTCTCTCTCTTTTTTTAAAGATACTTTATTGAGTTTATTATACATACAAATCATCATATTTCTGCTAATATCAGATATGCGGACATTCTACTTCTCATCAGCATATGACATTCAACAGGGCTAAAAGAAATAACTATAAAATATTATGTAACACAATGAAAACTAAATTAAATTCTATTAGAAAATTCCAGAAAATAATAAGAAAATCTCAATATGCTTCCATCAGCCAAAAACGACTTCCATGCGGTTTGTTTATAAATATTAAGCATTTTTCTATCCTACAATATTGCTCAATAATAACAGTATGTTAGATGCATCTCATAACATAGAAGTTACATTTATTATGCAATTTACAAGAATAAAAAAAAGTTTAACAGGAACAAAGGAACAAATATAAGGAAAGTATAGGAGAGCAACTGGAACATGAAATAGGTTAAAAGTGATTGAGGAACAAATCAGAGTCACTGATTATTTATACATGTTTAAAACTCTTTAAAAAATAAGCATCTATATATTAAAATACTTTCTTGCCAGTAAATGAAAACACTTACCCTTCGATCAGCAGCTACAGTTCTAAATTCCTGTGTTAACTTGCCCAGAAGAGACCGCTGTGATTTGCGGAACAAATATATTGTTCCCTACAAACAAGATAGCAATAATTATTTACTAAATTTTCTACTTTTTTTCTAACATTCCAAATCATGAACTTGATTCTACATGCAATCTATCACAATAAACATTATCTCCATCTAGCTAACATTTAAAAAGTAACAAAACACTCACTGAAGGTAAATCCACTAATATATACAGTCTATATAAAATGTGTACCTTTCCCCTGTTAAAATGCCAGTTTTTGAGATGTAAAAAAAAAGGCCAAGATAAATCACTTCAGAATGTTTCACCTTTAATGTAAACATATATGCCCTACAATTCAATTGAAAAACAAACTGAAATCTTTTAGGAGGAAAATAATAATAAATATTAGAATAATGTGGCTGCATAACTGTGCATACCTTCTTGTAAGTAGGGATATGGTTGTGTTCAGAATTAACCAATCACATTCAAACTGATGGTAAATAGTAGTCAGTACATACCTGCCATCAATTAAAGTGACTTTGAACAAGCCCATATAAAATTCAGCACTGCTAGTAGGATTTTTCTGCTATTTACTCAGTTGCCTCTTACAGTAAAAGCTTTGGTCTGTAAAGAGCTTACAAAGTATAAAGGGATCTCTCATTTCAGAGGAAAGGTATAAATTTTTTCCCCAAAGCATTGAATATACCATCAAACACAATAAAGACAGCAGTGGTGGGTTTCAAATTTTTTTACTGCAGATTCTGTGGGTGTGGTTTGGTGGGCATGGCAGGGGAAGGATACTGTAAAATCTCCATTCCCACCCCACTCCAGGGGAAGGTTATTGCAAAATCCCCATTTCCTCCCAATCAGCTGGGACTCGGAAGGCAGAGAATAGATGGGGGCGGGGCCAGTCAGAGGTGGTATTTACTGGTTCTCCAGAACTGGTCAAAACCTGCTGAAACCCACCTCTGGAAGACAGTCATTAACAAGTAGAAAAAATATGGCACAACAGTGACATTACCAAGAATTGGAGATACCTCCAAAATTGATGAAAAAAACAAGAAAACTGGTCTGAGAGACTGCCAAGAGGCCTGCAGCAACATTAAAAGAGTTGCAGGAATTTCTGACAAGTACTGGTTCTATACTACATGTGACAATAACCTCCTGTGTTTTTCCTATATCTGAGATGTGGGATAGGATGGCAAGGTGGAAGCCTTTTCTTACAAAGAAAAACATCCAAGCCCGGCTACATTTTCCAAAAATCTACATCAAGTCTAACAAAAACATGAAGAAAAAATATTTTATGGACTGATGTTGACAAGATCAGTGTTGAACTTTTTGGCCATAATTCCAAAAAGTCTGTTTGGTAGAAAAACAACACTACACATCACCAAAAGTATACCACACCTACATTGAAGCATGATGATGGCAGCATTATAATTTAGGGTTGCTTTTCTTCAACTGGAACAGGGCCTTTAATCAAAATTATGAACAGTTCCAAATATTAGTGTTGGCACAAAACTTTCAGGCCTCTGCTAAATTGCTGAAGATGAAGAGGCATTTCAACTTTCAACATAACAACCAAAAGAATACCTCCAAAAGAAAGGCTTCATCAAAAGAAGATCAAAGTTTTGAAATGGCCCAGCCAGAGCCCAGATCTAAATCCAATTTAAAATCTGTGGGATGACCTGAAGAGGGCTGTGCACCCTGCAATCTGACAGATTTGGAGTGCTTTTGCAAGGAAGAGTGGGCAAAGTTTCCCAAGGACAGATGTGCCAGGCTTGATAGGCTCCTACCCCAAAAGACTGAATGCTGTCATAAAATCAAAAGAAGCTTCAATGAAGTATTAGTTTAAGGTGTGCATCTTTATGTAACCACATTATTATAATTTTTTATCCCCCCCAAAAGATTTTTCAATTGAATTGGACACTTACATGTCACACTAAAGATGGGAAAAAAATCTGAAGTGATTTATATTGGTCTAATTTTATACCTCAAAAACCTGGCATTTTAACAGACTTTCCATATCCACTGTATTGCTAGCTAGCTTTAAAATATTCATTCACTGCATTTTTACCCTACTGATTAAGAACCTCAAGAGTCTTAGGCGGCTTTATGATCACCATAGCATTTCTTAGGTTGAGAGCAGACATCCTATGGGTACTTTTAGGATTTTTATGGCTTTAAAATGATCTGAACCCAGACCACACAGCAAACCAATTGTTTGCTCCAAACTCTTGAACAGGTGGCCATTTATTCATTAGTAAATTACTTTTGCTGTTCCATAGAAGGATATTTTACAGTGTAAAAGCCTAAAGGAAGCAAGTAAATCTTTTTCTTGATACGTGACAATTATTTATAACTACTTATTGATCAAATTCCTAATTAAAAACACTTCCAGGCTATCTAGTTCGATGAGCCTACCCATCCCTCCAGCCACTGCACCACACCTCCTCTCAGGGGAAACCCCACACAACGGATTCAGTGGGCTGCAATCCAGCTACATTTCCCCCTTTAACATGAAACGGGACTCCCAGTAAAGCAGAAATTAAAAAACTGCCTTCTAAACACACTTGGAGCTTTCTGCGCAGAAAGGCTTGGAATCTTCCCTTTGGAAAGCTATTCTCCAGCCTTGACAGCCACCTTTCCCTGCTGCAGGGAAGTCGCCTCCTTCTGAACTGGGAAGCAGGTCAACGTCCCACTCCTAGCATCCTCTCACGGTGGCACCACGTTTGACCCCGACTCGCCACGCACCCTTCCAGGCCCACAACCGCCCCCCCCCCTCCACTCCCCAAGATGGGAACTCACCATATTGCGGAACGAGCGGCTCCCAACGGGGCCGGAAAAGGCGGGCGCCTCCTGTCACCAAAGAAAGGAGTAGGAGTTGAATTAGCTGACGTGTAATTGGCCGATCCCGGAACTAAACAGGAAGTGACGCGACCTCGTTCCGCCTTCGGCTCCCCGCTCGGACCCAATCGAGGCAGAGAATAAAGTTCGCCTGTGCCGGTGTGTTGTTGCCTTGGAAAAGTGCACGCGGTAGCTATGGATGAAGTTTACATGGGATCATTTCTCGATGGGGGCAAACTCGTTATTTCGGGATACGGTCCGATAACAGTGTTAAGAATGCCTTGTAGCAACGGTGGAACTGCAATTAGAAATATTAGAGCGGTGGGCACGATTGGCATCTAAGTCAGAGATGGGGAACTGTGGCCCCTTTTATGGCTGGCTCAGGAATTCTGGGAGTTGAAGTCCACAAGTCATAAAAAGGACCCTAGTTCCCCACCCCCTGATCCAGTGTTTCTCAACCTTGGAAGCTTGAAGATGAGTGGACTTCAACTCCCAGAATCCCCCAGCCATCCCCCAGTGCTGGCTGGGGGACTCTGGGAGTTGAAGTCCACCCATCTTCAAGCTACCAAGGTTGAGAAACACTGCCCTGATTGAAGTACTCTTTCAGAATTCCTCGCACAACCCAGCACGCTCCATAAATGTTGGACTTCAAGTCCTGTAATTTCCAACTAGTAGTTCCCTGGGAATTCTAAGGAACTGTATGTAGTTCAGCAGAATTGGAGGACACCAATGGAGGAGGAATCAACTTTTCTTCCCGTTAAATGCACGCTGCAGTCTGTTACAGATCTGGCTAAGAAGCTGCAGTTAAAACTAATCATAAAATGCAAGGTGAAAATGACTGTTTTTGTGTCCAAGTCACAAACCAGTTGAACGTATCTTAATCTAGCATGCTGGAATAACATCAAGCATGCAACCTGGAAGTAAGGAGTTTTCCAACCGTGAGGATGATTGATCAATGGAACAGTATACTTCCTGGAGTTTTTCCAAGAAAACACCACACCACCATTTGTTCGGTATGGTATAAAGACTTCTGCTTTGAGTAGAAGGTTGGACTAGATTTCCAAGGTCCCTTTCAGCCCTGTAATTCAGTATCAGGTGAGATTGTGCATCACTTTAATAAAAGATAGACTTGAATGACTTCTGATTAATAGTTCTAGGAACCCTTTGAATGAAAACCTCTCTATTTTGCAAGTATTCAAGACACGTTTTAAAGCATACTGTTTCAGCTTTGATTTGTATAAACGGACTGAAAATACTGTTTGTGCATGATACCAATGTAATCTGTCCTTCAATAGGGTTTACTTTTTAACAGCTGGTTTTCCTAGTTCTTAAAAGCAGGAAAGTTTACTTTTCTTTTTATGTAGTATTCTCTGATGCTATCCAAATAAGAGTGCCCAACCATCACTAGAAAGCAATTAAAAACAGCTTTTTCCAAAAGCTTTTTATTCACATTTTAACTCTAGTATAAATGTCTTAGTTTTTTTTACTTTAGTTACAGAACTAGTGACTAATATTACATGCCCCAAGTAATAGCCATGCAAAATTGTATTACTGTGAAAGCTGTCTTGTGGCATAGTCTATAGGATAATTAAGATACCCAGGTAGAAGTATGTTATATTTCATATGTTTTGAGTGCAATAAAAAAAAGAATGTAACCAACATCTCACAATCCATTTTAACATACTTCAAAAATATTGAATAGTCAAATTACTGTTTCCATATTTTTATTTAGAAAATAACAGAGGAAATTGTCTGTTTCAACACAGTAAATTAGAATTTAAATAGTTAGATTTCTAGTCTTATTTCAGAGATAGCAAATGGAAATATCCCACAACAGTCATTATTTTATGAGAAATATTAACAGCAAAAAGTAATACTGTAGGCAAGAGATTTGCAAGTCATGAGTCAGGAACTCAACATGGAATAAAACTGAGTATTAAGACAAACTGCAACAAATAAGTTTGTCAATCTAATTTTACATGAACATTTTTCATATTTATACACATTTTCCTAATAATATTTCATATTGTGATACCTAATTTCAACAGCTAGAATGATAACTTTCTCAAAATGAGTTCAAAGTTGTCTCTTCATAGCTGAAAATCTGTTCAATAAAAAATCCTAATTTTAGTAGCACCTTTGATTTAAAATAACTTATTTACATGTCAAGTTTTTATTAAATGAGATAACTAATTGAGAAGAATATTCTTTACAGAAAGGTAACAGATGCCTGTTAAGACTTTCAGGAACTTGTATGTATGGATAGAAGTGCTTTTCTCTGTTTTTCCCCATGTAAATAGCATAAAGCCTTTTTTAGAAAAATTTTGAAAACAAAATTTTAAATTGTCTAGGATGTCTGCTCACTGGACATCCAAGATGTGTTACCGAAGAGCCCAGATGATACAGTAAACAAACATCAGTTAAAAATCCAACTGCTATGGGGTAGATTATGGTGGTTGCTTGATAACTGAAAACAGACATGGTAACAATTTATGGTACTCATTGAACAAATAAATCCTGCATCCATTTTGGAATGAATCTGGAGCCTTCATCAGGTTCTCATTAATGCTAGCACATTAAAAAAACTGGAGGAGCCTAGTACACTATTTTCTAGAAAATTAGAAGTATTATTAAAATGGTATGAGACAAATAACTATGTTTCTCGCACATATTTCTATTAAAGAGAATTGAAATAAGGCCATGATTACAATCATTGCTCAATTATGGCTTGAATGAAAATGTATTAAGTGTTATCTTTATTTCAAAGCAACATTTACTGCATAAAAGCAAACAGTCTGTAGTATCCCACCATATTTCAAAATTTGCTAAATACTTATACATAACTGAGATTTCAGATGTCCCCCCCCCAAAAAAAATGCTTAATAAGAAAGGTAGCACTGCCTTTATCAAATATAATATACATAAAGCTAAAAATTCAAGCATTTGAATTCAAAATTCAAGCATTTGAATTCAAAATTCAACCATCTGAATTCTCATGAAGTAAGTGATAATACAGAGAATACACTAGGATCTCTAGAATCTGTTTAAGCAAGCATCTGAAATACTCCTAACACTTGCTTAAAAAGAAATTAAGCCAATTGGCTTGGCAGTTTTAATTCTGTTTTTATATATCTAAATCACCTAGTAATACTGATTCAAATAGCATAAAATATTTCTTGCCTGAGTAAATTTTTGCTTTAATTAATCAGACTCTGATTGCAAGCATAATTCAGAAATTAAATTAAAATAAGGCAGATTATTGCAGTCTTTACTTAAAGCCTTGGATGAGAAGTTAAACATTTTCAAAGAAAAAAAAAAGTCCAGTTGCCTTTTCAAAAAGGCACCTTTGGGACAACCATGACCTGGATGATTGAGAATCTCTATAGACAATAATTTTGATTATTAGGTTTTTGAAGTCTGATGTATTTGTAGATTTAACATGACAATTCTGACCATTCTAATTGAGACTTCAGGCAACCATTTAGTACATTAGGGAAAAATGTTCAATGTCCTTGGATTAGATTATCCAATTTTAGAATAAAGGGTCACATGATCAGGAAGCTTTAGACAAGTATACCGTAAATTGTTCAAGGATTAAAACTAATACAATTTTAAATAAGACTGTATAATCACTTTATTGTATACTGTACCAGTATGAAGAGCTGAAATGTACAGCAGGAGTAGCTAGTGTCATCAGTCTTTCGGAAACGTTCTTTTACTGTGTAACAAACATCTTTACCATTTGCCTTTAGCAAGAGTGTTAATACTATGCAATATTTCTGTATTCAGATGCATCAATATGGTCTTGAAATTATTTCAAAGATAAAACAGGAAAAGTGGCTTTAAATTTATTCCATAATAGATACATCTTACAAATATTTGTTGAAGTTGGAGACATGCATCTGTACATACCCACAAACACACTTTACGTGTAAGCAAATAAAATCGGAGGAAAAGAATATTAAAGGGTATCCACAATAGTATGAAATCTAACCTTTCCAAATTCTCAAAGATAAATCACAATTAATCCGTTTCAGATATTAAAATACTTGCCCTGTTCAATCAAACTGTAAGAGCCAAGCAACATAGTTTTATTGTATTTTAAATAAAACTGTGATAGTTTAATAACTCATATAAAGATTTAGTAACAGCTGTTAATAGAACAATATATTAATTTTTGATTTGCCTTTGCACATAAGGCATAATTTCTTCTATAAGATAGCAACTGAAGAAATCTCTAGAAATGTGAAAACATTATTTTAAGACTAGGAGTATTGTTGATTTGCAAATAGTATGTATTGACAAATAAAATTTAAATAAAGTTCATGAAATCCTGCTTCAAGTTCAAAAGTAGCTTTCGAAACCAATAACATTTTAATAGAAATGTTACTCTTCTGTCCCTGTTTTTCTATCCTTTTGCACAACTACTAAATTTTAAAAAATGAATTAGTCTTTATTAATTTATCTACTTCATACCCTTTCTATTATAGCAAACATACAATTGAATAAATTATTCATTTTGTAAACACCAATCATATTAGACAGAGAAGTAAATCCATCTGTTCCTTTAATAATAAAAGCCCATTATATTACAAGTAATTTAATAAAAAAATTTAAAAATGGTTGTGTGATATAAACTGAAACATATGGTAGATATAAAAGACCAATTTAACAATTACAGCTATGATCACTTGCATATCTTAGAAAATCACCAGAATGGAAAATTCTGGCTTTTGGGCATTGTGGTCACAAAAACTAGCACTGAAGAGAAACTCTGTTGATTTAAATTAATACTATTTCATACTTTGACTGATACAAAAACAAGATCCTGCTATGGATATTTATAAATGCACTGGAAATCTCCTGCAGGAAAAAAAAACTTTTAAGCCATTTGGTTTACCAATTTGTTGTACTAATATATTGACTGTGGGACTTCACAAAGAGAAAGAACAGACTATGTAGATGCTTTGTATTGTGGAGTTTTCAAAACAATATTCTTATGCATATGGGTTTATTTTTAATTTGGCACATTATCAATACACAAGAAACTGAAAGCAAGGCTTAGTGATTAAGAAAAACACAATAAAAGTAAATATCATGAGCAACGTTTAGAAAATACAAAAAAAGTACACAAAGTACATTTTTCCTATCATTCATTGGTAGAATTCTCTTCCCCATTTTACTGTGCTCTCATAGTTTGTTGGGTATAAATCCTGGTATTAAAGTTTAGGGCGCTCGTCATCAACTATTACAAATCAGTCTTGCCTTTAAGTGCAGATACAGCTGATGTCTTGTAAACATTCAGCATTAGTTTGAATCAGCTGTCCCTTGCTGACAACAATCTCCCTTCTTTGCTAAAGTTGTTGATCAAACTGTAGTGTCTCCAAAGGCTTTGTTCCAGCGAATGTAAGCTTCTAGGGTTTGAGGGCTAAGACTGCATTTTATTTTCTTCAAAGATTCATTGAAATCTGACAGCCGAATATTCCTCATCTAAAAGGAAAGAAAAAACATAATTGAGTATCACATATTCAGAGATTTCTCCCCGTGCGTGTGTTCAGTTAGCCATGTTCCCAGGAAGTTTTGTTGATTAGAAAGATTTGGTGTTATAAAAATGGCTAGTTATATATTAATGTGTAAAAGCAAAAAGTTGAGGTTGAAATGTGTTTATCTTGTACTGTGCTAGGAAGAGTTGGAAGTCAGTGCTCCCTTTTTTTTCTTTTTCTCTTCTCCCTTGTATTTCACACACTCTTTTCCCCGTTCCCTTTCTCTCCTTTAATTTCCTATTTTCTTTTCTTTTGTATTTTTTAGAATAAAAATAAAATTGATAAAACAGTATCACATATTATTGGGTTTAAAACTTGTTTTCTAAAACAAGTTTTCTTTATTAACATGGGACTATCAGCATTGAGAAGCAGACCAAAAGTAATTCAACTTGGATAAGTATTACTACGTTGGTTCCACTAGATGGCACTAAAGTACGTGAATCAATTTCAGCAAATCATTTCAGATCATCCCCCCCAATTCTAGTCTGCTAAAATGACTTAAAATACGAAGTGCTTAAGGCAACAACATACTCTGATCTCTCTGCTCCCTATTTCAGTCTCAGTCTGTGCATATGTCATGTCTCTGGAAATTTAGAGGACAGAGAATCTACTAACAGGGTGCCATAATAGGAAAGGGAGAAGTTTCAACACTGAGCTGGAGAAACAGAACTTTCCAGAGCATACTAAAGGTTGCAGGTTGGAATAGAAAAATCTATGTTGTACTCATGGAATGGTAATTTTTACACTACAGTGCTATATAAGTGTCTATACATCTAGCCTTTTTTCTGAAATGTTGCTTATTTTTTAGTTGCATTTGTGTTCTCAAATATAAAATTATGGTTAGTAATTATCTACTGGTACTTAGAGGAATTATTTCGATGACATATTTTGGGGTATTTAATTGCTTTTTAGTAGTATTGGATTTTTTTAATATTATATAGACCAACTTGACAACTTAGTACTTTTGTAAATTAAATGCAGGTGTTCTACGCTCAAAAAAGAGTATCCAAATAATTCATTTCATTTTGAATTTTCAGTTGCGCTCTGAAAACAATAAAAATACAAAATTGTAAAAATGATTGAATTATTGAAGTTAGCAAAGCACATACCTCACTAGCAGACATGTTCTTCACCTGCTCAGGTTTTAATTCTGTAAATTAAAAGAAACATAATTAATTAGTTTCAAATCAATATATCCTATCAGAATACTTAATATTTGAAGCAAACCAACTCTGAATTCTGGCAATAAAGCTGATTTAAACCAGATGTTTTAAGTTCATGTTTCTTCATCTTGAAGATCATAAGGCTCTAGGCAGGTCATGGTCACATGACCATGGGACTGCTGCAACAATTGTTAGTGGGAACTGGTCACAAGTCACATTTTTCAGTGCCGTTGTAACTTCAAATGGTCACTAAACAAATGGTTGTAAGTTGAGAACTATCTGTATTAGGCTTTCAAAGATTTGAGGAGCTTTTACAAGTTGAAGAAGGAACTTACTTCCCAAAACTTTCCATTCTCACTACCATTTAAAAAAAAACCCATAACAAGAAAAAAAGTTAAATCTTTTATTATTTTCAAATTCTGATACATTGCTATAGACTCCAAAGAGGACTGTTGTTAATAGATAATTAATAGATAATTATCTATTATGTTTATTATCTGTTGATAATAGATATTTGCTAATATTATCTATTATAAAACAAAAAGAAAATATTTCAACTATTTTAGATTTAAGAATCTGAAACACTAAATTTGTTTAAGCTTGTACTTTGTCTTTTTATACTCGATCTTTTTATCATTTAGTTACTGTAGCTTTTTAGACTTCACTTTGTTATTTCTTTTACATTACTGTCACATTAATTGCCCCAGCTCCTACCCAACTAGAAATTCAAAAAGATACAAATATGAATAGATAAATAGGTACCACTTCTCACCACTATGGTGGGAAGGTAACAGTCTTCCGGGTGTCTCAGTGTATAGACATGCTTGCCATATGACCATGGAAAGTGTCTTCGGACAATGCTGGCTCCCTCGATTAAGAAACAGAGATAAACATCATCCCTAAAGTCGAATATGACTGGAAAGGGGAAACCTTTACCCTTTTTTTCATTAGGTTTCAATGTTTAGTTTGTTTATGTTTTACTGTTATCCTGTCCTTATTGGAATGGTTGCAAATTCTGTTATATATTGTCTCGGGGCTAAACTACATTCCTAATGAACACTCTGTGTGTGTGTGTGTGTGTGTGTGTGTGTGTGTGTGTGTGTGTGTGTGTGTACATCTATGTATATATGTATACATGTATCTAATTTACAAAGTATCGGTATAACCAATATTAGCTAGTTAATTCTAATTATTGAAATTATTTTAAAATGCTACTAGCTATAGCAAGGACTTGAGCAAACTAAACTATTTCTTTAGATCTTAGCTTAACCAAAGACACATATTTGAGCACTTTTTAGAGCCACCTTACAGATGCATTTAATTCAAAGCTAAAATCGTGCTTACCTCGTATAGGGCCCAACGCTGCATCTTTTGCCAATGCTGTTAAGTCGCTACCTGAATATCCATCTGTCATTCTTTAAAAAAAGAACACAATTTCAAAAATGTATATTCTCTACAGAAAACTAACAAAGTGTACGTTACATTCTTTATTATAAAGCAGTACAATACAAATGAGTAAATTAGAGTTTGTAAATTTTGGATAAAATAATTAGGTCCATGGTTCAGAAAGACTTCAATATTTAATGCTTTAATATTAATGATATTAAATTGTAGTCTTATCATTTAAGATGTCAGCATACTATATTTGATGAGAGATGAAGTGTTGATATCTTTTCTTTATAAACAGTGAGGAAGAGAAACGTGACTATGCCATTACTCAGAGCCATTATATTTAGCATTTCTTTTTATAAGCAACAGCTGCAAATATCACTAGACACAGTCCACCTAGCTTTAGCAGTAAGTTAGAATTTACTCACCTAGCTAACTGTGCCAATTCCTTTTGGGTTAATGGATTTCCTTGTTTGCTCAAGAGATTTTTTAGTAAAAGCAGTCGAGTCTGCAAAATATAACATTCTCTATTTGCAATCTCATCTTTGTTTAAATAATCAAGCAAAGGCACTATACATCTGAAAATTGTGCAGAATGATTTTCACTTTGCAAAGGCAACACAGAGGATTAAGTTTGAAATCATATGGGGTAGAAGTGAAGCTATATTTTAAAAATATCTGTATGCTTCTTTGTCTTGCTATTATACAAATATTAGCAAAATACTAATGGCTTATTAGAAACACAGCAAACTGCAAGAGTTCAGCATTCTTCTATTCAATCTATAATACCAGTTTTCTTTCGCATAAAAGTGAAAGCTTAGATTTCCAGATAAATTAAAAACAAGTAAACTTGAAGCAGAAAGATGAATTCTCTTCATGTAATCCCTTTACAAATAAGGCATACTCATAACTGAGTCTGTAAGGAGAAGGGCGGTATATAAACCTAATCTAATAATAAATAAACTGATATAGTGACAATTAAACTTCCATCCACATTTAGGCTAATTCTGATGTTAATGGCAATTTATTCTTCAGCTATAATCTAGATTCAAATTGTCACTACTTCATAGAAAAATAATCAAAAAGTTAAAGAAAATTTAGAGTAGGGAAATGAGCAAAGGGAATAATTGACAAAGGAAATAATTAAAAAGAAGGAAAAGAAAAGGAAAAGAGTATCACTACAGAAATCCTAGTAGACCTTGTGATAGAAGAATCCATCCTATAATTAAACATGAACAAACCAATTTTTGTATTATTGCATCCAAGAATTGAATAGGAGACATTCTTTCTTTAAAATATCGCCATAATCTACATACCTCTTCATTGGGCAATGATACATATACTCTTTTGGTGAATCGTCTGAAAAAGAAATAGAAAGTAGCAGATATAATAAAAAATATTGAAAATATAATAAAGTTTTCAAACAAGGATTGTAGTTAGCAAAAATGATTTTTTAACTCTAAAATATAAAATTGGCTCTATGTTTATTGTTAGCAATTAATATTAGAATTTCAAGATCACACTTTATCAGCCCAGCTGGCTTTGAGAAGTGGGAATTATAGAAGAGATTATTATGAGGAAGAAAGATACACTGGGCTTGAGAAAGTGGAATACAGGCAAAGAAAGAAAAGGGGGAAATGAAAAAAACAGGAAACAAATAGAAATTGAAAAATCTCAATTTAACATCAAAGCAGCTGCACTTTTCACTTAATTTTACTTATTTTGTAGGTCTAAGTTCCAATTCTGTATGAATGTGCCAATTTAATTTGCTAACTTAATTATTTTTATTATTTATTTTTAAATAAATTAATAATTGTATAAAAATGACATCTTACTAAACTTCTACTTAAAATATACAAGTCAGAGTGGCTTTACTGATTAGAATTTAACAGTGAAAAAAGAGATGACATGAACAATGGAAGGAAGAAGGAATCACAAGTGCATTAATAAAATTTAAATTCAGGCCCAATGCATTTTAGAAAATGTGTTGCTTTTTCAAGTGTGCCATAAAAACAGAAACAATGCAAAAATAGATACCAGAATAACTTTCAATACATACAGGTACGACCAGTCGCTTAGCAACCATCCAAAGTTACAACAGACTCTCCCCAAAATCTTACCTCTGACCTGGATTTGAAGTTCCAACAGCTGGTGCCCCCCCCTCCCCCAAAATATCACATTATTGCATTTTGGCACTTGGCAACTAGTACGTTTCTACAGTATCCTTGAAAAAGCAATAAATATTCCAAAATATATAGGAAAACTAAATTTTCCTGGTAGTTGGATTTCTTCCCTCTATGAAGACTAGAATTTGGTCAATTATTTTGAAATAATTGATATAATAAGAAAAATCTGAGAACTATGTGTTGAAACACAATGGCCAGAAAGATCTCTCCATTTTCAGTGAATAGAAGTGTATATTTCATTTTTAATGTATTCAACCTGTCTTCAGTAACAAACTGAAGATAAACTGTTGATTTGTATCAAAAATATAATTACAAAATATTTCCAACAATTCATTCCAATAATATTTCCAGTAAATATATCATTGAGGAAAATATTTATTGTTCATTTTTTTTTCATTTTTTACCAAAATAAATATACTCTTTTCACATGGCGTATCAAATTAGTGTTCAAGAATAGCATAAAAGCTAAATTTACATTATATATTCCTAATTAATTATGCATGAGTTAAAATACCTGAGTACAGCATCATCAAGCTCCTGTGGCCTATTAGTTGCTCCCATTACTAAAATGCGATCTTCTCCTGAAGACTGTACCTTTTTTTCCCAGAAAGCAAATTCAGATAGAATCAGAAAAGAAAACATCACACTATATTAAAATATATATTCTTGTAACTGGGAACAAACTCTTTGCACAATACCATATAGTGTTAATGCAGAAACCATTATTATTTTGAGGAATTTAATGACATATTATAATTATATCCTTATTATTAGGAAAAGTCTAGAAGTTTTTATTTCTTGTTTACTGAAGAAAGGAGAAAGGGGGACGGGAATCTTCAGGTAGCCTCAAAGCTTTTCATACACTGAGAGCCATATGCCACCAAATCAAGGGGAGGTCTTGCAGTCTCCTGAGAAATAACAGTCATGATGTTAAGTCTTGATAAAAACCTTGGGGTTTGTCATGGTTGACTCGCTAAGCAACCTGCTCGCAACCAGATAACAGTAACAGGAGTAGGGAGGGAATGTAAGTGTGACGCCTGAAAGCATGAGACAGACTAAAACTCCAACTGGGAATGCAAGTGCAACTGCTTGGTGGACAATGGGAGGTCCAGGGAGGGAAAAGAAAAGTTTTCCTGTAATGTTTGCGCGTGAAAACATGAGAACTGGCTTATCTACTTCTGTTCCCATATGGTTTTTCGGTAAAGTTATACCCTTGGAGAAAAAATGTCCCAAGAGATTCCTTTGCTGTTTACTGCAATCGGACTGTTGACAGGAATGTTGTTTGTTGTGAGCCTCTGCATTAAACCTAGCATTGGGTACTGAGGAAACTAGCCACCCTTGTGGTATTTCTGCTCTTGTTATTAAGGAGCTCCTGGCAACTTGTAAAAGACTGGGGTATTATCTTGTTTGTTATGTATGCTTTTGACTCTGCTTGAGATAACAATAAAGCTTAAAGTCATTTTATTCACTAGTGTATATACTGCCTCTAGATCCAAAAGAATCAATTGTCTGGGCGCCTGATCACTGCCCTGACACTTGGCAAAACACACCACTTTGCTCTCATGTATAAATACTGTATTTCACTGTATAGTACATTATAAACACAAATAATTTCATTGGGTTTGGTGGTCTTGAAGCTAACAGCAAGCACACTGAAAAATACTTGAAGCTGAGCAAAAAGTGGGGGGGGGGCAAGCAACAGTAACTGTTCATCTTTTACTAGAAAAATCTCTACTATTTTGTTTTTTTAAACAAATCAATAATAGAAAGTTTAAACTTTAGAGTTAAAAAATGCTATATAACTGCCACTAACACCCAGCACTGTATTATTGTTCAACAATTAATACTTACGCCATCAAACTCTATTAAGAATTCTGTTTTTAAACGTCGGCTAGCATCATGTTCACCTTCTCTTCTTTCACATAATAAACTATCCACTTCATCTAAAATGTAAAGATAAGATAACTATTGTCATTTTTTTACTGTGAACACACTGTCATACATTAAAAATGAAACACTGTTGCCTGTTCAAAAGAAAGTATATATCTACCCTTACTCATACATTATACACATATGTATACATGCTAGATAGATAGATAGATAGATGATAGATAGATAGATAGATAGATAGATAGATAGATAGATAGATAGATAGATCTACACTCATGCATATATACATATATATTAATCACTGTCCATTCTGAATACATAGTAGAAAATATACAATCAATATTAAATGTATACTTTAATACAGTGTAAAATTGTTTATATAATGCAACACTATATTCTAAATAGCATATATTTCTCAAGAGCTCTTAAGTAAGTTATCAACATTTTTAGGAATGACAAGAATTAAAATTTCTGGTCCAGGTTATTAATATACTATCTGCAAAGCACGTAGCCAAATATGGCTTATCTTAAAAATCTAAGCAAAGCAGATCTAGTTAGTACCTGACTAGGAGACCCAATAGGAAATCTTAGGATAGGAGACTAGACCAAGAAGTTTAGAAAAAAAGAGAAGGTAATGGGAATCCATTTCCATACATTGGTTAAGAAAGTTAACAAGTACCTGTCAAGGTCATTGACTGGGGAAAATTTTGCTTTTTTTAAAAAAAAGAAAAAATTCCTTTTCTCCAGTAGGGATTATCAGTACTTGTTATAACTGATATAAAATAAATTTAAAACTGTGGTTTAAGAACGTATTATTTCTGCAATACAATTCAATCTAATAAAATGGATAATGAATAATATGTTATTTTCAGTTAAAAGACTATTTTAGAAGGTTTATGCTTTAAATTTAAATCAAAATTTTGGCTAGTCAGATACATGAAATTTTACCAATAAAAATGATAGAAGGCTGAAGTTCTCTAGCTACTGCGAAAAGTGCACGGACTAGTTTCTCTCCTTCACCAACCTAAGGAAAAAAAACAAAGAAGGTACCTATTTCAAATTGATTGAATCATATGCTTCACAACTGGCATATTATCAGTGGATACTAAAACACGACTAACTTTATCTATTCTATAACTGTAACATTAAATCTGTGTTACAATTTTTACTATACTATAATTAAATTAATTTTTAAAAGTTCATCGAAGTTTTCATCTCTATCTCCCTCTAAAAGCCAGGCACACATAAAAAGATCCCCCTGCCCCCGCAAGCTATCCCAAAGAATGTGGAATGGAAAAGGTTTTAAAAGGAAATGGGTTTTTACAAAATGAATATATACTTATTACTCCAAGCTAATAACAAAGGAAAAAAAAGCTTTTTTTGCTTCTGTCTTGAAAGAAACACTAAACTGAAATGTTAACATAACACATGTAAAATCTGTTGCTGCCAATTAATGCAGATATGTCTTTCTAAGATCTTTTATATTACAGCTTTGAAGTTTTATGTATTCCAGTGGAATAAAATTAGATACGGATATAGATGCAAAATTAGAATAGTTTAGAAACAGATAAACATTATTTCCAATGTACTAGAATCTGGTGAAAATACGGTTCCATTTATTATTTTTTTCAAATCTTCCTAAAATGACTCGTCACAGCCATAATATAATATTGCTACTCACATATTTTGATGTCAGACTTGCAGCACTTATGTTAAAGAAGGTTGAATTTGATTCTGCAGCCACTGCTTTGGCCTATATTTAAAAAAAATATTGGTTTAAGGCTGCAACATAATACCAAGCATATAGCATCTTTCAGCAATGTAATTATCCTTATTACTAAGAGTTCTGCTGAATTGGACACATATGTGCCCAGTAAATTACTATATATGTTATTTCAATCTATTAGCACTTTAGCAACGTATGTTATACTTTTAAATGTTTGCTTATTTCAGATTTTACTTTTTCTTGTAAGATACTGTGAAATTCTGACCATTCTTCTAACTGGAGTACCCAAGACCCAGCATGAAACTACTCTGTTATCTCAAAATGATAGGAAAGAATATTTATTGGGTACACATATAAAATATAATGTTCAAACACTGTTCCATAAGTAATATGCCAAAGCACAGACAGTATTTTCTGGCTAAAGGGAAGGGCAGAACAACTGAAATGAATGAGCTGGGACTACAAATGGCATTTATTTTTCTGAATTAAGGGATGAAACTTTGAGGATTTTGAAAGAAAGAAATTATCTTAAGCCTCACATGTTTGTTTCCTGTCTTAAAATGACAGAAAAACACACTGCCAATTTTTAGCAAATATAATCAGATTTAGAAGAGGTACTAGGGGAACAAAAGAGGAGATTGCCTGCCCATGTGATAGAAGAAAGCAGCTCTCTTACCAGCATCGTCTTCCCATTTCCTGGTGGGCCAAACAACAACAATCCTCGTGCAGGAGCCCTAAGTCCTGTAAACAACTACAAGATTGATTGAATTACATTTTGGTTCATGGCATAATCAGAACTCTTCATCCTAGAAATTAGTAATTTTATAACAGAGAGAAAACATTATTACTGTGTTTTGCAGTAGATATGAAAAACACTGATCATCCTGATCACTGAATATTTTGTCATTGAACTCTATTTTTTTGTACTTGATGCTACGTCAGGATAAGAGTCTAGGAAAAATAGGTCAAAAAAGACCACTAAAAAAATCAAATAATATAAAATAAAATTGTGAAACTAATGCTTAAATTACTAAATTTAAGATATATTATTTGGAATTCAGTAAGCTATAAGTGCTGTAGGAACAATACACTTTCTAGAATGGAATTAATTTATTTTTTATTATAAATTGTTATTCATTTTTCAATCAACTAATGCTATTATAGTCTGTTATCCAGGATTGCAGTTTCACATTTTCTTCACAAAGTGTGAAGAAAATAAGCCAGGTGTGATCCATCTGACAGAAGAAAGAAGAGACAACTGCCTCCAGTTGTCTGTTTTGGCTAATACGTATACTGTGGATTTATTTTGCTAATTGCCTTTAGTGTTTATCTTAAGAAAATGAACATGTAACATAGAGAATATATTAGTTGGATTATATAAAGATATGTCTTTTATTATAGCATTAACAATAAGCTTGTTTTTCTTTCCTGCAACATCTTTAAACATAGCTTTAAGAGAAAATTAGCTAAAATAGACATTAAAATGTGATATACAATAGTATATAAATGAAACATAATGGGGGCCCTTAGACTTTTGTTGTGATACTTTTCACAGCAGACCAAACATTAATATGAGTAGCCACCCATTAGCAAAATTCACAACATCTCAAAAATTCACGCCAAATGGATACAAGCAGGTTTTTTTAACAAACAATGAAACACAAGAATTGTAAATATTAAATATATGAATTTCAGAACATAATAAAGATTAAATTACCAATTCATTTTTAAATATTCAAGAATATGTTTTCTGATAATTTAGGTTAAATTTTCCTACCTTCTATTTATTAGAAATGGATTGTGATGGCAAATTGGTTGTTCATACAATTGCCAGAGAATTGAACCTGGACTGATTGCACTTAACTACCGGTACTTATCAATAGTAATATTATTTCAATTGTCAATTGATGCTACAAATACAAAATCTACTTCAGTAGACTCAGTGTCAGAGTCTACTGAAAGATTGGAAACCCAGGTGACTTGATCAAATTTATATGTATGGACTCTAAATCAAATATTCACCTGCAAAATTTTAAGAGCAAATCAAAACTATTTCTTGAAAGTTGTGTTCAAAAATGTGCCCATTGTTTCCTAAACTGCAGCAGAGATAGAAAGACTAGGAGGCATTAAGTGTGGCCATCTCACTTAACGACCATCACTGCTTGCAACAATAATGGACAGGCTCCATTACAGTCATAGGTCAAAGAACATCTGTAGACCTATTGTATCTTTAATACTGGTTTGCAGATACACATTGCCTGCCAGCATACTAAACAGAAGGGCAATTTTCACTTTCATTAGGTTTCTGATCCAGCTCAGCATGTTCACTAGCAGAATGGAAGAGCAAATTTTCCAGTACTTCCACTCTATTGTAGATTCCCAGAACACAAAAATCTGGTTCTAAAAATAGAGAGACCATCTGGAGAACATGGAAGAGTCAGTGGTAGGTGCTGCATATGAAGAGATTATTAAAATTGTTTCTCCCTCCCTTCCTGGGCAAGGAGAATTCTCAGCAGAATTTCATTTAGAAATGGATGATATTCATAGGAAGGGTATACCTAATATTAACTGTTTCAATCGAAAATATAATTATGCTTTGTTTAAACTTTACCACTGAAGACCTAGCAGCAGTAATGTATAGTGGGGGAGTAGACAATATTCATTTTAGCTCATTATTGAACATGTGATTAATTTCTACTTAATCTATGCAATACAATCAATGTATTGGACCAATAAAAGCTAAATATTTTAAGTAACTAGAAGAATGTCAGCTTTACTCCAGCATCTAATGCAATACGCCAATTGAACTTCGATACAGAAAAACTGTGAGTAATAATTACACGTTATAATAGATGCAAATATAACAAATATACATGTTACTTGAATGCATCCAAAATGCTAAATTTTTAAAAATCAAAGTAAAATCTACCAGATAATGAAAATATAGAAGATGCAGTAAAACAAGCCAGGAAACAGATTGCTTACTTCAGGTCTAAGTGAGGGAAGGATAACAATTTCTTGCAGTGCCTGTTTAGCCAACTCCTGCCCAGCAATATCATCAAAATTGACAGATGGCCCACTAACAAATACAGAATAGTAATTAGTGCAACAATAGGCATCTCATTCTTCCGGAGTGCAGCTGAGTATTTCATACTCTTTGTCTCAACTGATTTTCTTTTTAAAAAACAAACAAACCCAAAACCTTAGTTAAGAATTTCTCATGTATATTACATTTTATATTTTTAAAAATATTTTCATTTCTTCCTATAGAAATCTTAAACAGCTGCAGAAAAAATAATATGAACATTACCTGCCCTGAAAATAATTACACTTGATATTTACTAAAAAGCATTCACATCCTACCACCCACAAAACACTACTGGCACTTACCTGTCTACAATTTCATTGAGAATAAGATTTGCAAGGTTACTATCCACATTTTTGAAAATCTTTGTGTCTTTCTTTTTTCGTACAGCAGTTGAAGGAGTAGAAGGCTTGGTGGTTCTATTATTTTTTGGAGTAGCCTAAGAAAGCAATTATTTCAAATATATTTCAATATTATTACAAAAAATAATTAGATATCAGCTTCAGTAATTTAGGAAGGGAATTTCCATTCAGCATCTGACTAAATCAGTTAAACATATCTTTGACAAGACACAAGTTAACTTTATTTTTAAAAATAAAGAAAAAAACAATTAATTAAATGTTGCAAAAATTAACATTGACTTCAAGGTATTGTCAATTCTTAGCAACCATATATATTTTCTCCATGGTAATATAACATACTTTTATAAATTTAGTGATGGAAAGGAAAAACAGAGCACAAATATATATACCATGTGGAAAGAAAAGGAACTGTTGTGGTAAAATACATAATTATTCTCTAGATAAGCAGAATTCTGTATCTCTAAACAAAAATAATTTACCATATTTTTCAGATTATAAAACACACTCCCCCCCCCAAAATGGGTGGAAATATCTGTGTGTCTTATAGAGTGAATGTTGCCAAAGCTCCACCCACCCTCTACCTCCCAGCAATTTGCCTCCTTGCAGCAAAGAGCAAACAGCCTGGTCAGCTTCCGCACAGCCTGATTTAGCATGAGCAGCTGATTGGTGGTTGGATTGGCCACCTGGAATACTGTCAGCTGTTCCAGGCTGTGGGGATTGGCGCTGCCCCTCACCACCTCCATGCGCCCCTTTTATGGCCTCCACGTGTCCTGTTTTCCATGTATCCCGTTCAGCGGCGATCCCCGCTACCTGGAATGGGCTGAAAATGGGACGCACAGAGGTGGCGATAGGTGGTGGTGATCCTAGCAGCCTGGAACAGCTGATCGTTGGTATTCTGGGAGGCTGATCCAACCACCAATCAGCTGCTCGTGCTGAATCAGGCTGTGCTGAAGCTGACCAGGCTGTTTGCTCTTTGCTGCAAGGAGGCAAATTGCTGGGAAGCAGAGGCCGATATTTTTTTTCTTGTTTTCCTCCCCAAAAGCTAGGTGTGTCTTATAGTCCAGAGCGTCTTATAGTCCAAAAAAGATGGTACTGTATATCCCATATAGTTCTACTATACTGAGAATAAAAATCTCTGTGTGCATGCATACAATACAGACTTTTTGTTAATTTTAATAATGACAAATATTTTAGCTTTTCCAACAGAAAAAAAGTGTTCTACCTTTTTGATCATTTTGTTTCCTCTTTTCCATAAAGTTTTTCATGCCAATATTTTTCAGGCATCCAAGTACCCATAAGATATGTGAAATCATTTCTCAACCCTTATAATTGGAGCAATTTTGCAACCCAGTTACCAACTTGTAAAATATGGGCAGAATCCATATATTTCCAATGATAGAAGCCTCCCATCAGCAAAATGGGAAAGAATGCTATACAGGTAATTTTCGACTTACAACAATTCATTTAGTGATGGTTCAAAGTTACAATAGCTCTGAAAAAAGTGACTTATGAGCATTTATCACACTTATGGCAGCATCCCCATGGTTATGTGGTTAAAATTCAGATGCTTGGCAACTGGCTCATATTTATGATGGTTGCAGTGTCCCAGGATCATATGATCCCCTTTTGCAACTTTCCAACAAGGAAAGTCAATGCGGAAACCAGATTCACTTAACAACCTGGTTACTAACTTATCAACTGCAGTGATTCACTTAACAACTGTGACAAGAAAGATACTAAAATGAAGCAAAACTCACAATCATTGAAAAGCATTTTTCCACTTTGTAGCAGATACCTTCTACAGATAACAAGAATGACACTAGATACAATCACAACCTTAATCAAAATTAAGAGTAAAATAACATTAAGTAATTTTTCCCCCCTAAAATGAGTTTGGTTTACAAACTTATAAAATTCCCATATAGTAAATCACATTTTTGCTCCTATGGCTCCTAGACCATAGCTTCTATGGTCTATTCTAGTCTCTACCAGCCTTTCGTAGCAATATAAATAACTTAGATTTTGTTGCATGCAAAACATGCTATTTATGAAATACAATTCCTTTATTTTGAATTGCAAATTTTCTATTTCCTTTTCTATTTCAATTGCAACTTTTCCACTTGCAACTAACCAATATGCAATATACTGTGCAAAGAAGCTAGTGCCCTACCTTCTGAGTTGCAGCTGAAGGAACTCTAGGTGCAGAAAAATTAGAAACTCCAGTATAACTAGGTGTTCTTTGGTGCCCAGAAAATCCACCAGATCCAGTCTTTGCCATAGATTTTGAACGAGGAAGTGAATTACTACTGTGAGACAGTGGATCCTTCTTTTTTGGAACAGTTCCATTTTCTACAAAGAAAAAGAACAAATTTGTTACTACAAAAACATTCAAATCAACTAATTGCACACGTACTTACTTTTTAAATTGTTACTATCTATTAATTTAGTTGATTTATAAGGCTGATTTCACAAAACAACTCTGAGCAATAACATAGGGTTAAATCTCATAATACATAATGAATAATATAAAAACACATAATTTAATGTACTTACTTATAGCCATTACCCATAAGTGGGTAAACACATCATCATTGCAAACAGACCACCTCAGGAACATGACATGATTTATTTTAATAATGTTGCTTTCTGTTTGCACTGGTATTTTGTAAACTTTATTGAGTAGGTTGCTTTGTTAGAGAATTTTATAACTAAAGCTATTATCATTTCCTGCAAGCACAGCCAACATATCTAAACACTGGGCTACACTATGTATACTAAAAATATCCAAAACTTAACAATTCTTATATTTTTAAAAATAACTTCTTAGACTATTTATAGAAGCACAGTTTATACCAGGTAGCATACAACTATTTTTGTAGTATTCAAGCAATATAAATGTAGAATGAAACACAGTACAGGTTGTCTTCGCTTAACAACAATTGGGACCACCAACTCCATTGCTAAGCAAGACATCACATAGCTTTGACTTGCAATTTCTCCATTGACTGCTTGTCATAAGCCAGTTGTAGACCATGCAAATAGTGATCATGTGATGTGATATGCTGCAACAGTCATAAACAACCGCCAGATGGGGAGCACCAAATCTCAATCATGGGACTGCAGGGACGTTGCAAGTTCAAGGACCAGTCATAAAGTTATTTTTTTCTGGTCGCTAAATAGAGCAATAATAAAATGAGGACTACCTATAATCAAACATTCAGTGGAAGAAGGTAATATACATTTTACACCCACAGAAGCATGAAAATAAAGTTATAATGTTACTATGAATATCAATATGAAAATTCTAAAGGAATATATTGATCTACTACTTACATACTGTATGTTTCATTTACCAGGGACCTATGGTTCCTTACAGATTACTGTCTTGGGAATGCCTCCTTTGATGGCAAGATTACCCACGCCTGACTAATGCAGTGAAATTTTGGATCTAAGTGTGATTAACATATGATGGACTTTTATTTACCTAATGACATTTTCCCTAATTTAGATTACTTTATAAAGGTTATCAACAACAAAGCAAGCAGTTAAAATATTTCTGAATATATCTTAGAAAGTTAGAGTCACTCTTCACTTAACATTACACATTTATTTATCAAATTTATATGGTCACCCAACTCAGAGTTGTACACTCTGGATGGTGCACAACTGTCAATAAAATATGTACTTAAAATAAATATTTAAAAACAGAAAGTCAGCTTTAAAATGAGATAATTAAAACTAAAAATACATGCAAAATATGTAGCACCTCTCAAATATTTTCAGAATGATTCATTAAGGATTAAAATGTATCAAATAAATCAAGGAACAATAAATTTGTCAACATTATTTGCTTTGATATCTAAAAGACAGCAGCAAAGACACCATGTAAAATGCTTAGGAATAAGACTCTATTGGGTAAATGCGAGAGCCACATGAGCATCAAAGAAGTTTATATTAATGTCTTTAAAAATTATAGAAAAACTAGGACTCAGGATAGCTGGTTCTAAACAAGAATTTAAATTCTGTGAAAAGACAAGTACTACAGTAACTAGATTTCCAGACAAGCTTCAACAGACAGTGCAGGAGTGAATAAATAAAACTTCTTGTAAACTGCTCACTTGTTGTAAGCCACTTAGTTGCCTTGAATCGCAATATATGCAACAAATAAATTTAATAAAAAAATAAAACCACGCAATAATCTATTTTAAGATTACACAGAAATTAGCCCATCTGTCTCAACCAGTGAAAATATTACACACACTATGAACAACAGAATTTAGGTTGGGGAGGGGGAATGATCTTGCATTGAACTTAGATACAAATGTATGTTAAATAAAAATATTACAGTAATATTAACTGGGCTAATGTACCATCAACTGGCATTCTAGCAAGAATGGTTTGATTTCTGTTTCACGAGGCAACCATTTCCTATTTGTGCTCCTGATAAGATCTTCAGTCTCCTGATCTTTGTAAAAGTCCAATGTTGATTCTAAATATTTTAGTATTTACAGTGCCTCACCTGATCCAAGTATAAAAATGAGATAGAATGTTTGCCTGTTTCTTGTATACATCTCTCTTCAGTACTATCTATATGATCGTAATATTCAACTCCCAATTTCTGAATGATTTTATTATATTAAAAGCACAGCTAATGTGGATTTCAAATAAATTTGCAATTTGAGATGTGATAAACATACTATGTTTTTCAAAGTGGATAGAAAGTAATGATTAGCTGATCAGAATTGCAAACTGATTTTGTTTTAGGGAGGTGGGTCAAATATTTTACTTTGATACAGTAAATCCACAAAAACACCTAACTATTGAATAGTTGATTATCTGAAGGAAAATTAAAAGGAAGAACAGAATAGGAAAAGACACAAAACATTACTATTTTTGGATATGAAATTTATTAGAACAGAAATTGCTTTCCATGCAATCTAGTCTATATGATTATTTGCTTTAGAAAGTATCAATAAAAGTAGTTGCAATTGCAAGCAGTAATCATTTTTTCTTCTACAATATAGTGATATGCTGATTCCCATTATGCTGTTTCATATATACGATTAGTGTCAGTACATCCCAATGGATGAAGTCACACTGTTGCCCTACAAATATAACTATCAAAATCTAACTATCTTGCACAAAGCCATGTATAGAGATATTTGACAATTCTAGTTATCAGAATGAAGAAAAATACCAACTGTGTAAGGTAGTCCTCAATTTATGACCATAATTGAGCTCCAAATTTCTGTTGCCGAGCAAGACAGTTGTTGAGTGAGTTTTACCCGTTTATGACTTTTTCTTGCCCCAACTGTTAAGTGAATCATTTCGGTTATTAAGTTAATAATAAGGCTGTTAAATGAATCTAGCTTTGCCATTGACTTCGCTTGTCAGAAGGTTGCAAAAGGGGATCACGTGACTCCAGGACACTGCAACAGTCATAAATATGAACCAGTTGCCAAGCATCTGAATTTTGATCATGTAACCATGTGGATGTTGCAATAGTTGGAAGTGTGAAAAAAGTCACATTTTTCACTGCCATTGTAACTTCAGTCATTAAATGAAGGGTTGTAAGTTGTGAATTACCTATATTCATATACCAATACAAATTGTTTCAAGCAAAGCACCACATCACACTAAATCAGTTAGTGTGAGTATACTTTTAGAGAAAAATAATTGCCAAAAATGTCTTTATAGAGCAAAAAAATCAGTAAGGAAAGTATTAATAAATTTGATACTATTTGGAGTTATTTCAGAAGCATGTCTTATAAAGAAAAAAAATGATTGAAGGTACAAGCTACAAACCTCATAAAAAAACATAACAAAGAAATTTCCAAAGCAGCTTAACCAGAAAAACACACTACCTAAAATTTTTCTCTTATTTTCATTCATTCTTACTTCTTAAACATGAGGAACACTGAACACCAATAATTTTCTCATATAAATAAACTTCAAGATGATTTTCTCATTATTATATCTCACATACACACACTGACAAAAAAAGCCAGGAAAAAAATATCCTTCAATAGGAGATATACGCAAAAACATATTCTCTGCTTTTGCTTTTATAAAAAATAGTAATCAACATAATAGAGAGGTGAATTTTTAAAAAATGAAATCTTTTTTTTCCTAGCACTGCATTTTATAAGGGTCCTAAATAGATTCCTTCCAAAATTCCAAACTTTATGTCAAAATATTAAACTTTAAAACTAATGCCTTTTCAAGACATAAGAAATGTTAAAAAATAAGGAAAGCAGTTTGGTGAAGACAACATAAATTCAGCATAGATTAATAAGAAACTTTAAAAAGAGAAAACATTTTAAAAATATATTAGGAGCAGGGTATTTATTGCTGCATATTTTGTTTTGATACGGTAGATACTGAGAGACATCCCCCTAATTAATTAGGTGCTGGGAAAACCAAACCCACCTGACTGGAGATGTCCATTGCGGCATACCAGGTTAGTATTGTCACTACGGACTTCCATTTGCAGCTTGGGAATTTGCTTAACTGCCTGCATCTTCTCTATGCAACAGAACAGAGGAGGGAAAAGGACAAATAAAAGACAAAAAATGAACCAATGAAAGTTACGTATACTGGTAACACCAAAATGATTTTGCCTTTAGTTGGCTTGATAAGGAGTAAAGTTACAAAGCTTATATCTAATGTTTACAATGTTATGAAGTCACATCTGATTAATAAAATACAACTTATGTAAAACTGTGAACTGCAGTCAATAACTGCATTATTCAGAAATAGCAAATAGTGGGATACTTTAAAATGAATGTGCAAATAATTATGATGATTTCTTCTACCTATAATCTAAAAAAGTCTACAACTTGTTGGTTCAATTTGCAACCATATTTCATACTAATTTTTTTAACAAGTATTTGTTTATGATAAGCATTCCATTTTAAGCAGCTAAATATATTTGTTATCTACAGGTTATTTCAAGTTGCTATATAATTCTATAAATTATAAAAGTGCCCACAAGAGCCCCCCTTTCTGATCAAATGAACTTTCCTTAATTATTAAGTAATTGTTACATAATTAAAATAAAATTACTACTTTTCTAGCAATAAGATTTAGCACTGCATTATAATTATTAGAAATAATTTAGACAGATACAGCTCACAGATGGTCATTAAAAAATTCTAAAATTTCCACATGTCTAGTTTTAGAATCAGTTATCACCCAAGATTGCAACAGCGAGATCAATGGCCCCAGGCCCGCCGGAAAAGCCAGGTGTTCACCGCTTCCCGGAAGGCCAATAGGGTGGGGATAGTCCGGATCTCGGCATTTTAGCTCACGGGACCCGAAGGAGACTAACTCTGTGGGATCTTATCGGTCGCTGGGAGCAATGCAATAGAAGGCGGTCTCGAAGATAGCCTGGCCCTGAGCCATGTAGGGCTTTAAGGGTAATAACCAACACCTTGAATTGTACCCGGAGACCAACAGGGAGCCAGTGCAGCTTGCAGAGAATTGGTGTAATGTGGGTGTACCTAGGTGCACCCACGACAACTCGCGCAGCTGCATTCTGGACCAACTGTAGTCTCCAAACACTCTTCAAGGGTAGCCCCATGTAGAGCGTGTTGCAATAATCTAACCATGAGGTGACAAGGGCATGAGTGACTGAGGAGAGCCTCCTGATCCAAGTAGGGTCGCAATTGGTGCACCAGGCAAACCTGTGCAAAAGTCCTCCTAGTTACAGCTGCCAAATGTTGCTCTAATCATAGCTGTGAGTCTAGAAGGACACCCAAATTGTGAGCCCGTTCTGAGGGGACAATTTCTCTCCACCCTCTCCAGAACCAAGAATAGACAGTCGACATAGTCTTTAGGAGGCAATACCCACAGCCACTCGGTCTTGTCTGGGTTAAGTCTGAGCCTGTTGACTCTCATCCAGACCCTCACAGCCTCCAGGCACCGGCACATCACATCCACTGCTTCACTGAACTGACACGGGGTGGAGATATACAGCTGGGTATCATCAGTATATTGCTGATACCCCACACCGTATCGTCAGATGATCTCACCCAGCGATTTCATGTAGATGTTAAATAGGAGAGGAGGGAAGACCGAGTCCTGAGGCACCCTGCAAACAAGGGGTCTAGGGGTCGACCGCTGTCCTCCTGCCAACACCGACTGTGACCGACCAGAGAAATAGAACCACCGTAACACGGTGCCTCCCACTCCCAACTCCCTTAGTTGTCCTAGAAGGATACCATGGTCAATGGTATCAAAAGCTGCTGAGAGGTCAAGTAGCACCAAGATAGAGGAATGACCCCCATCTCGGGCTCGCCAGAGATCATCCATCAGCATGATCAAAGCAGTTTCCGTGCTGTAGCCAGGCCTGAAGCCAGACTGAAAAGGGTCTAGATAATCCGTTTCATCCAATGACCGTAGGAGCTGAAGTGCCACCACTTTCTCTACAACCTTTCCCACAAAGGGTAGGTTGGAGACTGGACAAAAATTCTTTAATTCTGCTGGATCCAGGGAAGGCTTCTTGAAGAGGGGCCTTACAACCGCTTCCTAAAAGATGACAAATGTGGGTTGTGTAGGTTACAAATGAATTGTATTGTGAAGTTTTCGTATCTTTTTGCGAAAAATAATTGTTTAATTTTTATGCGGGGATTCACTAAAATCTGAAAATTATTTCAAAGATTTCTCCAGAGTAAAAAGTTTGAGAAAGGCTGATCTAGGACATAATTCCTTAAACCTGCTTAACCATTTCTAAAGACTGTATGAAAATTAATCTTTATACTTCCTTTATTTCATCTTGACGGTAAACACTAGTTTAGAGCTACTGCCCGTATGCATAAAATATATATCTAATCAGTAATGAAAAAGTTTCACTGCCTTCATGTTCATTTCCAAACATAAGTCACAGTACTGATGTTTGCTTGCACATAGAATCTTGACCTCCCACAAGAATTACTGATAACACAGCTGAATGGATATGGTGACTGGGCATACTGCCAATTATATACTATGGTTAAGAATATCAGTGGCGAAATCATACATAGATTTTCAAGCTACTTTCATTTCTAAGTGCTTTCTTCCCTTTACAAATCCGAATTGTTTATTAAAGAACTGGGAGATCAACGAAAAAGACAGGATAACAGCTGAAAATAAATGAAGGAATTTAGGCCACAGATCAGTCCTTTCTGAAGTTTGGTTTGAAGTTTATCATCATGGTAGAAAAATATTTATTCCTTTCCCCATTATATTTACACAGAGCAGAAAAGCATTGCATTTCTCAGTGTGTGGCATCTCCTTTGAAGGGAGCCAGAACATATTACTCTCTGTAGTTAAAACTGAGTAGACACACTTGAACTGAACATCAATGCTGAGGCAGGTCTTAAGAGATATAATCCCCATAATTGCTTGTATTGCTTCAGCTTGCACATCATAAGGATGCAAATGGTGTATGGCAATATAAAAACTAGGAACTATCTACTCAACTGGCCTCAGGTTAAAAACAATTATCAGTCCCTCTTTGTAAGTGATAGATATTGTTTCCTAGCTTAAAGGAATTAATAAGACTACTATTGAAAACACTCTTTTAACCTGGAGAGATCTGCGCAAATATTGAATAATCTGAAATATTCAGTTTTTAGAAAAATGATTGATCAGCTTGTAACTTCCTCATTCAGATATATCTGGATGATTCTAATTATTTGGATCCATGTCAATTGGCTTTCAATGAGAATATAACATGAAACTACTTTGATGATGACCTTGTCTACAAACTGAATGATGCAGCCATCCCTCAGTGGCTTTTAGACTATTTAACATAGTGTTCTTCTACATTAGGGCTGTCAAACTCACGGCCCACGGACCAGATATGTCACGTGCTGGTCCCACACCCGGCCGGGGGAAAGAAGTCAGTGATGCCACCGTGACAACATGAGTTTGACACCTGTTCTACATCATCTGACTGATGTGGGCCTTGCAATACTGTTTTGCAGGTTCCAGTCCTTCCTTACAGGCCTAGTTCAAAAGGTAGTGTGGATCACTATCTTCAACATCTACATCGTTAATACTAGAGCCCTACATGGTTGTATCCTGTCCCCTAACCTGTTCAGTATCATCCTGGAGAGCTTCAGAGTAAGATATCATAAATATTACTTGGCGCTCCCTATCATCCATTCATTCAAGAAAGCAATTGAATTCTGGAAAATTACTTGAATTTGATAACAGGTTGAATAGCTAAAATTAAATCCAATAAGAAAGGGTTTCAATTGTAAATAGAAGTGAACTGTGAGATTAATGGTCAATCTTATTAGAAGGCATTAACTGTCTTAAAGCAGACCAATAGTCTGCAAGTACTATTTTATCTTCACATTCATACATAGAGGGGGCATGCATAAGTGAAATGAGGTGCCTATCGTCCCTGTCATTGTATTATTATTCTCGTATTCTTGTTCTCATTCTTGTTTGCCAAATCCCAATAACTAAATAAATAAATAAATGCATACATACATACATAAATACATGACAAGGATACTTGAAGAGCACCCAGAAGATTCAGCTGGTACAGAATGCGGCTGTATGAGCAACCTTGGATTCCCCAAGGATGGTGCATATAATACTTTTCCTGTGTGAGCTGCACTGAGTGCCAATTTGCTTCTGGATCCAATTCGAGATGGTGGTTATGACCTTTAAAACCCTACATGGCATTGGTCCAGATTACTGCACAACCATTTTCACCCCATTACGTTGGCTTGTTCCACTTGGTCAGGCAGGGAAAGTATGCTGTGGATCCATCAGTTACAGAATGTTGACTGGCAAGGTCCAGTCAGTCAGAGATCTTTCTCTGCCTTTGGCCCATCCTTTGGAACATCCTCCCATCAGAGGTAAGGCAGACTACCACTTCCCTTTTTTAAAATGTTTGAAGACCTGGCTCTGTCAACTCAAAAATGATGGGGTACATTTTTGCCTCTTTATCTTATTAGAAACATGTTATATGAGATAGCCTTTTTATAGCTGTAACAGCAAAATCAAATAAAACAGTGTCCTATAGCATCTTTAAAATGTAGCTAAATTTCTATCCTTTGCCATGGCCTGCACTTTAGATTTCTCCAGGCCTCCTGAAAAGAGCAATAGCAATTGGAAGCCTTTCAAGAAAACATTAACATTATACCAGTATTTTATAAGCCCTGTGGGAGAAAAAACTACTATTATCAAAGTTGCAGGTTCAGGAAAGGGTAAGGAATCAACAAAAGTACAATTCCACATCATAGGATTGTAGTTTACATTTGACACCTTATATTTAGCAAGTTATTTTAATGCAATATATGTTGCAACATATGTATATGTTGGTTACATTTCCAAGCTGCATAATGTTGTTCTTGTTAAAAGTTTCTGTTTGTCGTTGGCTATGAAATATGTATTTTTATAAATTCCAATCTCACAATTTTTCTGGTCACAGTCAATGACATTTAGAGATGCAGTCTTAAGCAAACCACAGACACAGAAACATACAAAATCTTCTTGGTACCATTCCTCCAAACTTAAAATGTTCTGCTCCTGATTTTGTTTACTGTACTCTAAGGATTCCCAATCTTTATAGCCTCTGAAGTACATTTGAAATTTGAGACACTGCTGAGTCCCACAACAAAATGGTGGCTATGGAAGCATCCTAATACAAAATGGCAACTAGATCTACCAGACTAATTACAAAAGAAATGTCCAAAAAAATAATTGAATAATCATGAGAAACACATGGAGAATGCACTACAACTGTTTGGAACAACAACAAACTGGGAAACCTAAGGACTTTTTTTTAATCTATATTTCTTAGCTAATACTGGCTTCCTAAAACAATCAACATAACTAAAGAGATAGTAAATGAGATTTACAAAATCATAAACCATCTGATTTAGGAGCTTCATCTTTTCTAGGTAGAAATTCTATGTCTTTGTTTCTCCTAATAAATAAGTAAAGCTATACATGCTATCCCAGCTTCAGCCCTATGAGACGTAAACAGCATTTTCAAGAAAGCCAGCAGTGGAATAAATTAATTGAAATACTGCTATCCCTAGAAGTCCAAAGATAATTGTGATGACTGAAAATAACATGTATGATGTGATGATACAAATCCTACCCTTATTTGCATCCTAACTTTTGATCTAAGTAGGTAATTTGCAGAGCATGCCTCATGAGATCATATTACATGTTTCATTCCTGGCCCTCCAGCCATTTTTGCTGTTATCTAGTTTTATTTTGCTTCAATCTATAAATGCTTTGATTTAAAAGATTTCAATTTATGATAATCTGTCACTGAATTCATTAGGTATTTTGTCAAGGGTCTGTACTCTTGAACTGACTTCAAGATTATTTTGTTCAACAATTTACCACTTTTCTTCAAAGTAATCTGCAGTTAAAACCTATTTAGCTTAAATTTTAGCAACATGAATTTTCTTTCTAAGATGCACTTTATATTATCTTCCATCAATGCTGATGCTGCACCAATTGCTTAGCCATTTCAAAGAGCAACTTATGTTCATGCTGCATTTGAAAAAGTTTTCGCAAAAAAACACCACTCACTAGTTCTTCAGCTTCCCCTTTAAAATATCAGGAAACCAAAGTATGACAATATACTTGCATTTCTAAACAAGTACATTGATATAAAATGAAGTCTATTTGTGAAACACGTTTCAAACTTTTTTAAAAAATTAGTTTTAAATCATTTTTCTCTCAATACATCTTAAACATATACACTACCAGTTCTACAATTTTCTAAAGTAACAACATTAAGTAGTACCTAACAGCTGCAAACGGTCCTTGGCCATTGCCAAATTTGTCATCATTTTAGACTGGAGGCGACGAGCTCGATCATAATGGTCTCCTTAAAGAGAAAGTTAAACATTCAGCAGAGGTATAATAGCAATATCTATTTTATACTCCATCAAAAGTGAGTAATTAATACAAATGGTAACTAATAAAATAATATAACACTATAGCACTATAGCACTTGGAACAATGAAACTAGAAGTAACAGGTTTCGCAAGAAACCTCTAGGATGCTACTACAATTATACAGGGTTACAAACTACAGACTCCTAAGAATAGCTGTAGATATGAGAAATAAATATATATAAAATATATATTTTCTGTCCCAAAATACTGATATGGAAATATTACGAGTTTGAGAATTCCTTTTGAAAAGTGATGCATTATGATTACAGATTTCTAAATCTATGCCAATATTCTGATGGAGAAAAGTACTATTGTCCTAATAAAAACTATTAATTTCAGAGAGTAAGTGATTATTTTTAAGCATCTTTAATAAATTATTTTTAAGCATCTTTAATAAAAATTACTTCAAGGTGTTTATTTGACTGGATCTTAGCCTTGGGTCTTAAATGATCAAAGTTAATTGTAATATGTTAACTCACATTATAATTTTTATGCAATACATGAACTGTTAAATTAACTATACATTTCTTGCTACCTTAATACAACAAACTTGATACAAAATTCTATTATGTTACCCCATTTTCCCAGATAAAACTATCATCAGAGAAACTCACTAAAGCTATAATAACTAAGCCAAAAAATACAAATATAGACTATATGTTCAAAATTTTGATTCAGCTGAACAAGTAGCTACTACATACTAAACTTACTGTTACAAATTTGGCATGAGGTATAACTTTAGAGCAGGGGTATCAAACTTGATTTCACTGAAGGCCACATCAGGGGTGTCTTTGATCTCAAGGGGGTAGGGTGGGTATGGTCAGGGTAGGTGTGGCCAGCTTGACGTCACTCATGTTGGGGGCGACTTTGGTAATCTGAGTGCTCTGCCAGCGAGCACTCTGCCAGCGAGCTCTGTTTCCGGCAGCCTCCTGCAACCCTGTCAGCAAAAACAGAGCCCAGACAGACCGCACACAGCCCTTGTGAGCTCCGTTTTCAGCTGTGATGGCCTCCTGTACAGTCTACCAGGGAAATGAAAATGGGCTGCCGAGCTCCATTTCTGGCTGCGATGGCCTCCTGCAACCCTGTCAGCAAAAACAGAGCCCAGAAGGACCGCATGCGACCCTCCCAAGCTCTTTTTTCCCTGGCAGAGGCACTGCAGGCTGGTCCTTTACTATTTCCAAAGTGGCCCCATGGGTCAGATCTAAGCATCCTGCAGGCTGGATCAAGCCCCCGGGCCTTGAGTTTGACACCCCTGCTTTAGAGGATTCCTATTATTCTTGTTTCTATGACTTCTCCATACAATCCCTTTCAAAAAGATAAAAGACAAAAGACATGATATCAACAGTGGTAAAAGACTTAGGACTTCAATAATTATTATATAATCGTATCCAATGATCAATATTCAGTTATCAATTTCAATATATCTAATAGCCAATCTAATGTATCTAAACAGATTACCAAAAACAGGCTGAAATCATTAAAAGTTTTTTTAAACACTAAAAAGAAAAAGAAAAACAATAGTAGAATTCAGTGCAATCAATCACTTATGCAGAATAACTATAAAATATATCATACACTATTGCAGGATAATACAAATAATAAAAAATAAAACTGAATACAAACTGTAGAAATTCTGGTATTAAAAAAAGGAAGGTTTTGCTAGGCAGCAAAGTGTAGGAACCAGACAGAACTCCTTGGGAAGGGCTTCTACAACTCTACAAGAGAAGTCTCTGCCTTATTTCATCTATGAGAGTAACACAGAAAAACAACTGATCAGTCTGAAAGCAATATTAGTGAGAAAGTTATTTTCCCAAATTTTTCAGAGGTTTAAGGATCAAGCCTCAAAAATTTGAATTGGATCTAGAAACAATACGACAGGCCGTACAGTGGATGAAGGCATGAAGTGCTGATATTTATGTATTTACTTATAGAACTATATACAGTTGACTATATCATATACTGCAATGATTCTAGGTGATTCACAACAATCCCCCAAAAGCCAAAAACTAAAGTACCAAGTACCAGATTAAACAGCCTCCTAGCTCAACCCTCATCCTAGCTCAAACCTTGGGAGAAGAGCCAAATCTTCACAGCTCTCCAAATGGCTAAAAGGATAGACATCCCTTGGATCTCAAGAGGGAAGCTGGGCTGGGGCAGGCACCAAGAAGGCATACCTCCTCCAAGCTCCCATAATGGGGCAACTTTTAAGGGAGTGGACCTGGAGTGCCCCTATCCTGTCTTAGTAGAACAAAGAAATATCTCTGGGAGAGGTTGTCCTATAAGGAGCCAGCACTTTGAATTGCAACCAGAAAGCAACTAGGACCCAGTGCAGCTCATACAGCAGGGGTGTTAATCAGAAAAACTGTAGGGCAGACCAAACTGCAGTGCAGTTAACTAGGGCAGAAGTGACTGTGAGCAAGGCTTCCTGGTCTAGACATATTTTTACTTTTATTTATCAAATTTTAAAACCACCCATCTCCCTCCCAGAGGGACTCTGAAATGAATATTTAGTGCACAAGATGAATTTGTGCAAGGGCCGCACTGGCCACATTTGCTATCTGTTCTTTTTTTTCCTCATGTTTTATTTGTTTTATTTATAATACTTTTCATCTCCATTGAACAGTGCGTGAACTGGGTACAATTCTTTAAAAATGCATAGTTCGCCTATTTGTTGTTGTATTTGTTACAATGACATTAATAACTATTTATCAATATAATTTACAATAGTACTTCATCATAAACTTCTCTCCATAGTAACATTTTCTTTTCTTATATCTCCTCCTTCCTAACTTCTGTTTCTATTCTCTAACCATTGATAAAATGCCTCCCACGTCAGAAAATAGTATCTTCTCTGTCCTTAATGGTAAGCGTTAATCTGTCCATTCCTGCAAATTCCATTATTTTCTGAATTACCCTCTCATCTGACGGGATCTCCTCACTCTTCTATTGTCACGCAAATACAATCCTAGCCGCAGTCAGTACATGTAAAATCAAATATGTAGTCTTTTTGTCATATTTTTCTGGTAGGATGCCCAACAAAAATGTCTCTGGTCTCAATTCAATATGCTTCTTTGTCATTTTTTTCCAACCAGGTATGTATTTTCGACCAGTATGTTTTAGTTTTGGGACACGTCCACTACATGTGGTAGTATGAGCCCGGTGTTTGATTACATTTCCAACATTTTGCTGACTTTATACATTTTAGCCAACCTTGCCAGTGCAAAGTGCCATCTGTGAAACAGATTTTCATTCCTTTCTGTCTTTTAGCAGGAGCCAAGAGTTGAAGATGATCTTCAAATTGTGCACCAAATTTGTCTGGGGGAGTGTTACCCATTCCAGAATCTCAGATCTCAACTCTCCTGATTTTAAGGGGTTAAAAATCCACAAGCACTCCATTTTGCTAGGATTGAGTCACAGCTGGTTTGTCCACATCCAGTCCCTCACAGCCTCCAGGCATTGAGCTAGCATCCAAAGGGCATAACTTGTCCAGTATTGGCTAATGGAGATGGCTAAAGAAGTAGATAACACCCCATCTCCTTCCTGTATGCACTTTGTTCCCTGCCTCTTCAGCCTGGTTAGTTTTAGTTTAATTGGATTTTAAATGTATTATCCTTGTTGTTTTAATGATTTACAGTGCGTTGTAATTGAACATCTGTAAGCCCTCTTGTATGGGTGATATACAAGTTTAATAAATACATTGGGAAAAGATATGCAATTGGGTAACATCAGCATGCTGGTAATACCAAAGCTCCTGCTGGCAGATGACCTCTTGCAGTGGCTTTATAGAGCTGTTAAATAGGAGAGAGAACCAAGTCCTGAGGCACCTCATATAAGATGGGACTATAGCTGGACCTCTTCACCCTGCAAACACTGCCTGGTACTTGTCATGGCAAAAGGAGAACCACTACAAAACAAGTCATCCACTAGTGACACCAATGCTGTTCCAATACTATAGGCCAGGCTGAATCCTGACGGAAAAGCTATGATATGATATAGGATATAGGATATGATATATTAACCAATTCCAGTTATCAATTTTAGTTTGGAACAAGTTTCTTGTTTTCAAAATTATAAGCATCATAGGAATCCAGTTTTGCCAAATGTATTTGAATTTTTATGATTATACACATAATGGCAATAACCAGGAAGTCTTCTAATGGTAATTGGCTCTGCCAAACTTTACAGTAGTCCTCAGTTAATGACCGCTTGTTCAGCAACCATTTGAATTAGAACAGGAATCCTTGAAATTCCACCTGTCTCTGCACGCCCAAGGACATGATTCAGGAGCTTGGCAACCAGATGTTACTTAAAACAGCTGCAATGTCTGGTAGTCACTTGGTCATTATTTGCAACCTTTCTTACTGGCTTCTCACAAGCAAAGTCAATGGAGAAGCTGGCAGGGAAGGTTGCATGTGCTCATGTTCTCTTTTCTCCTGAGGAGCTTGGCTAGGAAACTCATAGTGCATAGCATGGAACACCCCCCCTACTCGCACTCTGTAGCGTGCACCTGCCAGACCTGTTTACATTTGTACCAGGCTACAACATCATTGTATTCAAACAGCAGCTACCTGCACATTCTCTTATACTCTAGAGCACCCACCTACCCAGCTGTACTTGTAAAACAGCAGCTACCCCACCCCACCTGGTTGTATCCCTCATCTACCCACAAGCAATATGGGATGTAAGACTTCCTGCCATCTTCCTCATTGACTTTGCTTATTGGAAGCTGGCAGGAAGTGACAAGCTATGGTCACATGAGGTCCTTACTTAACAATCTGTGATCCTTGTTTAATGATAAGCAACCAAGATTGCTGAAATTGCCAAAGCTAAGTGATATAATCATGAGGCATTGTGCTTTACAACCGTTATTGCTTAGCAATGAAAATTCTGATTCCAATTGCCATGATTAAGTGAGGACTAGTTATACATAGTACCAAATACCGTATTTTCCAGCGTATAAGACAACTTTTTAACACATGAAAATCTTCTCAAAAGTTGGGGGTCGTCTTATACGCCGGGTGTCGTTCTCCTGTAACCAGGCAGACCAGCGCAAAAGGCTCTGACGAGCCAAGCTCTGACCATCTCAGCTGAGTTGCCTGCTAATCGGTAGCAAAAATCCCCCATCTCCAGCTTGCTTACCTTAGCACGCATGCCTTGCTTTGCTTGCCTGCAATCCATTGCATCAGCAAGCAACTGAATCTCCCTGCCTGCAATCAAGCAGGCAGGGAGTTGTGGACTTCAACTCCCAGAATTCCTCAGCCAGCAAAGCAAAGCTGACTGAGGAATTCTGAGAGTTGAAGTCTACAAGTCTTAAAGTTGCTAAGGTTGGAGACCCCTGTTCTATTGGGTAAGTTTTTTTTCCCCTTTGGGAGCTTTAAAAAAATAGTTAATTGGGGGTTTTTTTAGACCTAGCCATTTGAAGTTTAGGAAGTTTTAAATTTAGCTGCTTTCATATAAAAATAAAAATAAAATAAAATAAAATAAAATATTTGTGCAGCTTTCTGAGATTTTGTGTATTTCTACACAAACACACAAAATCTCACAAAGCTGTATATGGAATTTTTTGTGTGTAAAGTGTGAAAGTTGGGTTTTTGGGCTTTTTGTGGCTGTGTGAGATTCCTGCTTGTTGCAGGGGCCATTTTGGGTCTAGCACAGCTGCTTTTACATTGTGGGTAAGCCAGTTGAGTTATGTTGTGTTGTGTTGTGTGTGTGTAAAGTGTAGCAAAAAATGTTAGATTTCACCCCTGCTCGTAGGTATCTGTACCGGTTCATACAGTACAGCACCAGTACATACAGTGCAGTATACAAATGTCTAACAGTCAAGACCCCATCGTGGCTCCACCAGCAAGAAGAAGGAAATATGAAGCCAGTTTCAAACTTAAAGTTGTAAACTTTGCCATGGAACATAATAACTGTGCTGCTGCAAGACAATGTGGAGTAACAGAAAAGATGGTTCCAGACTAGAAAGCAAATGAAAAAGCATTAAAGAGTATGCCAAGGGGTAAGTGTGCATTAAGAAGAGGCACCCCACATTGGCCAGAACTCAAAAAACATGTAGCAGACATGGTGAATGAGCATTGCCAAAATGGTTATGTAGTGACATGAAATAAAATACGTTTGTTTGCATTCAGTGGGCCAAATCTAACCCAGATCACAGCAACAGATTTAAGGCCACTGTATCCTGGTGTACTACATTCTTGGAAAGGCATAATATGGTACTGAGGCAAAAGACGAAAATTGCACAAAAATTACCTGTAGATCTTGATGAAAAAGTATAGTTTCCATCGATACATAATACAACAGTGCAATAAACATGGCTATACATTAAGTAGTATCGGAAATATGGATGAAACTCCAATGAATTTTGATATGGTTGGAAATAAAACTGTCCATCCAAAAGGTGAAAAAACAATTTTAATTAAAACAACAGGACACGAGAAGCCCAGTTTTACAGTGGTTCTAGCATGCATAGCTGATGGCTCCAAACTGAGACCAATGATTATTTTTAAAAGAAAAACAATGCCAAAACTCAAGTTCCCTGTTGGTTGTTTTGTATATGTGAATGAAAAAGGCTGGATGGATAAAGAAGGGATAAAGCTATGGCTTGATAGTGTATGGAGCAGGTGACCAGGTGGACTTATTCAAAAATGTAGTCTACTGGTGTGGGATATGTTCAGGGCTCATTTAACTCCCAGCACCAAGCAAAGACTTGCAAGAATAAACACAGATGCGACAGTTATTCCTGTAGGATTGATGTCGTTGGTACAGCCACTGGATGTGTGCCTAAACAAGCCATTTAAAGATCGCATTCGAGAACAGTGGAATGAGTAGATGGTTAGCAGCGAAAAGTCATTCACAAAAAAAGGAAACATGTGTGCTCCACAGCTGGATGTTTTGTGCAAGTTTGTCATAAAAGCCTGGAATGATATTGATGCAGAAACAGTAATCAAGTCTTTCAAGAAGTGTGGCTTATCAAATTCATTAGATGGTATGGAGGATGACTACTTGTGGCAAGATGAAGAGGAAGCCGAAACTAAGACCACACCATCTGATACGGAATTAGATTCATACGATGACTGCCTTATAAATGTATCACAAGATGTCATTGATGTACTTATGATATCAGATGACGAACAAGAGGATTTTGAAGGCTTTTAAAGGGAAACTGTCATGCCAGCAAAACCTGTAAAAATAGCTTGCAGTTATGATGGGCGTTGCTGACTCACCAGGGACTTGCCCGGCACTTACTCTCTCTCCATTGTTTGTTATCTTCCTCCTATCATCATCAGTTCCAGTTTGGTTGACAGCTTAGAAAACAAACAGCATGGCAGCTCCCATGGGTTTATTGTCTTATCCTTCCTTTCATCTTTAGAGTGAATTAGGAAAAGTTTAATCCAATTGCACTGTTTTATGTTTGATGACAAACAGCCTTATGTTTATAAGTGACAGTTTTCCTGCTAAGTACCTGCATGGCATGTCATAAGCATTTGAATTAAAATTACCATACTGAAATCAAATCTGATGTTTTTTAATTTTTATTTGGTGTGCGTTGGAAGACGGGTAGTCTTATATGGCAAGTATAGCCCAAACCCTATATTTTAACAGGAAAAGTCAGGGGTCTTATATGCCCAGTCGTCTTATACGCCGGAAAATACGGTACAACTTAATGGAATTCCTAAAGACTAAGGCTACCTGATAATTAAATCAGTGATGGGAAAGTCATGTTTCTTCAAATGATGCTGGACTACAATTGTAATCGTTTCTAAGCATGGTTATTATAGTTAGTATTAAAGGGAGTTATAGTCCAATATATGGGTGGTCAAGAGTTTTTCAATCTTGAATGAAATAAGGATTGACATGAACCTCTGAATTTAGTCCAATTCTGATTAAGATTAACATATCAAGAGAGATGTATTAATAATAATTTAACACATCCAGAATTTGGAATAATTCAAATTTATTATACAGAGGAATATTAACAAGGAAGTAGTGAAGGCTACCAAAATTAGTCGCTCAGTGAACAACTACTTTAATAACAGTTTAGTCTGTAATCACTGAAAAAAAAAAGTTTATTTCTACATTTGAGGAAAACTTTACATGCTAATTTTGCCTTCAAGTGCATGTCTAACCTTTTCATCAATTTGAAATCTTCATATTTATACAAGTTTGTTGAAGGCCTTGGTGTGACATTAGAAAAGTGTGGACTAGAAGGCAGGCCTTCTCAGTGGTTCTATATACAGTACAATATGGAATATACTGGTACTGCCCTAACAGCGTACCTGGGCACCTCTCCTCTAACATTTAAGATGTTACAAAACATATTTTTTGTGGCTAAACTGTGCTAAGGGACCAGAATGCCATTTTATTAAAAGGGGTGCATTTTATTTGAATGTAACTGGATCACTAGAATGCTTTTATATGCAAGTTTTGTTGTATTTGGGTCTTTTCCCGTGTAAGATTGAGAGTATCTTGGCGATAGTTCGATGAGGTCCCACTCGTCATCTTCAGGCTTTTCCTCACACAAGCATGAAACTGAAGACACCAACCTGAAGATGACGAGTGGGACCTCGTCAAAACGTCGCCAAGATACTCTCAATCTTACATGGGAAAAGAGCAGAATACAACAAACCTTGCATACCTCTACCCGTGAAAATCTACAAAAACATATTTGTTTTTTTTTAAAAAAACCCAGAAAGTAGTGAATATGATTTCACTCAACCAGGGTTGCAGAAAGACCTTGGTTACGTAGGAAAAGCCTGGCTTAAAGAAAAACACACATAAAACCTATGAAAAGTAAGAAAATAAGATATTGTACCTTTACAGAGAGGATACATGAGATGTGGGTGTGGCTTACTGATGATAGCTGATGAGCCAGAAATAGCTATATAAGTGTCCCAATGGGCAAGCACAAAATCTGCTGGCTGCCAGAATGTAAAGAAGGAAAAAAACCCAGAAAGTAGTGAATGTGATTTCACTCAACCAGGGTTGCAGAAAGATCTTGGTTACGTAGGAAAAACCTGGCTTAAAGAAAAAAAAAAACACACACACACACACATGTTTTCTGAGGTTTTTGCGGGTGTTTGTATGTAGTCTTTGGTTATTCGGGTTTTCTCCTGCGTAAAATTCGAAGTGTCTTGGCGACGTTTCGATGAAGTCTCATTTGTCATCTTCAGGCTAGTGTTTTCGGCTTCGGGCTTCATGCTCCTAGAAGCACAAAGCCGAAAACACCAGCCTGAAGATGACAAATGAGACTTCGTCGAAACGTAGCCAAGACACTTCCAATTTTACACAGGAGAAAACCTGAATAACCAAAGACACACACACACACACACACACACACACACACACACAATATATATATATATATATATATATATATATATATATATATATATATATATATATATATATATATATATATATATATATATATATATATATAAGTAAATAAGGCAAATTTCACAAATTTTTTTCTTCCGAAGTCTATTCAGAATTTTCAAACCATGTTGACAGCTTTTCTTCTTCATATAACGCTAAAATGAACTTACCTTGACCAATAACTAATATAGCTATTCCTTTCTCGAGTTCTTCGATTCCCTTTCTATACCATTCAACAGCTTGTTCCTTTTGTCCTGCTGAAAAAAGTGAGTTCTATTATTTTATTGTGAAAGAACATCAGACACTACACAAAGCATAAGTATCTGTACTACAATAGCCAAAATTTGAAAGAAAATATAAGTACTATTCCAAGTAGTCTTAGGCAAACATTGAGAAACTTAAGTAACTTTTTTCTTATTAAAACAAAGATATGGAGAAAAAAACTATAATACTTTTAAGAGTAAATTTGATCTTCCTGTAGTTTGCCAATAAAAGGTAAATGCTAATTTTACAAACAAGATCTGTTCAATTCACAACATTTTAGTAGACAATTCCATCTAGGGTAAATGTCTGACCTCACTATAGGCATGGGTCTGAAGTCCATCTATACACTCCAGAAAGCTTGGATAATGGTGAATTGAGATTTGATAAAACTATGAGAAATCCAGAAAGGAACAAGACAAGAATGTCCTTTATCACTTTTATTATTTATTCTAGTGTTGGGACTGTTAAATAGAGATATTAAACAAGATTAACAGAGCAAAAGGACTACAAATTAAAGTGCATAATTACAAACCGCATGGATTGGCTGATGATTTGGTATTAATTGTGCAAAACCCGCTAGAGAACATTGAATATGTTACGAGGAAGATCAAAATGTTTGGAAAATGACTGGTTTAAACATTCATAACATTTTAGTACACAATTATGTCTAGGATAAATTGTTCTGTACCAAACCTTACTATAGGCATGGAATTTAACTGAAACACATTAAACTTGTTATTTTTTAAAACAAGTAAATATTGGTAGCATCAGACTAGAATTACATTAGAATCAGTGAAAGGCAATGTAATCTAAATACAACACAAAGTCAGCACTACATCACTGACATCATGGAAGTCTACTCAGTTGGACTTTTCTTCTATTCAATTTTCTACCAACTCTCTTTTAGGAAGTATCTCTCAAGAGACAGGAAGAAACAGATAATGATGGCATCTACCACAGAAATATCTTGAATTGGATTCCCTTCTTTATTCTCATTATCATTAGCTGACCTTTAGAAGTGATTTTATGCTTGCTTTTTTTAAAAAGAGAAATACTTTATCATTATTTATGCTTATAAATTGTAAATCACTTAGGAAGATTACCCTGTAATAGTATATAAGTAACTGAAATAAATTATTACATATTTTATGCAATAGGTTTTTTAATTGTTACTTATTTTAATTCATGCTATCATAACATAAAATACATGTGAATAATAAACCATGAAGGGTTAAATCAAGCACAAATAAGAAGGTATAAAAATTAAAGTGAAAAGTTTTTGATCCTTATCCTAAGTAGTTTTAATATTTCAGGACTTACCGTATTTTTTGGACTATAAGACGCACCGGAGTATAAGATGCACCTTAGTTTTTGGGGCGGAAAATAAGAAAAAAGCTGATTGGCAAGTGGATGGCCTCCCGGAATATCCCCAATCAGTTGTTCTCAGAGGTGAACTTTAGCAATAGGTTCGTTGGTTGTGAGCTCTTCACCTTGCTTTTTTTTCAGCCTCTGAAACCTCCCTTTAAGAGGCTTTTTTCAGCTTCTGAAACCTCTGTTTCAGAGGCTGGGCGGGGCTACATACGGTGTATAAGACACACCCAAATTTTAACCCTCTTTTGGGGGGGGAAAGGTGTGCCTTATGCTCCGAAAAATACAGTTCGTGGCTAAATTTATATAAGTCAGCCTGAGTTAATTCAGTCACAAATCTAGGCCTAGGTACTAGATGCAAAATTAATTTATGTATGTCTTTAAAGCACTTAAATGGCTAAGTTTGGTCCTAAACTAGTTCTAAGCTTAGGCAGTATCTCATATTCTAATTTAAGAAATAAGTATTGCCTGACTTCTAGAAATATTTCAAAACTCAGAGAATGTTAAAATATTCTAACAAATAAAGTGCAAACTTAAAAATAAAAAGTCATTTGAGTCCAGCAAAGAAGTAAGGTTGAAAACAAAACATCTAGGGCAAAACCTTCGTTGATGCATAGATTTGTTTTTTATTTTGGTTCCAATTACACCTGGTGCCTACAATGTTAGTGATATTGTCATTTATTCAAACTGTTAATCCCATGAAATCACTAACATATTAACAGAGTTGGAAGGGACCTTATAGTCCAACCCCCCACTCAAGCAGGAGACCCTACACCATTTCTGACAAATGGCAGTCCAATCTTTTCTTGAAAGTCTCAAGTGATGAAGCTCCCACAACTTCCGAAGGCAAGCTGTTCCATTGGTTAATTGTTCTCACTGTCAGAAAGTTCTTCCTCATTTCTAGGTTGAATCTCTCCTTGGTCAGTTTCCATCCATTATTCCTTGTCAGGTGCTTTGGAAAACAGCTTGAGCACCTCCTCTCTGTGGCAGCCCAAGTATTGGAAGATGGCTATCATGTCTCCCCTGGTCCTTCTCTTCACTAGACTAGCCATGCCCAGTTCCTACAACTGTTCTTCATATGTTTTAGTCTCCAGTTCCCTAATCATCCTGGTTGCTCTCCTCTGCACTTTTTCTAGAATCTCAACATCTTTTTTATAGTGTGGTGTCCAAACTGGATGCAGTACTCTAGGTGTGGTCTTACTAGAGCTTTATAGAATGGTATTAGTACCTCACTTGATCTTAACTGTATCCCTCTATTAATGCAATTTAGGATTGCATTGGCTTTTTAAGTTACTGCTGCACACTGCTGGCTCATATTTAGCTGGTTGTCCACTAAGACTCCAAGATCCCTCTCACAGCCACTGCTATTAAGCCTGGTTTCCCCCAGTTTATATGTGTACTTTTTGGTTTTTCTTACCTAAGTGTAGGACTTTACTTTTCTCTACATTAAATTTCATATTGTTAGATATGGCCCAGTATTCACGTCTGTCAAGATCCATCTGGATCTTGACCTTATCTTCTAGGGTGTTAGCTATTCCTGCCAGCTTAGTATCATCTACAAATTTGGTAAGTTCCCCTTCTATTCCCTCATCTAAGTCATTTATGAAGATATTGAAGAATACTGGGCCTAAGATGGAACCTTGTGGCATCCCTCTGCTTACTTCTCTCCATGTAGAAGTAGATTAGACCCGTTAAGGACTACTCGTTGAGTATAGTTTGTCAGCCAGTTGCGAATCCATCTGGTGGTGAAGCTATCTATCCCACTTTTTTCTAGCTTATGAAGAAGTAGGTTGTGGTCTACTTTGTCAAATGCCTTGCTGAAGACTAAGTATATTATGTCCACAGTATTTCACTGGTCTACTAATTTAGTCACTATGTTAAAGAATGAAATAAGATTGGTTTGGCATGATCTGTTTTTAACAAACCCATGCTGACTGCTAGTTATTATTTATGTGGGAAAGTATTATGCCATTAGATAGTATTTTAAACTCTTGAGGACATAGGTGAATATTAATCTAATAAATAAATAAACTCCTCCTATTTTTTTTATGAAGGGACAGCTTTTTTAATATTACTCCTTCTCACAAATTAAACCAAGACACCACTTTAACATTAATTCAAAATACTCTCACCTGTTATGTAAGACATGCTAGGCTATAATAGCAGTTCAGAATACTGTACTCTAATAATCTTCCAGAAAAACAAGGTGTAGGTGGAATTGAATCTGTAGATACTTCCTCAATCTTTTTTCCTATTTGCCATGTTGGTTAATCGGGGGGAGGGAGGGGAGAAACATCTCAACTTGAACCCAACTGTTCTATAAAAGGACACTCAGAAATTACAGCTGCAAGCCACAAGCATTGTTGTACAATAATCAAAGTAATAGAGATTTTGCAAAAAAACTAACCTAATCTATGGTTAGTGTACAGTGCAAATACAATTCTCTTATCATGGAAGGGATTATTAACAAATTATGAAGCAAGATAATTTATTCGGAACACAGGTCACAATTTCTTAGTTTTCTATCTGTGGGTATAAAGTTTTCATCAAAACAATTTATGCATATTGTTGTTAATGAAATCAACAATCCAGAACTTTTTCCACACATGACTGCAATAAAAGTATGAAAACATTTCATACAACTTTTCAAAATATTCACTATTTTGAATATTTGGGAATCAGATGACAGATTGTTCTCATTAGATTTTGTCACTGAATATAGGCGAATATGGACAAACAGCCATTTCAATAGTGGGATTAGGCAGCATTTATAATCTTAATTTATATATTACTTTTTGCTATCCTTAAATTTACATGTTTTTCTTACTTCTGTTAGCTTGTGTATTACAAAAATATTATATTAAATAAAATGAGTGATTTTTTCATTGCTAGCATTCAGAAACCACTCTATAGCACCTTGTCCTAAAATGTATGAGGAATATGTGTAGAGCTCTCATTAGTATTTTTTTCTTGACTTTAGTTCAAGAATTAAAGGGCAACTTCAGAGCTACTAGAATAAGAGAAACCAAATCTTCTGATGGGTTAGGTGTATATCCTAACACCAAATTTACACTTATGTCTGTAATTGTCTTTAATCTGTTTATAACTAGCATTTATGAGGGAGACACATGCTTAGTAAAAAATCAAGCAACATTGCAAGAGTGGACCACAGTTTCCCCATATACAAATAGAGATCCAAGAATGCTTGTGATTACATCCCACTAACCCACAGTTAATAATGGTTTACTCAATTTACCATACAATAACCACAGTGGTTAAATATGAACAAGGTTAAAATATGTATTGTAGGCCTGTATGTCATGCAACCACAGCCAAGGAGATAGTGGGAAATCATCACTGCTGTTAACATTTAATCAAAATATTTCACCCTATGGTACTGTGTAGAATTAACTGAAATAAATCTTCTGCTGTATACATACTATTGTTGCGGAATAGAAACAGAACAGAGCAGAAATTTTCATCAACTTCTAAAAGCACATTTTAATTTTTTAAACAGATATAAAACTCAAAAATTAAGTAAAATTGAATTACTGTCATTAATAGAGCATTTCTACATTTATTAGCGCGTGTATGTATGCAGGTTAAATATCTGGCATTTACAGTTTTTAAAATCTTAGGTAACAATGATGTGGCAGATTTTTGTTTGAAGAATTCTTGGCTTTCAAATATATTATATTGGACAATAATTAACTAATGGTCTGATTCAGTGTAAGGTGCTGTATATATTTTCCAACAAATATAACTTGGAAAGTCTCACTTTCCAAGAAGTAGGCACAACAATACAATGCTACAAGTGTTATTTAACCATTATTCCTTCCATTATGTGTGTTATGAACTACTTTTAATATATTTTACAGAAGACAAAAATGAATAGATCTAATCAAGGTAGTGATGCTGATCAAAATTAACACATCAAGGCAGTTTCATCTATTTCAATAGAAAAGATTTCTAGCAACATATCTTGTAAAATCTACACATCTGCAAAGTATAGATATTTAAGCACTTCTATCAATGGGTTTAGCTCGGCCTCAAAAACTTTCCTGTCAGCAAGCTGCTATTGACAGTTTGCAACTGACAAGACACAACTTGTACCATCCACACTCCTCCTAATATTAACATAGTCTTCCTTAAATTACTGCTATACAGTAAACCAGCTGTATAAGGAAAATGCCATTTTGGATCATTTGTCTCCAGAACTCATCATTCTACAAGAATTATTTTTCTCTTCCATAATGATAGCCACAAAGCCAGTTTGGTATAGCGATTAAGGCAGCATCAGGCTATAACTAGGGAGCTTTAGTCCCACTTTAGGTATGAAACTAGCTGGGTGATCTTGGGCCAAGCACTAGGTAAGGAGGAAAACAGCGAATCACTTCCAAAACTGTTTGCAAGAAAACTGCAGATTTATCCAGGCAGTTGCCAGGAGTTCAAAATCAACTGAAAGGCAGCCTACGCTCAGAAGAAAAAAAAAACACCAACCAAAACCCCTGCTAGCCAGAAAAATAATATATCACCGTAAACATGTAAGCTGTAGAGTCACTACAGAAGAGACTGGGAGGAATGCATGAATAAGAGGCAACCTGAACCTAGAGAACAAAGAGACTTAACCCAATACTGTAGCACAAAGTCTCTTTCAGACTCACAACAAAGCCTCCCCTCACATGGGCTCCACCCACAAGCCCTTCCTATCAACATCTTCCATGCAGAGGAACCCTTTTACTGCTGCTGTGGTTGTAACGTGGGTCTTCTCGGCCTGGGCAATTCAACCCTCGCAATCCCGTTATACACCTGTATATAAGAGCATCTCTACTCCCCCCCCCCCCCGTTAAGGCTGTTAACGACGTTAAAGCGACGTTCATCGCCGCTGGCCCTCAAAATCCCGATGCGAGCTCCATCATCCTTCTTCAGCTCCCTTTCTCGCCTCGCTTTCTTAAGGCGCGAGTCGCTCACACAAGCGAAACAGCTCTTGAGGCACAGCCATGTTAGGCGACAAGCAGGTGTTCGGCCCCTAATATAGCAGCCATGCCGGCTGTTGCTTCGCCACGAGCCTGAGGGGAAAACGGAGGCTGTGACGAAGCAGAAAACCGAGACGAAAGGAAGCCGAAAAAGGAAGGCTTCCCCGAACAGCCGGCGAACCTCGCAGCCGTCCCGAGGTCTCCCCCTCAGGCAAACCAGTTCGTCCGCCAGCCCTGCCCGCTTAGTCCACCATCCCCACCCCACCCCCATACTTAGCTTACCCGCTTCGTCTTCGTCGATGCGCAGAGCCGTGGAGATGCACTCGAAGGCGCGCTTGTGACAGGTTCGTACCGACTCGGGCGCATCGCCTGCCCGGCTGGTGCCCTTGGCGGCGGCCATCAACGCCCCGCCGCGGGAGAGGCGCTCGCACAGCCAGGCGAAGAGCAGCCCGAGCTGGAAGGCGAGGAAACGAAGCAGCGCGAAGACGGCGAAAAGCGGATACGAGAAATAGTAGAGATTCCGCTTGTGAGGAGAAGCCACCGCCGCCTGTTGGCGGTGTGGGGCGGGAGCCGGACCGGCCGCGGATGTAGGGGAGGCTCCGGCGGCCCGAGTCGGGGAGCTGGAGGCGCTTGAGCCCTTTTTCTTCCCTCTCCCTCCCGGAGAATTCATTCATCACCACCGTAGCCATAACCCGCTGCCAGGGACTGACAACAACCACCTGCGAGGGCCTGCCATAGCGGAGGCTACGCCCCTTTTTTGCTCAACCCCGCTATCTCTCACACGCGCGCGGACGAGAAAGTCTACGTAGCGAGTCTTTCTGAATAAGAAACTCCGTAAGCTCTTTTCGGAGGTCTATTGTTAGTTATAGGGCGATCGACGCCGGAACGCGATGCTTCTTTTCACAGGAATATCGGAAGTTTGGATTCCGTTCCACGTTAGGAAGTTCGCCCTTTGTGTGAGAGCGATGCAGTCTGGGTAATGTCGTTAAAGAACGTTTGCCTAATGGGAGTCAGGATGTTTTTCCTCGTGGTGTCTTGTCAGATGATCCTAGAAATGTGGTTGCTTTATAAGCCCCTTTTATATTTTCAAAATCAGCAAGAGCTGCCTGCCTCTGGCTCGCTGTAAACTAAGGCGTATAATATGCGTTGCAACGAACTCCATGGCCTGATTAGCATATCCCAATAAATAGTAATGCGGTTGCCTTGTGCTTAATATTGAAAGATGAAAGATTGGGGTTTTAGTGTTAGTGCGTGAGCTATGCCATTATGGTTCGGTCAATGTATCCTTGTTTTAAAAAGGGGCGTTTGTAAATGTAAGTATAATTCCTATTTAGCCTTATCCTTAATTTTAGACTACTTTGCCTTTTCTTTCACTTTTATGTTATAACACATAGTATTCCAGATGTGGCCTAGAAAGTCAGGCCCTGAGATTGCTTGGACTTCGCTTACTAACTTTGCAAAATGGCTTTTGGAAACAAAAAGTGTTTATTTAAGGGGGGGCGGTAAAGAATTTTTATAGAGTACAGAAACCAATCATACATTAAGTACAGTATATGCAGTGCATATGAAAGCAAGCAATCAAACAATAAAAGTACATTCATTACACTGAGAATAGAACAATAAAAAACATTCTTGATAACAATCCACAAATGGCAAATTTATAGGCAAATGGCAAAAATGGCAAATTTTGCATTATTTCCTTTCCCAGCTAGGTTTATATTTTCCTTAAAACTTGCAAGTGTGTTAAAGGAATAAGCTCTCTCATTTAGTTTATGAATAAGCTAGTTTATAGGCTATTTTTGCAGATAAAAAAAATTAAATGGCTTTAGCTAAAAAATGTGATTTCAGAAAGAGGCTTGGATGCCATATTAAAATGCTAATATCTCTCCCATTAAAAGGTTAATAATGAAGCCTAAAATTCTAGGTAGGGCAGAGATAAAAATAAGTATTCAGTCTGTTTAGAACAGATAATTCAAATCTCCTATTTTGTATAGTTATCAGTTATTGCTATGCTACTTCCAAGTACTATAGAAACAACTACTGTATCACAGTTGGCACTGCTATGTTTTTCATCACTACTTCTGGTTCTTGTCTATTACTACAATGTTTGGTAGATTGGCCAGTATCTGCCTGTCCAACTGGATCTGGAAGTCCCACAGGATTTTAGCCTTGTTATTCTCCATGACCTTCTGTGGAAACTCCCATCTGGACTTGGGAGAGTCTAGTCCATACATTGTGCAGATGTTCCACAATACAGTGCCAACTACTTGTTTATGCTGTTCAGTGTATGCTATTCCTGTCTGCATTTTACACTCTGCCGCTATGTATTTGAACTGTCTCTGAAGCTATTCTATACATTCTGCAGTGGTGATTCATGTAGCTGCGCCAAATAACAGCAGTATCAGGAATAAAGTGCATGAGAAATTGGAGAAGTACCGGGACCCAAAGGATGTGGAAAGTAAAGGCCAAAGTGGTCCTAGTGATGGTAGGAGCACTCAGGTTGTAATTCCTGGGTGGGACACTACCTCCAGGTACAGCAGCAGAGTTCTCTGTACAGAAAGACAGCGGTGCTAGAAGCACACATTACTCATAGCAGTAAAAAGGCAAATATATATCATATATATATATATATACACATCAGTGTGACCGTAAAGTTCACCTGTTGTTTCTTACTGTAAAACCATGCTGCCACAAGATGCAGTCAGATTCAACATCTTGTAGGCCCTGTTTCTCGTAAATCTATCATCACATCTTAAACACCTGTAGTGATAGAAACACCTTCAAGATAGGGCAATTCTTCTCAAATTGCTTTTAAATGTGGCACATTTTACTTTTGACTAAACAACTTCATTCTGATGCACAAAATTATATTTTTATCACCTCTGTCTTGTTAAAACTTGTTGCAAATCCAATTTTCTGTAAACATCATTGAACTTAATAAAACTTTTAAATACACATGGCTAGAATGAGAAAGAGAAAAGATGGTAATCTGTCACACTGACCCCTTGAGCTTTCTACTCTATAGGATTATATTGTCACTACTGTATCCCAGTATTCTCTTCTCCCTCCCTTGGTTATTAGTCAGTACTACTAATGAACAGAGCCTGATTCACATAAGCCAAGAGGAATAGGTAGATAAACTTGAAGAAATGCAAGAACATTAAACAATTGGCAATTCAGAAGGGGTGAGAAATAAACTCAAGATAATCCTGCCTTCATTCTGTTTGTAATAAAAGAAGGCAGAGAGAGACTCTTGCATGATTTCAAGATTGTTATTATGTCTTATAAAAATAAAGTAGTCCTTGTGTTATGTATTCCTGGATCTGGCCTATTTTGAAAGGCTGACAAAGAATAAGCTTGCTACATTTGGCCAAGTCTACCCAATGCATTAAACTAAAATTAAGTAAAATAGATTCTAGCTTAGTGTATTGTGTTTTACCAAGCATATGCTTTACAGGCACAGGCTTCTTAGGATTTCCTGCAATTCATAGGAGACTGCATCAAAGAACCACAATAAATCCTCATTCCTTCCAACTTTTGAGATGTCCCTGAACATGTTATAATTTATCTCATTTGAAGGAGCATAAAGTGATACAGTCTTGGTGGCTTAATTGTAAAAAGTGTTTATCAATTCTTGTGACACATTAGTGCACTCTGATATATTCTGAATTGTGCAATAAATCAGGGAGAGTTCCTTTTCTTCCAAGGGATTTCATACAATGATCAATCCTGCTCTACCCACCCAAAGAAGCCGGAAACTTGCTTTCTGCTCTCCTTACCAGAAATACTCTTCTCCAACTATGAGATATCTTTTGAAGGAAAAAAGCAGCATTCTTGCCCTGCAGCCAGAGGAAAAAGCTGATGAGTTAAAATATGTTTGATAGTGTGTCCTCCTGGTTGGCACTTCATTGAAATAATTTTATGAAGGTAGTAAAAGGTAAGATGTTACTTTACAGTAATTTTGCATTTTAGAATTCATTTAGGATCAAGCTGTTCATAACACACAAATGGCCTCTATAAACATCAGAATCTACATAAGGAATCTTCATACTCAATGTGGAGAGCTGGTATGCAACAATCCAGAATATCATTCATTAGAAGACAGCAAATATACAGGAAACATCAAATCGACTGGACTTCAGCAGCCCGGTTCCGACAGCCCCACCTTTTCCCATCTTGAGTTTTTCTAACATTGAATGCTTGCAAATTAAAGAAGCCTATTGCCAAAAAAAAAACCGAATCCGTACTTAATCCAGAACAAAATTCTGCTTCATGGTGAGGTCTTTAGGTGAGAGCTTCTTCTCCGTAAATTGTCAAATTTATAGCAAACGTCTGAAAATAAGGATTCTTTAACCCTGATCGATTCTGTAACTAAGCTCCATTTTACTTCCGAGGATGCATAGCCTGCATTTTACACGGCTCAAACCAACCGGAGAGGTGTTTTTTTTCCAACAGTCTCCACCCCTTCGGCGCAGCGCTCGGGGGAGGAGACATTTCATTATTACGCAGGCGCACAAATAAGCCAAAAAAAAAAATCTCGGTGGCCCGTGAAGTGCGACATCCCTCCTAGTCCATGGCACAACATTGTACGACAACCAATATCTTTTTACGACTTGTAACGACGGTTGTTTTCCTTGTTGCTCCGCGACGGGCCGTTTCTTGCCGGTTATATCTTCGAACCGAGTTTCGTTGACGAAGGGTAAGTACTGTAAGAGGCATACAGGCACTTTGGAGCCTCAGGGCAGAATATATGCCGGAACCACTTAATTCCTCCATGCTTGATTTTTAGCTGCAAAAAAAAAAAGGGGGGGGGGGAGTCTTTTTTGTTAGGGCGCCGAGTAAAAGCTGCCATCCAATCACCGCTTACTTGAAATAAATCGGGCTTCCTTTTGAATTAATAAATATATATCTCATCCGTGGACACTAATTCTGGGATTAGTTCCTCTTCAATCTATGCCCCCCCCCCCAGGCAATTTTGATAACCCCATTGAAGCCGTGAAATCACTTTAAATATCGCATGCTTAAGGAGTTTTGTTTTCCTGGGTTAATATAAAAAGTACTTGGAATCTGGGAGAGTAGCAAAATATCTTTGAGGCCCCGATCTTAAAATATCTTTTGAGGTTCAGGATGCTAGCCTTGTATGTCTCTGTGTATTAACTTGTATACTCAATTCTCATTTTTTTTAAAGTTCTCTCAGACTATTTTAACTTTTGTACATCATGGATACTGAACAGATTATCGAGGGACAGCCACAGGTAAGACTTAAACCAGCAATCGTAATAAAAATTATTTAACATTCTTGTTGTTTTTTTAAAGGCAAATGTTCCTTTCTTGTTATTTTATGATTGTGTATTGCTTTACAGGTTCCAGAAAATCCACATGCAGAATATGGCCTTACAGAAAATGTAGAGGTAATTGAGATTTGATTTCTAATTGAAGTTAATACACTGCTCTGGGTGTATAATTTTTTTTAAATTAGATTTATATGCCGCCCTTCTCCGGAGACTCAGGGCGTCTTACAATGTGTTAAGCAATAGCCTTCATACTTTTGTATATTTTTTATACAAAGTCAGCTTATTGCCCTCACAAACTGGGTCCTCAATTTACCTACCTTAGAAAGGATGGAAGGCTGAGTCAACCTTGAGCCTCGAACTTGCAATAATTGCAAGTTCGATAATTTCAGATAAGGTACTGACAGATTGCTGAATGGAGCCTCATGTATGTTATGTATTAGAACATTTGATTGAATATTGGTTCTGAGATTATGATACTGTACTGAAAATTAAAGAGGTGTCTATTTGGGTAGTTTTTGAAAAAAAAACTTGAAAGTAGTTTTTATAATTGCCTTGCAAAAAGCTTTGGTTGGTTGCTTTGTGATGATGCAAATTAGGTAGAGAGATGCTTAGTATATTGTTAGAGATGGACATCTGATCCCGCCCCCCCCCCCCAATCGCTTGGGAGTACTTATGGGGCATTTATGATACTTTATGCTAAGCCTATTTTAAGTTGTGCTTGATGCCGGAAAATTGCAGTAGTGTGTTTCAGATGTTACAGTTCAAGGGGTTCTAAAGATTCATACAGCCATGGGATTCTGGATTGGACACCCAAGTCTCTGGAATACATTTGCATATTCATATGTATACTTTGGTACAAGTCTTCAATCAGCCCTATAAATCTATTGAATAAAAGCATGAGTATTTTCAGCTTTGTTGCGTGAAGTTCTGTTCCATTCAGAAGAATGTTATTTTGCTTTTGCAGACTACAATAAAATGCATAGATCTTTGGAAATATTCTAGACAGGGGCATGCAATTTACAAGGCACATGAGTGCGACTTCAGAAGTTTTAATTGGATGATCATGGGAGATTTATGTACCTCCAAATTTTAGGGCACTAAATTTATTCCTTAAAACCTCAGAAATGCTAGACAGTAATCTTCCATATTTTTGGTCCTACTCATTCTAAGTACCACAAAAGGAATGCCTGGAAACTCTGTAATTTAATTAAGAAATTTGAATTTCAATTAGAGATGGGATCGAAATTTTCACAAACCATATGTTTATAATTTTAAGCGGATAGTGGAAAATGAGAAAACAAGTGCAGAAAAAACATCGAAGCAGAAAGTGGACCTTCAGTCATTACCTACACGTGCATATCTGGATCAGACAGTTGTCCCTATCTTATTACAAGGCCTTGCAGTCCTTGCAAAGGAGAGGTAAGTTATATATAAAATTAACCAAATCACTCTCTTGATTTCTTGTTCATATATATCTTTTAGTTATTAAGGCCTCAGCTGTTTCCTTTGTATGTCCAGTGTAGCATCCTTTATCATATTCTTGCAGCCTGTCATTTTTAAATCTGCTTTCAGATCAGTCTCAATCTTGTTAAGTAATACTTGTTCCTCTTCCATAACATCTTTTAAACAAGGTCCATTTATAGAGGCAGACACTCTTAAAATTATTTTCTGGATCTTTTACTAAATGTTGAACAAAATTCACCCAGTACTATAAAACCTGTCAATTCAAAGATTCCTAATAGCCGAAAAGCAGTTAACAAGCTATTTCCAAAGTGATTTTAAAAGGAAGTAAAGGCATCAATTATGGTTGGAACAAAATGGTTATTCCTTCCTTTCCCAGACCTTTAAATATACTAGAGAACACTATTTTGAAGTCTTCTCATGAAGAGTAAGTGTCTTGTGCACTTGTGGGTAATCTCAATCCTCTCTTTGTCCAGAGAAGAATTTCAAAGAGCTAGTTGACTCATCAGCTCTTCCTTCCATCTCAATTGTCAGTTGACCATTTTTTTCTGGAAGTCCTTCCATCTAGTTCTCATTTCAAGATGGCCAATGACCTGCTAAAATATGACCTGTGATATCAGTTATGCGGAAAAAGCATTGAATTGAAGAGTAGAAAGAATGCGGGTTGGAACTAAAGAGATTAGTATATACATAGAAAGTCCTGAGGAGGACCATATCAGAAAGTAACATATTTCAGAAACAGAATGATTGCATCTCCTGCTAGCACACAATCCTCAGCTGAAAAAGATCTCTCTTGTTGACTTTAGTCATCATAAAATATTAATATTTAATAAAATATTTAAATATTAAATACAAATCAAAGACATCAACAATATTCTTGATAAAACAGTTGAGAAAACTAATATTAAAACATGTAGCCATCTGCTAGGCCTGGGAATCTCAAGGAATTTGTGGTTTGATAAAATGGCTGCATTGACATGTTTTGACGCTCATGATCAACTAGAACACAGCCACAAATTATACATGAAATTGAAGTTCTGACTTAAATTAATAAATCAGCAGGGCCTGTAACTTAGTCATTAATTATTCCATGTACTTTAGTGGCTGGTTGTATAATAAAATGCTTGGCAATCTGGAACAACATTCAAAGTATTTTCTTCTTTTTAAGTAAACAACATGTTCTATAGATTTAATATTCAGTATTTATAATTTACAATGATGGATTTGAATTATGCTTTAATTTTCATATGAACTTCATAAGTTAATTGAAATCAAAAGAACTTTATTTTTTAGTTATTGTTTATCTTTTGTCTTTTCAGGCCTATAAACCCTATTGAATTTTTAGCGGCGTATTTGTTAAAAAATAAAGCACAGTTTGAAGACAGGAATTAAATTCATCTGGAGATTGACAATTGATTGCTATGTTCTGTACTAAAAACATGAATCATTGTCTGATACATAAATCCTGCAAAACCAAAAATTCTCATGTACAGACCATTAATTGAATTATTTAATAAAATACCTTATATAAATTATGAAATGTGTATTAAGGTGTCATGATTCTCCACCAGGATATGAATACAAAAAGGCTGGAATTTACATCATAACGTATTTTGTTATTTGACCTCATCTAGTTCAGATACCCTTGGAAAATTCACAGCTGAGAATAAGTAATTCCAAAAGTATAGTCCTGCCTATAGTTTATTGAGCATAAATGCAGTGGAACTCAGAGGGTAATTCTAATGAAACATGCAAGGAAAACTCTATAATAAGATATTTATCAGGATATATTTCTTTCCTACTGAAAAAGTAAAAGTATGATTGCTCTAGTATAGTATTTGGCATGTTTTGCAGAAATAGGGAAGGATACATGTATATTCATATTCAATTACTGTTTATGCACTGTTGGAAGATTATCACAATAATAACATCTTATTTCTATGAATATATATTGGTAATCGATTCATCGGTCTTACAGAAACTTTCTTTATGGGACACTTCAATCATAAGTTGTTTTCAAAATATGAATAATAAAGGCTAAAAAAAGAAAAAAATGAGAATAAGGAAGGAAACAGCACAACTAATGACAAATCATACAAATGTTGCTCTTTGTGCCCCTATTAAAAAAGGTACACGCCCCATTAAATTCTTGCTCTTTTAGTGATTTAACCATATTAAAATCATTGGAATTAAATATATTTTAAGTATAAAATTATAGCTAATGGATAGATAAAACATTTTGTTATAATGGACCTTCACAGTGTCCCCCCTTTTCAATTTTTGATGATTTGGGAGAATGGAGGACATTGTTCTGTAATAACAGCGATAACACATTTTGCATGTAAATATATCCTTGTTTCTGTCTCTCCAATCTCTGCTTCTCTTTGTATAAAGCTCTGGATAGCTACCGTACTAATAAAAAAAAAAAAGATAACATCCCCTCTTCACGTAAATGCATTGGATGGGCTAAAGTGTTAAGTATGTACACTGCCAAGTTGATCAAAAAACAGGATAAAAATCAAATCTGGACAAAAGATGGTCTTTGAGATACATAGGAGCCATGTTAGCCAAGCCCAAGACCAGGAGTTTGACTCCAACCTGGAAGCTTATTTGTAACCAAAGCAGCAACCAAAGCTCTAGGATTACACTGTTACACTTAAACCTTTTAGCAGTCAGTCCATTTTATTCGGGATTGACTAGTTTTCAGTTTCTTCAAAAGCAATCCCATGTCAAATACATGGCAATCTAAATGCTGGGTAAAAAGAGTTAATCGTTATTAACAACAATATGGGGTGCAATGGTTAAATTGCTAAAGATACTGAGCTTTTCAGCTGGAAAGTTTGACAGCCTGGGTTTGAGATCTGAACGCTGTGTGAAGGGGTGATCTGTTAGTTGCCCCAGGTCCTATCCACCTAGCAATCTAAAAGCATGCAAATGTGAGTAGATAAATAGGTATTACATTCCATGCACCTTGGAATATAGTTATGCTGGTCATCATGACCACGGAAATGTCTTTGGACAACACTGGCTCCCTTGGCTAAGAAGATGAGCATCACTGCCTATAATCAGACATAACTGGTTTGGGGAAACCTTTACGCTTACCTTTAGCACAATATTGATAGTTCACCCCAAACCAATGGATTACTGTATCTCCTCTGGTTTCATATAGGTATTAAATAACATGGTGGGATTCATATTTCCAAACACCCTTATCTACCTTCTCAGACTCCTAATGCTTAAAATAATTGCATATAAACTCAGAAGACATAATCGTCTTCTCAAGGACTATCTAATTCATACCAAATATGAGCAAGAAAAGAAGATTCTGCAACAACCTTAAAAGCTTGCAAGATACCTGCTGCTTCTTCCCTCTGAAAGGTATAGGTAATTGTGAACAAGTTTATACAAGAATCTGCAGATGCAGAAATCATGCAATCATATGTATGCTAAATACTTTCATCACCACAATTACCTTATCAAATCTCAAATTTGCATATCTAGCCAAGGTTAGTCACTTCATTTTCTACCACAGTCGCAGAAAGTGGCTGGCACAAACCATTCAAACCAGTCTCCACCTGATTCCACCCCCCAGAATTAAGCTTGAGGGGTTAAAAAAAATGTCTGACTAAGACAAAGACCTGATGTTAATGTCCTTTTTCAGATACATTTTTACTCCTGCAAGATAAACTACCAGTTCAAGTCTATGATTGTTTACATACATCATTGTTTAGGTTCCCTGACATGAACTCATGAAATCCCAAATCCATCCAGATTGTATCCCCAGGGCATGGAGTCTCAGCACTGAAAGCAACCATCAATCCAGTTATGAAAGCTAAGGGCCTGGACAAGCTTGCCAGGCAATAACATGGACAGTACACCAACAACAGCCCCAATTTTTCACTCAAGTCATCTGCAAGGTGATCGCCTCTATTACAGACACTCATGAAAAATCACCACCATACTCTCTGCAGCTTACAACCCATAGCTGCATCTGGATAGGAGTATAGGAAATAAAATATGAAAAAGGCCCTTGTCAAACCATGATGCAGTCCAAATTCACTTACTTTTTCCCACCAAATTGAGCAGGGATTCACCCTTATTCCTCAAAAAACTGGCAATAATAATAGCACTTAGACTTACATACCGCTTCACAGTGTTTTTACAGCCCTCTCTAAGTGGTTTACAGAGTCAGCATATTGCCTCCAACAATCTGGGTCCTCATTTTACCCACTTCAGAAGGATGGAAGACTGAGTCAACCTTGAGTCTGGTGAGATTCGGTCTGCCAAATTGCAGGGAGCTGGCAGTCAGCAGAAGTATCCTGCAGTACTGCATTCTAACCACTGCACCACTGTGGCTCATAACCATCAACAATCGGTGGCCAACGTTCCCTAGATCCAATGAGAAGGTAGATAGGTATGAATGTGGATAAGTACAACTTCATGATCTCATAACAGCCACCCAGTGTGCCCCTTATACCACTCACTGGCTATAGCTGTGCATGCATGTTTTCCCATATTCTCTTATTAACTTTTTATATATAATTATAGGTAGTCCTCAATTTACAACCTCAATTGAACCCAACGTTTCTGTTGCTAAGTAAAATATTTGTCAAGTGAGTTTTGCCCCATTTTACTACCATCCTTGATGCATTTGTTACATGAATCACTGCAGCTGTTAAGTTAGTAACGTGATTGTTAAGTGAATCTGGCTTTCCCATTGACTTTTGATTGTCAGAAGGTCACAAAAGGTGATCACATGATCCCATGACACTACAATAGTCATAAATGTGAGTCAGTTCCCAAGGGTCTGAATTTTGATCATGTGACCATGAGGATGCTGCAATGGTCATAGTGTGAAAAATGGCCACAAGTCACTTTTTTCAGTGCTGCAACTTTGAACGATCACTAAATGAACTATCATGGACTACCTGTGATGCATCCATTAGTTGGAAACCCTAAATCAAATACAATACAGGTCTCTCAGCAACAACCTACTTCATGAGGTTGTTACCGTGGAAAAAAATGGAGGCGGAAGAGTTATGTACGTTGCCTTGGGCACATCTCTCAGAGGAAAGGCAGGATGAAAAACAAACATAAATAAGAAAAGTTGGCCTGGTTTAATTAAACTACTGTTACTGTTGACCCAGACAAAGCCAGGAGAGGGAACCCTTGAGAAAAACATCTGTTTGGTTTAGAATAGTGCTTTAAAAGGGGTTCTTGTAAATTTCTCCCATTTCCAAGGTGCATATTGAAACCACAGTATTTACAATTAGGTACTTTCTTTAAAAAAAGAAATCTACTAAGGTTTGTTATTATAACAGTATAGATTTTTTTTGTTCTCCTGCCTTAATTTATTTGTAGCCTACTGAATTGATGTATTGTAGTTATAAATATTTTTATTGTATTTCATGATTTTTGCTGTCCCAAAGTATGTATTTGTGAAATTTTAACATCTAAAGTCATGTAATTATAAAGAAAACCAGATGGGAAGAATTAAAATAGGATGGGACAAAAACTAGACAATTATAAAAAAACAAACTGAAACAGACATGTTTTTACTTGCCTACTAAGGTCTTAAAAAGTGAAACTGAATTCATTGCATAGAAAGTGAATTCTACGTCATTAGCAGATGATTTCTGGGCTGATCTTATTTTACCATATGATAAAATTTAGAGCAGGACAATAGATATCTCTGGGTCTATGATTCATTGGGGAGGGTGAAATATAAGACAAAATATTTAATCCAAACTTAAATCACAGAGTTTTAAATATAATAGATAGAAAACTAGTTTGGGTGTATCAAAGAGTAAAGTACATATATAAAAAAGCTTGTTAAGTAGTAAATTGCTAAATTCTACATTACAATAATTGAAATTGCTATACCATAGTAATCTTCAGAAACAGATAGCGTAGATTGCATTGCAATAGTTCTGATTAGGTCCAAGGATGCTGAACAGGCTTAGCCAAAAAAGGTAAAAATTTTAAAATGTAGATTAGACTGGACAATCATACTAAATGAAAGCGGAGCTAAGACCCCACAACAATGGCACCATGGATAATTCTATATAAAGAGAAACTGAGCAGAGTATTAATGACTGGGTCATATGCATGATTTAAGCTTATGATATTGATTCTTTGACATAGCATTGCACATGAGCCAGCCAGTATAGCTTATAATGGCTGTTTTGTGCTCAACATTTTGTATAAATACATATACAGAGTATGGAAGATGACCTTGAAAAGATCAGTTATGAAAGGAAAAAACATAGTTTAAGTCAAAACAAGGAGTCTGTGGAGATTCTCAGTCACCCAGATCATGGTTGTCGCAAAAGTGTTTTTTTCAAGAGGCAACTGGGCTTTCTGCTTTTTTCTTGAAGATGTTTTGCTTCTCATCTTCTTGCTTCTTGGATAAGAAGCTTCTTAGATGAGAAACGTCTTCAAAGAAAAACAAGAAATTCCAGTCGCTTTGACCCAAAGCACCTTTGGGTCAAAACAAGGAGATATGCACAAGCAATTTAGGTGAACACCTCCTTAAGTCATGATGGGGGGGAGGGGAGTAAAACATTATCAGACCTGCAAGATTCTGTTATTGTAGCCAATAACAATAAAAGTAGCTTGAGCCTTCTTGTACAGCTGTCTTCTTGATTTGGTCTGCATGATGGGGCTGATATCTAGCCAATTGGGGTTTATTCAGTAAAGTATATTATACAAGGAAAGATTAATGACTATAATTAAACTTTCAAAGAAAATAATTACTGAGGTGGAGAAAAGAGACTGACTGCTATACAGTGAGTGAATTCTACCATTCTATAAAATTCATGATGTTCAGTTAAGAACCTTTTTCAATCATGTTTTAAGGTAATACTTGGTTTTGAACCAATTTCCCCTGGCTTTTTCTACCTTAAAGTATTTCTTCCAAGATCTACAATCAGACCAGTTTCCAGTGGTAAAATAATAGAAACAGATGAATTTTATTACACAGGAACAATTAATGGTTGAGAAAGCAGATAACTTTTCTATCTACAGTACACCACTGCATAACATTTTCTTCCATTATTGTTCTGTCAACAAGTTCACCTTGTATGCATCTATAGTATAAGTAGGTTCTCTTTCAAATCTAAGAGTCCTCCTATGTATTTCAAACATAAAGTAAGTCTACTGTAGGGCTTATGATTGTATATTTAATATCATTTTTTAAAAAAGTGGTTTAACAAAACTCTATCCTGTATGAATCTAAGAATAGACCCCAAGCAAATAACAATGAGGTGAAGGGCAATGGCTGCAGAATTAAGCAATAAAACAATATTCTTTTAGATTCAAAGGCGAAAACTTCTAAAACAAAAGTATAAGTACCGGTAAATATTATATTCAGGTTCAGGTTTTTCTTTTTTTTTCTCTTCCACCATAAGTAAAGGTCCCTATCCAAAAGACGCCATAAAAAAAGTCCATATCCCAAGGACTGAACAGAAAGCTGTCAGGTGATTATTCTTTTTGAGACAGCTTGAGTCATCTGTCTCTGAAGCAGAGAGACAGTGAAATTATGGTTCCCATTAATTGTTTAGTCCACAGACTTCCCATTCTTCTAATGAAACATTGTGTTTCAACGGTGATACATCTATGTGAGGAGTGGGAACCAAGGCAGATACAACTTCTTGGTGTTCCCCATCCGTCTTGACAATATGTCTTCTTAACACTTAGGATTCAAATTGTGTGAATGGCTGAATGAAATATGTTTTATATCTAATTGCTTTATTTGGTGGGGAGAGAGAGAGAATGAAATGAAAAAAGATTTATTGATGAATAAAAATCGTATTGACCTGGGCTTGAAAAGCATTTTGCAGCAGAAATTTCAAGTAATGTTAGGAGCTAACTATTTGGAATAACTACCTTATATTTCAGAGAGCAAACTTCCTAACATACTTGCTAGCGCAGCTGCCGTATACAGTCACAATTGCTATCATCCAGCTGTCTCTCATGTCAACGTTGCTCAAAATATAATGGTTACCCGTCATCTGGATAAGCTAGGCAGAAGGAAAAATAATAAATCAGAGGTAATAATTTGCAAAGGGCTTTTTAGGTAGGATAGTTGTAGGCACTTTGAAGCAAGAATGCATCAATGTAGAATCTGATCTAAGGAAAATAACAAAATTAAATTATGAAGAACCAAAATGTAGTTGTATTTCTTTTGTTTAGTGGGATTACTGTCAGTGCTAGGATATATTAGAAATTCTCTAAACGCTTAATAGAACAACAGCACAGTTTGAGATGACACTATTGAAAAGAAAGTGGGGGATGATATTGGATATCATATTTAAAATGCAGCATTCCAATACTTGGAATTCTCAGTCTTTAAATATATTACAATAATACATTTTATATATTGCATGTGTAATAATTTTGGAACATCCTGTCACCAAAAGTGTTCAGAAATCATCCTTTAGTCTTCTATTTCTCAAAGTATCTTAACTATCTTACCTAAATGTTTTACTTTGCAGTAAAAGCTATAATTTTGTTTGGAACAATGTGCTTTGTTGTTTCTCAATTATCCTCCTGTTTTTATGCCCAGTGGAATATTTTAAATTTTCTTTTGAGACAGATGGAAAAGTAATATATATCAGGTTCACAATACTGTAATGTTAAATGAAACAAACAAAATGTTAAAAAGTTATATTTATGTAGTTACTTACCAAGCAGATCTAAATTATATTAAAGTAACCAAAATATCTTTACAATCCTCAAGGCATGTCAGAACTTTTGTTTGGTTGTACAACCCTAATGTTTGGAAATTAAAAGCTTAAAAATTTGGCATGCCCTATTATATACTGTATATATGTTTTCCATTCCAAGGTCATATATTTGCATGGTAAATAATTATTTGGAAACTGTGTATAGGAAAAATAAGCCACAATAATAGCAACATGTTTAAACAGAAACATAGAGCAAATCAAAAGGATCCACAAGTCAGAGCAAGCCATTATTATAGGTAATTCAGAATGCAGAACAAAGTATTAAAACATCAGTTCTTCTTTCATTTTATTAAATAGCCAAAGGTAACATACATTTCAATTTCAAACATTTAATATTGAATTACCCTTTTTGATTATCGTTATGAAAGTTTGAGGGTGAAAATATATCAAACTTAACTATAATTTAAATACAATGATTTATTTCTCCATAGTAGGGAAGTTTGTAGAGAGATAATTTAGGTGCCTGTTGTCTACTGTCCAGGTACCAGCTTTTGCTGAGCAAATTCAAGGCATCTGGAAAAGAATTAACAGGTTGTATATTTACAAAAATAATATGGAATTGATATGTTATGCATATTCTAAGAGCTTAATTTCAGCTAATGTATCAACTAGAAAGAATATTTGATATATATCTATATCTATCTATCTGTCTTGAAATTAGATAAATGCACACCCATTACTGATTATTGATCATAGATATTTTGTTTTATTAATTAGCACTAAATATAGACTTGGTTACCACATGTACTTTACATGCAGAAAATTCTTATGTAAACCATTGCAAATGAAATGGGTATCAGTGTAAAGCAGCCAGATATTCTTTCTGTAAAATTGCCATGAACTCATCTTACAATTAACCCATTGAGTTAAAATTCAGATCAGTTCAGCAGGATAATAAGGCAAATAACTGTGATTTAATTGTCTGACTTACTTAGAAGAATATATAATAATATTATAAAATATAATATAGCACTTAATTGCTTTTAAATTTGATTGATTTCCATAAGTCTATCACCAAAGAATTACATTTCACCCTAAGATCTCCACTAGATCCTTCCATCTGATGGAAAATAAGGATAGGCCTTGGAATACAGTCTCTGGCTATTTCTGGTCTATCTTATTCTACCTTTTTTATTTTCAAACAATTCATAATTCAAAAAACTACTTTATATTTTTGTGCCTTTCTTTCTCTGCAGCTATTTTTTCTCTATATAATTATGTAATACATTGCTCTCATCCTCATTTATTATAGCACTGTCTTCTATGTATATATTCTTTTTATCTATAGCTTCATCACATCATCATTCCATACTTGCCACTAGTAGAATTTTACAGAACTTCTGCACTCTGGAACATACTGTAATTCTTATTCTATATAGAATATATATTAAATAATTATAGATATAGATAGATTGTATCATGCAAGAAGGGGAATAGATCTAAAAATTAAACGTAACAAAGAAGGTAAATATGTTGGCCAGGAAAAATGGAACAAATAATTGTAAATTATACATAAATGACAACAAAAAAAAAGAGATCCCAACTCACCATGACAGTGCGTAAGAGTCTGCTTCTATCCATTTCATTACAAACAGAGATGTAAAGGGTTAATTTCCATAGGAATAAAGATGCTTTGGTCACTGCAAGAGCATCCTTGCTATAGTTGTGGTATCTCCTTAAGGAATTATATTTTTCTTGCCTTTATATAATAGTTGCATAGGGTCAAGAAATGCCTATTTTAGGAACTCTACAGAGTTCCTATACCCATATGGCTACCAAGCCTAGAAAAATAGCTGTCATTAGAAACACCAGGGATGTCTATTGTGCACATATGCTGCTTTTATATCTGAAATCTATGCACTTCTACTTCTGCAGTTGTGAAAATTTGCTACTTCCAGATTAACATAAATGTACAGTAGATTGAATATGGTAGGATGGGTTACTTAAGAAATATGTATGGTAAAACCTGAAGAGGTAGCATCAAGAATGAATGGGTATTGAATGAATGTGAATTGAATACAAATAAGTGACCAGGACAAAATAAGCAGCTATGTCAACATAGTTTGGTTTTTAAAGACAATGAATGAAAATTAAATCATGAAACAAGCACATAGAGGAAGAGTGAATAGATTGAGAAGCAGGAGAAGATTGTGAGATTAAACATACAGCATTTCATAGTGATTGCATGAACTGGAGTAAAGAAAACATTGAAACTGCTTAATTAGTCAAATCTTCTGTTTCTTATGAATATCCAGCATATCATATTAATACTAGTATCAGGTATTCTAAAGCATCTAAAATCATCATCGTTGTTGTTGTTGTTGTTGTAGTTGTAGAACTTTAATGAACGTTTGGGAGTTCTGATTGTAAGGTACTCCTTCCGATTGTAAGGTACTCCAGACTCCTTTGCTTTTGTTGTTCTGTTCTTCCTCTTTGCTGACTTCAATGGCTCTTCCTTTCTTCACTCCCTCTCTCCAGTCCAATGATAATTGTAATTCTTCCACCACCCCCCATCCCCGCTTTCCAGTTCAACCTTATTAGCTATTTTGGAAGAAGAAGCCTTTGAGGACTGTTGGTGTCTCCATGGCAGCAGGCCAATAATATACCAGATGACAAATTAGGTGGGTGAACAGTTGAAGTGGATTAAGTGCCTGCCTTTGTATAACCCACCGTGATCCTGTTTCATCCCATCAAAGTGAAACCAAGCGTGCAGCAGCAAAACACACATATATTTTAGTCCTTCTGTTACTAAATTATTCAATTATTTAAATTAAACAAACATGTCCATGCTTGTAGGACTTTACATTGGGGACCTACTCGCTTTCTGTCACACAGAAATTCCTGAGCATACTGTTCAAATGTTTTTCAGAAGTTATTTGGCTACAATTCTCAGCTGCCATTCTGTTTGGCTTGTATTCCACTCTACCTTTCCTTTTATAAATCTCTGCCTATGACCAACTTATTTGGGGACCGGCCCAGTACATTTTGCTAAGCAAAGCAGCTACAAAAACATGTTTCTAATGCAAAATATACAGGTAGTCTTTGACTTACGACTACAATTGAGCCCAACATTTCTGTTGTTAAGCGAAACATTTGTTAAGTGAATTTTGACCATTTTACGACCATTCTTGCCACGGTTGTTAAGTGAATCACTGCAGTTGTTAAATTAGTAACATGGTTGTTAAGTGAATCTGGCTTCCCAGTTGCCTTTGCTTGTCAGAAGATTGCAGGAGGAGATCACATGACCCCAGGACATTGTAATGGTCATAAATACGAATCAGTTGCCAAGTATCTGAATTTTGATCACATGACCATGAGGACACTGCAATGGTTGTAAGTGTGAAAAATGGTCATGTCACTTTTTTCAGTGCCATTGTAACTTCGAGCAGTCATTAAATGAACTGTTGTAAGTCGAGGACTTTCTGTACTAGGTTGCAGTTTTTGAGTTCCACCTAGCTACTTCACTGGCATCTCTTAAATCTTGGGCTTGTTGGGTGAATCAAAATTGGAATATCTGCTTGGTGATCTCCATTGAGGGATCTGCTATATTCACATCCTAAAATCAAGGTAATGAGTTTGCATTTGTTACATAAGAAAATGGTAGCTCACTGTAAATTTTGAAGGAAGAGGACATTTCTGATATTATACAGCTGCATCAGTCTTGGACAAGGCCCATAGTTCAGTCCAGAACATCTGGTTTGTATGCAAAAAAAGTCTCAGTTTCAATCCCTGGCACCTCCAACAAAGATCAGAAAGTAGTATTGTTTGAAAACCTGGAGTGAAGAAATACCAAATTTACTTTTGATCTTAAGAAAACTATCAGCTCACTAAACTTGGAAAGGAGAGCTATTGAAGAAGAAATGGTTAAAAGAGATTTTAAGTTTTGCAATGTTTGCAGTGTTCTTGGAGAAGAATGTTTTAGGATAAAGACAAAAAAACCTTCTTGTCATCTGATTGTTTAGCTTTAGTTAATATAAAACACTTACAAGCTTTAGTTGACAATAAATACAAAATATATTTGGCATTTATATATTGTTCCTTGTTATATATTTTTCTTTTTTTCCCTTCACTTTGATCCATTGTGCTTATCTTGTACGCTGTCCAGAGTCACACAGATTTCATTAAATACTGTAAATAAATACTGTAAATATAAAATCTATAATTCTAAGTATGATCACCCTAGCCTACTCTTATCTTGAAGGTGATATGCTATCAACACATTCTCCCAGAAATTTCTGTTCCAATTCTAGATCTTTAATTTGTTCCATGTCTCCTTACTTGCATTAAATCAGTGGTCCTCAACCTGTCAGGCTGTGTGGACTAGCGGGAGAGGGGGAGGAAATGATACACACAAATAGATCTTCAAATGTATGCAAGAGTGCCTGCTGCTCACACAAATAGAGCTGTGTGCTTTCGCATCCCAGTTCCAAATGGCCCATGGCCCAGTAATGGGCCACGGCCCAGGGGTTGGGGACCCCTGCCTTAGAATGATCTTTATGAGAGCTTAAACCACTTGGGTTGCTTTCTTATGGCTAAAAATATAATCTCAACCAGGAGTAACTCCATTTTCAATTAGTATCCAAGAAACCTTAGCATTGAAAAATTAATGTGGTTTCATATTCTGGTGCTAATAAAAATGGTATTCCAGTGCTAGGCTTAATTCTACAAACATCACTGAACCTTATTAAGAAATCATATGGAGATAGATTACTGACATGCGGATTGCCATTTAATCAGTCTGACTGGCTTATTTATTTTAACTACTGACAGCCCACCCACTATTCAGAAGATCTTGCAGTGTGTTGCCATTTATGAGGCAAGTTTAGCTGATATGTTTACTTGTTCAAATTTAAACCCTAGAAAGTGACTGTCAATTTCACCAATTCTCTATATTCTTGTGTTCTTTTTCCTCATCAGTTTGCCTTTTGCCTTTTTGGTTTCTATCTGTTATTACTGCCATTTGAGCTGACCTTTGTTATAGCATTGTTCTTTTTAATTATTCTATACAGCATTTGTGCCATCTGTTAAATTACAGTTGTTAAAAGTGACCAGGTTTTTCCCCATTTAAACATATGATTGAGAAGCTAAACACAGAAACAAAATGCACAGCTCCAGAAAGGAAACTTAAAATGAAAGCCAATTTATAAATAATTTTCTATTTTAGGGTGATGGCTGGCTGATTGCTTTTACTTAGTGTTATCTTTTTTGGATCTTATGAATGAAAAAGAGACATATTTTCTCTTTCAGGCTAACAATGAGGCTAACTCTTTCAGGCTAACAATAACAACCCTGCTAAAATGTAATCTCTCTTAGTTAAGAACGATACAGGGCTGTGCCTGTAGCTGCCATAGGGAACAAAGAGAAATCACAATAAACAATGAAGCAAATTTGATCTGACAAATCTAGGCTGTGAAAAGTTTTCTATATCTCTTTTCTGACAACCAATGGATTTAACAGCTCCACCTCTGGGAGATTATCTCTCTGGGGATTTGATGCAGGTAATAGAATTTATGTTAAAATGCCTAACAATTTCAACTCAACATCTAACAACTGGAAGGCTCACCACACACAGAGAGAAGAGTGTGTATACCATGCAAACAAATGTTTTGTGGATATTCAATTTATTAAAGTTGCTTGGAACAATTCCATCTGGCAAGGTAGAAAGGCAAGAATTAGGCTGAAATTATTACAAGACTCTACCAATAGAGGAGGTTTTGGGTTGCCAAACTGGGAATTGTACCATCAAGCAGTGTAGCAGTGCCACACTTCTTAGAAAATGAGCATAAACTACATCTTCCATAATTTTGAGAAAAATAGGAGATATGATAAAGGCCTTGTCACTAAACTGAGCATCCAAACACAGAATGATGGAGACATGACATGTGACACGTGATAATCTAGTTGGGAGGTGGTGGTTGTATCCAAGCAGAGAAACAAATTTAATCTAACAGCCCATCTGTGCTTTGGTGGAAATCAGGAGTACCTAAGATAAAAACCTTTGCCTCAACTCATACTCTTCAATGGCATGTATGATTGTTCAGCTGTACATATTCTGCCTTTAATCTGGACTTGCTCTAACAATGTGTATGTTTTGGGCTCTACCAGACTCATGCCAATACCTTGCAATTCTGAAACATTTTGCCTCAATTCTGGGTGGACCTTGGCCTTTACTGTATAAGTCTCCTGTGCTAATTTCTAAACTTTAGACTTGGTTTCAGATTTTACTTTGCCAAGTAAATCTGTACAGGACACTCATGGTGGCTAGAGTTGACAGTTTGATGGGATATAACATCTGTGTAGAGTAGAATAGGACAATATGTTTCCCAGTATGGATAGCTACAATGTATTTCAATTTAAATTGCAGTAATTATTTCTTTATTTATATACAGAGCACATATAAATGACCCAGCTTGGTGTAGTGGTTAAGGTAATCAGGGTGGAAACCAGACGATTGGGAGCTCTAGTCTTGCCTCTGGCATGAAAACAAATGGCCGATCATTCCTTCTCAACCTTGGAAGCAGGCAATGGCAAACTAAAAATCTTGCCAAGGATAATCCAGGCAGTTGCCAGGAATCAAAACTGACTCAAAGGCATTAAAAATACCCCACATATATGCATAATTCTATGTATACTACCAAAATGTGTTTATATCCTTTTTCATAGAAAGCAAGACATCACCTTTGTTTGAAAAATCCAGGGGAAAAAACATTTGATGGACATATTGTCCTTTTCTTGAATTCAGTTCTGGATGGTTCTTCTGTGCATCAATATCAATCTAAAGTTGTATTTTCTTTTAGCTTGGTCAATACACAAACCAGTAGTAACTTGGTTGTTAACTCCATGCAACACACTATGTATCTAACAGTCATGATGTCTGCCTTCGGCTGGCAGTGAAATATCTTTTCCTCTTGTAATGGATAATATGAAACAATAATCCTCATAGCACTTGTGCCCAGATCTTCTTGCTTGCTCTAAACTACTTAATAAAAAGCAATGGAGAGGAAAAGATAGGCCCAGACCTTAAAAAATCGATGAGTAGGAGTTTTAAAAAAATACCTTTTAAAAATACAGCATGCAATTAAACTATAAAAATAATCTTACACATATTTCATTTCCATGTGCCATTAAAGTTTAGATTTATATCAAATATAGCCATAGGCATAATACATATAAATATTTTAAGTGTAATGTATAAGTAGTATAGTAGTTGTTACTGAAATATTATCTTTCTAGAGGAGTTCAAGACAGAATACATGGAAGTATATTTTTTTATCCCCAAACAATCATTTGAGGTTGATTGAACTGAGAGAGTACTCAGTCTTCCAATGAGTTTCCATGGCTCAGTGAAGAGCTGAACCTGGATCCTTTAGTCTTAGTCCAACAATCACACTACATGCAAACAAACAGTACCTACAACATGTAAAGTCATGTACGTGAGATGCGGAGCTAGGGAGATGTTAAATACATGTAAAAATGTTTTTTTTAAAAAAATAGCAACTAGAGGAAGCTAGACAACAAGTTTAATAGCACTGAAATGGCTCAGTCAATATGCAGTGCCATTTTATACATGAATTGTTACTCTGTCTAAAAGAATGTAATTACAATTCCTAATCAAATGAAATATCCAGCTTCCAAAATAACTGTCAATGAATTGATACATTAGATCCATAACTTCATAGGTTTTATGTGGCATTCTTCCCATTAGAGATTGCAAAATATAGGTCCATTTTAGGCAGATGATGAGACAGATCTCTGCCCAAGATCCTAGACAGCGGATACCAGGCAGAGCTATCAATGCTAATTTAATTAGATATGCATTCTAAATTAGCATAAAACATTTTCATTGTTCAGGTATTTGCCTTAATATTTTTTTCTGACAATTCTAATTGGAAGGTTCTCAAAATAAAGGAAGGGTGTAGAACTAGAAACTCAAATGGCATATCCGAAAAAGATTTGCGGCAAAGCACTCTGTTCTTCCAATCTCTTCTTAAACATTAGACTCAAGAGGATAGGGCTACTCAGAATCTGTGCCAGGGCTCTCATTTTGAAATGGTTTAAGGCTATTTTGTATATTTGAGGGGGAACCTGTTTAAGTAATGTAGCTTATCAAAAAACAGATCGAAATCTTTTACCTCAAGAACTTATTTTTGATTTGATCATTTCTAATATCTTTTTAAGTGCTACATAAATGTTGATTTATTTTATAATAAAATTATAAGCTTTACAGCAGAAAAGCAGCATAAAGTCTTTAAATTTAATAAGCCTAATTAGTAACTTAGTTAATAAGGCTGAATTGGATTTTTCAGTCTGTATTTATTATGACATTTGTGTGCCTAGTAGCTACATAGTGGAGGAGTAACCCTGCTATCAAAGCAATACAAAACTAACTGGACAATTAACTTAACAAAATAGAGGAAGTTTTCTATAAACACACATGTATACACAAGCACATTGAATACTTTATTTGGCCAAGTGTCATTTGCGACAAAAGGAATTTGTCTTCAGTACAGAAGCATATGTACTTGTGAATTAAGTTTTAGCTAATACAATAAACAGTATCTGACATACATTTCAGTACTGTAAATGCTTACATCCTAAAACTTTAGATCATTTTAATGCTGGCTAAGGAATTCTGGGAGTTGAATTCTATATAGCTGAAAGCTGCTAAGATTGAGAAACACTACTCTACAGAACTATCTGTTGTATGAGATGCCTATTCAAAAAAAAAAAAGGGCACAGAAATCAATGGGGCTTACTATTAAATATAAGGATTCATGAGAGCATCCAAATTTATAAAAATGCCCAAGAATTTATATATTCTGTTACACCAGATGTCTCCAAACTTGGCACCTTTAAGACTTGTGGACTTCAATTCCCCGAATTCTTCAGCCAGACATACTGTCTGGGGAATTCTGGGAGTTGAATTCCACAAGACTTAAAAGTTGTCAAATTTGGAGACCTCTGTATTACACCATTATAGGTCTGATTCACAGGACACAGGGCTATTTTTGGTTTAAGATTAAAGTAAGGAGAATGGAAGAAATTCAGCACAGCATTTATTACATATTCAGCCTAAAGCAATGTAATAACAAAGCTGTATATGTTAGCCTATGCAAAGCCTTCGAAATAGGTATTTCACATAGCCCTTGAGTATAAACTAAGAATATTTCTTTTTGAAATATTGAAGCGGGTCCTTTCTAAAGCTAACAGGGCTCCCCATGAGCTACCCGATTTCACATGCTGTCTCAGCAGTAAATCCCAGCCCTCCAGACACACAACTTATTATTCAGCATTTCGCTTGACTCGGTAGAAGTTTCTATGACACAACTGGGGTAGATCAGAATCTCTATCCAATCAGGTTCAATCCTTTATTTGCTTACCCCTAATGGACAGAAGAATTTGCTCCATTAGAAGAATAGCATGGGATAGAAACATTCAGATAATTTGTTGGTCAGAAGTTTGGCATGTGCCATGAAGTAATATAGGCCCTAGCTTTTTTTCTAACATTAGTCCACTAAAGTGATGGACCATTTTAGATACTCCAAGTATCTATCTGGCTGGCTATTGTGACAAAGCTGCAAAAGCTCCTTCTTCAAGGAAGGAGAGATAGATATTTTGTTATAGTGATGCAGTTCTTCCTATACTAGGAAAATGATGAGGGAGAAGACAAATCCCCCATCCTGGGGTCCATGCAAGACTGCATATATAGGCTCTGTATTTATCAAGCATGGATTTGATAAATTATAAAGGCATTTCATTCCAGCCTCATGAAGCTCAAAGCAAGCATTTGGGGGAGAATTTTTCAAAGTGCCGAACGGAATTTGGAGGACAGTCAAAGAGTGAGAAATATTTGGGTTTATGTGATGAAATATTGGCCTGCTAGTTTTGCAAGTTATAAATATAAGAACTACAAATGTTAAAATGAGACAAAAATGCCAACCTAACCTATAACAGCATGGACTTGCAAAAATTTATAAGGTTTTAATCTTCATCTTGGTCATTCTAGACCTCTATAGGCATTTGACAAAGTGGATCATAACCTACTTCTTAGTATGCTAAAAATGTGGGATAGATGGCATCACGTAAGATGGATTTGTAACTGGCTAACAAAACAAACTCAATGTGTAGTTCTCAATGGAATTACATCTACATGAAAGCCGTGGGTCACCCCAAGGTTCTGTGTTAGGCCAGGTACTCCTCAACATCTTCATAAACAGTTAAGATGAGGGAATATAAGGGGAACTCATCAAATTTGCAGACGACACTAAACTGTCAGGAATAACCAACACTCCAGATTCAAGATCCAGATAGATCTCAACAGATGTGAACACTAGGCCCATCTAACAAAATGAAATTCAATATAGAGAAAAATAAGGTTTTACACTTAGGCAAGAAAAATCAAATGTACAGATTTGATGAAACCTAGTTCAATAGCAGTAACTGTGAGAGGAATCTTGGTGTTCTAGTGGACAATCACTTAAATATGAACCAGCAGGTCAATGCAATCCTAAATTGCATTAAGATCAAGACCATGTGAAGTATTAGTACCACTTTATAAAGCTTTAGTAAGACCATACTTAGAATGCTGCATCTAGTTTTGGTCACCATATTATTAAAAAAAATAGACACTGTGGAAAGAGTGCAGAAAAGAGCAGCAAAGATGATTAGGGAGCTGGAGGCTAAAACATATGAACAGTTGCAGGAATTAGGTTTGTTTAGTGTAGTGAAAAGGAGGACTAAGGGTGACATGATTGCTCCAATATTTGAGGGGCTGCCACAAAGAGGGTAGTCAACCTATTTTTCAAAGCACCAGAAGACAACACAAAAAACAATGGATGGAAACTAATCAAGGAGAGAAGCAACCTAGAACTAAGGAGAAATTTCCTAACTGTGAGAACAATTAACCAGTGGAATGGCTTGCCTTCAGAAGTTGTGGGTGCTCCATCACTGGAGGCTTTTAAGAAGAGACTGGACAACTACTTGTCTGAAATGGAGGTCCAGATATGGTTTCCTGCTTGAGCAGGACATTGGACTAGAAGACCTCCAAGGTTCCTCCCAACTCTATTGTTCTGTTCTGTTCTGTTCTGTTCTGTTCTACCAGGCTATTACATGCACCCTGTGAGGTGAGTTGGACTGGGAGAGTGACCGGCCCAAAGACACCCAGCTGGCTTTCATGGTTAAGGTGGAACCTGAACTGTCTCTTTCTTTCTAGGCTAGTGCTTTAACTGTTTCAGGGTGAAGATTGTGCTGACTGAATGTCCAACAAGTATGTCAATATTAAACCAATACCATATGAATGTTAAATATTTAAATAATTAGACCATCCTTGGCTCTCCAAAATAGTAAGTATCTCAGAGCATCTCATGTCTGATAATAAAGACTGTCACTACCTGCAAAGCTGTAACATTCTTCTGAAATGTCTACGCTGATGTGATTTGTAGAGATACTGAAATACAATAAGGTAAACTTTAAGGTGCTGAGTATTAATAACATCGATCTAATAGTCAACTTGTAATTATTTAAGGCCTTCGCTATGCAATATCTTATATTCTCTTTCAGATGCAAAGAAATTCCCTTCTCCATCCCTTTAATAAATTAGAAACTGAGCAGCTGCCAAAATCTGAGTTAATTTGGAAGTCTTCATATGTGCTGGACTTAAACTTCCAGTACCCACTGCTAGCTGCACACACTACGTGCGTTGTAGTGCAACACATCCGGGTGCACCAGTTCCCGGAATATTAAGCGGCGACATTCTTTTCCGGGAATCCACCTTTTTTGCATTCTAACTTTCGAGCGGACCACGGAGAGCACAAGCTGCGACTCTCGCACGCGCTTTTTCACCCCTCCCTTGAGCAGCTCTTCCTGCGCCGCCCCCCCCCCCAACACTTAACCTCCCTCGACTTAGTAGGCATCCCTCTTCTCCCCTCGAGGTGGTCCCGCCTCCTTCTCTCCCAAGCCCACCTCTTCCTCTAATCTTCCCTTCACCTCAGAGACACAAACCCCCCAATCAGGGAGACCAGATGCCATCGCCACGGCAACTTCTCTGGACCAATCTTAAGTGATCCCGCCCACAACCTTCCCTTCATCCAATCGAGAGGAGGCTGTTCAGAGAGCTACCCAATGGGAAGCTGCAATTATGCCCGTCCGGCGAACAGGGAAAACCATTATCCAATCGCCACAGGACCTTTTGCTTTCCTTTGCCCAATGGAGAGCCACGCTGCTCTAGTTATTATGCCACAGGAGCCGAGTTAGGCCAAACCCGGCGGCTGCCGCCTGCTCTGTGGGTATCGCCCAGGCGGCGGTTGCTGCCTTGGCCTTTGTCCCCCCTTAGGCTCTGCCTTCCTCCGCCTCCTTTCCTCTCCTCCGCTGTCTGCGCACAGGCCGGCGGATCCTACGGGCAGCTTCGAGTGTCTCGCTGCGTGCCGCCTCCGCTGCCTTGCTTTCTACCCCGGGGTTCCTCCAGCAGCACCGTTTCCCCCTTCCCGGGGGTTTCACTTCTGCCGGGGGAGGAGGGGGACTTAATATCGCCGCGGCCGGACTCGTCTCCTGCCCACCCCCCTCCCGAAACTCCCCCAACACCATAGGCGGCTCAGGCACCAAGATGTCCAACCGAGCGCTCTGCCGGGAGGCCAGCCATGCCGGCAGCTGGTACACGGCCTCAGGTACGAGCCGGGTCACAAGCCTCCGTGGGTGGGTGGGTGAGTGGCGGGTGATTTGCGGGGCCTGCTTGAGCCATGTTGAGGGAGCGGCGGAGGGTCTGTTCGGGGGACTCGGGCGACTTTTAGCACTCAAAACTCTCCTTCAACGGAAAACTGCTCCGTTGCTTTATGCTTTAAAAAGCCAAATCCGTAAATCTCGAATAAGTGGCACGTTAAATGCTGAACGGTGGACGAGAATGAGAATGCCCCGGAGGCATTGAATCCGTGCTCATTCCCAAAGGCCACTTGGCACACACGGAAAGGCGGATCGGTCAACTTATCGCGGCGGCGTTAGCTGTTGGCGATGCCCCGTCCTTCCTTAAATTGCAGCCACCCGGAGGGGGGAAGGGAAAAAAAAAGTCGACTGTCAATTCACCAAAATCCCTGTCCTAATAAGGCTGCAATCTCGGACGCGTTTGCTGGGAAGGAAATCCCATTGAACCCCGTAGGGCGCTGCCGAGCTGGGGCTTAAAGAGCCGCCGTGACATTAACTTCGGGGTGCGCGATCGCCTTTTGGGAGGGAGCGTTGGGCCGAGGAAGGGGTGAAGTGTTGCAAAATCGCCCGACGTTACCCTGCCAGGAAGCCGGGAGGGCGCCTGTTGCTTCTGGGTGTGGGGGATGGTATAGGAGCGATTAATCGCGGGAGCCGGCGTGGTTTAGTGCGGAAGAGGCTTTCTCCATGATCGCTGGGGCCAGGGTGGGCCTTTGACTGAATCAGCACTTTTCGCCGGGAATGCCGGGACCCTCTTCTAGATCTCCCCCCCCCAAATTAATCGTCCTCTGCCGCCCCCAAACAGTGACCTGCTTGGACTGCCGAGGATTGATTCTAAAGGAATCGAGAGAGCCTGGAGGAAAAGGTGTTCCTCTCTTAAGCCTGGCCCCGGAAATCTCCCCTACTTCTCTTTATAATATTCTCCCGTAGAGGAAGTGGACAGTGTCTTTCAGCGAAGGTGCCTAGGACAAAGGAACGATGAAGAATCCTCTTGGGTGGGGGTAGGGTGGGGGTTTCGTGTAGAGTCGGGGAACCGACCAAGATCCCCGAAGTATGTATGTGAATGAAAAGGGGTCATTTAGGGTAAAGCGAGGGAGGGGGCGAATTGCATTGTGGGAACGCAGCAGTTGTAATTCGGGACCAGGCTAGTAGGCATTTGTCTACTCGGGCTTCTACCTTACTGTCCCGGGTGGCAACAATTTTGAAGAATACATCTTTAAATACTGTGTTGAATTGAAGATGCCAGTGAATGCAGGATTTAAGATTTTGAAAGGTTATTTTAAAATCTTATTGTTTGTCCGTATTTGAATTTTTGCATCACACGTGCAGTGAAACTGTAAAGAAGACAATGCTTTTAGGAGGTGCATTTAGCTGTCACTTGATTTCCAGTAGCAGTAAAATAATCAGTTATCAATATTTTTCTTTCTCCCCCACCTTTGTTTCTTACACAGTAGTTTCTTGAGAAAACGTGCACAATAGTGCCCTCTGCAGGATGTAAGATTCACATTTCCTACAATATGATTTCTTTCTGTATGTGCTCATCAGATATTTCATTTGGCCTAAAAAAACCTCTCTAGGGAAAGACAAAGCAGTGAAAGCAACACATACTTACTTCATCTAGCTTGTGAATGTATATTCTCATCTGAAAATGTGATAGAGAAAGGGAATAGATCAATTTTTACAAGCATATAAACAGCATGTCTGCCTACTTGCTACTTGCTTAGAAATTTAAACTAAATCTTTCATGGCAGCAATTATAATTTAGTTTTATAGCATGTGTTGCTTCTTTTAGTTTAAAATCTTTGTAAAATAGAATACAGTTTTATTGTTTAGGTATCTGGGAAGATGTGATTAACTGTGTTTTGTATTATTTTTTAGACAAATATTGTATCCACCAAACAAAGCATATATGATTATGGTTTCAGATGTGTGGAAGGTAGGCTTAAAATTCTGTCTCATACAATTTGCAGGTCTAGTTATAAACACAATAAGGCTTCCTGCTAAGCAGTGTTGAAGAAGAGTTGGCTGCCAAAACATAGCCTTGCTATGTCTGGTATTATATACAGATATGGTGCACTGGTATTGTTAACAGTATTCTAACCTATGATCTGAGGCAGACAATTGGAAAAATTGAGGACTTCTGCAATTATATAGGAGCAATAATTTTAGCTGGTATATAGCTATCACTTCCCAGTTTTTCTTAAATTAAATGTTCTTTTTTAAAAAAAAAACCCTGTGAATCCATTTCATCCCTTTCACATATATTTTAATGTACTTACAGTGATGATTCAGCAGAAGCATCTCATATTTACAAATACTCTAGTTTTCTATCTCTTCATGGGAATTCAGAAAATAGGACTAATTTTAAGCCAATCTCTATATTGGATGATATATTGATCTAAAGATTATAAAGAAGCGTAAGCCAACCTCCCTTTTGGCTACTGTGTTTTCACATCCATATGATGTACTAGGCCTCCTTATGTGAATTCACCAACATTAGCATTTCATGAAAGCTCAGCATACCTCTTGTTAAAAATTAGGAGATAAGGTTGTTGGAGCAAAAAAGCAATGAAGAGGCTGTTTTATTGTTTGTGGTCTTAAATGGCTAGCTATATCTGCAGCTGTTTATACTGTATCTCCTACTTTTCTTAGCCCTTTGGAGTTCTTCTCACAGTTTGCCAGTAGCCTCCTCTTGGCCTTCAATCCTAAAATGAAAAGTAGACTGAGTTGAGTGGAAGAATGCAGGTGGAAGGAGGAATCCTTTCACAGGCAGATTCTATTCTCAGCCACCAGAAATGAAGCTTGTAAGGAAGGAGATTTCCATCTTTTTCAGCTGGAAAGCAGGCTTTAAGGCTTTTTTCCTCACTCTTCGTCTTCTAGAAGAATTTTCAAAGGAAATGTTCCATCAGCTCTCTACTTGGGAACCAAGTAGAGAAAGAGCCCAGAAGTTGTTAACAAGCACTCTGTCCACTATAGTATACAAAAATGTTTCCTGGCTATTCTCTGTAGGCTGATTGATATTGCAGGAGATTGTAGCTACCTACCTGAGCTGACAGATTAATGTAGGAGATTGGGAAAGAGTTTGATCCAACCTCCAGGTGGGCATAGCATGGAGATGAGTGGTAATGCTGGCTTCAAGCCTGTGAATAACCCTTCAAGGTTGAAGGCCAGTTCCTGTACCACAGAAAACAAAGCCTTGGACAGGGCCATAATATGGGCAAGTCTATGAACATCCCACCACATATTACAATGGGAGCACTGAGCATCTGAAGGCTGAGGCTGATTCAGAGACAAACAGCTCTCTTGCCAAAACAGGATGCCAAGAGAAGGTAAGAGAGGATGGCTTCTTGAACCTCTTCCTCCCGTGACAGCTGAGAAGGCACTGGGGAATACCTGTGAGAAAATAGGGAGGGTCTATTCTGAGCCCAATATCCAGCTGTAGGCTATGGTGTTTCTTATCTGATTACTCCCTAGTAGGATTTTTTTGTCCTATCTCCCAAACTCTTTCCCAGATACCATTACAGACTCAGAGGTTGCCTGAACCAACCAACAGTTGAAAGCCAAACTTGCAGCAAAGCCCTTCTTTGGGAATACACAATTAGAATAAGCAATAAGTATTGATAAGTCTGATTTTGCCTATAGCCCAATAGAAGGAAGAAAGCAAATACAAGAGATGCCCTGCATCTTCTTTTCACACCAAAGATCAAATTCCCTACTTTGTTCTGGGCAGAAGATATTTGGATGATATCCTCTTGGATTCCCAGATTCAACAGCGAAAGCGTTGTCAGGTTTAGCACACAACCAAGGTAGACATTTCTCAACTTGATTCCATTATTTTTTAAGTGGCCCTACAACTGCAGAAATTCAGACACACCTGTCACCTCACATACCAAAACAGGTAGACTGAGAGTACCTATCGCAGAAGAGATCTACATTGGGTTTTTTTTCTCTTTCCATTGCCAAAATACTGTCTTGAACTGAACTCTGGGCCTCAGAATAAATTTATCAAGACAGTGAAGTTTTAAAATAGAGTAATTAACTTTCTAATTTTGATGGATTTGTCAGAAACTTACCTAATATCCCAACTAGAAACCCTCCCCCCTCTCCCGCCCCAAAAGGTTCCTCAGATTTGTATGCAAAAGTAATCAGCTTCACTTCACAGCTCTCTTTCAGTCTGGTTTTGTCACTGAGGCTATTCATCAAAATGTGAAAATGGCTCTTCTGGGCCATTTAAGAACCCAGTGGCTCCACATTTATGGTTACCTAGAGAAGCTGCTCATCATAATGTCCTCTATGGCAAAAGCTCAGGTTAATGTGCAACTGTTTCATACTGCCTGAATTTAGCTAAAATATGCTGGCACCATCTAGGTTGATTCTACATCTGCAGTTACAATTAACAAAGAGGGAAGGAAGGTTTTCTTGACCCAGGGATGCAGTGCCAAGAAAGAGAACTTACTATCTGGGTGGCTGAACCTTGTAAAGCTCATAAGAGCACAATTATCACAGCACTGAATTTCAATGACAAGCCAATAGCTCTACTTCTAGGTATTTCATATGTATTGAAACTCTAGGGATATGCTCCTGCCATCTCATTTCCCTACATGGGTCTTGTCAGTAATATATACACGTTCTTAGTGATTCCCGCTGAACTAATTTTCTGCGAACTTTTTTTACCAGGAATCCAGGACTCTAATAGCCCAAGCCTTGGTTTAGGGAGGTAGGAGTGTTCTTGGGAACCTGTACATGGTATTTCTGGCCAGAACTTTGCTTCATCGTTTAGAACACCTTCCAAATCTCATTGAGCCCAAAATGTGAATATGACTGTGGATCTCATGTAAATGTAGATTAGATCAGCAAAAGAATGATTGTTTGCTACTAAAAAGAAAATTGGGGAAATTAGTTTCCTGTTCCACAGTTAACAGGTGAATTGGATAATACATAATCCTGGTGTTCACAGTCAACAAGAAAATGTTTTCTTTGTTCTTAGCACTTTCTTTTTTTAAAAAAATAATCTTTATTTATATTTTCAGTTAAAAACAGACAATATATAAAAAATGCAAAAACAGAACATCATACATTAATAAGAGACAACATATATAAATCTAAATCCATAAACCTATAAATCCCTAACCCCCCCACCACAACATCCTATACTGTATGTTGGCATTATAACCCGGAGAAGACAGAACATCTTGTAAAAATATCAATCCAATCCTTTCAATTTCATATATCCTTAACCATGTATATATTTCCTTTTTTTTAAAAAAATATTTTATTAAATTTTTTATAAATACAGAAAGTTTTCATTTCTATTTACATCGGATTTGCAGTGTTTATACCTTTATACATAAAAGTATTTGGTGTCACCTTTACCATTTATTATTATTTATTTAACACACCTTTTACTCCTGTTTTTGCTTTTTTTCGTTCATCCATTCGTACCACCTTTCCCACACAGTATAGTAGTCTGAGTTTTCATCATTATTTAATTCATAAGTTAATTTGCTCATCTCTGCGCACTCTAATACCTTCCTAACTATGAGTTCTTCTGGTGGCAGGGTTTTTTCCTTCCAATATTGGGCATAAGCCAACCTAGCAGCTGTAATTATGTGTATCATTAAGCGGGTCTTTGTTTTCCCAAATCTCTTCTTCACCATTCCCAGGAGAAATAGTTCTGGTATCCCCTCTACTTCTTCTCTAATTATCTCTTGTAACCATCTCCCAATTATGGTCCAATATTTTTTCGCTTCGGGGCATGTCCACCACATATGAAAGAAGGTGCCTTGACCGTGGCCACATTTCCAACAATTCGGGGACATACTAGGGAACATTTTTGATAATCTAGCAGGCGCTAAATACCATCTATGGAGCATTTTGTAGTGATTTTCCTTATATGATGCAGCTCTAGTCAGCTTATAATTTTTATTCCATGCCTCTTCCCATTCATTGAAGTTTAAGTTATGTCCAATATTTTTTTCCCAAGCGCTTAATTGGTTTTTGGCTATGGCCTCTGGTCTATCTTGATCTAATAAATAATTATAGAATTTAGCTAGGGCTTTTTTTCTACTTCCCATCAAAATTTTATCCAACCCATTGTATCCTGATTCTAAACCATATTTTTCCTTATCTTGCTGGTATCTTGACTTTATTTGTAAATATGTCCACCAATCTAAATTTATGCCTTGGTCTCTCAGATCTTCATTTGATTTAAGATTTCCTCCTCCGTCTAAAATATCATTATATCTGCATATTTTCTCCATCCCCCATCTATTTGGGTGGATCAAAGCCTCCATCGTAGAGAGCCATTTTGGAACTTTATTGTAGTATCTCTGTCTAATTTCAATCCACGTTTGTAATAATGAGTCTCTAATTTTATGTCTACGGAAATGTGTTCTTCTTTTTGTGTCTATGTCCCATAAATATGAGTGCCACCCTTTCTGTAGGTCGTGACCTTCTAACGTTAAGATTCTTTTATTTTCCAAAGTGGCCCACTCCTTTATCCATACCAGCTTGGCGGCCTTAAAATATGCTTCCCAATCAGGGAGACCAAATCCTCCCATGTTTCTTTTCCCCTGTAGTACTTTAAAAGAAATCCTCGACTTTTTGCCCTCCCATACAAATTTCCGAATGTTTTTGTTTAATTCTAAAAAAAATTTTTTATCCAAATTCAGTGGTATATTTTGATATAAAAATAAAATTTTTGGGAGGATGTTCATTTTGATCGCAGCTATCTTGCCTATAAGTGACAATTTAATTTTCTTCCATCTATTCAAGTCTTGTTTTATTTTTTGGAGTAGGGGAGTATAATTATCATCTTTCAGGGATGAGCACCTTGCCGTTATCTAAATTCCGAGGTATTTTATTTTCTTGACAACCTGTAACCCCAGCTTTCCTTCTATCTCCTGTTTCTGTGTCTCAGTTACATTCTTGGTTAATATTTTAGTTTTGGTTTTATTCAATTTAAAGCCTGACACTACTCCATATTTGTCCAATTCCTTTAATACTTTTAGGATATATATTTCCTATCTTATATTATATTTTCCTTTTCTCAACCCATTTATAAAATTTTTCCCATGATAAACATATTCGTGTTTGGTCTTTATATTTTAATTTTTTAGTTAATTTATCAGCCTCAGCACAATCCAAAATCTTCTGAATAATAGCATCCTCTGGTGGGCTGTTTGGATTTTTCCAGAACTGTGCGTATATCAATCTCGCCGCTATAATCATATGAAGGGCAAGATACCATACATCCTTTTCCATATTCTCTGGCCTGAATCCGAGCAAGCATGTCTCTGGGCGCCAGTCAACTTTTGAATTTAGAATTTCATTTAACCTTTCCCTTTGTTCTTAGCACTTTCTGAACAGGAATGACTGTTGGCAGACTTAATAGCAGGAGTAATGTTAATAAGATTTTAAGTAGCTGTGGAGTGGAGTCACCTACCTCTAAAAGACATTATAAAATATGTGTTCATCTCCACAGACACAGATTTGGGGCATCCATAATAACAACTGACCAACCTGTGAATAATGCTGTGGTATATCTTAGATCCACCTTCAAGGACCAAGAAGACTAGCAGGATTTTGTTCACTAGAAGGAGATTTTGATGATCTTACTCTAGTTAGAAAGACTAGAGTAAGAAAGTGGCCCCCAGTATCTAGGATGTGCATTTCCTTCCTATATCGTGCTATTATATATTCTTTTTCTGTTTCCATGTGTCCTACTGGTTACATATTTGTTATAAAATACACAATAAAAGAGAAGTTTAATCACTCAGCTGAAGTGAATACATTGCTGAAGGAAGGAGCCTTCTTCCATAGCTAGGAAGAAGCTTAAACTCTGTTTTCTAACTAGAAGAGATGGAGCCAGTCCTTTCTTACAGAATCTGTCTTCTGGTGACCTGAAAGGTACTTTACCATAAATCAGGCTACTATCCTCTGGCAGTGGATGAAGTTAGATAGCACTGTTGTCTGAAGACTAAATTTATAGTGAAAACTATTTATCTTCCTGGACATTATACTTTTTACATTTGCTGTAAATGGGAAGCCTCAGATTACATACCACATATGTGATATATGAATCTTCTTTGTGGGTAATAATTATTCCTTGTGGTGGAAGAGTTGGTGGAAGAGTCCAGTCTTAACTGTAGAAGCAAGAAGAAAAAAATTGAACTGCTGCTGACTCTAATTACTTCGTTAGGAAACCCGTCACTCATCTCATGATGTCTTTTCTCAGCTTTATTTTAGTTAAATATATTTTAGGTATACCTCTATGCACAAGGTAAAGTGAACTGCAGCTCACAAAAAGTAGTCTTTTAATAAAAATTGTTTGAAAAGGTGTTACTAACTAGACCATTTCTATTTTGTTACCAGACCTGTTCTATTTGTTTTTTTCCAATAAGATGTATCTGTATTTCCTAGTTGTTTAAAGGTATAGAGTAGGAATAACTAAATCAGAAATCAATCGAGCATCTCTTTATGAAGTCAGTTTGGAAATTTTTGGACTGTAACTGGAATTGGAAGGTTTAATGTAGAGGCAGAAACCCCTACTACATCACTTGAAATAAAGGAAGATTTTTGTTCCTATTAATAAATTCTCAGTGCACATCACAGAAGGAGGACAGGGAAAATAGAAAGGCAGAAGGGCTGTTTTGGCAAAGCAACAAATATAATTGTTCAGCAGTCTGAATTTGAAAGGGAAAATTATTTAGAAGACAGAAACATGCACACTGCAGTTATTGGTGTCTTCTTAAATCGTGCAAAGCTTATGTGAGTTAGGAAAGGATGCGGCTTCCTTAAGGATTTGCTAACAGATGTAATGTGTGTGTTCTACATATTTTGAATCATGTGTTCCCTTTTGAATCCATATTTTTGCACAGTCCTAGAAATAAATGTGAGTCTTCAGCTGAAGAGCAGAAGCTAAGCAGTATAAATTTGGAGAGACACACAAATTTTATATGAATACCTCAGATTTACTTTCTCTCTTCCATACCAGGTCTTGAATAGAGTGCATGTGGAAATTAGAGAAACATGTCTAGGTGAACAAAGTTTTCGTTTCCACAAAATTAAATCAGAGTGCTGAGGTTTCTTGAGACAAATTATAAGTTTAAATAAATAAAGTAATGGATTTTAAATGATGTGGAGATACTCCTATTGTGTCCAAACTTGTATGTACTGCAGAGTAAACACATTCCCTGCTCTAGGGAGTTGGCAGCAAGGCAGAAAACTGAACTGGCTGGCTAGACAGGTTTGCTGTGGTCTCTTGCTTATTCTACAAAAAAATCTGACATGAGCTCAGTAATTACAAAAGAACTTGTATACGCCAGCCCATTTTGCTGAAGCAAATGCTGATTAAGCACCAAAGTATAAAATGATCTGCAAGCAAATGTTCTTTTAAGAAGAGTGTGGTGACACCTTTGGGACCATCAACTTTATGTGCATATGTTTTTAAAGACTAGAATTTTCATCAGGCACAAAGAAGTTTATCCACAATTGGCAGATTCTTTTATTTTTATTTTTATATATATTTATGTCTGTCTGTCTGTCTGTCTGTCTGTCTATATCTACAGTGTGTGTGTTAAAATGGAAAATACTGTAAACAAATGAGAAAAGATCTATAAAAGTTCAACATTTGACAATTCAAAGTAAAATTTACAAATAACTTCTGGATATTTGTACACTTTCTTGGATGGATTGATTAACAAATGTTAAAATATTGTCTATAGAGTTGTATTTTGAAAATCTTAAAAATTGCATTAATTTTTTTTCGTTTGACCATTTTATGTTGTAAATGTTTCTTTTTATTTCTCTGAAATGGTGATGCTATCAGATGAGGGCATATGAAGAAAGAACTTGATTTCAAATAGTGTCACATCAAATAGAAATTTGTTGTATTCCTCTTCTCTTCTGATTGTCTGAGCTGTATGTTTTCTTCAAATGGGAAAAGTTCATCTATTCAAGAAGCATTTTGCTTCTTGTGCTATTGCTGCTTGCATTTTTTAAATTTGCATTTATCATCTAATATGATATACTATTAAGCATTGTATGTATGTGAACTAGTATGCAGAAAAGAAATTAATGCTGTGCAAAAAGGATGATGGATAGATGGATGGATGGACAGAAGACAGACAGCTAGCTACCATAGCTGGCTAGATAGCTAGCTCAGTGCTTTTACTTGTTTCATTTGCTAAGTTTATATTGACCTAAATTGTAATGAGTTTGTTTCATTTTAGCTTATCAGATTGAATAAACACTGTATCCTGTAAAGCATAGCATGTGCTTGGGCAAGTTTAGGCAATTTTAGTTGATTAAGTAAATTGTGATTGAACAAATAGCAGTTTGGCATGAAGTGCAAAACAAGTCTAAACAAAAAAACAGACACACCACATTTTGGTTTAGTGCATTGTTTAAGCCAGACTACACTTTAGTCTGAGCAGAGTTTGGTTTTTATTTTATTTGTGTTCCACCTTTCAGTTCTGATGAGCAATTAACGTGGCTGTTGAAATTAAAATACAAAATCATTATAAGAAATTAAAAACATAAATTAAAATTATTACTGTTAGTAAAATTAGTTTTAACTAACTTAATTTAACAGTAAAATTATTATTGTTAGTAATAATTAGTAACATTAGTTAAAAGTTTTGACAATGAAAGTTTGGTGTGGTGGTATAACTTCTTTTTACAAATGCCTAGCAGTGGGGCAGAATGCAACTTCTGACTGAGTGCATTCCAAGATTGGGAGTAGCACAAGTGAAGGCTCACTTCTATTGTCAGAAAAACCTCAGATCTTAATAGCCAGATAAATGTAGACAGTCAAATTATAAACCATTTAAATCTGTCAAGGTTGGTAATTAACATATAGTTTGTCTATTAATCTTTCTCTTCACACCATTTATATTGGATGTCTTGAGGAAACTTTCTTACCTAATATCAGAGAGTATTTTCTTTCATAATTATTTTGTATTAAGATATTTAATACTTTGGTATACTTCAAATAAAAAAAATCACTCTTACTCAGTGTTACTAAATATGGATCTCTGCCCTTGTTATTCACAGAAGAGTCATTTGGGTTATGATTAGAAATATATTTACAAAATACATCTGGGAGAATCAAGATGACTTAGCTGAAATTCTACTGTATTATAAATTCTATCGTATAGATACAATATTCCTAATGACTCATCCTAAAATTTAGTCTTTGTCAGTGTTTAGTGTGATGTACGTGCATAAATAATAGTAGTCTGTTAAGATTTCCAAAATTTAATTAATATTAATTTAATTAATATTTTAGTAAAAAGAATTAATCTAATAGGCCCAAAACAAGTCAAATGCTAACAAACCTTGGGACAGAAACAAACTGCTACACGATTTTGATATTTCAGTCACAAATAGAAGATTTTTCAGAATCCAAAGTAAGAGTAGTAGTCAAACATTATTTTATATTTTTCTTTTGACCACTCTTACTGAAACATATCTAAATTGTAGTTTTAAAATAGATTAAATAAAACATTTCTTCTAGATTATTTTCTAAAAATAAGCCATACAACTATTGCTTTATTGAGTTTCTATTCTTAACAGCAAACTTCATCTGTTTATGACAGGTATTAATCAGTGAAAATAAAATTTGGTAACATTTTATAATTACTAAGTGACTACAGTTTTCTGTCAAGTTTTCTCCTGACACTGAGATAACAGTCTTCTAATATTGTATAATTAGGCTACACCTCATTTCTTCCTTGTTCTACATGAGTAGTAATTCTTGACCAAAAATATAATGGAAAACATATTCAGAAACTTGTGAAAGCTACTGAAACATTATGCAAATATAATGGATTTTAAAGGCCACTTCTGTCAAAGTTTCGGTTTCATCCTCTAAAATAAAGTTAAATAAAAGATTTATCTGAAAAAAGGTTGTATTATATGAAAGTGCTCATCCTTTGACAGAAGAGATCAATTTATCTGCTCATGGACATATATTTATAGGTCTTAAATCAAGATTTCTGGGAGTAAATTTAAGTTAACTTTGGATTCTGGAGTTGATGCGGAGAAAAGTTGGGAGAAATGCATTTAATATAAGCATCAGACAATGTCCAAAGAAAACTTGTTTTCACTTTCTGCGTTGAAATAGGAATAGGATTTTCACAATGGTTCAATATTCTGTTCTTTACTCTTCTTAGCACCACTTTGTTCATTAAAGTTGGTTTTAATGTGCTTCTGGTGGGCTACCTTTTGCCTTTTAGATCTTCTGGACCACAACTCCCACAATTACTGGCTGCTGGCTATGCTGCCAATGCAGCTAGGCATATATTTGAGGAAAAATTGTTGCATTAAATCCATATTTGAAAAAATGAAACGTTGATGGCTTGGTAAATACACATTTACCATGATTTTAATTATTAGAGGCAAATTGTCTAAAAAAAGTTTTGTTTTAGTTTTCAGTCATGCCTTAAGTCAGACTTAAAACACTGCTCATCGCTTTTTAAATACTATCCATATGGTGCAGTTTATTTTAATATATTTACCAGTCCTCTTTCAAAATTGAAATTTTAGCAACTATAGTAATTGTATCGGGGAATGGGTATAAAGTAATTGTATCGGGGAATATAAAGTGCATTGAGAGAGTGCATAGAAATTACAGAGAATATACTGTAGATGATTTAGCCAAGTCACAATAAACGTTAAAAAGGAGATGGAAAAGTCATCATCTAAAAGATAGACATTCTTCCTGCATTTAGTATTGGTGGAAAGATTTATTTTGCAAGACAGTTTCAAAGTGCTCTTAATCTGGCATAAAAATAATGGTTTCTCATTGATAAATGTCTCCTATCCATCACAGTAAGGGAACTAATTTTCTATTCTAACAATGAACAATGTTAATTTAGTTGTGAACTCCAAACAGCAGTTTATAAACCACATTTGAGAGAGGCTCTAGCAGATGTAAAGTTAATTACATTCAGCAGTGTGCTAACTCAGCAGGTATTGTTGATCTTCTTAATATGTTTGGATAGTATTATCTGTACACCAGAGGATTATCTTCAATGACTGAGTATATGTTTCTGGCCAAGCAAAGCTTGGAGAAATAATGACAAATGAGGTAAATGAGAAGCTGACTGTGGTTTAAAAACGACAATATTCTTGTGATTTTTGCTTCATGCTCTCCTGTTACCTATGCAAGAAATCTGATTCCTTTTCTTTCCTGGGCCTTCTTTTTTCCCAGTGTTTATTGGGAAATAAATCATTTGCACTATTTTAATTTACATTTGCAAATAAATATTCCATTCCATTTCATTCCATGGTATTAGTAAAATTAATGCATCAGTAAATCAACTTTGATAAAATTCAAAGTAGGAAACATTGATAACTACTTATTAGTAGCTCCAAAATTCCCTAATGGGTTTTTCAGATTAAAACATAGTTAAATACAGTAGGGTTTGATTGAAAGTCAAGCTTGTACTGTTTTAAATTATTGCTGGTAAAAGAATTAAATATATGGGAACTATAACAAGGGATAATTTTTTGCTAACATTGTTTTAAAAATCTATTTTTTCTGTAGGACCTCAGCTGAGTGCACAACTAGAAGGTTGGCTCTCTCAAGTACAGTCTACAAAAAGACCCGCTAGAGCCATTATTGCACCGTAAGTTTTTTCTCCTCTTCCTCCCACTCACTGAAGATTATAAAAGGGCTATCCCAAGAATTCATACAAAGACGTTAGAAAAAGTTACTACTCCCCTCAGATAACTAGAGGGAGCAAAATCTTCCTTATCCCAATGTGTATTGATTGGATAATAAACTAGTCTTATTCCCCTGACTTCTTGGTGGCAGTTTCTTACCATTTATTGTAGGTTCACTGTTGAATTACAAGAACAGGTATACTTTAATTGCTTTGGTTTCATTGTGACAATTAGCTCTGGCTTTTTCCAAACTCATTCTGACAAGATATTGGTAGCAATTAGTTTATGGCTATGTGTGAGGGCAAATTAGTTTGAATGAAAGATATAAATATCGGCCTACTTCTGTCTTATTTTTAATTTCTTTTAGAGTAGTTAACCATTTCATGAAATTAGACATTTTAAATGGGCAAATTAAATCTTTAATCTAAATTAAAATGTCTGTCTGTCTGTCTGTCTGTCTATCTATCTATCTATCTATCTATCTATCTATCTATCTATCTATCTATCTATCTATCTATCTATCTACCGTATTTTCGCTCCATAAGACGCACTCTTCCCCCCCCACCAAAAAAGTGGGTGGAAATGTCTGCATCTTATGGAATGAATATTGCATCACAGACCATGAAGTATATTACCTCAGGGGTCCCCAACGGTGGACCAGTGCTGGTCCTTTGGTGAATAGCAGCTGGGCTGTGTCGGCAGCGTTCTTTTACAGTGCTGAACCCCGCCTCTTCTGTCTTTGTCATTGCCCACCTCTTCTGTCTCTTTTCTGCAGTGCAGGAGTCAATAGGCAGAGCTGACACAGGGGAGGACACCTATCTGTGGTCCTCTCGTGTGTCTGTGGTCCTCTTGTTTTCCTCCTCTAAACCTTGATGCAACTTATGAGATGCGTCTTATGGAGCGAAAAATACGTTGTGTGTATATATATGTATAGATATTGACAGACACTTTGATAGATACTGGTAATTAGTCAAGCAATTCTTATTATTAAGAATCCTTTTTTATGTTCATCCATATTATTCTTTTCTCAAAAATATGGTTTTTTGAGCCCAAATCACAGGAAATTATACTTTGAGTATTATACTTTATACTTTATCTTCTGCTACTCAATTGAATAGTGTTTAGAAAACGTGAAATGTTAAGTCTTCTGAGCAATCTCTTTGAGAAAGCAGAATATTAGTACCTTCAAATCACTTTAATTTTTAATTAAAATATACATATGTAATTTTCTTTTCCTGTGCCTAGAGTTAACAATATTGATATGACATACACACCAGGACTGAGGATTTTTTCTTTCAATGAGTACTATTTCCCCACCCCCACCCCCAGCTAACTTTTCAGAATCTGCCTTTGGCATGACCAGACAGGCATTCCTTGTTTTTCCTGTCAGGAGGAACAAGGACAGATTCCAGGAACTCTTTTCAATATAGTTCAATCAGCTTGAAACAGTAGCTCCCAAGGAGGCCTGATTTTACTTGCTAGTCCCTTTTTCTATAAAAGAATTACTTTTGAATGAATAGCCATCATCGCACTGAATTGGATCAGGAGGTCTTGGAGGCCAGATTTGATCATCACATCATAGTTTTCTCACTGCTAGTACCCACCTTATTTTCTGCCACATAAGTAAGCTTTTTGCCTTGATTTTTAGTACTTAGCTTGAGCACTCACCTGATATCTGTAGATTGGCTTAATATATACTTATCAAACTCAGTTATATTTATTTCATTGAGATTTTTCTACAGAGATTAAAAAAAAAACCTCAAAGAAAGTGTCTTTTGTTTTTGGCAGACATGCAGGATATACTTACTGTGGGTCTTGTGCAGCTCATGCATACAAACAAGTGGATCCTTCAATTACGTAAGTAGTATTCAAGAAGATTCTTGTCCTAAGTACTACCAGATGCAGTTTGTATAGATACTGGTTAAGACAACATAAAATTATTTAAGGTGGATTTGTCAGGAGAGGAAATCTGTTTATCAGAGTTACAAACATAATCAACTGGATCCTAGAGAATGTAGGAGACCTGTAGGATTTTTTACTGATGCGTTCTTTTTCACATACTTGTCTAAAATCCATTGTTTATGGATGGAGGAATCATCTTGAATTAAATGGAAAACAGTGCATGAGGTTGCAATGGAAAACAGAATCTGAAAGATTTATTCGGTGTTCAGAAGAAGCCTTTATATTGTCACATATCAAATCTATGTTTGTCCCAATGCAGACTACTTTTTCCCTGGGATTGTGTTTGCCAAATTCTATACAAAACTCTTCATGTGATCCAGATGTTATGTGATTCAACTTCTCACAATCAACCACATTACAAGTATAATGTGGAAATTAAACAAGGGAATCAGACCTCTTGATGTGCTTTAGTTATGAAATGTTTTACTCATATGCTTTTTCTTATTCATCTTCAGACGGCGAATCTTCATCCTTGGGCCTTCCCATCATGTGCCCCTCTCCAGATGTGCACTTTCCAGTGTGGATATATATAGAACTCCCCTATATGATTTGCGAATTGATCAAAAGGGTAACTGTACACAATTCATGCAATACACAAACAAAATCAGTTCTTAGCAAATTTAGTCTGTTATTTTTCTGAGACTGTCTATTTTGCATAGTTTATCTTTTAACTATTTGTACAAAAAGGCAGCTATATTGATGCAGAAGGTTTTAATGCTTATTGTTTATTTTATGTATTGGCTGGGTTTGCATAGAATTTTAACACACAAAAGACTGAATTCATATAGTGTATTAAGTCAAAAAACAAACCATGTTAAAGCTTAATTCAGTACGTGAACTGTTGGCGACTGTCTTAGGTATATTTACGTGTAGGTATAATTTAATATTAACCATAGTGCATGCCACACACAACACAATTTACTACAACCTGCAGTTGTTTACCTATTATATTTCTCTGCAGCTACTTCTCTACATCTTTGGTAACTGGCAGTTGCCAGTTCCAAGATTTTACGTTTTAAACAAAAATGCAGGAGCATATCTAGTCAGTCACAGATCATCCAGGTGTGGAATGAGCAAAGTCTAATCCTTCCACCAGATCGTTTAAAATAAGAACCCTGCGTGGAGTGATTAAATAAACCTGAACAATGGAGATAACGTCAATGGAAGCGATTCTGCTTTGTTGCTACTTTTGTTTTTTTATCTCAGTTACTGCATTGATTGATGATACTTAATTACACCAAGTTAAGGTGAAGTGGAAGTCACATCCAGACTAGGTAAGCTGTGGCTATGGAAGGAGTAAAAGTTATTCATAGCCACATGAAAACTATATGCCTGGGTTCAATCGATACACTAAGCCTAATACCAAAATGACAAGTAAATGTGTTTATTTCCAATGTATATTTCTCTAAACATTAACTACATTTTTCAGCTGGAAGTCCCATATTAAGTTCATGGTTCAAATTAGAATGTGCAAAACTCATCAATTTGGGAATAGGATATTCTGAAGAATTGAGAAACATCCCACTCCAACTCCAGATCATGTCAAATATCCTATTTGACCATATTATTCCAGAGATGGTTGGTACTTTCAAGGGTATTATAAAGTCTCTCACCTAGGAGCTGATTGAAGTGTTTCAGATGAAATGCTCATTTGGAATCCATTTTCTGGGATACCTAGAACTATCTCTGGTTCATAGAATTTACTTGTAGAAATTGTTGATTCACGCCCTCAATGACATGGTCCTGTTCTCAGATTGGTTAATTTTGTGCATACCTAGCTCTAAGTAATGTTTTTAATCTCCCTACCTACAAAGCAGCTTGAGAGAAACAATTGAGGCAAGCTTTTAGATTCTACAAAAATTACTAGTTATGTCTGAAAAATGTCCCTTACTATATTTTATAAATGTTAAAAGCTGTTAAATGTGCCATTACTCCACAGTTGTGTCTTTATTTTATACAGCTGAAATCTTACATTAGTGTTCTCAAACCTACAGCATGTATGAGCAAATACCAATCAAACTAGCATATTTCCATATGTATTATCCTGTTTTTATGTGTGTAAACCTTCCCCTCAACAAAATAGCAGTTTAAATTTTTTATTTGTTTGTTTAGAGTGCCCTATTTCATTTCTCGGGTAAGTGGGGTGGGGGGGGGACTTTCACCAGAACTACTGTGAATAGCATTCTTATTACAAGCTATGGTTCCAGTGTTAATAAATTGCCCGGCCGCCCTGTTTAGGGTGTCTCGCTCCCTCCTGAATCGGAGGGCGGGAGAGGACCCTTTGCGGGGACGTGCTGAGTAGTTTAGCCAGCATCTGCTGGATAAGATCGCTCAGATTCGGGACGGTCTGGACTCTGACTGGGCAGGGCCTGATGGTGAGGAGGCAGCTGGTCTTGGGATTTGGGAAGAGTTCGATCCTGTCACCCCTGAGGAAGTGGACAGGATCATGGGAAAGCTGAGTGCCATCACGTGTGTACTGGACCAGTGCCCCTCCTGGCTTGCTTATGCGGCCCGAGAGGTGTCACGGGATTGGATCCAGGCAGTAATAATGACATCTTTGGATGAGGGGATCTTCCCTGCCTCCTTGAAGGAGGCAGTGGTGAGACCCCTCCTCAAGAAACCTGCCTTGGATCCAACTATACTAGATAACTCTTGTTCGGTCTCCAACCTTCGCGACAAAGTGAAGGTTGTTGAGAGCATGGTGGCACGGCAGCTCCTGTTGGCCCTGGAGGATACAGACTATCTGGACCCATACCAATCGAGTTTCAGGCCGGGATATAGCACGGAGATGGCATTGGTTGCGCTGGTGGATGATCTTGGGAGGGCTTGGGACAAGGGATATTCCTTGGTTCTGGTCCTCTTGGATCTTTTGGCGACCTTTGATACCATCGACCACAGTATCTTGCTGTGATGGCTCGAGGGGCTGGGAGTGGGAGGCACTATTCTATAGTGGTTTTCCTATCTCTCAGGCCGTACGCAAGCGGTGTTGGCAGAGGGCAGAGGTCAGCTATGAGGCCGCTCACTTGTGGGGTGCTTCAGGGGTCGGTCCTCTTGCCTCTCCTGTTCAACATCTATATGAAGCCGCTTGGGAAGATCATCCATGGTTCTGGGGTGCGGTATCATCAGTACGCTGATGATATCCAGCTTTTTATATCCACCCCAAACCAGCCCAGTGATGCCCTGGAAGCGGTAGGGACCTGGATGGGAGAACAGGCTTCGACTCAACCCAGCCAAGACCGAGTGGCTGTGGATACCGGCATCTTGGTCCGATCAAGATATCCCATCGTTGACCATCAGGGGTGAGGTGTTACCCCCTGTGGATAGGGCTCGCAACTTGGGTGTCCTCCTGGACTCAAGGTTGTCTCTGAAAGTTCATGTAATGACCATGACCAGGGGGGCATTTTCCCAGGTTCGCCTGATGCGCCAGTTGCGGCCTTACTTGGACCAAGATGCCCTACACATTGTTACTCATGCGCAGGTCACCTCCCATCTTGAGTACTGCAATGCTCTCTATCTAGGGCTGCCCTTGAAAACCACTCGAAGGCTTCAGCTGGTGCAGAATGCGGCCGCGCGGGATGTGATGGGAGCATCCCGACACTCCCATGTTACACCCCTCCTGTGCAACCTGCATTGGTTACTGATTGCTCTTCAGTGAGATTCAAGGTGCTGGTTATTACCTATAAAGCCCTTCATGGCCTAGGCCCGGGATATTTGTTGGACCCCCTGCAGCCAGCGACAATCCCAAATTGCCCGGTGCATTCCAACAGACAGGGCTTCCTCAGGGTGCTGTCAGCCAGGCAGTGTCGGCTGGCGACCCCCAGGGGAAGAGCTTTCTCTGTGGGTGCACCCACCCTCTGGAACCAACTTCCTTTGGAGCTCCGGATGGCTCTTGACGTTTGTCCATTCCGCCGCGATTTGAAAACCTGGTTGTTCCATAGTTTGGACTGACGGGGGTTTCTTAATTTTAATTGTTTTAAATTTTAATTTTCACTGTTTTAATGAGGGATTATGCATTTTTACTGTTGTGAGCCACCCTGAGTCTTTGGAGATAGGGCAGCATATAAATTGCATAAATAAATAAATAAATAAATAATTCTTGAGGAAATCATCAGTCTAATGTATAAAGCAGAAAAGGGGAGGGGGGGTTATGCAGCTGTTTATCCATTTGTTCCTTTTTTAAGTCTATTAATATATTTGAAAATGTTCAGTTTATGCAGATCTGTGGAAGACTGGAATGTTTGAGCGCATGTCTTTGCAAACAGATGAAGATGAACACAGTATTGAAATGCACTTGCCTTACACTGCTAAAGCCATGGAAAGGTACACGGATCATTTAAAAATTGCAGATATCAAATTGCACGAATAATAATATAAATAATTAAAGTAATAAATCCATTTTCTCAGTTATTTAGTAACATTGAATACATTTATGTCTTCAGAATCCTTAGAGCTTTGATATACCAAACCAATTAAAATAACTGTGAACTGAAACTTTTAGACGCATAAAGATAGGCTATGTTAGAAGAATAGAAATGCGTAGAATTGAGCAGAATAGTTTCCAATAGAGAATTTTTGTTCTTTTAATAATAAAAATATGTGCATTTTTAAATAAAGTGAGATTAAAAGGTTTGAAATCTGTAAATATTCTGCTTCTAATCTCTACTTAGCTCATATGTGTATTTTTTGAAATAATTTGGAATGATTGGCAAAATTAAAAAAGTGATACATGGACAAGCCTCTAATCCCTCATTACTGTGTGTGCTGCTGCATTCTGGACTTGTTAAAAGTTTCTGGATGATATGTGATTGGGTGTAATTAGCATACAGATGATACTAAACTCTATACCAACTGATGACCTCCCCTAGTCGTTTTATGTAGATGTTACAAAGGAACAGTGAAAGGCTTGAACCCGAGGCATCCCACACTGCAGGGTTTAGGACTCAACCTTTCCTAACAACCATGTCTTGACTGAAAATTTATGGAAAGTAAATTCATGCTGTTACTCATTATTATTATTTTTTTAATCTCTCCTGCAGTTTGTCTTTTTTCTTCCTGACAGTTTTGGGCATGCTTCCTAACAAACCATTAATTTGCAACCAAGACATCCATTTTATTTTTTAACAATATATCTTGAGTCGTTGAGGTTGAGGTTGAGGTTGGTGCTTTGCTTTGAACAGATTAATTTACATTGTTTTTTGTAAATTAAAAGAATTAGTGAACTGAAACCAGGTGTCTCAGGAAAAGAAAGATTACCAGGCATCTTGACATCTGTGACTGTCATATATGGTATCCTGGCAATCATTTACAAGAAATTCAAAATCTAAATGTTTTTTGCCAGATGTGCCAAACCCTATTCATTGTCAGGAATAGTGAGACTTTTGTAGGGAGTTCATCAGGCCCTGCAGAATCATTTGAATGTGAGGAAAAACTTAAAATGGTACCCATCAAGTTCTGAATCCTTTTTTTCTTCTTTTTAGCCATAAGGATGAGTTTACTATTGTTCCTGTATTGGTTGGAGCATTGAGTGAGACAAAAGAACAGGAATTTGGAAAACTCTTCAGCAAATATTTAGCAGATCCTTGTAATCTTTTTGTGGTTTCCTCTGACTTCTGTCATTGGGGTAAGTTAAATTATATATCTGAACATGTTCACAAAACAACTCGTTTAAAATTAACCTATTTTAAAATAACAAACCTGCTTCAGCAAAATAAAGTAAAACATGGTGTTATCCCCAATTTGTTGCCTTTCTATTGTGATGCATTGTTATCCATAATCTACAGTATACTATATGGCGATTATAATTGTAGACATCTAATGCAGCTGACGAGCATCAGGATGAACAGACAGTTTATTCTATTTTCTTGAATACAAGTAGTCCTCTGGTTATGATGACAATTGAGACCAGAATTTCCATCACTAAATGATGCGGTTATAAAGTACAATGTCATATGACTGCATTACTTAGTGACGGCAATCCTGGTAGTCCCAGTTGCTGTCATAACCCCGGGTCTAATCAGGAAGAAGTGGGAGTCTCAAGCAAGCAGGTTGGTGGGTGAGTGTACAGATGCTACAGGGAGGGCACTAAAGAGTGCAGGCAGGCAAAAAACTTCCTGCCAGCTTCCCCATTGATTTTGTAGGAAGCCAACAGGGAACTTCAGAAATTGTGATTGCATGTAATCTGGGGGTTCTCCTGGATTCACTGATCCTGCTGAAAAAGATAGGTAGCATCTGGCTTGGAGGGCTTTTGCACATCTTTAGGTTGTATGCCATCTGTGTCTGTCCCTGGACCAGGAGGCCCTGATCACTGTCACTTATGCCCTTAAGATCTCTCGCCTGGATTATTGCAATTCCCTATACATGGGGCTGTCATTCAAGAGCATTTGGGAGCTTTAGCTGGTGCAGAATGTGTCAGCATGAGTAGTAAATGGTGCTGGTTATTTGATATATAAAACACCAGTAATGCCTGTGTTTTTGTTGCCAGTGTGCTTTTAGGAGAAATTCAAGGTGCTGATTGCCATCTTTAAAGCCCTTCTTGGCTTAGGTCTGGGTTACTTAAGGGACTGTCTCTCCTCAGTTGTTTTTGTCTATCTGATCCAATCAAACAGAATCAGAATGCTTTTGGTCCCATCAGTCAAAGAATGCCAGTTGGTTGGGCCTGGAAGATATGCTTTTTTTGCTATAAACCTCCTTATGAAACATTCTTTTTTTAAAAAATTAGATTTATATGCCACCCTTCTCCGGAGACTCAGGGCGGCTTACAATGCGTTAAGCAATAGCCTTCATACTTTTGTAAATTTTATACAAAGTCAGCTTATTGCCCCCACAAACTGGGTCCTCAATTTACCTACCTTAGAAAGAATGGAAGGCTGAGTCAACCTTGAGCCTGGTGAGATTTGAACTTGCAATAATTGCAGACAGCTGAATGTTAATAACAGGCTTTTAGTCTGTTGAGCTATCCAGGCTCTTCCTCTGGAGATGAGGATGCTTCAATCCTGCTGGCCTTTCCTAAGGCCCTAAAGACCTGGTTCTGGGGGCTTGAGTGTGCAGGGACCTACGTCTCAATTGTACTGTATTGCCTGTATTTAAATGTGTAATAATGGTTTTTATTCTGTTCTAATTTTATTTGCCACCCAGAGACACTTACTGAGATGGATGACCATATAAATTGGATGGATAGATGAATAGGTGGGTGGGTGGATAAACGGATGGATGGATGGATGGATCTTAATCTTTCTTAAGCAAAAGGCCATACTTCTAAACAATGCACTAGATTGCATTCTTTTCTCCTTCTCTTATCATTGTTTTTATTTTAAAAAAATAGTTATTAGATTTACACTCAAAAGCATTCTTAAACATTCAGGCTTTTCTTTGCAGTATAAGCATGCAAACCATCTGGACGGGTGCTTCTTAAAATGATCCTCCAAACGTAACTGCTCAGAATGTTGAGATACCCATGTCATTTGAAGGCTTGTTTTACTTGTTTTAAACAAACTCTTTCTTTCCCATGCACTGATGATGATACCTAGGGTGGTAATGAAACATCTGCAGAAAAACAACCAAGTTCAGAGAACACCGGGAGACTAATCTTTCCCATCGCAGCATGTGTGTGTGTGTATATATATATATGTATAGAGAGAGAGAGAGAGAGAGAGAGAGAGAAGGTACTTCCACCAGAATTGCCATAAAAGCAAGGAAAAACTTCGACACTTCAAGCGGTTGAATTTAAGCAGTAGGAAAGTGCTTTATTTAAGTTTCCCTGAGTGGTTTGTACAGCTCTATTTCCAGCAGAGTAGCTTCCCATTTGTTTTAATTAAAAAAAGCATTAGCAATTAAAATCAGTGGGCAGGAAGCCTGGTGAGCAATAAAATAAATGTCTCAAGTCAGAATAGTGCCTGCATGCACATTTAACAGTCAGGATTTTTTGTCCTTAGAGGTGAGATGCTTATACAAAAGAAATGAATTCTGCATGTGCCAAGTATTATTAGTTGTGCATAGAATAATTCTATCATTGTAGGATTCATAGAACTTTTTCAAAATTTGCATTTTTTGCTTGTTTGTTTCTTCCTCCTAGGTTAATATTTCAGATCTTTCAATATAACATACTCTTGGGAATGTGGTTTGGGGGTGTCTTTTTTCATTTTTTACCAGAGGCATTTTTGGTGTGCTTTGGAAAAAAGAAATTTCTTACAATTGCCAGTGTTCCAGAATAACACAAATTTTTGTTTGTATGTATGTTTGTGTGTGTGTGTGTGTGTGTGTATTTATGAATCAAAATGTAATTCTATTTGATTTGCCATAAACATGTATATAGCTACTCCTTTGGTATTTAATTTCATGTGGCTTTTTCTCTTAAGGTCAGAGGTTCAGATACAGTTACTATGATGAGTCTCAAGGAGAGATTTATAGATCAATTGAACACTTAGATAAAATGGTAAGTGTAAATATCTCTTGCACATTTTTGTCTTGAATCTGATCAAAGCATTACCCATTATATCTTTTATATGCTTTGCATGAACCAGTTCATACTATAGCTTTCCGCCAAGATTTGTCAATCATGGTTATTTATTAGAAATAGAATAACAGAGCTGGAAGGGACCTTGGAGGTCTTCTAGTCCAACCCTCTGCCCAGGCAGGAAACCCTACACCATTTCAGAGAAATGGTTATCCAACATCTTATTGTATGAACCCATACAGCCTCATTTTATTAGAAGCATTTTTATGATGTTTGAAGCAAACAAGTCTAAGCAAAGTAGAAAAGCTAATTAGTGGTATTATTAAAAAAACAACAGCACCAAATATTCATTTTGTAAACAAATTATCTCTCAATAGTAGCATTAGTACAATAAGGTGTGCACACATATGTCCCAGGAACATTCTTCATTGATTCCTCAGTTCCTGAATGCCCACTTAAACAGTCAGGTTTTAATGAGCTTTCTCGTCGTTAACAACAAGAATGCTGTCTTCTTGATGCCAGTGTGGCAACCAATAAAGCCAGAAAACAAATAGAGCGGTTTGTTGCTTAACTACCGGTAATCCTTTGTGTATGTGATTTACCCAGCCAGTCAGGAATAGGCAAGTAATAGTCATTTATTGACAATATAAGAAGATTTGCTGAAATTGGGAATAAGATGACAGAAATGTAGCTTTAGGGAAGATTAACATGAACACACAGTAAAGGTCTAATTGGACATGAATTACAAAAGTAATTGGGGCCTGAAAATGGATACCAGGGAATATAAATACACATTAGAATGCAGAATGCAGATGATTTTAGCAAAGAATTATTTGAATTAAAATAAATAGGACTAATACTTGGTGTGATAGGCAGTATAACTTTCAGTTACATATGTGTATATAAGTATTATACAACCTGGATGATCATTTCAAAGGTATTTTTCTCAGTTTCTTCAACAATGACTGAGCTTCTAACATTCTGCCTTCACTGGAAAAGTTCTTAAAAATTCAGAGAGCTATTCAGAGATCAAATATAGCCCATGTTGAACTGTGTAGCAAAGTAAAACATCAGCAGTTGATCATAGGAAATATGTATAATATTTTGTATTATGCCATAAATTGATGCATTATCATATTTATGTCATAAATGTGTTGTTATAAAATTTGCCAAATTTCAATTCCATGAGAGTCATGGTTTAGAGAGAGTGGGGGGAGGGGGAAGGAGAGGAAAAAGAGAAAGAAAGCACCCATGCCAAGCCCCCATTTTGCTAGGGTTGAACTGCAGTTTATTCGTCCCCATCCAGGCATTAAAACGAAGCCTCCCCAGTATCCCTTGGCTGGCCAGGGTGGAGATATATAAGTTGGGTGTTACTATATATTGATGATATCTCATCCTGTGCCATTAAATAACCTCACTAGAGGTTTTATGTAGGTGTTAAACAATAGTGGGGAAAGAATTGAGCCGTCAGGAACCTCTTCAGAAGAATACCATAGTTGATGGCAAATCAAGGAGAAGAAGAGCGGATGAACTATTTCCATCCCAGTCCTTCCAGTGGTTATCCACAAGTGGGACAAATGCCGTTTCAGTCCAATACCCGACCTGAAACCTTGCTGATTCTTGCCGTTAAAGCTGCCAGAAGGAGTGTGCTCTTGCCTTTCTGCCCTCCTTCTGGGCACTGATAAAGTGGCTGGATCTTCAGTGTAGTTCAGCAGGGCCAGAAGATTTCAGTACCTATCCTTACCTATAATTGCCAAATAACTATGATTATTTGTCATTGAGACACTTGGATGAAATCAATTACAGGAAATTGTCGTAAAGCTGTTCTTCTCCTAGGCCTTTCACTTTATCATTGGATGCGGACTATGATGTTGAAAATGAAATATAGAAGAAAATAATGAATGGAACCTGTAAAAGAAGAAAATAATTGTTGTTTTTGTTGATAAATCACAAACAAAATACCCAATGTCACTCTTATGACTAGTTTTTAATAGTAAAGTGAATATAATCTATAAATACTTTCTCCTCAGATATAAACTATTGGGGTCCTTCGTCCTCTGAACTTGGTTGTTTTCTTTCAGACATTTCATTGTCAATTTAGATAACATCATCAGTGCTAGTAAGGAATAGGGTTTGTTCTCATTTTATATACAGTACTAGAGGCTCATCTTGCCAGCATTGCTGGGAGTGGTCAACAGTCCAATCAAGGAACCACCAAGGCTTCTTCTATAAGAAAACAACCAAACTCAGAGAGCTTCAAGACCCCACACTTCAACCCTGAGCTAAGTAAGTTATGTACATTATTACATTCCTAGTATACCATAATTTAGTTTTTATCTGTCAATCATACTGCCGGTTTTTCTTTTTGTTAAATAATATATTTTATATTTGAGGCATTTAAAAAATAACGATAACTTTATAATTCTCCTCAGGGTATGAACATTATAGAACAGCTTGACCCTGTGTCCTTTAGCAATTACTTGAAGAAATACCATAATACAATATGTGGAAGACATCCTATTGGTGTTTTATTAAATGTAAGTACTGTTGTTAAGTGAAATAATGAGTACAAGTTTTCAAGTTATAAATATATAAAAGCTCTTCGTGCCCTCAAGACTATCACTTTCTGATTGCTTTTGCCTAATCGATAAGATCTGGCAGGGTTGGCATACTCCAGATCCATCAAGAAAGACCTGCTATTATGCAGAACAGTACAGTAGATACCCACTTTTTCTGTGGTTGTCCCTGGTCTCTGGAATAGTATTTCTTCTGAACTCCATGTGACTTTGACTGGGTTTTTTTCAACAGGGACACGACAGGGTGATTTGTAATTTCATTGATATAGGGCTTGTACTGTTGTTTTCCATTATGGATAGTTATGTTGGCCATATTAACTTACTGGTGGCTGTTTTAAATAATTGCTGTTTTTTTTATCCCACCTAGAGATGCTTCAGTGATCGAGACAGCTAATAAATTTATTAAATAATAAAATAATTTAGGGAGTTGAGGAAGAAGAATCTGCAAGATAGAACTGGTAGAGATTCTGAATTTTTAAAATGTCCCTTTCATTAGTGTAAAAGTCCTACCAACTATTTTTTTCAGTTGTAATTTCATCTAGCTGTGGGATGGAAGAGCATATCCCTTGGGGTACTTGCAAGAAAAAGTTCATAGAGCCAATAGAATTGTACCCTTATGTTTGCCAGTTCATGGAGGAGTAACCCTAACTTTACCATGACAAGTTGATTATTCATCCAAAAATGATCAATCTCCCTGAGAAAAAGAGATTAAGCTTTTCCTTTGCCATCTCTATTTATGGCATATTCTTGGATGTGGATGGGTGGTATGCGTGCATGCTGAATTTTCTGCGTAGATCAAATAAAATACAGGCATTCAGAAAAAAGCCCTTTGTATTAAGTTCCTCTGAACTCAGGAAGATTCACAATTAGTAGAACCATGGGACTATGTGCCTCACTATATGAGTCAGGAGTAAACAACATGGTGCATTCCCAAACGCATCTTTTGCTCTCCCACTTGATTTTTAAAAAATATTGTTTTAATAAAAACAGTTACAGCTGAAGATGGCGTGTTGTAAAGTGAGCATAATCTTTATTAGCAGAATTGCCTTAGGGCCCCATTAAGGTCCAATTGAGATTAAAAAGCATTCTGAGAGTTAATTTGCCTTCTGACAATTAGTAGTGTTTTTAACGTGTTCTGAAGTAAATTTGGGCATCCATCTGCCTCAGTTTTCCATATGAATGGTCATTTCACTAACCATGAGAAAAGTTGTTCAAAGTTTTGATTTTGGGGGGGGAAGGGTATTCCTTATGAATGTATAAGAAGTGTCGCCAATGATCTGAGTAGTCATTTTATAAAACTTTCTTTTTATTCCATCTAGGCTATCACAGAACTCCAGAAGAATGGAATGAACATGAGCTTTTCATTTTTGAATTATGCTCAGTCAAGCCAGTGTCGAAACTGGCAAGATAGCTCAGTGAGTTATGCAGCAGGAGCATTAATGGTCCACTGAACCTCTGTCTACTCAGGGATGACACCTGCACACTCAATGGGGTCCCAGCCTTGCCCTTGCAAAGATGCAGTTCCTGATCTTTGGGTATACTGAAACCTCAAACTAATAGAACTCTTCTTTTTTTCTAGTAGGTGTAGTCCTTCCTTAGTTACAACTCATTTTAAAAATGCTTTCTTGTTTAGGACAAGGGAGGAAGGCTGGTGTCAAAATGTTGTGACTTCTAAAAACCAGTGGCTATAAAGGTATGGTGACAGACGGTCCTTGCAAAATACAACATGTAAAGCATTTACCACATCCCAGATTTGCACTCTGCAGACCTGTGCACATACTCTGCTTTCAGAATAGTTTTGCAAGTTTAAACAGAAAAGGATGGAAGCTTTTTAATAAAAAATGCATTTATAAAAGATCCTGTATTAGAATATAATAAAACTCCAGTATAGTCAATTACTACCCGTGTTGTACAACAAATATCTTCTATTTTAGTTGCTAATAAAGGGCTGCACAACCAAAATGGCTACATGTGATTCATTTTATTTTTTGCATTAATCTAACAAAATTGACTCTGTCTTCCTGAAGAGCAAGTTGGTGCTCTCCCGATATTTTTGGCTTTCACTGGCCTTGTGACCGAAACTAATAGGCGTTTGAGTCCAAATTACCCGTGGAACTCTCGCATGGATTGACAATGTCCACCCACCCACCCCCAGTTGATTCGTATTACTGCAACCTTCTGAGTTTGCTGTGGCTTTTATAGATTTTAAAGCATAACTAAGCTCTCTGTCTTAATTTAGAGAACCCACTCTTCACTTCTTCCAAAGTTCATAACATACAGGTTGTTTCTAGTGACAGGATAAAAAAGTTGTATGAAAGAGAGAAACTGCCTTTAGAAGAGCTGAGTAAATCATGTGCACATAAATTGCACAAACATGGTGGAGTGCTTGTTGGAGCTATCCATGATGCTCATTGGGGAGAATTGTAGTCTGATCTGTTACAGCTGATGGAAAAACTTGCTTTGCCAACATATAAGTGGACTGTATTATAAGCAATTCTCAAAAAGGTTTTTCAAAATAATAAGCATGTACTGAAGTTGTGAGTAGACAAAGAAAAGCAAATATATCTAAGTGTTAGTATTATGCATTGTCAAGCTGGTACTTGTCAGTGTTTTATCTGAAATGTAAGATTATATTTTTAAAATCACAGTGGTGCCATGACTAAACTCTGATAACATGGTTTAAGAGATTCATATTGTAGAAAATATTAAGCAGAAGAATTAATAGTTACTTTCTATTTAATGTAGAACATAATGATTATATTGATTGCTAGTCAGTGACCTAATCACAATTATATCTAAATCATCACCATCAAAGCAGTTCTGTGGTGAGATGTGTGTGTGTATGTGTAAATATCTCTGGTTTCTTCTTGTGTAAATGTAAACATATCCTTAAAAGGATAGTAGCGACGTTTCGACGAAATCGCATTCATCCTCTTCTGGCTGATGTTCTCGGCTCAGTGCTTTATGGGCAAACTGTGTGATCGTAACTGACGTTTTTCTATGAAAAGAGGCAAAGGTGTATTCTGATTGGTTGACAGTGTTATTGTATTCTGACTGGCTGATGACGTAGCTGTATTTTGATTGGGTGGAAGCGCTGTTGCTTGGTTGTGGGTCAATGGATAAGTTATTCTGGAACTGGTGGCATTTTGATGAACCTTTGATCTATGGCTTATATTTTGTGTTAAGATTCGTCTGTCTATGAGAGCAGGTTTCCAAATAGTAGGCAGACGGGAAGTGTCCAAAGCATTGGTTTCCAAAGCATTGGTTTCAAAGTCTTTGGAAAAAACCGTTAACAAGCCAAAATTGTGGCTTAGATATGTTGATGACACTTTTGTGATCTGGCTGCATGGAAGAGATAAACTGGAAAACTTCTTAGTATATTTGAGCAGCATCCATCCCAAAATAAAGTTCACCATGGAGATAGAATCAGAAAATCAGTTGCCTTTCCTCGATGTATTAATTTATAAAAAATCTGATGGCACCTTAGGACATTCCATCTATCAAAAGAAGACACATACGAACCGCTGTCTCAATGCTAAATCACATCACCATCCAGCACAAATAAACTCTGTTGCCAAAACATTAACCACAAGAACTAAATGTCTCGCTGATGAAGCACATTTACAAACAGAATTATATACATTAACTAACATACTGACATCAAATGGGTTCTGTAGAAATAAAATCATTAGTATCCAACATGTAACACCTAGACAGAAGTGAAATCAACAAGAGGAACAAAACAATGGGAAAGCCATCTTGCCCTATATAAAAGGAACAATGGATAAAATTAGCAAAGTACTGCATAGACATAACATCAAAACCATATTTTGCACAGATAGAAAGATATTGTCTATTCTGAGAAATGCTAAAGACAAAATAGAATTAGAAGATCAAGGCATATACGAAATCCCGTGTGCTTCCTGCCCCTCAACATATATTGGACAGACCAACAGAAGAATGAGTGTGCGCATCAAGCAACATAAAAATTCAGTACAAAAGAACACACATCATCATTAGTACAACACATAAATGCCACAGGACATAAAATTAATTTTAATAACACAAAAACAATTGCAAAAATAGAACATCTCAATGGCAGAATAATCAGAGAGGCCATTGAAGTAGAAAAAAGACCATATTGTATGAATAAACGTGATGACACTTCCCGTCTGCCTACTATTTGGAAACCTGCTCTCATAGACAGACGAATCTTAACACAAAATATAAGCCATAGATCAAAGGTTCATCAAGATGCCACCAGTTCCAGCATAACTTATCCATTGACCCACAACCAAGCAACAATGCTTCCACCCAATCAAAATACAGCTACGTCATCAGCCAGTCAGAATACAATAACACTGTCAACCAATCAGAATACACCTTTGCCTCTTTTCATAGAAAAACGTCAGTTACGATCACACAGTTTGCCCATAAAGCACCGAGCCGAGAACATCAGCCAGAAGAGGACGAATGCGATTTCGTCGAAACGTCGCTACTACCCTATCATTTTGCAGAATTTTTGTATCAAGCGGTGCTTTAAATAATCTTGAAATAGTTGGAAGCATCTTGCTCATAACATTGCTTTTTACTCTTAAACAAAATGAACATACCTACAACTGGGGCAATCCTAAAACATCCAAACCCTTGAAATCATTCATGCCTTTTGCCTTCTGACTTTTGTTTAATAAAAATTGATTAGAAGCTAGTAAGTTGCAAAGCACCATCTTCAGTCCTAAACTGCATTTCCAGCAATATCTTTGCATCTCCAAGAAATGTTTAAAGATGAAACAGTAGGTGATTGCAGGTAGTCCTCGACTTACAACAGTTTATTTAGCGACAGTTCAAAGTTACAATGGTGTTGAAAAAGGGGACTTATGACTGTTTTTCACACAACATTGCAACACTGTGATTTGAGTTCCTTTTTATAGTAATTGTAATAGATTTATAATTACAACAGTAAAAACTAATACAAACTAAAATATAGAAGAATAAAAAGAGTGGAAGCTGCAGAAAAAAAAGGTAGAAAGTAGGAAAAAATATGTAAAAAGTGACTTCTCATCTTCACAGTAAGTGTAAACAGTTTTAGTTATTTACCACTTCCTTTTAAGGATTAGGATTAACAGATGTCTTCTTCCCAGATCCTATCCCTTATCCATAAACAAATCCATAAAGCCTTGCCCCACAGAACTTTATACTATCCTATCCACTACTCTCCCTCAGGCTTGCCCTACAGAAATCTATCCTATCTCCTTCTCTCCCTTAGGCTTGCCCCACAGAAGCCTCCCCTCTTCTATCCCCAGGTTGCTGCTGTGAAAGTGAAACTCCTCTCCTCTGCTTGTGTTTTGCATTTGGAACAGATTTCTTTTCAGGTGGTGACAGGGAGTAGAACTCCTTAGCATCAGAGCGTGTTAATCATAATATAGGAAATACTGATGCTCTGATGGTCATTTCGAAAAATCCTTTCTTAGTGAGCACCTAGAAGCCAAGAGGAGCATACATGGCAAATTTCAAGTTTGTAGGCTTTACAGTTCTGGAGATTTCGTGATTATGGCGTGAGTGGTTTTCGCTTTATATATATATATATTCCAACTTCCTATTTCAAATTAATTTGGACCCATGGTCTGTTTGTAACTTTATAAAATCAAAATTATAATCATTATTGCTATGAGATAAGCAGGCAGGCAGGCTCTGGCTGCAGTTTCAGCAAGGTACTTATTCTCTGGTCACCCTGATCTCTAAAGCTGCCAGAGATTGCTATCGAGATTTCCTCACAAAGAGCAGTTTGCTGGAGCACTTGTAGCTGATCTCAAGTCCTCTCCTTGTCTTACTAAACGGATGCAGTGGAAAGATGTGGTTTTGCTCATCTTTCAAGCAAATTGATCTCACAGTGTAAGGCAGAATTCCTTCCAGCATTCAAACAATGTGGATATTTTACTTGATGGTAGTTAGCTTCTGTTGCCTTGGTGCATCACTTTCTTATAGAATTACAGAATTTCTTTTCAGTTGCTAGCAAAACAAATCACAATCCAGTAGCAGGCATTGAAGCATCTCCATTCCAAGAGGGGAAAAAAAACTTACTTCAAAGTATTTTTCTAAGTGCTAGAGAGCAAATTGTCTTTATCCCATTGTATTTGATGTAGGATTTTACTAGTTTACGTAGACTGAATTCTATCAAATTAACCCACTAAGAGATGTGACATGGGATTGACATTTTAGCATTGGGCCTCAAAACCTTAGGGCAGATGTGCCCTTTCTACTTAGCCATTAACAGTTCTGGTCATTCACTACTTCCTGAAAACAGAAATGTGTATCATCATCATCCTCTCTCTTAGAGCGCTGCAAATGCATCCCATGCTCATGTTCAAAATTTCTTTTTTCCAACCTGAGTCTCTAGGCAGATGGTCTCCAGCACTTCATTCTGATTTACAAGCAGCCATTTCTTTGATTACAGCATCAGGCACATCCCTTCCCCTTCGACTGGTTGTTGCCTGGTGCATCCTGGACTGATAGGCAGTTACATTTTCAGCCAATCAGAAATTGCTGGGGTTTTATAATCCTGTGGCTCTCCTTGAACTATCCTCAACCTTAAATGCAGAAGCTCCATTCATCCCTTATATCTTCCAATGGGCATCCTTTCCATTTCTGTCTAAGTCAGTTGAAGCAAGCTCACGTTTTTCCCACCCCTGCCATGATCTGAAAAACTACACTTCCTTCCTCCTTTCTATTTTAATCATTCTTAAATTGCAATGAGGGAACATTGCTAGCTAAGCTTGTTTCTGAAGCTATGTTTTTTGTTTTTTTGTTTTGCTACAGACCTACACAAAGAAACATAGAATCAAAAGGACAATCTATTCTGTATTTCTTTCATTGTTGTAGCATCAGGATAACAATGGTACCTTAAATGGGAGGGGAGGTCTACTTTAGTGTTAAGTAAACTACTTTAGTGTCACAGTATCCCACAAGATACTGTGGGAAGGAAGAGTAAAGGCTGGGAACATAGAAAAACAATGCAGACTTCATTGTGAAGTGGATAGATTCGGTATAGTGCTGTTGGTACAATGACCTTCAAATACAGTTAATTTCACCATTTAGTTTCTAGAACAGACGTATCATTGTATGCTTTACCTAAAACACATAACATACTTTGACTGAACCATCTTCAATAAAACACTGATATATTTTATTTTAGCCATTTCTTCATTAGAGCTTTATAAGGGTCTTCTACCATCACCCAGGCATCACTGAGACCTGTTCTCATTTCTGCTCCTCATTGTGGATAATGCTACAAATCACTAGCAAGGATTTCTTTAGTCCTATGTTATGTTTAGGAGACATGGTGGTGCAATGGTTAGAATCGGGGGTGGGTTCTAAAAATTTTTACTACTGGTTCTGTGGGTGTGGCTTATTTTGTGGGCGTGGTTTGATGGTCATGTGACAGTGGGCGTCAGATCTGGCTTTCAGCCATTGTCTGTTCTATTAACTGAGTCACTGAATTTTTTGACCAAACAATTTTTTAGGATTTAACAGAAGTTCTGATCTACCAGGCTTTTAACTGCTTGCAGAACCGTACCAGTCTATCCATTTGTTTTTGGAGTGTACCGGTCTACTTGTTTTTGGAGCGTTCCGGTCTACCTATTTGTTTTTGGAGCACACTGGTCTACCACCACACTGCCTTTTACTGCTGATCAGCTGTGGGGCGGCCCTTTGAAGCGCTGCGGCAAGAGTTTAAAGAGGTTTTTGCCACTCTGCCACCACCGAGAGCGTTGGAAACCGCTTTCAGGCAGCTTGGCCTCAATTGCCAATCTACCACCATTAAGTGGTTTACAAGGAGCAGATCGGTTCTAGCCGATCAGTTGGGAGGCTTCTTGGCTTCTCAATTTAAAGCTACGGTGTCTTGTTTTTTTTCCTCTTCTTTGTCAAGTGAGCCCTGATTTTTTTTCCTTTGATCAGCTGGGACATGAGAGGCAGCGAATAGATTGGGGGCGTGGCCAGGCAGAGGTGGTATTTACCGGTTCTCAGAACTACTCAAAATTTCCACTACCAGTTCGCAAGAACCGGGGAGAACCGATAGCAATCCACCACTGGTTAGAATGCAGTATTGCAGGCTAATTCAACTCACTGCCAGGAGTTCAATCCTCACCTCTCAAGGTTGACTCAGCCTTCCATCCTTCCAAGGTCGTTAAAATGAGGAGGCAGATTATTGAGGGCAATATGGTGACTCTATAAACTGCTTAGAAGAGTGCTGTAAAGCACTATGAAGCAGTATATAAGTCTTATTCCTATTCCTATTTTATATTCATGTCAGGAGCAGAATGTTCGTATTGTGGGCAGGTTAATCTGATGTTTCATTAGATATAACTGGCCAGTCCTGTTTTGCAGATGTGTTGGACTACAACCCCCACAATTCCCAGTCAATAAGGTTGAAGATTTGAGGAAATCTAACCCAGGACATTTAGAGGATATTGCAGTGAGTGAGGCTGCTCAAGAATTCTGGATAAGTCCATTAAACTGGGTTGTGAAATGCCTTTCTCTGAAGATTAGTTTCTAACAGTATTTGGGATGGTGGCATGCTTTTACCTATTGTGTACAATAGGGGGAGTTGTTACCTTTGTGCTGAAAAAGAATGAACAAGCAAATAACAGCCAACTATTTTTTAAAGAACAAGTACTTTCTCCCCCTTTCCCCTTCTGAAAGTATTGCTTCTTTTGTGAGTTTGTGTGGGAGAGAGGAAGTGAATTGTGCAGTCCCTTCCATTCCAAAGGCAACTAATAGCAAAGGGGGCATTCCTGTTCCTAGTTAAATCATCTACTGCTACAAATGTGTATCTTCAGCATTGACTTTAGGTAGTGTCAACTGACACTTTTGCTTAGGCATTGTTCTTCTAAAAGATAGGGTATTCAGACCAGTGGTGGGTTGCCCCCGGTTCGCACCGGTTCTATAGAACCAGTAGTAAAACCGGCGGGACGCTCCGTCTACCAACCCCGACTTCATCAAAACGCTTCTGTGCGATGGGTCTAAAATTTTCAGGTTTAACACAATTTTGGTCCTCTTTAGGAATCAGTGATATAAAAGCTGTTCTCCATGAGGGTGGGGTTTCTCCCCCAGATTGAATTTTATTAAAAAGCAGCCTAAGCGGTTCCACCATTTCCATCTGTAAGTTCTTATAATAAATAGCTGTCAACCCATCCGTTCCCGGCGTTTTACCTACTTTTAACTGTTTAATTGCTAAAATAATCTCTTCAGAATTTATTGGTTGATTCAAACCTTCTCTTTGATCCAAAGTTAATTCCTGGACATCAACCTCTTTAAGATATCTATCTATATCTTGACCTTGTATCAAATCTCCTGCATATAATTTTGTATAATATTCTAAAAAAGCTTTTTTAATCAAGTTTTGTTGATAAACTTCTTTACCTTTATATTCCATCTTACTAATAATACGTGATCTTTGCTTTTTCCTTAACGTATAAGCTAACCATCTACCTGGTTTATTAGCATTGCAAAATGTATTATGTTTGGCATATTGTAAATTAGTTGCAACTTGATCGGCCATTAACATATTAAATTGCTGTCTTAATATACCTATTGCTTCTTTAGCTCTTTTATCTTCTGGATTATCTATTAACAATTGTTCTTTCTTTTTTATTTCTTCCTCAATATCCTTCCGTTTCTTTGCCTGCTTTTGTCTATATTTATTGTTCATGTATATCAACACTCCTCTCATATAAGCCTTACTTGCATCCCAAACCATTTCCATAGAAGTACCTTTATACATATTATTATCAAAAAACTCCTTCATATATTTTTTAAGTTCTTTAACATTTTCTTCATATCTAAATAAATTTTCATTTAATCTCCAAGACCTCCTTTCTTTTCTCTCCTGTTCTAATTCTAACCAAACTGGACTATGATCAGCTAGGGTCCTTGGAAATATCTTGACTTTCTTCACCCTAGAAAGGAAGTCAGATGTTAGCAAAATAAAATCTATCCTAGAAAAGGATTGATGTCTATCAGAAAAAAATGTAAAATCTTTTTCATCTGGATTCAATTCTCTCCAGACATCTCTTAATTCTAAATCATCCATAATTTCAAAAAAAGGTTTGGGTAATTTAGCACGCGAGGCAACTTTAGATATAGTCTTCTTATCCTTAGAAATATCAATTACTCCATTCCAATCACCCATCAAAATAATTGATTTGTAATCCCATTGTGATATTTTGTTATGTAAAAATTTATAAAAATTTTCTTGTTGCTGGTTCGGTGCATAAATTGCAATCAGGAGGATTGTTCCATTTTGAGTCCTTATTTCAATTGCTATATATCTTCCTTGATCATCCGCCTCTACCAAATTTGCTATTATGTTCTTTTTTATATATACCACTATTCCATTTCTTTTTTCCGAAGACGATGCCACAAAATGAGTCCCTAATTTAGCATTAATTAAGTATTTCTGATCTGATAATTTGATATGTGTCTCTTGTAAGCATATAACATCATTATTAAATTGTTTCAAATAATGATATATTTTCTTTCTCTTTTGTGGTGAGTTCAAACCATTGACATTCCAAGACAAAAATTTAACTGGCATCTTTGTGAGACTGAAGCACTTGGAACATATTCCGAAGGTCCTCTTTAACCTTGATCTTCGGTCTTGCTCCCCCCACAGCTTCTGATTTTGTATCCAGTTGTTGTTGTTGTTGTTGTTGTTGTTGTTGTTGTTGTTGTTTAGTAGTTGATCTTGTCACACGTTGTGCCCTTGGTTGCTCCAGTTTTGCAAATTCCAATGGTCCTTCCAGTTGACTTAAAGGAAAAGGAAGTGATGTTGGATCCAATTGGTTCTGGTCATCTTGATTCTTAGATTCTCCAACCACTGCCTCAGCATATGTTAAAGACTGTTGCTTTCCTTTTCCTGCTTTTTTATCATCTTTCGCGGTGTTTTCCATTTTTAGCACACTACGATAAAATTCTCTTGCTTTCTCAACGGTGTTCATTCGGTACCTCTCTCCAGCATAATCCACTATTATGCCTACTGGTACATCCCATCTGTAGGGTATTTGTTGTCTTCTTAATTCCTCCACTAAAAAACCAAAATTCTTTCGGTCTCTAAGCATTTTAGGAGGAATCTCTTTCAGCACCTTAATTTCCTGCCCAGACACTTGTACTTTGTTATTGTAAGAAGCTTGCAATACATCATTTCTAATTTTTCTCTCAGTAAAGTAAATCACAACATCTCTTGGCAAATTTCTGTTTCTTGCAATCCATGAATTAACTCTGTAGACTTTATCCAAGTATCCAATTATTTCATCCTTTTTCCTTCCAACCACTGAGGCAATCACTTCAGCACATTTGTCTCTTAAGTTTTCCCGTCCATCTTCCTTCAACCCTCTCAGCCTCAGAGCGAACTCCATTGACCTGTATTGCATCATAATAATATCCCCTTCCATCCTGTCCGATTTGGTCTGGAATGCTCCCATCTTATCCTCCAGATCTTGAGTAACCTCACTGATTTCTTCCACTCTTTCATCAAGCTGCACAAGAATTTTAGACAAACCAGAAACAGCCAACAAAATATCTTCTCTTATTTCATCATGTTTCTCTTCAACAGTCTTTTTAATTTCATTTCTGATTTCTTTTACATCTTTTAAATCCTCCTCAAATTTCCTCATTCTCTCTTCTATTTTTTCTTCTATTTTGGCTGTTTGGGCAATCGCAATTTGCGTTATAAACTCCTTAAGCTCACTCATAAAGTCCTCTTTACTTGTGACCTCCCCCGGAAGTTGTGTCTTTTGAGTCACAATAGAAACTGAAGGAGAAGCCCCTCCTGCTTTGGCTGATGCTGGCTTGGTTTGTTTAGAAGCCATTTTAGTTTCAAAGAAACTTTTTTCCTCTTCACCCCAATTTGCAATTGCTTAGCCTTAAATGTCTCTAAATTCAGTCCAAATTATTTTAAATTGCTGCTTTCAATATCTTTCCCAGATTGCTGTCTTCTGGCCGCTTAGTTTCTCTTTAAGAATAGAAAAAAAAAAGTCCTTTCAGTACTCACTTTCTCTTCTCAGCACAGTCCCGATACTCTTGATTAGATACTTCCTCTTTCAATTAGGCTCATTCAAACCAAGGTACACAGGAGTTAAGCTCTGTAACTTTGTTGCAAGCTCTCCTGCTCCACTCCGTCTGCTGCCGAAATCACTTAATCTTTGAATTTGCTTGCAGAGCTGGTCGCGTCCCTCTAATGCTGCTTATGCAGCAGCGCTTTGAGTCCGGAGTCTTTCCCCTAGGGAACCCACCTTTCCAGCCCCTGTACTTAATTCTAGGGGCTTTTTAGGCGGTTCTACCTGCCGGGAAGCTCTCTGCCTTTCTCCTTTTCCCGGAGAAAGGACTGCAAAACCGCCAGACAGCTGTTTTCCGCTGTCAGTGGCGGTTTAACGGAGCTCAAAGCCGGCGACCTAACAAGAGGTCGTCAGCGAGGATCGCGGCGCCAAGCGGAAGTCTATCTCACTTTTAAATACTGATTATAAGATCTTTGCTAAAGTATTGGCAAATAGATTAATGCCAATTATGCAACAAATAATCCATAATGATCAATCAGGGTTTATAAAGGGGAGATATATGAAATATAACTTGAGACAAATAATAAATTTGGTTGAATATTTGGAGAAAAATAATCAGATTCCCGCAGCTTTTTTCTTTTTGGATGCAGAGAAAGCTTTTGACAGATTGAATTGGCAATTTTTATTCAAAATAATAGATAATATGCAATTCGGGGAGCAATTTATGAGCTCAATTAAAGCAATATATAGGGAACAAAATGCACAAATAATTATTAATGGAAGTTTAACGGATAGTTTCAAGATAGAAAAGGGAACGCGGCAGGGTTGCCCATTGTCCCCCTTATTGTTTGTTTTATCCTTAGAAATCTTGTTGAAAAAGATACGTGAATCTAAAGAATTAAAAGGAATAGTGATTCGACAGCAAGATTATAGGTTGAGGGCTTTTGCAGATGATTTAGTTGTTACACTAACGCAACCTACAGATACAGTCTCATATATGTTGGAATTGATAGAACAATATGGTAAAGTTTCGGGATTTAAAATAAATCAACATAAGACCAAGATAGTGACTAAAAATATGTCTTTTAATCAAAGAGAAGAGCTTCAACAAATATCAGGATTTGAAATACTTAAAAAAGTTAAATATTTGGGTGTGTTTATTGCTGGGTCAAATACAAAGTTATTTAAAAACAATTATGAAGTCTTATGGCGAAAGGTGCAGAAAGAAATGGAGGATTGGAAAAAGTTACAATTATCTTTATTAGGTAGAATAGCAGCAATTAAAATGAATGTATTACCTAAGTTTTTATTTTTGTTCCAAATGATACCGGTGCTGAAGAAGGATGAACAACTGAGGGAATGGCAAAAAGGTCTTAATACTTTTATATGGTTAGGTAAAAAACCCAGAGTTAAATTAAAAATTATACAAGATACTCGGGAGAGAGGCGGTTTAAAAATGCCAAATTTAAGATTATACTATGAAGCCTCGGTATTAGTTCAGATTAGTGATTGGTTTAATTTAACAGAGGATAGAATTTTGAATTTAGAAGGACATGATTTACTTTATGGGTGGCATGCTTATTTATTGTACGAAAAGAAAGTGGATAAAGTTTTTAAAAGTCATATGCTTAGAAATGCCTTGTTGAGAGTCTGGAAGAAATATCAATATAAATTGGATTATAAAATACCTATTTGGGCAAATCCCAGACATGCAATAGAAAACATAAGTATAGAACAAAAGATGGAGGTGATCACATATAAAGAACTTTTATTTAAAGAAAGGGGTAAACTACAACTTAAATCCTTAGAGGTTTTGAAGAAGGAAGGGATAATTTATACTTGGTTTCAATATGGTCAACTTCAAGCAAGATGGAGGGAGGATCAAAAAACAGGTTTTATGGAAAATGAAGAAAATTTGGTAAAGCAAATCAGGGACCAGGGTACTATGCATATTAAAAGATTATACAATGTATTATTAGAGATAGACTCTGAATCAGAGCTGGTTAAAGACTGCATGATTAAATGGGCTAGAAATTTTCAGGAACCAATAATGATGGAGACATGGGAAAAGATTTGGGTTAGAAATGTTAAATTTACTCAAGCACAAAACCTTAGAGAGAACTTTTATAAGATGTTTTATAGATGGCATTTAGATCCAAAAAAGTTGTCCTGTATGTATTCTAATGTACAAGCTAAATGTTGGCGGTGTGATTGTGAAGATGCAACTTATTTTCATATTTGGTGGACCTGTAAGAAGGTTAAAGCATTTTGGATAAAGATTTGGTGGGTAATGCAAAATATTTTGAAAAAAAGGTTGGAATTTACACCGAAACTCTTTTTGTTGGGTATTATAAATGAATGTACATTATTGGAGACTAAGCTGATTTTAAATTTAATAACAGCAGCCAGACTGTTGGTTGCACAACACTGGAAAAAAGACTCTTTGCCTACAATAGAAGAATGGATTGTAAAAGTAATGAACTTAGCTGAGATGGCTAAAATCTCAGCATATTTGAAGGATCATACGCAAGAAAGATATATTCTGGAGTGGAGGAAATGGATTGACTATGTTCGGAACAAATACCATATAAGAAGACATCAAATTGCGTATGAATGAAGAGGAAGAGTTGTAATTTTTGTTTTTTTTATTTTATTAGATTGGAGTTAAGATTTTGATAGTGTTTGTAAACTAGAAATTGGATAGGTTAATGGTTGGGTTAAAATTTTTGTTGAAAAAGAGAAACCCTGTATTTCACTCTGGGAAGTCCGGGGGGGGGAGGGGGGTTGAAGGAGGGGAGGGGTGGGGGGGAAGGGGGGAAGGGGGGGTTTATATGTTTGTATTTTTATAAAACTTTTAATTAAAAAAAAAAAAAAAAAAAAAAAAAAAAAAAAAACGCTTCTGTGCATGTGCCGAAGCTTCGGTAGTAACAGTAAGTAGAACAGACCCCTGATTCAGACAATCATTAGGTCATATGTTAGGATTTTTACCTCCTTTCCTATGTTGAACCTTTTTTGGATAAGCATTAAGCACCCACAAAAACCAAGGGACTGAATAAAATAAAAATGCCCCTTCTTCTTCCACATTGAATTCCACTATTCATACATCTTCCTCTTCCCCCAAAAGTATTTCAGTGAAGACAATGTATTCTCTTCCTGTTTTAGGAGAGAAATGATTTCTTTCCACTTTTAAAGAGAAACAATAGGCTGCTACTTATTTTGCTTTTCTTCCTATCCTGTCTTCCCAGTTTGGCTCAGTGTTTGGCCAAATCATGAATAAAATGATATTTAAAAAGTTCCTGGATGAGTGGTTCATGCATCCTCTCTGCCTCTTTATTTGCATGGTTGATTTAAGGGAATAATGCCATATTTGGGCTTGTCCCCTTAACATTCTGCAGGTTATTTGCTTAGATGTGCTTGGAAAGTTTGCTGACTATTGTTAGTAAGCAAATATCCACATTCTCAGAGGATCCTTTGTTCATAGTCCAAGCAAAAGCCATTGATTAGTGCAGACAATGAACTCTTTAAGCAATGTGTCTCAAGCTTGGTAACTTTAATATGTGTGGGGTTGCAATCCACCTATCTTAAAGTTGCCAAGGTTGAAAAATACTATTTTAATGTATACCGCCTCATCTTCCCTAATGCAACCCTTTTAACTTTCTTCATGATCACTTTTTTCTTAATTTTAGTTTCAGATTAGAATCTCGTCCTAAATACAGCATTTCCATATCCTTCCAGTATCCTCTCTACCTATCTTTTTTTTTTATTGAAAAGGTTTTACAATACAGAAATTTTTCCATTTTTACCCCCCCTGCCCAATCCCCCTACCCAACCCCTCCCATCCTCCCTCAACCCCAGCCCCTTCCCTCCCTATCCCCCCCCTGACTTCCGCTACAAGTTAAAAAGAACAAAATTTAGAACAAGGGAAAAATATTATTAAAAATTATTAAATATTCAAATTCTAAATTAAACAAATTTTGAAAGAGGAAGAAAAAGAGAAAGAAGGAAAGAGGGAAAAAAAAGTAAAAAAAAAACCAAACAAACAAAAAACCAGACATTAATATATTTAAACAATATTATAATAATAAAAAAAACCCATTAATAGTCATTATAATTAAGAACACCATTATAATTCTATCCTAACTACACCCCTTAACTAAAGAAAAACCCCCAAAAACATAAAACATAAGAAATATATATGCATATATAGTTATAATCATACAGTTATATCATAAAGAAAATTATCTTTTATTCAATTCATTTCTCAGTCTCTATAATCCAAATTTCAATCTTCTCTTCAACTTGATTGATGTCAAACATATTTCCTCACATAAATCCTGCTTCAATAATCTTCATCTTGCCGCTGCCCCCATCAGCAAAATAAAACATTTCTCCACACAACCCCCCGAGTGACTTTATATGGATAAAATCCAACCACGAAGATATTCACACCTCTAGGAAAATTCATTCAAGCTAACTTATACTATACCTAAAAATAGGCTTTTGCAGCCTTAACGTTCAAGTCTTGAAAAAAAAAAAAAAAGGAGAAGAAAAAACCAACTAAGAGCTGCATTCCCAGATGTTCCTTTAAAATTATTTCAAATCCTGCCACCCTTTGCAATTCAGTCCTTCGGGTTATAAGATATTTTCAATTTCATAGTCTTCTCCTAGAAGATAAATTCCACAAAAAATATATAATTGGGTAACCAGTGATCGCTGCTAATTTTGCAGCAATCTATCAGAACTCAGGATATCATGTCCAATCCAGGATAAACTTCATAGTAAAAATTTTTATAATCCATTTTAATATATGAATTTAAAGTTAATCCAACTCAGAATGAACTTTTAACAAATTGTTGTACTTCTTACAAGAATTTTTATAATCCATTTTTTCCAAATCTTTCAATGCTTTCTGATTCAGTATCAAACAATTCACGATGCTCTTTAAATTTATCACCTGTGGTTTCCAGTCGGATTTCTTCATTGAAATCTAGTTCCTGTTGATTAGCATCACCCCGCATGTCTTGAAGAGTATTGGACCTCTGCTGCTGGTCATTTCGAAGTGAAACTTTGTTTTTTAAATCTTCCTCCAGCAGTTCAAGGTCCTGTAATCCCCCAAGGACACTGAGGTGTTCAGTTTTCTCATCAGAAAAATCCGTAATAGAATCCTCTGGACAACCACCAAATTCTCCTTTTACTTTTAACACACTTTGATTTTCTTCTTTCTGTTCAGATTTTGTAAACTCTGTCTTTGACTTTTTATTCTTGAGATATTTCGGTGGTCCCTTAAAGATATTTTGATAAAAATATTCTGCTTTTTCAATAGTATTCAAACAATGTCTCACACCTTGATATCTAAAAATTATACCAACTGGAAAATCCCATCTGAATGGGATATTACTTCTCTTCAGTTCCTTGACCAAAAAATCAAAATCTTTCCTGTCCTTTACGACCTTCGATGGTAGCTCTTTGAAGATCCTGATTTGTGTACCTGCTACCTTCACTCTATCAGAATAAGCTCTCTACCTATCTTTAATCATTTATTTTCTTAGTCTTCCTTATAGGAACAGAGAATTAGGAATTGGGGCAGTATTAGAATCAATTCCATTTCAGCTCAAATAAAAACATCTGCTCCTGCTGAAATAAATTTCTTGGCAACAGCCTATTGCAGGGGTGTCAAACTCATGACTTGCAAGCTGGATGCTTCATGCACTGGCCACGCCCGCCCCCGATTTAGCAAAAGGGGGGAAAGTTGTGATACATCACATGACGTGACGTGAGTTTGACACCCCTGGACTATTGTACAAGATCTAGTGGACAGGATGAAACATTTTAAAGTTCAAAACAAAGGATAACATCCAGAAGTGTGATTTGAACTGTAGATTGTTGTTTCTGTATGCCAGAAGACAGGGTCTTATTTTCGGGGAAACACGGTATGTGCTTATTTTCTTTTGACCCCAGAAATATGGCCTTGGCCTTATTATTGGGGGGATCTTATTATTTTTCAGGTGCAGAAGGCCCCCTAAACATTGGCCCGCTGCAGGGGGACTGGTGCCGGAGCGCCGACCAGCTGCTTTGCTAGTGCTGCTCAGGCCACTGCCTCCAGCAATTGTGGCAGCTTTAAATTTGCTTCCCATGCAAACAGGAAGGTGGGGGGGGGAACGGTGGGTGGAACATGCCCCACACGCACCTACCATCCACCTGGAATGGCCTCGTAGAGGCTGCTCCTGAAAACCATAGCTTGCGTGCTCCTTCTCTTAGGGGTGTGCAAGCAAACTATTGCCAGCCCTAGCCCTGTCGACCTGGGGGGAGGGGTACTGGCACTGGAGCTCCGAGCAGTGGCCAGTGCGGGCTGTCTGCACAGCCATGAAGCAGAATCGGTGTGGCCGGTTCTTGCCCACATTGTCAGAGAGGATCAGGTCAAAGCTGCTGCCGCCCAAGATCAGCAGGCCAGATTCGGTGAGCCGGACACTGCTTCCACTCGGGAAAAGAGAGAGAGGAGGCGCTGTGAAAGAGCCCATTTCTGATGTTCCGATGTGTATGGAATAGAAATGGGCTGATCACTAAGAATCTATACAGACTGGTACTTTGCATAAGCAGAGACAGAGTCAGGAAATTTAAAGCTTGGAATGAGTTGAGAAATAAGGAATGCAAAATATATGTATCGGGAAGGGTATATCCATTCAAAAAAAGTCAAGGAGATTGTTGGTCTATTACACAGGGAAAGTGGAGAAGTAGTAAAGGCAATAGGAAGGAAAAAGAACTGATGTCTTTATATTTGTTTTCTGTCACAATAGGGAGAAATTGAGTGAATGTGAATGAGAAAAAGGTAAAGAACATAACCCAGTTCCAATAAAGGGATGGTATGTTAATTCACCCCACTATGTTAAATATGCTCAAGACAAATTGTATCTCAAAAAGAGCTGATGGAATTGAATTGTTAACAGCTGACTAATTTTTGAAAAGTCTTGGGAACTGGAAAAGTCTCAGAAGTCTGAGACATTTAAATTAGACAATTAAATTCACTTAAATTAGGCATGCACGCCTCCGAATTCTCCCAGGTCTACCCCTACAGGCCTAAAATGTAACTTACTTTACGCAAGAAGCCTTGTAAACAAGATGCCTGAATTCCTCCTGCTCTTAAACGCAGCCCTATTTGACCTTATTTTTGTCTGCGACACATGGTTGAATATATCCTTTCCAGACTCCCTTATTGCAGTAAATGTAACTATCGTGTTTTCCGGTCTGACCGTGAAAACCGTAGAGGGGTTGGTATTGCTATTTTCTATAAAAAGTTCCTTGGTCTGAAAAAGATTTATGTTACACAGGAGCTTGCTCTTCCTGAGACCACTGTGAACTGTCTTTAAATACCACAGTTCGTTTCTTGCTATGTTATAGAACCCCTGATTATGACTTTGGTCATACAAACAAGTTAATTGCACTATTAACGTGGACAGCTTCCTGTCCACATCCCTTTATCTTTAGTGGTGACCTCAATTTGCCTGTTATTAATTGGACCTTAAACAAATGTACTATTGAACCAGTGGTGGGTTCTTCCCGGTTCCGCCCGGTTCTGCCGAGCTGGTAGCAGTGATGATATGATGTCAACGAACCGGTTCTGCCCCCCCCGCCCTCTGCGTTATTCTTACCTTTTATTTGGCCCCACCTCCAATCTATTGCTGCCTGCTGAGTCCGAGCTGACGGGCTATAAGGAAAAAAAAACTGTTTAAACTCTTGATTTCGCATCTCTTGATTGGTACCTTTTGTTTAAAGGTTGTAATACTGCAGAAGATCATTATAACATTTTTTTGCTTGAAGTCAATAGATTCATTAACCTATAGTACCAAAAATAACCCCTAAAGCCAAAAAAACAAAAAATACCCATAACAATAAGAAAGCTATAATAAAAAAAAATCTCTTTGGCAAGAAAACAAAACTGGCTACGTAGCTAACTTTAAAAACTGCTACAAAATCTTATGCTGCCAGATACAGGCAGAATGTATCAATTACCATTGCAAACAAGGAAGAGTTGTTAGACTCTAAATCCACCCGAGCCTTCTATAATTTTGTAAACACCAAACTTAAAGACTCGAACTATCCCACCCCTAAAAGGGCCTAACAGGGAAGACTGTAATGATGAAACTGTTAAGGCCAACCTTTTTAATACATTCTTCAGCTCAGTCTTTGTTAACAGCAATGGCTGCTGTCCCCCATTTCCTAGTTGTATCATAACAAATTGTAACCATTTACTACATATTGATTTTACAGTAGATATCGTTGAAATGGCCTACGTAACCTAAAGTCATCTCTATCCATTGGCCCTGATGGATTACGTGCCTACTTCTTGAAAATGCTTGCCATTGCCCTAGCCGAACCTCTATGTACAATCTATTAGGTATATTTCAGAACCAGGTCCTTGCCCGATTTATGGTCATAAGCCACAGTCATACCTATTTTTAAAAAGGGAGACCCTAGTCTAGTAGAAAATTACAGACCCATCTCACTGTGTTGCATCACCTGTAAAGTAATGGAATCAATTATAAATCAATGTATTACTCTCCACTTAGAAATAAACACCCTGCTTTCCAACAAACAGTTTGGTTTCAGGAAAAATTTGTCCTGCAATCTACAACTCTTACACTGCGGAAACATTTGGACCACACATCTTAACCAAGATAAAGCAATTGATGCAATTTATATAGATTTTTGTAAAGCCTTTGATTCAGTGGTGCACAACAAACTACTGTTGAAATTAAGTTCTTATGGCATTCCCGGATCCCTGCACAAGTGGATAGCCACGTTCCTGTCAATCAGGCAACAAATAGTCAAAAGAGGGAAGGCCCTATCAAATCTGGCACCAGTCTCCCAAGGCAGCGTTTTAGGACCCACACTCTTTCTACTTTACAACAACGATCTATGTGATCATATTATAAGCAGGTGCATCTTTTTCGCTGATGGCGTAAAATTATTTAACACCACTGACAATGCTGCTGCACTACAAAGCGACCTTGACTATGTGTCAGAATGGTTGCACAATTGGCAACTTCAAATTTCTATTAATAAATGTTCTGTCCTAAACATTGGCAATAAAAATCAGATCACAAATACAAGTTGGGCGGAAACAATCTCATAGTCCAGGGGTCACCAACCTTTCAGACCTCAGGGACCACTAAATTCATAATTTTAAATCCCATGGACCACTAATATGAATTTTTTAAAAAGATAAATAGTATTTAGTGCAATATAAAAAATGCAAATAATTTTTCTGCAGACCACTAATATTTTCTCGTGGACCAGCAATTGGTGACCACTGTCGTAGGCAACCCTCACTCTGTCAAGGATTTAGGAGTACTCATCTCAAACAATCTAAGCCCCGGAGTTCACTGTAACAGCATTGCCAAAAAGGCACTAAGAGTTGTTAACCTAATTTTGCAAAGTTTCTTCTCTGGTAATATTGTATTGCTAACTAAGGCATACAAAATCTTGAATACAGCTCATCTGCCTGGAACACACACTGTATTTCGGACATTAACATGATTGAGCGGATTCAGTGGTATTTCACAAGAAGAGTACTCCACTCCTCTACTCACAATAGAATTCCCTATGCCACCAGGCTTAAAATTTTGGGCTTGGACAATCTGCAATTGCATCCCTGTGGTCCGATTTAAGCATAGTACACAAAATTGTCAGCTACAACATTTTGCCTGTCAATGACTTCTTCAGTTTTAACCACAATAGTACACGGGCAAACAACCGATACAAACTCAAGGTAAACCGCTTCAAACTCAATTGCAGGAAATATGATTTCAGCAACAGAGCGGTCAATGCCTGGAATGCTCTACCCGACTCTGCTATTACGGAGTTGTTGGTGATTACCTATAAAGCCCTACATGACTTAGGCCTGGGGTATCTGGCGGATCACCTGCAGCCAGCAACAGCTCCCTTTCGCCCTGTGCGCTCACCCAGAGAGGGCCTACTTGGGGTTCCATCGGCCAGGCAAAGTTGGCTGACGGCCCCTAGAGAGCGAGCTGTCTCTGTAGGTGCACCTACCCTCTAGAATCAGCTCCCCTTGGAGCTCCAGGTGGCCCCTGACTTCGCTGTTTCTGCCGTGACCTTAAAACATGGTTGTTTCGCCAGGCTAGCCTGGACTGAAGGGATTTTAATGGGAATTTTAGATTCTTTGATTGTTTGAATTTTAATTTGGACTTCTTGTTGCTTATGCTGTGAGTCGCCCTGAGTCCTTATGGAGAAAGGGCGGCATATAAATCAGATAGATGGATAGATAGATAGATAGATAGATAGATAGATAGATAGATAGATAGATAGATAGATAGATAGATAAATTACAGCCTCAAACCCTCACAGTTTCAACTTCAAATTGTTTACCGTGGACCTCACTCCCTTCTTAAGAGGTTTGTAAAGGGGGTATGCATGCAGCGTGCCTACCGTCCCTGTCTTACTGTCTGCATTTATTTGTATTTACTATACTGTATGTCCTACTTTCACTAATACCTGAATGGGTTAATAAGATATCAGCAGACTTAATCAATTAATTCTAAGCGCATTAGATTTAACCCCTGACAGATGCAGTACTACATAGGGTTTTTTCTATTTAGTTCTTTAAGGAAAGGAGCTGAAAAGACAGAATAACTAAAAAAAACCCCAACCCTCTTAATTTCAGAACTCACCCCAAGGGCTTGACAATATATCATACACCTAATTAAACACTAATTGACTGCCATGGCAAAGACAAATGGGGTGTCCACCAATAGAGAACAAGCTGGTGATGTCATGAATCCATGCCAATATTCTGGTGGCAAAGGTGGTAAAGGGAATGAGCAATACCAGCCATTTCATAGAGAAAATGAATGGGGAAGGTGCATACACAAAGTAATGACTTTTTATATCCAATTAATGTGACTGTGTGCACTTGGAACCACTGGTAAGAAGATTTGTCTGAATTAGTGACCAACTGGCTGGAGTGAGTTGCATAAACAGGACCAGACGGTAATAATGCCTGTAATATTTCTTATATGTCAATTGCTTTCCATTAAAGAGGCTGGCAAATAACATGGACTAAACTCACATCTTCTGCAGTTTGCATGTTTGTCTGAAAGCATTCCAGTATGTTCAGTTGGAACACAGGGTTGGATTAACCCACCAGTATGTTTTTTCCTGGATTTCAAGGGATTTAGCATTTGAGACATTTTTCATATTCAATACATTTTATTTGCACAGCAGTCAAGCTAACAACTTGTTCTTCCCCCAAAAATACAGGATGTTCTTCAAATTTAGTAAATGTTAAGGAGATGAGAACGTCTGGAGATTGATAGCCCACCCAAGTGTCTGACCAGGCTTTCAGTAATATGGAGGAAGTCCTGTGTTTGAAAGATTTCATCTTATTTCTTTAGCTGTCTGCATATCTCTTGTTTTACAACACATTGGAAAAGGAAACTAGTTTTAAAATATCGCAAACCAATCTGCATCTCAGTGTTTAAATAAAAAACACATTGAAGCATAAGAGTAATAAACATAGCAATTATAATTCATAGCAGAAGATAGGTAGGGGAAGCAATGAAAACACAGTTTATTTCTTTGAAATAAGAACAACAGTTCTGTTTTATATGAGTTGTTTTTTAATGTGTTCTTAGGTTCCAATTCAGCATTTCTGAGCTTTTCTATGATCAGGTGTCCTTAGGTCCCTCAAGCAAATGATGATGCCTACAACAAAAGTTGCTTTTATGTCCATCTTCTTCATGATCCATATAGCATTCTTGATAATTTTACACTGTGAGAAATTGACGATCAAGCAGGGAGAAAATACTGCACGTGAAAATACATCCAGTGTTTCCCTCCCTAGATTCCTTGGTGCAGGGGTGTCAAACTTGATTTCATTGAGGGACACATTAGGGTTGTGTTTGACCTTGGGGGGGGGCATGGCCAGGGTGGCCGGGGCCAGCTCGATGTCACTCCTGTCAGGCACACCAGTGGTGGCCTGAGTGTTCTGCCAGCGTTCTGCCAGCGAAAACAGGCTCCCGAACTCCGTTTTTGTTTTCAGCTGCCACGGCAGAAGCATGTGGGAGCATGTGACCCTCCCAAGCTCCGTTTTCACTGGCAGAGGGTTACAGGAGGCCATGGCAGCCAAAAACAGAGCTCGGGAATCATTTTGGCTGGTAGAGGCACCCTGGGCCAGTCCTTCACTGTTTTCAGGGTGGCCCCACATCCTGGATCTAAGTACCCCATGGGCCAGATCCAGCCCCCGTGCCTTTGACACCCCTGCCTTAATGCAAAGCCAACAGCTGTTCTCCTGTGTGAAGACTCCCCAGAGTGGAAGAGGGCAGGCAGTCACTCTGGAGATGCTCACTGGTTCATATTGTTTCCTGCACATGATTCAGCAGTAACAATGGCACAATTATGGCAATACACCAAGCATAACACCCAATAATCATGGATATTAAGTCATAGATACTCAAATGCTAGGTTACAGTGTCTATGTTGTTTAAACCCAATTGCTGAAAAAAGGGAAGATAAGCATAACACATGTTAAGTGGTCACTGAATGTTTGGCGAGGAAAAAGAGTCTAGAAAAAAGACATACTGTAGCTGGAACATTGAATTAGGGAATTCTACATTGCAAAATTTAGTTGGAGATACTATTTCTCTGGAATCCACTGATTTTTACATATATGTAACGAGGTACGGTATATTCTTGTTCAGAGGCATTCCAAAATATACAAAATTAAATAAAATATTTGTATTTAAAACAGGGGAGGAAAAATTCAGCAACCCATATAAATAAAACCAGTCCAAGTTACATTGTTGCCTAAAGTAAATTATTCCATGTATAGAAATGAATTGAGTGAGCTGGCACGGGAACAATATCTCCCTTTATCAAGATACCAAGCATAGAATAAATAGACCTATTCTAATTGATCACTGTGTCAATGCTGAATGCAGATCACATTGTTCAGTTGATCTTTTGTTTTGACCAAACAAGAGTTTCTTGGGTGAGATCTCAGGCCTCCCCAGTTTCATGAGTAGAGTGCCATCTGGTTAAACTGGATTAATAACTAGTTCTCATCTCTATAGAGAGAGGGGCAGGTGTGGGATTCAGCTGGTTTGGACCAGTTCAGGAGAACCGGTAGTTGTGACCTGCGGGTAGGCCCGCCGACCGGCCCCGGCACTATGCCGTCCTATTTTACATTTTTAGTGCTGGGACAAACAGGTTGCTAAATTATGTGAAGCCTACCTCTGGAGAGGGGACCTATTAGGATGGTCTATCTTAATAAAACAGTAGCAGCTGTAACAGTAACAGTAACGGGAAAATATTTGTAGCTCAGGATTGAAATGAGTCCTTGGTACTCTCTGAGCTTCTTGTTTTCTTGCAGATGTTTTATTATGAGTGACGATTGCAATTGGTTGGAATGGGATTGGAAAAGTTTGCAAAACGATTCAGCCAATGGTTCTGTTGATGCCTTGATTGGTAGCTGGAATAAGCAACTTGTTTGGAGAGTCAACACAATTGCTCTTTGGTGGTGTCTCTGATCTGCTTCAAAGATGGCTGCATGACATGCAAGGATAAATTGGAGAGCTAAATTAGTATAGATAGTATATACCAGGGGACTCCAACCTGGTATATATCATATATACCAACTGTATGACTTGTGGACTTATATACTATATAGTATATATACTATATACCAACCGTATGACTTGTGGACTTCAACTCCCAGAATTCTTCAGCTCAGTGCATGCCGGTGCATGCTCAGTCATATTTAGGACAGTTGCAGTGTTCTGGGGTGATGTGATTATCTTTTGCAATCTTCTGACAGGCAAAGTCAATGGGAAAACCAGATTCACTTAACAATCATATTGCTAACTTAACAACTGCAGTAGTTCACTTAACAGCAGTGGCAAGAAAAGTTGTAAAATAGAGCAAAATTCACTTAACAAGTGTCTCGCTTAGCAACATAAATTTTGTGCTCAGTTGCGGTCGTAAGTTTGGTACTACCTGTATTACATCAAACAAATACACAATGAAAATCATTCCTGTTCTAAGGCAACAAGATGGAGTCATCTGCATACAATAGTATATATCCATTCATATCTCTAACCAGCGCAAGTCTGATATTACCACAGACATTCCATATATATGTATCCTTAAATACATTAATCAAGGGTACATTGTACAACTTGTCAACAACTTGTGTTGAATCTTTTACTATGTATTCATGTAATTTCACCTGTTCTTTACTTCCGTCCATACTCAATAACATTCAGCAACCAAACTTCATTTTTACACAAATTGCACTTACTGAGTTTAGCATACCCTTTGTCTAAATCAAGAAATACACAATCAGTCTTTCTTTCATAGGTTTCCTGAAAACCTCTGAGTATGTCCTAAAAAAGAGTTTAGAAAGCAGTCTGGAGCATCTCTCTCTCTCTCTCTCTTTTTCCTAGAGGCTTTGGAAGGAATCTAGTATCCATCAAACAGTGAAGGGTACTGTGTTTGTGTGTGGTATTTTTCATGGTGGGATGACATTATTCAGTGTTGGTGTTTGGCAGGACACACAGATCTTTTTATAAGGAAGGAGGGTGTTATCTCTAGGGTCATCATTCAAAATGAATGTATCCAGAACGTGTATTTTCTCATAGACATTTCGAATTGTCCATATTAAATCCCACTTAACAAAATGCAAACCAACACAAGGAGAAAGAATAGAACGGAAAGGAACAGAACGGAACAGAACAGAACAGAACAGAACAGAATTTTTTATTGGCCAAGTGTGATTGGACACACAAGGAATTTGTCTTGGTGCATATGCTCTCAGTGTACATAAAAGAAAAGATACGTTCATCAAGAATCATAAGGTACAACACTTAATGATAGTCATAGGGTACAAATAAGCAATCAGGAAGATTGCCAAGGATAGAAAGGAAGAGATCACAAGCAAGAGTTCAGTTGAACAGTTTTTACTCTTACAGGAGCCTGGTGGAGCAGTGGACTAAAGCACCGTTAAATAGCACTTAGCTGCCAGCTGCCTGCAGTTCGAATCTCACCAGGCTCAAGGTTGACTCAGCCTTCCATCCTTTCGAGGTAGGTAAAATGAGGACCCAGATTGTGGGGGCAATAAGCTGACTGTATAAAAAAGAACACAGCTAAGGGGGGGCCGAAAGCCCTACTAAGCAGGTATATACAAAAGTATGAAGGCTATTGCTTAATGCATTGTAAAACTCCAGAGAAGGGCAGCATATAAATCAAACCAATAAATAAATAAATACATACATACATACATACATACATACATACATACATACATACATACTCAGGTACACTTTTCAAGCAATATAATAACTATAGTAATATACTGTAGTTACCTACAGTAACCTGCAACTTCTTGAATCCTATATACTGGTGATGGCGAACGTATGGCACATGTGCCAGAGACAGCACACAGAGCCCTCTCTGCTGGCACGCACACTGTCGCCCCAGGTCAGATCTCTTTCGTGAGCTTCTGTTTTCCTGCAAATGACGAAACAGAAGCTCACGAAAGAAAAAAATCTCATCTCTTGCCACGTTGCCAGTGGCGGGATGCCCCAACCCACCGGCCAGGAGGTCTTGAGGTCTCTGCTGTGCATGTGTTCATGTATGCACATGTACTCCAGTGGTGGGTTCCTCCTGATTCGGCCCGGTACTGCCGAGCCAGTAGCAATGATGATATGACATCACTGAACCGGTTCTGCTCCCCCCCGCCCCCCGCACCTCCATCCCCCGCTTTATTCTTATCTTTTATTTGGCCCCATCCCCAATCTATTGCTGCTTCCTGAGTCCCAGCTGATGGGCTATAAGGAAAAACTATTTAAACTCTTGCCGCCAGGCTTCAAAGGGCCGCCCTACAGCTGATCAGTGGTAAAAGGCAGTTTGGTGGTAGACCGGTGCCTCCAAAAACAAATGAGTAGACCGGTGCCTGCAAAAATAAATGGGTAGACCAGTGCCTGCAAAAATACATGAGTAGACTGGTGCCTGCAAAAATAAATGGGTAGACCAGTGCTTGCAAAAATAAACTGGTAGACCGGTACAGCTCTGCAAGCAGTTAAAAGCCTGGTAGACCAGTACCCCTGCTAAATCCTAAACAATTGTCACATGACCATTAAGCTACGCCCACAAAATAAGCCATGCCCACAGAACCAGTAGTAAAAAAATTTAGAACCCACCTCTGGTGCACTTGTGCACGTCCATGCATATACACGTTCACGTTGGCACACACCTTTCAGTCTGGGCATGTTCGTGTGAGTAGTTTGGACACTCGGTGTCTAAAAGGTTCGCCATCACTGTCATATACCCACCCTCCACAAATTTATGACCTGACTTTTATTTGTTTGCTTGCTTGTTTAGGAAATTTATTAGGCTGCCTGTTTTAATGAAATAACTCTGGGCAGCTAGCAAAACATAAAACACAAACATATTTGTAACCAAAATAAAAATGCTTAGTAAAAATAATCTGTTCCTCACCAAAACTATCAAACAATGCGGAACAAAACACTGACTCCACTAATTCCCTAGCTCTAAAGTCTGAGAGAAAATATATCCTGGCCACAATAAATAGTTGTTATGTTATCTATATTATTGTTCAATAATTGGATTTAGCAGGATTGCTGTATAACATCAAGTTCTTTCTTGTATTATAGGCACACAAAGTACAACTATCAATGTTCCTTGAAATAATGTGCCCACAGAGCTTAATTTTTTTACATTCTAATGCAACTTTTATGAACATATACAGTATGTGTCTCCGCCATTTGGAGATGAGACTGAAATTTTCATATCATTTACTCTGAGGGGCAATGGATGTTTCCTATTTTGAATAAGACTCAATGTGCATTATCATCTTTTTATCTACAGATTTCTATAAACCATTTGTCTTGTTCCTGTTTCAAAACTTGCTGCTGGGATTATCAAAAGAAGAATGATCTGTACGCAATTATCCATCAGAGCTTTGCTGTTTTGTTCATCTGATTCCATCTTGCTATATTGACTATGCTTCAAAGTTCTGTATCAATATTCATATTGATATAGTATAAATACAGTATACAATATAAATCTATAAATACAGTATACAATACAATATTTACGAGATCGCTTTCTGCCACCGATGGCCTCCCACTGACCAACACACTCCCACAGAGAGGGACTCCTCAGGGTGTCGTCGGTGAAACACTGTTGACTGGCGACCCCCAGGGGGAGAGCCTTCTCTGTGGGGGCACACGTCCTCTGGAATGAACTGCCCCCGGGGATATGTATGATTCCCAACTTGCGTACCTTCCGCCATGCCCTTAAGACTCTACTATTCCAACAAGCTGGCCTGGCTTAATAAGGATTTGTAATGGGTGTTTTAATTGTTGAGTTTGAATCTGGGGCCAAACTGTTTAATATGTTTTTAAAATGTTTTTAAATTTTGTACTATATGTTGTTTTATTATGGCTGTACACCACTCTGAGTCCTTTGGGAGAAGGGCGGTATAAAAATTTAATAAATAAATAAATAAATAATAAATATATGGGTTTGCATTTCACTGTGTTTTTCAAACTTGCTGACTTTAAGATGAATAGACCTCAATTCCTAGAATTCCTAACCACCATCTCAAAGCTGCCACGTTGGAAAAATGTTAAATTGAGAGATGACCCTTGTTACTGATTGATTTGCTTTCTTTATATAGTCTGTATGCCTACTATTGAAGACAAAAATAAGCATAATCATTCTGTTCTTTGTTCAGGGTGCTTTCCCCCAAAGCCAAATACTGATTTATAAATTTCCTGTTAAAGGAAATACAAAAATCTCATCTCCTACCCTAAAGAGCAAGAGTTTACCATTCTCTAGTCCAGGGGTCGGCAACCTTAAACAATCAAAGAGCCGCAAAGGTCCTAACCGGAAGCCCCCCATTCAATTCTGGAGCCGACTGGAAATCTGGTTCCACTACCAAAGAGTCTCCTCCTAACGCAGTGTCCTTTTTCCTTTTTACCTTTTTCCTCTACCTGTCCTAACCGAAGACCCTATCACTTGGGGAGCTGACCAGAAAACCTGCCTCTTGCCATAGAGTCTCCTCCTAGCGTGGTGTGCTTCCCCCGCTTCTCAGCCGGAAGCTCCTCTCAAAATTGTGGCACCGACCAGTGACAGGGAGCTGCAGCAGAGGGATGAAAGAGCCACATGCCGCTCCAGAGCCGCGGGTTGCTGATCCCTGCTCTAGTCACAATTCCAGTCGCCACATTAAAAAATGTGATTTCTTCTAGATTTTTTTCCCCAATCCTCAAAGCCTTGAAGCCATACATGTATAGAGATAGGGATAGGGATAGGGATAGGTACAGTATGTATATGTAGTATACACGAGCAGCACAGTAGCCTAGAAGTGAAGATGCTCGCCTCACACTCAGGAGGTTGAGCGTTCAATCCTATGCCACAGGGCTCAAAGAGAAAATATCTGCAACAAACTCTGTGTAGCATCAGGAAGGTCATCTGTCCAGTGAAAGTTCAGCTCCATTTAGCCACCCTCACTCCACTCCAATTAAAGGGATTACAGGGTCATAAAAAGAAAAACAAATGTACTACACACACACACACATACATACACACAGAGAGAGAAAGTATACACAAATACATTCTGAATGCATACATCTAAAGAAATATTTGCTATGCTAACAGTTCACAGTGACAATATATTAAGATAATGTGGTACAACTTTTATTAAAATATCTAGCTTTATGGTAGAAAAATAGAAGGATTTATGAATTTTGTCTGAAATAAAAAATATAAAGCAAGACCAACAATAGTACAAGTTACATAGCAGAGTGTTATTGTTGTGGCTCGCCAACTGCCGGGGGACCTGGTGGCAGACTCGGATGATGAGGAGGTTGGGGAGGAACTTGGGCCAGTTCTGGAACCTGGGGAAGGCTCTGATGGATGTTTTGCATCTGATGCAGAGATAGAGCCAGGGCTGTCCGACATTTCCCAGTCACCGGAGAGGCAGCTGCCTTTGGAGGCTGATATGAGTGAGGAGAAAGAACAGCTGGGGCCTGTTCCAGATGTACGTATGCGCAGAGCAGTTAGGAGAGGTGAACAATGGAGGACAAGGAGTCAACTCGGGAAGCAAAGCGCACATGGATGCTGAATGGCCCCTCCCTGGCCATGGAATAAATAGAAGGAAGGGGAGTTGTTGTTGTAAGAGACAACAGTTCGTATTTCTGAAGGTTTCGCTCATTGTGTTTCGTGCCACAAAGACTGCTTGCCAGAACTTAATTTGCAGCCTTTCAGCTGGGAGCTCAAGACCTTGTAATTATCGCAAGGAACTGATAAGGTCTGTTGCTGCCATTAACTCCTTGAAAGACTATTGCCTGGACTTTTTGGTGAATGCCATTAATCCACAAGAGGTAAATAAAGAGGGGTTTTTCGTGACAAGGAGTCTGTTTCTTGCTTCTGTTAAGGCTGGGTCAGAATAGTTATCCACAATGCCTGTTTATTAATTAATTAATTATTAATTACCCAACAACTAATTGCTTTAATGAGATTAACTAATGTTGCTTCAGAGAAGAAAAATCCAAGGAAAATGATTTAGCCAAATCTGCATGCTGTTTCACATCATACCCTGCAGAGCAGTTTTAGCTGGTGGTGAACAAGCTACACACCAATTTTGCAGCTGCCAGAAGGAAGAATAATGTCTAGGGATTACTGACCAGTGGAAAGCATCAAACACCAATTAAACTCACCCTTCTAAGAAGTGAGAATGTTCCTCAGAAAATTTTGATTAGAATAATTAAATAAACAATGAGCAATGAGCAGTAGCTTTTGTGAGTTTATATATATGAAAAACCATCATCCCAAAGCACCTCAAGAGTTTATTTATCAAAGACTGTAAGATACAAACATACATTATGTTTATCACAACAGAAAACAGAATAAAATAGTTGGAAAGGATCTTGGAGATCTTCTAGTCCAACCCCTTGCTCAGGCAGGAGCACCTTTTAGACACCGAGCGCCTAAACTATGTGCACATGAGGAGACATGCACTCATGTGTGAACATGTGTGCATGCACAGCAGAGACCAGCTGGCCGGTGGGAGGTGGGGCATCCCAACAAGAACAACCCTGTAAAATGAGGTGTCTGAAAAAAGACTGTCTGGTCCAAAACTGAAGTAAGATCATAAGCTTGTCCACCCCAAGGATAAAACACCTAGACACAAACTGAGCAATGTGGTATATGCAGTACAATGCAGTGAGCCATGTGCAGATCTGTCCTTTGGGGAAACAAAACAACCACTTCATAAATGCATGGCACAACATAGGAGAACAAACTCATCAGGACTAGATTCACCAGTCAATCAGCATTTAAAAGACAGACCATTCTTTTGAAGACATTTTGGATAGAGAGGACTGCTGGTTTGAAACAGGGGTCAAAGAGGTCATTTATATCAAAATTGAACAGCCGTCTCTCAACAGAGGGTGAGGGATATGACATCATCTACCTCCAGTCTACAACACAGTCCTTTCAACAGTTCCAAGAAGGCTCCACACCCATTTGCACCACTGAGGTGACCCTGATGACACAGATAAACCTCCAGGTGGGCTTAACAACTCACTAAAATAATGCAAATGACCAACTGTCTGCAAGGAGTATAAATCCTTCAATTCCCTACCATCCAGTCAGAGCTAAAGAAGCAAAATGTCTTCAAAGAAAAACAAGGAAGTCCAGTTGCCTCTAGAAAAAGCACCTTTGGGACAACCATGACCTGGATGACTGAGAATCTCCATAGACATCATAAGTACAGTCACAGTTTTATTTAATGGCTGCTTTGCTTGATAATTGAATTGCTGGTCTCAACAGTAGTCCTTAAAAAAGCCTACCTGTACTTATGAGTCAGTTTTCTGTCTATCTGTAAGAAAACAAATTGAAACACACTTTATGTTTTAGCATTATGGGTGTACAGTTACAGTTTCCAGCAAAAGTGGTAAAAATGATATAACAAAATGAAACTTTCATGCTATAAAAACATAATTAGCTCATAAAAAATGAGAACAGAAAACAATTATATAGTACCCAAATGTTATTTCCAAGTCGAGACTGAATTTTCTGCATTAAATTTATAGTTGTTAAATAACAATTGGTGATTATCAATAAAATGTGTTCAGAGACATCAATATAGAAGATGTGCAGGGCATTTAAAAAGAAAACAAACGCAACTCTCCCTTTGCAAATATCTGTCACTATAGCTATACCTGTGAAAAAATGCAGTCACCTTAAAACAAAAATGCCCTATGAATGACATTGTATTTTGCCTGGACAGAGTCCCAGGGATGTATATGGCTTCCAACAAGCTTGTTGTTCAGACAGTTTCAAAATGGAAGAAGACACACACTGTTCTCCATACAAAAACAGGAAGTGCATCCCATGCTTAATGGGGAGAGCATAAAAAAGAGAACAGAACAGCTCCTTTATTAATAAAACTGCCAATAAACAGTGGGATGTATTAAGAGGCACATGAGAATTATATTTTATGTCTTAAGTCTTTGTGATAATACACTTTTATTAACTCCTTCACATGTGGACCCAACTGGCTGCAAACCAATTATTTATTTTATTTATTTATTTTTTATTGTATTAAATTTATATACCACCCTACTCCCGAAGGACTCAGGGCAGTGAACAGCCACAAGATAAAAATACATAATACAAACGTTAAAAAAAAAACCTTTTAAAATGCATTAAATATTTTGGCCCGAGACAAATTTAAAACACCCCATTTATAAGACAAAATTTTAAAATGACAATTTAAAAGGGAAAGTTAGACCAGACCAGCCTCCTGGAATAGAAATGTTTTGAGGGCGCAGCGGAAAGTGTGCAAATCTGGGATCCTCCGTATCTCCGGGGGGAGCTCGTTCCAAATGGTAGGTGCCCCCACAGAGAAGGCTCTCCCCCTGGGGGCCGCCAGTCAACACTGTTTGAGTGTTGAGAAGCCCTTCTCTATGGGAGCGTACTGGTTGGTGAGAGGCTACTGGTGGCAGAGGCGGTCTTGTAGATACCCGGGTCCTATGCCATGGAGCGCTCTAAAGGTGGTAACCAAAACCTTGAATTACATTGCTCTATCATAGGACTAGGTAGAAAACAGCAGTAAACAAGAAGTCATCTCTTTCAAGCCAGTTTTACTATCCGTTCTTGTGAACAGGTCCGAACCGGGGGCAACCCACCGCTGGTCTGTTGGATACTTTGTAAACTTCTGCTGGAAAGAACAATGCATCACAGGGCAAAACTTTGTCAACAATGGTACCTCAAACAGATTAATTTACATAATGCCAGGAGTCATGATTCCCGAGGGAATGGAATTTGGGAACACTCTGGCTGTTTTGGTGCTGACAGGCTGCTGCTACTTCACCACTACCATATGCTACTGCAGTTAGCTGCAGTCACACGATCCTCATTCTCCACGTTTCCTGACCACTTCCCAGAAGTCCATGGGGAACTCAGAAGGAACTGTTATGATTGTCAAAGTTCCTTGCCACCTTCCCATCATTAAAGTCCTCCTTGTGGAAATTTGGAGAGAGTCAATGGAGAAATGTTGCATCCTCTGCCAATTCTGTGCTGGCACCATGCTGGCCATTAATGCATCCCTCGCTCTCTCCCCCATCTGGCAGCATCCACTTCCTTGCATGCTGGGAAGGGAAGGGAAGGATTTCACGCATATTCACTGCCGGTTTCCCACAAGGAAACCCAACAGAGAAGCCAACAGGAAGTTAGAAGTTGCTATCGCTTCCAGAGATTCTTTTTGCTTAATCAATTTGTTTGAAGATGTTGCTTGGTGGTCTGTTTTCTTTATCTGGTGTTCAGGTTTGTTGCACTGCATTTGTATTGAATAGTGTTCTTACCAGGGGTGAAATGCTCCTGGTTCGGACCGGATCGCCTGATTCAGTAGCGATGGCGGCGGGTTGTTCGGAGAACCAGTAGCAAAAATCCCTGCCCCCACATGCCCAGCTGACCCGAACCCTAACCTCTTCTGCCGAAAAAATGCTTTTAAAAGTAAAAAAAAAGCCTCTGATGACCACGCGGCTCAGCTGGGATCATCAGAGGCTTTTCAAAGCATTTTTTTCTGCAACCTCTTGGCCAAAGAGGTGGTAAAAAAAATGCTTTGAAAAGTCTCTGACAATCCCAGCTGACTTGCCTGATCGACAGAGAGATATTTTTTTAAAAAGCCTCTCTGCCGATCCCAGCTGAGTTGCCTGATTGGCAGAGGCTTTTCAAAGCATTAGAAAAAATGCTTTGAAAAGTTTAAAAAAGGAAAAAATGTTGGCCACGCCCACCATCACATTACCCCACCACCACCAAGCCATGCCCACAAAACCAGTAGAAACAAATTTTACATTTCACCCCTGGTTCTTACCCAGATCCTCTTGTGTGAGCTTGGATGGTTACTTTGGTAATGAAATACTAGTTAGTGTGGCTTATTTTTCAATTGACCTGTGTTTCTAATTTGCTATCTGATCATCTGTTGATGAGGATATCCAGGAAGGGTAGCATGTTGTTGTTGTTGTTGTTGTCTTCTTCTTTCATGAATTGTATTTCTTTTGCCTATAAATTCTACCAACTGAGCAGTCAGAGTAGAGAAATCCTCACACTTACAACCATCACAATATCCACAGGGTGATGTGAACAAAATTTGGGCACTTGGCAACCAGCTTGGACTCATGACAGATACACATCCCGGGGTCACGTGATATCCATTAGTGACTTGCCCAGCTGGCTACTGACAGGCAAAATCAAGGAGGGTAGCAGCAGGATTTATTTAACTATCATGTGATTCACTTAACAACTGCCTTGCTTAGCGACAAAAGATCTAGGGCCCAATTATGGTCATAACTCGAGGAATAACAGTAATAGTCTTGCACAATGAGGTGGATAATTTTCATAATTGTTGCAAACTAAGGATTTTGTTGTTGGTTCTCAACGAAACCTTCCTCAGAACATTTCACTCCTTCGTATGTCATATCATATTTCATATGTCATATCATATTTTATATGTCAGAACCTGATAATTGCTTCTACTGTAATTAGAAACAACTAACGCTTCAGGCTTTTAATTATTTTTAATTTTAAAAGCTGAACAAAGTTTTATTTTGAACAACTCAGCTGTTTGATGTTACCATCTATTCCTTAATGCAACTACAGTGCATTAAATTTTGGAACATTAAGAACTACAGTGGCAAGAGATTACATCAAGGCTACAAATCAAGAATTACCATATTTATTGATCTATAAGATGCACTTTTTTTCCTCCCAAAAGTGGGTGGAAATGTCTGCGCGTCTTATGGAGTGAATATGGGCGACAGGCAGCAGTGGCAAATGGTGGCAGCGATCCTCGCTGGCTGGAATAGCTGATCGGCGGTATTCCAGGAGGCCGATCCAATCATCAAGTAGTTGCTCGGAGGCGAGGGCTCCAGATTCCTCGGAGGAGGCAGCAGACATGGAGGAGGCGGGCTGTTTGTTGTTTGCTGCGAGGATGCTAGCCAGATGAATACCGGATGGTCACTGGGAGGCAGAGGCAGATTTTGTTTTCTTGTTTTCCTCCTCTAAACCTAGGTGTGTCTTATGGTCAGGAGCGTCTTATGGAGTGAAAAATACGGTAAGTAAATTCAAAGTGGCTTCAGTTGCTAGGTCTGTGTTTTGCTGTTATTTTTTGGTATATAGCTGTGATGGCGAACCTGTGGCATGCAGAGCCATGTCACCTGGCACACACAGCGTTCCTCTTCCGGGTTTCTGGCGCACATGCACACGCATTGATCAGCTAACCTTTATGCATACGGCAGCGCATGAAGTGCCCCCTTTTTGGCACTTGGTGCCACGGAGCGTTCACACGGGTGCTCCCTTTTTGGCATTCCGTGCTGAAAAGGTTCACCATCACTGATATATAGTATAATATATAGTAAAGTGTCACCTAACAGTTAGAATGGAGAGCTATTTAATATTTCTATATCAGAAGTAGTATTGATAGGTCCTGGAAATTTTTCTTGCTAGATGGCTGATCTATATGGCTTCTTTATATGTCCTTCTTTTACAGAACAGAGATTTTTTTTAAAAAATTAATTTATATGACGCCCTTCTCTGGAGACTCAGGGCGGCTTACAATGTGTAAACAATAGCCTTCATACTTTTGTATATACCTGCTTAGTAGGGCTTTCGGCCCCCCCTTAGCTGTGTTCTTTTTTATACAGTCAGCTTATTGCCCTCACAATCTGGGTCCTCATTTTACCTACCTTGAAAGGATGGAAGGCTGAGTCAACCTTGAGCCTGGTGAGATTTGAACTTGCAGTAATTGCAGGCAGCTGGTGTCACTTTAACACCACTTTAAGCTGCTGCGCCACCAAGGCTCTACTCTAACTTATTTTGATTGTAACTTAATTCAGTGATGCTGTTTAAATTTTGCTAAAGGCCATTCGACTTAATAAGTGCGACTGCAGTTTATTTTCCCCCTGAAATTTCTGCTAATAAGAACAATTCAAATTGCCGTCATTTATAAAATTAATATGGCTACATTAAAATTTTGATTTATAAAAACCAAAACAAAGTGTTGCTGGTTCCACTCAAAATTTATTAGTGGCACAGACATGTAAGGTACGCATTATCATAATGTTCAATCCCATTGCTACTAAACTTTTCATAATAGAATAAATTACTAAATGTCAAGGTTTGAAGAAGCAAAAAGAAATTTGCAGAGTATGAGTTCCTTCACTTTTTCTATGTTTAAGTAAGTTTGCTGAATTACATACGGCAATAAAAAGCCCTTAGCCCACAATTTAATACAGATGAAGTAGCCATATAGCAGTGATGGCCAACCTTTTAGACACCGAGTGCCCAAACTGCACATGCATGCATGCCCAAACTGAAAGGTGCACATGTGCACACAGACCTGAAGACCAGCTGGCTGGTGGGAGGCGGGGCATCCCAACACCAGCAGCGCGGTAAGACCAGTGCTGGGTTTCAAAATTTTTTACTACCGGTTCTGTGGGTGTGGCTTGGTGGGCATGGCAGGGGAAGGATACTGTAAAATCTCCATTCCCACCCCACTCCAGGGGAATGTTACTGCAAAATCCCCATTTCCTCCCAATCAGCTGGGACTTGGGAGGCAGGGATAGATGGGGGCAGGGCCAGTCAGAATTTTTACTGGCGGTTTTCCGAACTACTCAAAATTTCTGCTACCGGTTCTCCAGAACTGGTCAGAACCTGCTGAAACCCATTCTGGGCAAGATGTAAGATCTTTTTCTTTCATGAACTTCTGTTTCGTCGTTTGCAGGGAAACAGAAGCTCATGAAAAAACATCACGGAGATCTGACCTGGGGTGATGGTGTATGTGCCAGGATGAGGACTTTATGTGCCATCTCTGGCATGCGTGCCATTGGTTTGTCATCATGGCCATATAGAATCCATGTGTCAAGGCCAAACAGAGTGGGATTCGGGAACAAGAGATACAGTGCTTTGGTTCAGAACTTAGCATCTTTGTTCAACCAAACAGGCAACAATCCTGAATAACTAATTCACCAAACTGCCACAAAACCTGTTATCTCCCATTCAACAGAGGATCACCAAACACAATAGACATGGCCTAAAAACAAAGCAGGTGTTTTACGAAAATTATTAATACCTTGGGTGGAGAGAGCAAGGCTAGATTTTTATGGCCTGTAAATTTTAGCTTAACTGAATCTTGTTCATCTTTAAACCAAATTGGTAATCCATGTCTAGCCAATTTGTTGATTACCTTCCTATAACCTATGAGTTCATATAGCTGAATCCATTTCTTAAGGTTTCATCATAATTCATAGTCTGTAGATATTCCCAGTCATCCAGGTCATGATTGTCCCAAAGATGCTTTTTCAGGAGGCAGCTGGACTTTCTTGTTCTTTCTTTTGAAGATGTTTTGCTTCTCATCCAAGAAGCTTCTTCAGCTTTGACAGGATAGTGGGGAATGGAAGGATTTATATTCCTTCATAACTCATGTTCCTTTGCCCAGGCAAAGAATAGAATAAATCAGCAATGGATAATGCTAAACTAGGATAGAATGATCACCTGTTTCTAGCATGTTTTCAAATATTTATTGTATTCACTATTACTGCTTAGCCTTTACCAAGATTTTTGATCAAATTATATGTTCATGTGAATAAGAATCTTTTTTGTTTAACTCAGTCTAAGCAAACAAGCATATAGCCCACAATACTTACTCACTGAAACAATTTCCAGCTGCACACCAGGACACAAAGAATATGCATAATATGATCCTTACATTAGAATCTCTCTCAATGTGTGGAGAGATTCTGGTTTGTTATTCTTGAGGACCTTGATAGAAAGAGAATGGAATAATAAAGGAAAATGGGAGAATGACAGAAAAGAGACAACACCGAGGAAAAAACTGAGAATTTGAAAAAAAGTTTATTGTGTTATCCTTCAACCCCATCTTTCTTTAGGTTTGATTAACAGCTATTTTCTGACTTGTACTTTATATCTATAAGACTGTTGACAGTAGTCAAATGAAAATGTATGAGAAACATATATGAAGTGCATTTTATCTTGTCTTAGTTGTTGTAGTCAGATGTGGAGACAGAATTTGAACTGGGATTAGGCAGTGTATAGGAAAGGTATTTAATCTTCCTTGACCCACCACTATCCTGATGGAAACTGTCTGTCAAAGCTGCTATTTTGAATATGGTGGGAAAGTGCCAATAATGTCAGTGGTGGTCACCATCTTGGAATAAACATTAAGACACAGGATGGAAACCAATTACACATTTCCCTTATTTGCCATTTTGGGTCAAAAATATAACCACTTTGGCTATATTTGATTTTATATATATGTCTTTGGTTATTCGGGTTTTCTCCCATGTAAAATTGGAAGTGTCTTGGCAACGTTTCGATGAAGTCCCATTCGTCATCTTCAGGCTGGTGTCTTTGGCTTCGTGCTTCTACACCCACAAAAACTTCAGAAATAAATATATATCTTTAGCCAGGTTCTATCTTTAGCCAGGTTCTTCCTATGTAAACCAAGATTTTTATGCAGCCCTAGTTCAGTGAAATCACAATTCACTAGTTTCTAGGCTTTTTTTTTTCCTGGCAGCCAGCAAACACTCTGCTGCCCATTGGGAGACTATGGAGACTAAGATAGATCTATTTCAGTTTTATAAGTCTTCTACAGTTAGCCACACCCTCATCCTATGTATACTCCCTGTAAAGGTACAGTATTTGTTTTCTTTCCTTTTTGTAGGCTTTTATGTGTATGTCTCTTGGTTTACGTAGGAAGAACCTGGCTAAAGAGAAATAGACCTTTGGTGTTGGACAAAATTTGTGAGAATACAATGGACAGCCAAGAAAAGAAAAGGATCATTGAATAAATCATACCAAGGTTCTCACTTGAGACACAGAGGACCAGGCTCAAATTATCTTGCTTTGGATACATTATGCAAAGACACTTTCTCTGGAGAAAATTCTAATCTTTCTTTCTGGGAAAGTGGAAGGAAAGAGAAGAAGAGGACAATTAGCAACAAGCTGGATGTTATAGGACACAATGTGGTGAACCTTTTAAGCACCGAGTCCCCAAAGTGCATGCCCGCACCCAAATTGCAAGGATCAGGTGCATGTGTGTGTGTACCCTGCACATGCACCAGAGCCCCACCCAAACTGCAAGGTGTGGACACATGTGCATGCGCCCTGTGCATGAGTGGCAAAAATCCAAAGACTAGCTGGCTGGCGGGAGGTGTGCGCAGCACAGACCTGAAACAGAGCTGGGGCAATGGTGCATGTGCCCACAGAGAGGGCTCTGTGTGCCACCTCTGGCACGCGTACTATAGGTTTGCCACCACTGTTATAGCAGTGGTAGAATTAAGCCAGTTCTATCCGAATCGCACAAACGCGGTAGCGATGACTGTGGGAGGCTCCACCCATCTGCCCAGACGTAATGTATGACTACTGCGCACACATGCTCACATTTGCAAACTGGTAGGGAAGGTAAGTGAATCCCACCTCTGTGTTATAGATCAGTGATGCTCAGTGCCAAAAAGGGAGCACTTCATGCGCTGCCGTATGCACAAAGGCTAGCTGATCAATGCGTGTGCGTGCGCGCCAGAAACCCGGAAGCAGGAATGGGCGATGCTGTGAGTGCCAGGTGACTTGGCTCTGTGTGCCACTTTGGGCACGCATGCCATAGGTTCGCTATCACAGCTATAGATAGTCCTAACTTAATAACAATCCTCTCTTGACTAGACAGTCGTGGGGTGGTGCAACAGCCAAAACTTTAAGGACCAAAGCATCACTCATTTAACCCCATTGCAACTTCAAATAGTCACTGAATGAGTAGTCAGTAAGCAAGGACTACTTATTCAGAGGCAGTGCATGTAATGTAAAATGTGAGGGACCAGGTTAGGGACAGATTGTGATGGGGGGAAATCTATTTGTGTGATTGCTAGGAGTCCACAGTGACTTGATGGCACACATTAGCACACTTTAGGGCAGTTCTTTGATGGAGCATAATAAGGAGGAAACTATTGCTTTAACACATGATGCTAAGGATGAATTACAACAGGTTGGGACATGGCAGAAACCAGAAATGCTATTAGCCCATTGATAGATGTAGCTTACATAGATGCAAAGCTTAAACCATTTCAAACTGTAGAAAGAAAATTATATGTTTCAATTTTTCCTTGCATAATGATAATTGTTGTATGTGAACTGCCCAGAGGTTCTTCAGATTGGGCAGCCATATGAATCATCGAAATAAATGAGCAAATATGGTTGTCATTTCAAATTAGATTTGCCTAACCACTGGGTGTCACGTCCAAAATCATAGTTAAATTATGATTAAAGCAGAAAAACTTAATTCAAGGGTTATTCACTCATGATATCTGTATGATACATGGATAAAGGTCTGTAGAGATTCTCAGTCATCGAGGTCATGGTTTTCCCAAAGGTGCTTTTTTCAGAAGGCAACTGGACTTCCTTGTTTTTACTTTGAAGATGTTTCGCTTCTCATCCAAGACGCTTCTTCAGCTCTAACAGAATAGTGGGGAATGGAAGGAATATAAATACTTCCATTCCCCATTACCCTGTCAGACAATGCTGTTGAATATTTCTTTTTCTTTTAGACTCCCTACCCATGCTGGGAAAACAAACTCCATTTGATTTTCCTCACCTGTTTTTCCCTGTGGTTTCCACCTTTGTACAAGCTCCACTGTTGCTGGCTTCTGGTTCATACTTGACAGGTTCCCGTCTTAGTTTGTCCACTTGTGGTTTAGTTAGAAAGAAAGCATTCTTTGTATCACCCTTTTAGCAAGAGACCTGTTAAAGAGAAATTCTAATGTCTCATCAGTTCTGCAATCCAAGAAGGACCTGCTACCAGGACTGCGACCAGTGACTGGAGAGGGAGGGAGGTTTCCTGCCACGATGCACATTAATGAATCGGAGGGGGTTGCCTACAGTGGAATTAAGCAGAAAAGTCTAACTGGACAGGCACAGACTGATAAGCACTGGTTTTGAGCCATCTTATGAAGAGACAGCAGAAGATGCCTTTTCAGTGGACCGTGGATGAGGAAAGCTCTGAATCCTTGTCCTTGAGAAACTGTTAGTGATTTTTAAACTTTAGATCTCAGGAATGCATCCCCCGAGTTCCCCGAATTCCTTGGCCACAATGCAAGTACAGGTGGTAAGGACATGACCCCAGGGATGCTGCAATGGTCGTAAGTGTGAAAAATTGTCATGAGTCACTTTTTTTCAGTGCCGTTGCAACTTTGCACGGTCACTAAATGAATTTTTTCCAGATTCTAGAATTATAGCCAGACAACACAAGTGAAAGAGTGACAAATTATAGATTTATAAGATTTTTGAACCAAAATGGATAAAAACTTTCTCAGGAGACCCTCTATGTATGTATATTTAATTAGCTTTCCAATAATAATTTCCCAATATCTGTTTCCACTCATGTTAGTCTTTTGTGACAAATTCAGAGTTCCTAAACACAAAATCTTTTCTCACAATAGGGATCTGAAGGCTAAAACATATGAAGAATAGTTGTTGGAATTGGGTATGTCTAGTTTAATGAAAAGCAAGGGTGACATGATAGGAACTTGCCTTGAGAACTTGTAGGTGCTCAAACACTCCAACGGTCTAATGATGATGGATACAATATTTCAGAGAGAAAGCACAACTATAGAAAAGGCATGCCTTGTTAGATGACAGTCCTTAATAAATGGGTCTGGAGCATATTTTTCCTGCCTAACCTAAAGTAATAGATAGCACAACGAAGTTCTTCAAATACCCTGGACCCATGCCATGTAGGGTTTTAAAGTAGCATTTTGAATTATATCAGGAAGCAAACTGAAAGCCAGAGCAACTCATGGAACAAAGATGTTACATGGATATAGCAAGACATGCCCATAATTCACTAGATTCTGCACCAATTGAAGCTTCTGGATGTACTTCAAAGGCAGCCCTATATACAGCATAGTGCAGTAATTCTTTCAGAAATGACCAAAGCACAAGTGACTGAATGCTCAAGACCCAGGAAGGGGCCCAAAGGCCCCTTGACTTTTAACAGGAGCTGTGAGTCCAGGAGCATTCCCAAACTAAACACCACTTCTAGCTGGGCTGATGCAATTCCAACCAGAATTAAAGATGAGATATCACTGGATTTAGGAAATTCCAAGACCTAAAGTCATTCCATTTGTTAGGGTTGAGTTGAAGCCCATTCATCTCTATCCAGATCTCACAGCTTTCAGGCAATGACACTGAGCATCAATAGCATCAATTGACTAGCCAGAGCCAGATGCACTGTTGGGTATCATCTCCCTATGCTATCAAATTACTTCACCCAGAGCTTCCATATAGATGTCAAAAATGAGTGAAGTGAGAATTGAGTCGAGAGGCATTCCACATAAGAGACATGGATCATGGTATCAAAAGTCACAGAGGAATCAAGAGGAGATTGGACAGACACGTTTCCCCATCCTGCTGCCTCTGGAAGTTATCTACAACTGCAGCTAATCTGTTTCAGTCCCACATCCTGGCCTCAACCCATTTGGAAGAGATACAGAAAATCCTTTCTGGGCCCTTTAAAGATACAAGGCAATCATATTCTCACTAGCTTTTCCTAAAAAGAGAAGTAGGATACAGGATGATATTTATCTAAAACTAAATCTAGGGATGGTTTCTGGGGGAAGGGTCCTTCTGCCTCCTTAAGCAATAGCACAGGCAACCCTTCCCTCAAGAATGCATTCATCATCACCCAAATCCAACTGCGTATCATTTCATGGGCAGCCTTGACCAGCCAGAAAGGTCCTGTTGTGGCTCCGTTGCCTGAGCCTGTGTCATCAGCAGGAGAGGACTCTGAGAGTGAGGGAAAGGAGTTGGCGAGGCCTCCCTTTCCAGGACCCTCCTCTCTGGCAATGCCTCCAGAGGACACGGAAGGGCAAGAGATAGGCCCAGAGCCAAGCACGTCCCTGCAGCCACAGGTGGACAGTGATGAGGGTAATGAGTCTTGGCTGGACCCTCATCAGCGTCGCAGAGACAGGCGCGCACAACAGAAGAAAAGGCGTGCCCGTGATTAGCTGACTCACTGGACCACACCCCACAGGCTATAAAAGGGGGTGAGTTAACCATTCAGACTCTGTGACGGACAAAACTAATTCCTTGGAGTCACTTTGCATCTCAGCTTCAGATTTATTCCTGGACAATTGTTGTGGTGTGTATTTTCTTCTATGTTGATAAAAGGTCTTGGCAAGCAGCTGCTGGGATTGCTGCCAAGCGTCTTATCGGACTAATTGGTTGCCTGCCAGTTTATTTAACCCCTGGCTGTCTGTCTGAGTGTGTGTGTGTGGGACGGGGACAGAACAGGTCCAGGAGAACTCTGCATGACCAGCTTGACCTGGCCAGCTCAGCACAGCCAGCTTGCCACCTCCAAGTCATCTTGCCAACTCACCACTGCCAAGATGTCACAGGACAACTCAGAATGGCCAATTCACCTTGGGGACAACTCATCATAGGCAGCAGGAGGGAAGGGCAGGTGGGTGAGCAAGCGGGTGGGTAGAGTGTAGAGTGGCAATGGCAGTAGCTGGAGGCTTCCCATTTTCACATTCCCTGCTGCCACTGCGCCGAGCTCCAGGCCATTCAGAGTTCAGTCTGTTTGATGGTGGTGACAGCATGGCAGGATCACACTCCCGTCACCACTGTGGGATGTTCCATGGCAATAGCAGTGTTTGGGCCACTCAGGGTGGTGGTGGTGGGCAGGTCAGGAAGGAGATAGATGGCAAAGGCTGGGCTCATCTCATTTTCACACACACCCTATTGCTGCTGCTGCCGTGCCAAACTCTCCAGGAGCTTGGCACAGGAGCAGTGGCAGCAATGGCAGACAGTGTGAAAATGGGATGCATCTGGCTGCTGCTGGCTCCTGACCACCCACTGAGCCCACTGTTGCCACGGCCGGGTGGCCCAAACACTACTGCTGCTGCCAAACAGCTTGAATTCTGAATGACTAGAGCTTGGCATAGTGGTGGCAGAGGTGGTGCATGTGTGTGAAAATGGAAGCCCCCAGCCACCATCCCTGCTGTGTACTCTACCCACCCACTCTCTTTCCACCCAGCTCTCCCTTCAGCTGTCCGTAGCAAATTGTCATTCTAGCAGAATTGGCCATGTTGAGTTGTCCTGTGATGACTTGGCGATGGTGAATTGGCAGAGACAACTAGGTGGTGGCAAGCTGGTTGCACTGAGCTGGCCAAGCACAGTTGCCCCATTCCGAGCCAGAAGAGACATATATCCAACACTGAGGTGGAGGAACTTAGACTTAAGCATCTTGTCCACCTTCTGACCTTAAAATAGGCCATTACAAAAACTACACTCCCAATTCTGCTCTTTCAATTCTTTAGTTTTTCCATAATACCTTTAATGGAAAGGTATTCTGCCTAATACCTTTAATGTTCACATTAAAGATGTACTGTACCTTTAGGATGAAGTGTGGCCCTGATTTCTCAGAAAACCTTTTCACTGAATATAGATTTCTAGACAGCAGTGTTCTCAGTCCAGTGTTCAGGTAAAATAATCTGGTTGATTGAGGAGTCTTCCTAAGGATATAAACTCATTTTACTGTTTCTTCCTTCAAACAATGCCCTAGGTTCATTCAATACATTGCACAAAACTATCACTTACTTAATAATCTCTTTTTGTATAACCACAGTAGGCTTGTTAGGTTCTGACATCTAAAACCATGATTTACAAGGGACAGTGATTGGATTCATATAATGCTTAATATGATGTTTGAATGAGGTCTCTATAGGCAAAAGCTAACTCACTCTTTGCATGTTGAGTTCCCATTCTTTGGGCAATATAGAGATAACAAAGTAATTATAGTATACCTTTTATTCCATTTGTTCATAATCATATGGATTTTTGAAAATGAATTATTTGAAAACTACCACAGGAATATGCATAGAACCTTTTTATAGAAAAATATGCTCCAACAGGCTGGGTATCAGATGAACTTCAGCTGGTGTATCCTCATAAAATGTTCCATCCTTAGATTTAACTCACATTCTAATGGCGTAACTGCCTAACACCTGCAAGTAGAGTTGTCTTGATAAAATCTGGCCAATCACTTTCCTGCGTACACTTCTGTGCTCAGGCTACATAATTCACACCCCAATTTCTTCATTTCAGCTCAATAAGATTATTATAGTCAAGCAGCTACACTTAGAATGATGACAGGCTTCATTAATATACATGCTGTGTTACATATAGGGGTTTTTTATATACATATTTGTGCTCATTACATTAAACTTAACATAGAAATGTGAGTATTTAGAGCTCTTACAATCAGCTCTTGCAGACACCATCCATTAGTTTTTAAAAACTAATGAAAAAAATGTTGGCATATTACACACTGATTCCACTGTTTAACACCATACTGTAACAGAAACTGACCTGTGTTGCCTTCACATACCTTTTCTGGGCCAAGGTCAAGAAACAAAGATTGGTTGGATTTACCTAGCTTTGTCTCCGCATCTTCTGGCAAGAAAAGCAAAGTTGGGCACATGTTGGGCAAGTGTAGGCAAGCATTTAGAACAATGGGTACTGGTATACTGCCAGGCGTTCTTAACTTTAACAAATATGTTTTGATTTTAAACTGTTAACATTTATGATTTTCAAATAATCAAGCCACAGTGAAATACATAAAAGTGTCCCTCCTTCCATAATACGGCTTCCTCACTGAGGATTAAAGTGTAACCAATCTTGTGTCCTCTGTGATTGCTGAGGAACATTATATTGTGATGGCTATTTCTGAGTACAAGGCAGGAGTGAAATGCTCCCATTTTGGACCGGATCGGGCAATCCGGTAGCGATTGTGGCAGGTGGTTCGGAGAACCAGTAGCGATGGTGGTGCGAGGCTCCGCCCACCCACCTGGATGTTGTTACGCCTTGCTTTTAAAAAGTAAAAAAAAAAAAGGCTCTGACAACCACAGCTGTGGCATGCAATCATCAGAGCCTTTTTTTACCTTTTAAAAGCACTTTTTTTACAACCTATTCAGCCATATAGCTTGTAAAAAAAAATTCTTTTAAAAGGTTAAAAATAAGGCTCTGGCTGTCACAAGGCTGTCGTTTTTTACAACGTATTCAACCTATTTGGCTGAATAGGTTGTAAAAAAATGCTTTAAAAAAGAAAAAAAATTGGCCATGCCCACCCAGTCAAATTACCCCATTACCAAGCCACGCCCACAAAATCGGTAGTAACAAATTTTACATTTCACCACTGGTACAAGGACATATGCAGAACCCACAACCTACTTTGCATTCTTTTTTCAAGTTTGCTAGTGAAAGAAGAGTCCATTTTGGTGGGAGGAACTGGACACTGAATTGATATGGAATGACAATTTCATTCCAAAAGTGGAATGAAAGCACAACAAAGCAGTTGAGGCATAACCAGTAGTCAGGCATAACCACAGAGGGGAATGGGACAACTTGCCATGGCCAACTTGCTGCAGCCAACTCACCATGGCCAACTTGCCAAGGCCAACTCCTCACAGCCTACTCGCTGTAGGACAATGCGCCGTGGCCAACTCGCCATGGGACAGCTTGGTGCAGGACAATGTAACAATTCTATTTCATTATTTAAAATAAACAAAAAATATTTTAACTTTTGCCATTCACATTTTATTCTGTTCCTCCTTTTGCATCCTTTCTTTAATGATTCTATTCCACCATTTCTTTGATATTAGTATAACTCTTGTTCCCCAGGTGAGTTGTCCTGTGGCAAGTTGGCCGTGGCAAGTTGCCTGTGGTGAGTTAGCCATGGTGAGTTGGCTGTGGCGAGTTGGTCATGACGAGGTGGCGAATTGTCATAGACCTTACCAGAGAGTTGCCAAATTAAGTTTGAGTCTATTGTAAAATGACTGATCCAAAACCTGCAACCCACAATTAAGATGACTCTATTTCCAGAAACTTTCTGTTTTGGTAGAGCAATCCATTTTTGAAGAGAATAGCACTCCGCATAATTCCTTCTTCAGTCCTTGCCTTCATATCCTTTATGGTTTTTGATGAAGAAACAGGTGGAGCCAGAAAGATAATCTTCTCTCTATATTTAGGAAAACTCTGCTGGCGGAGAAAACAATTTCAAAATATCCTCTAATTGTTCATTTCATAATAATAGTGTTTTGTCATACATGTATTGGTCAATTTGGCATGGTCTCCCTTTGAAGATCATGGGCTCTAAATCCAAAGGAATAATCCAATTCTTTCCTCATGGGTTGAAACCTGATTTACAAGTTCAAAGTTGTGGCCAAAATGTATTTACTGTATTTAACATATTTATATGGCTTCCCATCTACCAAAAATCTCTGGTGGCAAACAAATAAAAGCAACAATAGAATCCATGATATTAAACAAATGGTGTAACAAATATAGCAATAATAGTCTTAAAAAAATCTTAAACCGTAACAGGTAGACCTGCACCCATATCAAAACTCCAATAGCTCCCGAACAGCAGTGCCTGGGGAAAGAGCCAGACCCTTCCAGCCTTACAGAAGTCTAAGAAAACAGAAGTAATTCAGCTTTCCCTTTCAACAAGTGAAAAAAATATTTAGTAGCTTGTTTGCCAATTGAAGCACTTTGTTATGGATTTTGTGCCAACCTAATTTGGAGAGAAGAGTCTTTATGTTTTAAAATAATAGCTAGATATAAATCTTTCACATACAATGCACAACTTTATGGGGAAGAGAAAAAAAAATCCCCTAATGCAAGAACAAGATGTTTGCCAAAGAAATCCAGAGGCATCACAAAACTCTTTCTGAGAATGTATTTATTTATTAAATTCTTAATCCCATTTTTATTACTTTATAAGTAACTCAAGGTAGCATACATACCCAATAATCTTTCTTCCTTCTATATTCCCTTCACCATCTTCCCTGTAAGGAAAGTTACTGGGTCGATCACCCAGATGGCTTTCATGGCCAAGGAGGGACTAGAACTCTCAGTCTCCTGCTTTCTAGCAGTGGTGAAATTCTACTGGTTCACACCGGTTCAGGCGAACCGGTAGTAATAAAATCTACTGGTTTGGTGAACAAGTAGTAAAAAAAAGCTACCAGTTGGTCCGAACCAGTATTTCTGATGATCAGCTGTGCTGTGCAATTTAATTTGCTAGAAAGCAGGAAATCCTGCTTTCTAGTGAATCTAAATTGTGTGGCATAGCTGTCCCCACCCTCGCTGTTCTACTTATCTTTAAACAGATTATTTTTCTGTGCAAAGCATGCGTTTGGTGCGCATTGTTCATGCACTCGTGCACAGCGTGCATCTGGTGTGCACTGCACATGCAGTGCAGCATACGTCTGATACACACTGTGCATGCATGCGCATGCAGCATGTCCCTGGCACACACTGCAGATGCACAAGCAAGCGAACTGGTAGCGACCTACGGAGGATTTCACCCCCAGTTTCTAGGTCAGTATCTTAGCCACTAACCCCAAACGATTTGAAATAAACAGTAACCTGGCTTTTGGTAAAATCACACAAGAGATTTTATTCCAGTTTGTATTAGTTGCAGGCAACAAGAAACTTCAAAATTTCTAGAAGTCTGATTAGTATGTTTAACCCAGGAGCCTAGATAGCTCAGCAGACTAATGCATTGTAATTTAACTCCAGCTGTCTGCAATTAGCATGTTCGAATCTCCCCAGGCTCAAGGTTGACTCAGCCTTCCATCCTTTCTGAGGTAGGTAAATTGAGGAGCCAGTTTGTGAGGCCAATAAGCTGACTTTGTAAAATCTACAAAAGTATGAAGGCTATTGCTTAACGCATTGTAAGCCGCCCTGAGTCTCTGGAGAAGACATATAAATGCATATTTATATGCATTTATAAAGGCATATAAATCAAATTAAAATAATAAATTAAAAGAAAATCACAGTGAGTAGAGCGGGCGAGGCACGGAAATCTGCTGAGCTACATGGGTGGGGTGAATGAGCCATAGAGTGAGATATATAGGACGGGGTAGCACCAGGGCGGGTGGGTGGGTGAGGCGGTGGTTGGAACTACCGGTACGGGTGAACCGGTCCAAATTGGCAGCAGCCCACCTCTGGTTGTGATAGGTCGGACTAACAACGATAATCTCCCTTCCTCCCCCCCATCTCTGGGTGTGTGTGTGTGTGTCTCTCTCTCTCTCTCTTGCAAGATCACACAGAGAAGAAAAAATGCCACACCCCTTACCATTATATCACTAATTTAGCTTTGGCTTAATATACTCTGGATTCCAGGATAAAGATGATATCCTAGATATAAACAAAGAAACATGATTTATTGCACATCACCTTGGAAGAGGCTGATTTCAGAATAAACATTTGCAAGCCACCCTTTTATCTGTATTAAATTGGGTTCAGAGACATGGTTGCCACATAACCAGCAGATGCATGATGGCAACTACTGTACTTTGCTTCTATGAGTGCTGAGAGTTCATCTGTAGCTCTACCGGTACATGACTTCTGTCCGCACGAACCATCTCCCAGAAGTAACAAAAAGTGATCTCTGGACGACCTGAGCTGGAAAACCACTTACACCAAGGAGACACAAAACTCAACCTTAAAGTCCCAGTATCCCTTTGGAAGATGCTGTCATATCTCCACATTTTAATTTATGATGGGAAAGGTGGAAGGAAAGAGAAGAGGAAGAAGACCAGTAAGCAAGATGGACAGTAGTGATGAGTTGAGAAGACCTGAAAAACCAGGTGGGGACAAATCATCACGGAGAAAATCTAGATACATGGTCACTACATGTTAGGAAGACTTGATGGTACATAATCAACCTGTTGAAAGAAAAGGTGAATATGAAAGGCATTGTAGAGTGGACAGCCACTTGTCTGAAATGATATTGGGTCTCCTGCTTGAGTGTAGGGTGGGGGGAGGGGTGGACTAGAAGACTTCTAAGGTCTCTTCCAGCTCTATTCTGATTGATTGATTAATGATTGATTGAAATGCCTAAAATCATTGGAATTGAATCGAAAGGGATTCTCTCTAGTGAGGTAAGGATGGAGCAGAAAACACAACCGCAACGATATTCGGGAGTGACTTGCCTTTATTATTACAACTTTAACATACCGTCCAAATGCAGCGAGCGTTCCCTCCTCCGACCTGTTGCCGACTCCTGATGGGATGATTCAGCTCTCACGCTGACTCAGTCTACGGGCTGGGAAACCTGAAGACCGGGCATCAGTTCAGCCTGAATCTGGAAGGCACCACATTGTTGGGAGACCGTCGCACAAGACAAAGCGGGTTACAAACCAGGGGCCCGAAGTCCAGCCGCTCACTTTAAATCTGAGCCGCTTTAGCGAGAAGTGAGGGGGGGGGAGGCCGTGGGGCGGGGGGAGCGGTCCCACTCCCGCGATCCCCGGCAGATTGAAAGTCGCGCGCCCGGGCGAGGAAGAGAGGCGGGTTCCGACGACACAAGGTCGGGCGAGCCCCTCCTCTCCTTCGCACCCTCGCCATGCCTTCGTTGGGAGGAGAGGCGGTTCTAATCCATGGCAGGTTTCGCCTTGACCTCTTCCGTCGTGGCTGAGCGTCCCTTCGGCAGAAGTCGAGGCCATGCACTGCTGGCCGAACCTGGTGATGACCCTGAGCGCCCTGTTGGTGCTTTTGGGGGTGCTGCACTTGTGGCTCTTTCGTCACCAGCCCACTTACTACGGGAAGCATGAACCCCGCCAGCCAAGGCCGGGGAAAAACTCCGCCGCGAGGACCCTGTGCTGCACCCACCTGCCGTCCCGCTGCGCCTGGTTCCTCCAGGAGCTGCCCTCCTTCCTGGTGCCCGCGCTTCTGCTGGCGCTGCGCAATCCTCCGCGCTTCGCGCCGCTGGGCTGCAGGCTGCTGGGAGGCATGTTCTGCAGCCACTATTTCTACAGGTACCTCGCGTGGGAAGGAGGGCTGGAAAGAAAGGAGTGGAGAGGAGAGCGCGCCGATCTCCCCCTGAGCCGCTTCTTTAAGCAAATGCGCCGGATTTTCTATGCTTGCTATTCTAAGCCTGCGGCGAATTCGCTTAGTTATGGACTGCGGGGCGCGGTGGGGACGGGGTGGCAGTAGGGATGTCCCGTCTACTAGGAGCTTCTTACGCCTAGTAGACTGGACTACGCGGAGGGGGGAGGAATTGAGTTCCGAGCGCCCTTTGCGCGAGTACGGAACGTGGAGAGCTTCGAGCAGCTTCCTCTTCTGCTCTGGAACGGCGATCCAAGTGAATTCTTTCTTTGGAAAGAATTAAACTTTTTCGCTTCTTTCGGATTGACTCTCCGCGCAGATTTTTTTTGGGGGGGGGGGGTGAATGGGGCGGGGGGAAGTCAGCGGGAAGTTCGTTCTTTGCAGTTCCGCGAAAGTCGCCGAGATTTGCGAGCGATTCTTCGGTATGCCAGGTGTACAGGATTGCAGCCTTACAACTCAGTGGGAACTACGAGGCTGTTATTGAGAAGTCGCCGTTGTTCCGTGGCTCGGGTCAGATTTTGAGCTCGTGCTGTTTTGAACCGGCGGAGCGAGATTGAAGTTTTAGCCAAAATAAATTCCAGTAAAAGTTTGTTTACAGGGTAACATTTTCTAGTCGAGCTTCATTCCCGGTGACTTCACTGCCAGGTTTAGTGGATAGGATCCGCAGTTCCTGCAAATAGTATTCTTGAGTGGCTGAAATGATGATTCTTATGGGTTTTTTGTTTTCTTTTAAAGAGAGCAGTCTAAAAATATCCATACATGTAGAGAGGTTATCTTGAGAAGTCTTAGTCTTTCCTGTCTCCTGCAATTTATTGCAATAAATGTTCAGCTTCTATTTTTAAAAACGAGGAATGAGAAAGAAAGAAGATATTAAAGCTTTTGATGGAACAGTTTGCTTTCCCTGGTGATCTAAGATCTAAGACCATATGAAACTGGTTTTGTATTTCTAACACTTTATTGAACAATTTACACCATTCACCTTTTATATCCAGTGCCCTTCCAGAGCCTCAGTGCTGTCTTCCTAATCCTTTAAAATCTTTTTTTTAAAAAAACGATTTTATTTTTTATCCATTTTCATTCATACATTAAAAGTGCAAGAATAAAAATATAAAAATATAAGTTTCTTGAACAAAATTCCCAACCAAATTTCCTGTGAAGGATAGCCAATGTATCCTTGCAAGACGTGGACTACAATTCTCACAATTTTCTCATCTAGCAACTGGCTCTAGGTTTTGTAGGAGTTGAAGGAGGGGTTGGAACGACCAAGGTTTTTGTTAACCACATTTGTAGATTTATCCACGATTGTCCGTGTATACAAAAAGCTACTGGTTCTGCTGCTGTTGTGAAAGTGGATTCTTCCATATAGGCAGAAGGAGTGATTAGATCAGAGGTCTTCAAATTTGTCAACTTTAAGATTTGTGGACTTCAACTCCCAGAATTCTCCAGCCAGCTGGCTGGAGAATTCTGGGAGTTGAAGTCCACAAATCTTAAAGTTGACAAATTTGAAGACCCCTGGATTAGATGATTTGAAGGGCCATTTGAAGGGCCATTTCAATCTTTACACCGATTCAGTGGCACCTGCTACCAAAATACCCTCTATGTACAAGCAGCAGTTGTAATAGCCTTGCAGAAGAATTGTAACTGCCATTTTAAAGCCATAGTGTTATAACAGTCGCTTGGAAGTTGCCTCTCTTGAAAGACAAGCGGTTGGCTTGGTGTTACATCTCCAATATAGTTACTTTGAAAGGGCAAGTAAAGTAAAACCTTTAATGTGTGTGCCAAAGACACTGTGTAAATGTCATGTTACATACTGTAATTTCATTAAAAGGAGATTAAAGGCGATTTAAATTTTTGTTATTAACTTTTTAATATTGATAAAAATATTAAAATGAATGTTTCTAATTATCCTTTAAAATTGGTTTTGGAAGATGCAGCTTATATTCAGCTGTATAAAAATATGACATTTGTGCTGGCTTTTTAAGGTTAAAATAAAAAGTATGGTATTGACAGATGCAGGATTCAAATGTATAAAGTTGTGTAAAATGTACATTTAACAAAAATGGCCTAGTCTAGTGTAAGAAGGGATAAAATCAAAGAATGCTAAGGGTTAATTTAATGACAATGACTCTGTACAATGACTCTTTCACCCAATTCTCTGGGAGCTGAACGTGATTGAGAAGGGAGTGAAGTCTCTTTAGAGAAGCGCTTCTCAATCTTGGTAACTTCAACATGTGTGGACGACTCTTTGCTGGTTGGGGAATTTGGGGAGTTGAAATCCATACATCTTAAGGTTATCGAAGATAAGAAACATTGCTTTTTAGAGCAATGTTCTCTTCTGAGGCTCATCCACACAGCAGCGGTGACATCTCCAGGTCTCGCTGTTTCAGCAGAATAAGGAAGATACTTAGGGATGATTCACACCTTGGCCACTGTTTCTTTTCAGCTTTACCATTGGGTAGAAGACATCGAAGCATAGCCAGGAGGACAAACAGCTTTTATCCATGGGCTGTCAGACTCCTAAACACAATCACAATCACTCCACGTACATATGGAAATGTTTGACTGTTCTCCCCCCACAATTACTTGTATAAGGATTATTCTCTATACTATAGGATACACACACACACACACACACACACAGAGAGCATCTTATTTGTCTCTTGAGAAACCTATATGTGGGTCAAGAAGCAACAGTGAGAACTGGACATGGAACCACTGATTGGTTCAAAATTGGGAAAGGAATCTGGCAAGGCTGTATACTGTTACCCTGCCTATTTAATTTATATGCAGAGCACATCATGAGAAAGGTGGGGCTAGATGAATCAAAAGGAGAAGTATCTACAACCTCGGATATGCAGAAAGCGAGGAGGAACTAAAGAGCTCTTGATGCGAGTGCCGAAGGAGAGTGCAAAAGTTGGCTTGAAACTCAACATTAAGAAAACTGTGGATTGCAGCAGTAAAGGCTAAACCAATTTTGTTATATACATGATGTGCACTGACAATAAAGGCTGTTATTATTATCTCTTTTATTCATTGAACATGAAACTCAGTCAACTGAACATTTAAAAATGTGTCACAAATACCACTGACTGGTGCTAATGGTTGATACAGGTTTCTGCCAGTGTCCTAGGTATCAACCAAGTACCTTCTTAAGATGTACAATGTTCTGCGCGTGTCATAGCAGGAAGCTGCAATTTCTTGATGTGTTTTGTAAAATTCTTGGACATGGTACCAAGTGCCCTGATGACAATGGGTATCACTGTTAACATGTTTCATCCATAGCTGTGTAGTTTTGATGGCTAGGTCTCGATTATCATCATCACCATCATCATTATTTTTTATTTTATTATTATTATTATTATTATTATTATTATTATTATTATTATTATTAATGTTATTATATCCTTTCTTCCCTCTGCCCCAAGACCAGGAACAGAATATGCCAACACATGAAATTGCCTCACAGTGTGTACTTAACCCTGCCTCTGGGATCCAGCTGTACTAGATTACTGTTAATACAGTAAAACCAGATGAACTTGAATGGTTTATGATAGGCAATTACGTTCCCTGTAATCTCAAACTGCAATGCCATCCAAAGAAACAATCTGCCAAAGGGGTTGGGTATGCCTTTTCTGCTTGGACAAAATTTCTTTTGTGGAAAGGAGTATGGATTTATCAAATATCAGTCATTTTTCTGTGTTAAGGCTTTGGAAATTCGGTGGGTTAACCAGATATTGGTCAATAGCAAACTTTTCGGAGTAAGATTTTTTTTTTTTTTTTTGAGACAGATTTTACTGCATACTGTTATTTTATTTATTAGTTGGTATGTATACTTTGTTCTTTGGGTTGAAGTTACATTGTGTACCAGAATAACCACAACAGCAGAGTTCTCTTTCCAACCTTTTCCACTCCATTCATTTTTTTTCAAAGCCTGCCTTTGAGCTTCCTGGTGTTCAGGCCCCATTCTCCTTCCCTTGGTGATTAATTGCAAATTGATGTTGCTGAGTCAGATGTTTTGCCCCATTTTTACAACCTTTCTTGCCACGTTTGTTAAGTGAATCACTGCAGTTGTTACATTAGTAACCACGGTTGTTAAGTGAATCTGGCTTCCCCATTGACTTTGCTTGTCAGAAGGTTGCAAAAGGGGATCACGTGACCCCAGGACACTGCCACTGTCATAAATGTGAGTCAGTAGCCAAGCATCTGAATTTGGATCACGTGTCCGTGGGGATGCTGCAATGGTCATAAGTGTGAAAAAGGTCATAAGTCACTTTTTCAGTGCCATTGTAATTTTGAATAGACACCAAACAAACTGTTGTAAATCAAGGACAACCTGTATTAAAAGACAAATACGTATGTTGGCCAACTAGTACACTCACTTTAGAGTTTTTGTGCCTTTGTCAGTCTACAGTGTTTCTCAACAATGGGAGCTTGAAGATATGTGGATATCAACTCTCATTATTTCTCAGCCACCCTCCTGGCCGGCCTAATAGTTGAAGAATTCTGGAAATTGAAGTCCACACATTTTCCAGTTGCCAATATTGAAAAATACTGGTCTAATAATGCCAGTAAGAGACATCGATACATCTTTTCTTTTGGCTTCATGCTTGTGCTGGAGAATGTTGCTAATTGTTTGCTTGCCACCACCATTGCTGCTTCTCCTTCCAAAGCATTCAAAAATGCAAGTCTACATTGACAGAAGGTGGCATGATTAATCAAGCTGGCACTGAATATTGTGTTGTGGCTCTACTGTGTAGATACTCCTGGCAATAGATTCATGATCCCATTTACAATCCTACATTATACATCAATGAATCAGAATAGAGCTGGGGGGGACCTTGTAGGTCTCCTAGTCCATCCTCCTGCTCAACCAGGAGATCCTATACCATTTCAGACAAGTGACTGTCCAGTCTCTTCTGAAAAACCTCCAGTGATGAAGCACCCACAGCGTCTGAAGGTAAGCTGTTCCACTGGTTAATTGCCCTCACTGTTAGGAATTTTCTCCTTAATTCCAAGTTGCTTTTCTCCCTAATTAGTTTCCATCCATTGTTTCTTGTCCTGCCCTCTGATGCTTTGAAAAATAAATTGACCCCCTCCTCTTTGTGGCAGCCTCCCAAATACTGGAATACTGCTATCATGTCCTCCCTAGTCCTTCTTTTCTCTAGACTAGCCAAACCCAAATCCTGCAATCGTTCTTCATATGTTTTAGTCTCCAGGCCTTTAATCATCTTAGTTGCTCTTCTTTAAACCTTTTCCAAAGTCTCAGCATCTTTTTTGTAATGTTGTGACCAAACTTGGATACAGTATTCCAGGTGCGGTTTTACTAAGGCTTTATGAAATGGTACTAATACTTCACGTGATTTTGATTCTATGCCTCTATTTATACAACCAAGGATTATATTAGCTTTTTTGGCTGCTGCCACACAATGCTGACTCATGTTTAAATGATCATCCACTAGGACTCTAAGGTTCCTCTCACAATTACAGAATGTATTCCCAGCAGTGTCAAACCGCTCCTCCGCTCCCAAGTAGAGGAGTGATCCTTGGCAATGATACTTTGCAATGCATTTGCATTTCTACCCATTCTCCCTGCATTTCTGGTTTCCCTTCTTAGGGAGCTCTATTTTGACATTCACATTATAGAGAAGAGTCACGTAATACAGTATATGGGGCTCATTGCCTCTGTGAGTAGGACACCCTGCGCAGTGCTTTCAAGCAGAGAGAAGAGTATTAGTGCCCAATAATTAAAATGAGATCGATGTATCAGTGGCATGGAAGTTAGTCACTAGAGTTTCATGTTACAGTATTTGTTTTTCCTCTCTTGTTAATTTGCATGCTGTGCATTGTTCTGGCAGTTTCACTTGTACTGTTAAGCTGAATCTGGTGTCCAGAATCCCAAGCAAAGAAGAGCTTTATTTAGGACTCATAAGAAGCTAAACTGAACTAAACTATGTTATGGCTTAATGTTATTAAGAATGTACAAACCCTAGTGAGAGTAATATTCTAACAACTATAGCTTTCCTATGTTTATTATTATGACTACTTTAACTAGGTTACTATGACTTTCTCAACATTCTTTAGAAGTCCATTCTAATATGGGGGTGGGGTTAGGGTTAGGATTGTTAAAATAATGTTGTTTGCAAATTGTCAATTTCCATACTCCGTAATAGAATATTTAAAATTCTCACATATTTTCTGCAGTTCCTTCTGAGATAAATCACAAAGTAATAAGGATAAATATAAATAAGATAAATATAGGAATGGACAATGAAATAAATGATTACAAAACTGTCATATATTCACCATATCCTGCAGCATCATGGAATAGGATAGGATAGATAGGATAGGGTAGGATACCTTATTTTGGCAAGCATCAGAATTGTGCAAGTATCAGAATGGATACCAATGCACTCCCTGTTTGTCAGCTTGTTAGGTTGGTATAACCTTCCCAAAATTGTTTCCAAAATGAAAGAAAATACGTGCATATTGAAGGCTAGGTGTGATCTCAAGGAACCACTAAGATAACAAACCAATTCTTTTCATGTTTATGTGAAAATAAGAAAGTGAAAATTTGAAAGTAAATTCACATTTATTGCACTCTTCTTCAACAGCAAGAAATTTGAAGCTGTCTTAACTAACCTTCTATCCTCAGATTGATTGGACTTTGGAGCACATCAACACATCTGAAATGCACTAAGTTAGAAAATATTGTTTCATGACATTCACTCTAAATGGGAGCCATGAGCAAAGAATTTGGCTAGTCTACTTTTAATATCTGAATGAATACAAAGTTCCCTATAGTACCAGGTTTAAAATACAAGTGATAGTATATCACTTATCTCTTTTACAGAGTCCTATTACCTATTGGTAGTTTGGGTGCCTTCTCGAAATCATCAATGATGAAACTACATCTCACCTGTACACAGTTTATCAGTAAAGAATGCTAAAAACAGATCTACATGAATCAATTTTATTCCATACCTCACAATAGTAGGATTTTAAAATCAAAAAACATTTCCTCATATATCCTGCTTCATGTTTGCAGAAGAAATCTTCAAAATGTAAAATAATTAGTAATGAATTAAACGAATTAAAGTCCCAGAATACAAAGATTCTGTTTCTTAAAACTTGGTCTTCATTTCTACATTTTTTTCATTTGCCCATTTGTAAACATTTTAATATATATGTTCATAAATTACATGTAATCTTTCTTGTTATATATTGTGTAGGAATGTCGCAAACTTTAATTGTGAGTCCTGTTGCAAGAGGATTAAAACTCAACCAATATGTAGCCATGGCATTTATGTTCCATTTTAATATGCAAGAAGTCCTTTTTGTTCTCCTCATAATTAAAACCACATAATAAATCTAAGAACTTTCTGCACTATTCCAGCAACTAGCTTTTTGAAGTATCTAGTCTGGCTAAGTCATTCTGGCACATCTTTCATCCTTTGAGCTGATATATGAGACACATTAAAGCAACAGGAACAAACTGATCTATCTTCATAAAATTTCATGTGTTCATTTTCTAGAAAAATAGTAAGGGATATTTTGTGGCAAGAAAAGAAGGGCAATTTTCAATTATCTGCCAGGTTGTAAACTAATACTTTTCTCAAACTAATAGATAGAAAAAGACTAGTAGAATAAGTCTAGCTGGAAAGTAGATGTGGGGGAGAAAGTTTGGTAGAACTTTCCAAGAATGAACATTCCCATGTATAGGTTATAAGCAGAAAGCCCAACAGCATGTACTCATCACTTCTTCTATAGAAACAAGTTGTGGCAGTAAAATGTCTTATTTAAGTTGCAGTTATAGAAAGGGCTCTGACTATGTAACTTAATAGACATATCACAATGACATATGTTCCTGATAACAAACTCTTATATTTAAGGAAGCTAAATAGTTAACAAAAGTGTGAAGTTACCCTCCTGCAGCATTCTTTCAGAGGGGAAAAAATTCCCTTCTCAGTGGTTATGTGTCTTCTTGAATCTTGGGTCCTCTATTAGGGGCATGGGAGTTTGAGGGTTCTGTGCAGTATCTTGGCTGTTCCTAATATTGCACTCTTCTGGACAGAGAGCTCCGATGGGCTCTATTGGAGCCAGTCTCCCAGGTTAGGAGTCACAGCCCTAAGTGCTTCTACCCCCAATGGGAGCACTTTATTTTCCATATTCCTTCTAGTTTCTCCTTTGTGGAAATGGCTACAATCAGGGGTGAAATGTTACTGGTTTGGGCCGGTTCACCTGAACCGGTAGTAAAATATGCCATTGGTTTGCTGAACCGGTAGTAAAAAAAATGTAAAAAAAAAATTCCAACGATCACGCATCGCTCAGCTGATCTTCAGAACTTTTTTTTTAACTTTGTAAGCATTGTTTTACTACAGGTTCTCAGGTTAAAAATGCTTTTAAAAGGTAAAAGAAAGGGAAAGAAAGAAATGCACCTAGAAACACTCATAAACCGTTTTTGGAAAATAACTTAAAATGTGTTATAGATGGGAAAACAGCAGCATGGCTATTGATCTGAAAGCCACTTTCTGAAATCCTATTATCACTTACAAGAGAACAATGACATTATCAAGCAAAACTGCAAAAGTGAGAGACTTGCTTCGATTTCTATCCGTTGCATAACTCTCCCCCTGGTCTTTTTCTGCCATTAGTTACAAGCCTGCAACTTCCCCCTTTCTGGTGCATTTTATTTGCTCCTGGTGATCCCCCCCCCAAGATTAGAAAAGGGGGTGGATTGGAAGATGCGGTTTCTTCAGATCCAAGGCTTACGGTAGGAGCCTGAAAGCCCAAAATTCTATTGTTGCTCTTTCTTTGGGAAACACCATAATGAAGCCACTTCCCAGCACCCTCCTGCAGCTCTGGCCTGGTTTCGGTGAATGTTACCCCCCATTTAGCCACTTCTGCAGGACTTGATCATCTCCAGTTAGCTTTCCTTGTTGAGCAAGAATTTTTCCCCAAATGTCCTATTTGCTTTAGTTCTCTTATATACTCTTCCCAAACTCCCTTCCAGATATGGGGTGCAATCTTTGGGGAAAATCTTTTGAAGCAGAAGAAAACATCTCTTCTGCAACTTGGATTCTTTTTTCAAGGCAGTGTTTCTCAACCTTGTTCACTTTTAAGATGTGGGGACTTCAATTCCCAGAATTCCCCAGGGACTGGGGAACTCTGGGAGTTAGAGTCCACACATCTTTAAATAGCTGAGGCTGACAAACCCAGTATTAAAGGGTCCAAATATGCCTGTAAAGCAAGGGTGAAATCCAGCAGGTTCTGAGAACCAGCAAATGCCACCTGTGGTTGGCCCCAAAGTGGGGTGGGAATGGAGATTTTGCAATATCCTTCCCCTGCTATGCCCACCAAGCCACACCACTGCCATCAAGCCATGCCCACAGAACCGGTAGTAAAAAAATTTGGATTTCACCACTGGCTATAATATATTAGCCACACATATGTGACTGTTGAGTTCTAAGAGCTGTCTCCTTGATGAGTCCATTGCAGACTATTAAAACATTGAACCAGAATTAATAAAATATTTGCTCTAATAATAATTATGAATGGCTAAAAGGAAAATTATCACTTTATTGTAATAAAATACATATTCCTAAGCATCAAAATTTTTCTCCCGCATTCATGGAAAAATCACTAGGAATAGAGCAAACTAGGTGGCAGTACTCCTTTATTAATAATTGTATGATAAAAACTTATTTTCTCTAAAGGGCACATTTTACATCTGACACTGAAAGTTATCTCTTTTCACTTGCACTGTTATTGAGGATATTGTTAGACAAAAAGAGGAAGAGATATATTTTACAAGATATATATATATATATATATATGTTACAAGATGATCAAAATCTTAAATCTTAAATACTAGAGGAATGTTTTTGATAAAAGAAAGAAAGCGAGAAAGGAAGGAAGGAAGGTAGGTGTATTCTCCAAGTTTATATCTTTTATATACATTTAATGATCAGAATAAAATCATAAAAGAAATTGGTCATATTCCTGCTACTAGCACCTAACTAAATTATTGGTCAGTACGTAGCACTGAAAATTCTATACAGATTTGGCACAAAAAATGCAAACAATTAAAATATTTCTGGAAAAAAAATTGAAAGATTGAGTGAAAAAACGTGCCACCAGTATTATCAATCACCAATGGATAACAGCACAGATGTGCTAGAAGCTCTAACATGAGCACAAGAAGATGGTGAATTGGGAAGAGCTGATTGGGATGAACAGGAAAAACATGGATGTTCTATGGCAGCAACCAATGAATTTCACGTGAGAACGGTTAATGAACGGAGGAAAGACGATCAGCAGATGACTCATTGGGAATGTGTTTGTCAGAAGGCTGCAAAAGTTGATCCCACCACCCCAGAACATTGCAGCCATCGTAAATATGAGTCAGTTGTCCAATGGCTGAATGTTCATCATGTGACCATGGGGATGCTGCAATGATCATAAATGTGAAAAATGTGCATAAATCCGTTTTCAGTGCTGTTATACGTTTGAACAGTCACTAAACGATGGTTGTAAACTGAGGACTACCTGCAACGTAAGTTTTTTTTCTTTTAAGTTCGCTCAAGAATAGCTAAGCAAAGACCAGCTCTTCTGGATCAATGTGTTCTGACAGACAAGGCAAAGATAGAATTATTTGGCCATAGTACCAGACAACGTTAGATGAAAAGCAAAAACAGCATTTCACCAGATGAACACGATACCAGCCGTAAAGCATAGTAGTAAAATGTTATAACATGGGTCTGCTTTGCTGCATAAGGGCCTGGGCACCTCAGCGTCCCAGAATTAACTATGAATTCTTCATTGTACCAGAGGGTCATTAAACATCTGTCAGAAGATTAAAGCTCAACTGCAATTGGAGCCTGCAACATGACAGCAAACCTAAACATTCTAGTAAAAACACTATGAAAAAGAAAGGAAAGAAGGAATGGTGGAGGTGGGAGTATAGAATGGCCAAGTTAAAGCCCAGAACTAAACCCTGTCATAATGCTGTGAAGTGATCTGAAATTTTTATTTTTTTTATTTTTATTTTTTATTTTATTTATATGCCACCCTTCTCTGAAGACTCAGGGTGGCTTACAATGTGTTAAGCAATAGCCTTCATACTTTTGTACATATATACAAAGTCAGCTTATTGCCCCCACAAACTGGGTCCTCAATTTACCTACCTTAGAAAGGATGGAAGGCTGAGTCAACCTTGAGCCTGGGGAGATTCGAACTGGTGTAATTGCAGACAGCTGGATGTTAATTACGGTGCTTAGTCTGCAGAGCTAAACCAGGCTCTTGCATAGGCTGTGCATGCAAGAAATCCTTCAAATATTGCACAGCTGACAAACAACCCAAGCCAACTAAAGCCCTTCAAAACATCCTAAGCAAACCAAAAGACCCAGCAACCCCAGAAGAAAAAACAGGAATCATCTACAACATACAATATAAGAACTGCAACAATCGCTATGTAGGACAAACAGGCAGAAGATTGGCAGAACGCATCCACAAACACCAACTGGCAGTCAGAAGGCATGATGAAAATTCTTTAATTTCACAACATATAGACAGATTTAACAATTGTGAGAATCCTAGACCAGGCCAAATCAAAAATGCTCGGGAATTTCTAGAAGCCTGTCACTCTGACAAGTCAGCCATCAATAGACACATAGACATTAACAACATCTACAGACTATGCAAAAGAGACGACCAACCAGCCCCAAAGGGAAAAGAGACTCTAGCACCTCTCCACCAGTAATCAACACTCAGATCAGTGATGGTGAACCTTTTTGGTATCAAGTGTCCAAAATGGAGCGCAGGTGCTGGAGTGCCGGAAACCTGAAGACCAGCTGGCTGGTGCACATGTATGTGCTGGCCACCTGGTCTTTGGGTTTCTGGCATACGCATGCGCGCCAGCCAGGTGGTTTTTGCATGCGGCGGAGCACCAAAAATCCGGAAACCAGGTGGCTGGTGAGTACATGTGTACCGGCCACCTGGTCTTCAGATTTCCGGTGCTCTGGCACACTCAAAAACCATCTAGCGCACCAGAAACCAGGATGGCAGCTGGCGATGGCGCGCATGCCCGCCTAGAGGACTCTCTGTGTGCCATCTCTGGCACGCATGCCATAGGGTTGCCATTACAGGTATAAATGAACTCCAAGGTCAACTTCAAACCAACAATCAAGTAAGCAATACCCCAATAAAAAAACTGCCAAAGAGCCATTAGTAAACAGCCCAAACAAAGAATCCCTAAGACTGCCTCCACCTACACATATAGGCAAGATACCAGAATATAAACTGGCAGCAAACTGCACTCCTTACTGTTACCTAGTTAGGGTAATGAAAAGGTCTGCAAGAAAACAAGCAAGCTCAGAGCAAAACATTCTGCGGGGAAGAGTAGGGAAAAAATCCTCCCAATCCCCAGACAGTTATAAGAATACCTGCTTCAAGTTGTTTCTGCCAAAGAAGACGACCAAATACTACAGCCAATGGCATGCTTACTTTTCCAATAGAAAGAAACAGCTTGTTCACTTTTTATTGAATAAAGGATTACAAATGTTCACAGGATTTTCTTTGTTCAGTCATCTTTATTTTTATTTACCGTGTGAATGAAACTAATTTCTTGATATGTCCACAGTGTATGTTAAAAAAGAAAAAAAAACTTTCACGAGGTGTACTTCCTTTTTTTACATGACAGTAGTTAGGCAGAAACAACATTAGAGGAGCTATTTATCCCAGGTCTCAGAGAAAAAAAAGTTCCAAAAATGTACAGACAACTGAAGTGGCCGGGCAATAACGAAGCAGCACAGACAGGCTAGTGACAACAGCTCTTTATTGTATGGTGAGACTCCAGCAAACGAATGCTGACAGCAGCCTTTCTTATATACACTTTGACTGCTGGCCAGCGACCAATCAGAAACAACCCCTGATTTGAAATTCCCGCTCTAAACAGAAACAACGTAACAGACAACCTCCCCTCCCAGAATGCACATTACTGAAACTATTTACATTTTTGCATACATAGTCGCGCAAATGCGCTGGGCGTGACTTAGTCCTAGTTGACCTGCGCAGTTCAGTTGCAGGCGGGGCGTTGAGTCGGTCGGAGGGACCTCCCATCTCTCCTGGCTCTGCCAATGGAACCTCCGGGACTCTCTCGGAGGTGTGACTTTCTCCGGCTGGGAGGAGCGGTTCGCTGAGGCAGCGCTGGAACTCCGGCTTGCCAGATAAGTACTCCGGCTCACTCAGGTTTGAGGTAGCTGTGTTGGAAGGACCTTCGTAGTTAGGGCCCGGTTTGCATTCAGTTTCAATACCTTCACTGACTACTCTGCGTCTTAGTTGGTCAATGTGGCGCCTCCACATTCTCCCTTGACCAATATCCACCGTGTAAGATTTAGGCCCAGAAATCCCTGTTACAATGCCCTCTACCCACAGGGGACCTGTGGCATAATTCCTGGCATAGACTGGGGTACCAATGGGGAATTGTCTGAGACCTCCCTCCTCTCCTTTAAATTTGTCCTTGGAGTAATTCGGATGCAATCGATCCAGAACACACCTCAACTTTCGCCCCATTAGGAGTTCGGCTGGACTCTGACCAGTGGCCGTACACGGGATGGTGTGCTGTACTGCCAAGAATTGGTCAATCTTGGCTTGCCAATCCGCGGATTCTAACCTGGACAAGGCTTCTTTGGTAGTTCTAACAAATCGTTCAGCCTGACCATTAGAGGACGGATGAAAGGGGGCCGATAGGGCATGCTGGATGCCCAGCTCGGCAAGGTAACTCTCAAATTGGACTGAGGTTAATTGTGGCCCGTTATCCGAGACCAATGTGTCCGGAAGACCATGCATGGCGAAAAGGCGGCAGAGGACTCTAATTACAGCCTCCGATGTGGTTGAAGGCATTAGGAAAACTTCGAGCCATTTTGAAAAGGCATCTACTACAATTAGGAATGATTGGCCATGGAATGGTCCAGCGAAATCTATATGTAGCCTCCCCCATGGGCCTTTGGGTTTCTCCCACTCCCTGACTGGGGCGACCGGGGATCTGGGCGAGACTCCTGGCAGGGCCTGCACTTCCCCACCCACTCAGCAATGTCCTTATCTAACTGTGGCCACCACACATAACTACGGGCAAGCCCCTTCATTCTAACCATGCCCAGGTGACCCACATGCAACATTTCCAACACTCTAGAGCGTAAGCATTCAGGCACAACAACCCGATCACCCCACAGTAAACATCCCCCCAACATTGACAGTTCGTTTTTCTTTGTACAGTAAGATTTATACACAGTAGAGTCAATATGAGTAGGCCAGCCTTGTAGGACCCAGCCCATCACAGTTCGAATGGTCGAGTCTCTCTTAGAAGCCTTGGCCACCTCAGCTGAAGATAGGGGACCTGGCGACACAGCATCCAGTAAAAGAATTGGGGCTTCGGGAGTCGGGTTGTCTAAAATGTCAGGCAGGGGACACCTGCTGAGGGCGTCCGCATGGCCCATTGCCTTCCCTGGGCGATGAATGAGTCTATAGGAATATGCGGCCAAAAAAATTGACCATCTAGTCATTCTCGGCGACAAAGCAGCAGGGGTGGGCCTGTCCCCGGCAAGGAGGCCCAGCAGAGGTTGGTGGTCAGTAACTAGGTCAAAATTGCGACCAAAAAGGTATTCGTGAAACTTTTTAACCCCTGCAATGGCGGCTAGGGCTTCCCTATTGAGTTGACTGTAATTGCACTCTGCGCATGACAGAGTCCGGGAGTAGTAAGCTATTGGCGCCTCTAGGCCATTCGGAAGTTTATGGCTGAGCACGGCGCCGACGCCGAACGGAGAAGCGTCGCAAACTAAGACCAACGGCAGTTCAGAGCTATATTGCATTAAGAAGCTATCTTTGGAGAGAAGCTTTTTAACTGCATTAAAGGCTGCCGCTTCTCTTCTTCCCCAAACCCATGGAACGTTTTTTCCCAATAGTCTGTGCAGGGGTTCGGCTACCGTGGCCTTGTCTTTTAAGAACATTGTATAAAAGTTCAGAAGGCCCAAAAACGCTTGTAGTTCAGTCTTGGTTTTGGGCGTGGGGGCACTTTTAATAGCCCTGACTTTACTCTCGGTGGGGTGGATTCCCGACCCATCGATCCGGTAACCTAGAAACTCAACGGATGGGACCCCAATCTTGCATTTCGATTTCTTTAGTTTTAGTCCGGCTTCCCGGAATCTCGTTAGGGCCAACCTGATTCGTTCTGCCAGTTGCTTTTCGTTTTGGCCACTAATTAGGACGTTGTCGAAATACGGGACGACTCCGGGGAGGCCTTGTAGAAGGTGCTCCATTGTGCACTGAAAAAGGCCAGGGGCTATGCTGACACCGAATTGTAAATGTGTACATTTAAAAGCCCCTCTATGAGTCACTATTGTTTGCGCCTCTGCCATAGCATCGTCTACCGGCAGCTGTTGATAGGCCTGTGCTAGGTCTAGTTTTGCAAATATCTTCCCTGAGCCTAGGGAGTGCAGTAAATGGTGAACTACCAGAACCGGATAAGCGCTTTGCTGCAAGGCCTTGTTGATGGAACATTTGTAGTCAGCGCAAATTCTTATGGATCCATCGGCCTTAAATGGGGTCACTATTGGGGTCTCCCATCTCGCGTAGTCAACTGGCACTAAAATGCCCTGGCTGATAAGTTTATCTAGCTCTGCATCAATCTTTGGTTTCAGTGCGAAGGGAACCCTCCTTGCTTTAAGTCTAATTGGGGCCACCCCTGGGTCTAAGTTAAACAAAATCGGGGTCCCCACGTACTTGCCCAAGCTGTCTTCAAAAACGTCCCGGAATTCGTGTAGGACTTGTTCTTTCAACGATGATCCGTTAAGGCTGTGGACCCCCGTGAAGCCCATTCCGAGGGCTCGGAACCAGCGTAGACCCAGGAGGCTGGGTAGCGGGTCTCTCACGATCGTTAGTGGCAGCTTTTCTTCGAACTCGCCATAGGAAATGGTGAAGGTGTTGATGCCTTCTACTGGAACGCGGTTCCCCTGGTAATCTAGTAGACGGACGCGTTGTTTGGAGAGCTGGCTTTTTCGGTAGCCCGGTAGCAGGGACTGTAGCGTAGTCCACGACATGATGGAGAGTGCCGATCCGGTGTCAATCTCCATGCGGCAGGGTTTACCGTTGATTTTGACGGTGGTGAAGACTTTCTCTTCGGTTGCTGTGCTGGCTTGTGTACTGTAGGTTTGAATTTCGCGGTTTTTTCGGCGCCCTTGTGTTGGATTGGCTGTTTCGAACGTAGCGGTGGCTCTGATTGGCTGGTCGACTCACGTGACCTCGGAAAACGCAGAAGCTGTGCCCGGCATACTCGCGCTAAGTGGCCTTTCTTCTCGCAACGTCTGCAGATGGCCTCGCGATATTTGCAGTCCTGTCTTTCATGCTGACCGGCGCAGCTTAGGCAACTCTCTTTACGGCGGCTTGTTTCGCCTTTCTTTTTGTCCGTTTGGAAGACGTCCTCGTCCGACTCTCCTTCCGAACTTGTTCTGGTCTCGCGGTGAACTGGGACCGCTTTAGACCCACTTTTCTCAGGCTGAGGGCACTGTAATGCCTCCGACGCCTTTGTTGCAGCTTCATGTGCCCTAGCTTCGTCTAAGGCACTGGCGAGAGTCAGCCCCGGCTTTGCGAGCAATCTTCTCTGAAGCCGGGTGTCTCGTACGCTGCAGATTAACTGCTCGAGCAGCGCGTCGTCTAAGTCGCGGTAGTCGCAGTGGGTCGCGCTGCGGAGCGCTGCTACATAAGCGGTCACAGGCTCGCCTTCTTTCTGGACTCTTTGTCGTAGTTGGTATCGCTGGACGAATTTGGAGGGTACAGGGGCATAGTGCGCCCTGACAGTCTCTTGAAGTGTGTCCCACGGTACCGTTTGTACTGGAGTCAGCTCACACAGCGATTCAGCCATCTCGAAGATGTCAGGTCCACAATGGCTCAGGAACAGGGCTCGTTTACGGTTTGCTGAGAGCGAGCACTCGAATCGGGTCATGTAAGACCCCCATTTTTCCCTTGTTGGATCGAAGGGAGTTGGTGGCACGTATGCGGCCATGGCTGAAGTCTGCGGTCCCGGTGGGCACCATCTCGAATCGCAAGCTCTTTTTGAAGCCTTCTGTCTGCTATCCCACCTTCGTCGCCAAATGAAGTGGCTGGGCAATAACGAAGCAGCACAGACAGGCTAGTGACAACAGCTCCTTATTGTATGGTGAGACTCCAGCAAACGAATGCTGGCAGCAGCCTTTCTTATATACAGTTTGGCTGCTGGCCAGCGACCAATCAGAAACAACCCCTGATCTGAAATTCCCGCTCTAAACAGCAACAACATAACAACAACGACAGGATTGGTGGAAATCTGATTAATAATTAAATAAATGAAGTGTTACAATAATTGTCAAAGTAGTTTTTTTTTTTAATTAGTTGGTGAAAAGGTTCAGGTTAATGCTGGTGTTTATAAATATTCTATATCTGATTAGAGAATTGAACCACATCTGAAACTATGCTCGAATGTACTTGTTGGCTGTTAACTTTAAATGCACAGTGTGCTTTCCTTGTCTCTGAAAGGCCTGCATAATTGCCTAAAATGGGGCTTTTTGTCCTGACTGATAAGTTAATGAAAACAGCAGGCACTTGTTTAATTTGCTGTTTAATATGTATACTCAGATACAAATGGCCTTTGCTGTATTTATACTGGAGTTATCTAATCAGCTTCCTTTAGAACAGGTTGATATTATAGTTTGTGAATAACTTAGGAGTCATGCATGGATCAATATAAATCTGTTCTGTTTTAGTGTCCAATTCTGGCCCATCATGTTATTCTTCCCAATATTTTAAGTGAGTTAAAAAAAAGAGACAAATTTTAACTTTATTCTAACTTAATTCTAATTCTAAAACACAGAGCTTTTATATAAATCTTTTTATTGTGCATATAGTTATTAAATTTCTCAATTTTTTTAAGCACACATTTTCTAATGTCATTTTTCTAATTACTCCAGAAGTATGTTTATTTTTTTTCAAATTAACGTTGTGCAGCATTTTAACTGAAGCACGATGAAGGCTATCAGAATTCCATTCAATCTTCCTGTGTTGCAACAGAATGTATTTGTTGAGCTTTCAGTATCTGCTCTCACAGAAACCTCTAGTGGGTTTTTGTTCTACTCTTTGCTTATACAGCTTTACCTAATCATCTGAATGCAGTCTGCGGTCAGATAAAACAAAGTTAGTGTTTCTTGAGAGCCTTGGGGTCCAGATTGGCACATCAATGAAATATAGTCTGTGAAAAGTAAAAAAAAACAAAAAACATGTTAAACTTATCTGTGGCAGGGGTGAAATCCTGCAGGTTCTGACAGGTTCTGGAGAACCTGCAGTGGAAATTTTGAGTAGTGAGAACTGGCAAATACCACCTCTATTTGGCCCCAGAGTGGGGTGGGAATGGAGATTTTGCAATATCCTTCCCCCAGGAATGAGAAGGGAATGGGGATTTTTTAGTATCCTTTCCCTTGGTGTGGAGTGGAAATGGAGATTTTGCAGTATCCTTGCCACGCCCACCAAGCTACACCCACCAAGCCACACCAGGCCCTAACCTGAACCCGAACCTCTAATCCTAACCCTAACCCTAATCCTAACCCACCAAGTCACACCCACAGAACCAGTATTAAAAAAGTTTGGATTTCACCACTGATATGTAGTTTGCATAATGACATAGAAAAGATGGCAGTTCTGACATAGAAATGATGGCAGATGGCTTTTCTATGAAGACATAGAAAAGATGGCAGTTTAAAGCAAAACAATTAGGAATGAAAAACTGTTATGTCCTTATAAGGACATCCGCCTGGGATTGGCTGAAGATCCTTTTGGCGGGAGTTTTGAATCCCTGTCAGTGGGCGGTGCGTCTGCCGGAGCAAATATAAGGAGAGCTCCGGCAGCGCAGCGCCAGTTCAGTTCTCGTTAATAAACGTTACTTGAACTCTGCTGGTCTCATCTTCTTCCTGCGCCAATCTAACACTGGCAACGAAGGACTAGAGAAGAACCAACTGCGTGGCACGATCGCCATTCCGAGCTGAAGTCACTCGCCGCGGTCTGAGAGATGGCAACGCCGCAAGCGCCGTTCGCTTCGCTTGCTCCATTCAACCCCGGCCGGGAGAAATGGAGCTCCTATATGATCCGTTTCCGCCAATTCCTTCGGGGAAACGGCTACAACAACCTGGATGACGAACAGAGAGGGCTCTCTTCCTAGCTCACTGTGGAACCGATGTCCTGGAGCTTGCCTTCAACCTCGTCGCACCCAGGGACATCAAAGTCATGTCCTGGGTGGATCTACAGACTGCCCTGCAAGACCACTATGCACCCACTGGCACCCCCATCTCGAATCGGTTCACCTTCCGCCAATGCAATCAGAAGGAAGGCGAATCTATCAAAGATTTCGTGGCGGCATTGCGTCAAATCGCAGCAAACTGCGAGTTTGAAAACGTTGACAATGCCTTACGCGATGGGATCGTGTTCGGGATGAGAGATGCAAGCCTCCAAAAGAAATTCCTAAGCAGGAAAAGACTTTCTCTGAAAGACGTTCTCGAGGAGGCTACAGCTGCTGAAACATCAGAAAAAGCAGCCGCCGAAATGCTCCAATCATGAGGGATCCATAAGATCTGCAAGTCGACCCCAGAGTCATCTGAAGAATCCGCCACACCACCGGATTCGGAGGAGGAGATGGCCGTTTTCAAAGTTTCCCGCCCATCAAGGCGGGAAATTCAAAAAGATGGCCGCCGCAACGATCAGTGCGGCAGTTGCAAGGGAAACCATCCCCGCCAATCCTGCCGCTGGCGTGACGCAACTTGCCGATGTTGTCTGAAGAAGGGGCACATCGCTGAGGCATGCAGAGCCACTGATCCGGTTCCCGAGTCGATCAGGCCCCGGAATCCTGAAAATCGCCGCGATACCCAGAGGACATCCAAACGGTCCTCATTCCAGCACAGACGCGACGATCGCAATGATTTGCAGGGCGGCGCGGTGAATCAAACAACTATCGCCCACACCTGCAACAACAGTGCCACCAAATTCCATGTGACACTGTTGGCCGAAGGCTTGCCATGCAAGATGGAGGTAGACTCTGGCTCCGTCTATTCCATCATTGACTGGCACCAAGTGAAGAGACTGAAGCCGGCATTAACCAGGCGCCAACTTGAGCCCCTACACTCCTGACTGGTGGATTTTGGCGGAAATCCCATCGGCGTCCTTGGAAGAACCAGCCTTCAAATCGCCTTCAAACAGTTCCGGGGCCAGCTCCCAATCACCGTCATGGAGCATAGCCGCCCGACCCTGCTAGGCATGGAGTGGTTCCAGCCGTTGGGGCTTTCTATTGGAGGCACCCACCAGATTAGTGTAGGCGAACTCGACTCACTCATCGGAGAGTTCCAAGAAGTCTTCGATGGTAAGTTAGGGACCTTCACAGGGAAACCCATCTCCTTTAATCTGGACAAGGGGATAACCCCAATTCGGCTCAAGCCCCGCCGGGTTCCATTTGCCTTGCGGTCCAAAGTAGATGCTCAGCTAGATAAGTTGATTGCCCAAGGCGTCCTGGAACCCATCGATCATGCTTCATGGGAGACTCCCATTGTGACCCCAATGAAGCAGGATGGATCTGTGCGCATCTGCGCTGATTACAAGGTGACAATCAACAAGGCGTTGCTGCAGAGCGCATACCCTGTGCTAGTAGTGCAGCATTTGCTTCACTCACTCGGCAAGGGCAAAATTTTTGCAAAACTGGACCTGGCCCAGGCTTACCAGCAACTGCCAGTTGATCAACAAAAGGCGGAGGCTCAAACAATTGTCACCCATAGGGGGGCATTTAAGTGTAACCGTCTCCAGTTTGGAGTCAGTGCAGCCCCAGGAATTTTCCAATCTATGATGGAACGCCTTCTCCAAGGCGTTCCAGGAGTACTTCGATGATGTACTCATCTCCAGGGACTCAAAGGCACAACTCTTTGACCGGCTGAGGCTTGTACTCCAGCGGTTCAGAGAGAAAGGCTTGAGAGTCAGACGGGACAAGTGCATCATTGGGGTACAGGAGGTCGAGTTCCTGGGCTATCTCATAGATAGCTCTGGCATCCACCCCACCAAATCAAAAGTTAAAGCTATCCATGAAGCGCCCAGCCCCAAAAATAAAGCGGAGCTTCAGGCTTTCCTTGGATTGCTTAACTTCTATGCAATCTTCCTCCAACAGAAGGCCACAATTGCTGAGCCGCTACATCGCTTACTGGCAAAGATGGCTTCCTGGAGCTGGGGCCGCGAGGAGGAATCTGCATTTCGAGCCGTCAAACAACTTTTGACATCCAACAGTGTTCTCATTCAATACAATGAGACGCTGCCCATCAGGCTCACCTGCGACGCTTCACCTTACGAATTCAGCGCTGTCCTCAGCCACGAACTGCCTACCGGCTGTGAAGCCCCCATCGCCTATTTCTCAAAGACTATGTCCAGCGCTGAGCGCAACTACAGCCAACTGGACAAAGAGGCGTTGGCAATTGTCGCAGGGGTGAAGCGTTTCCACGAATACCTCTATGGACGACACTTCACCATTGTCACCGATCACAAGCCGCTTCTGGGCCTCCTCGCCGGTGACAAGCAAACCCCGGCCTTCATGTCACCTCGAATGACTCGCTGGGCCATTTTTCTTGCCAGCTATTTGTATAGACTTGTCCATCAGCCTAGAAAGTCTATTGCAGACGCCGACGCATTAAGCAGATGCCCATCTGCAGAAGCCGTTGAAGACCCGGCTCCCACACTTGAGCTGCTGCACATTGACAACGACAGCAGCTGTCCGGTCACATCTGCCGACGTGGCCACGCACACACGGAACGACCCCATACTCCGCCAAGTCCAATCCTGGATCCTGAGGGGATGGCCGGCGCGAATCGACAGCGACGACTTCAGCCCATTCAGCCGCAAGCAAGGGGAGCTGTCCACCATGAGCGGCTGTTTGCTATGGGGAGATAGGGTGCTGATTCCCAGCACTCTCCAATGGAAAACACTTGAGGCTCTCCATAAAGGACACCCGGGCATTGTCCGGATGAAAGCCCTGGCACGGAGCTACGTCTGGTGGCCATCACTGGACAAAGACATTGAACAATGGGTCGCCAGGTGTAGCCCGTGCCAAGAAGTCAGAGCAGCGCCACCACAGTCAGACCCGACGTCTTGGGAGGCTCCTAGCTCCCCCTGGTCTCGGATCCACATAGACTTCGCGGGTCCGATCCAGGGGCGCCACCTTCTCATCATGGTCGATGCCTTCTCGAAATGGCTCGAGGTCATCCCCATGGCATCTACCACAACAGAAGCCACAATCCGAGCTCTCCGCCAGCTCTTCGCAACCCATGGGCTTCCGGACGTTTTGGTTTCCGACAACGGTCCCCAACTTACGTCCGTGCCCATGGAAGCTTTCCTGGCAAGCCTGGGCATCCGCCATGCCCTCTCTGCCCCTTACAGACCGGCTGGAAATGGACAGGCTGAACGGATGGTGAGGCTCACCAAAGAGGCACTCACCAAGATGGGCCCTGGAGACTGGCATGAGCGCATCGACACCTTTCTGCTCACCCAGCACATCACACCGCACTCTGCCACAAGGAAGTGCCCTGCCGAGCTTTTGATGGGCAGAAGACTCCGGTCACCCCTGGACAGACTGCACCCACAATACAATTCTGAGGTGCCCGCCACCGCTAGCCGCCAACTCCGCCATTTTGCCATCGGCGATGCCGTTTTTGCACTCAATTTTCACGGCTCGCCGAAATGGCTTAAAGCAACAGTACACAGCACAACCGGCCCGAAATCCTACGGGTTGAGCTGGAAGATGGACAGGTCGTGAGACGTCACATCAACCAGCTCTGCAAAAGGTGGAGGGAATCGGGCGGAAACCAGCCTGACGAGGTAGACCTACACCACCCTGACGAGGTAGGCCTAAACCACCCCGACGAGGTAGGCCTAAACCACCCCGACGATGTAGGCCCCAACCACCCCAACGAGGTAGGCCTAAACCTCCCCTACGAGGTGGGCCTACAACATCCCGGAGGAGCGGGCGCACCAATGCCCAGCCAAGCCAGATCCGAGCCAGGGCCAGTAGACCAGGGACAAGACCAAAGGGGAACCCCGAAGCACCGCGGGGTGGACACCCCAATGCCCAAGACCTACCCCCTGACGACAGTAGCCAAGTAGACCGGGGACAACTGAGCAGGGGAGGCCAACATCAACCCTGCGAAGTAGGTGACCGACATCCCAGGGAGGGGGGCCTCCATCCAGCACACCAAAGGGCACCCCAACAACAGCCCGACCGCGCCGAAGACCAACCCTGCGAGGAAGGCCTCCACCACCCCTGCAGGGGAGGCCTACACCAGCCCAACCAGGGCGAACACCCCAACGACGAGAATCGATGACCGCCACAGCAACGCCAACCCTGCAGAGAAGGCTTACACCACCCCTGCAGAGGAGGCTGCGAAAGGCAGCAACCACCTCGGTGGCGCCAACATTGCAGAGAGGGCCTACACCACCCCTGCGAAGGAGGCCTACGCCACCCCAGCAAAGCCGGCCCTTCACCAACCCAAACCACCTGCCGCCCCGGGAGTGGATCGGACTCAACCGGAGAACCCGGGGGTCTAACCCAGCTACCACCGCCGGACTCGCACCCAAGACCGAACCAGCGCAACCCCAACCCAGTGGGAACCCAAGGGAGACCCAGGGACCTACCGTGGCTCAGGAGTTCCGGACCGGTCGAGGGCGAGGATCTGTGCCGGCGATTCCATGGCTTGAGCGGGAACGAAGAAGACCAGCATCGCCCGCAGGCGGAGGTCCACGACCCGGCCGCAGGTTCGGGAGCATCGCCCACATCCTCGACAGCCAGATCCAGCCCGGCTCCAGGGAAGAAGCCCAGAGCCGAGAGAGCACCTTCCGACCAGGAAGGCTTTCAGCCAGTGAAAGGACTGCGCAGGTGTACGCGAGCACGTAGACGTCCTGTGTACCTCAGTGACTTTTTTCCTTGATGGACAGACTAAGGACTAGAGGGGAGGAGTGTTATGTCCTTATAAGGACATCTGCCTGGGATTGGCTGAAGATCCTTTCGGCGGGAGTTTTGAATCCCTGTCAGTGGGCGGTGCGTCTGCCGGAGCAAATATAAGGAGAGCTCCGGCAGCGCAGCGCCAGTTCAGTTCTCGTTAATAAACGTTGTTACTTGAACTCTGCTGGTCTCATCTTCTTCCTGCGCCAATCTAACAAAAACTATCTCTAGGAATCTCATTTAGGCTTGGTAAATCTCCTGATGAATGCACATTTGCTTATATATACATATACACACACACACATATACATATTTAATTATTATAGTCTCCCTAAATTATGTCTACTAGAGCAGATAAAATTGCAATCACAAACCGTCTGGATTACTAAATTGACAAATTACATAAAGAGCTGTGACCTCCCTGCCTCTTGTGTAACAGGAGAACAAATTAAAAAAAGGATTGCCCAAAGAATCAGGGACGTAGAACCTCAAAATGACATAGCCACGCTTAGTAAGGCTGGTAGCCTGAAATGGCTGAGCATATATAAATGCACCTTCCAAATGGATAACTATTTAAAGTCACAATTGCCAAAATATCTCAAGGAGACATTTACCTGAGCAAGATTCGAAAAGCTTGATACAATGCTTAGATATCAGAGATTCCATTCTATCCCATATAATGATCATACGTGTATTTGTGGAGCTGAAGTGGTAGAAGACCTGACTCATATATTATTTGATTGCTGTTCTGTATAAGGGGGCGAGAGATAAGTACCTTGATTCATACTTTAAATGTATAGCCATACATTTAGTGTGCCACAGGTGGCACCCGGAGCCATATTGGTGGGCACATGACTGTTGTCCTAGCTCAGCTCCAGTGTGTGCATCTGATTTTTGGACCTTCCAAGCCCACCGGAAGTTGGCAAATGGGCTTTTCCAGCCTCTGGAGGGCCTCCGGGGGTGGGGGTGCGGGTGGGGAAAGCCTGTTTTCACCCTCCACAGGCTCCTAGAAAGCCTCTGGAGCCCGGGGGGGTTGAAAAATGGACCTTCTTGTCCCACCAGAAGTTGGCAAAAGGGCCATTTCTAGCCTCTTGGGGGGTGGGGAAGGCCGTTTTCACCCTTCCCAGGCTCCAAGAAAGCCTCTGGAGCCTGGGGAGGGTGAAAAATTGGTCTACTGGGCTCACCATGCCATCGCATGCCAAAAGTGGGAGGGGCGTGCGGGCATGCATGGGGGGTGGTGGGGCGCATTGAATTATAGGTATGGGCACACACGCACACTATCCCCCCGTGCTCCCCCTGCTTTTGGCAAGCAACGGCAAAAATTAGCCTATAGCCATCACTGGCCTATAGGCTAATCAATAAAGCTAAGCTAAGCTAATTATTATACTTATTTATAATATGCGACCTTTCAGGATAACAATCCCCCCCCAAGTATTTTACAAGCAGTTGTAAAGAAAAATGCTATATATATTACTTAATAACAACCTTCACACAATGCAGTTGCTGGTGATAGTCCTATGTAGAGAGAATAAAATTCAGGATTTTAATCTTTCTCAAGTTGAGTAAAACCATGGGCCAATACTTATACTGAAGTAAGTACTGGAAATAAAATGGAGGCTGATTGAAAAGGAGGATTCCATTTATTGATGAGTAGAATCACCAACAGCATGTGGTTCTGGGGCAGCTGACCGACTGATTGAATAAGTGGATGGATCTTTACAGGTTTCTGTGATGCTGCTGGGGGTTGTGCAATGTCTGAAATGCCCCTAGGATTTGTGCAATGCAGTGGATTCTGTGTCTTTTGTGGGTTAATCCCATTATGTCCTAAAGTCATGCCCTGTTCTTAGAATTTGAGTGGAGAAGGATGTAAATTGTAATCCCTGGAAATGAAGGTGTTCTGTTTGTGAATAGGCACATTAAGAAATACTGGGTCTGCTTTCTGCCTCTAAGAACATGTTTCTCCATTTCTCCTTTGTGGAAATATAATATTCTGCCTCTGAATATCCCAAAATATTTCATTCTGGGGGGGGGGGCGATGTTTCCCACACCCAGTGGTGGAATTCAAGTAATTTAACAACCGGTTCTCTGCCCTAATGATTTCCTCCAACAACCAGTTTGCCAAACTGCTCAGAAAGTTAACAACCGGTTCTCCTGAAGTGGTGCGAACTGGCTGAATCCCACTATTGCCCACACCCATTTAGTCCCTAGACCAAACCAGCAGAGCTAGGTCTTCAGACTCTTATTGAAGGATAGGAGGGGGCAGATCTTACATTAAAGGGTAAGATGTTCCAAAGCAGGGTGCTGCAGCAGAGAAGGCTCTTCTGAATTCACATCGTCAAGAGTTCTTTAACAGACAAGATCCAAAGTAGGCCCTCTCTGCCAGCACTAATAGGATTAGCTTGTCCTAGCAGGATGAGGCAGTTCATCAGGTAAGCTAAAAGTCATAGCCAACACCTTCAATTGCTCTCAGAAGCAGACCGGTAGCAAGTGAAGGTAGCGGAGAAGAGGTGTAATATGGACCATCTTAGGGGCCCCAAAGACTGCTCTCGCTGCTGCACTTTGCACCAGCTGGAACTTCAGAATGGATTTCAAAGGTAGTCCCATGTAGTAGAGCATATTGTGGTAGCCCAAGCAAAAGATGACCAGGGCTTGAATAACTGAACACAGAATAACATAGTTGGAAGGGACCTTGGAGGTCTTCTAGTCCAACTCCCTGCTCAGCAGAAAACCTATATCATTTCAGACAAACAGTTGTCCAATATTTTCTTTAAAACTTCCAGTGTTGGAGCATTCACAATTTCTGGAGGCAAGTTGTTCCACTGATTAATTGTTCTGCCAGGAAATTTCTCCTTAGTTCTAGATTGCTTCTCTCCTTTATTAGTTTCCATCCATTGCTTCTTGTCCTGCCTTCAGGTGCTTTGGAGAATAGCTTCATTTCCTCTTCTTTGTGGGAATGCCTGAGATATTGGAACATTGGTATCATGTCACCCCAATCCTTTTTTTCATTAAATTAGACATACACAATTTCAGCAAGCGTTCTTTATGTTTTAGTCTCTAGTCCCCTAATCATCTTTGTGGCTTTTCTCTGCACTCTTTTTAGAGTTGCAACATCTTTTTTACATTGTGGAGACCAAAACTGAGCACAGGGAGTCATGATCCCGGAAAGGTCGCAACTGGTGCATAAACCAGAGCTAAGCAAAAGCTCTCCTGGTCACACCTGCCTCTTCAAGCAGGAGACTTGAGTCCAGAAGAACCCCTAGGTTGCAAACTGGGTCTGAACAGGATAGTGCAAACCCATCCAGAGCCAAGGATAACAAACACTTGGATCCTGAGGCTCCATGCACCCAAAGCCACTCAGTCTTGCTTGAGTTCAGTCTAAGTCTGTTGTCCTTAATCTAGATCCCTACAGCATCCAGACATCATGAAAAGACAGAGACAGTATCACTCAGATTGACATGCATGGAAATGGCATCATATAGATGTTAAACAAGAAAGAAGTACCAATCCCTGACTTAATCCATTCACAACGATCCTTTTGGATCACAGTGTTCAAAATAAAACATCTAACTCTGGGCAGCAGATGTCTCTGAAAAGGAGAAAACTATTTTGCATTAATGATGCCTTGTGCTTAAAAAGTGTGTCAAACATCTTATTTGTATGATTACATTTATTAGATATTTTTGTGATGGGGTTGGGTGGCTGTATACTTCATCTGATAGCAGACACTCACTCTCCAAGGGGCAGTGTAAGTATTTTTAAGGTGCTACTGAAAATAGAATACTTGGCAACATGTAAGATTATTTGAGATCTTGAATGTGTTATAAATCTGAGGTTTAACATTAATTTTTATGTGATTTTCTGTTTCTTTTTCTTTCTTTCCTGTGTCCCTCAGGACATTCATTTATTCATTCTTCCAAAGAGGCAGACCTTTCCCACTGAAGATAGTGTTTTTTGGTGCACTGTTCTGCATCTATAATGGCTTCCTTCAAAGTTACTACATGATTTATTGTGCTGAATATCCAGATGATTGGTGTAAAGACATACGATTTTTGTCAGGTATTGTCTGTGATGTGTGATGTGTCATATGTCTGCTATTCAGTTCATCCAAACTCTGCCAACATTGGGAGGGATGGAGGGCATAGTACCTGTGAAAATCTTAAGGCAGAAAAATAAAACAAGAGAATTAAAACAACAACAACATAACTTGTTTTCCTGCCACAATTTTATACTAATTGAACAAAGGTACAAAATAGATTCTGTACTCATGATAATAATTGTCAGAGAGGATTCTGATCACATTTCAGACTAATATAGAAAGGGCTTTATCCCTTGAATGGAAGAAAGAAATGATGTTTAATAGGAATTAGAACTTTTAAAAACTATACTTGTGGGTCCAATTGCAGTTGGATATAGAACTAGCATTTTTCTGCATTTGATACTACAGTTCACTACTCAGAATAATTTACCCAAATATGTACCATATTAGGAAGATGTGTTTATGGGTATTAGGGAGGAGAAAAAGCTTTTTAATACACATTTTTATGTGGAAAGTTTTGCAAAGTTATGCAGCAAGCAGACAAAATGAACTTAAGGTTTGAAAAATGAGAAATGAGGAAATGTGAAACTGAGAAAAATAAAACATTTTTTCCCACTCATACTATTTTTTGGGGGAGTAAGTTGCTATCAGACATCTGCCAGACTCACTCTTTTATATTCAATTTTTTAATTGCACTTGTTTAATTATTATAAATATTTGGTAGATTTGTAATGAAAAATTTATAGAATACTATACATACTATCTGTGATTTTTATACATAATTTTGCTTTAACTTGTAAGACGCTTTAGAAAAACACCCTATCAAATGTTGAGAATAATCATCCTGATGATCCTGTATAGCAGAGGTGAGGAACCATGGCCTCTTTATGACTTGTGAACTTCAACTCCCAGAACTCCTGAGCCAGCCATGCTGGGAGTTGAATCCCCAAGTCATAAAAGGGCCATGTTCCCCACTCCTGCTGTATAGGAATCTCCTTGGTTCCTCCCAACTAGGAGAGATCAAGTCAGCCAGGCAACAGAGGGCTGAGAAATAAGCATATTTTATCACTTTTATTGCCACAAGGCAAGCCTTACATGGTTCTGGTTGGAATTGCTCTCGAGTTATCTCTTCTGAATACTTTTCACAAAAAATAGGGAGTATATTTTCTCATTGGCAAAGAATAAAGCCAGTGCAATATTTGTTTGAATAAAATCTGAAAATCATGTTGTGGCCCCGTCCTCTGAGCCTATCCCATTGGAGGAAGGAAGCTCTGAGCATGAGGAAGAGGAGCCAGCCAGATCTCCCAGCCCCCCCCCCGGCACCGTCTAAGGTGCCAGCTGAAAGAGAGCAAAGTAGTGGGGAAACAGGTGTCTCAGATGAGAGTGAGGGAGAGACGTCATTCCTGGACGCACGTCAACGAAGGCGAGATAAGCGCTTGCAGCAGCTGAGGAGGCGTGCGAGGGAATAGACCTGAGTCGCTGGACTTGAGTCACAGGACCAATGAGTCACTGGACCACACCCCAGAGACTATATAAGAGAGGGTGGTGGTCAATGATCCCTGTGATGAACAAAACTCAATCTGGTAGTCATTTGGAGCCTGAAGCTGCTAAAAGAACGGATTTTGGCAAAGCTACGTATGTGATTTTCTTTCTGTGAACAATTAAAGCACTTGGCAGACGGTGTGAATATCGCTGCCAAGTTGGAGATAAGGACTGTGGTGTGTGCCAAGTGCTTCTTTAACCCTCGACTGGCTGTGTTTTTGTGGGTGTGTGTAGAGGGGGACAGATCAAATCAAATATTTGTACTATCCAACTCATAAATATTTTTTTCTTTAGGTCTTTTGCTGTTTTTGTCTGGCATGGGAATCAATATCCATAGTGATTTTCTTCTACGTCAGTTAAGAAAGCCTGGAGAGTTCACTTACAAAATTCCACAAGGTATAATAATTTTCCTTCCACACTTCATGAAATATAGAATAAGTCTGAAAACCTTCCTTGTATCACAAGAGCCTATCCTTAGGGTATGATAAAGACGACACTAGCTGGAAATGTGAAATCATTTAATTGGCCTTTTGTTCATTAACACAGTTAATGAGATTCTCTGAGAAAGTCTTGATCAGATACCAGAATGAAGAACTGGAAGAGATCACACTTACTTTGGCCTATCAGCCCTGTTTCCTGCTGGTCACCGTTTATTTAGCCTCTTTGGTGTGCTTAAAATGCAATGGAAATAGTTTTCTTACATCACGGGTGTCAAACCCATGACGTCACGTTGCCATTACATGACGTTTCATGATGTTTTTCCCATTTGTAGAACTGCAGTGGGCATGGCCTGTGCATGATACAGCCGTCCCGCAGACCACCAGTTTGACACCCTTGTATTAAACAATATGCATTGTCCAACTTTTTACATGAGCACTTAGTTTTGATATAATTCTTCAAGGGAACCATAAACAAATAATAATGCTAATAATTAGCTGCTGTTTCTCAAGAGTATTTAAATGAATCTCTTCTATGCAGGAGGATTGTTTGCATACGTCTCAGGAGCAAATTTCTTTGGGGAAATCCTGGAATGGTTCGGGTATGCTATAGCATCCTGGTCTCTACCAGCTTTAGCCTTTGCATTTTTTACACTCTCCTGCATTGGACCACGTGCTTATCATCATCATAGGTATTTATACTGTATAAATTATACAATATGGTATCTGACAACATTCTAGTTAATAATATTGCTCAAAAGCAGGAAATAATATATATGAGCCTTTCTATATCAAGCTGAAATCGCTCTATGAGTGAGAAGGATGGTGTCTAAATTTATGTAAATTTATTTATATATAAATAAGTAAGTAAACTAAAGGGCCAATTGATCAAACTGCGAAAGCTTCAGAATAAGTGCTTCAGACTATTCATGAGTGTGATGCCTCTCTGCTCTTTATTAAAGCAACCCAGTTTTTTTTTGACTGGCTTCTGCTCATCCGAAAAAGGGTACCCTAAACTAAAGCAATTCTTAAAGCAGTTGCATCCTTTCTTTTCATTTTGCTACCATTTTGCTTTTATTTTGCTTGTGCTCTTTTTCCTTTTTCAGACATACATTGTGATGGTGTGTATGTTTGTTCTGGGAAACAGATTATGCACATTCTTCGCCATACCTCCATTCTTGTATTGCACACTGCTTTGATGCCACTTTTCACCAAAATTCCCTTCTCCCTCACAAAACTAACCTTGCATTATTAGCAAGCAATGCTCAGTTATGCTTCAATCTATCTTACTCAAATATTTGTCTCCCAGAATTATCAAAATAGATAAAACAGTAAAAGATAAGTAAGAAGATGCCCATTTATTTGAAATATTAATACTCTGCCTCTGATCCAAATTGACTGTAGTGCGCTAAAATAATCTCCTGTGGGCCCTTAAAATGACATGTGCAGCTGTGGATTGTAGTTCTGTTTGGATGAGCACTGTGGCCCTGGGGAAATTTGTCTGTGCTCCTCCCTTTTAGGGAGTCTAAGTGTGAGCTGCCTATAGCACAAGGCACATGAGAACATGTGTGTCTCTGTGTATTTTATTCTAAGTCAGACAGCATGTCTATGGAAATGTGTGTGTTTCTGGATAGGAATTTTGTAGCTACCTGATTTATTGTCAAACCACATAAGGTAGTCAATGGATTTATCTAATTGTGACCTTCTACAAGTGGATTAGAAACTGCTGAAGCATAGATTTTCCCATCTACCCTTGTTTTCTTTGTTTCCACACAGATCTGCTTCACTTGTGTAATTTATATGACCTAGCACACAGTATGTCTATTGTCTTTTTTACTTTGGCCCTGAAACTTCAAATGCTGAATCGGGTATGCTACTAGTCATATAAATATACACAATGCTTTCTGTAAGAGCCACACTGAATAGACAACTTGAAAATTAGAATAAGAACTTTCTTTTCTTTCTTTTTTTCCTTAAAGCTGAGGCTTTTGTAAACATTCAACAAGGAACATAACTTTTTGTTCTATTTTATATAACGTTTTATTCTGTCACTTAAAGTTTCATTTAGCCAAGCATAAAAACTGTGTAGAAAATACCTCGAAATATAGGTAGTCCTTAATTTACAATCATTCATTTAATGACCGTTCAAAGTTATAACAGCCCTGAAAAAGGTTTCTTATGACCAGTTCCCAGAATTATAACTGTTGCAGCATCCCCTTATATGTGATCAGGCTTTGGATGCTTGACAACTGGCATATATTTATGATGGTTGCAGCAGCAGCCCAGGATCCTGGGATTGTCATTCGCAACCTTCCTAGGGAGTTCTGACACACAAAATCAATGGGGAAGCCAGATTTGCTTGTGAATCGCCTAACAACCATGGTAACAGTGGTTGAAAATGGGCCATGACTCAGTTAATCACTTCCTTGCTTAGCAATAGAAATGTTGAGGACTACCTGTGGCAACTCCTCCACTATTTTATTCTTGGACTTTTCTCATGATGGATAAATAATGCTGAATATATATTTCTGACAAATGACGATCAACATTTACCAGCTAGTTGCTATTCAAAGATAACAGGAGTTCTCAACAAATAATATCAGTTGAAGTCTGACTTTGCTGGAAGACACCAAATGTTTAAATCTTGCCTTCAAGAAGTATTTTTTTTTGAAATATTTTTTAATTTATTTTTAACATAAAACAACATCTTTTTAGAGCAAGAATTTGATCCGTATAAAATAAGTATAAATTCCAAAAGGAAAAAGAAAAGAAAAGAAAAGAAAAAAAAAGTCTAAACCCAATTTTTGTCATTCAATCTAACATCTTATTCTAACATTTAACATTTTATTATGTAATCACCATAAATCTTAAACTTCAAATCTAAACAGCTTTATAATATTCATTTATCATTTTAACAATCAGTATTTCATATATTCTCCTTACTTCAAAGACCCAAATCAAGTCAGTTTCTTTTAAATCACATCTAATAATCAACATATAATATTTTATTCCTCTCTTAAAAAACATTTCAAAATCAGTAACTATTCTTCAAAGATATCTCCTTCACTCCTCCTAGTTTTATTTTGGCTGGATTACAGCTTAATTAACTAGTTTCCAGGGATGTTCCTCTACTCCTAACTTTATTTGTTGGCTGGATCACAGTTTGGTTTTAAATGCTTTCCAACGTTTTCTCCTTCATTCCTCCTAGGTTTATTTTTAGCTGGATAATAGCTTTTCAGTTGTTTTCCAGTGGTGCTTTTCTCCACTCCTTACTTTATATTTAACTTGTTCACAGTTGATTTTAACTGGTCCCCAGCATTGTCTCCTCCACTCTTCCTAGGTTTATTTTTGGCTGGTTCATAGCTTAGTTAGCTATTTTCCAGTGGTGCTTTCCTCTACTCCTTACCTTATATTTAACTGGTTCACAGTTTGACTCTAACTGCTCTCCAGCATTTATCTCCTCCACTCTTCCTAAGTTTATTTTGGGCTGGTTCACAGCCTAATCATTTATTCTCCAGGGATGCTTTCCTCCACCCCTAACCTTATATGTAACTAATTCACAGTTTAGCTTTAAACATCTGATCAAAACCAATTTACCATAATTGTAAAATCTATAAGCAAATCTTATTAATATTCAAAAAATTCATTCCCATTCTCTTATTTACTTCAAAGAGAAAACAACAACATTGTAATCCACTTTAAAATCAATTTTCTATAACCATTAAAGCTCTTATTAATACTTAAAAAGTTCTTTCATAGTCTTCAAATTTCTTGTAGTTTTTCTATAATAACATTTCTCACTTTAAAAATAATCATAAAATCTATAAACAATTCTTGTTAATAAAGGCTTTATTAACATTTTCTTATTTTCTGTAAAAACAATATTTTAGACCCTTTAAAAAAGCAAATTTCTGTAATCATTAAATCTGTCAATAATTCTTGTTAATAATCAAAAATTCATTCATACACTTCATGTTTCTTATAATTTTTCTAAAATCAGATTTTTCCCAGATTTTTTAAAAAAAATTGATTTATATGTCGCCCTTCTTCAAAGACTTAGGGTGGCTTACAATGTGTTAAGCAATAGCTTCTCTTCTCTTAATAACAGTGATGAAAAGTAAAAAAGGAAAAAGAAAGGGAGAAGGGAATAGTAAAAAATTATAAATAAATAAATAAAATGAATAAAAGATAAAGGTATGGTGAAAAGGATCAAAAGAAAGAATTCCACAAAAGAACAGAAAAAGGAAGAGTAATAAAATAAGAGTAATAAAATAAATTTAAAAAGTAAAAAAAAGTAAAAAAGAGAGTAAAAGAAGGAAGAAGAAATCTCCTCCTTATATTATTTAAACATCAATTACATAAAAAACATTTATATCCATTTTAATCTGACTAATATTTTTCATCTTGCTACCAAAAATTTTTTCCCCTTCTTTTCAATTCCAATATCAGTAAAGTTATAAAGACTAAAGAGTTTAGTTCTTTTTTGTTCCCTATGTGATATTGTCATGTCCTCTTCCGTTTCTACGCCCTTTCCTTTTGTTTCCTCACCTTTAATCAACAGTTTTAATTGAACAGTTCATTCCTTCTTTCCAACTATTCATAGGTAGTCCAAGAACAAAATAAGTACATCTAAAATCAAACTTTTTTAGTTTTCCTTCAAAATAATCCAATTGAGAAAGCAAGAGTCAAAGTTTCTCCTTTAAGTAGCAAGCAGTCCACAATTTACACTTTCATTTCTTCTTAACAGGCAACCATTTTAGCTTCCTCTGCCACGTCTACTTAGATAGTTTAAATTGTTCCGTCTTGTTTCTTATTTCTTCTTTCTTTTCTTAATACCACCAATAAACAAGTTAAAAATCCCCAAGGTTGGAACTCCTTTATTGTTTTCATAATAAACCAATTTAGGTAACAAGATACATTGTGCCTGAGTTAATTCAAAAGCAATCCACAGGTTTAAACTTTCACTTCTCCACGACATGACTCCATTTTAGCCATTCTGTAATTCTCTGCTGGGCTTTCCTGGTTGCTTCAAAAGATTTCTACTTACCACCTCTTCCCTCTTTATCTGTCCAAAAGTAATCCATTTCAGTGACAAAGAGTTTCAAAATTTACAATTTCCAACTAACAGCCATTCCACAGCATTCAATAATAAGGATAATTCATAGATGGGTCTCTTTCTCCAGCAAATAACTTTTTAAATCTTCTTGCCCCCACAGTCTGTAGCTGCTGTTTAAGGCTAGGGGCTCTCTTTTTGAAATCCATTTTTAAGTGCTGTTCCTGCCTGGGTTAAATCACTTACCCAGCTTCCAAACAGTTTGCTCTATTGCTTCATTTTTCCCTCCTGCACATCACTTTTCCCGGTTGTCCCAGCCTCGAGGCAGCTGCTATGGCTGCCATTGAGACGCTGCCAATGCAGAGGGTAATCCTCCGGCCCCGAAGAACCTGCCCGTTCCTCTTGTCTGACCGAGGGGTCCCTCTCTTTCCCCCTGTCCCTCCAGGACAGGGTAGGTCCATAGACCTGCCGGCGGCGGCATAACAGACGGGGTGGAAGAGCCCCACTATTCCACCATCTGGGTCGCCATGACACCAACTGGAAGTCCGTCTTCCAGAAGTATTGAGTCTTTCCCAAGTGGCTTATAAGTGAAACTTATATATAAAAGTCACATGTAGTTTTTGTAGTATTCTATAAATTTTTCATTACAAATTACCAAATTTTTTTAACAATTAAATAAGTGCAGTAAAATATTGAATTTTGTTAGAGAGAAAAACATAAAATTAACTTTTCATTTATCATTTAAATGTTAACATTAATTGAAACTTTGGATCCTTTATGACCCATTTTTGAAGAGCCATATACCAGAAGAGATTTGAGAATGAGATTCTACCTTCTTAAAGCAGGATTATAATTCAGGGTACATATCTTCATGTTTGTGTATGTTTTCTTACAGGTATTATCTGAAGACATTCACAGCCTACCCAAGATCAAGAAAAGCCTTGATTCCTTTTATATTTTGAAGAACAGTTATCAGAATGGATGGTGTTATGTGTTCTTTATTGTTTACATAAATGTTTTATTATTGTTAAGTATAATATATTAAAGACCCTTGAATAATTTGATTTTGTATAATAGAATCCTTTTGGCTCTTACGGGATCTTAAGGGATTAGGGGATCTAGTTATCAAACCCTTGTCATGGTCAGATCATTCACTCCTTCAATTAGGCTTTCGAGCCGCTTCCCTCCACCGCAGGAAGACGGAACCAACCAGGTGGTTCCATCCCAGGCGCCTGATGGAACCTGATAGGTTCCTGACAGAGCTTGGGCCATTCCCTGAGGCTCTGGCTCACGACTTGACTGAAGAACTGGTGGCCGCTTGGGAAAGGGCGGCCACTAGAGCTTTGGACTGGGTTGTGCCTTTGCAGCCTCTGACCCGGTGCCGATCCCAATTAGCTCCCTGGTTTTCGGAGGAGCTGAGGGAGATGAAGTACCAGAAAAGATGCCTGGAGAGTGATTGGATGGCTAGCTGTTCCAAATCCCACCGAACACTGGTGAGGTCTCATATTAAGTCCTACCTAGTGGCAATAAAAGTGGCAAAATCAAAAAATTTTCCCGCTCTTATTGTGTCTGCAGAGAACCGCCCAGCTACCCTATTTAGGGTGACCTGCTCCCGCATTCATATGGGAGCGCAGGAAGACCTCTTGCAGGATAGGGCTGAGGATTTTGTACAATTCCTGCATAACAAAATTGCTCAGATTCGGGAAGGCTTGGACTCTGATTGGGTAGGTCCAGAGGGGGTGACGGAGGTTAGAGTTAGAGTTTAGAGTTTATTGCATTTATATACCGCCCTTCTCCCCGAGGGGACTCAGGGCGGTTTACAGCCATATTAAAAACAGTCACATATAAAAATTAAAACTAATAAAATAATTAAACTATTTGGCTGTAAATTTAAAACCCCTAAAAATCCCTATTAAAATTAGCACTAATTTAAGTCAGAGCGGCTTGATGAAACAGCAGAGTCTTCAGGGCTCGTCGGAAGGCACGGAGGTCAGGAATCTTTCTTATATCCGGGGGTAGTTCATTCCATAGGGCTGGGGCTCCCACAGAGAATGCTCTCCCCCTGGGGGGCCGCTCGTCGGCATTGTCTGACAGACGGCACTCTGAGGAGGCCCTCTCTGTGAGAGCGTATCGGGCAGTGGGAGGTATTCATTGGCAGAAGACGGTCCTGTAAATATCCCGGTCCTAAGCCATGGAGCGCTTTGAAGATGGTAACTAACACCTTGAAACGCACCCGGAAGACCACCGGAAGCCAGTGCAGCTCGCGCAAGAGGGGAGTTACCCGGGAGCGACGAGTCGCTCCCATAACCACTCGCGCGGCCGCATTCTGGACCAGCTGAAGTCTCCGGGTGCTCCTCAAGGGAAGCCCCATGTAGAGAGCATTACAGTAGTCCAAACGGGAAGTGACGAGAGCGTGAGTGACTGTGCGTAGGGCGTCCCGATCCAGAAAGGGACGCAACTGGGCAATCAGGCGGACCTGATAAAAAGCCCCCCTGGCCACGGCCGTCATATGATCGTCTAAAGACAGCCGTGCATCCAGGAGGACGCCCAAGTTGCGAACCCTCTCTGAGGGGGGCAAGATCTCATCCCCAATAGCCAGTGATGGCACCAACTGGCTATATCGGGGCGCCGGCAGCCACAGCCACTCTGTCTTGGAGGGATTGAGTCTGAGCCTGTTCCTCCCCATCCAGATCCGTAGGGCTTCCAGGCAGCGGGACATCACGGCAAGGGCATCATTGGGGTGATCCGGGGTAGAAATGTACAACTGCGTGTCGTCAGCATACAGTTGACACTTCACCCCAAAACCACGGATGATCTCACCCAGCGGCTTCACATAAATGTTGAACAGGAGGGGCGAGAGGACAGACCCCTGTGGCACCCCACAAGTGAGGTGTCTCGAGGTCGACCTCTGCCCCCCTGCCAACACAGACTGCATACGGTCAGCGAGAAAGGAGGAGAACCACCGCATAACGGTGCCTCCCACTCCCAAACCCCCTAACCGACGCAGCATGATACCATGATCGATGGTATCAAAAGCCGCTGAGAGGTCAAGAAGGACCAGGACCGAGGAAGATCCTCTGTCCTGAGCCCTCCAGAGATCATCAACCAACGCGATCAATGCCGTTTCCGTGCTGTAACCCGCCCTGAAACCCGACTGGCACGGATCCAGATAGACAGCTTCATCCAGGTAACAAGGGAGCTGTTGCGCCACCCAGATGAGAGTGTTATCTGGGCGGAGTTTGACTCTATGACTCCTGAGGACGTGGACAGGATTCTGGGTAGGTTGAACTCTGCCACACGTTTATTGGACCCGTGTCCCTCCTGGTTGGTGCTGGCCTCCCGGGCGGTTACACAGGGCTGGCTCCAGAGGATTATAAACGCTTCTTTGAGTGAGGGTTTACCCCCCTCTGCCCTGAAGAGGTGGTGGGGAGGCCCCTTCTCAAGAAGCCCTCTCTGGACCCGGCTGTATTAGTAAACTATTGTCCAGTCTCCAACCTCCGCTTTATGGTGAAGGTTGTTGAGAGTGTGGTGGTGCAACAACTTCCCTGGTACCTGGATGAAGTTGTCTATCTAGATCCATTCCAGTCAGGCTTCAGGCCAGGATACAGCACGGAAATGGCATTGGTCACATTGGTTGATGATCTCTGGAAGGCTTGGGACAGGGGATGCTCCTCTGTCCTAGTCCTATTGGACCTCTCAGCGACTTTTGATACCATCGACCATGGTATCATGCTGTGCATGCTGGAGGGGTTAGAAGTGGGGAATACCATATTGCGGTGGTTCTCCTTCCTCTCCGGTCGGACACAGTCTGTGTTGGCAGGGGGACAGAGATTGACCTCGAGGCGCCTTATATATGGGGTGCCCCAAGGATCGCTCCTCTCACCCCTTTTGTTCAACATTTATGTGAAGCCGCTGGGAGAGAGCATCTGTGGTTTTGGGGTGAAGTATCATCTGTAGGCTGATGATACTCAGCTGTAGATCTCCACCCCAGACCACCACAATGATGCCCTTGACGTGATGTCTCATTGTCTGGAAGCTGTGTGGATCTGGATGGGGAGAAACAGGCTCAGACTCAACACCCCCAAGACCAAGTGGCTATGGCTCCCAGCGTCCCAGTATAGCCAGCTGGTCCCATTGCTGGCTTTTGGGGGTGAAATTTTACCCCCCTTGGAGAGGGCTTGCAATCTGGGTGTCCTCCTGGATGCACGGCTGTCTTTAAAAGACCATATGATGGCTGTGGCCAGGGGGGCTTTTTATCAGGTTCGTCTGATTTACCAGTTGCGTCCCTTTCTGGACCGGGACGCCCTGCACACAATCACTCATGCCCTTGTCACATCCCGTCTGGACTACTGTAGCGCTCTCTAGAGGCTCCAACTGGTCCAGAATGCGGCCATGCGGGTGATTATGAGTGCGACTAGACACACCCATGTGACACCTGTCCTGCGCGAGCTGCACTGGCTCCCCGTGGTCTTCAGGGTGCAATTCAAGATGCTGGTCACCATCTTTAAAACACTCCATGGCTTAGGGCCCAGATACCTACGGGATCGCCTTCTGCCACCAATAGCCTCCCACCGACCAACACACTCCCACAGAGAGGGGCTCCTCAGGCTGCCGTTGGTAAAACAATGTAGACTGGTGACCCACAGGGGGAGAGCCTTCTCTGTGGGGGCACCCACCCTCTGGAATGAACTACCCCCTGGTCCCCGATCTCCGTACCTTTCGCTGGGCCCTTAAGACCCTGCTATTTCAACAGGCTGGCCTGGTTGAATAAGAATCTGGATGGGGTATTTTAAACTTATGGGTTTTAATTGACAGAGCCAATTTTATTTAATTTGTTTTAAATTTGTTTTTAAATTTTGTATCGTTTATTGCTTTATCATTGCTGTGCACCGCCCTGAGTCCTTCGGGAGAAGGGCGGTATAAAAATCTAATAAATACAAAATACAAATAATACTTAAGAATATGAAGTATATTCAGCAACTAATGTTCCCCTAGCTGCATTTCACAGGATGGCAACTAGTACTGCTTGTTTAGGAAATTGGACTGTTATCACTATTTACTTTTCACAGAAAGTAGTGAAAATTAAGAAAAAATCAGTTAAAGGGGAAAAAGGACTTGTTAGCTGTAAGCTTATTGCTCTATTTCGGTGTTCTTTCGCATAAAGACAAAGAAAACATTCCATAAAAAGTGATACTCAGTTTCAAGCTATATAAATGCATCTTTTGGTATTTCTTCAAAGTTAGCTATGGTTGCATATAATTATCATCAAAAATGAATTGTAAGTTGCTCAGTTATTTTAACAGGTAATTTAACAGGTAATAGTGTTTTTTATAAGTGTGATCCATGTGCTGAATATGACATCAAATAAAAATCAGACCTTTTGAGTTAAAAAGAAAAAATGTGCTTGTGATTTGTGGTTTTGATGATTAGGAAAAAAATGGATAAAAGAAAAAAGGGATGGTGGTAGTAATAGAACAAGAATTAATATTGTACACATATTTATATTTCCTGCAAAGAAAATTGGAAGCTTCTTCTCTTTTTTATTCTTTCTTTCTTTCCTTCTTTTTCTTTCTTTCTTTTTCTTTCTTTCTTTCTTTCTCTTTCTTTCTGCACTTTTTTTCTTTCTTTGTTTTTCTTTCTTTTTTCTTTCTTCCGCTCTTTATTAGTTTTATGTGCTTTGTAAAAGTTTAAACATTTTTTTTTAAAAACTACACAAAGCATCCTATCACTTTTTTAAAAATCTATTTACTTTTACCTGTCAAATCAAAAAATAGGAATCCATTTCCCGTCTTCTTATCCAGATAGGTATTTTGTGTTAAAAACCTAATATCTGGTGACTGAATGGATCCATAGCACAGAAATGGTTCTTCATTGCACCTTCTGGTTTTCTTTTGCTTTTTAAGCAAGAGAAGTTTGCTTAAAAACTGGAGTTTCTGAGTAGTCCCCACACATCCAGTTTTGACTTAGCTCAGTTTCAGAGTTCAGACAAGAAAGATCAACTGTTGCCACTTGGCTAAGTAGTCTCAAACTGCCCACAAGGGGGGGGGGGGGAATTAGCTGTTCAGTGCCCCAACAGCAGAATTTCTATGCTTCTCAAGAGACACCTAAATTTCTGTGTATATACAGTACTGTATACAACAGCTGTGGCTCCATAGATCGGTTGACTAAAAGGTAAGGAAGAGCAGAGATGACAAAATCCAGCATTTTCTCTGTGTCCAAAGCAGCTGACCCATGTCCTTAGATTCTGTAGTGTGTTTGCATGATTCTCCTGTGAGCTTGCTTCCAAATGAACGGAATACTATTATGCGGGTGCTAACCAATAAAGTTGGACAGTACAGCTTATTCTTTAAATAATAAATTCCAGCTGTTTTCCGGTAACCTTTTGTTTTATGTAATCTTTTGCAAGCAATTACTCTTGTATGTTTCTATGTAGGCATATTTAAAAGGCATTTTCCTGCAACATTGCATCATCTTTGAAACAACTTGGCTTTTCATGATTACCTTTAGACTATTGTCCTTCTGTCCTGCTTGGCATCATGTAGAGAGAAGGTTGTGAATCAAAGGGTGAGCCCAAGATCCCACCTAATTCTGGTTCTGCAGCAGTGTTTTTAAAACTTGACAACTTTATAGTGTGAAGATTTCAACTCCCAGAATTTCTAACTTCTTCTGCAAGAAACTGGTGAACAAATATACTTCTTTATGTAGCTGGATACTTGATTTCGTATTGATAGGCTCCAGTTTGTGCAAATTGGAAGAAAAGTTTCCAATTCAAATCTCCTTGAGTATGGGTTCCCCACAGGGCTGTGTCTTGAGTCCATTACTGTTCACCTTGATGACCCATGACAGTTGTGCCAAGTCTGCTGTGAATCATATTGTGAAGTATGTGGATGAGCTGACAGTGGTGGGGCTTATCTGGGATGACAATGATTCTTATAGGGAGGAGGTAAAGCAGGGGTAAAATGTAAAATGTGTTATTACTGGTTCTGTGGGCATAGCTTGGTGGTGGTGGGGTAATGTGACTGGGTGGGTGTGGCCAACTTTTTTTTTTTAACTTTTCAAAGCATTTTTTCTAACGCTTTGAAAAGCCTCTGGGATCTCAGGCAACTCAGCTGGGATCGTCAGAGAGGCTTTTTAAAAAATGCTTTGAAAAGCCTCTCTGCCAATCAGGCAACTCAGCTGGGATCGTCAGAGACTTTTCAAAGCATTTTTTTAACCACCTCTTCGGCCAAGAGGTTGCAGGAAAAAATACTTTGAAAAGCTTCTGACGATCCCAGATGAGCTGCATGATCATCACAGGCTTTTTTTTTTTTTTACTTTTAAAAGCATTTTTTCGTCAGAAGAGGTTGTAAAAAAATACTTTTAAAAGTAAAAAAAAAAAGCCTCTGATGATTGTGTGGCTCAGCTGGGCATGTGGGCAGGAGCGGGGGGGTGCAGGGATTTTTGCTACCAGTTGTCTGAACCACCCGCTGCCATCGCTACCAGATCGGGAGATCTGGTCCAAACCGGGAGCATTTCACCCCTGAGGTAAAGGCTTTGGTGGGCTCATGCAATAAAAATAACCTGGTTTTGAATGTTAATAAAACAGAGGAGATCATTGTTGATCTTAGAAAGAGCCGGCATAGTCATACCCACTTTGCATCAAAGCTGCAGCTATGGAGGTTGTCAACAGTATTACGTTGCAGTATTACAGTATAACAGGCCACTTTTTACAGAAGCACTGCATCATTGTTTGGTTTGGTGGTAGTAGTGTCTCAGACAGAAAGTCCATACAGAGTGGTAAGGACAGCTAAGATGATTATAGGAAGCTCACTTCCCATTATTCAGGATACTGCTTATAATGGATGTGTATGTATACATCCAAACTAGATTGTGAAGTTTCTCTATGTCATATATGTGTGCATGTGTGGGTGGGTATATGTATATTGATTATGTTTTGAGAGCTGAATGCAACGAAATTTCATTTTAATATATGCTGATTAGTGTACATTTAAAGTGACAATATTCTATTCTATTCTATTCTATTCTATTCTATTCTTATTCTTATTCTTATTCTTATTCTTATTCTTATTCTTATTCTAAATATGTCACTTGCTGATAGACTTAAGAAGTTCTGCAAAAACAGGAGACATCAAAGATATAACATATCCCTCCCTTTTGACATTGCCTCCATCCACCACCTGTATCAGTCTTGTCCATCATACAGTTCCCATAGATTTCTCCTTTCACTAAGGAGAATTGGCTGTATTGTATTGTATTGTATTGTATTGTATTGTATTGTATTGTTTTGTTTTGTTTTGTTTTGTTTTGTTTTTTATTTAAATAAAGTGATTTCCTTATTTAATAAACTGGTTGACATCATTCATTCATTCATTCATTCATTCATTCATTCATTCATCTGGATAATCCATTCCACCTATGAACAGTATACACAAGCCACTCAAAATAATATCAAGATCATGCAAAATAAAGTCCCAGAAAAAAGAATATCACACCACTGAAACCTTAGCAGGGAGATGTTAACTTTTTTAGCTGCTTCTCTAAGAACTCATTTCTAACACACTTTTTTTCCTGAACATAAATTTCTGCAATCTAAGATTTTAAAAGATTGAGGGGAGGGGATGTTCTGCTTTTGGATTTCAGCTGATTGATTCTCTTCATTGTTGATCTCTGCTTGAGAGAAGTCTGTTTTGACAGATATCAAAAATGTGCTCTCAAAAATATGTGATAAAATTCCATGCATGCATGTATGTATAGATAGATAGATAGCTGTCATATTATTTCTTTCCATTCTATCATCCATGTAAAGGTAGACTGAATTATGAAACAGATAATGTGTAGGCCGAAAGTTACTTTTATTAGAAAAACTGTATTATTTTCATATGAATAGAGGATGCTGTCCAAAGCATTTTTGTAAATCTCATTCTTGGCATGATCTTGATCCTTATTTATCTGATTATTATCTTGGTAGTGGAGCTTCCCTGTGTCCTTCAAGTCCATCCTCTTTATCCTCTCCACAATGTGAAAGATAGTATGCACATTCAGAAATAATTCCACATTACACATTCAGGAATTAGAAATAGGCAAATCAATTATGGACATGAAATAAGAAAAAAGCCCACTAGACTTGTTATTAAACAATGGTCTTCAAAAGTCCAGTAAACTCTTTGGTTTTGTTTTTTTTAAAAAGCAGTGGGTAGAGCAGCAGTTCTGTTGAATAGGAGAAAAGATGTACCGTATTGATGATTCTGCTTCCCATCAGTGTGCTAAAGGTTTTCTGCTGATAGGGTTTTTTTACACAGCAGTGCTTTCTACTATTTTTATTACTTTGGAAAGAAGCAATTTTGGCAGTGAATTGCTATTTTCATGCAGCATTTATTGATTGGGATATTAGGGAACTGGGTAAAATTGACCAGTTTCCTCTTATATCTCAAGTGACAGAACGACTGGTATAGAGGTAGTCTTCACTTATCAACTCTTTGTTCAATGACCGGTTGAAGTTAGAACAATGCTGGGGGGGGAAATGAAAAAATAACTTCACAGCCCATTTTCAGGCTTTGCAGCATCCCTCAATGACATGATCACCATTACAGTCAGTAAGTGTACTCCCTCCCCTCTGCCCAGAGCAAAGAGTTTAAAGAGGGATTTCAAGAGAGTAAGCGTTTTGCTTTTCTACACATCGAAAGCAATCACGATTGCGCCGGCAACAGGAAACGGTCAGGCAAAGGAGAGATAACATACTGATGGAAGAATGGGAAAATATGCACTGAAAGTAATGAAATTTACACTATCATCTTGAAGAATGTTTTTTTTAATAAAATGAGGTACCATTAGCACACTTCAAATTTATGTTGTAAATGTGAACAAGAAGAAGGGACATTTTATCATGTTTGGTGGGTCTGTAAAAAGGCTAGAAAATTCTGGATTCAAATACATACACTAACTCAGAGGATTTTAATGATTAATATACAATGAGACCAAATGTTTTTCTTTGGGGATTGATGGATTTTGATGATAATGATACATCCATAAGGTCAGTACACCGGTTGTGTGTGTGTGTGTGTGTGTGTGTGTGTGTGTGTGTGTATGTGTATATACATGGGCACACATGCAAACAGAAGCCAAAGGGGTGAAACTAGTCTTGCCTCTTTCAAGCCAGAAAGTATAGTCATGGTCATGTTATTTCCTACTTGGTGAGAAATGTGAGAGTGGATGAATGCTTCTTTGAGTGAGGGTGTCCTTCCGCCTGCCTTGAAGGAGGCGGTGGTGAGGCCCCTCCTCAAGAAGCCCTCCCTGGACCCGGCTGTTTTGGTAAATTATCGTCCTGTCTCCAACCTTCCCTTTTTAGCGAAGGTTGTTGAGAGTGTGGTGGCGCGGCAGCTCCCCCGGTACCTGGATGAAGCTGTCTATTTAGACCCGCTCCAGTCCGGCTTCAGGTCTGGTTACAGCACCGAAACGGCATTGGTCGCGTTGGTGGATGATCTCTGGAGGGCCCGGGGTAGGGGGTACTCCTCTATCCTGGTGCTGTTAGACCTCTCAGCGGCTTTTGATACCATTGACCATGGTATCATGTTGCGCCGGTTGGAGGGATTGGGGGTGGGGGGTACCGTTCTGCGGTGGTTCTCCTCCTACCTCTCCGACCGGTTGCAATCGGTGTTGACAGGGGGGCAGCGGTCGACCCCGAGGCGCCTAGTGTGTGGGGTGCCACAAGGGTCGGTCCTCTCGCCCCTTCTGTTCAACATTTATGTAAAGCCGCTGGGTGAGATCATCCGTGGTTTTGGGGTGGAATTCCATCAGTACGCTGATGATACTCAGCTGTACATTTCCACCCCAGACCACCCCAACGATGCCGTGGAAGTGATGTCCCAGTGCCTTGAAGCTGTGCGGGTCTGGATGGGGAGAAACAGGCTTCGACTCAACCCCTCCAAGACTGAGTGGCTGTGGATGCCGGCGTCCCGATATAGCCAACTGACTCCATCGTTGGTTATTGGGGGCGAATCATTGGCCCCCACGGAAAGGGTGCGCAACTTGGGCGTCCTCCTGGATCCACGGCTGTCATTAGAGGATCATACGACGGCTGTGGCCAGGGGGGCTTTTTATCAGGTCCGCCTGATACGCCAGTTGCGCCCCTTTCTAGATCGGGACTCCCTGCGCACAGTCACTCAGGCGCTCGTCACGTCTCGCTTGGACTACTGTAATGCTCTCTACATGGGGCTCCCCTTGGGATGCATCCGGAGGCTTCAACTGGTACAGAATGCGGCCGCGCGGGGGATTATGGGAGCGACAGGGCGCTCCCACGTGACACCTCTCCTGCGTGAGCTGCATTGGTTGCCGGTTGATTTCCGGGTGCGTTTCAAGGTGTTGGTAATCACCTTTAAAGCGCTCCATGGCTTAGGACCAGGGTACTTACGGGACCGCCTTCTGCCACCTATTGCCTCCCACCGGCCGGTTCGCTCCCACAGAGAGGGCCTCCTCAGGGTGCCGTCAACCAGACAGTGCCGGCTGGCGACCCCCAGGGGGAGAGCATTCTCTGTGGTAGCCCCCACCCTCTGGAACGATCTCCCTCCAGATCTGAGAACTATTGCTGACCTCCGGACCTTTCGTCGGGCGTTGAAGACTCATTTCTTCCAACTTGCCGGACTTGCCTGATCCCTCCTATTTTTAAATATTTTTAAATATTTTAAATTTTAAATTATTTTAAATTATTTAAATTTTTAGAGTTTTAGTGTTTTATTGATATATTTTCAGCCTAAATTTATATGGACTTTTAGAACATTTTAACTTACTATATTGTTATTGGTTTTAAACTGGCTGTTCACCGCCCTGAGTCCGGTAGGAGAAGGGCGGTATAGAAATTCGATTAATAATAATAATAATAATAATAATAATAATAATAACCACAATGAAGTGTAAAGCTTTGTAGGAAGAAAAATCCGGTCTGGTTCCAAGCCAGGAAAAAACCGCTGGAAGTAAAATGGAGGCTGGCTGGTTGGAAAGAAGGTCTCTGTTTATTTGGATGCCAGAAACTTTAGTGATAGCAGCATGTTTCTAGGGTGGCTGACAAAATGGCTGAGTAAGTGGATGGATCTTTATAGGGTTTTGCGATTGAGATGTTCCAGGGAGTTGTGCAATGTAGTGAGCCTTGTGTCTTACTATTGGTGGTGGGTTAATCCTATTATATTCTAAAGGTCAGAATTTGGGTGGGGGAATGTAAATTCTCAATCCCATCAGTTCCAGCTTAGGTGTCAGCTGTGGCCGAAGGTGTTTTGTTTACAAATAGACTGGCCTAGTCTTAGTTTGAAGCTGTTTTCCTATGGCAGGAAGACTGGGGCTGCTTTCTGTTTTTTAAGATTTTTTCTCCATTTCTCTTTTGGAGGAATATAATATTCTGCCTCTTTTAATATTCTTCAAAATATTTCATTCTTGGGGGGGGGGGGTGATTTCCACAGCTTCAATGTGCTGCATGACCTACTAAGTCTGTAGAGTTCCCTCCAGCACACTCGACACTCCTCTTTCATCCCATTGAGCTGAGCTATTTTTGGACACAGGTCTGCCAGACTTTCAGAAGACCTCGACCCATGTTCAGAAATAGCTCAAATGACGTGTCTCCATGCTGTCCCATCACTTGCTCCAAGGACTGTTTACTGTTATTTCCTCAATGCTGCTTAAATGTTATTTCCTCAATTGATTCTTACTCTCCTCTGTGTTGCTTTTATTGTATACTCATTAAAATGACAATGAAGTATCCAGAGATGCCTTCATATTAAGATAAAGGCTTTTTTTTCTTTAGATCACAATAGAATATTGCATTACAGAAGATATGAGATTTACAAGCATTACAACATTATCAGGGCAATATATTATTATATGATATCATGTTTAAGAATATAAGCTTTTGAATTCACCAGAACTATTTGTTTGTTAAGCAGAGGAGGACTAGCATAGAGGGCAGATGTTTGAATTAAAAATCTACATTGTATTAAGAAAAATCAAATATCAAGTATTGTATGAACTGGTTTGAGCAGAAAGGTGCAGTCTCTGCAGAGATTATTATACAATTTTATTTATTACAGTTATATATCAAATCTTGCATCACACCATGGTTTATACGAAATAAAAATATAAAAGCCACAGCACAATTAAACAAGAAAATAAAACTTACATGGTTCAAGGCTCCAATATGTATAGAATTTCATTCTCCCAATAACATCTGGCAGGGGTGGGCTGTTTGCATGTCACCTGGATTACAGAAACATGCATATGCAGGAGCCACCGCCTCTCCACTGGTATCAGGTGTTCAAAGGATATAATCTCTCCTGATTTAAGTAATCTGATGAAGACTCATTGTATTCCATCGTGTCTTGTGGACAGGATTGTTGGAATATAGTTCCTCCATGAATGTTGGTTCCTATTTTTCACATGGCTATTTATAATATCTGGTTTCAGTTTTAAAATGTGTTTAAGTATCTCCTGTATTTATTTTAATCCAAACGGGGGAGTTGCAAACTACTTAGGATTGGTCAGTTGGAATGCAAACAAACAAACAAACAAATCCAATCAATAGTTAAATATGTAATCAGCTCAATACAGTTATCATAGGTATCCACCTCAAACATGGGCAACATTAATTTTTGAAAATTCTGAAAGGAAATGTCTATTTTAACAGCTGTGTGGAAAAATGCCAAGATTAGTACCAATTGTTAGAAGAAATGTCCATCTGGGTTCAGTTCCAAGTGGGGAGAGACACTGGAAACATGGAAGCTACTTGGAAAGATGGTTTAATGGTAGACAGGACCACATGGTTTTGAGGTCCTGGGCAAAAAAAGCACATGGGTGTGTGTGAGAGAGATTTATACCCTCTGTTGGGCTTTGAATTTGAGCTTGTATTCTGATTGGTTATCAGAGTCCCATGGGGCCATAGAGGGGTATCTTTGTAGGTTGTCTTTTGAGTCCCAGGCCTGGCTGAATCTTGCTGGGTGATATAATCTCCCCAGGTGCCATTTGATAAAATCTGTTCCTAGATGGGTAGAGGGCTAATCCTACCTTTGTTGGATCTTGGGTGAGGGCATTTGCTTATGAATGCTTTATCTCTTAAGTGCTGACATCTGCTGTGGACTATTGAGGAGAGTCATATGAAAAATACCCCCTGGAATACGAATAATCCCAGATCTTCACACTTTCTGATGTGCCCTGAAGACCTTTCTGTTTCAACAAGCAGGGCTAGCAAAAAAACCTAAATTCTATGCCAAGGTCTTAGCAGATACAGTAAGTTGACTCAATTTATTACTTACTGTTTATAAAAATAAAAAAAAATATTATATGTATATGAAATCCTATTCTGTTCACCGCCCTGAGTCCTTCGGGAGAAGGGTGGTATAGAAATTCAATCAATCAATCAATCAATCAATCAATAAATAGAAATAAAACAGTTAATTATTCACATACTGACTGCAGCACGAATAGTTTTCAACCAAAACTGGAAAAACAATGATATACCATCAGAAGACACGATGATTAGAAAAATTATGGAGTGTGCAGAAATGGATGAGCTCACAAAGGAGATACAAGAAAAAGATGAAACAGAATACTACTTAGTCTGGGAGAAATGGTATAAATGGTTGAAGGAGAAAGGCGAAAAGAAAAAAAGGGGGGGGGGACAAAAGAAAACTAAGAAATGGTTTAATTAGGTGGAGAAATATGAAAACAAATGGGAACATATAAATTGTGGAAAGGAAACTAGGTACCTGTTTATGTTAAATGTAAATAAAATATTTAGATTAAGAGGATATATATATATATATATATATATATATATGATATACTGGAAATATATGTATCAAAAATTGATTAAGATAAGAAAGAGAAAATGTATAAATATAGATGTGAAGATGTTGAAAAGAAGATGATGTAAATATCTGGGGGGTTTTGTTTGTTGGTTTGTTGGTTTAAAAAAATGTTCAATAAAAAATATTTTTTAAAAAAAGAGTCGGCTTCCTGCCTAAAAAACATGTTTCTCCATTTGGCATTCAGGGAAATATAGTATTCTGCCTTTTTAATATTTCCTAGAATCAGTGGTGGGTTGCCCCCGGTTTGGACCGGTTCGCAAGAACCGGTAGTAAAACTGGCGGGATGATCCGCCCATTGCCCTGGATGTCATCATCGGCGATCTGCGCATGCGCAGAAGCTTACTGTTGCGAACCGGTAGTAAAAGTAAGTAGAACCCACCCCTGCCTAGAATATTCCATTTTCCTAGGAGAGGGGTGGGTGCTAACTTACTACACAATCTAATACCTGCAAGGAATTTATTCTATGGAGCAGAGGTCTCCACCAGGAATAATGGCAGTCGAGGAGTGTCTCTTTCCTCATGAATGTAGAGAATCTCAACATCTTGAATCAGAACAAGCTTATTGGGCAATTCAGTTTTTCTTAGAGAAGGTCATTCTGCAATTTTGAAAGGGGGCTGGGAATCAAAATGTCTATACAATATAGGAAATGGAAATATATTAAAATTAAGTTGGGTATAACATCTTTTTGCATTCAGAAGGCTATAAATTGGACTTGACATAATTTTTAAGACAAGTAATATGTGTATATATAATTTAAGATAATATTCATTGGCTCTTCTGGTTCAGTATAATTGAATTTACTTGTCCTACCTTCCTGGATAATGCATTTGTGTTTGTCAAGTTGTCATTTATAATCTTTTTTTCAGTTTTGCCAATGCATCTGATTTTAGGGAGACTGTTTGAAACTGCAAAACAGTGCAAAGACAGTCTAAAAGTGTAATACTGATGTTTTTGACAAGTATGATGTGTCTCTGGCCAGACCAGTGGATCAAAGACCCTTCATAAGAACAGTGCTTACTCCAAGAATCACAAACTGACAACACTGGAAACATGTATTACTTTACTATCCTAGGTGTGAGACAGAAAAAGCATATTTTCCCATGGAGAGGATTCCGTCCCAAGAGAGGGGAGATTTGCTTTTCCCAGTCAGTCATATGCTGGTGACTGACTGGGGATCCGCCGCCAGAGTTTATAAGGAAAATTCAGGCGCAAAATAAGGTTTAAAAAAACCTTATTTTGTGCCTCTTTTGGGCACAATTGAATTTATTGGCTGTTGGATTTATTGTCCATTATTGTTGTTATTGATCATCACACAGTCAGCCAGATGTTTAGACTGGGTTTGGCATTTATTATTGTTGTTATTGTTGTCATTGTTGTCATTTATGGGTAAGACGCACCAACAGCAGATCGACCAACCATTGCCTTTTACCATCCTCGCTCCGAAAACGAAGTGTGACTTGTTGTTGTTGTTGTTGTTAAATTGTCCTGCCATGGCCAAACCGCGTTGAACTTCGAAGCAACGCATGCCGGGAATTGTAGTTTTGCGGAAACTGCGTCCGAGGACTTCCTACGGTGCCCTCTCTAGAACATCCACTTCTTAAACCAACCGCAAGAGAACAGGGTTAAGGATTTGAAAATTCCCGCGACGGCTGTGATTTGTTCTCGCGAGACCTCGTCCCTCCACCATCTGATCCTCCTTCTCCTCCTGCCGGTGAGTGATCGCGGGGGGGGTGGGGGTGGGGGGGAAGGAAGAGGAGGTTGCTGCGCAGGCAGAGAGCGGGCGAGCGCGGTGACGGGTGGCTGAGTAGGCCTGGCCCAGGGAGCCCGCCAGCTTTCTTTAAAACTGCTGCGGCGGAAGCGGGAGAGATGCTGCTCTTCTGAGGGAAATAACGCGAGCGGCGCGGCCCAGGCGGCAACACCCGCCTCCGAAGCAGGTACGGTGGGGGGCGGGGGAGCGGGGGACAAGAGGCATTTGGCCGAAGGAGCGAAGGGCTGAGCGGCCGGCTCGGTTCGGCTCTGGCGGGGCTTCCCCACAAGGCTCCTTTCGGCGGGCAAGAGGAGGGCCGTCGTCGGGCTTGTTATGTAACCGCCTGTTGGAGACACCCGAGGAGATCCGGGGTTGCCCTCGTTGCGTTGCGGCTTCGGAACCCCGCCAGGCTGAGGGGGAGGGGCAGGGGGCGGCCTTCCCCCCCCCTTCCAGCCCCGCCGCCCCGGCCTCTCCTCGCTGCCGCCAGACGCCGGGAGAGGCGCTCTGGCCGGGTCGAGCGGGTCCACGCCTGGCGGCAGTTTCAGACCGGGGTGGGCAGGGGGAGGGGGAAAACGTGCTTCGAGCTACCGGACTGAGGGACGGCGAGGAGAGCGCTCGCCTTGCCTTGCCTTGCGGCGTGCTCTCTCCTGAGGCCCTGCCCCGGTGCCACTCATCTACTCTAGCGAAGGCAGCCTTTTTGTTTGCAGGCCCTCGTTGCTGGCCATGCGTCTCCCTTCTTGGAGGCGTCATCGCTAAAACGAGATGAAACAGCCATATTTTTTAATATGTTTTTAAAAAGAGTCCGTCGGATCATTGGCCTGGCTTGGCCTGGACTTCCTGCTGCTTGGACAGTCTGGTTGGTTTTGTGACTGCGGAGGAGGCTGGGATTGGTTAATCGGTTGTTTCCTTTCAACAAGTGTGCAATTTATTTCACGGAACCGGCAAGACTTTTCCGTTTACAGGGCCCAGTGTCATACTTTGTGTTTAATTGTTACTTCACCTGACAGAATAAGGCAGCGATCATGAAATGCCCAACGACTTTGTAGAATTTGAACTGACAGACTGGATTGATGCTTGCCCCCACACACATCATTGCAAATTTTGTTAAGAGTGAGGTTTTTGCAAATTTTGTTAAGAGTGAGGTTGCAAATTTGTTAAGAGTGAGGTTATCCTAAAAGTAATAAGACTGAGCTGTTTTGTGCATTTGAAAATGTCCCTATCCCTGAAGTGTGGAACCTGCTTAGACCAGCAGATCTGACAGCTAGGTAGGAAGCTCCGGGTTCCTCAGCTTTAAACTGAGGACCGATATAAACAAGCTGAGCTCAAACACAGCATCTGTGTTTTAAACACGTAGACAATTCTCAGGATTGGGTTTGAATTTGATCTGCCTTTCCAGAGTCAAAGTAATTAATGAACATGAAGACTGTTGTCGGTTTATGCTTTAGGAATGACAGGAAAGGAGAAGTATGCTTCAATAAGAGGAAATACAGTCACAGAATGTATTGGAGTATCCTGATTTCCAACTAATTAATAAATGGTGGTAAAATGTACAAATAATCAAATTGTTGCCGTGTCATAAGCCTTTGTCTTGAAGTTAATCTGTATCCAGAGACTGCTGCATAGTTGGCTGTTCTAGATTAGGAAAGTTGAACACATGAACAAAACTATCTATTGGGGTCCTCTGTGAAGAAAGAGATTTTTCAAGTGATCTCCGAAGCTAAAGATTCTTTTCTGCTAGTTTGGTTAAATGATCACATTATCTCAACACATGTAGCTGCATATAGTTTGTGGTATTAAGAACTGCAAAATGTATTTTTCTTGTTCTTATTGTCACTAAGGATTGGTATTTGATGACCCTATTTAAAGTGAGGTGGGAGGGAAGGGCAAAATAGTCATCTGCAGGATAGTGTTAAGGATTATCTGAAGTATCTGGCAGATAAAATCACTCAGCTCTGGGGTTCTGTCTGGGAGAAGACTACCCTATCCAGAAGCACCAATGGAAAATTCCCATATCTAAGCAATCCCATAACCTATAGCTACTTGGTCTGATTAGGGTTGAGCCTAACCCTAAATTTGATCCTTCCCAAATTTGATAGTGTTACCTGATTGGCTTTCAGTAAATATATAAAATTGCATCTCAGCAGCATGTTTATGATACCTAAACTTATGCCAGCAAGACCAGCAACTTCATCTAGCATTAAATAAAATGGGAAAAATCAGAGTCTTGCAGAACCCTTCAAAATAGGTCATAAGGACTAGACCTCTCCCTCTTACCAATGCCAATTAAAAGCAGAGGAAGGAGACCCATCACAACAATGTGCCCCTGCTCTTAATCGTTTGAGCCAGTCCAGAAGAATACTATGATCAGTTGTATTGAACAACACAGAAAAAAGGAGGACCAACGGATGTACTACCTCCAATGTGATCCCATCAGAGATCACTCAAAAGCGACTTTAATGCCATCTCAATGCTATACACAGGCCTGAAACTCATGGAAGTTGATTAAGATAATTGTTTCCTCCAGAGCCCTCTTAAGCTGCAGCTTGATCATCTTCTCTACAACTTTCTCCTCAAAATAAAGGTTGGAAACAGATGGAAATTATTCAGTACTATTGGGTCCAGAATACCAGCTGCCTGTAATTTCTCTGAGTTGAATCCTAGCCAGGCTCAAGGTCGACTCAGCCTTCCATCCTTTCTAAGGTGGGTAAATTGAGGACCCAGTTTGTGGGGGCAATAAGCTGACTTTGTATAAATATACAAAAGTATGAAGGCTGTTGCTTAACGCATTGTAAGCCGCCCTGAGTCTCCGGAGAAGGGCGGCATATAAATCAAATTAAAAAAAAAAATAGCTTCTTGAGTAGAGGCCACCCCATCACTGAAGAATGAATTTTGGATGAAACCATAAAGTATTTCCTGGCAGGACTAAGCCAACTAGAAAAGACCTGGAACTAATTTAGGCAACCATGCTCATGGCTTCAAAGGCCCAATCTATATCCTTGGGACCAACAAGCTCCAATTCTTTCCCTATAACAAAGACTATTTTGTCTCTGGTTCTTTTAGTTCTCCCACAGGAACTGATAAGATTGGCTTGCTACAGGTCACTTATATTTGATGTACCTTCTGATAGGACCCAGGGGGGCATACTTTCTATTCTGCTGTTTCTATCCTAAGATCCAAATGGTACTATCCTTGCTTGCCTTTACAAGGTGCCGAATACCTGATTCTCCCAGCATGGAGCCAGATGATTAGTTGAATCCATTTTAAGTGTTTTATGTGGCTAGTTAAATACAGGATTTATTAGTTGTGGATACATAAGCTGTTTCTGGCACAATATATTTTAATTGCTCTATTTGTTGATGTTTTAGTTGATTGTTAGCCACACAGTGGAATGGGACATGAATGAATAATAAATAAATTGTAAGCTGAAGTATCTTCATTGTCATGAATAAACATTTATCTGGTAAATGTTCTAAAATAACTGGATTTTTTATTGTTAAATGTAGAACCAAACAGCTCAGTATTTTTACATTCAGATAGCTAACTACTGATAAATCAAGACAAAATAATTATCACAAAGTATCATTACAAAAATGTTTTGTGGCCTTTGAAGAAAATGTATTTATGGCTTAAGGAAAGTATTGTAGTTATAAAAGTTCACTGAAGGAATCAGTGTACAATTATCTTTTATTGTGTATAAGATACTTAATTCACAATTTCCTTTCTGTCACATATACTAGCTTCCTGTAAGCACAATATATTGTAGTTTAGAATATTTTTAAGATATTATAATGTTGAACAAGAGGGCTAAACAGTGTGGAGAACATCATATTAGTATTGTCTTCAGTACCAACCTTGTTATTGACAGCATTCCCCCAAAATAAAGCCTTCTTTCCTGATTTCTGAAGACATTAGTGTATTTTTTAAAAAATTTGATTTATATGCAGCCCTTCTCTGGAGACTCAGGGCGGCTTACAATGCGTTAAGCAATAGCCTTCATACTTTTGTATATTTTATACAAAGTCAGCTTATTGCCCCCACAACTGGGTCCTCAATTTACCCACCTTAGAAAGGATAGAAGGCTGAGTCGACCTTTTTAAAAATTAAGCACATGCTTTTTTTTCTTCTACAAATAATCTAGATGTCAACCAAAAAAACCTTTAAGGGAAATAAATCTAGAAATGACAATTGGGCTATCCCAAATGGTCTGGGCAGTTTTTGGCATTCAGTAAAGCTGGTAACAAAGAGCTCCTTAACTTCAGTGGTGGTGAATTAAGGACATAGATTCCAAGCTTAATCCAGTAAAAGCATAGCCAGTTGAGGGCATTCTACCAAGTAAACAGTTAAAGTAAGCTCAAACTAACTATTCACAGTTATGCTGTGCACTTGTGGATAAACCTTTACATGTTTACATACTTTTCTGGGAGAAATTGGGGTTAAAGGTATACTGGAACTATTAACATTTATAATTTGATTTATTTAAAATTATTGTTCTTGGAATTATATTGAAAATTTTCCAGGCCTGAGCCATATTCCCAATTCTTAATTTGTTTTTTTGCACTTAGTAATTTCTTAAAACTGATTTAAAGTAAATAAACAAAACTGTTCTCATATTGTTAAGGTTGCATTTTAAAATTTAAAATTAAAATAATATAATAAAGGACTATATATTTATATTTTCAAGTATAAAAGCAGGTATTTGAGGTACAATAACATAGTCACTTGTACTATTATTTCACTAGTCAAGATAGTATCCTGAACTCTGATATTTAAATATATATACTTTTTCACGTTTGAAAAGAACATTGACATTATGCTAATCTGAAACAGATTTAGTAGTTCATAATCTTCACCTCCCGTAGCCAACTAAATCAACCCTTCATTGCCATCAATGTGATAATTCATAACAAGAATGGACAAGTGGCACACATGTCTCAAGCATTTGAGACATATGCGTTACTTTGACTTGCAATATGTAGCACTCTTATACTACTTGCCTATAAGAGTGCTGCTGATAAATTGTGAAGCTAGGTGAGGTGATTTTGGTGCTGGCCTTGTCTATCCTGAGCCCATTTGGCAATGTCAGATATTAATAAAATATTTGTATTTTGTAACTCAGGTTGACATGAGGGGTCCTTGGTGTTCTTCGCTTGCTTGTTTTCTTGCAGACAGTTCATTAACCTAATTAGGTAACATCATCAGTGCTAAACTTACGTCACCTAGTTTAGATAATGAAACGTCTGCAAGAAAGCAAGCAAGCTCAGAGAGCACCTCATATCAGATATTTGTAAAGTTGTGACTGATTTTGGTAAATTTGTCTAATAGCTTCCATTGCCTAAGCATATTGATGTACTCCTGCCCTATCTGTAACATCTGAGCCCTACACACAATGGCTGTACTTTCCTTGTCTGCTGAGTGAATCAGATCTAGCTCCTGGGCATAGAGCAGCACCCAACAGTGTTTAGGTGCAGACTGAAGGTATTGGCTGCTGCAGCAGGAAACCTCCTCAGTCTAATCTATTAGTAAGAAAGTAGGAAAAGCTTAAGGTCTTAGATAAAGTGGACATTTGTGTAAGAGGCCCTCTCTGCTTCAGCCATACGCAATACTGCCTACTGAAGGTAGGAAAGAATTATTTCATATCTTTCCCCCTGCTAAGTCAGGCCTTAGGGAGAAACAGCATAATATGGCTGTTAAAAATGGCCTGAAATAGTCCAATTTTACATCCTAGAACTGTAGTATTCCTGATTCCTCCAGCTCTTCAACCTCAACAGCTTTAAACTGAAATTCAGAAAAGGAGCAGCTGTTCTACTTCCTAATCATCATCCTCTAAATTGTTTAGAGAAGGGGAGAGAGCAATCAATACCACCACTTTGGCAAGGAATTTAGGGGGGAAAATGCCCCTGCAATTACCCAGACCCTAACCCTTGTACCATTTATTTAGCTGTCATTTGTTTATACCGGACAGAATTGATGGAAGTGTTTTTTTTTTATGCAGGAGATAGAGTAAGGGGGAGAGGAAACAAACAGAAGAAAAAATAGTTCTCTTTTCCCCCTTTAGCCCTACTAGTCATATACTCTTTAAAATTAAAGAGACTTTAAAGAAAATAATTAAAATCTGAATTTCTTTTAACGTGCTATGCACAGTCTTGGTTATTTATTTTATAGTACAGTATTTCTAATTACTTGCTAACTGCTTATTTGAATAAACTTCCCACTGCATTTTTACAGTGAAACATGCGAGACCTAACTGCTCATGTAACCAGCTGTCTACTGCAGTTTCCAGATGTGACTATACAAGCACTTGGAGAAGATGAGATAGCACTAGATTGTGTACTTTATGGGAAATTCACAGGAGGTAAACATTTGAACCTACACTTCTTAATTATTAAGACTACAAAAGATGTATTGTGATATGCATGATTAAATATTTCTGTGAGGGCAAAGGAAGATGGAGTAGAGAAGATGAATAGCATGATTCTACAATTTAGTATAGGAAGGACTTTTTTTGAATCAGCACTTCTGTTGTTGGACATACTGCCTTTTATATTTCTTTAAATGTAAAATCTGATTGTAGAACTACAGCAAGTTTATCTTCTGTATAGAAGATAAAATGCCTTAGCCAGGACTGATGGGGTCTACTGTTTTAAATTGGTTTTCGTTTGTTTTAGTCTGTTTTAATTTGTATATAATTTGTATTTATTGGGATTGTTTCGTTTGATGTGAGCCGCCCTGAGTCCTTTGGAGAGAGGGCAGCATATAAATCCTAATAATAATAATAATAATAATAATAATAATAATAATAATAATAATAATAATAATAATAATATAAAATGTATTATAAGTTAAACAGTCTACATTGGCTTAACTGTAGCCTAGTTCTGAAGTTTAGTTAGTCAAATGTTAATAGCTTTAAAAATAGCTTTGGATTCTTATTCATTTTTACTGTGTAGCAGTTTCAGTTTTCAAAGTGTTTGTTGATAATTGGCTGTCATTTTATAAATTCAGAACATCAACAAACTGTTGAAAGTGTGCTAATATAACATTGCTGTATTCTTCACCCTGTAGATACCTTTGTGACTTAAATATCCAGTAGCAAGTATATGCCATATTAACATCAAGGGGAGTTTTAAAAGTGAACTTAATTCTGGAGCAATGTCTCCATTCTCCAAGCAATAAGTGCTTTGTTTGCTAAGCCTTTGCTACAGTTATCTTTATCTGAGTTCATTCTTCTCTTGGACTTAATCCTGTTACTAACAGAGGGCTGAATCATTGTTCCACTGGAAAATATTTTGCCACTCTGTAGTTCATCTTTGCATTTGCTTAAACAGGGATAATAAAAGTATTTAGGAAATAGCATTTTTGTGTAGAACACTATAGTTTTTAGGAAGTGTTCTCATCGGTAAATAATTTAAAAACGTGAGGCACAAGCATGCCGTTGAGGATTGCAGAATATAAATTATTTTGAGCTCATCAATTAAATTTACTCGATTACTTAGTCTAGGGCAGTGATAGCTAACCTTTTTGCCATCGCATGCCAAAAGCAGGGGAAGCACGGAGGGGGTCATGTGTGCACGTACCCACATCCATAATTCTATGTGCACATGACCCCCCCCCCATGCTCCCCTCATTTTTGGCACACGATGGCACAGTGGGCCCAGTAGGCCCGTTTTTCGCCCTCCCCAGGCTCCAGAGGCTTTCTAGGAGCCTGGGGAGGGCGAAAATGGCTTTCCCCACCTCTCCCCCGGAGGCCCTCTGGAGTCAGGAAACAACCTGTTTCCCTACTTCCAGTGGGCCCAGAAGGCCCAAAAATCAGCTGGCCGGTGTGTGCATGCATGCCAAAGCTGAGCTCATGTGCCCATCGTGCCACTGGCACACGTGCCATAGGTTCACCATTACTGGTCTAGGGTGTGTTTCAAATTATATGTAACTAAAATATCGAATTAATAAATCTAGTGCCTGATGCAAGACTTTTCCCCCAGTGTTTCTCCAATTCTCTCTATGAGTATTATTTCTTCACAGATAAGATTTCCTCTTATATATATTTCTTCTCTTCTAGGTCGAAGTGGGTTGGCTTGTCTTGCATGTGGACCACAACTTGAGATTGTAAGCCCGATCACAGGAGAACGGCTGTCAGCATATCGTTTTAATGGGGTGAATGAGCAGTTACCCACTATTCTTGCAGTGAAAGAGTTTTCCTGGCAGAAAAGAAATGGACTGTTAATTGGTTTGGAAGAAACAGAAGGAAGTGTTCTGTGTTTGTATGATCTTGGAATATCCAGAGTGGTTAAAGCAGTTGTTCTTCCTGGAAGGGTATATGCATTATTTCTTAATTTTAAAAATAAGTTATTTGTCCTAATGTATTCTTCAGCTGTTGTTTCTGCTTTAATGCTTTCTCTTATAGCAGTTTTTACTCTTAAAATACTAAAGGTGTGGATGAGGTTAGCAAAAGAATAAGAAATCACTCATTTCTGATTTAGATAAGAAAATAAATTATGATATTATGTAATATAGGAAAGCAGTGTGTTCAGAGGTATCCTGACTAAAAATCTTTTGTGAGAAAGCAAAAACAATCCTTAAAGGGAGTTTAGTATTCTGGTACTTGAAAAAATAATTGCCAAAAGAGATGAATCCGGTTGTTCAAATTCAAACAGGGTTTGGATGGCATTATTTGAAGAGTGGTTTTTTTTTTCAATGAACATTTGTGTTCTGTTTAGGAAGCTTAGTGGTTTCTTTTGGCAATACATCAAATCTCATTAATTTCAAAATTAAGTTAAGGTATTCTAAGCAAATGTCTTTGCTGCTTGTCATCCTGGAAAAATTACCGTATTTTTTGGACTATAAGATGCTCCGGACTATAAGACGCACATTAGCTTTAGAGGAGGAAAACAAGAAAAAAAATCTGCCTCTGTCTCCATGGCCTGTTTGCCACCACAGCCCGTTTGCTGCCACTGCCCATTTGCTGCTGTGGGTTGTTCGCTGCCGCTGAAGCCCATTAGCCACGGCCCATTCACCAGCGATAGGTGGCAGCAATCCCTGCCACCTAGAACCACCGCACACACACACCCCGCCGCAATATTCTCTGTATAAGATGCACACCCACTTTTTTGGGGGGGTGCCTTATACTCCGAAAAATACGGTATATTGCATGATTCATAACATTCTGAGGATAAATTAATGGTTTTCTTATGAGCACTTAAAGAAATAAATAATATATGAAAGGCTTTTTTGTAACTATTTTGGAACAATAATTAATCCATGTGTGCCAAATATATGAAAAATTAATGAAAGTTTTCTAATAACTTAGTGACCATGTGACAAAATTGCACTCTTTGCATTTAAAGAGGACTTGATCATATCAATATTAGTACTTAACCAGCAAAAATAGCTTTTCTGAATTACTATATTAAACTGAGTGTGGTAGAAGTTTTCTGGATATTTTGACTGGATTTCAATAATTCAAAAATTACAGATATAAATCCCAAAGTGACATTGACTGTTTATGTGTTTATCCTATAGGTTGTCCAACTGCTTAACTAACCTTACACTTTTTTAGGTCACTGCCATTGAACCAATTATAAACCATGGAGGAGCCAGCTTGACAACTCAGCACTTGCATCAGTGTCTCAGATGGCTGTTTGGTGTGGCTGTGGTGGTTACCGATGTTGGTCATGTCCTCTTGATAGATCTTTGCTTGGATGATTTATCATGTAACCAGAGTGAAATAGAAGCTTCTGGTAAATGACATTCCTTTTCATCTGATACTGATTTCTAGAGGAGTTGGGTTTTCTAGATTATATGGAAGCTTAATTTACAAAATTAAACTCAGAATACTAATTGAAATTTTCATCACTGATCTTTGGGAAAAATGACTGCCATTGGTTTATTAACTTAAATATGTACATTTGATTAAGATAGAGAAATGCAAGTTGACAGCAGCAGGAGAAGATAAAATAGAGCAATATTTTTTTTCTGTAGTAATTCACTGAGCTAGAAATACTGGGCTTTCAGATTTATCTGCATTAGAGTAGTGATGTAGATTATAGATGAGATGTACCTCTAACCTGCGTATGCTATTAAATCATGAAAATGGGCTAGAAACAAATACTTAGAAATTTAGAAACTTTCATCTGACTAGCTAGCTGTTATTTCTTACTGCTTCTGAATATCTTGCCTCACCAGCCTACACTTGGGTGAAGTGACTGAATCCATATATGGATTTATTAAATAGAAAACTTTTAATATGGACCAAAATCTAGAGTACTCGTATTTGTATCAAAATTAGACTATGAAACTATGTTGATTCCTGTAGTCATTTTTTCAGGACCATCCACGTTCAGGAAATTTTAAAATGAACTAATAATGAAAGCAACTGTTAATTTGGCTTTGTAATAAAATTGAGATATTTTTGAATGAAACGAACAGGCATTTATTGATCTGTTCATTTTTAGCTGTTTGATTAGAAATAGTCTAATGTGTACATTCTTATTGATGGGGAAAAAGAACAGTGAAACAACCTATTGGAAAGCCCTAGTTAGTCTCAACAGATTACTGAAAAATTACATGCGGAAAAGAAACATAACAGTGAAGTTATCATTTCAAAGCTTTCTTTAGGTTAAATATTGGATTGTGTAGACATTTAATCGGATTATCTATAACGTTAACAAAATCACATGTTCGCATTTCCTCTTCATTTTTTAGAGAAAAAATCATGGTACTCTCTGAGCTTGTTTGGTTGATTCCAGACATTTTATTACTGGACTAGATAACATCATGATAATGTTACCTGGACAGAGAATGAAACATCTGAAGCAAACAGTCAAGCTCAGAGAGCACCAAGGACTTCACAGTTCAATCATGAGCTACAATTCTCTTCTATTGATACAAAATAGTTAAAATGAAAAGAGATGAACAAAACCAATCTGTATCATTAATCAGTGTGCATAAGCTACTTTATTCTGTAAGCAATTTCTTTTAAGTAAGTTTTTAAATAAGGCAATAAGAATTTATTATATACTGCCATATATACAGATCTAGAAGTTATCACTGGAATCCCTTCTGAAATCCCACAAGTAAGGGAAGCTGTAACAAGGAAAGGCCGACATCTCTGTTTCCAGTTACTGAACCCATCAGGAACTGCTGTGACAACTCTCTCATATATACAGAGAAGCAACCAGTTAGTTGTGGGATTTTCTGATGGCTATCTTTCACTGTGGAATATGAAAAGCTTGAAGAAAGAGTAAGTGTATGAAAAGTGGTATGTCATTTAATGGAATAAATTGAAAAGGAAACATGCTAATATGCTGATCATTGAAATCCAAATATATTTTTGAGATGCATATTCTGGATATTTTGTCCCCTTACTAAAAGGACCAATACATAGCTCTCCAGATGTTGGATTGCATTTCCACAGGTTCTCCGTATTGGTCCTGTCAGCTAGAACTAGTGTGAGTTAATGTAATACTCAAACTTACCTTAATGTATTACGTAACACTTGTGCAGCAATTTGGAAGAAATAAGTGAAAAATGATGTTATTTTAGCATGAAAGTTCTCACAAGTGTAGATCCATTTATAAAATTTACTTTCTAGAAAAAGAGTGGGATGAAGCAATTACTATTGATTCTTTCATCCTCTGGAACCTTGAAGTTCTGTCCTGGAGAATTAAAATTCTGCATGCAGAACATTATGCCCAATACTGCAGATAAAAGGAGAGATTTACAAAAACCAAATTCATTGTGAAGTTCCAGCCTTCTCACAATAGAATGGTTCCTTGGATTAATTCCAATATGTTCATTGAATCAAATAACTCCAATTACTAGCTTATAGTTTAGGAGAAAATAAAGTTCCTCATATGAAAAATGCATCCAACATATGCCATTTTATTATGCATATATTATAATTAGAATTAATTATATGGTTACCTACTTAATACTTTTGTTTCTGTAAGTTTTGAAACAGTTCCATATGAGCAATATTTTAATTCAGACAGCATTATCTTAGTAGTCTAAATTGTAGAATGCTGCAATATAGATTATATATTACCCAAAACACCATATTCCCTCTCATTTCTGTGTTGATTGTATAATTGAATATTGAATTAAAATATGACTACTGAATTTCCATCCATTATAAAACAATAAATATTTAGTAAATACTTCAAAATAATACAGAGTGTCCTGTAAACTAGAGAATTATTTTTAAATGTATCCATTTCCCATGTCTTCCATCCTACCCCTAATATTCAGATATCATTTCCAGTTAGAGGGAGGGAGAGTTCCTGTATATGCTGTTACTTTTCAAGAACCTGAAAATGATCCTCGCAATTGTTGTTACTTGTGGGCTGTCCAATCAACACAAGAAAGGTGGGTGAAGCAGTTTGGCCATTCTGATGATATTAGATTCTAAAAATGTGTTCAAATCATGATTTAACTTGTGTTTACTTGTGTTGCTACTTTCTAATAAGAAATTGGTTCATTGGAGAGAGTTGTTTTACCAGACTCCAGGTATGCAGCTGTATCTGTTTCAAAACCAATAATCTGAAATGGAAATCCAAAAGTAGGCTCTTTAGGGACAATTATCTACCCCTATAAAGTCTTTATTTTTCCTACTTATGTGTTGAAATAGTATATGTGTATTAATAGAAAATAACTAACAGGACAATAAAAAAGGGGATAATTTCAGGAATTCTCTTCCCTTTTGCTTCTTCCTTCCTGTGTTGGGAAGCAGTATGAAGAGTTGAATGAAGAAGGCCAGTTCTACATTCTGATCCTATACTTTTAGACTGGAGAAACATTCTTATTGAGAATTTAATTTCATCTAGGAAACATGGATTTGTTCTGTATTAAACATGTGTCCCTTAAAACTTTCTTAGGTTTGAGGTGCCCGGTAGTTTTCGTATGTATTATTCTTGCATATTAAAGACTAGACTTCTATTCTGTAGAAACATGAAGATGCTTGCAGTTCTTTTTCATATATGAATATAATTTCAGGCATGGATCCTGTTAATTAAGTATGAAATTAATAAGGGCAATTTGATTTTTGTGCAATTGAGGGAGCTTCTACATCTGAAATGGAATAACAACCTTTACTGTAGTGATAGCAGTAGCAGTAGCATTTACTTATATACCACTTCACAGTGATTTACAGCCCCTTCTAAGTAGTTTACAGGGTCAGCATATTGCCCCCAACAATCTGAGTCCTCATTTTACCGACCTTGGAAAGATGGAAGGCTGAATCAACCCTGAGCTGGTGAGGATCAAACTGTAGTCAGTAGAATTAGCCTGTAGTACTGCATTCTAACCACTACACCACCATCAGTGATATCTGTTAGATGAGGGATGGGGGAAGTATTTTGAACTGTTGGAAGAGGAGTCTTGCACAGTAGTATACTTGTGTCATGCACAGGGCTGAAATTTTGTATTTATTTTGTCAGGGTATGTTTTTTCCCCAGTTGAGTTAGAGCTTTCTTTATCTTTCAACTGTTTAAGACTGCTTTAGAGATTATAATAATGTTTTCATTGGCTTCACACCTCAAACAGTTGTAAAATAAGGCCTCCCAACATAAAGCCATAATAAAAGTTCCCTAGAGTCACAAGGTATCCTTTCTGTGATTTACTATACAGCAGTGCTTAATTTACTACCTACTTTATATTACATAGCAAATAATTGAGGTGCTTGTATTTATTATTGTCTTGATATTTCATTTTAGTGAAGGAGATATTCTTAGTTTACATCTGCTGCAGTTGGCTTTCAGTGACAGAAGGCGGTTGGCATCAGGACAAATCATGTATGAGGTAAAGTATTACGTTTAAATTTTAAGTACTAAAGTGAAGTGTATTAGAACCTATTACAGCAAAGGCATTAATCTCACCACTGCAAGCTGGCTGTTTGCTTGCAATTATGTCAATTTAGATTTTAAGATAATTTAGTTTCTTGCTGTGGGAGAAATATATGCTCAACTTGTTTTTAATACTATGGCTATTGAGATAATTCTACGTATTTTAGACAGTATTAAGAACATTTTTAATTTCATGTGCACATATGTTTGCATTCAGCAGTTTCTTCTCAATTGTTAACATGTTATACATGTTGAGTTTTGTACTTATTCAGCCATTTACATTATTCATTGTTAAAAATAAGAAAAAGATTAATAATAGGATATAATTTAATTATGGGGCATTTCCTGCCACAGATTTAAAATCATTGATTTTATAAGAAGGTAAACAATAATGTAGTATTTGAATGTAAATTGGATTCAGAGACCGAGGCTTCAATTGGGAGAGTGTCCAAAAAAAGAGCAATTGCCATAGTTGTGTGATAGAAGCCACGGCACTATACATGCAACAAATAAAGGGTGTGTGTGTGTGTGTGTGATTTCAGTTGTACAGTCCAGCCATCTTCTTCATATTTTTATACATCCAGCAGACATCCAGATTTCATCAAGATGTTCCATAATCTTAATAAGATACAGGGAAAGCAACTTGGAGCAGCAGTTGTAATTGCGTAATCTCTGATAGATTCTGTTAATCTTTCACTGCATTTTTCTGGGAATCTTTAGTATGGAAACTTGAAAGTGGGACTGTAAATGATGGGCTCTCAAACCTTAGTCATGTGAGACGGAAATAGACGGTGGTTGTTCATAAGAACTATAATAATGAAATTGTCGTTATATTCTCACACACACACACACACACACACACACACACACACATACATATGTTTCAAAGCATTTATTTTAGTCTCTGGTACTTAATGCAATACCACAAAACCACTTGAACTTCATTTTGAGTTATATTTTGAAGTAGATATTTTTAATGACTTATGAGTAATTTATAAATCTTTTAGCTGTTTTAGAAAGAACAAGCCTCAAACATTCTGAAAAGCTTAGAAAAAATTTCACATCTACACTTTCTTCCAGGGTTAATTTTCCATAGGTTTAACTGCATACTTAACTATTACATTTTTTCATAAATTCAGTTTCCTGCCTTTACCCTTTAAACAGAAAAACACACCTGATTTTGAATTATATTCATATACTGAATCAATAGATCATGTATAACTTGCCTAACATTGAACTAGATTCATCATAGGTGCTGAAATGTAATAGCCACCTTTTTGCTTACTAACTGATATGTGGACTGCCTACTGGTTTGCACGTTTTTCAGCTTGGTTATTTACTTTTACAATAAACACTGAGAGGTCATAAAAGTTTCTTTAAGTATAGTTTAAGCTAAGTGTAATTGTATTTGTGCAGTAATTATGTTTTAAATCATTTTAAATTATTAGAAAACTAAAATAAATTGCTCTTATTTTAAAATACTTTCTGTGCTACTAAACAATAAAATGGTTTCTGATAAAAAAAATCCAACAGTATTTCCTCATTTAAAATAACTTTGGTTAGTTAATATCAAGAGGTATATTGATCTGTGAACTACTGGGAATATATAACCTGCCATTTGATCATTCTAATTTTGTGGAAAGTAATTTAGAATCAAAGTTTTGCATCCTGGGAGAAAACATACATATATCTTCAAAGGAGTTCTTACAGGTTTTTACATTTTTATTCAAAGAAGCATTGCCACTTCTCTACTACTGAACATTCATGACAATTAGGCAGGGTTCAGTACAGGGGTGAAATGCTCCCGGTTCGGACTGGATTGCCTGATCTGGTAGCGAGGGCAGTGGGTGATTCAGAGAACCAGTAGCAAAAATCCCCGCCCCCCGCCATGTCCAGCTGAGCCGCATGATCATCAGAGGTTTTTTTTAAATTATTTTTAAAGCATTTTTTCTACAACCTCTTCGGCTGAAAAAATGCTTTTAAAAGTTAAAAAAAAAAGTTGGCCATGCCCACTCAGTCACATTACCCCCACCAAGCCACGCCCTCAGAAACAGTAGTAACAAATTTTACATTTCACCACTGGTCAAATATGCTTCCTGCTCTTAGTGGAAACAGTTGTTCTTTATCTTTCACTTCATTCTTAAAAATTGTCAACATCATTGATTAATGGTGTCTTAAAACTGTCAGCACCATTGATGGAAAGTTGTCATTCAGATAATACTTTTAAGACCAAAATACTGTTATCATAATTGAAAAGTGTTTTTCAAGCCCCCAAATTGTTAAGCATTTGTTATTAAGAATTGAAGTTCTCATGTTCTTGATCAGATGCACTGATTCGATATATTTTTTCAGGGTTTGGAATACTGTGAAGAAAGGTACAGTCTGGACCTTACAGGGGGTGTTTCCTCTTTGAGAGGACAGCCTAGCAATACCAAACTAATCGGTTGTCAGACTATAGAAAAATTTCGAAGCCATGTTGACAGAGAAGATAGTATTAATGAAGGTTAGTGTTGTAAACATCACAGCTAATAATGAGAATTTGTTATGTCAGACTCAAGTCAGAATTATATAATTTGTTACTGCATAAATGTTGATTAATTTTTTATGTCCTGTTTAATTCTCAGTAATAATTTGTGGTATATATTTCAGTTATGAACAACCTAGATACATTTTGTGAAGTCCTATAAATCTATATTAGAATCAGTACTTTGACAAAAAATCACTGAAAAGTATATTGCATCCACAATATATCTTTTATATTAGATATAAATACAAATTTATATCTAATATAAAAGAGTGCCCTTCTTGAGCAGTTGAGCTTCCTATTGTTCTTCCTGTATGGGCATTGTGTTCCAATGTTAAACCCCCCAGATCTGGTGTGGAGAGGAACAGAATTAGGGTTTTTATTGCATTATCAAGCAGAATGACATATTTAGATCTGGTCGAGAACAACTAAAGGAGCTATTTCTGGCTTTGGCAGTTAGAGAATAGAATGACAGACATAGCTGCACTTTCTGAACAGATCAATAAGTCACATAACTCTGTATTTTCCAATAATACTTAATAGAGTTCTGTTACATTTTTTACATTTCCATAGAATTGTATTGCATTGTGTTGTATTAATTTGTATCTGCCTTTTATAATAATTCCATCCCCTTTTCTTTTTGATCCAGTCACATCACCTGATACAAGTGTATCTGTCTTTAGCTGGCAAGTGAATACCTATGGTCAAGGCAAGCCATCTACCTACTTAGGTATTTTTGATATAAATCGCTGGTATCATGCTCAAATGCCAGATTCATTAAGGTAAGTGGTAGTTTCTTCTTATCACAAAATTTCAGAAAAAATAGATTTTAATGCTGTCAGATTACTACTTCTTTGTCTGTTTTTTTAAGGCCAGGGGAATTGTTACACAATTGTCCCTATTTTGCATTATGGTCTTTGGATGCGGTGGTGAGCATCACCTCTCCTAATCATATTTTGGATGTCTTGGTACATGAACGAAGCTTTACTCGTGGAGTGCCTCCTTCTTATCCTCCACCTGAACAGTTTTTTAACCCAAGCACGTACAATTTTGGTAAGTGTATTATCAACTGCTTTTATGGGAACATTCTGAAGTTATTGCATCCACAATATACTTTTGAAATACTGCTGTGATAGCCTTTCCTGGCACAAAAAGTGGGGTAAAAATCCAATAAGAATAATGAACATTCTGCTGCAGTAGATCAAATAGTGTCATTAATTTGTATGTCAGCTGCAGGAAAAGTGCCGTGTAAAGCTCAGATTTATTCTTAATACAGAAAGTTCTCAATTTACAATCACTTGTTTAGGACAGTTTGAAGTTACAACAGCCCTGAAAAAAGTGACATATGATCATTTGTCACACAATTGTTGCAACAACTCCATGGTCACATGATCAAAATTTGGAGTCTTGACAGCGTTCATCTTTTGTGACCTTCTGACTAACAAAGTCACTGGGGAAGCCAGATTCACTTAACAACCATGTTCCTAACTTAACAACTGCAACGATTCATTTGGCAACTTTGCCAAGTAGATCATAAAATGGGGCAAAACTCGCTTAACTGTCTTGCTTAACGACTGAAATTTTGGGCTCAACTGTAGTTGTAGGTCAAAGACTACTTGTATATGAAATGCACATTGTTGCATTTTGATATAAAATATTAATATCTTAGGGTTTCCTTTGGGTAGTATTAGTGATAAAAAGTATGATTCATTAAACAATGTTTAATGTCAACTATATTATTTGTTATGCTCTGCCCCAGGGAATAGCATTTAATTTTAGAATTAAATGTTGGGATTTGAATATGGGCAGACATTAGTATTGAAAAAGCTACTGTCTCCCTTTCTCTTTAATCCAGTGCCCTTTCTCCTTGTATTTTGTTTGTGTTGTGTACGTAACTTTTTTTTGCAAACCTTCTTCCTGTTTCTATTGTACAGGGGCAAGAAGTTGATATACTAGATCAATACTGTAAAAGTAGTAGCATACTGGGAGCTGACATCCCTAGCTTGGTTTTAAAATGATTGAATATATATTTCAAAAGCCAGACTGATTCATAGAATTAAATTATAGTCCATGGATTTGGACGGAGACCTGGATGTAGGCTGAGGGAATTTAACTTTTTATCTTACACAATTAACCTCTCTGCATCAGTGCCCCCATGTATGCCAACAATGTTGAAATAAAATTGCTAGAAAGCCCCCCCCCCCCATATTATAATACCAGCCATTTGCCCATCATTATTCTAATGGTGAACTCTGTTCCATAGATGTCACTTGTTTGCTGAATTGTGGAATAGTTCATATGTCTTGTACAGGATTTCAAAAAGATGTAAGTACTATTTGTTTACTGCTATATTATGGTATTCTGTTTATTTTCTTATCTTTTTCAATACATAAATGTGTGAATTAGCTTGACTTTGGAAATTTCATTTCTAATTCCTGTCTAAAAAAAATGTAGCAGTTTAATAGTTATTCATTGATTTTCATTCTAACCCTGCAGAGCCAATTTGGTCTAGTGCCATGATGGCGAACCTATGGCACAAGTGGCATGCGAGCTCAGCTCCAGTGCATATGCTTGCGCCGGCCAGATGATTTTCGGGCCTTCTGGGCCCACCGGAAGTAGGGAAACAGGCCATTTCCTGCCTCCGGAGGGCCTCTGGTATTGGCAGGGAAGGCCTGTTTTTTTCTCTCTCCAGAGCCTTTCTAGGAGCTTGGGGAGGTCGAAAACAGCCTTTCCCACCCCTCCAGAGGCTAGAAACTGCCTGTTTACCAACGTCTGGTGGGACCAAGTCCTAGAAAGGCTCTGGATCCTGAGGAGAGAGAAAAACGGGCCCACCATACCATCATGTGCCAGGAGTGGGGGGATTGCATATGCGGGGGCGGAACGCATACAATTATGGGTGTAGGCACACGTGTGCGCGCCCCCCTTCCTGGCACACAATGGCAAAAAGGTTAGCTATCACTGGTCTAGTGGTTAAGGCATCAGGCCAGAAACCAGGCGGCTGAGTTATAGTTCTACGTTAAGGCTTAAATGACTTGGGCCAGTCATTCTCTGATTTTTATATGCCTGCTTATACTTCTCATTATATTTGCTGAGACCAGATCCACTCCTTCCTTTAAAAATGTTTACTTTCCCATTTTTAAACATTTTACATATTTTCTTAACTGGTACAGGTAGTCCTTGATTTATGACCATAGTGGAGCCTACCCATCATGATTGTAAATCATGACAGTTGTAAAATGGGTCAGTCATTTGACCGATCTGGTCTTGTAGTCTTTCTTGCAATAGTCATTAAGCGAATCATCACAGTTGTTAACCAGTGGTTCATTATGGGCACAGTTTTACCAAAATCTGGAAATAAATGCCAGTTTTTAACAAAACTGTTGTAAAACATCATGGGACTGCGGGATGCTGCAAGCGACCATAAATGCGGCCTGGTTGCTAAGCACCCAAAATGTGGCAATTTGACTGTGGGCGGAGGAGTGGGGAGCAACTGTCAGAACTTCAAATCAGATCATAAATACCCTACCCCAGTAGGTTTGTCAGAACTTTGAACAGTCGCTAAATGACCAACCATAAGTCATGGACTACCTGCATTTGAAATCACTTAAAAAGCAGTTCTTAAACATTTATGACTTTTTGTACCAGAGTACATAGTTTTTCAGAGGCACTTGAACAGCACAAAGCCTTGCAAGTTACAGGGTCTCGATTTCTACTATCCTGCCTGTACCCAACACAGTCACATTTATTTCTTTATAGCTTCTTTGCTTGGTATAGAGAATATGAAGAAAACTAATAAATATAATTTATGTGCCTTTATTTTGACAAAAATAGTTAATTTTAGTAGGAATTTTCCAGTGTTCTACAGACAGTTTGTCCTAATGCAAAATTGTTTGATTAATTGCAGACACTGCATTTCCTAAAAAATTCTGCCTGTTCATTAAATGAAACTATTCCTGAGGGTTATAATAGATGCCTTATAGCTGGTTTACTATCTCCAAGATTTATTGATATACAACCAACAAATCTGAGCCAGGTAAGTTTATGATGAAGATATGATTGAAAATGCAGTCATTCTGTTATTTGATTCTTAAATTTTATGTGCTGCCTAATTGAATTGGGTTATAGCATTTGATCTAACAAAAATTCCACAAGGAAAATGAGGTTTGTGAGCAGCCCCAGCATGTCTATATTTGTAGCTGGATCTAACATGTCAGTTGCTATGCAGCTACAGATGGATTGTATTTTTAATGCTGAAATGTGGATTACTGATGCCATAAACTGCTGAGATAACTGTGTTTTGTTTTCTGTGTTTTGAATTTTTTTTAGGAAGAGCAGTTTGAAGCTGTGTTATCGACAGCTATCCAGACAAGTTCTTTGGGACTCCTCACTAGCTGCATCAAACAGTGGACTGCTGAAGGTAAACATAACCTCCTTGTTCAATAAAATTATTTTGCTAAAGTAACGTCTATAATTTCTGCTTTTTGTTTTTTAAAGAGCAACCAGATTCTGCACCCAACTTGTGTTTTGTTCTCGAATGGGCATGGAGTAAAGTTGTTAAAACAAAAGAAGACTTCATTCGTCTCTGTAAGTAATATAATGTGCTTTGAAACAATGGAAATCAACATATTATATACAGAGATTACTCAGTGATTGGCCTTAATTGTTTAATTATATTGGATAAAAATATGTTGAATTCTCAGCCTTAACTAAAGTTGTCAAAACTCTTTTTTTAAGGTGCTCCCTTATTTGATGGGTCATCTAACTTCATTGATCCACAGACTCTACAGTCTCTCCAACGCTGTGAGTTGCTTCTTAGCAACCTTAACACAGTGTTAAACTATTTTATCATGGAAGCTCAAGAACTGACTGAAAAAGGTATGCAAATGTCATAAAATTTAAGATGCACATTTTATATTATCTTTTAACAGATAGGAATTTTACATTCTTCTTCATATATTTGTATGTTAAACTACTGTGTGGTCATTTTCCCCTTCAAATTAGAAACTAAAAAATGTTGATCTGCAGACACAATACAGAAATGTTTGAAAGAAAGCTTGATTTATTATCTGATTCTTAGTATAGTGGAAATTTTATATCCTGTGCAGATAATTTGTGGCTGTATTTGGATTAAAGCTAGAATGCCTTTACAATCATGAATGAGCTAAATGATCCCTATGTCTTTAAGATGACAAATTATTACTCATATCTTGTCAAGGTTACATGAAGATTTTTTTTTTTAAAGCAAGTCTATGTTCATTTTTTTTAGGCATTACAGATCTAACAAACAAACAGGTTGTAACCAGTCTCCTTTCGCAGTATTTACAAGTGGTCATCTGGTTCTGTCGATCCAATCTCCTTCCAGAAAATTTAGGTAGGTCTCCTTCAGCTGTCGTATCTCAATAACAGGCTATTTCCTATTTTATTACTAGTGTGTGTCTATTTCTTATGGAAAAGTTAACATAGTTTTGAAAAAGTTGATTTCTGAAAATCTAGATTTCAAATATGCACATTAAGAACTCTTAGAAGAATCTGCTTTTTCATTGCAGTTTGTTTAGAACCTTTTCATCTTTGCTGTCACTGTTTATTACATATGTTTCATTTTGATTCAAAACTGCTGAAGCTATTCTTTTTTTCTAAAGACAACTGTTTATGCTTGTAACTAATTTTCCAGAAGCAAGAATGAGAAACAGAATTTTTATTTTATTTTTTATTTTTTTATTATTTTATTATACTTTTATTTTCTTTCTTTCTTTCTGTCTGTCTTTCATTTAGTTATGGAATATTAAAAATACCTTGGTGGATCTTTATTTTCTTGATAGTGACCAAAACTAATAGCAGCAAATCGAATGATCCTTGAATTTGAACCTTTCCTTGTATAAAAAAAAATGTTTTTTCAAATATTAACAGGATTAATCAGGGATACTGGGTCATTATTGCTTTTTACTGATAATAGATTTGTGCACTGTGAAGATATGAACACCTAATAGCAATATGAATAATTAGAAATCTACTTTCCTAATATTTTTCTTAATTTCTTCAAAATATAATTATTACGGGCAAGGTAGTTGTGTTTTAACTTCTCAGCTACATTGAGGTTAGCCAATATAGTTGTCATAGTATTCCCACTTGCTGTATTTTTCTAAAATGTTAAACTCATGATCAAGACAAAACATATATTAGCGCATGAGAATATCTTGCCATTAGTATTTCCGAACAACTTTCATTTTACTTGCATTCTCAATTATAATGTTTTGAAGCCTTGGCTGGATTTGCATTTTCAAAGTAATATATTGGCTACCTGTAGGGTGAGAAAGTTTGTTAAGATATTTAAATTTAGTAACTGGAACATTAGGGTTGTGCAGCGATACAGAACACACAGTTATAGCTGATTGGTTGAAGAGTGCTGGTTTCTGCATGAGGCAATCAGCTCTATGATTGGTTGTTGTGGGCGTGGAGGGAGAGTTTCCCCTTCCCTCCCCGCCTTTTTCTTCTGTGTTCTCTGTGATTTACCTGATGATGCTCCTCTTTACCTGATTATCTTGTTTGGTGTGTGTGTGTGTGTGTGTGTGTGTGTGAATAGATTTATTTATATAAAACTACAAGTTCATGTCAATGTCTGACTCCATTTGGACTGTGCAATTCCCTGACAAAATTTGTTTCCAATTGCTTTCAAGAATGTTGAGCTATGTTGCATAATAACTGTATTAACTCTGTAACTAGAGTCAGTGATAGTGATTGACCAAACAATTATCATTGAATTTTATCCTATTCTCTAATGAAGAACATGTTGAACAATAATATAATGAATGGCATTAATAGTTATAGTAATTGATATTTTTTTTAATAATTGAATTCAGAATTTTTAATTCAGTTATAGAAGGAGATGTATTTCTTACAAACATACTTTGAACCAACATCTCATTTATAATTTTCTTGGTCTTTTTCTTCTTTTGGATATTTTATCAAAATGTGAAAGCTTGATAGTGTTAGAGCTTTTAATACATTATGGTAATACCAGTTTTGAATGTAAGGGTCCTGCTTTTTCCAAAAAAAAAAATTTAAGGGTCTTCATTCGCTATTGAGAGCATTTTGTATGTAATTGGAAAAGCTTGTGCTTAATATTTGACCAATTATAGTTTAATTAATATTTTGAATTGCCACAAATAACAATATAGACATGCAGTAGCAGTTCAGATTTGAAAATCCTGTTTGTTTTTTTCTGGCTACAACTAGAATTTTTTTGCACCTGATACATTTAAAAATGAGTTTTCATCTTTTTTTTTATGCAGAGGAAGATATGCATTTGTCAAAATCTTTCTATAATTACCAACATATTCAACGGTTTTATATCAGTTGTCGTCAAAAATTGGAACGTTTATCAAGGTAAAAGGTTTTTTTAAGGTCTCAGTAAAAAGATTTTATCAGCTGTGAGCAGCTTGCAAGTAGCAAGGGAAAGGATACCAAGGTTTATGTAAAAAGTTTTTGAGTGCATGTTTATAAAACAAAAAATGGGTAGAGAGAAAATGTCACTAGTTGTTTTCTTGGTGGCATTTGAATAGCTTGTTTGTTCCCTTTTTTTGTGGCGCGGAGGGTGTTTCAATGTCTGCCTTCCTTTTTTCTCTTGTTTTTATATAACTGAGCAATATCTTGTTCTCCTCAGGATCCTTATACGTTGTTATGTGTTTCTAGATAAGATTTATTAAAACATGTGGCAAATAAGTGGCCACACTCTCTTAAAAAAGTGATTTTAGAGACTAGCTTTTTCTTATGCTTCTACTTAAATTGTTTAGCTTTTAATGTTTGGTTGAAGTCTTTGGGTTTTTGTGAATAAATTTTGAAGGAAAAGAAATTTGAATTGCATGATTTGTTACTAAATAGCCTTTTTAAACTTGCTTTTAACAATAGGAAATTAAATGCCTGCCTTCCTGTTATAGGGGGAAATGGAATCCTGATTGTTTGATGATTGATGGCATGATTTCCCAGTTAGGTGATTCAGTTGTGAAGTTGTGGCAGAGAGATGATGGGGGGACTGGAAAGTATCCTCCTCCAACATTACATGTAAGTAACATGAATAAAACAGCCAGTTTTATGTAGTGGTTTAATGCAGTAGGAAATAACTGGGAGACTGGATTCTAGTGGTGCCTTAGGCAAAAAACCACCTGGGTGATTTCTGAAAGTCTGAAAAGTGCATGGATTTGTCCAGGAAATTGCCAGTAATGAAGAATTTTTTAAAATATTTGTTGTATTTGAATAATTAGAATAATTAACTTAGTGTGTGTGTGTTCTCATTATAGGCACTGCTTGATCTCTACTTGTTAGAAAACACTGAAGAACTCTACAAGCATGCAATTGTATCCTTTCAGAAACATAAAATATGACATTGGCTACAGCACATTTCATTTTCAAGGTTTTAAATTTTTTTTTAAAGCATAGCATTTTCCACTATCATTTCTGTCCAACACTGACAGAATAAATGAAAACAGAGATATTATTGGAGTTTATAATAGAATATTGAGCCTGGGAGGAGTTTGCAATTTATAAGTTTGCTTTTTACTTTGTAGATCTCTCCACATTTGCATATCCTGTTGAGACGTCTGTTATTCTTTAGGCCCAAAATAAAGCACAATTAATACAGTTTATCCTTGTACTTTTGCAACGATAAAGTATCACAAAACATAAAGCATCACAGTTGTATGTAGAGCAGGAATTGTTTTAAACTCAAGACAAACCTGTTTTGAATTAAAGACACTTCTGACGTGTTTTAAAGAGTCTTTTGTGTGTCATAGTCATAGTTTTGACTCAGAACAATTCAGATGAAATATTTTGCAGGCCTCTAATGCGAAGCTATAGAAAGACTTAGAGAGACCAAAGTTCTTGTATATTGTTCTTTCTTGATTTCAGTAATTCAAAATTTCAAGTGTTAAGTGGCTTCAGGATTCGTTTGCATTAAAGATTGAGGTTATATAAGTTTTAATATTGTTAGTACGATTTTACAAAATTGTAGCAAAATATATTTATAAAATAGGAATTTCTATTATTTCATAGGAAGCATAACTCTTGGTTAACCTTAATAAGCTAATCAGACAATTTATTTATTACTGGATATCATGCATTCTTGCCCAAACAGAACTGATACTTCAGTGGATTCTTTCCCAACAGCCTTTGCAGTCCCAATAGGTCTGGTTAACCTAATTCAGGGTTTTTGGTGTTTGGATCATAATGACTATGAGGTCAGTATAAAGTAGTAGTTCCGTTATTTATTATCGGATTTATATTTTACCTCTTGGTTTATATACCTCAAATATCTCAGGGGCCACAAAGAAGAGGGACTCAAGCTATTCTCCAAAGCATCTGAGGGTAGGACAAGAAGCATTTGGTGGAAACTAATCAAGGAGAGAAGTAATTTAGAACTAAGGAAAAATTTCCTGACAGAACAATTAATCAGTGGAACAACTTGCCTCCAGACGTTGTGAACGCTCCAACACAGGAAGTTTTTAAGAAGATATTGGATAACCATTTGTCTGAAGTGGTGTAGGGTTTCCTGCCTAAGCAGGGGTTGGACTAGAAGACCTCCAAGTTTCCTTCCAATTCTGTTATTCTATTCTATATGTTTTCAGTGCTGTTTGAGAAAGTGCAGTAAAGTATTCTATAGAGTAGGTTGCCCACAAACTGTAAATAGTAAGTTTGCTTTTAGAAATATCTAAATTGGTGACACTATTGGAGGCAATATTAAATTAAAATATGCTAAAAGTCTTGCTGAAGGCAACGTATACAACAAGAAGAAATTAAAATTGGCAATCTGGATAATACAAACTTGGAATAGAAGTACAAAATACTACACAAACACACACACACACACTTACTGAGAAAATACTAGTTTAGATTATTCATATGTTTTACTAACTTCGCTACGAAACTATGTGATTGAGTGTGATAAATTGACACTTAAAGCCTTAAACCTAATGTAGAATGTGTAACTCCGTAGCATCAGAGCGTGTTAATATAAGGCAACTGGCAGCTGGAACGGGAGTAGGGGGAGTGTAATGCCCCAGCCCGCAGACCGGATGAGTCATGCACTGCCCATGCCCGGTTTCGCGAAGGGGTAGCATCAGAGTGCGTTAATAAAAGGCAACTGGCCGCTGGAACAGAGTTCTTTTCAGGTGGGGAGGGGGAGTAGAACGTCTACCTCCTTAGCATCAGAGCGTGTTAATATAAGGCAACTGACAGTTGGAACAGAGGGGGAGGGGGAGTAGAATATACCAGCCCGTAGGCCAGATGAGTCATACACTGGCCATGCCCATGCCTGGTTTAGCGAAGGGGTAGCATCAGAGTGTGTTAATATAAGGCAACTGGCAGTTGGGACAGAGTTCATTTCAGGTAGGAAGGGGGAGTAGAACATTTTACTCCTTAGCATCAGAGTATATGAATATAATACTGTATATGAAATACTGATGATCTGATGGTCATTTCGAAAAATCCTTTCTTAGCGAGCACCTAGAAGCCAGGAGGAATATATGTGCCAAATTTCAGGTTTGTAGGCTTTACCGTTCTGGAGATTTCGTGATGAATGAGTGGTATTTGGCTTTTATATATATATAGATTTCTATTCTAATTATAACCTTGCACTTTTGCAGAATTCTCTGTCTTATCTGTTTCATCCAGCTACAATCAAATTGCCTTGGCAACACATGCGGATCATTCAAGCTTTGATGTGTCAAGGCGAGCATAAGCGAGCCCTTCGATATATACAGATGATGAAACCTTCAATGATAAGTAGCACTGAAGTTGCACTCCACATTACTGTCTTGCTATATAACAGGTAAAGCACATCTTTATCTTTTGTAATACTGTGCTTAATTCATAAAGAAAAATGATTGTCAAAGAAAAAGTCTATCAAAATTACTATTTTTTTTAAAGGCATATGATATTAACAGTTTTTAATATCATTTTTTTTCCTGAAGCAGAAAGATCTGCCAGAATTTTAATTCTGAATTTAATTTCAGTTGCATGGTGGAAGCTTGGAACGTGTTGCGGCAAAATTCTAGCCAATTAAAGGTCGAAGAGATGCTCAAACACGTTTATGAAATCTGTCAGGAATTTGGACTGATGGAAGATTTACTAAAATTACCATTCACAGAAACTGAACAAGTAAGCCAGAACAAAAATAAAATCTAAAGAGTAATATTTTTTTTTAAAAAAGCAGTGGGTGACTCATTAATACAATGGCATTATATGTACCTGTTTATCTCCTATAGGAGTGTCTAGAGAAGTTTTTACAGACAAGTACTGGTATCAACAATCATGAGTTTCTTTTAGTTCATCATCTCCAGAGGGCCAACTACATTCCTGCCCTGCAGCTGAATCAGTCTTTAAAGATTAATCTCATGGTAAATAATAACATTTGAGAGTACACGGGACAAATTAGGATTATTTTCTAAAGTTACTGTTGTGAAAATTTGTTGCTCGAAGCTAAAGTTAACTGAATGAGTCCAAAGCAGGAAGTGGGGGGGGGGGCATCTCAGAACTGGCCCTCCCTGATTTTCTGGAACATAAAGAAAGGGAGGGGGGGGAGAAGCATTTTCAAAATGGCAAGATTTTGTTACTGTAATCTTGCAATGAATATAGTATTAATTTGATTTTGGGTTCCTGGTCTAGACTACCTGATAGGATCTTGCAAAAAGAATAGCTCAAGGCTGGTGCATGTTGTTTCTTCTTTCATCTTCCTCTTTGTATCTATCCTGGTCTGCCCAGTCTGATTTTCCCAGCAGCTTTTCCTTTCCCTGTTTTTCCGTGTCTGCTGTTATCGGCCAGATAGAGCCTCTTCAACACATCTCTATCCCTTTTCCTTGCAGTTTCTTTTCCCCTCCCTCTTTGGTCGCTCTTAGTGATTCCTTGGCTGTTTATTATCTGTACTTCTAAAATACATCAATGCAGAAATCACTCTCCAAGGCAGCATGTTGTTTTGATATATCCAGATCAATTGCATGCTTCAGTCCAGACTGCCTACCTGAAACTTATCTGTTTCGTGCATGGGAAGATTTATGCATAGAACATTTTACACATTCTTATTTATACTATTGACTTGGCATCAGAATTTACTAATGGTCAGATCCACTTGGTCTGTAACTGATCTTGTTCAAATTTATGTACATGATTTGTAATTGCCTTAAAGGGGTGACATAAGGGGGTGGGGAAGGTAAACTTCAGCTGTTTTAGTGCATTTTTCATTCAGAATTCTTTTTATTCTTAAATAGAATGATCCTCAATGGAGAGAGAGATCAGTTGCCAGAAATTCCATATTAGACCATTATGGCAAAGTTCTGCCTCGAGTTCAAAAGAAGCTAGCTATAGAGCGAGCCAGGCCTTACCATTTGCCATCTTCACTACGGCGGGAAAGTAAGTTCAATGAAATGAAAGTAAGTTCTCATTCAATGAAAATTGCAGAAATCTATTTTAAGAATGTCTGTGGAGATTCTCACTCATCCAGGTTATAGTTGTCTCAAAGATAATTTTTTTTTCCTTCAAAAGGCAACTGGACTGGTTTTTCCTTGAGGAAGAAGAAGAAAACATTTCGCTTCTCATTCAAGAAGCTTCATCAGTTCTGATGGCGAGGGGAAGGAAGGATAGGTTCTGATAGGATGCAGTGTGGGCGAGGAAGGATTATACTTCTTTACAGTCATCTAGTTGTTAGCACGCTCTGAGCTGATGAGGCACCTGGGGGTTTATCTGTGCCTTTCAGTGTCATGTGAATCAGGATGCGATTGTTTGTGGAATCTTCTTGGAACTGTGGAAAGGGCTGCCTTGTAGACTGGAGATAGGTGGTGTCATATTCCTTCCCCTCTGCTGAGGGAGGGGTGTTCAATTTTAACATAGATGGGTTCTTTTACCACTTTTTCAAATCAATTTTAAGAATATTGATTTTTTAATTTTTGTCTTTACTTGCTTTGTTTTTCTTTTTAGTTTTAAGACCAAAGCCATTATCAACAGTTGCAAAACGAATTGCTACTGGAAATGTAATTACAAAAGCAACTTTCATCAGTAATGTATTGTCCAAAATTGGAGAAGTGTGGGCAGGAAGTGAACAGAAAAGCAAGTCACATCAGAATGATACGTAAGTATTTATTCCGCTATCCAGGCATAGGGATGGAGAAACTTCAGCCCATGGGCATAATCCAGCCAAAAGATTGGTATATCAATTTTATAGGGCATTCCCAATCCTAATACTCTCCAAGTTGGCATGAACTCTGCTTGCAGTATCCTGCTGAGCCTCTGCAGTCAGAGAACTGTTGCAACATCTGTGTGCCCTTCTCTAGCGAAGGTGCCAACAACTAATTTGGATAGCCCATAGATTCCATTTACAGTCTTGCAAGGGCATTTGAAATAACTGTTCAAAGTAAGACAGAGAACATTGGTGCTCTCTTTTTTTGGCACTTTTGCCTATTTTCTCTATAGAGCAAAATAAAGAACCAGAGCCCTCTTTTTTCCCCTGTATGGACAATACCATTTTCTTTCAGATTTCTCCTTTCAGACGTTTCCTACATAGAGAAATAAAAGAGTCACTTTTGAGGAATTGGCAAGACATCTTCCCATGATATTGAAGACAGCAGCTTCCTGTATTAGGATATTGTTGTGATATCTATTGCCTATTCCTAACACTACAGAGAAATTGTTTTCAGTCTTCATTCTGTTACTCTACTATTACTTCAGTAGTTTAGTGGTGGATTTTAAATTGGTAGCAACATTGATTTAGAAAATAAGGACTAATACTCAAGGGCTGAAGATACCAATAATTTTCTAAAGGTGTGATGGAGGCAGCAAGAATTATGCAATTTATCCACTTTCTCCTTTTGAAGAAAGTAATATTTTGATGCACAAAATTATTTATCTCTCTTATTTTGGCTTCTGGTTTTTTTCTCAAAAGTGGACCTGAAGAACAATCATCTGTGTTGGAGCCTTGCCCTGATAGGCAGTTACCAGATCCATTTATTGGGACACCGATTACTAAATCTTTAAGAAAACGTTCCAGGTAAAAAGAAAAAAAATATCAGAGAGAAATCCACTAGGAAATCCACTACCAATGTTTGGCTTTACTTTCTGACTACTAAGAGTCATTAAATTGGATTACTTATCATGTGACCCTATTTTCACAACACAATAACCTGTCTAATGACCCAGTCATCATATTGTGGGAGCACATAAGCCTAGTATGTTAATATGTTTTGTGTATCTAAGAAGACAGCTGTAAACAAAACAAAGTTGTTTCTTTTAGAACTCATTGCCTGGTAAAGTAGTAGAACAGAACTCTTAAACACTGGTTGGCTATAGCAGCCAAGCCAAACTTGCTTGGTCAATCGGGAGAGGCTTGCATTCTCATGAATTTTGGCCTGTACTGTCCTAATACAGGGGCTCATGGGATGTAAGGCTCTTCCTCAAGAAATTGTATATAGTGTCTATTCCAAAAATTGTGATTTCTGACATAGCACAGATAGTTCTTGACGTGCTCAGTGATTGTTCAAAATTACAATGATGCTGAAAAAGTACTGGTTCATGAAGTTGCAGCAATCCCAGCATCCTTGTGGTAGTGTGATTGCAATCCAAGGGCTTGATTGCCCAGTGTATGATTATGACCTTGCAGTGAATCGCTGTCACAATCTCATTTGCCACCTTCCGTGTTGCCTTCTCTCAAGCAAAGTCAATGGGAACCCTCCATCCCTCCTCAACTCTTTATTTGGGACTTCCCCCTCTTGCCACTTAACAATGCACACAGTCCTGGAACTATACTGGCAACAGGGACTCCTGGGATTGCTATTGCTAAACAATGTGATCATATGATGTCAAGCTTTATGACCGCATCATTTAGCAGTTACAGTCCTAATTCCATTTGCCAGTATAATTCGAGGACTACCCATATTCTGATGCTTTATTACCTAAATTGCCTGTAAAAAGATTTAGCTCATCAATCACTAAAGCAGTCAAAGACAAATGCGGGCTGTATATATTGGGAATTGCTTAGCAAATACACATCCAATTGTCAGACCAGGGGTGTTATATAATGCAATTAAGAATTAAATGTTTGATGGTATTTAAAAATTAAAGTAATGTGTATTCTCCATGCTTAGGTAATTTTTGTTCTTCCAAACGACCGCTTGAAAAGTTCCTTCATCAGAGTAGGTGTAATACAAAGCAGCTTAATGTTTTAAAAATCTTGAAATATTTACAGATTGCTTGACTTGATGATCCAACCTATTTCTCTTGATTCACCACCTTTGAGAAGAAGCCAGCTGAAATCACCAGAAGTTTCTGCTTCTGGCAGACTTTCTAGCCCACTGCATTCCAGTACTCAATACTCCATAAGAACATTACTGCCCAAGAACATAGCAAGAGCACCAGAATTAAAATTATTGGAAACACCTCCTGTTGTCAAGGTATATAGATTTTTGTAGGTTGCAGAAACCTGTATTTCTGAGGCTGAAAAGTGAAGTTATGATGACTTTCTATAAAGTCGGAGCTTTAGATTACACATTTTTAAGATGTTTTGTCCTCTCCTAGAGAGCTAAAGCTTTGGCATCCACATCATCCTCAGTCTTCCCTGGTTTTACTCCTCAGTCAATATTGAGATCCAGTGTTCGTACTACTCCTTTAGCAACTCCAACTGCATCTCCAGGAAGATCTATTACACCTCCTCTGCGTGCAAAAGAAACAAAGATATCATTTATGGAAGAAAGCAAAACTTCACAATGGACTGCGGTAAGTTGGCAGTAATGCTGAAAAATTAAACACAAGAGTTCTAGGTAGGACTCTGCTGTTGTCATCTTTATTTATTAAACATTTCTATATCACTGCAATCAATCTGAGTCTTGGCAGCTCACATAGAAAAAATATCAATCAAAATTTAGCCAGAACAAAAGACAGCAAGACAACAATACAGAGAAAAGAATAAATAAACGGAGAGGTGTTTTATCCTGTGGAATATAGAGTAGAGAAAGTGAATTCACTTCAGATCTGCAATTTCTGATAGGGATATGAGCATAGAACCCATTGTATAAACATCTAATACATGTAATTTGCCCAGGAATTGGAGCTGTATGTGCTTTGGGAATAATTACCCTGTACAGAATCTTTGTTGCTTTGGGAAAAACTAAATAGGAGTTGGCTGAGATAAAGGAGATAAAAATACAACAGGAAATAACAAACCTCTCCATTCCCCCTTGACATCCAAATAGTTCTTGAGTCACGACCATTCTTCAGCAACTGTTTGAAGTTACAGTGTGCTGTACAAGGGCACGTAAGGCTAGTCCCCAAAATTACAGCTGTTGCAATGCACCCACAATCACTTGGTCAGATTTCAGGAGCTTGACAACCTGCCTGCGATTAATTTATAGGGGCGCTTCAATTCCCCCTATGTATCTCATTTCCATCCATGCTCTTTTGGCTCCCTGAATTTTGCAGCCCCTCTCACTCTAGCTGACCTTTTGTCATCTTTTTCCCCCCACTGCTGAGCAAGCATGCCTAGTCTGGCCCTTTGCAAGGCAGTTGCTGGCCAGGGTTTCTTTCCAGAGTTTCCAGCTGCTTAGCAGCTTCTTCACAAGACTCTGGAAAGAAGGACTAAGGTGGCCAGCAGCAGCCTCACAATGGGCCAGGCTGGTTACGCCTCATCAGCAACAGCAGGGTAACAAAGCATAACAGCAGGGTAACAAAGACTTTGGAGGGCAGCGTGGTGAGGGCAGTTTGGACTGGGCTGAGGTGACTATGGCTTCCCAGTGTACCCAAGAGGTCCTATCACACTGTTCTGCTGACTGGGCTTTGAACTGTGAAGGGCTTCATGCTGCAGCTTGGGTCCTTGCAACCCCAGAGCTGCAGGGCACAGAGAAAACCTTGAGCATAGCATATTCTTTCCCTCTGTTCTCCCCCCCCACCCCACCCCCCACATCTCACTTCAGCAATACCCCAACTTGTGTGTAGCCTGTGCTAGTCCTCCCAGAGCTTCTCCTAATCACCTGTAGAGCCCCAATGCTACTAATATATTTAACCACCTACACATCTGGACAGGGGGGTTAAATATATGAGGAGCAGCTGCCAGGTTTGCCATCATTAAGCAATATGTTCACATGACACAGAGTTCCATGTTAAAATCAGCAGTTAAAATCACCTTTAAATAAATTGTAATTTACTTATTAACTTTAATTCAACCTATGCAAATAAGCCATACATATCTAGACAGTCAGTCAATTTTTTTTTATTATAATCTATATTGTGGATAGTGAAGAACTCTGGATCTCATGTTGTATTGTCAGATTTTCTTTTATTGAATTTTTTTTCTTTTCCTTTTCTTATTAGGAGACCGATCATGAAATAAACAATGCAAATACATCTGAATATATTCTTGAAGCTCAAATGGAAGAAAATTGGGTTAAGAATAGAGAGACTTCCTCCATTTCAGGTCACAGCTTTCAAGAAGAGCATGAAGAAAGAGACCAATCATCAGAGTGCATAACAAGTGATCAATTGAATGAAACTAAAGACTCCAAAGAAATTAATGACACTGGTGTGAAACCAATGTACATTACTTTAGAATGTCATGATGCAAAATCAGTTGACTTTGGAAACAGTAACTTCATGGACTCTCAACAAACTGCTATTTCCTCTGGAGAAACTGAAAACCTACCAGAATCAAGTGAGACAGAAGTAATTGAAATAAGAAATGAACCTGTAATGGAACAGCAAATATCTGCAGATATAGACCAATCAGCTGGTATGTATAATGATATTGATTATCCACAGGTATGATGGAAAGGAGCTAAGACGGATGGTCATATTGAATCAGAACAGAGATTCCATCTGGTTTTTCTCTGGTTTTTGAACACTGGTAAAACTGGTGTTCCAAACAGAAAATATATATCTTACATTTGTTTCTGCTACCTATAATTTGAACCTTTGAAGGTGGAATAAAATACTCAGTAGTAAGCTGATGATCCTTACACTCTTGGTATTCGGGAAGGCAGAAAAGTCTGAATCAATGTCATATCAAATAGAAAACTATAATTTTATAGAATATTAATAGTAGTATTGCCTGGGGAATTCAGATGGATCTAAGCTTAAAAAAAAAAGACACTGTGTTGTGTCAGAAAAGAGGGAAGGGGGCCTAGGAAGGAACACTCAGGCTCCTGATAATTTATACCAGTAGAAGGTATATGAAAATCAGGGAATGTGCTGTATCCCACCATTGCATAGCCATGTAATACTTTGATTTAAAGCATTTTAAAATACTGTGGGCCACAATAGTAGATGAAGGTTAAGAAAAAGAATTTTCAGGAATAGCAAAAGACCTTTGGTATGGTTTTCCTCCCCTTCTCTCAAAACATCTGCAGTGCACTATACAACTCTTCTGTTATCTTGAACTATAAATAAAAATATTTCTCCTGGAATTGTGCAGAGAAACTAAGAGCCTTTTGTTGTGTTTATTAAGATAAAAAGTTATTAATTAAATCAAATAATAGTAGCCATTTCAGTGTCCCATGATAGTAGAGAACCTATGTTGATAGGCATGAATATGTTGTCCTCTTTGGAGAACAAGCAATATTTTAATTTGATACAGCATTATTATCCACACATCATAGCAAAAAGAAGTCACTTCTGTGTGTAAGATCAAACTCTCGGTAAAATATTTGGCACACACAGAACTTTCTCTAGGCTGATTGAACTACGTATTGTGCTAAAAACGTAACCACAGTTTATTGAAAAGTAGGTCATACATATATACAAATTATAATCCCATGGTTTACAAATTTCTGGGTTTAGACCCACAATAAACCATTGAAATGCTGAAGAAGACAAAAGCTGTGACCCAGCTGTATATTGTTCCTGCTTTCTTCAAAGTTTATTTCAAGGTGAGGTTAAAAGCAAATTTTCAAAAATATTATTTTGATCTATTAATTTAATGAAAATGAATCTAATCATCTTTACATTTAAAATAATTTGGCCCCACCTATTACTTGGGATGCAATCCTCAATGCAGCTTTGAAAAATCAAATGCAGCTCTAACCTCTATACAAATTTTATACTCACTAAATTGAATATGGAGTATTGGACTAGAAACCAGTAAGCGTAGCCCAGCTGAACTATAAATTCAGCACAGTTAGTCATATCTTTGGGCTTCAGTCTTTTAGAGCCAATTCAGTCTTGATATATTGCATGTTCCTGAGGTTTTGGAAGGGTCAATAGCAATTAAGGATGGGGTTTGTCAGCTAAGCCAAGGTAAACATTTTGACTTCCATTCATCTTTTGTTGTAACTTGAGTAAGAACATTAAGTTCCACCAGTATTATGTGAGCTTCTGTGGCTTGGAAAATGAGAGGTAGATTTATGCCTTTAAAAAAAATGAATTAATATTTGTGGAAAAATATCATTATTGAGGATACAGTATTTTTAACTTTTACTGTCCATAGAATCCGATGAAAAGGATGACAAGAAATGTGGCTCATTTCCTGAGAATGAAGCATCTCCAAAGGATCATTTGAAGATTGACCAAGACACTATAGTCTGCTTTTTGCCTTCTAATGAATGGTAAATATGTCCCGTATAATTTCAAAATTTTAGATGAGGTAGTTTGCATTTAAAATTTAAATTCCACTTTCTTATCTTTCATGATTATGATTTATCCAGATAGAATTGAATGCTATTTTCTAATAGGTAGTTTTGTGGCCTGTCAACACTGGCCCCTTCGGGGGGAGGAGGTGTGGGAGTCAGGGTCAGCATTAAGGCAACCTGAGAGCTCCGAGGGGGAAGAGGGAATGGAGCTGGCAGTGAGAGAGACAGAGCCTGGGCCGGCCATCAGCCCTCAGATAAAGAGTCAACAGCCCCCAGGTCTGAAGGTAACTGATGAGGAAGAGGAGGAACAGCTGATACAGTTGCAGAATAAGATTGTGCCCATGTTGAAAGTTCTGCACAACTTGATAGTTTACTTATTAATTCAGTTCAGGAGGTTTAATCTATGAAGTCCTCAGACTGTTGTCTGGGTATAAAATGTGACTCTGTTAAACATGTTCTCTGTTATTAGTGGTTTGTGGTCAAGCAGACAAGAGAAAGCTTCCTCTTGCAATAATTCCTTTTGTAGTTGCCCTTAGCCTATATTCTTAAACTACTGACTGGGGCTTATTTGCTATTGAATAGTGCCTCAGCAGGCAGCAGCATGTAGCTGATCTCTGATTTCAAAAGCTTATCAGATTTAGCCTCAGTTAGTATGTGGATGAGAAACTAGGTGAGAATTCCAGAATATCTGACTACAGTTGGAAGTTTAAAAAGGATTCCAGATGAAGACCACGGCAAACCACAAGTAAATCGCATGGGTGCAATTGTCTGGCTTCTTTCCCTAATAGAGATGCTTATTAATACCCAAACTTCAAGTAACTTTAAGTGAATGTGCGCATCAGTTAGGCATAACTTTTACACAGTAGCAATGGGTTTACAATTTCTATGCAATAGGGCCAGGCTGGTTTTTTGTGTACTCCTTGCAATATAATTAAATAGTTGTGCATGACTATTAATAGTATACAAAAAAACCTACAATATGCATGTATCTGTTTCTGTTTTTGTATAGTGCAACTAATCCCCTAGAATCCAGCATGCTACCATTGTTGGAAGACAACAGATTCCTTGCTGAAACAAACAGCCAAGTTCAAAAGGTGGAAGGAGCAGATGGAGAATGTAGGTATTTTATAAATCAAACAAATAGAACAAGCAGTATGAAGTGGTTCTTTTCATATCTTCTTTCAGGAGATATAAAATGCTGGAACCATATTACTGTATTTTCAAGATTGGCTTTTCATGTACATGTCTAAAATCTGTTAACCTGAACATTTATATCTTGATAATAGCTTTTTTAAAATTAGCTTTTTTTAGTATTTATTATTTCAATTATTAATGCAAACAGATAACTCAAAAAGTATTTTAATTGTTTCCGTCATTAATTTCTCTGTTCATGCTGTTCAGATTCTACACTACTGTTGCATAATTTAGATGAGGGATCTTAAAACTCCATGGGCCAAATGCAGCCTTTCAAAACATTTTTGGTAGCACAGCAAGAGCAAGCTAACAAAAAGTATTGCTGAAGAAAGTAGCAGTTTTGCTTGTCCATTTTACTGCATGTAAAAATAAAGCTGAAAGGAGAATTTGCCAGTATCCCAGACCAGAAGATGGCACCTCAAACACAGGTGTTTGTAGGAATAATTTTGCAGCTTGCTGATACCAGATACTATGAATCCTCCCTTAGAAAGAAAATGTTGCATGCTTGGGATTGGGTAGCAGTTCTAAGGCACTGTCATAGGAAAAATACGTTTATACTGAATTGCATACCATGATACTCTTACTTCTTTGTTTTATTTTATTTTACTCACAAGAGATTTTGAATCTACTGAGTCAAAAATGAAATCTAGTGATTTCTCACACTATGAAAAGCTTTCAGTTTTGCAGTACTTGAGCTAATGAAGTATTGGCCAGTTAGCTCTTTCAATGATTTGTACTTGAGAATCCAGATATAGATTATATTTGAGTGAAGAAATTAATTATACAGAATGTCCAAAAATTACAACCAGTAATTTAATCAGTCTGAAATTATGATGGGCTTGGAAAAGGTGCTGTATAGCCTGTGAAGCACTTCTAGCCATTGCAAAACATTGCACCACCTTCCTGTGATCTCATGATTGTATCCTGGGTGCTTGGCAGCCTGTTCACACTTTCAGCTGTTTGCCAAGCACCCGGGCGATCATGTAACTAGCATTTACAATCTTCTCTGCTGCCATTTGCTAAGAGGACTCCCTTTCGTTTGCCTGGGCTGGCTGAAAGAACTGCATTATGCTGAAATCCTTTGGCAGGCAGCTCTTTTGATCCATCTGCCTTGTGACCCAGGAAATCACCCAGGAGATCTCTTAATGATTGCAACTGAAAGTGTTGGGATTGTGATTGTTGAGCAAAACAGTCACATGAGTTTCCATGGATACCCACTTTGCTGAACTACTAAGATTTCAGTCCCACTTACAGTCATGATAATCGCTGCAATTTAGTAAGGATTTTGTTTAATTTCATTTTTCACTGAACTGCTTCTTCAGTCTGTAGTTCTTTTCAACATCAGTTACTTAGAATTGAGTATTTATTATTCAAATTCAAATTGAAACTATAACTTTTTAAATTTGGAATTATTTTTGTAGGTCTTAGATTTTTTTTTCATGAAAATTTAATACTTGTACAATCTCCTGAAAAGGTGAGACTTTGCAAATATAAACTACTGAGTGAAAATATTTTCTTCCATTTTTTTTCATGGAAAACCACTCAAAAGCCAACCGTATTAATCTGCATTTTAAATTACCCAAATGCATTATAGAAAGTTATTGCATCTATGCTCCACCTAGAGCCTGTTCCTATATCTTGAAGGAAGCCTATTAAAAATACCCAAAGCTTTGCTATATGTGTGCAGACTTGTGAAACTTATATGAACAGACAAAAATTAGACAACAATGCTGGTAGGTCATTGTAATCTTGATGCAAAGAGTTAAAAGAGGGCTATCGTTCATTTTTGAAAAAGATGTGATTACAGGGTAGAACAAATTCTTCAATACCACTTGCTATTGGATCAATATTGTGCTATTAGAGCAATAACAATAAATATTCATTCTGCTTATCCCTTGAAGAGAAATAGTTTAATATTAGCATTAATGATGTATAAAGGGCAAGAACAAGCTTGATTATTACATTTCTATAAAGGAAAAATGAAAAATATGGTTAAAGGATCTAATCATAGTATTTATCAGTAAAGATTTCGTTCAAAAACAGTAAAATCAAATAATGTCAGAAAATCACTTTTTCAGCTGTCATCAGTATTCCTGATAGTGAAGACATTGCCAGTATCCATTCAAAAAATGAGCTGGAAGAAAGAGAAGCAATAGATGAAGGTGAATTGGAAAAAACAATCCAAGAGGAACATCTAACAGTCCTGCAAGAAAAAACATTGCCTAATATTGACTCTGAAAATCAAAAAGTGGATGTAAGTTAACTCCTTTTTATAGAACTACTACATGATTAGAAAACTGGCATCCCACTTAATGCCAGTTTTATCAGTATGGGTCCCAAAATTTCTTTCTAAAGATTTTTATATATAAACAATTGAGATCCAATTGTATAATCTATGTCTCTTAAAGTAGCAATAAAAAAGGAATGCAATAACATCCAGTATAACCATGGATGACAAGCCAGTAGGTCTTGTAGTTAAGGCATTAGACTAGAAACCAGGAGATTATTGTGAGTTTTAGTCCTGCCTTAGCCATGAAAGTCAGCTGAGTGACTTTGGACCAGTCACTCTGTCGGTCCACGACATCAGACTCCGGCGACAAGCCAATCAGTTCCTGTTGCAGTAAAATGTAGATAAAAAATTAGATCCCGCACCTCTACGGAATAATTCTAGGAAAGAAAAAAGGAAGTAACCATGGTGTATATGCATACAATGATTAAAAAACACTTTCCTGATCATTATAAATAGGAAGCAATAACTTCCAATAAATTTGGGAAGCCAGAGTCTGCAATTTCCTTTTGAACATTTTTGCTAGGGTTACTTTGCAAACCAATGCATGGGTTGCTGAATTAGCCAGTGAAATATAACTTCAGAAAATCTGAAATTTTGAGGAACAGTTATTCATGGCTATTATATTTCTTGAAAAATACTGTGTAATGGAATTCAACTTATGTGTTTTCTATTTTAGCTGATAGGAGACGGAAAACATGAGATACAAGTTTCAGAAGCTACAGTAGAAGAAATCCCATACAATGAACTGTGTTCCTCAAGCAATCTCAAATTTCAGTATCACTGTGATAGTGTAGAACAACAAGTTTCATGTGAATTGCTTGAAAAAGATGCTGATGAATCTTCATTTACTGAAAGAGATGGAGAACTTCTACTGTGTCACAATAATTTTTCTTTAATATTAGAAGGTGATGACGAAGCTGAGGTGGAAGATTCTACAAGTTTGCATACTTCCCTGAAACCAGCTAGCCCAGAAACAGGGGACGGAAGCAACAACCAAGAACTAACTACAAATTCTGTGTCCACAGTAACTAGTAATGAGATACCACAGAATACTGCTGAAGTACTACCTTATGTACCTGAACCAATTCAAATGGCTATTGCTGAAAATCTGTTAGATGTAATCAAAGACACAAGAAGTAAAGAATTTTCAGCTGAGATAATAGAACAATCTTTTCATGAAAGCATAAGCAAGAAAGTATTAAATTTATCCCAGAGTCCTATTCAGAATGTTCATGACACAAATAATGATGTAGATTTAAATAGAATTGAAAATTTGATGCCTGGTATAAGTTCAACAGATCAGGTAAACCAAAGTCTAAATATCTCACATAATGAACAATCACTGACAAAGAAAAATAAACCAACTATATTGGCAACTCCCACTCTAAGGAGAAGTGCTAGGCGAGCAAAGAAGACAACGGACATTTCTGAAAATCTACCATATAATTCTGAAGAACCTCAAAAACAGGAGATTCTCCAAATTCCTGGTTTTCCCATCGGAGATGTGAAGGAAACGAAGAGTGAATTAGAAATTTCAGAAAATGTTCATCCTGTTTCACCAACATTTCTGGCAACTGTTACCACAAGGAGTGGCATTAGAAAACCAAACAAAAGTGTGTCAAAACATTATGGGCATTCACGTAGTGATCTACCTTCTGCTCGCCAGAGGACTCCTAGAATTACAAGAAGTGTAGTAGGAAATCAAAATAGTAATCAGTTTATTATTGATCATACAATACAAATGACAGTCACTCCTAAAAGTGCAACAAAACTAAAAGCTATCGCCTTGCAACTTGCAGAAAATGTTATTTCAGATCAGGAGGTAGAACCTCAAGGAAAGCAGCTATCCATATCACCAAAAAGAGGAAGGAGAAGAAAGCATGGCGTATTGAAAGCAGTAACTCGGGCAGAAACCACATCTGAGAAGCTACCATCACCTAGTCCAGTTCAAGAGAGTAGAAGTAGAAAGGCCAGTTTGCTAGAAACATCTTTTAAACATGACATGCAACCAAATGAATCACAGCTATCGGAACAGGAGACAATACAAAGAATAGGTACATCAGAATCAGTTTCTGATCAAGAACGTGGTCTTACTGAATCATCACATATTGACCCACCACGTCGTAAAAGAGGTAGACCAAGAAAAAATACTTTGAATGTTTCGGCAGAATCACAACTGGACTTGTCTCTGTTGTCTTCTCCAGATGCTACATCCTCAGTCCATAAGCACAATACTAGGAGCGGGGCTGTACATCTGTCTACAACCTCGGGAGGTTTACCTTCTCTAGAAACATCTATAATGGAAACCCCAAAGAGAAGATCCTCAAGAGTAACATCTCGAAGTGTAGAGAAAACAGATATAGAAAAGTCTAACCTAAAAGAATGTGTTATCCAGCCAAGTGAGGCAGTAGGTTCAGAAAAGAAGTCTGAAAACAGGCGGGCTAGGGTAACTAGTATTAGAAAGAAGACTAGGTTGCCTTCTGTCTCAGAGACTAGTAGAGAGGAAGAACATTTGCTGTTAGCAACCGATAATCAAGTGGAATCAGAGACTACAGATGTGGCCAGGCTGAGGCTTGGCAAAATAGAAGAAACTTTGACACATCGTGCTAGTAGCGTTAAGAAGACAAGATTAACCCCAAAGAAAGTAAAACAGTCACTTTCCCTGGACATAAATGAAACCTTCTATTTTTCTCCTCCTCTTACTAAACTCACAGAAAAAACTAAAGGTATTTGAAATTTTGTATAGGATAATCAAATTGTCTGCTCTGCATGAGGGTTGATGCAAGTCTAGAAAGAGTCCTGCATGATATCAGTTACATACATATAAAAATGTTTTCTGCTGAAAATAGATCATGCTTTTTCCAAATACAGTCCTGCAAGAAAGTAATTTATGGTGTGGCTAAAAGGACTTGGGGAGAGGAAATTCACAGAAATTGTGCAGGTAGTCCTTGACTTACACAGTTCACTTAATGATTGAAAAAGTGACCTATGACCATTTTTCACAGTTATGAGTGTTGCAGCATCTTTTATGGTGACATGATTTACATTCGGATGTTTGACAACTAACTTAAATTTATAACAATTGCAGTGTCCCAGGGTCACCTTTTGCGACCTTCTGACAAGCAAAGTCAATGGGGAAATCAGAATCCCTTAACAATTGTGTTACTAATTTAATAACTGCAGTGGTTTACTTAAATGTAGCAAGAAAAGTCATAAACGGGGGCAAAATTCACTTAACAATTTTTTCACTTTGCAACATAAATTTTTGGCTCAATTGTGGTCGTACGTTGAGGGCTACCTGTATTTGCTTCTTAAGCATATGCAGTGAATAAAAATGTGATTGTGATTGTTGATACATTTATTAATGGTAGAGATCCAGAATTCGAATAGAAAAATTACACAAACCTATGAAGAACCGTCGCACCAAAGGCAGCATGCTGTCTTGATTTTTTTTCTTGTCAACATCATAACATCTTGTAACAGAAAGTAGGGTGCTGATTCAAATAAATTTGGGATGGTGAAAAAATTAAATTGATTAAAAAGAGCCACCCAGTTAACAAATTCCAGATGTGATGTTTCTGGAAGGGTGGGGGGGAGGAGTCCTAACCAAAAACCTCCACACACCCCAAATTCAGTGTTAAGAAAAAAGGAAGGATTGAATTAAAAGACTTTATGCTCTTGATTCTTTGTCTCAGGTTTTGTTTTCTTTTCCATTGACCAACCCTCTTTTTTTTTCTTTCTTTTTTTTTTTTTCTGTGAATGAAGAAAGGTAACCTCTATTTATAAACTGATGGAGAGGGATAAACTAAAGGAAGAGTGCTTCTAAGATAAACTGAGAAAACATGAAGGCTAACATTTCTCTGAAATATAAAATAATTCTAAGAGCCTACAAAGCATCAGTGGTAGTATGGGGGGGGAATTAATCACTCCTCCCTGTATTAATTTTCTACTTAGGAAATATGGTTTGGCTTAATTTGCTGCCAGACTACTCTTCATAGCAATAAAATGTCATCCTTTGGTTTTCAGTTCAAATGGGACCTATGCAAGAATGAGTTACAAAGTATTACAGTGTCCAGGGTTTAATTTTTTTCTGTTCCATTGAATAAATCCTGGGATGGCTAAATATGGACCCTTGTAGTTGGTTCACATGATAAACTGCTGGATGCAGGATTGTACTTGAAGTTGTGTGCCTCAAATGTTTATTTCCAGTCAGTTTATGGTTTTTGCTTTTAGGTGAAAAAACAGTGACACCTGTTCAATTCAAAGGTGTAGATAAAGATTTGGCTTCTAAGTTCGTGTTCTCACCCCCTGTTCTGAGGTCCAGGAAAAAACAGATGTCCAGTATTTCAAGGATTGTGGAAGATCTGGTAAGTAATTTGGTCATTTCTTCTGTATATATTCAAATGTTCTTATATTTCTTGTACAGTAGACAAACTTGATAACTAAATTCTGTTAACTTACTGCTCATTGTATCATTTTACTATAGCAGACCATTCATTGGATGTCTAGTTCCTAGCCCTCTAATATTCACTTTCAGTATGACAATTCCAAAGCACTATTTATGAGTTTTCAATTTGCTAACAGTTGGTCATCTTCAACAAATAGTTGGAAGATATCTTTCATTTTGTTTATCTTGTATCACTAGGGGTTTTGTGGGATTTACCTATTTTGGATTTAAAGTAAACTTTTAAAAGCTGGGGGATAGAAACAATGCCTTCCTTTTTTGCCTTTTTAATATTATTTGTCCTTAGGAATTACCAGTTAAAGAAGAAAAGCATGCTGTTTCAGTAGAGACTTTAGAAAAGCAAAATATTAAAAGCAGAACTACAAGGTCAAAAACAACAAAAACAAGAAAGTATGTAATAGTTTCTTTTCTAAAGTAGTTGTTTAAAAAATAATTATGTCATTAAGACCTTTTAAGCTGCTAGAGACCACATTTTTTCCATGACAATCTATTCCTAACCTGTTATTTCAGTCGAACAGTCCTCACCATTATAATCGAGTCCATCCTCCTTGCTGTTTATTGTCCTCTTTTCTCTTTCTTGCCATCTTTTTCATAATTAGAATGTTTTCAAGATAGCTGATGACTCTATATAACGTATTCAAAGAGGATAATTTGAGCTTGATCATTTGTGACAAGAATGAATGCTGGATGATTTGTTTAATAATCTTGGCTTTTTTTTGTTTGTTTGTTTTCTTGGCTTTTCACTGTATTCTCAGGAGTCTTCATTAATACCATAGATCAATATTCTTCCTATCCTGCTTCAAAAATAGTATATATGAAAAAATATATTTCAAAATTAGTGTGTATGAAAGATGGTCCATTGATACATTTAATATTTACTTATTGCAGTGTGAATTCTGAACTTGATTTGTTACTGTGTTTTCAGACACAGTTAAATTTAAAAATGCTCTCTTTTCTTACAGGCTCTTAGGGAAAGACAGTAGTTGGTCACCCCCAGCAATGGAAATCAAGTTCATTTCACCCTTTGCCACCCCTGCAGATGAAACCAAACGAAAGCAAGGAGATTCTGTGGACAAAACAGAAAAAGCTGTTCAAAAAACTGTGCGTAGGAAGGAGAAGAGACTGTCTAGCTACCCAAAGCCAGTTGTACGGAAGAAGATGCTATAACTGCTTTTAAAAATGTGTGATGTACACCAATATTTTTAAAATCATCACATTTGTGTGGAATATTAAGAAAAAAAAATCATCTAATTTGGAAGATAATTTATATAAATTATTGTAAATTTTCAGAGAACTAAAGATCTTCAATAAGTAACTCCTTATGGAGTGTGATTTCTTCAGTCAATGCAGTTTTCTATTTTATAATATACTTCGTACATTTATATAATATGTAAATAAATATTTTAGGAATGTTAAATAAAAATGTATACTTAATGATTATTGTCCACTACATTTTGGAAGAGAATAATATGGTTGCAGAATGCAAATGACCCAAAGGGGATTTTAATTACGACTTTCCACTGTTGATGCCTCTCTGATGGGAGGCCAGCATTCTTTTTTTAAAAAAAGTTTGATCTTATACATTTTTTAAAAATTAAAATTTCACACTTTTAGAATTTTTAGAAAATACGTTGACCTCATGGGAATTAATACTAGGAGTTATCCATCATAAATAAAACCTTGTTCTCTTTATTCAACATGTATTTAATTGAAGAAGTCAGAATGTAAACCATTGTACCGAAGCTGTGCAATATTTTTTTTGTATTTGTTTTAACTTGGGAAAGCTGCTCTTTGATTTAGAAAACAAAATCTCACCTCAAATGTTTTTTTTTTTTAACTTGATGCATCAGCAGAAGGTTCTTAACATTCAAGGTATTTATATTGTCACAAGTATTCAACAAGGGACAGCATTTCAGGGATTTCACCTACTTAAATTTAGTTCAAATTTGATATTTTGAGATGATGCATGTTTTATAGATTTTGTGGTTCCTAGAGAAATGTTACCACAATTTTGCTAAAATAAAATTTGTCTGGAAATACTCTTCCATAGTATTCGATCTATCATTGCAGCACAAAAAAGATGTAGAAAGGCTGAATTGAAATTATAGTTTAAGAGAAAAATAAAGGATAAATAATTCAAATAGAATTTTATGTAAGTTTACCAACATTCAGGTGTATATTTGGAGACCAATATACAGTAGCAGTCAACCTAATCTAATGGAGCTCCACTTAGAAATAATTTATTAGTTACCTTATACAGGTGACAAGTGAAGATATCAATAATGTATTAGGTATAAAGCACCAGGTAGTTGTGCTCCAGACCATCTTTTTTTTAAATTTTATCCAAGCAGTATTCTGGATATAACTGGTGCTTGGATACTGTATTTTAATTCCTTGAAGAGTTTAAGATGCCAAACTCTGACCGTGTGAAAGTAGCAGTACGTGTCAGACCTTTTAATCAGGTTAGTTGTTCGTTTTGTGCAGTCTATTGTTTTTATGTCATTGGATTATTTGTGTTGTAGAGAAGAGAGATGGACAAAAGGCAAAAAATGGGGAACTTGAGTAGAAATTTGGATCTGGTAATGGCATCAGCACTCAGAAAATAATGTGTTAAATGGGGAGACAAAGTGAAACTTGGTCATGATTATACTACCCAAATTAACTAGACTATCCCTTGCTGGTGGTATCAGGCCTAGCTTCACTTTTCAGGCATTTTTGCCTGAGTCGATAAATGCTTGATAGGTGGTTTCGTTACATTTGCAAATGTGTTCTGCCTTGGAAATGTTAGGCCCTTGAGGCGGAATACAATAAGCAGCTGTAAATCTGATTTCAATTGCCCATTTATTCCTAACAAAACTTTAAAAATAAAGTAAAATAACAGGTGTTATTTAATCAGACATTTAAAAGATGGGCTTCGACTTCCTGTTCAACTGGCAAGCCCAGAGGTTCCACAGATGCTAGCAAGGATTTCAAGTTTAGAGACAATTCCCACACATGTGAGGAGAGCATTAAAAGCATGTTTTTTCACCTGTTGTAATTTTTCTTATTCTAAAAGCAATAGAAGATAATGCACCTATAGAAATCTTCCGTTTAAGAGAATATCCCATATAACCAGGGAAACTAAGAGTTTATACTGGTTTTTACTATTGTATTTAAAGTTTTTAATAAAAATTATGTTTCAAAAAATTAATCAGCTTCTTCCAAAACGCAAATATATATGCTATAGTCTAAACTGAAAAAAGATCAAGTTAGCAATTTGAATTTTCATGGATTTAAACTGACTATAATTTCAACAGAGAGAGAAAGATGCAGGCAGCAGATGTGTGATTTCTATGAATTCCAGCACAACAAGCATACATGATCCTAAAAATCCAAGTCATGTAAAGTCCTTCACTTTTGACCTGGCATATTGGTCACACAGTGGATTCTTAAAGGACAAAGATAGCAAGCTTGTTTCATCTGGACCGAACAGCAGATATGCTGGGCAGGTAAAAAGTACTTTAATATTTTCTATTGAGAAAAAAAATATAAATATTCCATCATTGGTTGTGATGACAAAAATAGATTGCACAGACTAGCCAATAGGTAAACGTCATAAACCACATGCCCAGTCACAGCAAAGTTTTAGTGCAAAAGTAAGTGATTGCAGTTATTTTTATAACTGCATGATCATGATTTATCATGATTTAATCAAAAACCCTCTCCCTCTCTAACCATTAGAAGGAAATTTAAATTTAATCCAATCCTCAAACTGGTTTAAGTAAATTTTTCAGATTGGGAATGTGGAGGTGGGTGGGTTTTGGTTCTTCAAACACTTCCTACCATTTTATTATCAGAGCTTCCTAAGGCCGAGTTTTCCCAGCAGCTGTAGAAACTGAGAAACGGAAGTGTAGGATCCAACTTCAAATTTCTCGTTTCATAATTGAGTTCCTCCTTAGTTGACAAAGAGGTAAACCAGCCAATTCTAGGAGGAACAGAATAGGTGAATATTAGATTGCAGTTTAAATTGAATAAAAATATGAGTTTCCCAATTCAAGTCTTGTTAACATTCTTTTCTTGGACTGCCACGTTTAACATGTTCAAAGTCCTCACTGCCTAGAGCATAGCCGTGCAATTTGGACATTAATATGGAAATTTGAGGATAGTTGAGATCCTTGGTATACAGTGGCTCAGTGGCTAAGACGCTGAGCTTGTTGATCAGAAAGTCGGCAGTTCAGCGGTTCAAATCCCTAGCACCGTGTAACGGAGTGGGCTCCCATTACTTGTCCCAGCATCTGCCAACCTAGCAGCTTGAAAGCACATAAAAAATGCAAGTAGAAAAATAGGGACCACTTTGGTGGGAAGTTAACCGTTCTGTGCGCCTTCGGCATTTAGTCATGCCAGCCACATGACATCTTCAGACAGTTTTAGAGCCAGAAACGGCTAGCATGCATGTGCAGGGGGACCTTTACCTTTACCTATGGAAATTTGAGGATAATTGAGATCCTTGGTACAACAAGACCAGCTGCCATTATTCTCTCCTCTGCTTCTTATCTGGAAAAAGAATTGTGATGGGTGATGTAAACTTTGTATTTCATTATACATTTTTCATTTATCTTTTCCTTAGCCAGTGCTATAAATACTATCAGAGTTAAAAGGATGAGACAGCATCTTAATGATGGCCTAAGGCATTTTTGGAAAACTATCCAGAACCCTTTGGGACCTGAAAGCTAATATCGGGGTGGGAGGAGGTGCCCACATCTCCACTTCCAAGAAATTACCTTTGTTTGGGTATGCTAGAATTTCCTTAACTGAATGTATTTTTCTTGAATGTCTGATGTCTGATCAGACATTTTTAGGTATCACCAGATCAAGATATATGATTCATGGTGGTTACCCAACCAACATTGCTATCATTTGTGCAGTTTAATTAAATCTGACTCAAAAACTCAATGTTCTATCATTATAGAGGGACATTTTTCATGACCTTGGTGAGGGAATTCTGGACAATGCTTGGCAAGGTTATAATGCCACTCTTCTGGCTTATGGTCAGACCGGCTCAGGGAAGAGCTACTCAATGATAGGCCATGGTGCAAACAGAGGCATAATTCCAGTCATATGTGAAGAACTGTTTAAAACGATTCAAAATCAAGACACAAACAAACAATATCAGGTATGTTCAAAACCTGAACTATGTATTGCAACATAGCTAACCTATGACTTGTTTACAAAAATATTTACATATATTGAGATACTGGTTTATTTTTTTCATCATAAATGGACATGATATCCCACCACTGGAAGACCTGAAGGAATTGGTTGGGGACATATTACCGAAGGAAAAGCTATAATTGCTAATATTGATGACACAGAACAGAACAGAACAGAATAGAATAGAATAGAATAGAATTCTTTATTTGTCAAGTGAGATTGGACACACAAGGAATTTGTCTTGGTGCATAATCAGACTAAGATATAAACACGTCAGAATTAAGATTTTTGAGGGACAAACGACAAGGTTACAAGTGTGAAAATTGTATATGTAAAAATATTTCAGATCATCTCCATTAATTTGTATTGTATCAATAAGGATCCATCTCTGACTTTTTAAGAAAAAGTGTCTTCCATTTGAAGAGGAAATTATGGGTAATGCTGTACAAGTACTTTTTTTTGAGATTGTGTGTGTGTGTGTGTGTGTGTGTGAATGTTTTAAATCTTAAGTTTAAACAGCTACTTTCCAAGCAAGAGGGAACTTGGATAAAATACAACTACAGAATAGAAGCTAGGTGTATACAATAACGCAGAATTCTGTAGAATATATACAATTGCATTTTTTTAACTCTTAGTTAAATACTTAATAACAGAACTAATAATTTATCCTGTGGTATCTTTTCCATTTCCCTTTTATAGATTACATTTAGTATGCTGGAAATTTACAATGAACAGGTAATTGTACTCAGATGACATGTAGCCTTTTTTCTTTTTCTTTTTGTGATATATTTTAATAGCTTCCTATGGGAAGTAGCATTGCTGGACGCTAAGAATCTGAGTTTTCCTCAGAGGATCTTTATAACAATTCAGAAACAGAATTGATGCTTATACCAAAGTTACTGACCTCACAACTCACCTCAATCCTCAATGGCTAACCTGTCAGTGCAAAAAAATATTCTGAAAATCTATGCAAATGTGAACCTCCTAATAATACCTCCTCTTCTACCCAGCTAGACTGTCTTAGCATTGGTCTTAGCCTATGCAGGTTAATTCCCTTCAGATTGTACAAAAATAAAAGGAAGGTACTATTAACAACATAGAGCTGAGTAAGTCTTGTGCCAATCCTGAGACACTAGCATAGCTAAATATCTGGGCAATCTTTAACACAAGAAAGGTTTTATGAGAAATTCCCTTACAAAACCAATGAAGTCCACCCTACAGATTGTGAAAAGGAGTTTATTGGGAAAGAGGAAAACGGAAACACGAAGGAAAGAAGCTGCCATAAAATTCCAACTCTATGCAGCAAGCCTAATTAAAACAGGTCACTTACCAGGTTACTGAATATGAATATGCTCATTTCAACATTTCAACATATGTTCACTAGGAAAAATATTATTTGGAGATCCCTTTTGGATGTCTTAAGCAAACTCTTCTGCTCTGTGCATGCATTTGTAGGTTGATAGAATGTGAGGGATTCTCTAAGTGAAAGCCAATTTTATTTGGGAAATTTATACTTTCCTTTGCCCAATCAAGAACAATGTTTGATCTATAATGTACTGGTTTTAGCCAACAAATCAGAAATGGTCTAGGGCAGGGGTGTCAAACTCATGTTGTCATGGCGGCATCACATGACATATCACGACTTTTCCCCTTTGCTAAACCGGGCATGGGCATGGCCAGCGTGTGACACATCCAGCCTGCAGGCCGCAAGTTTGACAACCCTGGTCTAGGGATTAATACACCATCTTATTGATTCTTCGTGGAATTATCAAAGAGCAGTCTGATTTATAAGTGTGCACTGTGAAAGGTTCTCTGGGCAGCTACTGTACACAAATCAAATCAAATCAAATCAAAAATATTGAGTATAAGAGAAAACGGTAAACATATTACACTCTAGTCAAGACAGCCTTAAAGAATTCAAGGATCAACATGTTGCAAATGGAGGGTTAAAATACAAAACTTAACATGCCAAATAGGGGCAGTTAGAGAAGGGAGAATTGACTCTCTTCTCCAACTTACTTTCTTCAAGTGTTACTATTTTAGAGTCCCTTATATGTAATTAAAATAATTTTCTTTGATATATGAACTGAATGATCTGAACCATTGCTACCAGTTATTTATTTTGCATGTTTAAAACAACATAAATGTTCGAGAACCCTCACAAAATGACCCGTATATCTTTAGGCAGTCTTAGAACTCCCACAAGATTGGAAAACTCCAGTATATCTAAATCAATCAAAAAGGGTTGGAATTCCAGCACATCTGAAAGGTACCAGGTTGGGAATGCTGACTTGAATATAGCTGCACAGTCATGTGCACCCAACAGAAGGAAATATATGGGCCTTATAACCATTGTAGATGTTAAGACAACTTTTACATTTCTCTGTAATTCTATTTAATCAACCCCGTTCTCTTACAAATACATCTTTACATTTTAAGAATTCCCTTCTCCACTCAAATGGCAGCCCATCTTTTTCCCGTTTTAAAATAAATTTTATCTGCCCTTCCAGGTAATAGATTTGCTATCTAAAACCAAAAAGTATGGTGGACTCAAAGTTAGAGAAGACCAGCAGCAAGGCTTCTATGTGGATGGTTTGAAACTGGTGCCTTGTGACAGTTATGCTCAAATTGAGAGGCTCATGGAGCAAGGCACCAAAATAAGGACTACAGCTTCAACCAGCATGAATACCACCAGCAGCAGGTCTCATATGGTCATCACCATTCATTTTAAACAGGTACAGCCACAAGCCACAAGCCACAATTGCAGACAATAGCCAAATATGGTATGCATATGCAACAAATTAGGCTCTTACTAGGCACTTACTTGGAGTTTCTGATTCCAGATAATTACAGCTATTTTGAGAAAACATTTGCCTGTTCTAAAAGTCGGTGGAATATGTACCGTATTTTTTGGAGTATAAGATGCACCCTTTTCCCCCCTAAAAGGGGGTGAAAATTTAGGTGCGTCTTATACACCGAATGTAGCCCCACCCACCCACTGGCCTCTGCCTCGCAGTAGTTACCTCCTTGCAAGCAAACAGCAAGAAAAAAACAGCTTGTTTCAGCTTCAGCACAGCCTAATTAGCACAAGTTGATTGGATCAGCCTCCTGAGTCTCAGCTGATTTGCTCTCAGCTGTTTTGTGCAGGGCTCTGCTGCTTGCTGCAAAGAGGTAAATTGCTGGAGCAGATTTCTTTTTCCCTTGTGCTAATCAAGCTATGCTGAAAACGAAAATGAAAGTAAAGCAGTCTGTTTGTTGTATGCTGCAACAAGGCAAAATTACTCAAAGGCAGAGGGAGATTTCTTTTTCTTCTTTTCCTCACCCAAAAAGGTAGGTGCATCTTATACTCAGGTGTGTCTTACACTCCAAAAAATACGGTATATATTTTCAAAGACCGTTTTCTTAACCAATGGAAATTTGACCTGTAGTATGGGTTTTCGTATGTCTTATGTTAAATTTGAAAGTGGTGTCTGAATGGTGAGTTGAGCCACATAAATTGACTTCTAAACCCTGAATCCAAATTAATGACATACTATTACTATGTTCACATAATAGTGGCTGGGTTCCCACAACATGTTAACCATCATTATTTGTTGTATGTATGAATTTATTTTTGTTTTATGTTTAATCTTTGATAATATCAGCCTGATGTATATTTTGATAGATATACTGAGTACAGCAATGTCTCTTACATCAATATCAATAAGAGAATGAGAACTTAAAGGCATTTCTGAAATACCTGTTCAACTCTGCCCACTTCCTGTCTCAATATTATTTCCTGCAGATTTTTCTGAAAGATGAAATCACAAAACAGTCCATTATAAATCTAGTGGACTTGGCAGGGAGTGAAAGGCAAAGGTCCTCCGGATCAGAAGGCGACAGACTAAAAGAAGGAACACGTGTAAATCTGAGTTTAACCACTTTGGGAAATGTGATCAGGTACAGAACAATTTAAGGGTTGCAATTATTGGATTCTCCTGCTGCATTTTTGTTGTCCATCCAGAATCACCTTCTGGTGGGAAAAGCAACCAACAATCACTGTCAGCCTGTGGTAGCCTAGGCTCAGTTTACAGCTGGCACAGCCTTAGCCACTTTTTAAATTACCTAAATGATAAGTCACTAGCAGCATCATTCCTCTGTGCAACTATGGATCTAGTGTTCTTCTGAAAAAACTTGCTTAAACATGTGTCTTGTATTCTTTTTTAATACATGGCATAGAGGGACAGGCTGCAGCAGCCAACAGGGGTTGAGCATATCCCAGTCCCTGATCATGTCTCCCCAGTTTTGTCCACAAGGCATTGCACATCATTCAAACAGTCAGAGTTGTGTTGGGAGAAGAGGAAATATGTCACTTTAAAATTGAATAAATATGCACTTAAGTTACATCACTGGTGGGCCAGAGAAGTCTTAAAAGTGACATCAGTTTATCGCCTCTAAAAATGGTTAATATTTCCTGTGATTAACAAATGTGAGGACAAATCCCATGTCTTGAAAATTATAATACAGAAGTATAATTTTACCTCTTAATTGATAATATAATAATATTAATATACTATTATTTTTTGTTGCCTAGCCTCTATGGAGGGCCGGAGTGGAGGGAGTCCAGACATTGTCCCACCTGTAATCCTTCTACTGATGCTTCTTTTTCTATTTATTGAAAAAAAAATCTAAAGTAGGGTTGTCCAATCTTGGCAACTTGGAGACTTCAACTCCCAGAATTCCATGCTGCCTGGGGAATTCTGGGAGTTGAAGTCCACAAGACTTTAAATTGCCAAGATTGGACACCCCTGCTCTAAAAGGTAAGCTAAAATCAGAGTACAACATTTTTCAATCAGATAATGCCTGTCTACTCATATGACCAGTGAATATCATTGGGTACTGCACAAAAACACTTGGTCTGGCTTTATGTCCCCTTAATCTTCAATTGCATTTTTTTTTACAAAAAAATCTGATTGCCTTTTCCCATCTTCCATCCTCCTTTTAGTGCTCTGGCTGAAGCTGCCATGGGAAAGAAAGTGTTGCATGTCCCATACAGAGATTCAGTTCTTACCAAACTTTTGCAATCTGCATTGGGAGGAAACAGTAGAACTATAATGGTAATATGTTATTCCACATACCCTGTCCTGTGGAGGTGGAAAATTGTCTGTATGGATGGAGCGGGGGACATCTACATTCTTCCTATCTCAAACCATGTTTGTTTCCTGCTGATTCCATAAAGGCATCCACATGGTTTTCTTTAGCGACAATGCAGAAATGCCTAGCTTTGCTGCCTTTGTTATACTTCCCAGCCATGCTATTTCCTACTGGTACTAGCCAGGATTGGCTATCATGAGTTTTTCAAACTCATCTGTTTATATACATTATCTGCTTACTAAAGTAGCTCATTAAAACATAATATCAGGCACAAAGGTGGGGAGGAGAAATTGCTTCCTTCTATCAACTAGGGTTGTAAAGTCCTACTGAAATAATCCTGAACTTTTCCCTCTCAGTAAAGTATTATTTATTTGAATACTACCTTTATTATTATTTTTATAAATTACTCAGGGCAGTGAATATGTCTCCTACACCTTCGTCCTACTTTCCTCCACAACATACATGATATATTATAACAAGCTCCTTGTATGATTCCATGTGTTTATAATTGAGTAGATGAGATATCCACAGCCCAAAGATCAAACAAGGCAGAACCAAGTCAAAACTTATATTAATATTTAGGGATTACTGATTAAAAGTAATTGCCTGCAAAGTAAGGCACACTTGTAAAATTAATTCCCCCACCGGTAAATGAAAATCCAAAGCATTATCTAATACCCAAGTTTACCAATGCAAGAAAAAAGGAAGCTGCTTGTGCTCAGAAAGCATCATGGTAGAAGATAGTGGTTATCACAAAAGAACAAATATACAAAATGGTCTCACACAAGAAGGAATATACAGCTGCAAGGCATTCTACTTGGACTTCTTCCTCTATCATTCTTTTATGTTTTTCTCAGAAGTACTGGTAGCAATATAAGTATATGCACCTGGAAACAAAACCAAAGTAAAACTTTCACAAAACAAAATGCCAGAACTCCTGGAGGAGTCATCAAGAAACTCCAGTCAATCCTACCTTATTTAACTTTTCAGCAGCTTCTTGGGGCTTTCTTTGGTGACTGATTGCCAATCATCAAAATGCATAAACAAATGCCCACTTACTCTGTAATAACTCCCATTGAATTCACACCTCTGATGCTCGCCTAAATCGGCACTGTCTATTGCTATGCTGAGGTGGCTCTATTTAAACCAGTTTACTCTTTCTAAGCTGTGGTGTGGACACAATTCTTGAAATATAGAACTGGTAAACAGGCTAGGAGAGAACTTTGCATTGGGCTACAAATACAGTGAAGTACTGTTCCAATGAAATGCATGGCTGCTTACTTTAGAGAAGTCCCATTAGTTCAGTAATTCTTACTCCCAGATAGTTATGAAAAAATCAGTTAGCATGCTGGCCTGTTTCTTCTCCTTCCTCTCCAGGTGTTGAGAATGAATCTCTCTAGCCAGGGAGATTTTCCACCACCTGCAGCTCCTAATTGTGTGTATGTGTGTGTGTGTATACTCATTTAGGTGGAAGAGGTGTACTCTGGTTAGAAGATGTACTCTGGTGTACTCTGTGGCTAGAAGAGGCTGTCTATTAACTTACAATGCAGGGCTCTTTTTGAAGCTCCTCCCCGCCACCTTAGTTTTAGCAACTTTGCATTAACATTGTGCAAAGCAAATGCACATTTGTTTGCTTTCAAATCATATGAGCTACTTAAATTAATTTCTATCCCATATCACAGGTGTGCAGTAATTTCAAAGGAAAGGGAATTTTCTTTTAGGTGAATTGGTGTGCTTCCCATCAGCACCTAAGTAAAACATACACTGTTTTGTTCTTCGTAAGAACTTTCTGGTTTAATGTTTCTAATGCTAAAATAGGGTGCTCTTTGAGATGCTGGGCTCAGGTTCAAGTTAGCACTCAGTCATGGAATTCACTGGATGATTTGGGCCCATCAGTCGTTTTCTTTACAGGATTGTTGTCATAAAGTTAAGGGGGAGATCCTTACGTCAGCCATCATAAGCTCTCAAAGAGTATATGGGCTTTAAAGGCCAAAAAAAAATCAATAGTTTAAAAGGAGCCCTCAAGAAGGTTGGAAAAAGCAAAGAATAAAAGTGTGTTAGCATTGTCCAAGACTCAGCCTTTGGTGACAATATGAAAAAAAAAACCATTTTATTTAGCATCCATAGCAATTGGAGGACACTCAATTCAGTGGTGGAATTCAATTTTTTTTACTACCAGTTCTGTGGGTGTGGCTTGGTGGGCATGGCAGGGGAAGGATACTGCAAAATCTCCAGTCCCTCCCCATTCTGGCGTCAGCCAGAGGTGGTATTTGCCAGTTCTCCAAACTACTCACAATTTCCGCTATTGGTTCTCCAGAACTTGTCAGTACCTGCTGAATTGCACCAAACTCAAGTCACCGCTTTGATCCCATCTATCCTCCTAATCCTTGACATTCCCTCCTATGTCCTTCAAACTTGCCAAGCATTTTGTTCCTATTCAGTCATCCACTCAAATACAGATAGTCTGTAATACAGGTAGTCCTTGACTTATGACCTCAATTGAGTCCGAAATTTCTGTTGCTGAGACAGTTGGTAAGTGAGTTTTGCCATATTTTATGACCTTTATGACCTTTCTGAATTTTGATCACATGACCATGGGGATGCTGCAAAGCTTGTAAGTGCGAAAAATAGCCATGTCACTTTTTCAGGGCATTATAACTTTGAATAGTCACTAAACAAATAGTTATGAGTCGAGGACTATCTGTATGCAAGTTTCTGATCAAGGGAGCAATCATAATCTATTTCATCTAACACTAATTGTTTAATTCTTCATAGATTTTTATCTACTCTTGTGGCTGGGGAATTCTGAGTGTTAAAGTCCACTAGTCTTAAAGTTGCCACAGTTGAACATGCCTGAACTAGAGTATGGATAGAGTTGTGGTAGGATATGAATGATATGAGATAGATAGAGAGATAGACAGACAGACAGACAGACAGAGACAGAGACAGAGAGACTGAGACAGATGATGGATGATAAATGATATGTAGATTAAATTAGATTTGGAGCTCGAAAAATCTGAATACACACTAGGAAGCTGCAAAGGATTAAACAAAATAAAAAAACCATCACCTGGGTTTCTGCAGTTCCAAGGTTGAATTAGGGGTTAGGATTAGACCATAAAAAGTGCTAAAATCACAAAATATTAAGGGCTTAGAACAGCAGTTTCCAACCTTTGCAGCTTGGCAGTCTGGCTATGGGGTGATAGGGGAACTGGGCAGCATAGTCCTTGCACAAGTGGTGGGCATATGTGCACAGCTCGACTTGCACGAGCGGTGGGTGTGAGTTCCCCCAGGCCAAAGCTCATGCAAGTTGAGCTGCACGTGTGCACGCTCCAACCGTCCACTCACATGGCCCAATTCCAAATAGGCCATGGTCAGGTGGGGGTTGGGGACCCCTGGCTTAGAAAGTTTGCTTGCCTTTTTTATTTACATAAAAATGTTGCATTATCAAAGATTTTGACTTCTGTTTCCACAGTGGACCAATATTTCAATCTGTGTCTTTTCCATAAATACTGATTGGATAGCATTTCTCCAGGGGTAGCCATGACACTGCCAGTTAGCAATTTCTATTCTGTGAGTAACATTCATAGCAATAAGAAATAAAATATGTTCCATGAAAATATATTCACATTTAATTTGTTTACATATTTCTAGATTGCAGCTATTAGTCCAGCAGACATATGCTATGATGAGACATTGTCAACTTTGCGGTACGCTGAAAGGTAGATTGTTTCACATCCTGTAAAATGAATGGGTAGAATAGAATCCAGTTTAAGACAAGGAATTAACTATTGATAAACTGTTATTTGACAGCTGGTTTGGTGTAGTGGTTAAGGTATCAGATTAGAAACTGGAAGACCATGAGTTTTAGTCCTGCTTTAGGCACAAAGTCACACTCTCCAAGCCTTAGAAAGGAGACAATGGCAAACCATTTCTGAAAAACCTTGCCAAGAAAACTGCAGGGACTTGTCAGGGTAGTTTCTGAGAATTGGACATGATTGAATAGAAGAAAAAAACTCTATTATTTATGCCACATGCCATTATGCAGAATATCTGGTATATTGTTATCACTCATAAGATTTACTTCTGAGTTAGGAATTATCCATTTTTAATTTACTGTATTTTTCACATGATAAGACGCAGTTTCCCACCCAAAAAAGTGGGTGGAAATGTTTGTGTATTCTATAAAGCAAATATTTCTGTGCTGGCGGGGGTTGATGCAGTGTTGCCGCCGCCTGTCACCTCTGCCGCCATTTGCCTCTACCGGGGAACGCTGGAGCCTTCACTGCTGAGCAGCTGATTGGTGGTCGGATCAGCCTCCCAGAATACCACCAATAGCTGTTCTAGATAGTAGGGACCGCCACCACTGCCATTCGCTGATTCCACTAATTGCCGCCAATTGCCACCGCCCTTCGTTGGCAATCACTGCCACCGAATGGCAGCAGCGGCAATCGGCACCTGCGAATGGCATCGATTCCCACCACCTAGAACAGCTGATTGACGGTATTCCGGGAGGCTGAGCCAACGGCTAATCAGCTGCTTAGCAGCAAAGACTCCAGCATTCCCCAGCGGCAGCAGCAGCTCAGCTCAGTTGACTGGTGGTGGGTGCAATGGAGCGGAGCCCTGACGAGACACGTGCTGGAGTGGTGATAACATGCTGAAACTGACCAGGCTGTTTGCTGTTTCCTGCAAGAATGCTAGCCAGATGTATACTGGATATATGCTGGGAGCAGAGGCAGATTTTTTTTCTTGTCTTCCTTCTCTAAATCTAATATGCATCTTATAGTCCGGAGTGTCTTATAGTCCAAAAAATATGATACTTTATTACACCAGGCCAGGCTAAATCTAATAACAAAAAATATATGATTGCCAAATTAAAGATGTAAAAAGGAAAAAAAAAGATAAGATGATAGACAAAACAGACTGATACATTTTCTCAGGAATCTGAAGATTTGGACATACCTGTTCATCGTAACTGTGAAAAATACCCCCCAATATTTTAATTTTGAAAACTTTGTAGATTTTTCTGATGTCTTCCCCCTTCATGCATGCAACTTCAACCTTCCCCAACCTTTCAAAACTTTTGGAAAATCTTTTGGACTAGAATTGGTGGCGATGCCTGGTCTGCAAAAATCTAGTAATTTTGGTTCCTCTTTGTTGGCATGTAGCAGTTATCCAAATTTTTGTAGATCAGATCTGAAAACCCAGTATCAATATTTACTTGGATTCTTTACTTCTTCAGCTCAGTATAGTAATTTGTATTTTTTTTTCTGTTTCATTTCATCTAAAAGGACGAAAAAAATAAAAAACCAAGCTGTGATAAATTCAGGAACAACAGCAAAACTGATAAATGATCTCAAGATGGAAAATTGTAATTTGTTGTCCAGATTGTCCAGCCTTGGGAATTCCGGAAAAACAGTAGTAGATGAAACAAGTATGTATTTTGTAGCAAAAATACCATAATTACTGGATTCTAGACTCTTTCCTGTGTTTTCTGTTGTCTGGAAGGTTTCACACAATGGAGATGGCCTAGATTCAATACTGCCTGCTGCAGACATAAAAGTATTTTTGCTTGACCATGAATAACCTTTCTTTCCATGATTCTTTTTTTAACTTGAGCTCTGCCCTCTCTGTCCTACACACGTTATTAATCACTAAGAGTCCTCTGAAGCAGCTTATTAGAGAGACAATTAGCATGGGAAAGATAAAGCCAGGGGTCCTCAAACTAAGGCCCGCGGGCCAGGTACGCCCTACCCAGGCCATTAATCTGGCCTGCGGGGGACCCAGAGGCTACCCTGCCCACCTCACCCCACCTACCCACCAGCCACCACCCACCCACCTTCAGCCAAGCACAGGGCTTCTCTTAGCAGGCAGAGTGCTTGTGGGGACGGGGGAGGGAAAAACGGGCCGTGCAGGGCTCCCGGGAAGCCTTCGTGCACTTCGTTTATGGCCGGCAGAGTGTTCGTGGGGACGGGGGAGGGAAAAATGGGGCCAGGAGTCCTCCGAGGACTCTCCCGCCAATAAAGGGACACGCTATTTGCCAAGGAAAGAAGATTTACCAGGGACTTCAGTCCACCATTGCTCTGCTGGGAAGTGGGGGAGGGTCGAAAGCCGAATGGTCCCAATGGAAGAAGCTGCGCTTGCCATGTAATTATGCATTGCTTCCAAGAGTTGCGCTTAATGCCAGGTACCTGCACGCTTTCCATACATCCTGGGTGAAACAAAGCAAAAAGGGGCGGGAGGCCTGAAAGCATGTAGAGTCCCCTGGCAGCCGGACTTGCACGGAAGTGGCGCATCCCCCGGTCTTGGATGCAGGGGCCGAGGTGGAGGGGATGGTGAGCGGGCAGCCCTCAGTGGAGAGCGCCACCATGGCACTAAGCACAATTCTTGGAACAGATGCATAATTACACGGCAGGTACAACCTCTCCGTTGGGACACTTCAGCTTTTTCCCCCTCGGCAGAGCGAGGGTGGCAAATCTTTGAGCGCTTTCCTCGGCCAGTAGCTTCCTTGCCCTACAAGTCAGCCACCTTTTGCTCCCGGGCACAATGGTGTCAGCTGCTCCGAACAAGCCTCCTTCTCTCTTTCCTTCCTTCCCTACCCTTCCTTCTGACAGCCGCGCAGTGGGAGGGCTGAGTGAGCGATGCGACACTGGGAGCCGAGCGTGGTTCAGTTTCCAAGGAGAGGCATCTCCCGGCCCCACCTTTGGCCGGGTCCAATGGCAGCCACGGAGACTCCTGTATTGGGCCGCTGTGGTGTCCATCTGCCTCTGCTTCTTAGTTTAGGCTTTCTCATCCCCAGACTCGTAGTGGGGATCAACCAGCATGCTCTAAGCGGGCAAGCAGCTGGCCCGAAAGAGGCTCCTGCAAGCCGGGCACCTGTTGGTGAAGCAGGGCTGGCAAGATGCAACTGAGAGAGGGAGCAGGCGCCACAAGAGCCACCCCCACCTCCTTCTTCCCCTCCCACCGCCGGCGCATGGCTGCCTGCCCTTCCCTCACTTGGCACTTGGCAGTTATGGGGCTGTGGCCGGCGAGGTTGCCTGCCCCCCAAAGGAGAATGGCCGTCTCCACTCCTGGAGAGGGAGGCAGGAAGGGCTGGCTGGCCAGCGGATCAGCGCCGCTGAGCCCCCACCTTGGGGTTTTCTCGCCAGATCTGCCCCGAGTGATGCCTGCCTGGCCCAGACCTGCCTGCCAGACATGGGAAGCTGTTGCATGCATTCAGTACATGCGGAGGAAGCTCCGGGGCGGCCAGTGATATCCCAAAAGCGGATTGAGACTGCCACAATGCAAATGGAATGGAATGGAATGGAAATAGGAGAGAATGGAATGGGAATAGGAATGGAATGGAAAAGCAATAGGATGGAATCGGAATGGGAATGGAATGGAATGGAATTCAGCAAGGTTTCTCTTCCCCACCCCCTTTGTTCTTCTAGCACACTTTTCTTTCCTGAGAGAGAGAGAATGGAATGGAATGGAAATAGGAGAGAATAGAATGGGAATAGGAATGGAATGGAATGGAATAGCAATAGGATAAAACGGGAATAGGATGGAATGGAATGGAATAGAATTCAGCAAGGTTTCTCTTCCCCACCCCCTTTGCTCTTCTAGCACACTTTTCTTTCTTGTGTGAGAGAGAGAGACTTGTTGATTGTAACCTCCTTGGGGCTGAGAAGAATTGCTGCAAAACTGAATTTTCTGAAGTGGACCACTAGACTCATAAACAAAAAATGATCTAGTAAAAAGAAACGTCAAACAAAAGCAAATAAAACACCCCCAGCAGGAAAACAAATTAAAGTTTAATTTGTGTGTATTATTTAATGGACTGCCAAATTTGCAAAATGGACTGATAAAATTGTCCACGCCCACCCAGTCACATGACCACCTAGCCCCACCCACCCACCCACCCATCCAGTCCGACCCTCCAACAGTCTGAGGGACCGTGAAGTGGCCCCCTGTTCAAAAAGTTTGAGGAGCCCTGGTCTAAACCTTAGTGGCATACAAGTACTAGACCCCTGAATTGCTCAGATGTCGGTGATGACCAGGAATATCTTTCCTGAGTGGGGATTAGGCCAAAAGCATCCATTTCCAGAAGAAGTAAATTTGATTGGTTGAACACATACAGCACATTCCAAATGTACACATTTTATATTTATACATTCTATAATAATCCAAATACTGATCAGATCCACATCTTCTGGAGATGAACTCCCAGCCTCTTCCTCAGCAAAGACATTCCTGGTCATCACTGACTTCTGAGCAAAGATAAGTGGCACATGAATTAACAACCGGTTTGCCCCAGCACCAAAACTGTGAGCATGCACACGGCCTTCTGAGCATGCACTTTGCTCATGTGCACGCTTGCAAGCATGCACACGGCTTAAAAACCACAGCTAAATATCACGGCATAGCACCGGGGCCCACCTACAGGTCACAACTACCAGTTCTCCAGAATCCGTCCGAACCAGCTGAATCCCAACCCTGCCTCTGAGCAATTCAGGGATAAGCTCTTGCATATGATCAGGGCTTCGATTATGTTTCCTATCCTAAACCCTTCTTTAATAAACTACTTCAGAGGACTCCATGTGAGTTAATAGCATGTGTATAGGACACACAAAAAATGATCTGTGTAGCTCTTTTTTGAAGAGCATTCAGAACTCTAATACCATAGAAATAGCTGTAGTGGCTTCAGTTGGTTTCCTAAGTATAATCCATGTCTAATGATATCTTTCAAAGCTCTAAATGGTTTAGCACTAGGATACACAATTTATTTCAGGCCAAGTGCCTTACTTCACTAACAAATTGGGGGTGAGTAGGTTAATACCATAGCTCAATTAGACTAGATTTTGTTTACATGTGCATTTAATGAAAATAGAATGAATATGATATACTATAATATTGTATATTATATATTCATGTGTTTGATAGCTCTGCTTTAAAAATTAAACTTGGAAACAATCTTTAGAGTTCTGTAGGATTGACACCCCCTACTTTGGAGATCATATATACCATGTTTTCCCCAAAATAAGACCCTGTTTTATATTTTTTTGAACCTCAAAAGCCTTATTATCAGGGGATGTCTTATTTTGGGGCAAAACAGGATAGGCCTGGAAACTTGAGTGATACCCTTTCAGAGTAGGAAAATTTAGGAAAAGCATCTTTCTCTTGCAGTCTTAAATTAATTTTTGGAGGCACCTTTATATGTCCCAACAATTTTTTCAGGGACACATGGATATAATTCCTGCCTGGAAAGATTGTTTCAGTATTTGAATATGTTAATTGCTGAATATATAAGAATCAGAAATTTCTGTGCATTTCAGATCTGAAGTGTTACAATAGCTTCAGCGACACCTAATGGAATTGGTAAAATGAGAGAGGATGTTAATTAAATTATTTTGTTTTCTTTTTCTATCCTAATTTGGTTTCCTTGTCTTTTGCAGAAGAGCTTCGTTCCCTGCTGGCGGAAAATGAACTACGGATTCAAGCTATTCAAGCAACTTGGGAATATCGTCTGGAAGAAGCCCGGAAAGAATGGGAACAGCAATATGCAGCAATCACTCAGGTCATGGCTTGTGATGCTGAAAGCTTGTCACATTTGTCTGGAGCCTAAGCTCCCTCCAGGAGCTTCTCACTATGGTTACCACTATTAGAACAAAATACAACTGGTCACTTTAGTAGTTGGATCAACAAGGCGACGTTTATGTTTATAAAGCAATTGTCAATTTTTTTCTTCAAAAGGCAACTGAACTGTTTTTTCATTGAAGAAGAAGAAGAAAACATTTCACTTCTCATCCAAGAAGCTTCATCAGTTCTGATGGCAGGTGGGGGTAGGTGGAAGAAAAGGTTCTGATAGGATGGAGGAGAGGAATGGAAGGATTGTAATTCTTTGCAATCATCTGGTCGTTGGCACTCTCTGGAAGGTGTTAAGGCCACTTGAGGGGGTTTATCTGTGCCCTCAAGATCTGTAGAATCAGAGTACAATTGGTTCTGGAGTCTACTTGGAAGGGCTGCAAAGGCTGTGTTGTAGACTGGAGATAGGTGATGTCTTATTCTTCCCACTCTGTTGGTTCAGTAATTCCAAATAAGAAGAAATGAGGAGATTTCTTTCTTATTTCAATGAAGGAGAGCACTCTTGGGGAAGGGAAGGTAGAAGTGTTTTCTGAAAATGCCAGATCAGCTGCAACAGCTTTTTCTAGTGGGCTGAACAAAGACTGCTTCCAATAAGATTCAATTACTTTCCTCCAGAAATTTCCTCCGTAGCGAGCAGGCTAAATTATTTTATGTTTAGCAACTCAGACTCTTCATGCCAAAAATAAATGCCTAACCTCAAGTTTTCAGGATGCAGGTGACCTCTGGAAGCTTTGAATTTGCCTCTCCCAAAATCTTTCTCAGCACTACTCCTGAATGGTATTTTTAAATTTGATGAAAGAGAAATGCTGTTTGTATTTAATTAATTTAATTTTAAATGGCAGGAAGTGATAAAAATCTAAGTTATGGTTTGCTGTGGGCCTCCCTTGTGTTTTGTAAAACAGGTCCCAGGATTTGGACTTCCAGACCAAATATATTACTCACTCAGTCCAGAAGTCCATCTCTGGAATGAGCTGTAGAACTGTACTACTGTGTTGGGGAAAAAAAAGGGCATGAGCAGAAAGTACAAGTGAAAACACTGTCCTGAGAACAGAAGAAATAATGGTGCCAAAAATTAAATCCTCATAGATACCTTTAATAGCTATGAATGTGTCTCTGATAGTATCTGTGAGGGGTTTCCAGGATATAAAAGCAAACATTCATACTGTTAATACTCATATCTGGAGAACTATCCCTATAGCTACAAAGATGCTTGCTTCATAAAGTTTCAGATGTCCTTAGAAGTATAAATGTCAAATAGGTATGATTTTGTTGTCATACAAGATTTTTAAATCAGAAGAATGATTTTGAGACGAATACAGTACACAATGGCGCCATTATTTATAATAGCCCTCTTTTTCAGAATTCCTTGGGAAAAGACCAAATGTAATTTACTACTTAAAAGGAATATGTCATGTGATTTTCAGCATGTGGAGGAAGAATATCTGCGGAAATAAGATTTATTTGATTCTTCAGCAGGAGAGACAGATGATGGAAACTTTTCCATATCTTGTGAATATTAATGAAGATCCTCAGCTGTCAGGAGTTCTGAAGTATTTCATTCAAGAGGGTAATATTTTGTTTAACTGTAACATTTCCTTTTGCAAAACAGGTAGTCCCTGACAGTGGTGAAATGTAAAATTTGTTACCACCAGTTCTGTGGGCATGGCTTGATGGTGGGGTAATGTGACTGGGTGGGCTTGGCCAACTTTTTTTTTTTTTACTTTTAAAACCATTTTTTCTACAACCTCTTCAGGGCAGACTCAATGGACCACTAGATCTTTATCTTTTAGTTAGTTCTGTTAATTTTCTGTTGGCTGTTAGTTTTCTATGTTTCTATTATGGACACCCTTGGGTAACCTTCATTGATCTGATGCTTTTTTTATATGCATAAACTCTCAGAATTACAAACAGCAGAATATTGGCCATTCTGCCTTGGCAGTTTAGGAAATGCAGTTCCAGTGCATCTGGAAAGACCCCATTTGAGATAGACTGATCTAGATCAATATTCAGCGTGGCAAAAATATGCAAGACAAATGTTTTCCTTTCAGGGTCTTCTGAGATTGGCCAATCTCCATCAAACGCAATCATCCTTAGAGGTTTGGGGTATGTATCAGAACAATTCAGTGCTCACCATCAGAGAGTTCGTGAACTTGGTGAGGCTATAATTTGGTTTTTTCTATTTTTGTGCAATGATTATTCAGGCAGGTATAAAAGCGCTCTAAGAGGTTTATTAAATAATAAGAGGCTTATTAATACCTTTGTCTCCCTATCTCACAGCTGTGATATTCCAGGCATCTCTTTGAATAGCTTATTGTGTAAGAAATTTTTTTTCTTAGTGTAAGAAAGGAACACATAAATTAAGTGTTACATATTTATTTGTCTTAGTGCCCATTCCTTTCTTTTGGATCATAACAACCTGAGCCTCCAGACCCATATGGATCATCAGTGCCAGTGGTGAAATCCAAATTTTTTTACTACTGGTTCTGTGGGCGTGGCTTGGTGGGCATGGCAGGGGAAGAATACTGCAAAATCCCCATTCCCTCCCTACTCCTGGGGGAAGGATATTGCAATATCTCCATTCCCACCCCACTCTGGGGCCAGCCAGAGGTGGCATTTGCCAATTCTCCAAACTGCTCAAAATTTCCGCTACTGATTCTCCAGAACCTGTTAGAACCTGCTGGATTTCATCCATGATCAGTGCCCTTTCTTTCTCAGTGTCTTTCAACTACAATTCATGGTACAATTCTTGCCACCATTTTGAGGCAGGAATCAAACAACCATTGTAACATGAGCTTTAGATAATTAAAAGAAAATTTAAAACTTTAAAACATTTCCTCCCAGATACAGTGCTGAACATTTTGAAATATTGCTTTATCTTTTCCAGTCCTTACCCTTTCAAAAATCTTAAATTTGGCTAAATAAGAAGCTATCATAGGAGTAGGTAATCTCTTGCGGCTTGTGAGATGTGAAAGTGTTGGTAGAGACTGAAATAGAAATGTGTGATATACAAAGTAAAGACATTGTCACTGAACTTTAACATCCTCCCTTCATTTTCTCCTCATTCCCAATGATGTCTTCTTTGTTCCATATATGGTTGTGTTACTAGCTGTCCTCTTATATTTCCTGGATTTATAGCAGGAAATCTTTGACTTGTGGTATGAAGTGCTAGCCTTGCTCTTTTCCAGCATTTTGGATAAGCACGCAACATTCATGTACACCGATGGCAAAGTTACTATATCTCCTTGGGATAAATGTAAGGTCATTGTGAATGGAGTACCCATTGTGGTGAAAACTAAACTTCAGCATCTGGTGAGTTTTGTGTGGATTTGTCATTTCTCCCATGTCCTGGTGTGTCTCTTACCTTAAAATGCTATTGCTCCAAAATACAAACCAGATGGCTCTTGAAACTCATTTCTGCTACAACTACTGAGCAAACTGGATTTTAACTGAGGCTTAGGATCATTTGGGAAGAACTCAGTCTCCATTAAGAGAGAGGAGATGCAAGTATTGTGGCCACCAAGCTGAATATTTTCTTGAACATTATGGCCTAATAAGTGTTAGCAACCTGGTTGAGTCGACCCGCAGGTAGGCCCGCCCGGCCTACCTACTACAGTGGAAAGCCCCGGTCGAGTGCCGACTCCAGGGCCAGCCTAGGCTGCTACCACTACGCTACCCCCCCACCTCCATCCCCAGCCTTGCGTGGCTGGCTCTGCCACTGCCGCAGGATCTCTGTCGCACGTGGCGCTCATGGCCTAGCTAGCTATCTGCCCCCCATTGCCTGTCTTGCTTTGCCGCCAGCACCACGGCTCCATTCTAGCGCTTCCCAGAGCTTGCCGCTTGCCTCTGAATACCAACTGAGAAGCCGCATGGCCGTGTTGGCTGGGAGTGCACTCTCTTCCCCCTGGCCGGGAACCGCATGGCCGCAGTAGCTGCTTCAGTCTCTCCCCCCTGTCCGGGAACCGCATGGCCATGCTAGCAGCCATGCAGTTCCCAGCCAGAGGGGAGAGAGCATTCTCCCAGGTAGCACAGCCCCGCTGAGAGGACACTTGCTCCACTGGTCAGGAGGTTGCTCACCTGCCTGGCCAGTGTCAGCAGAGAGGGAGGCAGAAAAGTTCATCCAAGTCTTCTCCTTCTCAGCCTCAAGCAAAAAGGCACATACACTTCATAGCGCTGGGATCTTCTGTGAGGAGATGGTGGGTGCCTTCTTGTTCTTTTCCCTCTTCTCCGCTGTTTTATTTTCATAATAATTCTGAAGCTAGACTGAGAAATAGCAAAATCATTTCAGGGTAAATTGGAGATTTGAATCTTTCATTTTGAATGTACTGGACACTTGTATTGTACATTGTGCAGAGCACAAAGTGCTTCATTACTTAATTTTATTAGAAGCTCCTTAAATTAGTTTTAAGTAGGCTAATATTACATTGGTATTATCTCTGTATTTTAGAAAAAAGGGCTAATGGTGTAAGGAAACAGATGGCTTAAGGCCACATGCTGAATTTGTAGTTAAGCCGTTTGAAAGAGTTCTTTTCATTTAAGAGCTCAGTGATTTTATGTGTTTTGTATTACTTCTTTGACAAGTATGCATTTTTATTTGGGGTTTTTATTTTTTCTGTTGTTCTGTTATTATTTTAAAAGCAAAAAAAGAATAAATAAATTTAAAAACAACAGTTCAGTCCCTTTTAAATAACAAGTCTCTCACCCTTTTCCTGGCTCCAAAACAAGAATATTCAGTTAACAGTTTTGGTCTTTGATAAGCTTATAAACTATAATGAAATAGAAATCCTTTCAGCATGTATAGCAGTGGTGGGTTTCAAAATTTTGTACTACCGGTTCTGTGGGTGTGGCTTGGTGGGCGTGACATGGCATGGCTTGGTGGGTGTGGCAGGGGAAGGATACTGTAAAATCTCCATTCCCACCCCGCTCCAAGGGAAGGATATTGTAAAATCTCCATTCTGTCCCCAATCCAGGGGAAGGTTACTGCAAAATCCCCATTTCCTCCCGATCAGCTGGGACTTGGGAGGCTGAGAATAGTTGGGGGCAGGGCCAGTCAGAATTTTTACTACCGGTTCTCTGAACTACTCAAAATTTCCGTAACCGGTACTCCAGAACTGGTCAGAACCTGCTGAAACCCACCTCTGATGTATAGTGTATACAATCCTTCAGGACCGGCTAATTTTGGGATCAAACAGTGCATACCTCTACATTGGCCCACCAATCCAGCGCACTTGCGAGGATCTGAGCAGATATGATTACGATTTCATTCAATCAGAGCTGGCAGCTGCCAAAGGCTTCAGTGTAGACAAACTTGGTAAGCATCTTCTTACTATAATCATTCTCCTGTTGAGATTTGCAATTTTAAACTTGTAACAAGATGCTATTCTTTCATTGTAAACTTGTTTGAAAATCTGTTCAGTGACTGAGGATTGAAGGGATTCCATGTCTTAATAACAATCAGAGAGACTAACAGACCCATCCCTCTATTCCAAGCAACACTTTGCAAAGTATGGAACTGGGACATGAACTTGAAGTTGACGGGCACCATTCAAAATCTTAAAGTAATACTGTGTTTAGGTCATTGTCTCATCAATAAAGGGATGTTTCTACCATATGATATCAATGTAAACTAGCAAAAGATGTAATCCTACATGTGTTCCAATAAGTTATTAATTTCTCCCAAAAATAAATAAATGCAGGCAACTTTATTTGTTTAGTCTTGATCCTGAACTGCTTTTCTGAAAGGTGCTACAAACAGGAAGGATGGCAAGCCAGACCCCAGTGTCCTTGCTGCATTCCATGATTATATTAAGTTGATGCCATTGGTTGCTGAAGCAAATCAGATGAGTATAGAGTTGAAGAAGGTATGGCTTGAATGGATGCTTCTCTCTTTATTATATACCAGATTTTTGGGAGTTACAGCCCGGCATTTATTGAAGGTATTTCATGATGTAAGGCAGGAGTGTCAAACTCGCAGCCACATGAACCAAATGCATCATGCGCTGGCCACACCTGCCCCCGGTTTAGCAAAGGGGGGGAAAATCGTGACACGTCTCGTGATGATGTCATGCCGCGAGTTTGACACCCCTAATGAAAGGGGAAAATGGGTTAGAGCTAGTCTATAAATGAAGTAGACATGTTAGTTAACTTAAAATTGACTGACTATAAATAAGATTTATTATTGTGGGAGCATTTCTGAGAAACGAAGTCACCACAAGATGGAAATCTTGTGCGTGGATTAGTCTCATGTCTCATGTGGAGCTGTGGCACAATCTATTCATGGCAGAGTTGCACGTGCTTAGGAAGAACATGAGTAGCTTGAGGGTACCTCCTGATTCAGTTATGTAATCTATTTTTTTATTGTCATTCGATAAATAAGAACAATAATGTTTGTTTCACAGAATAGGATATTGTGACTACTTATGCTCTCAAGTAAATAATGTTGCAGAATAATTAGAGGAGCCTAACATTGGAAACCTCTTGAAAAGGAAGGAAAAGCATTTAGAAATACATAGACAATCAAATATACAAGAGTTTGCTTTTGGTAGCTTTCCACATTTATGCCAAAGTGCTACTCAACAAAAATATTGTCTTGAGCTTTTCTTTAACAGGACCTGAAGTTAGAACTGAAAGTGAAAAATCTAGCATCCTCGGACTCCAGAGGTTATGACCTGCAAAAAGAGATCATAATTAAAGTAGTACACAAAGTTACTAACCAGGTATGAACCTATTTCTGCATTAATAGAAGATTGCATTATTGCAAGAGTGCATCCCATCTAAAGGCATTTATGGTGCTGTGATTGGTCTCATTTTGAGTGAGGTTGACTGATGCTGAAGCTCCAAATTAGCTGTTCAAATGTAAAGACATATTTTATGATATTGGATTTTTTTGGTGTTCATGGACAAAAATATATGCTGCTTCTATCTTCTTTCTTCACCCGTTTTTTATTTATTTATTAAAGCACATGTGTCAGGAGAAATATCCATAGGATATGTTTCTTGATACATATGCATGAAAAAAACATTGCATGAAAAAATATCAATTTCTAATATATATGCATAATTATCCACTTAGCCATTAAAGGAAAAAATAGAAATTAAAATTCATTGGACAAATGTCAACTCCTATCTCTCCTAGTCCAAATAGAACTGAACTGTGATGGTCATCCTTCTTCAGAAAATAAAATGTCAAATACCTATAGGGACTGTTTACTTGGAAGGCAGATTATATACTTGTTAATCCTTGCTTATTTTTATTTAAAAAAGCAAAAAGTAACTATCATATGCTACAGTATGTGTTCAGCCTCTCTTTTCTCAATGAGGCTGGAAGTGAATTTATAACAATTTCCAGGACTTTTGATCCAAGCAGAGATTTCTGTCTATGCTGCCTCGTATTTTTTTTTTTTTTTTGAACAATAGATGTGGTTTCCAGAGTATAAAAAGTTAAGACAGAATAGGATTGGTTTTTGTAGGTATGGATTTGGTCAAAACCCAAGTTCATCAACAGAAAATTTTTAATGGAAGAGCTTTACCAGCAGTTTTTAAATGGAGAAGATGTACAAGTTGACAAAGAGAGTGATCCATTTTGGGATCCTGTGGAGGCAATTCATCTCGGATCTGCGCATATCTGGCTCCAATCTCTTGCTTATTGCATGAAGCTTGAGGAACAAATAGAACTTCTGAATTCTGAAGGAATGGAGGAAGCAATCCTATTGATCAACATTATCCCATGTGTGCAAAACGGGAGGTAAGCATTTATGTATCATAACTGCAGGATAAAAACTGACCCAGGAAAGGCCCTTCTCTGGCCCATAGAATATGAATAGTGAGAATAACTCAGAGTTTACAAGCCCTAATTTGGATAGAATGACAAATGGTTATTTGAAAAGTGAAACATTCCTTTTGATGGTTTTCCATGCAGCCATCTCAAGGCGGTGGGGGGTGGGGTGGGGTATTGGAACAGGTTCATAGCCGTCTTCACATCCTGACAGGATGAATGTAACTACTCTCTTAAGTGCTTTGCACTACTCTTATCCGTTTTTTCTCTCCTTCCACTCCACAGACCTTTGACAGATGATGATATGATTATTGACCCTTTGGAATTGCTGGGCAAAAGAATTGATTTCCAGATCCACATTTTTCAGTGCCTTGGAGTTAAATGGATTAAAGAAGTTGCCCAAAGGGGAATTCAAATTGGGTATTCATTTTTTTTATATTTGTCATTTACATTTAAATGTCGCACATTTTTATGGTCTTGTTGATGAAGGTATGTGCCTGTTTAATGCTCAATTTCATTTTTTTTAAAAAAGGAAATAAGGTTGCTTTGATTCTTTTTAGCTTTGTTTCTGGGCTTCTTTCTGAGGGAAAGGGATGCGAAAATAGTAATAAAATAACTCATTTTTCATTGAACTATTGCTTCTTTTGCATATTTAGATATAAAGTTTATGATCTCCCACATGTATTATACACAAAACCTGCTTGGAAAAATGCAAATCCTAAAATAGAAGAATTGGTTCAATTTTCATCCATGAAGGTTTCCCAAGATTTTTTGAATTATCTACAGAGAAATGCTTTAATTGTTGACTTGTGGGGACTTCAAGGTATTCTTTTAATTTCAGCATTATTAAATTACATTTGCCTCTTGATAAGTTTTATGCCTATATACACAAACACATTGTATAAGCCAGTCTTTTATTGATTTTTTTAAAACAACATTAAAAAAATCCTTTACTCTTAGTCTTCCTAGCCTACCTGGCAACCTCAGCTTTCAGAAAGGCTTCAAAACATAACACCAAGGAATATCATACATGCTGGATTTCCTGCTCAATATCAACCCTTTCCTTAAGTTTTCTATTTATTACCTCAGACCCTGCTGTCTGATACGCTACCTAGCATAGTAGTATAACTCCCTCAACACTGTCTTATGCCTCAAGATATTTATGCACGTAGTAGACTGTATAGGCAGTCTTCAACTTACAGCAGTTCATTTAGTCACCAGTGAAAGTTACAAGGGCACTGAAAGAAGTGATTTATGGCTGCTTGTCACACGACCATTGCAGCATTCCCATGGTCACATCACCAAAATTCAGATGCTTGGAAGGTGGTTCATATTTATGACAGTTGCAGTGTCCTGGGGTCATGTGATCACCTTTTGCGACCTTCTGACAAGCAACCAGATTCACTTAACAATCCTGTTACTAACTTAACAAATGCAAGGATTCACTTAACAACCGTGGGAAGAAAAGTCATAAAATGGGACAAGCCCACTTAACAAATGTTTCACTTAGCAACATAAATTTTGGGCTCAACTGTGGTCGTAACTCGAGGACTACCTGTATTGTTATTGTCCTTGTCATCTCTTCATTTTTCTCATCTTCTCATCTTTCCTACTACGTTCTCCTATTGCTATGATTTTTCAATTGTTTGTATCTTATGATTTATTATTGTATCTTATGATTTATGATCTACAACTTATCACTTTGTTGTTCGTATGTATACTGAAAACATATGTTTGTTCCAGAAATTTCATGAAATTTATTTTAAATTCCGTTCATTTTGCTGATTTCTTAAGCATTGTTCACCCAGTTCCAAAACTATTTTTCAATTTTCATTCCACTCTGAGTTTTCTTTGCTTCTTTTTTTTTCTTAGTGACTCTTACTTCTGTGGACTACATTATTTGCAACCTTTTTTCTCTCGTACACATTCTGTGATAGCTTCCTCTCATCCTCAGTTTTTTTTCTGCAGTCATTCTCCTATTTGCAGTTCTTTTCTCATTCGCAGCTTCTTTCTACTTATCATTCCAGCAAACTTCCTTTTTCATATTTCTGATTAGCATAACTTCACAAACTTGACTGTCATTCTGAAACATAATTATATCTCTTTATTTTCTTGCAGCAATTTTATACTATCTAATCCAGATGGGTTGTTTTTCCCAGGACTTTCCCCATATTCTCTCCTTATGTTCATATTCCACTAATTCTGTTAGAAATCACTTACAACAATAATGATTTACGACCAGATTTCCAGGCCCAATTGTCAAGGACTGCCTGTGTTAGAGTTACAGGTTTCAAAAGCTGTTACTGATAAATTTAATATTCAATAATTAACTAAATTGGACAGCATGTGACTCATGAATCAGAATGAAATGTTAACAAAGATTTCTATCTAATTCTATCTAAAGCAGGAGACTCTATACCATTTCAGACAAGTGACTGTCTGGTCTCTTCTTAAAAACTTCCAGTGATGAAGCACCTACATCCTCTGAAGGCAAGCTTTTCCACTGGTTAATTGTCCTCACTGTTGGGAAGTTTCTTAATCTTCCTTGTCTCCCTCCTCTGTAAGATACTGTGGTATTCTCATCTATTACATCATTCTCAGTTTTGGAAACACACAGCACGTCCATTGTTCTCATTCATTCAAGCTGTTCAGAATTATCTCATCTTATATTCTAAACTGCGTTCTTCCCAATGCCATGATTGTCACCAGGTGGGCTCATACAGTAGATCCTGGTTTCCATCACTTATCATAACTTTGGCCCGCCAAGGCTTTCACTTAATATTGTTTAGTAAGACAATCTATATATTTTAGCTCTGTGTGTCCCCTATGCAGAATTCTCTGCTAACACTAGGAAGAGTATTGATCAGGGTACCCTTTGGCTGCTGTGACACAAATAATACCAAGTCCAATTTTACTCAAAAACTATTCTTTGCTAGGCAAGAGATTTCTGATCAAGAGTTCACCATGCAATCCAACCTTATTCCCCTTAACTAGGAGGTACTTGCAGTATACTGATATAGAAGTTATTTATATTGGTGCACTAAACTTCCATCTTGCCTCACCTTTAGCCAGGCTTATTGTATCCATAGTTCAGGAATATCAAGAGTCTATCAAAGATTCCCCACCCTACCTTGGCTTGCTGATATGAGTCCGTAAGGAGAAGGGCGGTATATAAATCTAATAATCTAATAAATATAAAATTCCAGTCTTTGCAAATCTGCAAAAAAAGTAATAAAAATGTACGTATGTATGTTTATATGTACAGATATATGTATTATGCCTGTATATGTGAGTTTATTGGCCGAATAGACATAAGAAATATCAAACTAAGCAGAAACAATACTTAATTAAAAGGAAGAAAATATTAATATAATATTTTATTCCCATGGCTGTGGCTTCTAAGCATTGCAGAGCACTTTGCATTATAAGGAGCTGGAATAATACAGTAAATGCTATTACCAGTTCAAGTTCAATTTTCAGTGTAGAAAGCTGTACTGTTGACTTTTGGACCAAATGCACAATTCTTTTTACTGTTGGTTGGTTCATCTTGCTTGGTCATTATTAGACTACCACAGCTATTTTGACTGTTCTGTCAGAAATATTTTGTTTATCTGTTCAATTTTAATGCCGTCCATCTCCCTGATCCAGTGACTCTGGATGGCATCACTTGAATGTAATTCGTCCAGCATTCTTAGCCTTCCTAGGTGACACTGGGTCCTCTATCATGCTTCCTTGTTTCCCTAGGATACTGAGCATGAGCAATATCATAATGGTGGTTGTTGGCTAGGAGTGGGATGCCTGCAGGCACCTGAAGTAGCAGAATATGCCATCAGGTGAGAGGGGAAGAAGGACCACTCGAGGTATCTGAGGCTAATGTATTTAGAAGCATGTTGTAAAGAATCTTTAAAATAGAAGTCTGAAGCCTAAGGGCATATCAGTCCAATACTTCAAGACTACTCAGGATTACTGATAGAAAAATAAACAATATTGACATAAATTGATCCTGCTGTCAGCTAGAAAATAATGCAAGCTTCTTAATTAACAGTATTTTCTTGGTCCTGCAGAAGGATGTGCAGAACTGTGTCCAACTGAGGAAGGCATGGCTGTCATTAGTGAAGGCTCATATATTATCGATAATCCAAAAGCAGGGATTTTAACACGAGGTGATCTGGTGAGTGTGTGACCAGCAATTAAAAGTAGTTTATTTTTCATTTCCATACAGCTCAAATAATGAATGCTTTTATGTACTTGGCCTGCTTTTGAATAGAGAAGGAGTATGAAAGAGAGGCAGGAGGGAGTCCAGGGAAAAAGGGAAAAGGATCTGAGAGGGTCGTGGGGAAAAGGCCAGAATTGGAAAAGGTCAAGTGAATAGAGAAAGAAATAAAAAGTTATACTGGAGTGGGACAATGGTACTGGCAAGATAACATGTTATATGTGTGATAAGGCTGGAAATGTTGCCTGGAATTGGATCATCCAGACAGAAAGATTCTACTTTCTTGACCCACTGTTCAGAATCTTCAAAGGTTGGAGGAGTTAGTTGTGGCAAGATTTAATGGGAGATTTACTGAAGAGTGTAGTTTGATGCCATCATTTGGGATATCCTCAGGACCAGTGGTGGGTTGTCCCCGGTTCACACCAGTTCTATAGAACCAGTAGTAAAACCAGCGGGAGGGTCCACCCACCGACCACGACATCATCAAAACGCTTCTGCGCATGAACAGAAGAGTGCGCATGCGAGAGAAGCAAGTGCTCAAGTGCAGCCCCATTGAGAACCAGTAGTAAAAGTAAGTAGAACCCATCCCTGCTCAGGATAGACATTCAATCTTGTACAAATGTTTATGGGGGAAAAGCACTATTGTAGGAATAGAATCACAGCTTCCTTGTAACATAATAGAAACAGATTTCCCAACGTGCCATAAGTTGGCAATTGATCTGTCCCAGAGCTTTGGAAGAACAACCAATATCAAACTGTTGCCCTGATTACTATAGATCAGGGTTGTCAAACTATATTTCATTGAGGGCCACATCAGGATTGTGTTTGATCTTGGGGGGGCGGGGTGCATGTGACCAGCTGAATGTCTCTCCTGGCAGGGGCGCCTGTAGTGGCCCGAGTGCTCTGCCATTGAAAACAGGCTCTTGAGTTCCGTTTTCGGCTGCCACGACCGCCTGTAACCCTCTGCCAGTGAAAACAGAGCTCAGGAGGCCGCGTGTGGAAACTCAGGAGCCCGTTTTCGCTGGCAGAAGCATCACAGGCTGCTCCTTCGCTGTTTCCAGGGCGGCCCTGCGGACCAGATCTAAGTACCCTGCAGGCCAGATCTGACCTCCAGGCCTTAAGTTTGACACCCCTACTATAGATGATAAAGGGATCAGGACTAAAAGGAAGGAAAAAAATCCCATTGATATGCTAAAAGAAAGGGTTGAATTAAGTAAATACATCATGAGTTCTGCCCTAAATCCCAAAGAAACTAGCAGAAAGGAAAAAGTAGGGAACCAGAAAAAGGCTACCTCTTCTGTTAGGAAAACAGAAATATGAGAATGATTGATAAAGGAGAAACGGGTTAAGACGACTTCCCAGCTCTAGCTTGAGGCCTGAACTTTCCAGATCGTTTCTGGAAATTTTCATGTACTTACTCTTGCTATTAATTAATTAAATTGCTTATCTTTGCACAGGATAACTCTGGGTGGCTTACAGTTAAGCTCCTAATTTGGCATACTTTAAACAGATTTGTCTTTATACACACGGTTCTCAACTTTGGAATTGTTTTTCAGAAGTGAGAGCTATCCAACCTAGGACTGTACGATGGGATTTTAGTCTTTAATCCATGCAGTATTCCTAACTGGATCAGCTTCCCCTCTGAACTGCAGTTTTGAGAGCAAGTCCCATTATTATAATAAGGAAAAATTATTTATTTAGTGACACCGTATCTCATTAGACCAGCCTTTTAAGGTATTACCATACAGCATCAGTAGGCTGGAAATTCTGAAGAGCCTTCTGGAGAAGGTTAATCTATGTGGTTGCTATGAATTGGCATTGACTTAATGGCAATTAAGTCTTTGTCTCTGTGATATGTATATCTGCAATCATCAGTGTAATTGTTTCTTGCTGATGGGAGAGCTGTTTTGTTTTGTTGAAGAAGCAATTTCCAAATGAATGAAGGCTTCTCCATCAACATACTCATCAGGAATCAAACTTCAAAGGGAGATCATATACTTTATGATTTATAAATTATCAGTACATTTTATTTTTCCTCAATGCCCCCTTCCTCCTAGTTCAGCATATTGCTTAAAGTATTTATTCTGTGACTTCAGTTCAAACATTCTGCACTGAGCTCTGGACTTTGCTTTTAAATTGCCAATAGCCATTTTAATTCAATGAAAAAGCTTGCCTTATTAATAGCAATTTTCATCTGAATAATTGCATATACACATCCTAAATCATATATTTTATTTAGGATACAGAAAGCCATATTGCTGAACTTTACCACAAGGTATTAAAACTAGAAGAAGAGACTGAATTACTTAGAGATATTAATAGAGCTCTGACAGAGGAAAACGTACATCTGAAGGCTAAACTGAAAGAATATGAGGCAGAAACCCATTTCAGTAAGTATAAAAAAATAAAAATGTAATTCTTTACTTTTCTGTATGTTTATTTTGAAATTGATAAGCCAGCTGTTACCACAGACTGATAGTGCTCCAGTTGTTGATGAAGTACAATGTTATACGTTCATTAAACCCATCTGGAATTGCTCAGAATGGTAACTTTTAAAATAATTATTTATTAACGGGAGACCCGGATGGAATGCTCCAACTGGTGAAATATTCATTTTTGACTTTGTAGTGGGATGGTATTCTGAAGATCATTTATTTATTTACAACATCTGTTTTCCAACTGTCATTCAAGAGCAAAAGCAGTGTAAATAAATACTCTTCCTTGTATTTTCCCCCACCACAATCCTATGATGAAGGTTGGATTTACTGGCCTCAAGTCACCCAATGAGATTGGCTGAGAATGGATTTGAATCTAGATTTTATCAATGCCAGTCAAACAACTTAAGTACCACATCACAATTTTCTAAGCTATGATGCATGATTGTAAATATTACAACAAAATTAGGATACAGACAAGAGCTTTAAAGGTAGTCCTTGACTTATGACCACAATCAAGCCCAAAATGAATCTGGCTTTCCCATTGACTTTGCTTGTCAGAAGATTGCAGGTGATCACTTGACTCTGGGACATTGCAACCGTGATGAATGTGAGTCAATTGACAAGTGTCTGAATTTTGATCACGTGGCCATGGGAATGTTGCAATAGTTGTGTGAAAAACTGTCACAAGTCACTTTTTTCAGTGGCGCTGTAATTTTGAACAGCCACTAAATGAACAGTTTTAAGTGGAGGACTACCTGTATTTTATTAACAAATGTATCCCAAATTTCCTGATACTAGGAATGATTGCAAATAGACCTCCAAACAAGCAACACTCTAACGTTTTATGATGGGTCCCCTTCTGTACAATGCATTCCTATTCTGAAGCCATTGATACTGATTTTTAAATCTTCTTTTTATAGGCAAGATCTTAAAATCTCCTTCAAAACTGCAAGTTAATAAGATAATTTCAGCAGCATCAAGAGATAGTCGCACAGTGTGCAGTTCTCGGGTCAGCTGTGATGCTGAATTTGCTAAAGCTCTCAAATCCTTCTACCAGAAAATGAATGTGATCAGAGGACAGTTCTTAAAACTACAGCACTACAGAGCCCCGGTACACATTACAATTCTCTTGGGAAAACATGGATTACGTCCTCCTTATTTCTAAACTCTTTGTGTTGTTTTCTGGGTATCATTTCCACATCTGAGTAGTTTATTTTTCTTCAGGTTTTCACCCCTAGTACTTTCTCCACAGCCTTTTATAGTCCCAGATCACCACCAAACTGGGCCAATTTTAGATTAGGGTTAAAATGGATATCTTGACTTGCTGCCAGGGAGGCTTCAACATTGAACTCTAAATTTAGTCTTATCCCCTCTTGCTGTAAATATATCCAGATGCTATTAAATTTAGGAAACTAGAAATACTGTTCTAAATCAAAATTGTTGGGGAATAATGTGATAAATACCAATTAACATATACAGTAATTATTTAAAGTACCTTGTTGAAATAGCTTTGTTCTATAGGCTGCTCATTTACTGTTTTCGTATCAAAGTTCCTATTTCCTTGATAGGCATAATGAACCGCACTATTATTTAAATATTTTTTTACTATACAACATTGCAGGAAAGAATGCTATTTATTTTATTTTTAGGATGAAGATAACATTCAGCTACTTCGACTTTTTACTGAGAAACAATCACACTTGTTGAAGGATTTTGGAGAACAACTTGAGTCAAGTATAAGTAAACTGAAATATGATGTTGCCTTAATAGTTAAGAAGAAACGAGAGGCTAGGTTACAGCAAGGCATTAAGTGAATGTGGTTTACCAAGTAAAATATTAGTGAGTTGGAAATTAAGTCAGTACTTACATATATCATTATATGTCAACTGCTTTCTAATTTCTTCACAATTTCAACATTAGCTTTTTGAAAATTTTCTTCCTTTAGACCTTGTTTACAACATAGAAAGTAGTATACCGGAATGTAATATTCATCGCAATAGGGATAGTACTGTGTGTCATCTTCAACTCTTCCCAATAACAGAGTAACGAGAAAATTTGTTGTTGCTAATTATGAACTTTCCTTTTCAAACAATGAGACTTATGGCGTTCTTGATGCTCTCTGAGCTTGGTTGTCTACCTACAGATATTTCATTACCCAACTAGATGACATCATCAGTACACATTGAGGGTGGGGTTTGTTCAGTTTATATTCCGTAGCTTGCCCTGCCAGTATTGGTGGGGATGTGGTTTTCTCCTCAAAAAGTTCCTAAACTGAGTAAGGTTTTGCTCGTTTCAGCTTTCTCTTTTATTGGAATGAGACTTCCAATAAAGTCTTCGTTCTCTTTATCAGTACCACAAGTCATAATAAAAGTTTAGATTTTTATATATCTATGTAGTTTGTGTTGATGATGATCTCATTGCCTTCTAAATTGTGAATAAACATAAGCAGCTCCAGAACATCTCATTTCTGTTTGGGATGTAAAAAAAAAGGCCTTCGGCATTAAACATAATTTTTAATTTGAGCTAATGAAGAAATTAGAGATGGTATTCCATTTTCCATCATACTATCTAAAATAGCAGAATGAAATATACCATATTCTTAACCTATTGAATCATGCTAATTCTTATACTGTAGCTGAATTATGCTTTAAACATTTACGAAACTGAAAACAGATTTTCAAACCTTTTATTGCATTGAAATATAACAAAGAAAATAACAGCAACTAAGTATGAGATTAAGTTCTTAAAAACGCCAGATACTCAGGTATGTTTCAGCTGGAATGGATACTTAAGATATGAAGTTTAATTTAACAGGTTAAATGCTTTCATAATGCTATAGCAAACGATCAAATATAGAAAAATACCAAATGACTGGACTCAGTAAGACCTAAACTAAGGACAATTACTTTATTCCATTAGGCAACAAGATGTCAATGGAATTTATTCCCACCTCCAATATTTGGTCAGTTGACACAGTTTCCACAATTTAATCTGCAATGACTTTCAAAAATCAATAGGAAAAAAGTATACATCATTACTGATTAAAAATGAAATGATCAGAGTTAGATTTAATGTCTCATAGAAATTGGGTTTGTTTCTAAAAAGCAAGAGGGCTCTATGAGTCATCCCATTAGATTAACCACTGCTAATTAATTAATGGCGGTTACCTATTTCCAATATTAGTAAGTCCATCTTCCTAACTCGCATGTGAACCATTCAAGCAACAGTATCTTTACACTATACATATTATGTTTATCAACTTTATTATTATTTCATTTTGAATATGCATGCTTGCACGTGCACACACAAAGGATTGCTGGTCAGATTTCAGACTTCAGGCTTGCTTATGACAGAGAATTCAATTCCATGCTTGTTCAGTCTCTCAATAAGTTTTGTATTATAGAACACAGCCCCAGGAGAATAGACACCACCTCTGTAAAACAAGTCACATTTGTGGTTAGCAACACATAGATATAAGCAAACCTAATTTTTTTTACAACAAACCACATTAATGCAAATATTAATGTGATTTGGGGGTTAAAGATGGGGTTTTCTTCTGACATGATCCAAAAATCATTTAGCTTAATGCAAACAGTTTGTAATTGAAAAAAAGGGAAAAAACATATCAGTGATTTTATAAATTGGATGCATGAAATAACTATGGAGTAACTAATGCAATAGACAATGCAACCCTAAACATGATTTCATAACTCTAAATTTACTGAATTCAATAAAACCTATCCAGGTACATACCACTGCAGCTCAAATCATAAACATGATAAGCAAGTTTGAAGAAATTAGTAAACACTCTTTTCCATCTAACTGTTAGTAACTATTCATAGAGTAATATAATATTCTCTTATTCACAAACCAAGTTTAGATGGCATACAAAACATAGTTTAAAGAGTTTTTATTCAGATTATTTTATCACTTGGAACTAGAACTGTACTTAGCAAGATCCTGTAAAAACCTAGTTTTCCAAATATCATACAGCTAAACATTAGGATAAGATTAATTGAACTCCTTATAAAGTGTCCTTAATTTACAACCATTCACTTAGTGACTGAAGTTACCATACACTGAAAAAAGTGAGTTATGACCAGTTCTCACACTTGTGACCATTGCAGGGTCCCCTTAAATCATATGATCAAAATTCAGGTGCTTGGCAAATGCCACGTATTTACAATGGTTAAAATATCCCAGGACCTGGGATTTACAACCTACCTAGGGAGTTTCTGACAAGCTAAATCAATGGGGAAACCAGATTTGCTTAACGAATACATGATTCATTTAACTGCAGTGATTTGCTTAACAATCATGGCAAAAAAGCCATAAAATGGGGTGTGACTCACTTAACAATTGCCTTGCATAGCAACAACAAAAAATTGGACTCAATGTGGCCGTAGGTCGAAGACTGCCTGTAGTGTTTCCAATGTTTATTTCTCACTCCCAGCTTTCTATAAATAGCTCAAAATATGTGGATAATGAGGGTTTATAAAATGGGAGTTATTATAGCATCGAACTGTATGTTCAGCCAGTAGCATTTTGCCATTTAGTTTCTTATCCTTAAATACAAGTAGTCCTCTACTTACTGTTCAAAGGTCCAACAGCACTGAAAAAAGTGACTTATGATCGTTTTTCACAGTTATGATCTTTGCAGCATCCCCATGATCATGTGATCAAAATTCAGATGCTTGGCAACTGGTTCATACTTATGACTGTTGCTGTGTCCCAAGGTCAGGTGTGATCACCTTTTGCAATCTTTTGACAAGCAAAATCAATGGGGAAGCCAGATTCATTTAACAACCATGCCACTAACATATTAACTGCAATGATTCATTTAACAATTGTGGCAAATAAAGGTCGTAAAATGGAGCAAAACTCACTTAACAAATGTCTCACTTAACAACAGATAAGTTGGCTCAATTGTGGTCGTAAGTAGAGGACTATCTGTATATTTTACTCAACCTCTTTGAAAAAACTGACACCAGCAATTGTGGAATTTCTCTAGTGCTTATTTTCATCTAGTAACTATAGGATGCAAAATAAGATAAGATGTTTCACGATTAGAGGATAAAGACTCACTTTTTGGGAAGAGAATTCTTATCCTTAAGAAGTGCCACAGCAGCCTGTACCATTGCTATAGGTGTAGCAACATAACCAGCCTCTGTAAAGAGAAAGAGATATCATTACACTCATCACTTCAGAATATTTTGAGATGAAGAAGATGGAAAATGAAACTATTGTGATCAAGTAGAAATACAGTAGATACAGTAGTTGATTTATCTGAATGCCAGTAAGGACAGGAAGAATTTACAAGAACTTGAACAGAGAAGGGAAGTCAAGAGAAGCAATAGCAATAGCACTTAGACTTATATACCGCTTCATGGTGCTTTACAGCCCTTTCTAAGTGGTTAACAAAATCAGCATATTACCCTCAACAATTTGGGTCCTCATTTTATCCACCTTGGAAGGATGGAAGGCTGAGTCAACCTTGAGTTGATGAGACTCAAACTGCCAAACTGCTGGCAGTTGGCAGTCAGCAGAAATAGCCTGCAATACTGCATTGGTTAGAATATCTAACCACTGCGCCACCACACTCACAATTAACCGCTGGACTCAATAACAAAAGGAAAAAGCAATAGCATGTTTGTGTATACTGTGTATGAAAATAGAAATACTGGAGTCCTGGTGACAATCATTCCCTAAATAAACTTTCAGGAGGAATTTTGTTGATATACCTCTAAATACAATCAATATCCTAAATTACCTGTTAAATAACATATAATTGTTTATAACCAAATAATCCTTTAAGTAAATGGAAGACAGAATTTTTTTAAAATGTATACATATTAGGGGAAAAACAATATAAGAACTGTACATTCATCATTTTGGGGTAGTGGCATCAAGATTTTAATGAATATTTTATCTCCAGGCTAAACTTAGGGAGAAATTTTTGCCACTATTGAAACAATAAACCTAGGTTCACCGTAAGCATATAAAAACCAGTTCTCTGATTTCTGAATTCCATCATTCCTTGCCTCTTATTACATCATGATCATACTACTGATTAATTAGTAGTCACTGAAAGAACATCTGGCAGTAAGGAAAAATCAAATTGCAATTGGTTCTTATCAAACTTGATAGAACAGTTTTTTAAAAAAACTTATTTACTTTCTACCTTTTTTTACAAACAAAGCAATTACACAAAATAAGGATGCGAATGGCTTTGCTCACAAATTTTTGAACAAGTTTTGGTGAACTGTCTGAATTGAACTACATCTCACTTGCTTGTTATTTCTCTGAAATCATATAAAAAGATTGTTTTACCTGCAGTTATTTTGGAATAGCGAAGAGGAACACAAAAGATTATTTTCATTATCTACTGTTGGAAAAAATGCAATGACCTTTTTATGTGATGTGATGCACAGCTTTTTTATTCTTATTTACTTGTAACATGTTTTATTTGATAGAACTCCCTCACACACACCAACTACAGAATCCTGCTACATTCATCCACAATGAAAGTATTAGGCTACTGTATCATAAACTCCACCCCCTTTGGGTCAAATCTACAATCACAATGCATATAAAAAAGGGCACGCTGTACACTGCAATGCCATGACACCGTTTTTGTCAGTCTGACCTATCTTGCAGACATCGCTATGCACACAATCATGTGGAACTGCATGTATATTTGTATATTTAATGCTAAATGAATTGTGTTTTATATTAAATAAAGTATTGTTGTACTTAATTAATAATACAATTAATTTTGCTCCAATATTACTGTTCTACCTGGTCCCTTCACTTGGGTGCAGATTTTAATATCCGGTTTGCCCTCCTGTGGATTTTGTCCTGTGCTATATCCCTCTCCAAAAAAGATCATTTCAAAAGATGATCCTTCCATCTGTCATTCAAAAGATAAGAAATAAACAGTATTATATCACCAGACAGCACCTCAGTGTACATCAAGTATACATATACTATATATAATTACCCTGCATCCTAATTTATACCCATTTTGGAAATGAAATCAAATTATTTAATCATGATTTTTATCTCCAACCTGATTTGAAAGAACAATGTTTACGTAATCTTAAGGTAAGAGAAAAATTTAGTTATGGGTTAGTATTTCTAACATAGCAAACTAGATTCAAAGATATTCATGCTATGCTAAGAGAAAATAGCACTATGATTTAATTCTTACTGATCAGCCAAATAATTTTTGCACAGACTGAAATCCTGAGATGCTATATATGCAAATAATACGACATATAAAAAAGGTTTGTTTACAAGATTACATATTGCCTTTTTTATTCAACATTCAGATGTGCTTTCTGATGCCATACAGCAAACCTGAACATATCTAATGCAAATCTGAGTAAAATGGTGAAACAAGTTAAGTTTGCCTATTGTACTTCAACTCTATTAATGTAGCCTAGCATTCCCAAATGGAATATTTGCCATTGTTCACTCAATTTGAGATATTTAGTCTGCATTTTTAGAAGTAAAATGTATAACCCATGTATAGGATTAAAACATTTTTCTAATATAGGCTTTGGAGCACAACATATGTTTGATCCAGTAGGTATAACCGTCTCATGTTAAGATATCAGAGTAAAAATAGAATAATAAAGATGAATTAAGTATAGATGATGATTCAGTTAGTGATATGCAGAAAACAATAATTACAAAATATATTAGTGTATAAGAACAAAAGTAAAAAATTACCTGTTTTTCTGTTGGCCCTTCTTTTGTAAAATGTCCTCCAGAAAAGAATTCAGGATACTGAAGAAAGCAGTTTCATAGTAAGTTTCAGAATAATTGAACAATTGACAAAATTTGTCAAATTTCAAAGCTATTTAAAAGAAATCCTACTTTTAGCAGGAGCTTTCTTCCAAAGTTGAATTTCACAAGCATTAAAAATAAAAGACCAGCAAACATTAGTTTTATGACAGAAGTGAGACCGCCCACGGTGGTGTAAGCAGCATACTGCACCTGTATAGGAGAGACAAATCATATCAAGTTTAGTACCCATTTCCATGAAACATCTAAGTTAATTCTGAGTTAAAAAAAATAAATCAAGGGGAAGAATTTATTCAGAAACAAGCCAAGCAAAATTATTAAAAAGTTAATCTAGGAAATACATTTCCTATCCTTAATCAGGACATTGTAAGAACAACTGCAGGTAGCAGGCATTAAACAAAACACTTCCAATACTGGGTCTACATTGTCACATACACAGTATTAGCAACATATCTGCTGTCAAAACAGTAAGAAGGCACAGCAATGTATTTTTCTAAAGGCACTATAAAGGAAATGTATTCTGAAATCCTTGGGATTAAAGGATGGTCAGCCTGTAGACAAAACATTAGAAGGAAATAAAGTATTCCAACGGAATAACATAACATTTTTACAAAAGAAACAATTATATTCTTCCTCCTATTTGCCATTAAGAAATAATTTGAAGTATAAGTCTGGAGTTGAGCAATTATTATTTGCTTGAACATGGTTTTACAAACAAGGACTCGTGCCTGAAAGTAATGGGCTAAAGAGGAGGTGGAAATTTTGCGTCTTCTGAAGAATAACTTAGATGGTGAATCCCTATATACAGATTTTGAAAAGTTAACAAGATACGGACAAGGGTTTATTATTAAAAAGTAAAAACATCACTGATGGATCGCTTACATGAAAGATAGATGCTTGTATACCTTTGTTAAAAAGAAACAAAACGAATGTTATAACATGTTAAATAAACTTACAGGTGTTTCCTGCAAATGTGAATGCAAATACCGCTGAGTTCGCTTTACTACAGAGGCATCGGATCCCATGAATGGAATGGAATACTGTTTGAATTCATTACTGTAAAATACTGTACCTCTAAAAAAGATGAAGAAAAGATGAAGCATAACAAATATAACTTGGATCTGCACTTCTAAAACATAAGTATATTTACAGTAGTGGTAGGCAGTGTTTTTTTCCCAAGGGTGCAACGATATTACTGGGTTTGAGATTAACATCTTCAGCTTGTTTTTCTATTTTGGGTAAGTATAATTGCAAAAAAGATTTGCAATTTTAGGGAATAGTGGAAAATCACTATCTGGGACTGTAAAATATAGGTGCCTCCATTCTAGAGAATTGTTCACCTACTTTTTAGTGATAAATTCCAATACCACATTTCATTTCAGGAAAGGCTTAAATTTAAAAACACTAAAAGACATATATTTTCTATACCTTCTTTTGAGTTTTGCTCCAAATACTGGAAGTGGTTTATGTCCAATTTGTTTTCTAATTTTCTTCAAGTTGTCTTGATCTGCCAAGCCATATACAGCTGATTTCCAAGTTCCATCATGAATACAGGCACCCTGTTAAAATGGCATTATAATTCAATATACTATATTGGAATGACATTCTACTTTTGGCACATCTACATTATTAACCCAACCATGAAATCATCTGCAGTATATAGAAATTATATACCAAAATTGACTGATATATTATATTAACGTATATCAAAAAGTTATGTCCTTACATTTGAACATTTTTACTTTTTTTGCTCAACAATTTTGTTACAGAAATAGGCATGAGAAAGGGCTACATAATCCATAATTTGGGTACATGGGCATTACATTTATTCGGTGAGCAACAAGGTCAGAAATTGAGAGAACTGGTGAAAACAGTATTAAGAGATTCCTCTGAATTAAGTGCCTAGTTTTCCTTCCTTTTTCAAAATTCTTCCTTTATGGATAGTTGGGAAAAAATTCTATTGAGGGATGTTTTCCTGGATAGAGAAGTATTATAATGCATTTCAAGATGTTAGTTATCACCTTTAAAGCGCTCCATGGCTTAGGATCTGGTTACTTACGAAGCCGTCTTTTGCCACCAATAGCCTCCCACCGACCAGTTCGTTCTCACAGGGAAGGACTACTCAGGGTACCGTCAGTCAAATTGTGACAACTCCCAGGGGGAGGGCCTTCTCTGTAAGGGCTCCAACCCTTTGGAATGAACTGTCCCCTGATATACGAAACATCCCTAATCTCCGTGCTTTCCGCTGTGCCCTCAAGACCCTGATGTTCAATCAGGCAGGGCTAAACATGTTAACTGGAAATGATTAAAATATTATCTAATTCTGGGTTTTATTTAATTTGGGCTAAACTATGTTATAATTTTAATTATCAATTTTATGATGTTTATGTATCTTTTATTTTTTCTTGACTGTACACCGCCTTGAGTCCTGCAGGAGAAAGGCGGCATAGAAATATAATAAATAAATAAATAAATTTGTTTCCATTATTAACTGTTTTATATAGATAAATGATAACAAGTTTTTCTGCCAATGGTAATATTGTAACTAATATATCATAACAAATTTTAAGGAGCTGTTTATATTGCTACAGCCATTTGGAATAGAGCAGCAAAGAAATAAACAAATAAATAAATATAAAATGTACTCAATATCATATATTATTTGTTAACAATGTAGCCATAGCAGAAAATGCATGAAAACAAACGATTAGACCAGAATAAACATTAAGAGATATATTTGCTATTTTGCTGATGTACTGTGAATGTTTCAGAATTATCAGTATTATATCTTGCTGTGAACTGCTCAGTTTTATTAGATTGAGGCAAAAGGTAAATGAAACAAATAAGTGAGAATCTGCCAACAGTTAAAATATATTAATGGTCATATTCAGCTTCATGCTACAGTTTTTATAATTTAGCAGTTGCCCATATTAATTAATAAATTAACCAACCTCTGGTCCCGAGTTTACAGTCAGAAAACTTTCAATTGCAGTTAAAGTACCTTTAAAGAAAGAAGTTAATAATTATCTGTGATAGTAAGGAACAGTTAATATTCTAAAAAACTATCAATTTATTAATATTTATTACTGTTGGATAATTGACATATAGTAAGTTTTTTACACGATTTCCAATTTACTTGAGGCACATAAGCTATTCTGTAAAGAGGAAGAAAGGAAACATGTTCATTTCACTTGTTTCCTTTAGTACAGAAACCAGGATTTCATTTTCAACACATTAAAATATACAACTTCAACTGTGAAGTGCTCCAAGATTGAATAGGTTGCAAATCAGATTTACTTCAGGTTCTTGACCATGAGTGAGGAAGGGTGTAATAGACCCTGGTTTCATCTGAGCAGCTCAGTGAAAAATTCAAGAGAATAGATGATCTGTGTGATTTTCCCACACTTGCTGTTCTAGTTAATCAAGGAATACAAGATCTGCCTTTCTGGTGTTTGTGCTATGTATTGCAAATTGTATAGAGTCCATGGTATCTTTCTAAACTTTTTAGTGGAATCAAGTCTATGAGATATGTTCTTTAGAAGAAGATGTGCACCTCTCTGTTTTGCCATATAAGGGAGCTGATGGAGACTATTCTTCAATACCTAGGCCACTGACCTGTGTTGTCCCTCATGGTACTTTCATATTGTCTGTTATGTTGTTCAACACTATGTGAACCTGAGGAACATAATCCAACTTTTGAAACCCTATTGCTTTTAACCATCAATTTTAAGGAAGAATTGGTACCCTTGAACAAAGTCTAAACTTGATAATGGAATAAATGAGGAAAAACAAATTGAAAATGAAAAAATAACAGAACTGCTATTGGAAATAGAAACCTGAATTGGGAACTGAGGTTTAGCCAATTGTGGATGGGCTTCCATTCTCCCCAAAAGCAGGTTCATAGTCTAGAAGTGTTCTTTGACTTTCAAACTTCACTGGATGTGCAAACAGCTGTAGTAAGGAGTGAATTCTCTTTATTATGCCTAGTCTGCCAGTTGATATCTTTCCTGAGCTGGATAGATTCGATGTTTATCCACATCTTGATTACACCCTATCTTGAGGAGAACAATACAATTCAACTGTGTGGAATCACAACTTAATCTCTGCCTTAAAATTATATTAAAAATGCAACTGATTCAAAATGTGGTAAATTTGTGTAAGGTAGAGGAACCAAATGATGGTTATATTTAGGAAATACCTGTTACCTACTAATTACAAATGCAGTACAATTGAAGGTGCTGGTACCTAAGTAAGTCTTAGAACTATGTATGCAACTGCCTCTCTTTTTATGAAACTGTTAAAGGCTTTTCCTATTAATATTTTGACACTGTCTCCACTGCCATGTAGCTTCCAGGACTGTAGTAAAGACTCCTTCAAAAATTACATTTGGCCCCCTCTCTTGATATTTACAAAATCTGTAAAGAAATATTTTGTTTATCAGGAGTTTAATTAGCTTTTTATATTCTACTTTCATATTTTGTTATCTATATCAAGTACTTGTCAGAATAAAAAGCAGGATACAAATGAAATAAGTAAATAAATCACTTTAAGCGCAGTGTTTAGAACGAATGAGACATAATGGTGTACGCTGTAAACAATGTAATTACTGCCAAAGAAATCAGAAATAGAGGCATTCCATTGACTTTGTTGAAAGATTAGAATTGGGGGAGGTCTCTCCCTGAATAGCTAGGTTTCAAAGGTTTCACAGCTATATTTCAACAAGAGATATGTGGGAAGTAAGACTGCCAGATATTCGGTCAAATCTTCCACCAGACATTTCCACTCTCTAAACTGTTATTATTTATTTTTATCATTATTTAAATTTCAGAACTGATGCCTTTTTTTCCTCCTCTCTTCCCCATTTTATTTTGTTATATGGTTTTGTTCACAAGCAGGGTAGGAACTCTTGTTTTTATTTGATCAATGAAAGCTTATCTAAAAGAATGTGAGCTAAAGAGGTGGACGAAGGTGGGACATGTTTAAATAATTAATGAACAGATTATTTGTAGAATACAGGCTATCATTTTATCATGAACTAATCTAATATCTTTAAACATGCAATAAAGTAGCTACCCTATTTCCCCTAGCATTTATCAAAGGAACAATCAAACATAAAAATCACCTTTTAAGCTGTTTTTAGTGAATAATACTCCTATATCTGCTGGAATAGAATCAAAACCACAGCTTCCAACAATATATACTCCTTTTTCTTCAGCTTTGCTATTATAATGTAGATACATTCCTTCCAGAAACTAAAATAGAAACACAATATTATATAAAGAAACAAGCAATGCATTTCTAACATTCAAACAAAAAACTTTTTTTCCCCCTTAACATTTTTAAACTGCTTTCTTGGCTATTGTGCCATCTTGCAGTGTTATAAATGTTTGTTTATTAAATGTTATTAACCATCAAAACAATTCAGTATTTTACAGTTAAATTTAAAATTGATTATGTTTAATATTCAGCACAGATTTATAGAATTTTACAATTTCACCTAAAAAAGCTAGTATGGTATGTTAAATTGTTGGGAACTGGACTAAGAAACCCCAGGTGCAAACCCACTCACCATCTCTCAGCTCAACCTATCTCATAAAATGGTGACAACGAAGGAAAACCCCAATTGTGTATTTTCTTTGACTCCCAGAGGAAGGGTAGTATAAAAATGTAATTATAAATAAAAATATTTTTAGTATTCTAAACACAGTTCCTGTCTACCAATGTCCATCCACACTGCTAATTTACGGAAATGAGAGATGAGTAAGGAGATTTTTGTGGGAGTAGAAAAAAACCCACAGACACCCAAAAAAAACCCTGCAGTTCCCAGCACCCATGGATGCATGACATAGTATGCAGAGCACCAATACAAAGTTTGATATGTGAAGTAAATAATTCTCCTACACTAAAGGTAAGGAATACAAGTAAAAAGAGTTGGGATTGTGACATAATCCAAATATTATTCCTCAAAGTCTGATTTATTTTCTTAATTGTACATACCTGCGGTTCTCCACTAATGTCAATACAGTTTGTCCCATTCTCAACACAAGCTTTTACCACAGGCTCTCCAAAAAAACGGTACTGTAAGAATGAAAAAAGACTAATAAATTATATTAATCTGGGGTAATTTAATAAACCTCGTTTGAAGTTTTCTTTCCATTTAAAAAATAAGAATAAAGGAATAAAGGAATCTTAAAGTTATGATGTAGTTATGTTTTAGCTAATACATTAAATTCAATGTGAATAAAAATATTTGGGTTTATTTTATAATAATTTAGGGATTAAAGTTATACATATAAACCTGAATAAAAATTATAAAAAATTAAAACAAAAAGAAAAATGTAACTTGTATAAAAATATTTAAATATAGCAAAGAAAAAAAACCTTTCCCCTTTGTCACAAGTATGATTTTTTTAATAACTCATCACCTTATTTTAAAAAGCAACAAAGAATCTTCATCCTATCTAATTTCTTATTTGTAAGCAAGTCTTAAAACCTTATAATTCAATTCTAATCAGCAAAGTTCCATTAAGGGTTATCAGAAATATCAATGTATCTATTATAAACGTAATCCAAAAACCTACTTTATAATCCTTTCTTTTCCTTCTATATCCCAAACTTTACCTATAAGAAATCACCAAAACCTCATCATGAAATTATAGTCAATCAAAATCCATTAAATGTTATCAGAAAAAAACACATAACTATATTAAAATTAATCAACAGATTTACAAAATTTCTTCTCATATCTCACATCATATCTGAAAACAGATACTTACAATCTTATCATTCAACCTTAATTAGAAAAAGTCAATTATTATTGAAGATAACAAGACATCTCTTTATCTTTGATCAAATAAATCAACTTTATATTCCTTTCCCTTATTCCCTATGATAGTCTTTGGTCCCATCAAATAAAGGCCTAGAACTTGGGTTTCTTTTTGGTCTTTCTGACTTTGAAAATTTTAACAGAGTTCTTTCTTTTCCTTTTTCCTTTGCCTCATTATAGAACCACTGAAGTTTTAACGGATCTCTTTTGTATATCAAGTTAGGAAAATTATCTAAATCACTCTTCTGATTTATTATTTATATGTCTTCTTTAACTGCTGAAATCTCATCCAGTTTTATTTCTATACTACGTAATCTGCAACCCCTTGGGTGATCATTTCAAAGATTTTTCCTTACCAGATTCCTCACTGCCTTCAACAATGGAAGAGTATCTAATGTGCTGCCTTCACTGGAAAAGTTCTTAAAAATTCAGGGTGATATTCAGAGATACATCTGCCTTGAAAATAGCTCAAATTGAACTGTATAGCATAGTAAAACACAGCAACCAACCACAAGCAATGTTTTGTGACATTTTATATCATAAAATCTGAGATGGTGTCTACACAGAGGGGAAAGTTGGGATGATAGACTACAGTGAAATGGCAGTTTCCCAGGAAGGAGGACACACATTCCAGAAGGAAGGATGTGAGAGGGAGGGAGGGAGACAAGAGGCAGCCCAGCTCAGAGCTACATAGAAGACAGAGAAAAAACAAGATAGCCACTCCCTAGAATCTCCCAGGATATATCTGTAGGCTGGTAGTAGGAAGGATTTAGCCTGGTAAGATTCTGCCTATGTATAAACAAATAAAAAACTGAACTCTTAACTGAATTATTCCATGTCATCCTTGGGCTTAGCCTGACATAAAATGCTTCATGATATTTTTTATGTCATAAAAAGTTTTATAAAATTTGCCAAATTTCAGTTCCACAGAAGTCATGGGTTCCGGATTTGGATACATTCCTTAAATTAGCCCATTGACGTCCTTCATTTCAAAATTGTTGCCTTATTATTGAATTACGGTATTCATTTTGGCAATCAAGGATGGAGTAATGTACCAACGATAAAATACTATCCAGTCCAGTATTTTTGTAGTTTATTGTAAAACAGCCTCAGAATGTTTCATTTCTCTTTTTAATTTCCTAGTTTGCAGATATGAAGATACTTTCTCTAGATTCAATACTTAAACACATTTAATACAATACTTTAATAATTTAAATTTTCTTGATAATTACATTTTCTAGCATAAAATAAGGTATATCACATCACTTTGATGTTAAAGTTTATTCACTTCCATTTGTTTCTGGTACCAGCTGCAGCACAAGTTTTTTAAAAAAAATTGCTTAACACTATAGAAGAGTGATTAACAAAAATTAATATTATGAATTTCAGTTTCAGTGTTAGGAAATAGGATTTTCTCTTTAATTTGCATTTAACTAGGAAACATTTTGCTTTAACAGATAAAAATCTTCCTAAAGAAATAACAAAAAATGTTGTAATTATAAAATATAAAAATCAAACAGATTTCTGGCAATATCTTACAACAATGGTATGTTTTAATAATTGCTTCAGGACAAGCACACTTTTTATTTATTCATTAAAAAAATAGAAGAAAGCACTTACTGGGCCTACACAGTTTAGAACAATATTCGTTTGTTTAGCCATAGAAGCAAGAGAAGATGGATCGCTGACATCACATAGTATTATGCCAATTTCTGACTTCAGTTCTGCTTTCCCTGAAAATTTAACATTGACATGTTATTCTGAAAACCTCTTTGATTATTTTTATTCAATCCACCATTTATTCAATCACCATTTATTGATGCTATTTTTTACATTTAGCTTTCCAATTGCTTTCAGTAAACAAATTATATTTCTTCTGTATAAATTGCATCACCATCTCCCAAATATGGTTTCTCTACACAAGCAAGTAAACTGTGGGAAGATAAATCACTTGTTACAAAAGCTCACTAGAAAAAAAAAGTAAATATTATATAAAAGAGATATAATGCACAAGGACAAAAAATGCAAAAATGTTTCTTTTCACTGAACAAATCTTGTTCTGGAAACAAACTTGGTGACTTCCAAAGATCTTGTAGCGTTGGGAAAAAGGCTGTAAAGCAAGCCATCCTAAAAGTGTTATTATTATAAAATTGCAATATAAAACTGAAAAATAATAACTTCTCTGGCTACACCTAGGTCAATGCAGATTGATGCATAATTTTATCTCACTTTCCTTGGCCCCAAACAGAAAGGGAGGCACAGATATACGCACTTCAGACTCTTGGTCAATGAGCTGCAATACAATGACACTCCCATTCTATGATTTTAAATGACAAGGCAATTAAGGCAGAATAGGAGAATAAACAAGTACCAGCTCTGATAGAGAAGGGATTTAATACATCTACTTGGATTCAGCATTCCATCCTTCTGAGGTCAGTAAAATGAGGACTCAGATTGTTGGGGGCAATGTGCTAACCCTCCTCTCTGTTAGCACACTGCTCCCGACAATCTGGGTCCTCATTTTACTGACCCTGGAAGGCTGAGTCCAAGTAGATGCATTAAGTCCCTTCTCTATGAGAGCTGGTATTTGTTTATTCTCCTATTCTGCCTTAACTGCCCTGTCATTTAAAATCATAGAAAGGGATTGTATTGCAAACAGCTTAGAGAGGGGATGTAAAACACTGTGAAGTGGTATATAAGTCCAAGCGCTACTGCTATTGTTCAGGGTTGGGTTTCCATTTTTTTTACTACCAGTTCTGTGGATGTGGCTTGGTGCGCGTGGCAAGGGAAGGATACTGTAAAATCTCCATTCCCATCCAGGCGAAGGTTACTGCAAAATCCCCATTTCCTCCGGATCAGCTGGGATTCGGGAGGCAGAGAATAGATGGGGGCGGGGCCAGCCAGAGGTGGTATTTACTGGTTCTCTGAACTACTCAAAATTTCTGCTACTGGTTCTCCAGAACTGGTCAGAACCTGCTGAATACCACCTCTGCTCTTGCTCCTTGGCACTGTGAGAGACAAGCAATTTGATCAGATGAAACTTTGATCCGGATCAGCAACTCGTTTAACCAAAGGTGGGTTTCAGCAGGTTCTGATCGGTTCTGGAGAACCGGTAGCGGAAATTTTGAGTAGTTCGGAGAACTGGTAATAAAAATTCCGACTGGCCCCGCCCCCATCTATTCTCTGCCTCCCAAGTCCCAGCTGATCGGGAGGAAATGGGGATTTTGCAGTAATCTTCCCCTGGAGTGAGGTGGGAATGGAGATTTTACAGTATCCTTCCCCTGCAAGCCACACCCACAGAACCGGTAGTAAAAAAATTTGAAACCCACCACTGCTTTTAACGTTCTTAAGCAAAGCCTCCAGGCTTTATACCAGTGAGAAAGGGAATCAATTAGGTGAGGCAAGGTCTGTTTGTTCTCCTTCCAGATGTGTCCCGCCCAAAGGGCACACCTGTGGTAACTGAAACGTTGGGAAGGGCAGTCCAAGGCATGTGAAGAGGGCCAGGCTAGAAAAAAACCCTCTTTTTCCTTCCCTCCCTTCCCCCCCACGCACCCAGGACCATAATATTAAGGTCAACGTTATTGATTTTCCGACTGCAGCCAAGGAAGCTGAGCGGACGCCTCGTTAAGTCCTTTTCATTTGTTTTGCTGCAGAGTTTGGGGGACGGAGCCGACAGGAAGGCCCGCACTCCGCCACGCGACCTGCCCCCCACTTTCTCTTACCCAACTTGGCGGCCGCCTTCTCGACCACCTCCTGCAGCTTCTCCCGAGACCTCCCGGCCACGGCCCAGCGCAAGGAGCCTCGCAGCTCATCCTCGGCAGCTACTCGCGCCACCTCCTGGACCACGTACTGCCCTGTGAAGCCCGAGGCTCCGAACACCACCAGCTGGAAAGGCCGCTCGGTAGCCATGGGAACGAGAAGACAAAACTCTCGGCCGACCAGAGGGGAAAAGAGGGGACGAGGCGCAGAGCGACAGCCCACCTTCCCCTCGACGGCTGCAGAATGAAACGGCGAAGGAGGCGGGGGCGGGGGCGGGCGTTGGCCCCGCCCACAGCCTCGGGCCTAGACAGGTCCTGTGACAAGGCTCGCGCCCGCTTGCCTCGCCCTGCGTAGCTTGTCGTTCTCGAAGCCGCCGAGACTGTCGACTCCTCCTCCTCCTTCTCTCCCCCTGGGCGAGCTCGGTCGCTGGCTCGCGCTCTGCTCGTCCCGATACCCCGTTGTTTCAACCTATCAAATGGAACAGAGGTCTTCAAACTTGGCCGCTTTAAGACTTGTGGACTTCAACTCCCAGAATTCTCCAGCCAGCATTGCTGGCTGGAGAATTCTGGGAGTTGAAGTCCACAAGTCTTAAAGCGGCCAATTCTGAAATAGAAAAATCGCGCGAAGTTCTTCTGTCGAGGGAAAAAGCAACCGGTCATTTGCTGCTCCTTTTAGGACAGCCCGCCGAGGCTGGTTGCTGCCAGAACTGGTCAAACCGCGCTCGCCTGTCAAATTGCCCTTCTCGCCCATGTCACACTTCGAGCCTTTCTGCATTCGTGCCTTTTGCAATCGGTAGCAAGAACTGGAGGCTAAAAACACGGTTGCAGGAACTGGGCACGGCTAGTCTAGTGAAAGCAAGGACCAGGGGGAGACATGGTAGCAGTCTTCCAATATTTGAGGGGCTGTCACAGAGAGGAGGGAGGCTGGGAATCAAACCTATTTTCCAAAGCACCTGAAGGCCAGACGAGGAATAATGGATGGAAACTGTTCAAGGAGAGGTTCAGCCTAGAAATAAGGAGAAACTTTCTGACAGTGAGAACAGTCGACCCATGGAACAACTTGCCTTCAGAAGTGGAAGCTTCATCACTGGAAGCTGTCAAGAAGAGATTGGAGTGCCATCTGCCAGAAATGGTGTAGCAGGTCTCCTGCTTGGGGGTGAGGGGGTGAGGGGGGGGGACTAGATGACCTACAAGAGCCCTTCCAACTCTTTTATTCTGTTAAACTTTGCTGTTTACTCCACTGCTGTTCCGTCTACCTTTATCACCTAAGAGGGTTTTTATATGTTTAGGGGTTTACCTTGAAGAAGGCAGAATAAAAAGAAAATGCTGCTTTTACATACAGGGAAATGGAATAGAATAGATTAAATAGAATAAATTAGTTCAAAGATTATGTCTTCTGCCTGGAGCAGTGTGGCAATACGTTTTTCATGTGGTTGGTGTTTTTATATATTGCTTTATTTCATGCTCAACTTGTGTGACAGGTTTATTTCTGGTTGTATGGCTTTCCAAATTCTCACTTAACCAAAAGCATTTGACAGTTGCCAGGATATATAGATTCTCACACTTTGTCGCTCATGACATCAAGTGCAAAATCTGTTGAGAAGTAGCAGGTAGGCTCAAAGAGGCATCTAGTGATAGTTTCAACTGATTCAGGCAAGCCCTTTCATTTTCCAACTGATTCAGGCAAGCCCTTTCCAGTCTGTGGTCAGCCATCTCCAGAAAGAGCTGGATACAATATTATACTGTAAATGCTGTACCTCCATGGCTTTGGACAGTTTAATGCAGGGGTGTCAAACTCTATTTCATTGAGTTTGACCCTGGGGGAGTTCATTGAGTTTGACCCTGGGAGGGGTTGGATGGGCATGGCTAAAATAGGTGTGGCCAGCTTGACGTCACTCATGTTGGAGGCACTTGTGGTGGCCTGAGTGCTTTGCCAGCGAAAATGGAGCTCAGGAGGGCCATGTGTGGCGCTCCTGAGCTCTGTTTTTGCTGGCAGAGGGTTGCAGGAGGTGGTTGTAGTTAAAAACGGAGCTTGGGAGGGCTGCGCGTGGCCCTCCCGAGCTCCGTTTTTCACTGGCAGACCCACCATGGGCCAGTCCTTCACTGTTTCCAGGGTGGCCCACGGGCCAGATCTAAGCACCTCGCGGGCCAGATTCGGCTGTGGGCCTTGAGTTTGATACCCCTGATTTAGTGCAAGTCATAAATAGCACAATAGGGATGGTGGTGGGAACAACTCTCCATTCAAAACTTTGTAGAATTTCTCCATCCATGTAGAAATCCAATGGTTAGCATTTGTTGCCCATAATTTTTTTAAAAGGGAAGGAAGAGAAGATAAATATTAAATAAAAATCTTATGTGTGATTCATCTTCCTGCATGACTCTGATATATTTTCAACTTCATTCAATTTGGATTACAACACAAGATTCAAAAGTCACAACTGCTTAACTATTATACACTATTTTTCCAGATATCTACAGCTATCAGGTAAGGCTGATCTTTCCAGATTTACCATGGATAATTGCTGAACAATAATCACAAAGTTGATTACAGGGTTACACCACTCATAAGGACAGAATTTTTACTGCTCTTCTTTACTAGGGAATGCTTCAGGGTGGGGTGGGCAAAGGTGTGTCTATTGCACCAGTCAAGGTCCGTTTAGGTGCATAGGTCAAATGGAGATAGCAAAGAGCAGCTTCTGTGTTTGTTATCTTATTTGTTCTTGCTCTCTGTCTTGTCTGAACAGCTCTGCCTAAATTTTGCCTGTCACTTTTTCTAATCAGCTAACATACTCGGACACAGAAAAAGCCTAAGTTTTATTTTTTGTATTAACAACTACTATGTACTAAGGGTTAACCACTTTCATCAGCCAACCCTACTATGAAGGGCAGCTTTGCAATGTCTATGCTGGCTGACATGTGTTTTGTTTCCTTACTGCAGACAGCAATAAATGGGCAGGACACTGTCTACCTGCAGCTTTTTACATTGGCTAACTGTAAAATCTTCATTGATTCACTGAGCACCTGGAAAGGGGGATTACTGAGAACATTGGTATGGTGGCATGTAACAGTAAAGAAGTCAAAGCTGGTGGGGGACAACCCCTGTATAGAAATGTGTTATGACATGTTTTCTTCTGAGCCTTGAAAGAGCAAGAGCAATGCTGACAGCAGCAGCATTGGCTTGCGAATAATAGAATTATCAGCCTCTTTCATGTAACTGCTGAAGAACTTGTTTTGCAACCATAAAAAAGCTTTGTCTTTTTGCTGACAGCAGCAATTAGTGCAAGGCTGCAAGCTAAAATATAATTTCTTTGGAAGTAATTTCATTTTTAAGGGATAGGCTCCCCAAAGAGCGAGTTATTTTAGGGTGCAAATCCTCTGTTTATTCAAAGGGTACTTACAATAATTATGAAAGCATGCTAGAGAATGATTTATTAATAAGTGCATTGAGCTACCTAAGATATAAAAAATCTTCCATTAATGGGACTATTTTATTTACTAGTGATGCTCAATCTTGTATATTTACGTACAATTAAATCCCTAGTCCAGACAGTATTTCCCCAAGAGTCCTTGAAGATGAATTTCTGCTGTTTTCAGAAAGCCTCTCACCACAACTCCTGACATACTTAGCTTTCATGGGATATAACAGAAGACAGGCTAACAGGTGGTTAAGAAACAGGAAACAAAATAGGAATAAATGTGTATTTCTCACACTGTTGATATGTGCAAAGTCTCTGTCACATATCTAACATGCTTTGAAGAGGATGACTTCCTGATGGCAAATGCAATTGATCCTTGGTTTCTTGGTGTATAATCACTCATTCAACAATCATTCAGACTTTGAATCTATCCCATTGCCATTTTGCTACTCAAGTAGGTGAGTAGCAAAATGGCAATGGGATAGATTCAAAGTCTACACTTCACCTACTCAAGTAGGTGAAAGGTGGCTTAGATATTAAAAGCGTTGAAGTGGAGTTTGCCCTCTTATTTCATTACAAGTTCTCTCTGGTGGACAATCAAGGAGTAGCCTTGGGATTACATAATCCTGATCAACAATCTGCTCAGTTTAAATGTACTGTTGAACCATCCCTTCCCATCCAGTCAAGTTCTATTCCTGTTATGGAGTTTTAAGGAAGCCCTGAATCGGGTATTCAAAGTCACTTTATTCAAGGTATTTTAAAGATAATATTCACCTATTGATTGATCTATATACTGTAGTAGTTGATGTCTTGGAATGGGAATGACAAGTCCAAGACCATCCCACAAAGTATTTGCTGTGTTTTTTAATTGGTGTGTTTCATAGCAATTAATACAAATTACAAATAACATACAGTACTTATAGCTTGTAGATTTATAATATAAAATTCCCAAACAAAAGGAATGGGGATTATTATGGAGGAAAAAGCATACTTAATTATCAAATTCTGTATATATAGTAATTTGGAAAGCAGACCTGGAGCTCAATCTTCAGCTCCTTTTTAGCATAAACCTTTTTACAAAGCTCAGGTAAAATGCCAAATAGAACTGTCTCCAGAACCTAAGGCGGGCCAAAATATTTTATAGGATCCAATTTGGGTTAGTCACAAAGAACTAAGAGGTTTAGTTTTCCAGGCTATCAAACTCATGCTGGAGCCCATCCTTGGAGAATTCCTCTCTCACCAGAATGTATGGGAGAGAACATTCTGGTGAGAGAGAAGTTCCCTGAGGATGGGATCCAGCAGGAGTCTAAAAGTTTGGAAGACTAAATCTCTGGTTCCAGTGACCAATCCAGATTGGATCCTACAACATTTATCCTGGCCTTCATTGGTGACAAGATTTTATCTTCTGCAACAGAAAATTCCATAAGCATTTGTCCTTGCAATCTAAAATGAAAATAAATCCATAAATTAAGTAAGCAAAAGTTCACTGCAGTTCTAGAAGGTCTGTTTCATTGTAAGGTAACTCTTTTGCTCTGGCCAGTCTTAGGATCAGCTCTGGGTCTGTGCAAGATGGAAGGTGGCTGGCTACTCTTTCCTCTCCCTCTTATGTGGGTGTTGAATTGGAAAGTTATTAGGCAGTTGCAATGAACCAGAAGTAACATTCCTTACTTTTTTCCAGAATTTTCTCATCCCATCTGTTAGACCCACCCACCCACCCAACTAACTAACTAACCAACCAGAAAAAATAATCCTCTGTTTAACTTTAGTGTCCACATATAATATTTGGTGTCATTCAACATGTAGAGCATTTCAACAGGGAGAAAGGAATACACATTTTCTGTTTAACATCTTTTACAATTTCAGTTATATCATATGTTGGATTTTTGCCTCTTTCCCTCTCCTTCAACTTTTTGGAAATCTCAGAATCTAAGCTTCTTTTTTTTTAAATATTTGCTTGGTTGCTGTCTTCTATGAGTTGAAGAAACAATATTAAAATTGTTTTCCTCAAAATCCAATTGTATACTACTGAAATCATGAATTTCAGCCTTTGTAGTTCTAAGGACAATATCTGAAAGCTTTTCTCAGTATAATTTAGAAAATTTTAAAAATGTTTTCAAGTGAAACTTGGTATTTTCTCTTCCTCTTTTTTTCTTGACTACTCAGCAAACATACATGAATCTCTGAAGTGTTGTACAACTAAAACCTTTCCCATTCACTTTCCTAATTGCTAACTTCCATTGTATTTATTTTATAGAGAAAAAACCAAGAACAAGCTGAACTTGAGCAGACTGCAGTTACCAGATCTGGAATCCCTGTAATATAGCTTTGGAATTTGGGCTGATGCAGTTACTTCTCTATCATCCATCCATACCTTTAGGCTGAAAGGAGCAGCTGTCTTAGCCAATAGCTACCTAGTGGCAGGAAAATGACTATGTTTGTATGTCACTCTGATAGGCTTCGCTTAAGCTGCTGTAGAAGATATTATCTTGCACCCAATTAATTGGGAAGATTCAACTTCATTTTTTACCGTTCAGCTGAAATGAAATCTCTGTCTATGTAGTTTAGTATTGCCAATGTGAGCAAAATGTAGATTGGTTCTCAAATCAGTTCTTTATGACAGGCAGGAGTACCTATCTGTATTCCTACATTACAATGTTAATTGGAAAGGATTATTTATCTATCATCTATCTATCATCTCCATTTCTTTGGGTTGTACAGTAAATGATTTTATCCAAAGCCCTGTTAGTAATTGGAAGTGGTGATATCTCTTTTCAAAGAAAATTGCACTTTTTAAAACTCTTTTATATAGGAAATAGCGGCAGTGTGGTCATAATCACAGAGATAAGAGAGCTATTAGCAATAGATTCCATGTAATATGTAATTTTTCAATTGCTAGAGTCAAGATCAGAGGCTATAGGAGAACAGCTATAAATTTATTGCCAACTCATTGAGTCTACTTTTCACATATTCTGAAATCAAGATTCAGATCAGTTATATTTTAATATTCTTCACAGTCTTGACCTGAAATTATTTCTTTCTGTATGTAATTTAAGATTTAGATTGCATCCATGTCTGATAAAGTCAAGATAAACTGGACTTAAGAGCACTGTAAGATATTAACTGGAACAGTTTTCAGTCTTAATATTGAAACTAATATTGTAATGTCAGTACTAAATTGCAATAGGCATGAGAAACGAGTGGGTTGATGTATATTAACACATCAGTGCATTAACTTTATATCTGCTGCTAAGTATCATTTTGGGATGGTATGTTCCTTTGACAGTCTTTAGACACAAAAGGTTGCAAGAAATATGGTTGGGTTAACCAACATCATTAACTTTGGACTCTTTGTACTTCAGGCAAAGGCATGCTGAAAATCTTTGCTCCAACAGGTTATTTGCCTTTTTGTTGCAAAATCTTTTGCATTACATATTTGCTGGCTTTGTGCTTACAGTATTTTGATCCCTTGTAGAGGTGGTAAGGGGTTGGGCTGGAACCTGATGATGATGATGATGATATATTATGGAGTAATAAAACTTTGGGGTAATGTTTTACAACATCAAAAAAATCATTGTTTCACCAATCCTTAGAAAGTGGGAAATGCCAGCACTAACCAGCATTTCTTTTCTCCTTTCTTTCTTTTTGCTGATTTGTGTGCACTCCTTAAAGTAGAACCAAATGGCTTGAGGAAACAGTCAATGGAGAGGTCTGCCCAAGGGCCCCTCTTGTGTGGAGTGCCTTGGGGCTCACATCTCTCTCCACTCCTGTTTAACATCTATGTGAAGCCACTGTGTGAGATAATTTTATGGCATTGGGTGAAGTATTATTAATATTCTGATGATACTCAGCTGTATATCTCTGCCCTGGCTGGCCAAATGATGTTTTGCTAGTTCTGTCTCAGCCTGAAGGCAGTGGGGTCTAGCTGGGAATAAACATGCTTCAACAACCCTAACAAGATGGAGTGCCTTTGGATATTGGAGTGTCCTGTACCTGGTGATTTCCCATCCTTAGTTCTGGGATGGGATGGCACTATTCCAGAGAGAAATACATTAGCGTGCAATTTGGGGTCCTTCTGGACTCATGGCTCCAGCCACGGTAGGTGACCATCATGACTAGGGATGGTTTTGCACAACAACTTTGTTGTGCACCAGTTGCATACCTTCCTGGGTCAGGAGGCAGTGGTCATTTATGCTTTGACCATCTTCTGAGTGTATTACTGCAGTGAGGTTTACAAGGGGCTGCTGTGGAAGTATATCCAGAAGTTTCAATTGGTCCAGTATGCGACAGTGGAGGTAATTATAGGTATGCCTCATTAGGCCCATGTCACATCTTTGCTTCACCAGCTCCGCTGACTCTCAATTTGCCACCAAGTACAATTCATATACTGGCTATTTCTTATATTGCCCTAGATCAGGGGTCAGCATTCTGCAGCTCTGGAGCTGCATTTGGCTCTTTCATCCCTCTGCTGCGGCTCCCTGTTGCTGGTGGTCAGCTCCACAATTGATAGGGCTTTTGGTTAGGACTGGTAGAGGAAAAAGGATGCAGCGCTAGGAGACTATGATGGGGGAACCAGACTTGCAGTCAGCAGAGAAAAAAGGATGCAGTGCTAGGAGGAGACTATGATGGGGGAGATGGACTTCTGGTCAGCTCCAGAATTGAATGGGGGGCTTCTGGTTAGGACTTTTGGGGCTCTTGAGTGTTTTAAGGTTGCTGACCCCTGCCTTAGATACCATAGGACTAACTTATTCCCATTGCTTGTATCCATCAAATTAGGTCTGGGTAGAGGGACAGGATCTGGGTCCTGTCAATTAGAGATTGTCCTCTAGTGAGACTTGGAAAATTTGTCTTTATATAATATGTCTGCCCTCTGGAATTAAAAACTGCTCAACCTTAGGTTGGACCTGACCCTGCTTAGCTTTCAGAAAGCCTTGAAGATCTTGCTGAAGAATGGTATCTTCAGCAGTCCCTTTGTGTTTAGTTCATTTTGATATGTATTCTTTCTATTGTATTTAGCATGTGAGATGTTTTCAGAATATTTTCTCTCTTTAGTAACTGGGCTGGTATGCTTTCTTGCTCAGCTGCAGTGCAGGAGAAACTGTTCTGAAGATACCATTCAGCTGGAAATACCAGAACTCTGCAGAGCTTGGAGGTGAGTAATTTTCCCATTACAGATAATTCTTATCTCTTCATGTTGACTCCAGAGTTACAGACATCCAAGAAAAACTTGTAAGGAGACTGCTGGCAATACAAAATGAGCAGGAATGAAATTGACAACACACTTTCAGCATATTCATTTTTTAAAACTTTACAGAATTTGTATATTGACTGAATTCATAGGCTGTGACTAGCATGTAATTTAAAGTTAATAACCCCCCAAAATATCTCACCTGAGCCTGTGTCAAACAATCATAGCCATAAAACTAGGTGGTAGCCTACAATTCGCTCTGATTTAATGCATTTTGAAATGGCACTTTATTTGTATTGTTTACAGCTAGAAATCACAAATAGGAATTTCTCACCTTAAATAGAACTAATACAGATATTCTTGAATTTAAGCCATGCTGCCATAAAACAGTGGTTTACGAACATCATATTTTCTTAATCTGAGGAACATTTTTCAGTGGCTAAATACAGGTAGTCCTTGAGTTACAACAGTTCATTTAGTGACAGTTCGAAGTTATAAAGGCACTGAAAAAAGTGACTTATGTGACCATTTTATACATTTACAATTGTTGCAGCAGCCCCATGGTCATGTGAACAAAATGCAGACGCTTGGCAACTGGCATGTATTTATGACAGTTGCAGTATCCTGGGATCATGTGATCACCTTTTGCAACCTTCTGACAAGCAAAGTCAATAGGGAAGCAAAATTCACTTAACAATCGTGTTACTAACTTAATTGCAATGATTTACTTAACAGCCATGGCAAGAAAGGCAAAATTCACCTAACAACTGTCTCACCTAGCAACAGAAATTTTGAGCTCATTTGTGGGTGTAAGTTGAGGACTACCTGTATAGGTATCCACCTAATTATTTACAAATATTTGTAAATAAATAAATAATTATAAAGCCAAAATATGCAGGGAAATCTCAAAAAAGTTAAGGTGATATATGGAATTGTGTGATTGGGACCCTGCCCTTTTACTGATGTATAAAAAAAAGTGGAATTTTATTATGTTACTGCAGACATCTTTTTTTCTGGTGAACTTCCCTAAAAAAAGATCAATGTATAATTATTTTAGAAATAAATGTATTAAAAATTGCCATACCCTACATAAATACCTAGTCTATAATAATGTAATTGTATTTCACTAATTCCAGTTCTCTATCAATTAACTGTACCTTCAATACTCAGTCATGTAAGGGGAACAGCATTTTCCACTCATGAATTGTGATTATAAAAAGAATGATTTTTCCTATGTATCTCAGTTTTGTAGTTATCCGAAGTGCTGGTTGAAACAATAATTTATAAAGCTTTTTCAAATAAAAAACAAATTTATTGTTGTCATCACTTCAGATATTCATTACAAAACATATAAATCGGCTAAACAAGATTTAGAACAGATTGGAATATCTAGCTATAGTTCTGGATCGTGTGATTACTAGAAAAGATGGTGCAATATATCTAAAGCTTTATTTTTTAGATTTATTTTGTAATAATACAGGTAAAGAAGATTAAAGTGTTCAGCAATGAACACTGAACCACCTCAAAACCAAACCCCTCTTCTTATAGTTGCTCTTTGCCTTAACCAAAGTAAGCAGAGGAATATTTATATGGTTCTGTGCCTGCATTGTGACTTATTTTAAGATAAATTAAGCTACTTTTATACAAGGTTCTACATGATAATGCAGTCAGCTATATTTTAGTCAAGCTTATTGTCCGAGTTCTTAATGTAGGGTTGAATAAACCATGATTAAATAAATTATAAATAAGTATGTACCAATAGAACTGAAACCAAAAAATGAAGCCAGGGCATTTCAATGTAAGGGAAATTCATTATATTCTAAGGAATTTTCCATAACTGGAAATAAAATGGGGCATTTGGCAACCCTAGTGCAAAGTAAGATCTTTTAAAAACTATATTAAATCTCTCTTTTAAAGACGCACTAAAACACTTCTGCCAAAAATTCTACATCTCAGATTTCTTGATAACTGTACATGTCATATTTTTAAAATAAACATATGAAAGTTATAAATTCTCTATATTTTTGGTGATCAGATGCACAATCACTTGAGGAGAGCAGAAATCCACAGTTGCATTAAATATTATCATCTAACCAAATAGAAAACTGAAAATTACAAAGTCTCAAAACATATTCTTATTAAGGAATAATTATAAATACCTCATAGCTATAGAAGGCATGCTCATCAACACTGTATTACATAATTACAGAATAAAAAAATAAGAAAATGTTGCTACAGACAACTAATTAAAGGAGAGACTAAAGTGGTATACTGAACCAGCCAGTAACATTTTAAAACTCCCTCTTTTTAGAAGAGTTCAAGCTATGCTATTGTATAACACAAAAGGCCTTTGAACAGACATAGAAAACATGTTTCAACAAAATTAAAACTTAAAAAAAACTACAAACAACATATTAATTACCCAGTGTAATGTTTACACCGCCAGTATGCTAGGAAAGGGGAAATCCATAGCCCTCCAGAAGTTGCTGAATTTGAACTTGTAGCAACACCAGCCAACATAGCCAATCATAAGAATACTAGAAGCTGTAGTTCGGGGACCTCAGGAAATGACAAGTTCTCCATCTTAAATTACCTGAATCCATAGAACAGGATCCAGGTCACTATGAAAGAGGAGGGGTTTTGGATGCTTTATCATTAGAACATTCTTTTTATTAGAATTACATTTCCAACAATGGAGGATCTCTACAGCAGAAAATAGTAATCAATTAGATAACCTGTGACTTGTTGGCTAATTGTTTCAGAAATATTTTCTTACCTAAACAGAGAAATAGAATGGCAATGGGCACGCAAAAAACAAAACAAAGCCTGTGGGAGCTGGAACGACTTCGAACTTCCTGATGGCTTCCCCATTACCTTTTCTTGAAGAACGCTGGCAGGAAGTGTTGGAAATGACAATCACATGACCATGGCTGACCATGGCAAAGTGACAGCACAGCAGCACGGCAGCACTGAAACAACCACAACTTTGCCAAAATCTGGGAGTTCCCAGATTTTGGATACATTCTGGAAGTATCTGAGGTATGTTGACTCAAAAATTGTTGCCCTTTGATGCACTGTTCTGCTCAACTGAAGATTACAAACAATCAAAATGACACAAGAATTTTCGTAGTATATAGACACATATAGGGCAACTCTAAAGAATGCTGGAAGCTTTTGTGTACAGTACAGCCAAGGAATTATTTTAATTCTAATCTTATGTCAAGGTATAATAAAACACAGTATAACTAAAATTTACAGGAACACTGTAGGCTGTGTGTGACAACACAAATATACAAGATTAGTCAGTCAGATGTCAAAATTCAAACTATCTTTCTAAAAACTTTTCAACGAACAGGATTAAGTCAGGAATGGTAAGAAAGGAAAGGAGACGCAATGAAATTACATACCTGTATTTGTGTGATGTGTAAATTAAACAGAATGTGATGCTGCCTATTCTATTTATTATTTATCACAGAGAGAAGGCTGAGCTACAAATGGAAAGGAAAAAATAAAAATGAATAACTCTAAAATAATTCACATATTCTTTAAAAAGTAAAAAAATAAATAATGTTTTTTACGTCCATATTCTGGAATATTTCTGTCACTATTTCATTTCACTTGCCATTAGTTGTTAGCACAACAAAAGCCTAAATATTTGTATAGCATGTACCATTTGTGATTAATAGATTTGAAACAACTTGTGAAGCCTACTCCCTAAACAGGCATAGTACCCTTAACTTAATTTTCCTATCATCTAATCAATTATAGCCCCAACAAAAAATACCTCAGAGCCAAAAAGTCTTATTTCAGGTTTGTTGAAAAAAAATATTTTATAAGTCTTTGTTCTTTCTTGAAAAAGGAAAAGAATCCTCATGTATTTATGAATACCTGTATATGTAATCACAAAAATTGTTAAATGCTAATGTGAACTTTATATAGTACTTCAGTGAAAGTAAAAGGAGTTTGACAGACCTACTTGAAAGATTTTATAATTCTGACAGATTATGAAAGAATTGAAATGAGATTAATTTCTTGAAAGCAGCTATGTCTTTTCCAGGGATTATGCTATAAAAGTGGAAGGAAAATATATGATCCAAGGAAAAGATGCAATTGCTTTAAAGAGCCAGAGATGCTTCAAATTACTGAAAGTTGGCACTAATCACTATGGTGAGGATTGTGTTTGGGAGTAATCAATTATGTTTTGAATTGGATAGAATAATCAGGTATAGTGCTGAAAGAAAGGGGAGGTATAGTATAGCAAAAGATAAAAAAAAAACCCATAACAAACATGATGTTCAGTGGTCATGTTCAAGAAGCTACTTAAATGCATCTGAGGTTTAATCAATGCCCAGTAACATTAGGTGATTACTTTTTTCCATTAAGAAGTTCAAAATAGTGTACGTCATGATGACAGACTTTTAGTGCAGATCACGCCACTTCGTAAACTTTTTTAGATACATCCTACAAAGCAAATTCTACTTTCAAAGACAATTCTATCCCTTACTGAATCAACATTATACCCGCATCATCCTCAGTAAAGTTTACATACCTTCTTTAGCAGCCCTGAAATGCACAACTAAATTCTTTATGAATTATGAAGACAGATTGCCCAAAACACAGTTGTTTATACCTATTACAGAACCAGGGTTCATACAGGTAAAATTTAAGGCACACGATTTCACACACAGTGATGGCAAGTAAGCTATACCCTGTTCAACTAAGCATGCCTTTTAGGACATGCCTCAGTTTTTCAACCAAATGCAGAAGGTTTACCAGCAGTTTCCAGTGAAAAATATTGATTGAAAGTAGGAAATTTAGAGTCCATAGCTCCAAAAATGAAGAAATAAGCAGGGCAGCATGCCAATAAAGTTCAGCTGATGCTATTTCTGTTTATTCTTTTTCATTTTTCATTTGTTCAATCCCTTTTTAATATTTAACACATTTATTATTACATGATGTAATAATGCATGCAATGTTATCTTGATGCATGCAATGTTATCTTGAGATGAGCATATAGAGTATATATGCATATGTAAATTTATAGTGAGGAACACTGAAAGCAGTGAAGTCAGAGGAACATATGAAATGCAGAAGCTCCAGATAGTAATTGTTAGTATAAAAATTATCAGTATCAAAATAGTTGTTGATGTTATGCATTCTTGCAAACGTTAGTGCTGCCCTAAGATATTAAAGCCTTTGTAAAAGGATGGCAGTCACTCTTTGCTAAATTATTCAAATGTATAAATACAGTAGACATTGGACCAAAAGGCCCGGACCCTTGCTATAATGATCTCTATTTACAAAACAGGCAATAAACAAAATCCAAATAAATATTGCCCAATTTATCCACTAATTATGCCAGCAAGGCTATATTCATGTTCACAGCTGTAGAAGTAAATTTGCTATGAACAAATAGGTTTTAAGAACAGAGATGTTACTTTTGACAATTTTCTAATTCTGTCTCACTAATTCAGGGGTGTCAAAACTTGCAGCGTCACGTCATCACGTGACATGCGTGACACATCTGGCTCGTGACTTTGACACCCCTGCACTAATATGTTCATTGTTGGCTTTGGAAGGTGCTCTTGGCTCTATTAACAAAATGTGCAGGACAAACAGCGATTAACAAAGAAAAGCATCTCTCATTCTCACCAACTTCATTTAAATATCTTGCTAAACATAAAGGTAACTTTAGGTGGCCTTTTACTAATTATATCACGAGTCAGAACATATGGAGGACTTTTAGTACTCTTAATTTTTATATTAATATGTTCCTGCCTAACTTTCACATAATTTTCTCCTTCTTTCATTGGGTTTAAATAAAGCTTACTCAACATATGGTCAAAGCCTGGCTTCACAAAACCATTAATATTAAATTACACATTTATTAAAGGATAATCTTTGGCTAATTAGAACTGTAAAGCACCACAGAAAGCATGATCATTACTTTCTCTCTCATTCACTGAAAGGTTTCTGCTGAATTATACAATCCTTAGAGACTGGATTTATGGAGTATGATTTTAGGGTTGGAAGGCAATCATGTAACAATTTCTAGATTTATTATACGGCACGGTAAACTGAAAAAAGATTTACAAGTAGTCCTCAGTTACTGACTGCCTCACTTAGCAATCATTTGAAGCTATGGTGAAAATGCACTTACAACCTTTGCATCGTTAAGTGTCCCGAATGATCGACATTCAGGCACTTTACAACTGGTACATTTTTATGACTGTTGCAGCATCCCATTGTCACATGATTACCATTTTCATGCTTCCCTACCATTTTGAGACAAGTAGAGTTAATGGAAAACATGAAAATAAAGTTGTATATCACGGACAGATTATTTTCACTTAGCAATCACTTATGTAGTGGCAGAATTCCTGGTGTCAGTTGTGATTGCTAATACAAGATAAGACCTGAAGTCAGATCTGATTAACATAATTTCTTATAAATTATATCTTAATGGCCCCAATATGTTCTGCCAATTTTAACGGTTCTAAGATTTGAAACTGGCAGAAGGAATAATCCTGGGGAACAGGAGGACAAGCCAGCAGGCAGATAAGAGAAATCTCAATCTAGGTTAGAAATGGCATTTGAGAAAGCACCTCAGACATGACCCTCCCTAATTCTCATAAGGATAAAAGAAGGGAAGGGGGAAGCACATATGGATTCCATTACTACAATCTTATATTAAAATAGTACTAGTATTTATAATCCTGGTTTCCTAATCTGGTCTACCTTGAAGGGCTCACACAAACCGGTAGGAATATAAAAAAGCTTTTATTGCTACAAGGTTCTTAATAAACTGCCAATTCCAGATTAAAATGCATCTTCCTATTTAGAATAACAGAGTTGGAAGGGACCTTGGAGGTCTTCTAATCCAACCCCCTGCTTAGGCAGGAAACGCTATACCACTTCAGACAAATGGTTATCCAATCTCTTCTTAAAAACTTCCAGTGTTGGAGCATTCACAACTTCTGGAGGCAAGTTGTTCCACTGATTAATTGTTCTAACTGTCAGGAAATTTCTCCTTAGTTCTAAGTTGCTTCTCTCCTTGATTAGTGCTCCTTGTTCTACCCTCAGGTGCTTTTATTTCATTGTTCCTTACATTCATTCTTGCTGTGACAATCTGTAAGGTTCTGGACTCCAGTAATCTAGACTCTAATGAGAGCAATGATTTTTTTAATCAGATCATGTTTCCAAGATCTTTATGTATAGCATATTTTGTTATGGCAGCCTTAACATTAGGGACTAATTACTTAAATCATGGCAAATAATTGTAAAGGGGTATATTTTATTTAATGTGAGGCACATTCTTTATTACTTCTAAGTTTATTGATAGTAAACAAAATGATTGTTTTGTCTATTCCTTTGTATAAATTTTGTACAATTGGCCCATGAATACATACCCGAAAAAAAAAAAATGAAATAGATTGAGGAAATTCAAACCACAACAAACAGAACTTCTGATTAGCTGATAACCCAGCTAATTGTTTAGTTGAAAATACTAAAACAGTACTCGATGAAACTGAAGTTTTATAAGTGTTCCATTACTTTCTCAATATTACCATTTCTGCTGCATGATTTGTGCCTATATATTGCCTAGTTTGTACAGCAACTTTGTTGCTAATTTTATGCATAATGATAGCAGATAACCATACTGAAAGGTTAGCAAATTTATGTAGTTTTCATACATAAGTGACATTATTAGCATATTTGCATTGTAAAAGTAATTAGTGGAGTAGCTTTATAGCATGTAGCAAGTCAAGCCATGGCTATCAAACATCAGAAACATCTACTATCCTACCTCCCTTACATGAACAATCTGAAGCTCTAAGGAAAAATTTAATCAGAAATGGAATCAATGTTCAACGTTATCCAAATATAAAATCAAGATATTGCAATGGAGTTTAGGCTGGACCAATATGCCACCCTTATGATCAATGGGGAAAAACAGTGAAGACTGAAGGAATTAATATGTCCTATGTAAATAATATTAGGAATCTGGATGAAGATTATTATAAATGCCTGGGTATCTTTCAGGCTAACAACAGCAAGCACACTGAAATCAAAAAGAAGGTTAGTAGTAAAGACATCAGAAGAGTGAAGAAAATTTTAAAATCCAAACAATATGGCAGAAATACCATCAAGGTGATTAACACCTGGATAACTCTAGTCATTAGGTATACAGTGGATTAGATTACAATGGATTTATGGACTGGATTAAGGTAGAAACCCTGGATAGAAAGACCAGAAAAATGACAATGAATCATGCCCTTCCCCGATGCAGTGACATTGACAGAATCTATTTACCAAGGAGCATAGGTGGCATGGATATACCAGATAATTGAAGAAGGAAAAAAAGGCTTTGGAAGAATATCTGAAGGCCAGTGAAGAAGATGCTAGTATACTATGATGGCTTACTGAATATCAAAGCTACCAAACTGTCCTGTAAGAAAGACCAAAGAATAGACTAGAATTGACTAGAAAAGAATGAGACATGGCAAGACAAAGTCGTATATGGCCAGTACAGGTAGTCAGTTCACTTGGTGATCGTTCAATGTTACAGCGGCACTGAAAAAAGTGACTTATGACCGTTTTTCAGATTTATGACAATTCCAGTATTCCCTTGGTCAAGTGATTTACATTCAGATGCTTGACAACTGATTCACATTTATGACGGTTGCAGTGTCCCTGGGTCATGTGATCCCCTTTTACCACCTTCTGACAAACAAAGTCAATAGGGAAATCAGATTCACTTAACAACCAGGTTACTAATTTAACAACTGCAGTGATTCATTTAACAAATGTAGCAAGAAAAGTCATAAAATGGGGCAAAACTCACTTAACAAATTTCTCACTTAGCAACATAAATGTTGGGCTGAGTTGTGGTCGTACGTTGAGGACTACCTGCAGCCTAGCTGCCTAGGAGGCAGATCAAAGACTTGGCATCGGCTAAGAGCAGGAAAGTTGAAGAAAGAAACAGAGGAAATAATTATGGCTGCATAAGACCACACCTTAAGAACAAATGCAAATAAAGCCAGACAGCAAGAGACCGCAAATGCCTTCCCTGCAAAGCAGCTGAAGAAACAGCGGCCCTCCTATTGCAAGAATATTGCAAACTGATTACAAACAACAATATGACAAAGTAAAAACGGTGCATTGAATATCTGCAAGAAATACCACTTGCCTGTAAGCAAGAACTTGGGAATTCAGGCAGTCAAACATCTGCTTGATAACACCCCAGACTTAACAACTGTTGATAGGAAAGACCAAAAAGTCTGGACAGTAGACACTGCAGTACCTGGAGAGAGCAGCATAGAAGAGAAAGAACCAGAAAAAAAAAATCACAAATCAGGAAAGCCTGCAAATAGAAGCAGAATAACGGTGATGAAAGAAAGCACCGCTAGGCAGGAGCCTTGAGTGCAGTCCCAAGGTTTCTGAAGCACCACTGAACAACATCAATATTGACAAAAATCACACCGCTCAGTTGCAAAAGGCAGCTTTACTTCAGACAGTTTATATCCTGTGATGATACCTTAATAATAATATTAATCAACATCTGTCTCTCCCAGTTTCTTGGGAGGAGTAAAGGTAAAATAATAAAAAAAAAGACAAATTCAATCTAAATATCTGGCTGTGCAACTAATCAAAATAAACTTTCACCTGCTACCCGATTTTCAATGATTCAGGGAGGCTCACAATATTCAAATAAAGGAAGTACAATAACATGTTGTATACCTTCATTCTAAGGTACAGTTTTTCAGTTTGCTTTTTTCTTTATAATTTGGAGAAATAGAAACCAGTAGTTTTAATAAAACCAAAAGAGAATTTAACATTGTCCAAGGCCCATTGAGAAGAAACTCACTTTTGTTACTAGAATCCACACTCAAAGAGAAAAAAATGTCTCTTGTCAAGTTCAGACATTTTATGCCAGTGCTTGTAAATATATTTGTTGTGTTCCACTTTACAGTGTTATATGAACACTCACAATACCATAAAAATGGATCTAAAAAAATAAATGTGCAAAGTGAACCCTTTTTTAAAAAATGTGAATCATAATTTATTTATTTATTAATTCAATCTGGATGCTACCGTATTCCGACTAACCCTGAATGGCTATTACTGGCACTGAAATGAGCCATATTTTATATTTGGTTTTATATAGAGAACCTGCTTTATAAATCCATTTTAAGGAATCTACTACTAAAACTCTCTCTGCATGTTTTGCCAAGACTGTATAGGAAAATAATGAATGCATCACTTATTACAACTGCTACATTTTAAAATGCTGCACAATTAAATAACATCTAAATGGAAAAGGCTCCATTTGGAGAAGGCTTCTGTTTGTACCACCACCACATCCAAATTATTACAATTCATTGAAATAATTAAAAACATAAAATACATGATTCCCAAACAAGGTTTGTTTCCATTAAATATGAACTTATTGCATGATAACTGGAGACAATATCTTTGTGTTATGATGTAAGGAATATCAGTTGTTTTGTATTAAAATTTACAGAGATTGCATATGACTGAATGAGGATTGGAAATTTTAGGAAAGATAAAGGTCTTTTTCTTTTCTAAATCGGTAAGCAGAAGATTGTTCTGAGCATTTCAAAAGGAGAACATTACGACAGTCTCTTATGCTGCCTCATGAAAGGTGATCAATAACTCTACATAATTACTCCAATTACTGGACATTAACGCCTATGTACAACACAGATGCTTCCTCTGTCGCGTTACTTCTTCTGAAAGTGCGAAATTATTTGAAGCTTGAACTATTTTTCTTTCTTCTCGCAACAGTAAAATATTACTATCTGTTCATATTTCTTCTTTTATTATAAAGTTATCCAGTGTTTAAGTTCTTCTATACCCTTCTGTATTTGGCTGTGGTAAAAATCCACATTGGCAGCAAAGTCAGTACAGACTGCAGATTCTGTGTTGCCAAGCATACAGTATAATGCTGTTCCTCCAATACTAAGGAAGACAGTTGCTATGCACAGTAAGATCAGCAAAATGCAGGAGCCAGCTCCAACGTCCTCTGTAAAAAGAAGATGGATGACACAGAGTGAATACAATGATATATAACTGAAATACTTTACTTACCTGTATTGTATACATTCCTCAACACTGAAATAGTCAAATAAATGCCCAGAACCAGCAACTTCCTCTACCAAGACAGAGCAAAGCTAAAGACAAATATCAATATTGGCCCAAAGAAAGATTTCGGCAATAGGCTTCCTTCTTTTGCTTTTGCAGAAGAAAATGTACACTATAAAATAATTATTTGTATTCATAATTTGCTACTATAGTCTTTGCTTAACAACCATTCATTCTGTGACTATTTGAACTAATGATGGTACTGAATGAGTGGTACTTATAACTGGGTCTCAGAGTTGCAGCGTTTGCAGAGTCCATAGGGTCATGTAATCTTGATCTAGCTGCTTTGGGACCAGCTTGCAATTAAATTTTTTGCAGTATCCAACAATCATGTGACTGTCATTTGTGACTGTGGCTACCAACTTCTGACAAGCAAAGTCAGTGGAAGATTGCTAGTAGCTTAATCCACTTAGTAGCACATAGCAATAGCACTTAGATTTATATACCACTTCACAGTGCTTTACAACTCTAAGTGGTTTACAGAGTCTGCATATTGCCCCAAACAATCTGGGTCCTCATTTTACTGACCTCAGAAGAATGGAAGGCTGAGTCAACCTTGAGCCGAGGATCAAACTCCTGGCAGTCAGCAGAATTAGTCTGCAATACTGCATTCAAACCATTGTGCCGTTTTAATAACGGTATGGAATTGCTTAACAATAACAACCAGAAGTGTCAGAATGCTGGTGCTATGCAGTGTGCTCACAATGTCACACTTTCCAATTGCACTGCGGGGTGACATCCCAATTACCATTTTTAAGTGAACAATGCCCATGTAATTTTATTTCATTAATTCATGGATGGAAAAATAAAACTATGTATTTTTATGCTAGCTTTTTCCAAACATATTAACTCACACAAATATTTTTGATTCTATTAATGGGCTGTTTAATTTATTGACCTTTTTAATAGTAAAGGTATACACTGCTGTGGGATTGAATTTATGAGGGAGTCTGTAATATTTCAATATAAGATAACATCCCCATGAGCTGCACTAGAAATACCACATAAGAACATTTTATTTTATTTTATTTATTTAATAAATGTATATGGCCACCCATCTTATAAATATGATTCTGGGTGGATAACAACACAAAATAAAAATATGACTAATAATTAAAAACATAAATAACACACCCAGCCAAAAATAGTAGCTGAGAATAATGGCAGCACCTCAAAATCAATATAACCCACCCACACTAATAGGGTCTCAGGTTTGACTTTGATTTTATATAAATATAGATATTTTCTATCTGTCCCCTGCAAAGTAAGCATGATCTTAACAGGCAATAAGGATTATTGAAAACACGTACTGCTGAGTAGCCAAGCATAGGTATGTTATTGTTTTAAGCATAAAATTCCTTTCCTTTCCTTTCCTTTCCTTTCCTTTCCTTTCCTTTCCTTTCCTTTCCTTTCCTTTCCTTTCCTTTCCTTTCCTTTCCTTTCCTTTCCTTTCCTTTCCTTTCCTTTCCTTTCCTTCCCTTCCCTTCCCTTCCCTTCCCTTCCCCCTCTCCTCCCTTGCCTGCCTGCCTGCCTTATTCATAAACCAAGGTAATACAGTCTATATCTTTTTATTGATTAGCCTATAGGCCATATCAAAGCCCAAGGCTCAAACACAGTATATATCAATGACATTATGCAATAATTAAAGAGAATAACAAAAGCCAATTAAGAGATGTGTAAATCAAACTTGGTAGAAAATAAAAAAAGCTGCAGAGGATGCCAAGATTTTAATGGCAAATTAGATTTGTGGAAAATGCTGGAACAAGCAATCAATAACTGTTAAGTAAAAGTAAAAATCAATAACTGAAAAGATAAAACCTAGAGTTGGTTGTAGAACAAATCCACTGATTTCTAATAGTCTTGGATATTGCTAAAAATTCTGTAACTTTCTAAGATGTTTTAGAATGCTGATTTTGCAGCAGATAATTTATAAACTGTGGTTACTACAGGTGGAAAAGCTTACTAATAAATGATTCATTTAGATCAAAGGACCACATGTGACATATGGAACAGTCTAGTAATTCTTGGGTCACAAACTCATGCATGTGTCCCAGCATATGTAAAGGTGATGCTGATGAGGAATATTATGTTTACCTGAAGCAACAAATGAGGGTAGGGCATCAAATCACTACAGTATAAATCCTCTTCTATATGGTGCATAAATGATAAGATAAGAATATCAAGATATAAGAAAAGGAGCACTCATGAGCTCATGATACTGAAAGACCTATCCTTTTGGATGTCAAAGACTAAGAGTCTCCACTTGAGCTAAGCCAAAGCTTTATCTGGCCCCTTACATTGCAGACATTTTGTGAAAATGGGCATAACATATGCTCAATATTTCAAATGTAGCCACCATCTCAAAAAGGGTGATGGCTCATGGGATACTTATCTCCCACAAAACAGTGCAACACAATGTTTGAATGAAAGTATATTACCTATAGTTGAGAGCAACCTGCTTCTCCATTCATGACTCTTCAAATATAAGCAGATACGGCACATATAGGTAACTTGAATATTTATAGTTTCATATGTCATGTGATTATGCAATTCTGGGGTTAAAGTTAGTGAGGAGAAAGTACCTTGTTCTAATGTTTCTTCCATTTCTTGGAATCTCACTCTTCTTTTTGACTGTCTCAGCTGAATTTGAGCCAATGTTTTTTCTTCACTGTCGTCTCTTTTTTTCAATATAGACACAAGGCCCTCCGCAGGAACAGTCTAGCAAGAATGATAAAGTAGACTGTTATAAAAACACAGTTTTAAGACTTTGTTTCATTTGCTACGTATACATGGCGCACTTATTTATTTATTATGCACTTATTGCAGAAACTTACACATTACCTTTGAGATATTTTAACTCTTGGTTTTAATCTTCACCATGATTGAAGATTATTAGTTGCAAATATAATTGTTTTATAAGATATTTAACTTTAAAACAGTTAAATACCAAAGGCACTATTAATATCTTGTAACATAATGTTCTCCATTGGTTTCATTTGGATAGAAGCTAGATGCTATCATGGAAAAAAGGAGCTCAAATATTTCCTTATTTGGATGTTGGATGTGCAATTGAGAATAAATCTGGTATAATGATGAAACCAAACACAGAATTATAATACATATTTCTGCAGTGCAGCTATAAAGTTTATATTTTACTCCAAACTGTAGTCTGAATTCCACAAATAAGCATCTTAAAACATAAAATCTCTTAAAATATAAAATCAATAATAAACTGAATTGCTAAAAGCATAGGTACTTAAAGTGGAGTTCTTAGTAGCTTCTATCTGCAAAGGATCATTTCAGCTTTATTAGTAGAGCCATTACTACTCTATGAATTATTTAATTTTTCAAGGCAGCCAATCTATGGATATGGTCATATTTCAGTTATTATACTTTTATATTGTCAGATAAAAAAGAAGATAGTTTCGATCAATGCTTTTTGAATTAAATTATATTGCAATACAATCTATAAGTGAACTGCAATCTGCACTGAACTGTTATATATAAAAAGGATGCAGTATTGCAGGCTAATTCTGCCAACTCCAGCAGTTTGATCATGACTGGCTCAAGGTTGACTCAGCTTTCTATCCTTCCGAGGTCAGTAAAATGAGGACCCAGATTGTTAGGGGCAATATCTCTCTAACTCAGTAAACAGCTTAAGAGAGGGCTATAGAGCACCGTGAAGTGGTATATAGGTCTAAGTGCTATTGCTATTGCTTTTCGGGACTTTGCAATGCACATACATTCCAAGCAAGCAGCTATATGGCATCCATTAATCTGAAAATTCAATTTCAGCTTCAGTACTCCCATCACTCTTAAATAGTGGCAATGATCATACATATGAAATGTGAAATGCACATACGGCAATGCCATAGATAACAGTAAGAATTGAAATAGTCAGGTATGAAAATTTTCTCAAGGTCAAAAACTCATTAAACGTTATGGAGTGGTTACAATCCTAAAGGTGAGTGTGGCATCTATCAAAAAAAAAAAAAAAAAAAAAAAACCTCAATCAGCTATACTGATATGCAAGTCACATCAATCATAGCTGAACTTATAACTTTCATTCACATAGTTGAAAAACAAATAATTCCAGATTAAAATATAAAACAATTACATATATTCAACCCACAATTACTTTCCTTTCTAAACTTCTTAAAGATTATTAACGTATTGAAATATACTACCAGTATAGTAATTGCCTTCAGCAGAACTAAGAAATAGAAACTTCTTTTTCAAATGTATTACGACATAGTCACCTATAAGTAGCACTTTGTGAATCCCTTTCTTTTCCACCATTTTTAATGCCTCTGCAGGTTCCCTGGAGTGTTCAGTTTTCAGAATACACAATGCCCCCTGGAGGCTGAGTATTCCATTGCAGAAATGATGTACAAAGACCTCTTAGAAATAGGGCATCACAAGGAACAACTAAAGTCACCCAAGCTTTTACCTATTAACTGATTTTAATTCTGACTTTAAAAGTATTGACTTCTGTGTTGTTTTTATCCTGTGTCCTTCCATTATTGTAAGTACTCTAAGTACTGTAAGAGCGACAAAATCACCACCAGACCATTGTAAAAGGCAGTTTTACTTGGAACAGGTTACATCTGACAACAATGTCTTTAACACCATCAAACATCCACATCTACCTATCCCAGGTCTTTGGGAAGGACTTGATGGGTGGATAAAGATGCCAAATCCAGTCTGAACATCTGGCCGACTATGTGACAAACCAAAATTAAACAAAGGAAGCAAGAAAATAACATTCTCTTAGAAAACACTAATGCTGGGCAAGTTTAATGCAACTGTAAACACACTGCTGAATTCAGGCAGCTATAAATCCTGATTTATAATGCATCAAATAGATGGAAGCGACTTCTCCAAAATGCTGACATTTGGTGGTATAGTAACAGTGATGGGTTCCTCCCAGTTCGGCCGAGCCAGTAGCGGTGACAATATGACGTCACTGAACTGGTTCTCTTTGTTTGAGAGCTGGGCCCTCCTGCCCCCGCCCTCCCATGTTATTCTTACCTTTTATTTGGCCTTGCCCCCAATCTATTTAATGCCCCCTGAGTCCCAGCTGATCAGCTAGAAGGAAAAAAACTGTTTAAACTCTTGCCGTGGGGCTTCAAAGGGCCGTCCTAAGCTGATCAGTGTTAAAAGGCAATGTGGTGGTAGACTGATGCCACCAAAAACAAATGAGTAGATCAGTGCCTCCAAAAACGAATGGGTAGATTGGTGCCTCCAAAAACGAATGGGTAGACCGGTACAGCTCTGCAAGTAGTTAAAAGCCTAGTAGACCAGTACCTCTGCTAAATCTTAAAGAATTGTCACATGACCATCAAACCATGCCCACAAAATAAGCCATGCCCACAGAACCGGTAGTAAAAATTTTTAGAACCCACCCCTGTATAGTAACATATGTACTATAATATTCAAGAGATTTTGGTAGGAGGGTTGAGGAGGGGCATACAAAAGCTTTGTATATTATTTATTTATTATTTCAATTTATAAACCGCCCTTCTCCTTGCGGACTCAGGGCGGTGAACAGCCAGAATAAAACATGGTATACAAAAGTTAAAAACAATTAAAAATTATTAAATATTATTCGGCCGAGAATTAAAACAACCCAATTTAAAATCAATGTCAAATTTAAAAACGTATACAAATACAATATACTTTGTATATTGCTGGCTATAACTAGACATTGGCTTAGGCTATCTCCTGGAAATACGTTTTTTAATGCATGGCTATGAATTGGGGTATCCATTCTGCTGCTTCTCTTTATGCCAAGATGTGTTTTTATGAAAAACATGGACATGAATCCATTTTCATAGATAGCCAACTGAAATATTGTGCCACATATTATTATAATGGTAAGAGAAAGTATTCCAGTGCTTTATGCATTGAACTCAGATATATTAAGTAAAACCACCCAGACACCAAGGCATGGATCAAAGATCAGATTCCTATCAACATGTCAGTAGAATTTTTATTGCCATTTCTGATTGTAATATTAAAATTCAACTCTCCTTTTTGAAACAGAGATCATACATTTCTCCATGATCTGTCTCCCTCTAGGGGGGAATGCACAGCGTTGCTTAGAAGAAAGGGCAAAATAAATGGATACTATTTGCTCCTTCAGTTTTTTGTCAGGACAAATGCAAGTAGTCCTCGACTTATAACCAGAATTGAGCCCAAAATTTCTGTTGTTAAGTAACACATTTGTTAAGTGAGTTTTGTCCCATTTTACGACCTTGCTTGTCACAATTGTTAAATGAATCACTGCAATTGGTAAGTTAGTAACCTGGTTGTTAAGTGAATCTGGCTTCCCCCTTGACTTTGCTAGTCAGAAGGTTGCAAAAGGGGATCATATGACATTGGGACACAACAACAATTATAAGTATGAACCAGTTGCTAAACATTTGAATTTTGATGGGGATGCTTCAAAGGTTGTAACTGGGAAAAATGGTTATAAGTCATTTTTTCAGTGCTGTTGTACCTTTGAACGGTCACTAAATGAACTGTTGTAAGTTGAGGACTACCTATATGTCTGGAGAAAGAACCAGTCAACAATAATAAAGATAAGGAAGAGATTTGGATCAGCAGTGGCTCTGTTCATCAGCAATGGACTTGTTTATTGTAGTACAACTCAGCAAGTGTCCCATAATACTAAGTCCTCAATTTTAGGAAATCAACATAAATTTTTATATTATCCAATATTCACACCCATTTAATCTTGCACAGTAAACCACTATAGTTCTACTCTAATGAAAATTCAAAAACTCCATCCCATCCCCTTTGCTTTCCCATATTTTACATCTCTTTAAAGTTCGTTTTCCAGCTGACATAGCCGGAGGAGCAAGCTCCCTCTAGAGACAGCTCATATTATTCCATATTTGGCCTGCAGAGATTGCTGTTGTATGATGCAAGGTACATACTGTGCCCTCTTTAAAGACCAATGTCTCTCTGTGATAAATTTAGTGCTCACAGAACAGCAACACAGAGCTAAGAATTACATAAGATTTCCCATAAGAGCATTGTATCATCAACTCTTACACTTACACAAGATGAGAAAGTGAGAAAAACACATAAGTAAATAGATTGTAAAGGGGTTAGAATTGTTAAAACATGGTTTTAGCAAGTTAAAGTTTCTCAAAAGCATTATTTATGTGAAAAACAGCATTGAAGAAGTAGAAGAATAGTGAAAGTTTTATATACAATTTATATACCATTTAAAAGAACTTATATACAATTTATATACCATTTAAAAGAACTTTTCAGAAGACTGACAGGGCCTTCTTCATTTTTCTTAAGGAAATAATAACATTTGCTAGATTTTTTTAAAAAATAGAATCTTAGTTTTAAAATTCAGAATAAGCCATCTTAGTTTTACTGAAACTTTAGCAATTACAATGCAGATTCTACCAAGTGGTTGGAAATATTATCTGGTATTCTTCTTCTCCAACTAAGATTTGAGAAAAACAATGTTCTTTGTTATATATACACATGCGTTCATATATATTCATTACCCTCTATCACACAGTGCTAGGACCCATCCATCTGTTAATAATAACAAATCCTTTCAACACTTTGAAATACACACTGTCATAGCTACAAGTTAACCTTTACAAGAAAAACAGGGTTAAAGTTTTAAAAAAAAGACTTAACAACAAGTTCTTCATTCTAAATTCCGCTTACATGCATGTATTTTAGGAAGTTAGGAATTGATTTAAGTGGTGTTAAGAACAATTGCAATAAGTAAACAGATAAACCAGTGACCCTAGGGAAAAGTCCAATGAATAAGTCCAATGAAATAAAGCTTTATTATTGTTGTTGTTGTAGAAAAACAGCTAAATTTCTATCAAAACCCTTTTGAAGGCAAACTGATGTTTTTCTTTCTAATTTTTACAGATCAATGCATCAACCCTAAACTGTAATTTTCTATGGCTGACTTCATAAGAAGATAGTTAACATTTCCAAAAACATGAAGTGACTGCAATAAAATCAGTCAGCAATGAAAGAATCACATGTTCTGTCTTAATATCTAATTCTCTGAAAAGCAATATAAGGAATTTATCAAGCCTAGCAGCTGCACCAAGAAGTTAAAATAAAACAAAATAATTTTTAGAGGTTAACAGGAACAATAAAGAATGGCAATAAAAGTGAAACATGGATCTGGAATATCTCAGAATGTTTGTGATCAGAAATAGAAAAATAATGTATGCTAACATGTCTGTTTTCTAGGTGGGAATCTATTTCCCCCTTTTTAAAATATAATTTATATTAAAGAAATATTTTACAAAGTTAAAAGATAAACATGAAAAAGTAGAAAGATAAAGAAAAAAGTATTGAAAACAAAAGAAAGTGAGAGAAAAACGGGAAAAAAAATTAAGAAGTGACTTCAGATCTTTACAGCAGTTATAGAAATAATTAATACTATTTCCATCTTCAAAATTACACAACATAGTTCCCTACTCCTCATCTCAGCTCATTTTAACAGGTAAATCCAGAAGTTCATTTTTATCCATTGAAAAATCTATTTTTTCCAAAGTGCATATTTAACGCTGGGAAAGTCATGCAAGTATCATAATCTTTCTCTTCAGCTGATTTACAAGCTAAAGAAAATAAATACATATAGTTGCCATCATGAATCATGAAAATATGAAAAAAAAGGTTTTTCCCCCCCAGTATTTACCTCTGCAATCTGTATTCGTTTTGCGAGCTCGTCAAGTGAAGAAAAGCTTTCATCTGGTGAATAATCTTCCGATGAAGAATAAAGTGCTTGTTCAAGTGGAAGAATTTCAGAGTTCTCTTGGGCTTCTAGAAATTTAAGAGCCCCCTCTCTAACTTTTACGGTACCATTTAAAAACTGTTCAAAGAAGCCTTCTGATGCCTCACTTTCACTTTTTTCTTCCAGTACTGTTGTTTCTTCCTGTGTCCATTCATATACAACTCTAGGCTGTTTGGACATCTCAGTGTCAAACTGTACATTCCCACTAATGTCTGATGGTTGGTTTTGGACAGATTTTCTGTTATTTTCATAATCAGGCTGTTGCTGCTGTGGCTGATTTACTAGGTTGTTTTCCAACTGGCTACAGGCAATCACCACAGAGCTAGAACAGCTTTTTGTCCTCAGTAAGTTTTTTTCGGATGGAATGTTATCATCTGTGGCTATAAGATCAGGAGGTATATAATCAGCATCTGTCCAAACTAATGCATCTACCATTGGTTCACTAAAACACGTTGCTGCAGGCTTCTCAGCTGCTGCTTCTATTTCTGCTCCATCCTGAGAGAACTGTTCTTTCCTTCGCTGCAGGCTGTCATTTTCACCAGCATCCCTCAAAGATAAACACTGAGAGAAAGGCGTGTCCAAGGTCTCTGTGGATAAAACAAATGGCTGATTCAGTGTGAGTTCAGTACAGCAGAGCTCCTCCTTGACATGATGTTTCCTTGCAGATAGCTGAAGTCTTTCTTTTTCCTTAATCAGACAACAGCTTTCAGACTGGAAACTTTCATCCCTCTCTCTTTCTCTGTGATGGTTCTTTTTCTTTGCTTCAATACTTGGCCGGCTCTGAGTATCTAAATGAAACGGAAAAAGAGCTGAAGCATTTAGAGGTGATTCAGCACAAAAACACTGAGAGGAAAAAAAAATCAACAATAAAACCTCTGACAACACTGTCAATAATGCTTGAACAAATTAACCTTGGCAACAATGGCTCTGATCCATTAATTTTAATACCAAGATTTAAAATAGCCAGATCCCATTAAAATAACCGAGCCTAACTTTGAATGAAGTGTTATCTTAATGTTTATGCAAACTACTGTGCCTGAAGTGCAATGTTGGTATGTAGAGTTTGAATCCAATGTTTGAACCACTGTTTACGTTGCTTATAAATGAAATATGTAGAAAACTCATTAGGATGCCTGTGCAGTAAAAACAGAGGCAGAGCAAAAGAAGTCAAAAATCATATGCCAGTTATCACAGGATATCTCCCAACTAGCTGAAGGAGAGAATACTGTATATAGTGGTATAATCTTGTATGATTATTTTAATAGCAAAAGAATATTAAACTAGGCAAAGCTAGGCAAATCAATCCAGTGTATCAATTTAGGAACTAGAGCAGATGCAACTTCTGATTAACTGCAAATCCTTGCCCATATATGAATTAAATCAAGGACTGTTTGTGTTGAGAAATACACATGGATATGAGCTTGTAGTGTATAATGTAAAAATAAGTTCACTGTAGTAGTTATAAGTGTATTTTCTTAACATGCACTTAAAAAACAGAGAACTGAAAATATGCTTTAAGTTTCTTAATGTTTGCAGAATATTTTTCCAACATGAATAAAGGGGTTAGGGCAGAAAAATCAGCAAGAACTCAATGGCAACTTCTGTAATAGAGGTAAATCCAGGCTTGACTTCTTTATGTCCTTAAATGACTAAATTAGGAGAATATCAGAGAGGAGAAAACAGCAATGATGGGAAGGATTTTCACGATGATATAGATAACTTAGTCCAAGGAGCAGAGATTCCCCATCCCTGTTCTGAGAGATCTTCCCTTTGAAGTTATTGACAGAAAAACACAAAAAGGAACTATTTTTGTAGCATCCTAACTGAGGTGTATAAGTATGCTATGGATGATATGTGATAGATTTGAATATAATATTTTAATTTTAATGTGAAGTCTCCTATCCAAATTTCCTCTCTAAAAATAGGCTGAATTTTACAGCTGTTCTTTGTGTTTCAGTAAAAAATGATAATCTTTATACACATTTCAAGACAATGTTTTAAAGGCATTAAGAATAATAAACACGAGAAAGCTAATATCATTCCACTACTGAATTTTGAGGGAACTATGTAAAAAGCTATACAATGCTATTGTAGGAGATACAATTTCTCCATAATATAACCAAGTATTTATATACTATATATTATAGGACAAATATAGTGCTGTGTACTGAAGGATGTGTTTAGAATTAAAATATAAAATTTCCATCAGCTCACATACTCATTTTAAAACTCAAGTTTATTATTAGTGAAAAAATACACTGATAGCTATTAAAGAAACAACAGTCCAATAGTAAAGCATAACCATAAAAGCTCAGAGGTTAAATACTCTGCTCAAAGTAGACATTAGATTTAGAAAAACTGTGCTGCAAACTACATAAAAAAGCATCTATAATTATTAGATCATTTTTAGAATGACTATAATGTGATGAAGAAAACAAAAAGATCTTTTAATTTTCAACTAACAAATAAAATTGGATTAAAAATCAGATTATGTAAGGAGAGATCTGAAACTCTACTCACCACTTTTGTGACTGACATGACCATGCTACAGTCATGCATTAATCTAAAAAGTCTAATTGCATTCTCTACTCGGCTCCACTTACCGATTTCCAATGACAAAGTTATTATTGCAATGGATGCACTATCTATATTTGGATAGGACAACTTTATAATGCCAGGAATTGTACTGTACATTTGAAGAAAAACAAGAGGTATAATGGCTGGACTGATAATGTAGGTCAGAAGTCTTCAAACTCGGCAGCTTTAAGACTTGTGGACTTCAACTCCCAGAATTCTGGGTGTTGAAGTCCACAAGTCTTAAAGCTGCCGAGTTTGAAGACCCCTGATGTAGATGAACCTATGTCATACTTGTGGCCTGAATTTTCTATTTTGTTTTCCTGTTTTGGTGGGAGCATTTATTATTTTTTAAAATTATGTTAAATCTATTTCAGGGGTTTTCATGTCTTTCCCACCTTAAAATAGTTGGAAATGTGCCACTGTTTTATTTTTGTTGTTGTTGTTGCAACTGTGGTTGTAGCAGCATAAAATAAGTACAGAGGCAATGTGTAACCTATCTCTGGTTACATCTGCCAAGACTGTATCCTATAAATTTATACAACTTAATTACTAATGCCATTTATAGGAGACTGTTACCATGAAAAGACACATAAACTTCACAAAAATATATTCAGAAGACACTTTTTCATGCTATCACTTTTTCATGCTATCACTCAATAATCACTCAATTTCCTGCTCAGTTTCATTAATAACTGTGTATCTTTCTCCTGTAATATTTAATATTGGAAAATAGTGTTCTTTAAAGCCATTGCCCATATAGTCTTTTTTTCTACAAAAAAAAAAAAAGACGTCAAGATATAATTACATTTTCTTGTTCTGATTTTAAAAGGTTGATTATTCTTCCAAATGAATAATTTTCAAATAATTACATTTTTGTTTAATTTAAGCTAGAGTAATTTATAGGACAAATACCTGAATCCCATATAGAAGTAATTTGTTCTTTTAAATCTTCAGATGCCATTAAACGTATGAACTGTTCACATCTGAAGGGTATTTCTTTATTTATGAGCTGAAAAGCAAAATAACATTTACATTATAAAATCTTTGTTTTTATGTTTACGTTGCACATGTTATGGGAAATAAATTCTTTTAAAGAAGACCCAATCATTTAACAGCAAAACTATGCCAAGAAAAAAAAAATCATAGCTTACCTTGCTTCTGGAGACAAGTGGCCTGTAACCCAAAAACATAAGAAAATTAAAAATAAACAGCAGGTCTCACCAAAATATTCTTCATAACAAACGTCATCAAAACTAGAGAACGAATCAGATCTGTTTTTTCCATGTTCTAATATTAGCGCAGGGCTTTACAAGACTGAAATACTATCTATACCACCAGTTTTAAAGCACAGAGCCAGGGCATACCATTATTAATCACATTACTGTATAAATTGTCACTTGATGGCCCAGAAGGCAATGAAAATTGTGAAATGAATATAAGATCTTGTAAGTGCCCTTACCACCTGTGTTTATTTAAAAATTCCAGCTTTACAAAAATTGCCCTAAACTGAAATCAACCAAGAAAAAATAGCCAAAACCTATGAATTCTGATTTACTGTTGGGAAACTGCACAGAGAGAATATACTACTGGCTTAATGACAGTTCATTCAGTGGCCATTTGAAATTACCAAGGATGCTGAACGAAGAGACTTTTGACCCAAATTATGGCTGTGGCAGTGCCCTCATGACCATATGATTGTGATTTGGGCATTTGGCAACCCATTTACACTTATGGCTGGTTGCCAAGCTCCCTGCAATCATGTGACTGCCATTTGAAAACTTCCCTTTCTCAGAAAATCAATGGCCAAACCACTGCTGCCTGCCAAGAAGACTCCCTCTCATTTCTGGGAAGTGGCTGAAAACAGTTCCAAAATTCAAGCAGGATTTTGGCACAGAATAGTTGCAGAATGGGTTGTTTGCAACCTTCCCCAAGAAATGAGAGGAAGCTCTCTTATCTATGGGAGCTGACTGAAAAAGGTCCATTTTGAAATCCAAGCAGGATTTGTAGCCCCAGAGTGGAGAGATAATGTGGTAAGGTAAAGAACTGAAAGGTCCCTTGGGATGGGGGAGGCCCTGGTGTGCTGCCCCACTCACTCACGCACACACAGAAGTGTGGTTTAGAGAGTTTATTAATGTTCTATTAATGTTTAGAACAATTAATCAGTGGAACAACTTGCTTCCAGAAGTTGTGAATGCTCCAACACTGGAAGTTTTTAAGAAGATGTTGGATAACCATTTGTCTGAAGTGGTGCAGGGTTTCCTGCCCAGTCAGGGGGTTGGATTAGAAGACCTTCAAGATCCCTTCCAACTCTTGTTATTCTGTATTCTGTTCCCCAGCAATTCCTTTTACCCAGCCTCAGAACTGTCCCAGATAAATCCAGCCACAAGCAGGCCAGGATTAGTCCACAAAGCAATTGCCAATAATCCATAAAACAATGGAAAGTTGCTCCAACAAATAAGTCCACCAAACAAACTTAAATTCACCAGGTGAAACTGAAATACACACACAAAAGCTCGCTTGGCAAGAGAAGTTCAAGGCACAAAGTCAAGCAGGAAGCAAGAGGATCAAACACATACAGCCAGAAACCCAACACGTTGCACCCAGCAATGTCTCCTTCTGCCTGTCGCTATAAGTTTTCTGGTGCAGCCCATCAAGAAAAGGGTGGGCCCTTTTCTCGAGTAATCTGGCAGATTTTACCTAGGATGCCATTTGTTTAACAACCTGCAAGATAATTTAACAACTGCAATTGGGAGTGCCAAGACTGCAGTTGTTGAGTAGAGTGATTACGTGATATCATATTTAAGGACAGTTTCACTCAGTGATTGAGATCCCAATCCCCAATTGTCGTTGTTAATCAAGGACTAAATGCACAGTATGTAAGTGTACATTTAGACACTAAATGTACTTGCAAACAGCAAGACTATTTGGCATCTTGATCAGGAGAAAATTTTGCACCCACATTTCCTATAGCTCCTTCTTGTATTTTATACCAGTCACATTTTTATAAACAAATTAAAATTATATGGCCAATAAATGACAAATACCTGTTGACTTCATGGAAACATGGGCAGGGTGATATAAAATGCAATCCAGTGCCGTATTATCAGACTTGTGTGCAAAAAATACAGTTTCTTCTAGCCACCACCCTACACATTTACTCAGATATCTTATCTTTGTATGTTTCCTCTTCCTTTAAGGAGCTCAAACTGCAGTTCTTTCAAGCAAGTCAGTGAAACAGGATCAGCAGAGAGATACGGTGAAGGATTACACAGTGAGTTACATACTGATAGGATAACTGAATCCAGGGCTCTGTAATCCAACAATCTCATCACTGTTCCAGAATGTTTATAAAACACTGCTCCTACATTGGCCCAAGTATGGCAAGGAATTTCAAATATATTGCATGGCTTGGGTTATCTATTGAATCCTCAGATTTGAAAAATGAAAATCAGAAGAATGTTAAATAGAATCGTGTTGCTGAATCTTATCACAATTTAAATTCACTCCTTGTTTGTTTATTTTTAAACTTGCCTTCTTCTAAGAAATTAAGATCAATATATCTAATTCCTTCTTTCCTTGCAAAGGAGATTGAGAGCTGGACTACCTAAACGTAAAACCAATATGCTCAAGTGGGGGATCTTAGTGGATAACAACATACTGTGTGAATGTGGATAGACACAGAGCTCGGCCCATCCACTAGCATATCAGCTACTACCAAAAATATGTACCAATAATGACTTATTTTTGGCCAATGATGAAGCCAAGAAAGTGGCTTCATTCTGGAAGTCTAAAGTTTGATCTAGCCAAAGAAGAAGCTGGCAAAAAAATTAAATTTAATCCTAAGAAAAAAGATTGAAGTACAGTAGATGAGGTCCAAAATCCCTTCCAATTGATAATTTTATAATCCAAGAACTTCTGCTTATATTTTAACGAAGTTGTAATCAAATGTTCAGTGTCTTTTATAAGGATGCCAGCATTTCTAGCCTTGAAAACTACTATCAATATACAGATAGTTCTTTGGTTTCGTGTCCATTAGAAATTACAGCAGTGTTGAATGAATGGCATTCATGCCCAATCCCCGAAGTTATGACTGTTATAGTACCCTTGTGGACACTATCAAAATTCAAAGTACACTTGGTCTGGGCTTATTTGAGGCAGCTCCTGGCTACACCAACCCTTCTGCCCAAGGCTGCTCATGCTGTTCTCCAAATAGCACGGGATGTTCTCATAATGCTTTGAAAGACTTCTGAGGCCTTCTAAAACCTCACAAGAAAGCTGCTCACTCTGTTCTCTAAAATGCATAGACCATTCTCACGATGCTTCAGAAAAACCTTCAGAAAGGTTCTGCCTGCTCCAATCAGCCCTATCTCATGCTTTGCCATCTTATAGTCAGTTTTGTAGAGTAGGGGTCACCAACCTTTTGAACCTCAGGGACCACTAAATTCATAATTTTAAATCCTGTGGACCACTAATATGAATTTTTAAAAAAGATAAATAGTATTTAGTGCAATATAAAAAATGCAAATAATTTTTCTGTGGACCACCATAATTTTCTCATGGACCACCAATGGTCCGCAGACCACCAGTTGGTGATCGCTGCTGTAGAGTATACCAAAAAGTTAAAGAAAATCCAAGTCAGAGTCAAAAAAGGCAGTAGCAAACTACTTCTCTACAATTGTCAGGAAAACCACCTGGTTCTAATAACGTAACAACCAGGAAGTGACTTGACTTGAAGATTTAATGACTTTATCTTTATTTATTTAATGGAACAATGGTTTGCAAATACAGGACAAGCAAAATAAAAAAGGCATTTAATCTGAAAATTAATTTTACTATCGTCCTGGACATCTTTGGACAGTATCACTAAATGGCAAGCTATTTTCTATACACTGTATAACTTTAATACCAATATATATTATTACAAGGAAGTGCTGCTGCTCCAAGGGCGAAAAATATCCATATTAAGAGTTCACTGGACATATCCAACTTTTGGATGTAGAAGAACTATCACCTATAGAACTAACTGTGAAAATTTTTTGACTAATACTTATAATTTTAAGGGACGTGGTGGCTCAGTGGCTAAGACACTGAATTGAATTGATGAAAAGGTCGGCAGTTCAGAGGTTCAAATCCCTAGTGCCGCGTAAAGGGGTGAGCTCCTGTTACTTGTCCCAGCTTCTGCCAGCAGGGGGTTGGACTAGATGACCTCTAAGATCCCTTCCAACTCTGTTACTGTTATAACCTAGCAGTTCGAAAGCACTTAAAAAATGCAAGTAGAAAAATAGGGACCACCTTTGGTGGGAAGGGAACAGTGTTCCATGCGCCTTTGGTATTGAGTCATGCTGGCCACATGACCACGGAGACGTCTTTGGACAGCGCTGGCTCTTCGGCTTTGAAATGGAGATGAGCACCGTCCCCTAGAGTCAGGAACGACTAGCACATATGTGCGGGGGGAATCTTTACCTTTACCTTACTGTAAAATTTTATTACATACAAATAATGTTCATCACTTACTCTTGATGAGATGTGCAAAATTCAGCAAGTTTGTCTAGCTCTTCATTACTCAGTTCTTTAGAAGAATTCTTTAGATTTGGAACCTCACTGCACTCTGTTGCTTTCCATTTTGTTTCTATTAACAAGACATATGTATGTTAAAAAATGAACTATTTAATATTTTAGAAATATAAATTCTAAAAAATGAAAAAAACAAATATTATAGTAGGTCTTTAAATCATCAAAGCAGAACAATAAAAAATGATGCCTCCTTTTATGAAAATTATATGCGATTCTTCTCATCCCAGTAAATGTTCGTTCAATGTGCTCAAAAATTCATGACACAGTATATTTTTGAGTATTGTTTGTTTAATCAGAATTTCTCATTCATTAATAAGATTTAGGTGAAGTCCTAGTCACAGAACACAATGTAGGCAATTATCTGGCTGGGCTCATAATTTCACTGTAATCAATGCATTATAATAGGAAATGAAGACATTTCTCAAGTTTTACCAGACATACAAGTTTCCACTATATGACATACTTACCCCACTGCTGCTGAAGGGAAGAGAGATTTGCAAGTAATTGCTTGTGATACAACTGTTCAAGCCGAATGAACGTCATTGCTTTCTCATCTAAATGGAAAATAAAGGAAAATACAGACACGGACTGCCACTCATAGATACATTTTCAAACTACTTTTGTGATAGGAGGAAAATTTGATGTGGGCACAGACAAGTTTTCCAGTATTGGTGATTAGGCTTTGAAACTGATAGGCAACATTTATTTTGCAAGTCCTAGATCAGCAATACTGACAATTGCTTCTTCTTTGGATATGCATATGATCGTGATAGTACTGGTTGTTTAGGCACCCGAAAAGCACAATAAAGGAACAAGGCGTCTTAATCATAATAAAATTGATTATAACAATAGCACTTAGACTTATATACCATTTCACAGTGCTCTATATCCCTTTCTAAGCAGTTTTACAGAATCAGCATATTGCCCCCAACAATATGGGTCCTCATTTTACCGACCTCGGAAGGATGGAAGGCTGAGTCAACCTTGAGCCAGTGAGATTCGAACTGCTGAACTGCCAGCAGCTGGCAGTCAGCAGAAGTAGCCTGCAGTACTGCATTCTAACCACTGCGCCACCATGGCTCTTATTATTATGGCAAATTCTGTAGAATGAGAATGCCATGGTGGTTGCTGACTTTGTTATTTCCTATATAGCAATGGTCTGGAACAGTCACAAGATCATTTAGCTCCTGTAAATGTAGCTTGCAATAATTCATAATGCTCTTCTATCAGGTACCTGAATGCAGAAGGAATATTTTGTAAATGAGCATAACCATTGATTAAGTCATTTCAGGTCACAGCCTTTAGGTATGAAGAATCACAATTGGTTCCACTTTCAACTGAAAGAGTCAACAGGAATGAATAAAGTCCTTAATTTTACTCTTCCAAGAAGTGCAGAGAAGACTCTTAAAACATTCTGCTATAACAGTCAATAAAGAGAGGGGATGGTGAGCATGTGCAACTTTTGAGCATGTGCAATGGAGCAACCTTCCTGACAAAGATCTCCAGCATGAAGACTTTGAATATACATAAAACATATATATGTGTTGAGATACAGAACAGGATATGGAATGATTAATTATACAGCCTGTGAATTTAAATTTAACAGAAAGTATTGTATTCTGCAGTAATGTGTCTAGAAAGGATGGTAAGACTTGCAGCAAAAAAATCTTGCTACCACAATGAAAGAAGGATCAAATCTTTGAAGATGAAACACTTTCTAAACATACAATGAATTTTTACACTGTGCTTTCTTGAATACCATGTCTACATATATTTCAGAAAGTTAGTATGTATATATATACATCTCCCCCCCCAGCATTAATACATCAAAATAAGAATAAGTGTAAGAAGAATTTTGGTTTTACGGAAATGTACTTGAACGTCCACAGCTCTGTTTGTGTTTTGATATCAGTCCACAGTCAGTGTTGTATTTTTTAAAAAGGATACATTCTCCATCCTGAAAATAAGTTTCAGCAATCTGCAAAGAAAGAAAAGGGGAAAAAAGAAAAGGGGAAAAAGTTCATTCCAGAGGGCACCCGCCCTCTGGAATGAACTGCCCCTGGGGATACGTATGATTCCCGACCTGTGTACCTTTCGCCGTGCCCTTAAGACTCTGCTATTTCAACAGGCTGGACTGGCTTAAAAAGAATTTGGATGGGGGTGTTTTAAACTTGTGGGTTTTTAACGGAAGGGGCAAAAGTATTTAATTTGTTTTAATTGCTTTTAAATTTTGTATCTTATATTGTTTTATCGTGGCTGTACACCGCCCTGAGTCCTTCGGGAGAAGGGCGGTATAAAAATTGAATGAATGAATGAATAAATAATATATTTTTATTATATTTTATATCTGCATAAAGGGAACATAAAATTCATGATGTATTAAAAAAATTTTACAGGCTTAAAAACCGAAACTAAACTATTAAGATACCAGGCACACTAAAAAAACAATATAGATGCCAGATATAGTCAATAAGGACATTCAGAAGACTGCTGCCTTATGTATCACCATCCACCTAACCAAGTGCTGTTTCCTTTAATGCAGCACACTTTGCTCTTCTATTTCGAACTACAGACATATCTGGACCAGTGAGATTGTATAAGGAGCTCACTCCTACAAAAGCCACCGTACTGATCAATTTATCATATTTTGAACTAAACTTTTAGGATGTTTTGTTATCTCTATGGGATCTTTGTGCAGCTTAACTATAGATAAATATTATACAAGAGTTTTGTACTTTGCAGCATGTCAGCTGTTATTATTAATTTAATTACAAAACTTTTTTTTAAAACAGCAAGTAGGGCAAGGAGCCTAGAGAGCACAAATGAAAGCGCATAGGAGCTCATAGGAAGGGTAATAATTCTTTAGCATTCAAATAGAGCTGATATCTGCCACTTGATTCTGGTAACAGAAGTGATGGGGAATGAAACTGTAAACTTCAGTATAAACATAATGCTCTGAGCAATACATTTAGATTCTAATAGGACAATATTTAAAATTACATGCAGTGATTTTATTTATAAATTTTGAAATCAAATGTGATAAACACTGTCAAAATCACCAATATGAAAAAACAGGTAAGCAACATCTTCTTACTACCTGGTGCAGGAACAGGGGAAGCACGTTTGAATCCATTTGCTTAGATTCTCCTTGAAGAAGAGAGAAGAGGAATTGTAAAGTTTGAGCTGGTTCTTTCAGAGGACGGTTTGAATTTGTCTTGTTTCCGTCTGCCCCTTGCACATAAGATACTGCTGTAAAGTCAGCTTTGTCTTGTTTGACTGTAGAAATATTAAGAGAAATAATTACTTTTTCTTTTAAGAAAATGTAATGTCAGAAAAATATACAGTATTTCAAATTTGTTACTGTGTTTCCCTGAAAATAAGCCCTCCCCGAAAATATTTAACCGCATGTGGAGCCGGTCCCCGCCATTTCCTCTGGTTAGGGTTAGGGAGACAGAGCTGAAAATCGGGTAAGATGATAAGAGGATCCCCATATTGTGCCACGCGCCCCAAAATAATAAGACCTCCCTGAAAATAAGGCCATGTGCTTATTTTGGGTTTCAAAAAATATAAGACAGGGTCTTATTTTCAGGGAAACACGGTATAAACATAGATGTGCTGACAGAAACGTTTGTCTCCTTTCAACCCCTGAATTTATTCTAGATAGTCAAAGTTTCTCAGGAACAATGTAGATATGAGACAAAAAAATCACAGTGGAAATTGAAAACTTTCTTTCTCATTGCCTCTTAAGTGTTTGGTGTGTCTCTCTTTCCAATGCGATTCATGCAGTAAATCCGAGTTTTTCCTGCAGATTCTATGCCTCACAGAAGATGGTTGATAACAGCTGTAGTGATGAGTGTGGGGCAAAAAAGCCCAATTATGTAAGTAATTATGACTGTCCTTCAGATTAAAAGAAAACATGATGTTGTGCATATCAGCTCTACTGGAATGCTAAAGAATTACTACACTCGGACCCAAAGGTGGCTCTGCAGCCCCAGTCTGGAAGTGCTAATGAATTAGGTTTGGGCTGATACAATTCGCAGATGAAGATAAATTGCACAACAGAAACCTGTGTGTGGGAAATTTGGAGTAAATACAAAAGGAGGCTGCTTCTGAAGAACTCTCCATTATCACCCGTAGTAATCTTGGAAAATTTCCCAGGGAATTTGAAGAATAACGTGAATAAAATTTTAAAAGGGAAAAATAAAATGAAACTAAAGGAATGGTTAGGAGGAATGAGGACAGGTGGGGAATTGGAAGAGGTTCTAGGAGGAAAACGGTTGTCTTGGTTAAATTACAGCCAAGTGGAACAATAGACTAAAAACTGGATAATAGAAAATGGAGAGTGTAGAGAGTTAAAGACGTTCAAGGAATTAATTGAAAAAAATGAAACTGTAAAGGAAAAAAATAAAGGGATAAAAGGCTTAATGAGTGGAATTTATAAAATATTGTTGGAGGAAGGAGAGGGAAAATTTAGGAAAGATGGTATAGGAAACCAATTTGAAGATACAAATAGGGCAACAGAGTTGGGAAGGAATTTGGCAACAAAGAGTGTTGAGAAATAACACAGTAAGAATAAAAGAGAATTATTATAAAATGGTATGGAGGTGGTACTTAACTCTGGTCAGATTAAACAATATGAATCAGCACTACTCAGATAACCATTGGAGAGGTTGTGGGGGAAAAGGAACGTATTTACATATGTGGTGGGGTTGTAAATTTGTGCAAAAGTTGTGGAAGATGGTATTTAAGGAGATTGAAGAAATTGTAGGAATAAAGATAGAAGAGGCACCAAAGGTAGCATTACTCTCACTATTGGAAGATATAAAGTGTAAAAAAGAAACTAAAGAGTTGATAACAAATTTGTTGACCGCAGCAAGGTTAATGATTTCTAGGAACTGGAAGATACAAGGTGATTATTGTTTGGAAGTATGGGATATTGCCATAAATGATAAATTAGTAATATTAAAGTAAGGAGGGGCATAATGAAAGTGAATCAATTCAATGGAATCTGGAAACAGTTCCTAATATTTGTGTTTTCTGGAGGAAGGGGGATACCACCACCAGAAGAAGCTTTAAGATTTTGGAAGCAGGAATGATCCTGAGGGGTGGGGGAGCACTTGTTGACTGTTTGTATTGTGTATATTGTTATATATTATATATTATGATTTATTTAGGTTTTTTTAAAAAAAAGTAAACTATAAAATATGAAAAAAAGAAAAAAAAAGAAACCTGTGTGTGATGGAGTTCTAAGGGGAACAACTGTTGCACAGGGGCACTCCCAATCTTTTGGCAGAAGAGATCTTAATCCAGTGGCCTGGTGAAACATTACAGCTGGAGACCTGGCCTGCTGCAGTGGGTGACCAAGACATCTAAGCCTCTTGTGCTCCACAATGCTTGCTGGACTTGCCTCCTTGACTCTTGATCAATCTCCTCCAATCAATCTGCTAGGGCCAGACTTCACTTGCTCAAACTCACCAAGAGTTGAAGTCCTGTTAGCTACTTTCACCTGGTTTGGCCCATCTGTTGAGACAGTTTACTAGGGTTTGGCATATATACAGCTGCTTGGAGCCACAGGTGAGAGCTAAGCACTAGATGGGGATCAAGCAGACCTAGTATTGTGATACAAGCACCTCTATTTTCAATACTGTTTCTTATTATCCCTAACACACTGCTGACCCTTCCCCCCCTCCCCAGTGGATACACACTGTGTCAACTCCTTCATTAGATTGTTTACCATTGCTTCAAGATCTCTTTCCTCATCTGTCACTGTTAACTCAGGTTTCATTAGTTTGTAGGAATAGTTAGGATTTTTAACACGAATGAGCATCACTTTACATTTGCTCTTGCTGAATGACATTTGCTATTTTGATGCCTGCTCCCCCAATTTGAAGAAATCTTCACAATCTTTTATTGTTTTACCATTCTGAACAATTTAGTGGCATCAGCAAACCTGACTATTTCACTAGTCATATCCAGTTCCAGTTAATTTATAAATGCGTTAAAAAGCACCAACCCTAAGGTTGGTGCAGACCCAAGAACCCTGGCAGACCTAACTGGCTACGTATCTCTTTTGTGAGAAATTTTATTCCTTATCTTTCCGTTCTATTCTTTAACCCACTCTTTAGCCACAAGAGGATCTGCCCTTTTATTCCACTGAGTTTAGGACTAGAGATTGAGAAGTGTTAAGATTATAGATATGGTGGTTTTATTGATAAAGACGAATTGGGTATGTGGAGTGATAGTGAAGTAGTTCTCTTCCTTGTGAGAGATAAGAGGGTTCTGCATGCCTTTGCCTTGGCAGTAATTAGGTTTTAGACATCTACTGGCCTGAGTGAGAGTGGGATCTGACTGGAAGAAGAGGAGAATGCATAATGAGTATTGAATTTGGGTGGTAGCTTGTAATGATATGTGGGAATGAGCTTGGGAGGCAGAAGGATGAGCTGTAAATCTGGTTTTTGAAGTTGTTGTTGCTTTAGTCAATCCTCTATATGAGCTTAGATGATGATGGCAAAGCTTTTCGGCATTGAGTGCCCAAACTGGAACTCACGTGCATGTGTGTGCGCACCAGAGTGCCGGAAACCCCAAAGACCAGCTGGCCAGCATACACATGCCTGTTTTTTGGCTGGTTTCAGGCCTTTTTCAGGCAGATTTGGCCCAAAAAGGCCAAAACTGCTGAAAATGGCCTGAAAAACGACCTGTTTTGGGGGCATTTTTCGGACCGTTTTCAGGCCATTTTCAGAGTTTCAGCACTCGCAGAGACTAGCTGGCCGTCGCCGGAAACCAGAAGAGCAACTGGCGATGGCACATGTACCTACAGAGTGGGCTCACGCGTGCCATAGTTTTGCCATCATGGGCTTAGACAGAAATTTCTAAAAGAAAATTTGAAGCATTTTTGCCGAGTGTAAGTAAAACGTACAAATACAAAATAGTTCAAGGAAATTGAGTAGAGTTATACCATCAATAAGTGTGTATCTAGGAAACCACTTGCCTTTCCTGCTAGGACTTTTTGTTTTTCTCGGATTCTTTTTTTCAGGGCCAAGCTTCTGTGGTATATCTGATTTCAAACTTTTACATGGCCTATTGCTTTCATCTTCTTGAAAGCCGGATGTGGAGTCTCCACTGTCCTCGTTATTATTAATGCTGTCCTGCTCAACTCTTCCCATTGCATTATGAGAGTTTTTCCGAGTATTATGCTTCCTACTGTTACACTGATTTTCATTTTCATCTGGAGAAGAAGCCAAGCAAGTTTTGATCCTTTCTTCATGTATGTCAGTAGGAAGTACATCTTCTAAATTTAAATGAAGATCATTTGTAGGAGATTCCCTATCATCCATTATAATGAACTTTATTTCCACTTTGTCCAAATAACTCTCAGCACTAAAATCAAAATAAAAGAATGGAGATGTTAATAATAATCTTCACTACCAAGCTTTGCTAAGATTTGCTAAAATAGAGCCTGGTTATCTCTGCAGACTAAAGCACTGTAATTAACATCCAGCTGTCTGCAATTACACCAGTTCGAATCTCCCCAGGCTCAAGGTTGACTCAGCCTTCCATCCTTTCTAAGGTAGGTAAATTGAGGACCCAGTTTGTGGGGGCAATAAGCTGACTTTGTATAAATATACAAAAATATGAAGACTATTGCTTAACGCATTGTAAACCGCCCTGAGTCTTCAGAGAAGGGCGGCATATAAATCAAATTAAAAAAAAAAATTATAGAACGGAGTGAGCCTTCTACCATTATAGATTAGTAGCATTTCACAGTTGTGAAATATAATCATCAGATTTTATAAATATGAAATAGCATTGTCTTGAAAAATTATAGTTATTTCAAGGAAAATGGCTTAAAACTCATATATCTACCGATGTGCATTTGTGAAAATTAGAATGTTGCGATTAGCCAAACACAAACACTAATTGAGAATCTAATATTTAACAAGATGTTTAAACAAAGAAAAGTTTACATTATAATTAGAATAATTGCCTTGCTAGTTCTTACATTAAGCAATTAATTATCCATCTGAGATACACTTTGTAAACCTTAAACTCCACATCTTTTATGATGTAACTTTCATATCCTTTCTGAAATAGGGAAAAATTAAGTAGAAATACTTAAATATTTGCCTTTCAAAGTTTAAATCTGACAGGACTGTATAAGTGAGCATTGGTGGTTAAAATAATGGAACACATGATTAATTTGAAATTAAATTATTTTCACTATGATAAGGGATATGACTGGAACTGTTTTCAAATTAAAGTCACTAACTTCTTAGTGAAAATACTTCCAGTCATAAATAGGAGAAGATTGTTCATATATTATTTATTGACTCCTATCAAATTAAGTTCCCAACCTTTTAAATTCAGAAACAGGAGAGTACAATAGTAAGAGCTAAATTACCTGCTGCTGTTAAATCAAATTTCCTTTGAGTTCAGCTCAAGTCTTGGTAACTTCATAGGTATTCCATATGTTTTCTGAGCAAAAAGACAAAATTGATTTGCTATTGGTTTCTTCCAGGTTGTTAAATTGTGCATCTTTTTGATTCATAAAAGGTAAAGTTATTTGAGTCAAATTTGGTTCCTGATGATTGCATAGACATGTCCATGTTGTTTTCCTGGCAATAATAATGCAGAAGTGGTTTGTCACTGCCTTGTTCTGCAATGCTGTTTTTTTCCAACTTCCCTGCCTAGCCTACAGCTCTAGCATTTCCTGATGGATTTCTCATCTAAGTAGCAACCAGGCCACATCCTGTTTAGCTGCCAAGCCCAGACAAGGTAGGCCGGTAGAGTTATAAAAACATTATAGCAACATATGCAGAGTCATACTAGATGTGAGACACTGGGGGAGGCTGGGAAAATAATGGAAAGTTGACATAAACAGTCAAGAGGTAGAAGACGAGTTCATTGGTAGCTGACAAGAAACGGGAAAAAATGTTTCAAAGAAACTCTGCTTTAATGATTACACTATAAATACAGGTTAGAAGTTTTTGTTATAGTTTCAAGACAAAAATTAACTATCGAGTCCCACATTGCTGGATAAGATCAAAGAAGCAAGAAGTACAGAGTATTCAGTAAAGGTGCCTTGGGCAAATACCAATTTTGGAAACTTATAACCAACAATCAAATCTAAACCAGTTATTAATTTCATTACTGAGTTATTCTGATAATTTTTTTGTAGTAATATTTTTTTACCCACCTAAGCATTCAGGCTGAAAAGGCAAAACGCTTTTTGAAAAAATCATTTACTCCATATGATACTTTCTATTCAATTCAATAACTTCATGCCAAATTTTGATACAAATTTTGATAATGTAACCATGGGGATGACACAACGATCGTAAGTGTGAAAAACGGTGATGCCAATTTTTGGTATGCTTTAAAAATACTGCTTCTAACCGGATATGTTCAATATTTATTAGTTCTTGTATTAAGACTTATTTAATCTTATTTTTCTTCTTCTAACTTTTTCTATGTTATCTTCTTTCCTGTAACTCCTCATTAGCCAAGGAGACAAATATTATTTACTGAACAAACAGTACTTTGTTAAATCTGCTGTTCGAGATAGCTTACAAACAACCTATCTAAAAGTAAGTTTAATTTGACAAAAGTTTGTCATTTTATATTCTGTGTTCATGTCATAAAAACATGCCAGTTGCCAAGCTCACAAATTTTGATCATTTAACCATGGGCATGCTGCAACGATCGTAAATGTGAAAAACTGTCATAAGTCATTTTTTTCAGTGCCACTGTAACTTCAAATGGACAGTAAATGAATAGTTGTAAGTCAAGGACTACCTGTAGTGTGAAAGATAGATCCAAATAGCATTGGATCTCTCAAATGCTTTCAAAACAATTATGTTCTAAATGTGCTGCATTTAATTTATTTTTCTATGAAAATCACCCAGGTCCAGCCTGTATAAATGCCTGCAGTTGATACGCATTCCAACATTATCCAAACCTCCAGTGATTAAAATCTTAACTCTTGTTTAGTATTGGTGAAAATGTTACACAATGACATATATAGTTTATACGAAAAAATGGAAAAAAAAATAACGAAAGCTTATGCCTCTGTGACTTGCGTACCAAGGTAGCAGCATACCTTTGAAGAATGTCCTGTGGGGATGACTACATCATTTCAGGAAAAAGACTGAAACGTGTCAAATTTTTAATCAAAATTTTGTTTCACAATCTGAGGTATATTTTTACAGCCAATTATTAACTAGTCAAAATAATAAATTGGACTGCATATAATGTATGCACTTGAATACAAGAATTATTTTCATATAAGACTATTACTAATATTGAGAGGTGCTACTTAGAGTTACTTATGATCTCCGCATGCAATCTTGTAAGTATCTAGCTGAATGGAAAAATTAATTCCCTCTATCAGGGGTAAAATCCAGCAGGTTCTGGAGAACCAGTAGTGGAAATTTCGAATTCGGAGATCCAGCAAATACCACCTCTGTCTGGCCCCAGAGTGGGGTGGGGAATAGAGGGTTTTTTTTAAAAAAAAATTTTTTATTTATATGCCGCCCTTCTCCGGAGACTCAGGGAGGCTTACAATGCATTAAGCAATAGCCTTCATACTTTTGTATATTTATATTTATACAAAGTCAGCTTATTGCCCCCAACAAGCTGGGTCCTCAATTTACCCACCTTATAAAGGATGGAAGGCTGAGTCGACCTTGAGCCTGCCTGGGATTGAACTCGCAAGTAATTGCAGCAACTGGATCTTAAATGCTGCCTTTGTAGGAGGCATTACTCCCCTACACTACTCAGGCTCCCAGGAGTGGGGAGGGAATGGGGACTTTGCAGTATCCTTCTGCTGAAGTGGGGTGGGAATGGAGATTTTGCAGTATCCTTCCCCTGCCACTCCCACCAAGCCACTCCCACCAAGCCACTCCCACCAAGCCACGCCCACAGAACCGGTAGTAAATAAAAGTTGGATTTCACCACTGTCCTCTATGATGTGATTATCCACTCTTCTCCTGTCCCTGTTCCCATATATGGTGGCAAAAAATGGTTTCCAGGTACTAGCATCAAAATGAGTAAGGGAGTAGACAAAGCAGTGAAAAGAAAGAACAGGTGGAATTCTATTCTATTAAATTGAATTTGGAAAGCTGCAACGTAGTTTTGGTCAACAAATCATCAGCAAATAAAATTTCTTCTAAAAAATAGGTAGCTCTTGTTTATCAACCACAAATGGGACCATCAACTTGATTGTTAAGCAAAGCAGTCCCTAAGTGAAACCATGACTGTGTTTATAATCTTACCTCAATTATCCTTTGCTTTATAGACCTGAGAGGGTTATAAATGCAAGGACTCCTTGCAAAGTTATTTCTTCATTAGTGTCATAACTGTAAATCATTGCTAAACAAGGCAGTCACTAAAAGAGGACCACCTGTATTTGACTTTTTTATTTCAGTTAATCTGTTTCTTTCAATCAATACACAAATTCTAATTCATTTTAACAGAGAAATCATTCAAAAGACAAAATAGTGGAAATTATACACTGATATCATCTCGATAACGTTCCTTATAAATCATTTAATATACTGTCAGTTGTTCTTTAAATTTCTTACCTCCTTTTTGAGAATCTCATTGACTCCGTCTAGCCATGGCTTTTTCCTTCTTCTGTTTCCTCTCAATTAATTCACTCTTCCTTTATAGTTATAAAGGCGTAAACTTGAAAAGGGGCAACCAGTGCTGATCAAGCCAATCAAAACTGGCTATGTAATGATTGAGGTGCTTCCCAATCTCAAGGCTGGGAAAATAATGACCAGAAGTCTATTAACATGAAAGAATGAGAAGAAAAGGCTTAGGACTTAAATCCTGCCAGTGAGTGACCAGGAGAACAAGTTTTGCAATTCATTCTCTCTCTATAACTAAAGTGCCTCAATATATTTCTAGCATTCTGGTCACTCACTCTGACATCAATCTACATTTATTCAGTACCCATTTATACTTGACTTTCTTTCCTTCTTGTTTTACCTTAGCTATCCATTCCCACTAACTTTCTTTCTTCTGACATATTCAACTCTAATTCTCTATAATAAATAAGGCAGAAGCATACTCTTGTTTGTTGCACTGATCACTGAACCAAAATGTAGATTGTTTCTTGTTTTAAACAGCATGTATTTAGGTATTTGTTGCCCATCTCACTATCCAATGATCCTGAGCATTAGCATTAGTTTATTTTGATTAATCTTTAAAAACCCCTTTAATTACTTCATTAGAAATGTTGGCTTGTAAGTCAAACCACCAAATTAACTATGTTTTAATGGATATATCCAGGGGTGAAATGCTACCAGTTCGCACTGGTTTGGGCAAACTGATAGCGGTGGCAGCAGGTGGTTCAGAGAACTGGTAGCGGCAGCAGCGCAAGGCTCCACCACCCGCCCGGATGTTGTTACCTGTTTTTTACCCTCTGCGCATGTGCAGAAGGCTTTGCGCACGGGGTCCAAAATCGCACATGACGATTTTGAGAGTTTGGAAGTGTGTGCACTTCCAAACTGGTAGGGAAGGTAAGTAGATTTCACCCCTGGATATATCTCACTCTTCCTTTTGTTGCTTGTGCATCTACAATAGAAGAATGCATACAACTTTACACTAATTTCTTTTTCTATTCTTTTACCTCCCCCCTTTCAATATAAAATCTGTCATAGACAATTCAGAGGAAGGTGGAGTACTATAAGGGGGGGGATTATAAAAGATATCTCCTTTCTTTTTCTATCAATGGGTTCTTTTAGTGGATAAAATGTTCTGTATTTTTTTACTTTAATTTGAAAGTTATTGTTATTTATGTATTTAATTATTTACTTGATTTTGACCTTGTTGTACTGTTCCAGCAAACCTTAAAATTGGCTAACAAAATTGAAAGCAAACATATATATCCAAATCCCTACAGAATTCCAAAACAGTAAGAAAGTGATAGCCTGGTCCTAATACTCATGTCAGAGGCACCACTCCTGACGGCATCTTTAAAGGGCCTACTTCACAGGGTGGTAGTTGTGGGGGAAAATTGGAAAAGGATGCCTTATGTATATCACTTTGAACTCCTATATGAAAGGTGAGCAGAAAGGGAGATACGGTAGCACTCTATTTGAAAAAAAAAATATAGCACAGTGGAAGGTTAAAATCTAAATGATGGACATGGAGTAACAAGTTTAAATTACAAAATGACTCCAAATGAATATTAAAAAAAAATTCTTAAGAGAGTTGGGAAAAGGCATTTTAAGGGTAGTTTGTCAGGGGAACCAATGATCTAAAAAGGATGTCAGTCACTTTTGTTGAATGTGATCATGTAGGGGATGGAGAATATGTTCCCAAGATTGGTTTAATTTGGATTCGCTATTGAGTTTGAAATTGAATTTGATAGCTTAAATCTCTCCTTCCTAACTCCGATTCTACATATATGGCTTTACAGTTTGGATTTCCAACATGTGGACTGGGGCCTGATGTAAGATACATAATCTCCTACAACATTATTACAGATATGTAGTCAACTGTAAATCCTAGTAGGTACATTCATAACTGACAGATGCTCAGCAGCTAACCTTCCATTTTAGTTCCTGGCAGGGTATGGCTTCAGGGACTTCTCAACCTTCATAGTTCCCTTATTCTATCTCAATTAATTTTTAATTAATTAATTTTGTATTTTACAAATAGAACACTATATTTGCTAGTAATAGCTTAAAGAAGTTAATACTTTGTTTTAAAATGAAACATTATACTGAATTATCCTCCAATTTCAACTGCTGCCAAAAGGATTTATAAGTCACTACCTAATTATCAGTATTTTTAATTAGCAAGAGAATATTTTTATGATTATTACAAATTCCAATTTTCTTCTGTAAAAATAAGATGTTTGTGCTTCTTTTATTAAAAATAATAATTTGAATGTCCTCAATTGCTTTCAGTTCTATTTATTTCCATTTTAAACAGCAGCACTTACCATATCTGTAAAAGTAAAATGCTTCTTAAACATACTGCAGGGTAAAGGAGTTTATCATTTTAGGCACAGAGTTATCTAGCTTCAATTCTACCTGCCAAAAAAGTAAGAAATATAAATGTTAATACATTAAAATAATTAATGGCTTCGTTAGAAATCTGCCACAAGAGGATCAGAATTAGTGGAACATAATGCCAATTCTTTTTCATTTATTAAAATGACATACACTTTAGTTTTTATAAATTACTGTAACTTTATTGACTTTTTTCAGAAAGCAAAAACATTTCTAAATAAATAACCTATGTAAAAAAAAGAAAGAAAGAATGCAAAGCATTAAGGATCACTCATCTCCCCACCAGCTGAAAACACATAACTTGATCATAATCATAATGTGAGAAGGGCAGGTCTTTGTAAAAGTGCCAAGGTATGAAATTCTTTCCTTTAAGGAGATTACCTTGTTACATAACAGATTTCTGTTTTGATGATAGAGCAGAGTTAACTTAAATCCATTTTTTTCAGAATATAAAATTTAAAATTGTTTATCAATGCAGTTAGGTAAGTACAGGTAGCGGTTGACTTACAACAGTTCATTTAGCAACCATTCAAAGTTACAATAGCACTACAAAAAGTGACTTTCGACGGTTTTTCACACTTATGATCGTTGCAGCATTTCCATGGTGACGTGATCAAAATTCAGACTCTTGGAAACTCATATTTATGATGGTTGTAATAGCCTGGGGTCATGGGATCACCTTTTGCAACCTTCTGACAAGCAAAGTCAATAGGGAAGCCAGATTCACCGTCCTACTAACTTAACAATTGCAGTGATTCACTGAACAATTGTGAAAAGAAAGGTCGTAAAATGGGGCAAAACTCACATGTTTCACGTAGCAACAGAAATTTCGGGCTCAATTGTCGTATGTGGAGGACTACCTGTAATACATATTTTATTAATGTTTGAGAAACTGTGGCTGATTGTAAAATTTGAGCTTTCCAGTTTTTTTTTTTACTTGAAACTTCGGAAAATTACTATGCCAAACCATAAATTGCTTTGGAAAAGTTTCTGTTTCAACAATAGTTTGCCATGTGGCTCTAGGCTGGAGGATGCTGTTCAAGAAAAAGAAAGGAACTTGCATGGAAAAATAAGTGCTGGTATTCTCTGGGTCCCAACCTATATTCATTTTGCATTGAATAAGATTATTCCAACCAATATATAGGAATGTTGCTGGTTGGGGACAAAATGGATTTAAGTAGATACAAGAATATAATCAAATTCTTGGACTGAGCTGGTGGGGAAGGAACTACCATTTACTAGATTTCTAGTATAAATTATATGTCAGATATTTAATATCTTTTTTCTTAAAGGTCTTGCTGAACTTCCCATCTTAATGCTAATATGGCTGTTATCTTTATAAAGCCTAACAATTATTTACTACAGTTTTAATTATTGTCACAGGATACGTGTAATGAGATATCCCGTAAAATACTGCAACATGCAATAATATACCCTATGCAATAGAATGAACACAAAATTTGCTCCACTGTAAAGATAGAATAAATAAAACAGTAACATGAGGTCAACCACTGTAAATCCCACTATTCACAAGTAATAATCCATTTGTGGATTAACAAATTTCTTAACTATGAACAAAATGAATCAGTTAGCCTCAGTCATCGAATACACCTTAAATATACATATACATCATACAAGACCAAGACACATATCATACTCTACCTCAAGATTATTGTCAACTCTGAAACTAAACTTATTTCGTAATCAAATATGAAAGCTTCAAATTAAAAAAACAAGATCTATGTCAAATATTTGGCACATTTATACAAGCGATATGGTACAATAATCTCCAAACTTTTATAACATACCATGAAGACAAATACAATGTTCACAAATGGTTTATCCATTTTAGCAATGCCACTTTACAAACATTTCTGGTTTTAATTAACCTTAAAATTGACCTAGCAAAGAAGAAAATGCCAACAAAAGAAAACCTCAATGGAAGTAATACAGGATTGTGAATAATTTTCAAGGTAATTGAAACAGACTTTTAATAAGGTACAAAGTTTACAACATAGTGGAGATTAGTAGAAGAAAAATTAAAAACTGCACCTGGCTTCCGATAAACCACAGCAGTTGTATAGCTTGATACAAAGGGGATAGAAAAGGATTTCCTTTTCTATCAATGTTTTTTTGTATTTGTGCTAGACCCAAAAGTAGAATCAGTCAGAAGGGAGCAGAAGGCCATTAGTGATTCCATAAATCTGAACAGTTTTGTATCTATTTTTTTACATCAAAAATATTCAAATTATGCTCACCTTTTATTTTAATTTTAAAAATGGGAAGTAGCCTAAGCTTCTCTGGACTTTTGAGAAAGCCTGCACAAAGGAAGGTCTACATGTATAAACTTTTTTTGCAAAATGCTCTAAACCAGGGGTGTCAAACTCACGGCCCGTGGACTGGATCTGGCTCAGGGGGTGCTTAGATTTGGCCCATGGGGCCGCCATGGAAACAGCAAAAACCGGCCCGCGGTGCCTCTGACAGCAAAAACGGAGCTCCGGAGAACCACGTGTGGCCCTCCTGGGCTCCGTTTTTGCTGGCAGAGGGCTGCAGGATGTTAAGCTGGCCACATCCACTCGCCCACCCCCGAGGATAAACACAACCCTGATGCGGCCCTCAAAGAAATCGAGTTTGACATCTCTGCACTAAACCATGATTAAGTCTACTATAATTTACTAAATTAATCAAATGATTGGATCAACACAACATAATGCATAATGCATCATAAACCGAAAACACTGCCTGGGTTCCCATGATACTCTGAGTTGCAAAGTAGCAAACTGCCTTTTAGCTTAACATTTTTTGTGAACTCTATTAATACTTCATTTGCCAAAAGCTAGGAAATGAATATATAATTCTGGACTGAATTATAGTCTCCATTACTGTCCCCTAATGTTTTTCATGTTTTCGAATAATGATTCATGAAGAAGTACCCCAGTACAATAAAGTGTGTGCACACTGCATTTGAACAATGTCAACTGTATGTGTTTGTGTGTGTTGTGCGTATCTCCTTCAAACCTAAGCCATTATCTTCTTCATATATCTTACTTTCATTAAAACAGACATCTGCATCTTCTGCGTACCTTTTGGAAATTGGTTAGATAAGCCTCAGCTCTATAATCAGAATAAGCAACCATTAATATGTAATCCAATTTTGTACACTAACGGGTTATCATAGACTCATAGAACTGTAGGGTTGGAAAAGACCACTAAAACGATCTAATCCATCCCTCCATCCCAGGAGGCGACATACTGTACTGATCTGGGGGATAACAACCCCCCACAATCAGCCGTCCTTATGACCGCTGGAGAAAGAATGAGTCACAAATATCATAAAGAAGACAGTTGCCTTATCCGGGCTTCAGAGTGTTTTGTCCCTTACTCCGATTACTTGGAGAGAGAGAAAAAACAGACTCTCTCTCTTTCCTGCCAACCCAAACAGGAAATCTATGTTGATGTGCGAGGAGGTCGCAGATGCCAGTCCCAGGTACACGGACTGCCTTGACCCACAATGCATACCAGACCCACAAGGCAGGAGCGGACGGGCAGAAGGTTAAGAAGACCGGAATCCGACACGTTCAACCGTAATGTTTTCTTCTTTATGCAAACATCCGGCGGCTCTTCCTAGTCCTGTCGCGCTGATAACCAGCTTTCCCGTGTGATTCCCAGAGATTCCCTGTGACATCCCCGACCACGATTAATGATCCGATCCGGTGTCTCGGTCCCCCTTTACGGCCGGGACCAGCACTACTTCACCAAGACTTCAGATGCAACACGCAGCTAACACGCGACCTCACTCTTGCCCGCCCACCCACCCAACCGGCTCGCCCGCCTGGGGCTGCGGTAAACTCGGCAGAGTACACTCGTCGCTTTCCTTCTCTCACCTCAGCCTGAGGCCACCTCGCCCGGCAGCCCCTCGCTCCGGCACAGCCAAATTATGATCGGGATGGAAGCCGGAGAGAAGGAACGTGACGCAAAGAAACCAGAGACACCCGCCGGGGGGGACGGGGGACTCCCGAGCGCAGCGCCAAGAAGCTAAAGGTGTGCGCCACCGAGTACCAGATGCCTAGAGAGGACCGTACCATGAAAACGGAAGGCTAGAATGTCAACACCGTTAACGCTCGGAGGAAACCGGAATCCGCCGGTGGGCGCTCCGACGCTAAAATTGTCCGGGTGCGAACTGCGCTCGCTGTCGAGTTCTGCAAGGTCGCCACGTGAGGGTTGGCGCTCGCCTTGTAAAAAAATTAAAATAAGAATCAGCGCTAAAGCGCGAAGATGACTTTCGTGGCGTTGGTTTCCCCTCTCTTCGGGGGATGGCAGTTGACCCTGGCGGCCTCGACTTTACGCTCTGGCTTGCGGTTCTCGGTGCGGCGCCTGAAGGGTCAGAGTGTAAGACTCGGACTCCACAACCTGAAAAAACCCTCATTCCTGAGAGCTGAAATCGCCCAAATGGTCGCAAACGCAGAGCAGGATTCGACCTCAGATCGAAGGTTTCTCGTCTGCCCCCTTACAGCGCAGAAAGTGGCCTCCCAGCTGACGAGGGGGCGAAATTTTGAGAAGTCCAAAACCTTCCTGCTGGAATTCGAGGCAGGTGAGAGTTACTTAACGGGACCTTTTTTAGGGTAAAAGTTAAGTATGTGACCTTGAAGGTGATGTGATGATAATAAAGTTGACATTAAACTGCGAGGAGAAATTCACCAGATTTGTTGCAATACCTGTTAGAGAAAGGGTGTGTTCTAGGTATTTTCTGCTTGGTAGCTTTGGCATCCCTGCCATTGTGCTGCAATAGCAATCAGTGTGCCACAGATTGTTTTTCAATAGAAGAAAATATATGTACCAATCGTTGGTGCTCTCTGATCTTGTTGGCTTGCAGTCATTTCATTAGCTAACCAGAAAACATTACCACTGAAGCACTGATGTTACCTAGTTGAACACAAACACAATGAACACAAACAAGCAAGCTGAGAAAATCAAGAACTTCACAGATTATAATTTTTAAAATGATAATTTTATATTACTAAAAATTCATATTGTGTACTTCTTGAAGAATCATCTCCTATATATTATATATAATAAGATAAGATAAGATAAGATAAGATACGATACGATATACCCCAAGGTATATAAACCTCTGTTTTAGGCCCAGTACTCTTCAACATCTTCATCAATGATTGGGCAAGGGGATAGATGGGGAACTCATCAAATTTGCAGATGACACCAAGCTGGCAGGAATAGCCAACACTCCAGAAGATAAGTTTAACATACAGAAGGATCTTGACAGACTTGAACATTGGGCGCTATCTAACAAAATGAAAATCAACAGTGAAAAAAGTAAGGTTCTACGTTTAGGCAAGAAAAACAAAATGCACAGGTACAGTATATGTGGTACCTTGCTCAACAGTAGTAACTGTGAGAGAGATCTTGGGAGCCGTAGTGGACAACCATTTAAATATGAGCCAGCAGTGTGCAGCAGCGCCAAAAAAGCCAACACAGTTCTAGGCTGCATAAACAGAGGGATAGAATCAGAGGGATAGTATTGCTTTACAATGTCTTGGTAAGGCCACACGTGGAATATTGCAGTCAGTTTTGGTTGCCATGATGTTATAAAGATGTGGAGACTCTAGAAAGAGTGCAGAGAAGAGCAACAAAGATGAGTAGGGGACTGGAGTCTAAAACATATGAAGAACGGTTGCAGGAACTGGGTATATCTAGTTTAATGAAAAGAAGGACTGGGGGTGACATAACTGTGATCCGATATCTCAGGGATTGCCACAAAGAAGAGTCAACCTATTCTATAAAGCACCTGAAGGCAGGACAAGAAGCAATGGGTGGAAACTGATCAAGGAGAGAAGCAACCTAGAACTAAGGAGAAATTTTCTGACAGTTAGAACAATTTATCAGTGGAACAACTTGCCTCCAGAACTTGTGAATGTTCCAGCACTGGAAGTTTTTAAGAAGATGTTGGATAACCATTTGTCTGAAGTGGTGTAGGGTTTCTTGCCTAAGCAGGGGGTTGACTAGAAAACCTCCAAAGTTCCTTCCAACTCTGTTATTATATTATATCCTCTGTGTAACTTCACAATCTTATAACAGCTTCACTTGAACATAACTCTCATTGAGTTGAAGGGATCTCCGTCCAGAAATACACAGCTAGTTTATCTATTAACCAATATATTTTTGTCTTAATCTTACTGTATTTTAAGTGGCTTGCATCATTATACAATCTTAGAAAAGGCAAAGTTCTTTTTTATAAGTCACTTGAAACATGTTCTGACAGGTCTCATGAATTGACTTGCATAAAAATATTATTTAAATGTTTTACAAAAATTGTAAAACAGAGGAAGAAAATTATATTGGAAAAGCTGTTTCTACTGTTCCTTTAGTTACATAAAAAACAACCAGCAACCTTTTCAGATATTGTTGCGTGCACTAAAAATTAAAATGAAAAATTGGTTGAAATACTTTGAAACTGCTATATCTTGCTAGCTTTCATGCAAAAGAATTAAGAGTAAGCGAGATTTGGCTATTTCATAGAATTTCAGTCATTGTCAGACTGTCTTTTTAAAAAGAAGATAGTTTTGGGGTTTCATGAACACATACTGGTATCTGGGATAACACCGGCATAAAAGCTATTTCTCTGATAGCAGATTGAATTGGGAGTCACCACTTGGAGGAATAGAATGGCAAATAGCACTTTAAATAGTGTTACTCTTTCTTGATCATGGTTGATTTTTTCAAACCAGGTAGATAACCATTATTGGCAGCTGAATAATATTTGTTTCTTTTCCTTTTTAGGATTAGGCAATACCTGATGTAAACTTTCAGTTAGAATATTTTGAGTGATATTTCTCTTTTAAACAAAAATAAAGCTTTGTAAATAAATTATAGAGTATTAAACAATGGCTATTTTTAGGTCCTGGAGTTTTGACTCGAAAATTGCTTAATACTGGAGCCCATGTCATAGCTCTGGAGAGTAATAAATCCTTTCTTCCTAATTTAGAGGTAAGTATTATCTTATTCCCAATATAAATTCTTGTACTCTCATCTTAAAGCAAGGCTGGGAAACTCTTCTGATATTTCTGGATTATGACACCCATTGGTCCTGGGTCATCGTGAGTGATAGTTAAAGGGACACCAACAGTTTAAGCAGAAAGTAATCAACATGAACAGAATAGCCCAGAGAAATGCTATTTCAGGTGTTTTGGTTAACTTCTAGTTGTATGCTTGTATTTAGTCTCTAAAGAAAGAATTTGAAAGCCGATTGGAAGTGGTGCATTCCAACTTCGTAAAGTTGGATACTAATCCATATGCATTGTTGAAGGGTGAATTATGTTCTGAAACACTGTTTAACAACCTGAAAATCTTCGAAGTTCCTTGGACGTCAGGTAAATTATCATACATGTATGTATATTGTAAATTTAAATTTTATATTCACTTTTTCTTGATCATATGAATTTGAGGTAGCTCCCATTCAGACAGAATTTTTAATTGCATCATTTCAATATGAAAATTATAACATGCAGAGTAAAGTGGCATTTGTTAAATTACCTTCACATTAGTTTCAAATATATTTTAAAAATTCTGAAGCAGAAAGCTATTAAGACTTTAGTATAAAAAAAATCATTCTAAGGAAAGATTATATAATTTCTTTTGAAGTTAACAAAATTTGAAGGCTGTCTATAAACATAAAATAAGCAGTGAAAGTGATGCTATTTCTGCTTGCCAATCTCTAATAGGGCTTTTGATTAAAAGGTGGGCATTCATGAAAAAAAGCATAACTTGCAAGATAAAAGTCTTGAAGCTAATAATTATATTGCTCAAGCTATGCTTATATGCTTATAATAATTTTTAATTTAATACTAGATTACTGACTCACGGTATTTGCTTTAATTTTCAAACATCTTGATTCACTTTAAAAACAGATGTTCCTCTAAAAGTGGTTGGAATTGTCCCCCCAAAAAATGAACGGACCTTTATTTGGAAATTTACTTATTTTTTATATGAATGCAGCTCTATATACAATTATGGAAGAATAGAATTGAACTTGTTTGTCAGTGAAAGAATGTACAAGGTTTGTATAAAAAAATTGCTAATATATCAACTTTGAAATTTTATTTATTTATATTCCACTTTTTTATTTTTATAAATAACGCAAGGCAATGAACTTACATAATACTCCTTCTTTCTCCTATTTTCCCCACAACAATCCTGTGAGATGCATTGGGCTGAGAGAGAGCGTGACTGGCTCAAAGCTCAATCTTTGGCTTTGCTCAATCCAGCTGGCTTTCATTCCGAAATCAGGACTAGAACTCACAGTCTCCTGGTTTCTAGTGATGCCTTATCTATTAGACCAAATTTTTAAACAAAATGACATTTTAAAAACAATTCTAAAATATATTGATGGATTTATAATGTTTGTTTTGAATTTTGAATTTAGGATTTGTTGCAATATGTTACCTTTACTATAGCATTAAAAAATATATTGTTATACAGGTAGTTATTGCTTGCCAACCGTAACTGGGACTTACAACTCTGTTGCTAAGCCACGTGATCATAAAGTGCAATGTTACAAAGTGTTGGCTTACAACAGGAGTTGCAACAATTCCAGTTGTTGTCATTAAAACAAACTACCTGTGATTTTCATGTGATCACCATTTGCACCCTTGTGCCATCTTTCCCATTGACTTTGCTTGTTGGAAGCTGGCAGTGAAGGACACAAATGGTGATCGTGTGCAGGATTCTATGATGTTATAATTGCAAGACAGTTGCCAAGCACCCAAATCTCAATCACATGACCATGGGGACACTGCAGCTATGAGGACTGGTCATCGATATCCATTACTCATTGCTGTCATAGCTTCAAATGATAACTGAACAGGTGGTTAAACAAGGAATAAGTAACTTTTTATGAGTTATTTTAGAGATATTCTGAGATAAGAAATGATATAGAAATACTGTACCTAATCTAACTTACATTGGCAATAGAAACTATGGTTTATAATCAAGGGGTATAAATCAAATGTTGATTTTTCATATTTAAGAAACATTTAGAAGGATCTAGCAATATTCACTGGCCAGTGTAACCATTGAATTGCAAAATCCACTTATTCACTGCAGTTTCTGCCATGTGGAATGAGAAAAAGGAAAACCTCTTTGTGAGATACTGAATGAAAACTGTTGTATCTTCAGTGTTTTTCAAATTAAAAAAAGGCAATATTTTTCATAATCAACTTATTTTACTGGTTGTTTCTGCGCTGAAGTAGGCAAATAAAGAAAAATGTATTCTGCAAATAACTGGAGATATTTTAGAGCCAAGTTCTGATACTGAATCCAGACTATAAGAAATTAAATGACACTGTTAAGCTATGGCAGATTTCTGAAAGATAATTAGTCAGTTAAAACTCCTATCAATTCAAGGATAGCCTATTCAAGTTAATGTTTAAATAATGAACAAGACAATAAGCTATCATTTCTAGTTCTATTCCAAATGATTCTCATTTTCTCATTTAAGTTATTCTAGAACTGTAACTCTTATTTCTAAGAGTTTGATTTGCAGAATATTGCCTTTAGTATTTGTAGTCACTTATTGTGCAATTACAGCTATGACATTTTGTTTTGGCCACCAATTATGCAACAAACTGGACACTCAATATTATTTGTGATTTATGAATGAATCCCTTACAGATGTTGACTGTATTGATTATTATAATGAAATACAGTAATCCTTTATTGAAACTTTTGTAGCAAAATTATATATGTATATACACAGCTTTTTAAAAATGTGTTTTGTTTAATAAAAGGCAAAATATGACAAGAAAACACTGAAATAAACTTCCTATATTTCACCTGAAAGTAGGTAATTCAATTGATTGGTAGATTGATTATGTGCCATCAAATCAATGTTGACTCTTACCAACCACCTTGCTAGATTTTATCTTTCTTGGAACATCTTTTCCAGAGTGTTCACTGCTAATCTAATAGTTGCCAGAGTAGCAGTGTAGTTCTTGACTGCTGAGTTGGTAATAAATCTAAAAGGCAGAAAGTATTCATGAGTTCAATAAAGAAGATATTGAATGGTCATCTCAAAGTGCTTTTTCAAAAGGCAACTGGACTTTATTTTATCCTTAAGGAAGACGTTTTGCTTTTTAGCCAAGTGAGAAGTGAAACTTTTTTTTCTCAAGGATAAAAAGTCCAGCTGCCTTTTGAAAAAAACACCCCGTATGACCTGCATGACTGAGAATCTCCATAGAAATATTGAATGGTCAGTTCTAAGGTTGGTTGCTGTACCTGTTGTTGTTAGTTCTTCTTTAAATTTAATCTTAGTCCCGATTTTTCACTGTGTCGCTTGATTTCTACTGCTAGAGCTTGCAGATCATTTGCATTTTCAGTTCAGTTACATAATTAAAATAGAAATGATTAGACTATTATACTCTACACAAGTTTTTGTATCTTTGGAACTGTAATTGATTTCTATAAGAAAGAAGCTAGGAAAATATTACCAAAAAATAAAGTTCATTTATCACCTATTGCCAAGAATACTGCAGGACTTGTATGGACAATTGCAGAGTCAGTAATGACTTTAAGGCTCACCTACCCACACAAAAACAACATATGGTACATCCGACATAATCTCCAACAAGCTGTCTTGCATACCTTGATTCACTTTTTAGCATTTCTTGCCTCACTGAGGCTTTCAAGTGTTCATTCAGGATTTTCATAATAAAATCAGAAATATAATGTAAAATTATTGCTTCTGCCTTTGCCAGGTTTTTGTTGCAAAACCTTCAGATAAAAAAAATTACCAGACACTAAGTGTACTTTGGCAGACAGCTTGTGATATTCATCTTCTACACAAGGTGAGCATTTTGTATATGCAGCAATTAATAATAGAAACCTGCTTGTCTTACACATTTATTACTAACTTGATATTAAAAATTTGGGACAGGTTATTGAAATGAGTGAGATGTGTAAAAACAGTATTTTTATTATCTCAAGTATTATTTAGTAATGTGGAACTTGCTCATGTATGGAGATGCTACAGTAAGATTTGGCTCAGGAAAGTCTCTTAACCTAGTTAGTGTTTTCAAATGCAGTGAGCTATGCAGTGAGAACATCCCATATAAGAGAAACTCACTTGTAGCACTTTAGCTATCACTCCCTGCATTTGGCAAGTTGCTATATATTCTGAAACTGTTTTTGTTAATAACAAAATACTTAACTTAGTCTTACTCTATGTTTTATTTATGATGGGGGATTTCTGTACCCTGAAAATTAACCACTGAAATCTATGGGAAGCAAGGTAATAAAAAATGGACTTCAATTCTGTGTATAAACCTGTTGTCAAAATCTCTTTTTAGGACACCGACATTCAGAATGCTGAATATATAATTGATTTTAGTGCTTCTTCATTCTTTCTTTCATATCTTGGCCCTAATATTTTAAAGATATGCTAACTTTCATTGTTTCCTCTCTTCTAGGTGCCTTGCTCTTCATTTTTAACTACATCAAGAAAAAAGTCATCAGGATCAAATAATGTGGTCAGCTTTTAATATTTGTCAGTCCTAAAATAAATGCAATGTGAATGTCTGGGTGATTGCTTTTATGTATCAGAGCTAGCACTGATGATTTACCTAGTTTGGATAATGAAACATCTGCAAGAAAACTGAAGCTCAGAGAGCACCAGGGACTCCACAGATTAATTTGATTGTGGATGTTCAAGATGCAGTTAATTCTGCCTCTGCACTCATATAATTCAAAAGTAAATGTCCAATTTGTTTTAAAGAGTTGTATGTTAAAAGTCAAATAATGGATTTGAATGTCTATTTAAATTACCTATTCTCTATTCCAGAGAAAAAGAGATAGTTTTTATTTCCACTTAATTATCAAATTTCAGTTTTCAAAAGTATTTTTGCATGAGTCAAAACCTATATAGGTAGTCCTCACTTAACAACCAATCATTTTACAACTGTTGGAAGATATGATAGCCATGGAATAGATGCTTTATGGCCCATAAACCACTCCAACCATCATAAATAGTTCTGCCACACCCCCACAATTGTGTGACTGCTTGTCAGGCAGGTCAGTTTTACTATTTACTACTGTAGTTAGTTTCTACAGTAACATAACTGCTATTTACATGGAAGTCAGCAAAAAAATGGTCATTCAAATGAATGAGTTTGCTTAACAATTCTGGTATTTTCTTAATGTTTGCTGTGAGAAGGCCAACAAATTATTTCTAGTCACGCGGGTGCTGTGATGTATGACCACAGTTATTTTCGACCATAATTCCAGGCTCAGTTGCAATCATAAGTTGAGACTACCAGTGTTAGGAGGGTTTCTACTAGGAATTGTTATTGCAATCTTTCCATGATTTGCTATACTTTAACTATAAACGTCATATTCATTGCCATGGAGAGGGGAATGAAGATATTCATAGTCCAAGAGATACCTCATGTACATTTCAATACATACTCTGGGAGTTAATGCAGAAAATAGGCTCAAGATCCAGATGGATTTCAAGACTGTGAAAGGTTTTTCACAGACAAGAAAAGCCAAACAGGTATAGTTTAGGTGAAACCTGGATCATTAGTAGTAATTCTGAGAGAAATCTTGAAGTCCTAGTGGACAATCACTTAAATATGAGCCAGCAGCATGTGGTTGCAGCCAAAAAAGCCAGTGCAGTCCTAGGTTTCATTAACGGAGAGACCAACTCAAGATCATGTGAAATATTAATATTGCTTTTTATAAAGCCTTCGTAAGACACACTTTGAATATTGCATCCAATTTTGGTCATATTATAAAAAAGATTTTGAGACTTTTGAAAGACTGAAGAAAAGACCAACAAATATGATTAGGATGGCTAAAACATATGAAGAATGGTTGTAGGAATTGGGTATGTCTAGTAAGTGAAAAGAAGGACTAGGGAGACATGATAGCAGTGTTCCAATATTTGAGGGGCTGACATAAAGAAGAGGGAGGGTCAATCTATTTTCCAAAGCATCAGAGCAAGACAAGAAACAATGGATGAAACTAATTAAGAAAAGAAGCAACCTAGAACTAAGGAGAAATTTCCTAACAGTGAGAAAAATTAACCAGTGGAATGGCTTGCCTTCAGAAGTTGCTCCATTACTGGACAGCCTCTTGTTTGAAATGGTACCGTGTCTTGCTTGAACGGGTTGAGGTAGAAGACCTCCGAAGTTCCTTCCAACTCTGTTATTCAGTTATTCCGTCATTAGGCAACATAATGCTCAGAGTCACCTTGAACCATGAGATGGGTGGCAAATAAATGATAATCATGTTACCGTCATCATTGACAAAATGACCACCAGTCAATTGCAAAAGTTAGCTTTATTCAGAATCCTTACATTTGTGACAAAACTTTTAACATCTACCTATCACAGGTTCTTTGGATGATCTTGAAAGGTATACAAAAATACAAATCTAGTCTGAACATCTGGCTGTGTGACAAACCATTATGATAATAATAGGTGGATAAAAATATCAAATCCAGTTAAAACATCTGCCTGATTTTATGATGAACCATAATAAGTAGTTTTTGGCATTTCCGAATGCAAACTCTTGGTCATAACACACCACATTTAACTGTCGTTGAAAGAAATTGTAGATAATTGATGTGGCAATAATAGCAGATGGTACAGTAGAAGACAAAGAATTGGAAAAAATCACAAAATATCAAGATTTGAAAATCAAAATTGAAAATTTATGGCATAAATTGGCTGTGGTGGTCCCAGTGGTTATTGGCACACTAGGTTATTGGCAAATCTTGGGTGGCACTTAGAAAATCTATGTATTGAGAACATTGCCATCTGTCAGTTGCAAAAGGCCAGACTGCTTGGATTTGTACATACATTATACTGATATGTTATGAAGTACTAGCTTTTGGGGAAGAATTGAATGTGTATGAAGGCCAACGAACATAGCTTACACTAAAGAACTGTTATTTCACATTTTTCTGTATATAATAATTTAATAAAATATATGTGCAAAGGCATTCTTTTTAACAAATTCATAATGAAGAAAAGTTTAATCTGATCTACAAGTTCATAAAAAAATTATTAACTTGACTAAAATGTATTTGAGTTAATTGTTAAATTGAGATGTTTTTTATTCTTCTACCTTCTGCAGAATGAACTCTTATATTTAGTACAACTAACACCACGCAAAGATTTATTTACAGACTTCTTCACAACTGCTAATTCAAAAACATTTATTATGATGGTAAAGCAATGTTTTGCTAAAGCCTCAATTAAGCTACATAACAAATTGAAGTAAGTAAAATTAAATTTCTTCAATTGAAAAACAGCACAGATTAATTTTTAATACAATGTGACGTGTCAGAAATACAGTTGTGCTCATAAATTTACATCCCTGGCAGAATTTATGATTTCCTGGCCATTTTTCAGAGAATATGAATGATAACACGAAAACCTTTCTTTCACTCATGGTTAGTTTTTGGCTGAAGCCATTTTTTATCAATCAACTGTGTTTACTCTTTTTCAATCATAATGTCAACAGAAACTACTCAAATGACCCTGATCACAAGTTTATATACCTCAGTTCTTAATACGGTGCATTGCCCCCTTTAACATCAATGATAGCTTGAAGTCTTTTGTGGTATGTGTGGATGAGACTCTTTATCTTCTCAGATGGTAAAGCTGCCCATTCTTTCTGGCAAAAAGCCTCCAGGTCCTGTAAATTCTTGGGCTGTCTTGCATGAACTGCACGTTTGAAATCTGAGTGGCTCAATGATATTGAGGTCAGGAGACTGAGTTGGCCACTCCAGAACCTTCACTTTACTCTGCTGTAGCCAATGACTTGGCTTTGTGTTTAGGATCATTGCCATGTTGGAATGTCAACGTACGTCCCATGCCCAGCTTTTCGGCTGATAAATGCAAATTGTCCTCCAGTATCTTTTGATAACATACTGTATTCATCGTGCCATCAATTCTGACCAAATTTCCTGTGCCTTTGTAGCTCACACATCCCCAAAACATTAGCGATACACCTTCGTGTTTCACAGTAGGAATGGTGTACTTTTCATCATAGGCCTTGTTGACTCCTCTCCAAATGTAGTGTTTATGGTTGTGGCCGAAAAGCTCAATTTTGGTCTCATCACTCCAAATGACTTTGTGCCAGAAGGTTTGAGGCTTGTCTCTATGCTGTTTGGCCTATTGTAAGCGGGATACTTTGTGGCATTGACATAGTAATGGCTTTCTTCTGGCGACTCGACCATGCAGCCCATTTTTCTTCAAGTGCCTCCTTATTGTGCATTTGCAACAGCCACACCACATGTTTTCAAAGAGCCCTGTATTTTACCTGAAGTTATGGTGGGTTTTTCTTTGCATCCCAAACAATTTTCCTGGCAGTTGTGGCTGAAAGTTTAGTTGGTCTACCTGACCGTGGTTTGGTTTCAACAGAACCCCTCATTTCCACTTCTTGATTAGAGTTTGAACACTGCTGATTGGCATTTGCAATTCCTTGATATCTTTTTATATCCTTTTCCTGTTTTATACAGTTCAATTACCTTTTCCCACAGATCCTTTGACAATTCTTTTGCTTTCCCCATGACTCAGAATCCAGAAACGTCAGTGCAGCACTGGATGAAGGATGCAAGGGACTGTCAGGAGGTCAGAAATTCATTGACCTTTTATACACACACACTAATTACATGCAAACAGATCACAGGCGAGGATGGTTACCTTTAATAGCCATTCACATCCCTTTGTGTCAACCTAAGTGCATGTTATCGGGCCACAATCACCAGGGTATGTAAACTTTTGATCAGGGTCATTTGGGTAGTTTCTGTTGTCATTATGATTGAAAAAGAGTATTTTCTTTTTCAATCAAATTCATTTATTATCAGTTGACTGATAATAAACGACTTCAGCCAAACACTAACCATGAGTGAAAGAAAGGTTTTCGTGTTATCATTCATATTCTCAGAAAAATGGCCAAGAAATCATAAATTCTGCCAGGATATATAAATTTATGAGCACAACTGTATGTACAATGGTATGTAGTTACCATTACATATGTGCATGTATATATTATACATGTTAATGATAATCCTCTCCAGCAGCCAATAGGAGGAGGGGTTGTTGTTGTTGTTGTTGTTGTTGTTAGTCGCAAAGTCATGTCTGACCCATCGTGACCCCATGGACAATGTTCCTTCAGACCTTCCTGTCCTCTACCATCCCCCGGAGTCCATTTAATAAGCTCACACCGACTGCTTCAGTGACTCCATCCAGCCACCTCATTCTCTGCTGTCCCCTTCTTCTTTTGCCCTCAATCATTCCCAGCATTAGGCTCTTCTCCAGTGAGTCCTTCTTTCTCAGTTAAGTGGCCAAAGTATTTGAGTTTCATCTTCAGGATCTGGCCTGCTAAGGAGCAGTCAGGGTTGATCTCTAGGACTGACCGGTTTGATCGCCTTGCAGTCCATTGAGTCTTTTCCAGCACCATAGTTCAAAGACCTCAATTCTTTGGTGTTCAGCCTTCCTTATGGTTCAACTTTCACAGCCATACATTGCAACTGGGAAAACCATAGCCTTGACTATACACACATTTGTTGGCAGGGTGGTGTCTCTGCTTTTTAGTGTGCTGTCTAGATTAAGGAGGGATTAACACCAGACAAACAAACAGAAAACAGTATCCTAATAATAATTACCCTAATAATCTCTCTCTCTCCCTCCCTCCCTCCCTCATAGAAATTCGAAAATTTTAGAGTACAGGTAATTCTCAATTTATGACAGATCACTTAGTGATGATTCAAAGTTATGACAACCCCTTTCCCCAATTTACAACCCATTTCCAAAGTTATATCTGGGTTCATTCACCGTCATCTATTTCCATCCCATCCTGTCTTGTTAGGTCCCCACAGGCACTAGGCCTGCTTTGCCAGTCCACTGGATTCCACATGTTTCCACCCCCATCACTACCTTTCCTAGAGCTCAAGAGGTTGGGTTATGGAAGGAGGACAGGTCACTTCATTGCTGGACCATGTGACAGAATTTCACAAGCAGATGTCTTTTTCTGAGGTGCTGATAAAGTTTTTGGCTTTCCTTTCCTTCCTAGCCTTTCTTTCCCAAGGTATTAGCATACACTGCTAAAGCTTGGAGGGGGTGGGGAGGCAAGTGCTTGCAAGGAGAAATCCTCTTGGTTTTCGTTCCCTTCTAAGTTGCTAGAAAAATGGCTGCTTGTGGAATTCCAGGTTCCATTATGATCATAATTTGGGATTACCTGTCTGCCTAACTGTATGCTGATGATAAAGTAAATTTGTTTAATTTTTCCCCTACCATCCTCCTAACTTTTGGAAATGTGCTCATCTGCTCTGGGGGGGAGGGGAGAGAACAAGCATTGGCTGAAATTTTTATTGTCAAAAATTGTATCTGGATCTATGGTGTATTTCAAAAAAATTCTTGCCAGTAAGTAGGATACATGAAACTGATGTTTTGTTTAACCTCAAGTTGGCTTCCCATTTAGAAATTAAAATAAACTAAATAAAATTAGGTAAGCTAGTTAGGCAATTGCTAAGGCAGATTTGTAAGCATATTGATACTTTCAGGTATTGTTGTGACCCAGGCCCAAGTAAGTAGTAAGAAAATCAGTCAGTGAAAAAACAAACAAACTTTATTTGAACAGCTGAGAATTACTTAATTCCCAGTGTCATTCAACTAAATTAAAGCAAATTCCTCCCAACACAAATTCCTCAGTCCTATCACAAACCTTGATCTAATTAGGCAAACTGCCAAAGGCCTTTCTTGGCAAACATTCAGAAGTCACAGATACAAAAATAAATGCAAGATGTAGATGAAGATGACGAAGCTAGCAACGTTGTTTTCTGGCAAAGCCCAAACACTGTTGCTGGTCTGTTTTAAGCCTTATGGGAGGGGCCAATCATCTCTTGGCCCTACTCCTGAGTTGTCCTCTTTGCTTGAGCTGCTCTTGCCTTCTGGTAGCTCTTCTCATGCGTGCATTAGGAACAAGCTCCTCCTGTTCCTCTGCTTCACTACTATCAGTCTCTGGAAGTTCTGGAATCTGCACCTCACTCCCTGATGGCCCTGGCCCTGTCTCTGCCTCCAATGCAGAGCCCTTATCCAGGCCTTCCCCAGCCTCCAGAACTGGCCCATGTTCTTCCTCAGCCTCATTACTGTCCGACTCCACTGCCAGTTCTGCAGGCTGCTGGCAGACCACAACAGGTATCATATTGGGAGGCAAGGTTTTAAGAACATAATGAGCCTACTTGATCGTTAACAATTAAATTATATCTAATTTTCAATGATTTTTGTTTCAGTTTATGGACTTATGAAAATGCAAAGAACTTGCTGAGAGAATTGGGGATTCCAGAAGATGTTACAGCTGGTGGTTTATACCCAGAGGCATACAAATCTCTCTTTGAACTTATGGAACAGTCTAATCGAATTGATCGGAGTTTGTTCTGTGACATTGATTTATTGGCAGATGACAGTGTAATTCTTTAAAGTGAAGACTATTTAATTTATAATGCTTTTTAAAAAACTGAAATACAGAGGACCACATGCCTTGGAATTTTACAAAGAAAATAATCCCTATGTATATGAGGATTACAATTCTAGAAAATTTAAATTTTGCAAACAAGGAAAATATAATGGATCCTAAATGATCAACTCCGAAGTTGCTGTATCTTGGAAACTGCAAAGATTGGAAAACAATATGTACACCATCAGTTCTGTATAAAACATATATCTTCTAAATCAGTATTTTACAAGAGTAACAGTGAATGAAAAATATGGAAGGTGGGGCATTCTTGGTTTAATCTTAAATACTTGTTTAATCTGTATCCTGCCTTTACTATATCCCACTTTGTAAAATGACTATATAAGCTATAGTATACTGTAGCTTATCCTATATAATATAAGCAATTCTTAATTTAAAACGAGAGTTGTTTCTTACTAGTTTATAGGATTAGGTTGCTTCAGATGTAACATTTAAAGATAATAAATATATAATAAAATAAATATATAATAAAATACTGGGAATTTTAAGAAATTGTCCATTGGGCACAGGGAAGGTGAGATGGAAAATGTATGTGAAGATAAAAATTGTAGTTCCGATGTATGAAACATGTTGATATTCCATCAGAAATTCTTTTAAATATTACAAAACATAATTTAAGTATGTTTTCAAAATAATTGGTCTTTTAAGTTGTAAATTACAGCAATTAAAATTAGACCATGTAAACTATTTTGTTTTTGAGTTGAATTTTAGGGCCCTGCCTATTCTAACAAGTATGGTACATCTAAATTGCTTGGATTGCATATTGCCTGACCCTTGCATTATGTAAGCAATCATATTGTGTGACAGAGTAGAATGAATTACCTATAGGGCAAGCTAATTTAGCAATATAATCTCATTTGTATACTGTATGGTATTATGCTGCTGAGCCACAAAGGAATGCAAACAGTCCTTTGTTTGTAACAGCAGTTGGGTTTGGAATTTCTTCTGTTAAATGATGTGGTCATAAAGAGAGTGCAAAGAGGGGCTGAAGGAGAGTGTGGAGTGAGGAAGACTTATCCCAGTGACATCCAAGCTTACTCGTTGACTTTCCGGGGAAGCCAGCAAGGAAAGCCACAAATAGTGACACATGATTACACATGGTCAGAGGACACATGGCCAGAGGACCATTCCAACAGAGGACTAGTCATCAACACAATGTGTTCAGCACTGTTGTAACTTTGAATGGTTACTGAACAAATAGGTGTAGTTTGAGGACAATTTACAGGAAGATTTAGCACAGATTCAAATAAGTATTGTATGTAGCTCAATTAGTTTAAACATGCTGCAAAACTAAGAGTGGACTTCGCACAGTCAGATGCAAATACCAGACACAACCTAAAATAACAAGATATATAATTTTATTTTTATATCTGGAAGGATTGCCTCAGTTTGTTTTCTCAAACACCCACAGAACACAACTTTCCATTGAAGTTGCAGTAGCAATTTACTTCTGCTCTTGCACACCCTCCCTAATCCTCGATTTGCACATCATCTCTCTTGCACTCTTCCTGATCCATTCATGCTATGCTGTGCCTCTTGCACACCCTCCTTGACTCTCCCCCGCACTATCATGCACACTCCTTCCTACCGGGAATCTTTGTGGTGATTTTCCCACTGACTTTGGTTGGGGAAATTGGGAATCTAACAATTGGGATTTAATTAATGATGGCAACCAGGAATACAGGGATTGCCATTGCTAAATGATACACTTGTGCTTTATGACTTAGTAAATGTGCTTTGTCATTTGCTAAAGGAAATTCCAGTCCCAATTATTGTAGTGAGTTGAGGACTCCATGTACTTGATAGATGCCTACAATCTTCTGAAGCAGCTTCCCGTTGTTCCTCATAAATGTTTCCTTCCTGGTCCCTTACCTTCCTTGCTATTCCTTGGACACACATTTGTTTATCACTAGTGTTTCTAAAATGTGCCTAGAACTGGATGCAATATTCCAGATGAGATCAAAATCAATGTAACATAGAGAAAAGTAATGAAAAGTAGGGTTGCATTTGCCTCTTTTTTTTCTTTTTGCATTTTTATATGCTATTGTCTATATTCAGCATCTAATCTATCAAAACACTCAGAATCTTTTTACATGTAGTGCTGCCCAGTATGGTCCCCTGTAATTCTTAACTATGATCTTCATTTTTTCTACCCAAATGTAAGACTTGGCATTTGTCACTGTTGAAATTTATCTTGCTGGTTTCTACCCATTTATTCCGGTTTGATAAGTTATTATCTGCTAAACCTTGATATTGTCCTCTGTTTATTTTCCCTTTTGCCTTTGTGTCACCTAGATTGATTTTATTTCCTAACCCTTCATCCAAGTTACATGTTCAGGGGCACAAAGCCTAGAATGGAGCCCTTGTGTAGCAGTCAGTTCTTCTTTCCAACTTAATATGATTTGCTGGGTATGTTTGTTCAACTCAATATTCATCCAATGATATAATAACCCAGTTCATCTTTTGCCATGTTTTCTTCTAGTATTTTATTGGAGACTTGTTGGATACAAGTTAAACTGTCCACTGTGTTTCTAGTTAATTAAATTGTCATTGTATCAAAAAAGACAATTTTGTTGATTTGTCATGATCAGTGTTTCCCCATACCAGAATAATATAAACTTTTTTGAATAAACTAAGAAAATTAAGTTGAGAACAAAGTTCCAGCTTCAAGATCCCTTTTGGTTTAGTATATTAAACTGCTACTGTAATTCTAGCTTAGTTACTTAAGAATAAGGCCATACTATCTCAAGTTTATCAATGAATACCCTTAATATTTAACTCAGAAATGGCCACATTTGCTAGCTACAGTCTGTGCTTTTGAGAAGTGAAGATATATAATGGATGGGATTTCTGTATTTTCCTGGCTCTGGGAGAAAATTCTTTTTCTCCTTAATTCTCAATTGCTTAATGCATTGTAAGCCGCCCTGAGTCTCCGGAGAAGGGCGGCATATAAATCTAATTAAAAAAAAATAAAAATTCTAATTGGGATTTATTTGTGCGTTTGGGAGAAAACCAATATTGCTATTCCCAAAAAGCATCAGAGTGAGTTTTGGGGCCAAAAAAAATAGTGTCTTGGGGAGACATGCAGACCTTAAGATTCTTAGGTTTCTTTAGCTCTGATTTAAATTAAATGCTGGTAACTATTTGAGTCATTTGGATGATTCTTAAAATAGGTCATCCAAATGACGCTCCAATTTTTTTGGCTCTTCTGTTAGTTTCCATAAAACTTAAGCAATTAAAATAAAAATAATTAAAATTTGGATTTTTTTCAGGACAGATGCAAATAAGGCAACTATTAACTAAAACAAAAAGGTAATTGGGTTTTGATATTGCTTATAATCCAAACTCTTACCTACATTTAGTTCCAATGTTTCATTTCTCCTTGCTTATTCTGAATTAGTTGCTATTTTAATACTTACTTTCATGCTTGAAGAAAACTTTTTACACCTGAGATCTCCTTTTCGAGACCTTCATAATTTGATTGTTAATGTTTTCATTTTTAATAAAATACTTTTTAATTTGTTATTCCTTAGTGATGAAACACTTCATCCTTTTCTTTTATGACTAAGCACACAAAGAAGGGAAAAAGTTAAGACAAAGTCCTAATCCGTTATAAGCAGCCAATGACCCGAAATGTTTATCTGTAAGGCAAGAATTGATAAAAGGAAAAAAAGTATACATGGACAATCCATGCATTGCTTTTCACAACAGAGCGCACACTTAAATGAGAATGAATTCAATTGATATTGACTAGGGACATGGGAGGTAAAAAAAAAAAAGATGGCATCCATGATGGAATGATTGAAACTTCACTCCTTTTCCATTCTTTGCATGCAAAACAAGGGGAAATATGCTTATGTGATAGTCACCAACTTGACCTTTTAGCCCACCCCTCCTATGGAACCTCCTGTTGGGAGCAAGGATATTTTATCCAGTCCCGCAATGTGAGCCATTGGGGAGGGTGATGAACAGCCTTCACAAGCTACCTAGGCAGACTACCTGACAGATAGAATTGAAATCAAACTACTTGTAAAAGGAGTGTGTTTTTAAAAATTGAGTCCAAAATAAAAGGCAATATTTTCAGTGGCCATGACTGAGATCAAATGATAGCAATCTTCAAGTATCTGAAAAGATCCCACTTAGGAAAAAAAATCCAGACATTTTTTTCTTGTTCCGGATGGCAAATTAATAGAATAAAGGATTTAAGGCTACAAGAGGGCAGATTTCAACTGAATGATAGATTCTGAGAACGGTTCAACATTGGAAATGTCTATCAAGAGAAGTAGGGTACTCTTCTTCATATTCAAATGAAAGTTAGAGACCTTTCCATTTGGCATACTTGAACTTGGAACCCTGCCAAGGTTAAGGTTGCGATTAGGGTTGAATTGTTCCAATTATAGTATGTGATCTTAAAAACAATTCTAAAAACAATAAGTCCTAGTAAGAAGTATACAAGAACCCAGTGAAAAGTAGATTTTAAAATCTCTTTCTAGGCACTGATATGTATCAAAAAGTTGTTTTTTAAAAATCCTTTTGAGTCAATGTTGTCTCTTAACAATTGCCAAGTCTCTACAGCTTTCTTGACAAAATTTAAAAAGTAGTTTGCCATTGTCTGCTTCTTAGGGATGAGAAAGGGTGACTGGCCCAAGGTCAACCAGCTGGCTTTGTGTCTACCGCAGGACCAGAATTTACACTCTCCCAGTTTCTAGCCCAATACTTTAATCACTTCACTGAACTGGCTTATCTCAAAAACTACAGGGATTTATATTAATACCTGGCGATTTTTTAACCTAACAAACAATTTAGTGTTTTAGATTTCCTATCACTTCAGGGAGACATGCATTGTATAATTGGCTATCGAAGTGAAATTAGGGTTTTTTGTTTGTTTGAAAAGTAAACACATTTAAAAGACACAAAATTGAAATTGTTAAGGCCAAATTAACTCTTACCCACATTAATTTCTGGAACACAGAACACTTAACGCATAAATATGTCGTCCTTAACAGTTTGACATCCGCAGTCATGTACACTCCAGGTAGCACTATTTAAATACTATTTATAACAATCCTTTTCTGAGTTTTTAATAACGGGGTGAGGAAAGGCTACACCGGGGAACGTAACGAAGGCGGGCTCTTTTTTTTTTTTTTTTTTTTGCTCGAAGGAAAGATGATTCCGGTGGCGGGCAGAGCAGCGTCACGTGGGGATCGAGGCGGGAAGCGTGCTGGTCTGCGGGCCATTCCGTTTATTCCCTGCTCTGCGCGCGAAGCAGCAATGGAAAAGTTTGCAAGCCCGGGCAAAGGCAACGGCTTGCGCCTCTTGAAAGCGGTGAAACCGGGCGAGTTGTTGTACCGGGCGGCGCCCTTCGCTTACATCGTCAGCAAGAAGCGCCTCGGAGGCGTGTGCGAACATTGTCTGCGCAGGTATTGGCTGAGCCTCCTTGCTGGGACTCTAACGCGGCGCTTTCCCCTTCCGTTTGTGCCTGCTGGCAGCGAAAAAAGCCGGCCGGGTTCTCGTCCCTTTGAGTCACTATATAGTTCTGAGCTGTAACACTTTAGATAGCACGACTCAGCAAGGGAGTAACCACAGACAGGAACAGGATAATTCTGCATTGCATTTTCGGGGTGGGGGTGGAGGAAGTCTCATCGGTTGAGTTTCTGCTATCTTTAAAACTGGGTAGTGGCCTATGGCGGGATACGGAAGAATGTTTGCAAGCACGAACTCCCTGGAATAGGTTGTCCCAAAGGTGCTTTTTCAGGGGGCAACTGGACTTTCTTTGTCCAGTTTTTTTTTCTTTGAACACGTTTAGCTTCTTATCCAAGAAGCTCCTTCAGCACTGACAGGATGATGGGGAATGGAAGGATTTATATTTTTTGCAGACAGCTGGTCATTTGCATCTTTTTAGAAGATCGCTGAAGCACTTGGAGGTTTATCTCTGTGCACCTGTGGACACCTGAAGACACAGATAAACCTCCAAGTGCTTCAGCGACCCTCTAAAACAGTGGTCTTCAAAGCTGCCAAGTTTGAAGACCTCTGCTCTAAAAAGATGCAAATGACCAGCTGTCTGCAAGGAATATAAAGCCCTCCATTCCCCACTGCCCTGTCAGAGCTGAAGGAGCTTTTTGACTGAGAAGCACAACATCTTCAAGAAAGTCCACTTGCCTCCTGAAAAAGCACCTCTGGGACAAACATGACCTGGATGACTGAGAATCTCTATAATCCCTGGAATAGGTATTTTTACCTTTGGGGGGACAACCTTAAGCCAAGTGTTTCCTAACTATATCTCTCTATCATGGAGATTTATGCACAGAATCACAAAGATGCAATCTTGTAACTAAAATATTGGTGTAAACCACAGATAATAATCTTCCAGTCATAGACATGGAAGCTTATGCATCCAATACAGCAGGAACATTTTCATTCAATAAATATTTTCTTCCATTACTTTTTGTAGCAAAGATAATAATTTCATATACTGTATTAAACAGTATATGAAACAGTAAAGTGATTTGATTTTACATTAGTGTGTTGTGTGAATCCTGATTTAAGAAAATTGGTTTAGTTTGTCATAGCTCATTGTATAGGTAGTCCTCAGTTAACTATGTTCAGTGCACATTAGGAATTAATGGTGGCACTGAATGAATCTACCATTCATTCGGTGAATTAGGCCCAGTTCTTGAAGTTATGGCCATTGCAGTGCCCTCATGATCATGCATTAAAAATTCAGGCACTTACCTAGGCTTTCTTGTGAAACTTCAAAGCATCAGGAAGGCCACTCACAATTTAGACAAGGTGGGAAGAAGTATTGGAGGAAGAAGACAGTGGAGATCAATTGACAGTTGCAGGATGGCCCAAAAAAAAAGGAAAATAGTCCCGTCCCCCCCTCCCCCATTACTGATTTATGCTCTTTTGAGATTTAGTTGGGCATATGCAGTACCCAGATATCCATGTTGGAATTCAATTCTTACAGGTGAAGGAAGACATTGAGGTTAGAATATTAGTCCTGGAAGATAACATTCCTGAGATGTAATAACTGTAAGAACTGAAGATGATGTAGGAAACATCAATGCTCAGAAAAAAGAGAACATGTTTCCCAAGGCCACCAAGAGAATAGCTAAGTATCTGCTAAGATAAGGTAGAGGAGAAAGGCTAGAACTGAAACCCTGAAACCCTGGTTTATATACATTGAAAGCTCTGGTGTATGTTCTGCAGTGACTATATCTTCTGTGTTTATCTTCCAAAATTTCCAAAAAAATTCAGCCCTGGTTTAGATACCTCTTTTCTGCTGTATAAAAAATTTCCAGATTTTGGGAACAACCCTGTTAAAATAGCAATTTTGTTTAAATGGAGAGAAACTTGTAGGATTTTCTTTCAATAAACTTCCACTGGATGGCAGTAGATGAATGCTGAAAAAGAAGTTTATTATTATTATATAACTGCAGTATAATAGATATAAACGGAGTCCTAGGTTTTAGCCTTCATTGTGGTCATTTGTCCTGGTCTGCAGTAGGCCTTCAAGGACCTTCCCCACCTCTGATGCACCCCCTGCTCCATTTAATGTTCATGTTTGTTTAAAGAGCAGGGGGTAGGGGTTAAATGAGGCTGTCTTGCTTAACGGCCTTCACAACATGTGACCATAATGGGCAGGCTGCATTATGGTCCTATTCAAAGTATTTATATAGAGTACTCAAGATACCCAGTATATGCCGTGCTGTCTCCTAAGAGAGAATGACTGGCTCCTAGGCCCTCAGTGAATTTCCATTGCTGAGGATGAAGTAGAAGCTGGGTTTCCCTGTTGTCATCCAGCACCTCACCAATTGTGTTTTTTTTAAAAAAATTAGATTTATATGCCGTCCTTCTCCGAAGACTCAGGGCGGCTTACAATGCGTTAAGCAATAGCCTTCATACTTTTGTATATTTTATACAAAGTCAGCTTATTGCCCCCACAAACTGGGTCCTTAATTTACCTACCTTAGAAAGGATGGAAGGCTGAGTCAACCTTGAGCCTGGTGAGACCCGAACTAGTGCAATTGCAGACAGCTGGATGTTAATAACAGGCTTTAGTCTGCTTATTAGCCTGTTGAGCTATCCAAGTGTTATACTTGTGGGCAGCAGTTTTCTGTACCATTTGCAATTTGTAAATTATCTTTACTGGTTTTTCCATCTCATCAGTGATCTGTAGTGATCTGAAATACAATTAAGAACCCATTGGAGTTGGATGGCTTATAAATTCAAAATAACTAAAGAAATTATAGATATAGGAGGCAAGGCCTAGTTCATAACTAAATTGGCCAGCTGATTTAAATGTTAAAATTTTCACTCTGTTGAATTTACTTGGTTAATGCAGAATTCAGGAAAAAATTCCAAATTGCAGACTTTTCTACCATCTTTTCCACACTTTCATCTGCGTAAACTGTGCAATATAGATATACTGTTTTATTTCAAGGCATTTTAAGTTGAAACAACTTCCTTTTGTTATCCCTTTGATATGAGGTGAACATTTGTAAAATGTTGGGTTGATACTTAAAAATTTTAAGTGGTGTGTTTCAGATTTCAAAAGTTTATAAATTTTACCTTTGTCCTCAAAATATATATGTATGAAAGATCAGAATTGTTACTGCAGTCTTCCAAAGATGACAAATGTACAGCTGAAAGTGAGAAAGTAATTGGGCATAAAAGACAGTTCAGGAAAAGATAGTGTGTATCAGGCTTCTTGTCCTGTTTGACATAAATAAATAAAAGCAAAGCATCCACCTACTTCCTCTATATTTCTTTCAAGAATAGTGCCTAATAGGCTTTTGTGAAATGTGAAAATGTTGGGTGATTTAGGCCACAGTTGATCTGGAAATGTATAGTACTCTATAAAAATATGGATAGAAAAAATAGGCTGATGATTATCAAGGATTCTCTAACAAAGTGGCAGAGAGTATTTTCTAGTAAGTAGATATTTTTTGATAGTGCCCAACATTTTGTGAATAGGATGCTCCATCAGCCTGCTTTCAAAGTTTCAGATAAACCCATTAGGGTACATTATTTTGTACATCATGATTTTAGGTGCTGCACTGCTCAAGAAAAGGATGAAGTGTTTGTTTTCAGTGGTGCTTTTTTCTGTTGAGGGGTAAACGATTCTGAGTATCAAAAAATGTAGAAGTAAGATATGGTGTCATTACTACTGTTAGGTAGAAAGTGATTTTAGAAGAAAAATAATATTTATAGCCAAAACCAAGCATGCTGTTTTCTCAAACATTCAACATTTCTAGTTATCAGTATTAATATGTGACAAACAATCATACAAGGAAAAAAAACTCATAAGAAACAATAGCTACTGGTATATGACAAAGGTTTACCCCACTCGAGTCCTTGACTTATGAACATTTGTTTAACAACCATTCAAAATTAAAGTGCTAAAAAAAGTGAATTACAACTGATCTTGCACTTATAACCATTGCAGCGTCCCTGTGTTCACATGATCAAAATTTGGGGTCTTGGCAACTGGCATATATATTTATGATAGTTGCAGTAACCCATTGTCATGTGTTCACCATTTGCAACATTCCCAGGGGGCTTTTGTCAAGCAAAGTCAGTGCGGGAAGCTGGATGTAAATGTTGTATGAGGGAGAAATTGACATTAAAATATGGGCAATAGTTATTGCAATATGCAGTTGCAAATTAGTTTCTGTTTATTGTCTTGAGAAGAATAAAGGGATAATTTATGTACATTCACTGAAAGTTTTACCTTAGGTTACATTACAATAAGCGTACGTATATAAATTCATGTTGTTAGCTTCTCTGGCCTAGAATAATTTTCTTATATAGCTTTAAATATTTATGTATCTGTTTTATTATAATATCACTGGGACTTAAACAGCTTTCATAAAGCACAGCCGTTCAATATACATAATTTTACTAGAACAGAATTCCGTATATTGTCTTCCATTCACATGATTTCTAGGGATTAAAAATGGTGAGAGAGAAAAATTGCAATGAGATCCTTTGTTTAAACAAAAATATTAGTAATTCCATTGGGAGAAGTTCCTTTGTTACCCATACAATTATTTTTATTTTGTACTCAACAGCTGAAAGGTATTATTATTAATATTATAACTATATAGTACTATTTCTAATCTTTCCAATAAACAATTATATCAAAAATACAATTAACAAAGGAATCTATAATAAAAATCTGTTTAAGCACCACTAGTGAAATATAAAATCGGCACACAAAACCAAAACCTGGTGATAAAATAGCTTTAAAAAGGAAAATTTAGTCTGGTGCTGAAAATATATTGGTATGCTTTCAGTAGGTATACTTCCGGGATAGAGGTTTGATTAATGGGACCCCCTAAATAATAATGTTTTCTTCATTGCTGTCATTTGCCTAATTTTACTTAATGAAGCAGCATTACTACACCCTGCATATCATCTAAACTCTTTCCTCTAGCTGAAGCAGAAATTTTCAACCATTTCTACATCTTTTGGTTTATACATCATGTTAAGCCAATGCAAATGTTATCATTTGTTTAATAAGCAATTGGTTGAGCATACAGATTGTGTTAAGCTCTAAGTTATAGTGTAAAAGCCACTGTGGATGGATTCAAACAGTGTGGTAAGCCAAAATTAAATAAGTCCTATAGTTCTGAGTGATGCATGAGCCTGGAGTTAGCTTTTCTTCTTATATTAGACAAGAAACTTGTATTATTCACACAAAGGCTTGGAAAAAAGGAAGACACTAATCACATATTAATATAATATAGTCATCCGTGGCCTCAAGGATCCTTTTTTGTGATTATCAGAACCATCTCTAATCGTTAAAAAGTGATAGTTCCACATGATTTTCCGATTGATGAAACTATAGCATGAATCCTAAATACATACTACAATTAAAAAACAAAAGATTCCTGAAACACACAGACTCACAGGCACAGACACGCAATCTGTCATGTAAACTAAAGTCTCCTCTCCCATAATCAAATGTTAAGTATGGCAATTTCTTTTTTGTCATAAGGTTTCTAAAATTAAGATAAATATAACTGGAATAGATTTTATGTGTTTATAGTTGAAATATTTTTAAATAATTAGAAATCAGCAAATGCATTTTAAAGTAATTAATAGATTTCATCACTAACTCCTTCAAATTTAATTTAATTTAATTAATTCAATTTATATGCCACCCCTCTCCGAAGACTCAGGGCAGCTCACAATACATTTTAAAAAATCATTATAAAAACATTTAAAAGTTAAAAACACTAAGAACATTAAAAACTCATTCACGCCATTCATGGCCGGATCTCGCCAGATCACAAGAGACTCAAAATGTGAGTCTCTAAAATCTCTTGCACTAATTGATCTGTACTCTTTTTTCTGTCAATTAAAATCGTTGTTTGTCCAAACATCCAGTCTTTTTACTCTTGCCTTCAAAGCTTGTCACTTTTCAAAATCCATTTATACCTAATGTGATTTATTTGTAATGTGATTTATTATCTGCCTGGACTATACATGTGCAATATCTATTGTAGTTAATAGCTGAGGAGATACCTCAAGGAAGAAACTTTGCTTTTAGGCCAAAATATGACAGAATGTATTAGTTTAGATTCTACAATTAACAAAATTTAGTCCTTTATTGTGCATGTGTATAGTGACAAATACTAATACAGAGTCAAAAAGTTATATTTTGGACTGATAGCTTTATGTTATAAAATAAAGCTATCCTGCCTTCTAAGATTAGTTATTTTAATTTGAACTTTGGATCAATAAGTCTTTATATTAAAATGAATATATTATTTCCATTGTTATTCTTTGGCCTTATCTAAGTTCTTAATGAGTTTTGACACAGTAATTTTTATTTTAGCAATAGCACTTATATACTACTCCATAATGCTTTACAAAATTCTTTGAGCAGTTTTCATTGTTAGCATATTACCCCCAACAATCTGGCTCCTCATTTTACCAACCTCAGAAGGATGGAAGGCTGAGACAACCTTGAGCCACTCAGGATCAAACTCTTGGCTATGGGCAATTAGCCTGCAATACTGCATTCAAACCACTGCATTACTACGGGTCTTCTTATGTCTTATACAAAAAATTACACTTGATAGCCCAGATTAATAGACACTATGTTTTATCATGCGGTGGGAGGATTTATGAGAATATCACAAAGCAATTCGCAATTGAATGTCACTAGGAACTTTACTGTAAATAAAATATTGAGTATTGTTATTGTATAACAAAAAGAGTCCTAGTTGGGTTTGTCCATCGTTGTTGTAAGGAATACATTGTTTCTGCAGTTACTGATCCTTAAAAAAAAAAAAAATGTTAGCCTCACAGTTTTGTCATGGTTCCAATTAATAGATTCACTTTGTATACTTAAAGATATAAACTACTATAAGTTGTTTATGACCAGTTATTCATGAAAGCTTTTCTGAAATGCAGCTTATGCTGCATCTGGGCATAAAATAGGCTGGATAGCTATTCACACCATGTTAAAGAAAAATCATATTTTTAAAATGTAAAATTAGTCTTCTCAGACTTTTAAATTCATACTAGGCTTCTTAAGTTGTATGCACCCAAGAAATTTGGAACTATAGAAAATGCAGCATAGATAGATGTACAAAAGCTTTTAAAGAAGATTGCTTAACGCATTGTAAGCCGCCCTGAGTCTCCGGAGAAGGGCATCATATGAATCAAATTAAAAAAAAAAGACATGTCTTCTCTCATTAAAGTAATTTTCCTGTTTATCTTAAAGAGAGAAAGATAATTTTATTGTAAGCAATGCAGAATAATATATAATTAGTGGTCCTAATAATATTAGTTGGATCCACATATGCATATCAAAATAAGATGTACTTAGTCTAATCCACTCGGTGGATCCCCCCATTGTGACTTGTAAACCACAGTGTGAGCCCGACATCTACTGGGTCGGAGACATGTTAAGCACTGTTAAATATAATTTTCATTTGAAAGTGTTTTATTAACTGCAGCTTTACTTGGAAGTGTTTTCAATATTGTTAGGACTTCTTCGCTTCATGACCAGCTATACACCCTGTGCAGCTATAGAAAGTGCTTCCAATTTCCTTCCAGTTCCGTGGACTGGATTATTAATTCTGTAAAATTTCAAGCCTTAGCAGACTTTTGTTTCTGTTGTGTCCACTAGGTGGAGTCCAAAGCATTATATTTTCCCCTCAGATATGTGCTACAGTGGACCCAACCATTATAATCTAATATCATTTTAAAATATTTGCAGATTTATATAATTAATATTCTACTTCAAAATAATTTACATTTGAGCTGAAGGTTGACTTCTGAGTGTAGCATCAGGAGTTATATTCTTAAAAGTAAGTTGACCAGAAAAAAAGAATGAATTTAAGCAAGATAAATTTATAGTTGATGAAATTTAATTTTGGCTAACATAATTATTTATTTCTTATATAGAATAATTTATATACAAAAGAATATAGATCTTTTCTATAATTTCTGTACTTATTTCTTACATATTTAGTGCTTTTATATTTAAAAAACAGGTAAATGTTCCAACTCCTAAATCCTTTCCCCAAGGGGTGGATCGTTAAGGGTGAACATTCCTAGTGAACCTGTGAAGCGGTGCTAATACCTTCATCATGAGCCTGGTGGCGCAGTGGACTAAGTGCTGTTAAAGTAGCACTTGGTTGCCAACTGCCTGTAATTACTGCAAGTTCGAATCTCACTAGGCTCAAGGTTGACTCAGCCTTCCATCTTTCGAGGTAGGTAAAATGATGACCCGGATTGTGGGGGCAATAAGATGACTTTGTATAAAAAAGAACACCGCTTGCAGGCAGGGGCGAAAGCCCTACTAAGCAGGTATATACAAAGGTATGAAGGCTATTGCTTAATGCATTGTAAGCCACCCTGAGTCTCCAGAGAAGGGCGGCATATAAATCGAACTAATAAATAAATAAATAAAATCAGAATCAGCATTATACCTTCATTTAAAAGACACAGGACATTCTTTTGAGAACAATAATGTTCACAATTTGAACAGGGAAGGCAGATGGTTTGAGAGAGGAATGAAGGAATCCATTTATGCCAAAGTGGAAAATCCTTCCCTCAATAGAGATGGAGGCTACAGGTACAATCTGTCCCCCATTTTTTATGCTCCTCTTTCATCAGTCCCCAGGAAGATTAAGACCACGGGTTCATTAGGGGGGCCATACCCACCTAGGGGAAAGGATTTAGGAGCTGGAACATTTACTTCCCAATAACTCTCTGCCTATTTATCTAATCCAGATTAGGTGAGAAATGAAACCACCCTGGAGGACATATATGGGGTCCCTCTACCAACTTGCTCAGCCTGAATTGGATAAGCAGTGAAACATTTCAAACTAAGAAGAAAAGTCCAGTTGCCATAACTCAACTTCCAGATAATCGTCTACATTATTGCTTAAATCCCAAATAATTCAAATTATAATTTTTTCCAAACCAACATTTTATTTCTTTCAGTTTCTTGCAAAAAGCCTCAAAGTGGTTTCCAAGTAGAATTGGTCAAAGTCTTTTCTTTAATAAAAGCTGTCAATTTCACTATCTCCGCCAATTCCATCAATTTCACCTTCCATTCATCCATTGTAGGTATTTACAAGCCATTCCCCCTTTTGCATATGAAAGTCTTGCTGCTGTTATATATAAAAACAAAATTCTGAAAGATGCTACTATTGGTTTGCCCACTAAACCCAAAAGAAAACTCTCTGATTTTAAAATCTAGTACAATGAACACTTGGCTCTGATATGCTTCATGGTATGCAATTTATTTCAATTTCACAGTGTTTCAGTATTTATAGTAGCTTCTTATCCTGTGCTCTTATTCCCCCAGTAAGTCATTTTGTGTGAGTCAGGGCTTCAGGGGTTACCCATGTGGAACAACTTTCCTTCAGGCTAATTAATTTTTTCAGTTCTACTACTTTTTAGCCCTCCCTTTTTATATCAAGTTATAAGTTATAGCTGTCTGCACAAGCTCTTTATTACTTATGAAAATGTGGGGGCTGATAGTTTATTTAGTATTTGTCATGCGTCCTTGCATTCAGATTTTAATTATAAAAATAAGTGGAAGTGTGTTTTCACTGAAGAGTTGTAGTCATTCATTTTAAATATTTACAGCTATAAACATTGCATTTTCAATAATAAAAATATGAACGTTAAATTCATACAAATTGTTAAATTAGAATTTTTCAGATACATTTTAAATGTTGATCTATTCCAAGCATGATGCACTTAAGAAAATACCCATTTTATGTTCAAAGTAGAGAATTGGCTGCACTGGAAATATTTTTGAATCCATTTTGCTATAAATTCTGTGATGCATGAAATAGCCTGTCAGTTGTCTACTGAGTTCAGATTTCAATAAACGAATATCTATTATAGCCATAAATTGTAATTAGTGTGTAATATAGTCTTTCAGAATATTTACTTCTAAGATAGTATCTAACCTAATTTAATTCCTTGGGTAGTATATTGTACTACATTTCTTCCCTTGATGGTGGAGAGCGAGGGAAGAAGAAAATGTATTGTACATTTTTCTCCTTCGCTGTCATGGTCCTTCTTAGTGTGGAAACCTAAAGTCATTGGAATTAGATCAAACTAGAGGCCAAGATTTGAATCCTGTGGCAGGCAAAGCCATTATAATGTAAACAGGGCATAAATCTGACATATCAATTTAATAGAAATCCAATTTAAGGAAATTCAGAATCTGGAGTCAAATATTACTGTAGCAATTAGCAAAAAAACAAAAACAGCTATAAAACATCCTAGGGTTCCAGCCTGCTGTGTCATAAACAGTTTAACAGCTGTAAAGAGGAAAGGCCATAGCAATCGTACATTTTTGTATATCACCACCACTAATTTTTGGACAATCTGAGCTCTCTGGGAATGGCAGAAATAGATATTGTGTTTGTGACATAAATTTTAGTGTAGCTACTGTCAAGAAAGACAACAATTTTTGGATTCCACTTTGATATTGTATTATTGAAGCCTATATCAGGCAAAACTCTCATTTTTCATCGAATTATTCCTGTCCCTATAAATAAAAATGGTCAACATATTATATGGTAAAATGCAGGGACAGTTATTTTGATAAGACACTGAACCATCTCCTTTTTAAAGAGAAAAGCAGTTTTCTCTTTTTCTACGCATTTAAAATTAGGAAGCAAAAAGCGAGTCTTGACCTTTTTTCTGTACAGATTGAAATCTCGGGGCCCTTCATAATAAAACCATGAAGCACCGAGTTCCTGTAAAACACAATCTTGACAACACATATTGATACATAAACAACTCCTTTTTCTCCTTCAGCATTTTTTAAAAATAAAAAATGAAATACTCCCTAAGCAACATGCATGTGTATGTTTATACACACACAAAGCTTTTACTTCATTGCAGGTTAAATCTTAGGAGTGACATAACAACAAAGATGGTTTTGGATAGATTAGAGATCTAGGTAGACCAAAATCCTTTTCCTTCAATTAGATGGCCAAATAGAAAATGACACAAGTGCTATGATTCTTCTGCTTGAGCTTTCCAGCAATGGGTTTACCCAGGCTTAATGTCTCCTGATACTGGAAAGATCTATAGCCATTCTGATTAATAGCCATTGATAGCTTTAATCTTCCCAGATTTTATCTATTTTTTTAAAAACCATCCAAGTTGGCACACATGGCAATATATTTTAGCTAATGCTATAGCTTCACATTGTGCTGTGTGAGGAACTTCCTTTTAGGTATCACAAATCTCCCTCCATTTCTTATTGCAAAAGAAGGGAAAAAACAACATTTTATATGAGCAGAGGTGGTGCAGTGGTTAGAGTGCAGTACTGCAGGCTACTTCAGCTGACTGCTTGCTGCAGTTCGGCAGTTCAAATCTCACTGGCTCAAGGTTGACTCAGCCTTCCATCCTTCCGAGGTGGGTAAAATGAGGACCCAGATTGTATGGGGCGAAATGCTTAGTCTGTAAACCAGGGCTGTAAAAGCACTATGAAGTGGTATGTAAGTCTAAGTGCTATTGTTATTGCTATTATATCAATTCTTTATACATATTTCATTATATATACACTTCTGCTCAATTCCCTTTTATTTTAAACCAAAAGAATAACGCAAATACAGAATTATTTCTATACCTTTATCCCATACTTGTTCCAGGGCTCTGGTCATTTTGGCTGTAGAAAATGTGACAGATTTGGGGGAAAAAATACACCTAAGAGTCCTGATATCATAAGCTTATGTAAAATAAATATTTTTGGTAGTTTTATTTTAGGTACCTTTTTAATAATGTCAGCATATTTCATGTCAGCATATTCGTTGAGCTATACTAATCAGAGTAAAATAATTTTATACCATGGATATTTTAATTATTTAATTGATTATCTTGTGGCTGTTTTGTAAATTTTCCAGATTTTATTGATTGCAGCAGGGATAATCATATTAAGGATTTATTTCAAATGCTCCTTTTTTGATATGGCTTAAGGTACCAGTTAAAACACATGTATAGTATTACAAGAAGTCTCATGTTTAATTCCTGGTTACTTTCTGGATTATTCGATATCACTTTCATGGAAGCAATGCAGAAATGGTCTGCAGCTGCTGATTTCTAGATTCCTTACCCCCCAACACCCAAATTCACAGTTCTAGTCTACAGCACTGCTATTTCATGATAATCTCACATCTTGCTCAATGTTTAGAGATCAGCCAAGGTCCACATCTAGTTAGGTGTGTATATTATATTCAGTGGCCTAAATAATTTGAAATAAGCTATTCCAAATATTTTGGAATGCAAATTGGCCATTTCAATCCCAAATACCTGTCTCAAGATTGAAATAGTTCACAGTTGGATAATTTTAGTTTCAGTTGTGAGGGTCAAATTTGGCTCTAGGTTCTGCCTCAGTTTATCTTTTTCAATAAGCAACCAAGTCGGAAGATCATTTAAAAGCAATTTTATTAGAGTACTTCAATAAAGTGCGGTCTCCCTAGGGAAACCCAAGAAATGGATTACATTTACTTTTATAGTTGGAAAAACGAACTTCAAAGCAAAAGTTGATTGGTTTAGAAATAGTCATCTGTTCACTTACATCACAAGAATTACATCATAGCCATAGAAAAGGGCATTGTATTCTGAATAAAAGTAAAATAAACATTTGAAAAGAAAAAACATCAAAATGGATTTGGGTAAAATACATTCTCGGTGTTTCGCAAGGTTGGCTTGACTATTTTCTTTGTTCACTGAGTCTTGAGAACAGCTAAAAACAAAACTGTTAATCTATAATGTACTGAAAGCTCTCCTGCCTGTCCTGGTTTCTGAAAGAGTGGCTTTTTCTTGAAAGTTAAGGCTTATTGGAAATTATCAGCAATACAATTGAAAAGCAAATGTAAAATACTAGCAATCCCATGTTAATTAACCAGAGCAACAGTATTACAAAAACCATGTTTCAAGTATTACAAAGTCCATCCTCTTTGGCCCTCAATTGTTATATTGGAGAACATGATAGAGAAGCTCCGTCTGGCTTCTCTATCATGTTGTCATCAAGAATACTAATATTCTACTAATATATTAACTAATAATTTAGTTTTCTACTCACACAATAATATTAACTTTATTTCTGAATTAATTCAAACCTTTATTTTCTGGTCTTTGTGATAGATCAGCCATACAACAGAACTGATGCTAGGAATCGGTCCCCTACTTTCATAGCAAATGAGGTGATAGTCTGATACTCTTGTGGGCTACCATAAAAATGCAGAATGGTTTTGAAAGAACCAGTTGATCAGTTCGGATGTAGTGAATTAAAAAAAAATAGGTTTACAGAATATTTATTTGTACCTGGAGTTACACTGTGATAATACAATGCATAATATTTCAATCCTGATATTTCTATAACAGTTATTAACTTCGTGGAATACATTTTATACCATAGACATGCCTCTGAACAATGCTTTTTATGGGCAAAACGTTTGGTTCATTTGGCTCAATTAGAATATGAATTAACTATATGATAATAATAATCTGATCATTTTACTGATGGGAGAAAATGTTTAATGAGACTTTGCCAGACAATTTATGAGTGTGCTTTTAAGATCACTGAACTTCAGTTAATATTCTGTCTTAATGCTTTTCAATTTAATAGCATAAGACTATTTTTTTCTTGCTTCCAAACACATGCAAACTTGAAGGGTGAAATAGGAAGTACAATTTAAAAAAACCTCTTGAAATCAAACTTTTACTGAACCTGTTACTTGAAATTGTTAGTTACTTATCTATTGAAGAACAGAAAAGAGCAAAACATTAAAATCTGTTCTGGCTTTCCACTGATGGTGGCAGATAAAAATCTTGGCCCAAAGTAATGCAGGATAACCATTGTTACAGCATTTTTCCCTTATCATTATATATAAAAAAACTTCCAAGGATTAGTCATCTTTATCACATTTAAATCCTGGAGGGTGAAGAACTGCAAGAACATTACTTCATTAGAATTGCCTTGAGCCACACAGTGAAAAAGGCACTGATATGTTTTTGCTCCCAAGCAACTATCTAAAATAGCAATCCCTATCTGTCACATGATAGCTAAAACTTTTAAGTTCAAGTTAGAAGTGCATTACATAGGAATAAGACATAAGGCAATATAATTGGTGTGCTCTTATCATGATATATATGAAATATATTTCTGGCTACTCTCTTTCTATGCATAATCAAATGCATACATATGATTGTATACCATAAAAGACTTAGACAAGATTTTTTTTTAATGAGGTGTGCCATATCCACAGGCAACCAGAAAACCAAATGGTTAAAGTGGTTAATGAAGAGTTAATTCCAATAGCCATTCATACTCACTAGTGGAGAGGAATTATTATGTTCAAAAAGTATATATTTTGAAGAAGATGTACATCAACAGTAACAATTTATAGAAAGAGATAAAATAGTGTAGCCACCATGTATCACAGCAGTGGGCAACAGGCAGCCTAACAGCATCCCATTTGCAGGGCCCCAGCATCTCAAGATCATGTTGCTAAATTTTGGTAACAAATTCACATATTTTAGGTGATGAGATTTCTTGTTTTTCCTGCCTCAAAAATAGTGGGAACTTTCAGCCATCTGTTTTGGTGATATCACTGTGCTGTTGCATGACATCCTGCTGCTCTTACCCAGTTTATTGAAGTAAATAGTTTCAACCCCATTTAACATTTAATTATTACACTAATCTCAATAATCTTGATCTAAGATTAATAAAACAAAGAATGGGAAAATAAGAACAGAAAGAAGGAAAGTAGGATTACATTGTTACTTGGATTGTTGGTTTAAATGGTGAACTGGCTCAAATTTTATACTTTTGTGTACAAATATTAGTGATCTAAGAGCTAAAATACTTATCTTTGCTTCATAATTCTAGATTTAAGTCCACTTTTTATATTTACAAGTTGCCAGTTCAGGTTTCATTTGGATAAGGTCCTTGCTGTGATTTATCAAGAAGTTTTGCTCTAATGCAAATCAGTCTTTTCTTCCTTGATTAGAATATGCATGGCAGAAAAAACATTAATTTAGGTATTTTCTATAGGCATAGTAGATATATTGCAGTAGTATATTATGTAATTGTAAATATAATAAATACAATGGTGCTATCACCTTTGGCAGTAAATTGAAATCAGAAATTATAGCGGACTCTTCAAGGAGCACTTACTGCAGTATTTTAAATACAAACACAATTTAAATGTTCAACTTCATAAATTTTTATGTTAATTTACTTTACCATTGATTTAATTATAACTGTCTTCATGGCAGGTATATTACAAAATTAGCAAAATATACTACATATTGAGTGCAGAATTACTAGACACCAGAATGAATATTGCCTATAAATCGTATTGTTTGTTTGTGGTTGCAGCATCAATTATTACAAACATTTACAGTATAATAGAATTTGCATTGATACAAACAATTAATTTTGGTGAAGTAATCTAAGGACTCTGTCTTTAACTGGCAGTTGTCACTTCTTTTGCACTCTATGGAACTAAAATATTTCATCTAATGATTTTAGATTCATTACTTTCTGGACCGGGATGCCTTGCATACGGTCACTCACACCCTTGTCACCTCCCGGCTGGATTATTGTAATGCTCTCTACATGGGGCTCCCCTTGAAGAGCACTCGGAGGCTCCAACTGGTACAGCGGGTGGTTATGGGTGTGACTTGTTGCGCCCACATGACACCTGCGCGAGCTGCACTGGCTCCCAGTGGTCTTCCGGGTGCGATTCAAGGTGTTGGTCACCACCTTTAAAGCACTCCATGGCTTAGGACCTGGGTACCTTCAAGACTGACTTCTGCCACCAATAGCCTCTCACCGGCCAGTTTGCTCCCATAGAGAGGGACTCCTCAGGGTGCCTTCGGCCAAGCTATGTTGGCTGGTGACACCCAGGGGGAGGGTCTTTTCTGTGGGAGCTCCTGCCCTGAGGAACAAACTGCCCCTGGAAATGCGCAAAATCTCCAACTTCCGTGTGTTTCGCTGTGCCCTCAAGACCCTACTGTTCGCCAGGCAGGGCTATCCATGTAAATTATTTTAAATCGGGAATTTTAAATTTTTTGGATTTTAATTCGGGCCAAAATTGTATAATAATTTTAATTATTTTTAAAATTTGATATTGTATATTTTGTGTTTTAATTGGCTGTACACTGCCTCGAGTCCTTTGGGAGAAGGGCGGTATAGAAATAAAATTATTATGATTATGATTATGATTATTGATTGAATTATCTAGTGTTTTTCTTGTATTAAACAAGGTGGTGAAGTGTTGAAATTCTATGAATACTTTGTTGGGAATTAATACCTACCTTGCGAACTAATATAAATAATATATATATTATTTATATATATATATATTGTAATATATTTTAAATAATTTATACTTTAGTCTTGTTTCGTATAATTTTTAATTTTTGCTACATCACCTATGTGGTAATGTATTTTGTTCCTAATATTTGACTGATTACATGCCATCAAATCATTTTAGACTCTTATCAACCACATAGCAATAACAATTTATCCGTAACCTAGTCTTTCAGATCTTCCAATGGTGCTTCCATTGTCACTGTAACTGTGTCTATCCACTTTGCTGCTATTCATCCTCTTCTTCTCTTCTTTCTCTTTCCCAGTATTAGAACTTTCATCAGAGAGTTAGGATTTTGCAATGCGTATCATTTATGTGCTGGTTAATTTCCATATACTGCAATGTTTTAAAAGTTATTGATTTTTAAAGGTTTTTTTAAAAATATGTGTGTATCAAAAAAAATCACCAGTCCTGGATATCATCAACCATTTATACATGGATAAAATCAAGTTGTATGCTAAGAGTGAATGAGACAGCAACTCGCTGATCCATCTGATACAGATCTACAGTAAAGATAGTGGGATGTCATTTGGACTAGAGAAGTGTGGACGGATGATGGTTGAGAGAGGGAAAGCAGTTAAGACTTAAGGTGGCGGAACTACCAGTGGGCCATATAGCAGATATACAGTCCGGTTACAAGTACTTTTGTATCCCATAGTCACATGGGAACCAGATTGAGGAGGCAAGGAAGATAGCAACATCCAAGAATCACCAAAGGATCAGACAGATCCAAGAGTTAATTCAACAGGAAGAACAAGATCCATGCCATCAGCACGTATGCCCTTGCAGTTATTAGATACTTTACCAGTATAATGAGCTGGCGAAAGAAAGATGTAGAAGCTGCTGATGTGAAGACCTGGAAGCTCCTTCTCATCTTGGTAGTTGACGGGGACCAAAAGACATGTGCCAAGTGACAGCAACATGAGGAAGAAGGAGTATGAGAAGCTGCAGCCAAAAAAGCTAATACAGTCCTCAGTTGTATAAACAGAGGTATAGAATCAAAATCACGTGAAGATTAGTACAGCTTTATAAACTTAGTAAAACCACACCTGGAATATTGCATCATGTTTTGGTCATCATATTACAAAAAAGATGTTGAGACTTTGGAAAAAATGCAGAGAAGGATGATTAAAAGCCTGGAGACTAACACGTGAAGAACAGTTGCAGGAACTGGGTATGGCTACTCTAGAGAAAAGAAGGACTGGGGTGATATGATAGCAGTATTTCAGTATTTGAGAGGCTGCCACAAAGAGTGGGTCAATTTATTTTCCAAAGCATCAGAAGATAAGACAAGACCAATGAATGGAAACTAATCAAGGAGAGAAGCATCCTGGAATTAAGAAGAAACTTTCTAACAGTGAGAACAATTAACTAGTGGAATGGCTTGCCTTCAGAAGTTGTGGGTCCCTGGAGGTTTTTAAGAATAGACTGGACAACCACTTGTCTCAAATTGTATAGGGTCCCCTGCTTGAGCAAGGGTTGGATTAAAACTCCAAGGTCCCTTCCAGCTCTATTCTGATTGATTGTATCAGACAGGTCCTAAAGAGTCAATTCAATAAGAACAAGATCCATGACATCAGCACATAACATCCTTCCAGTTATTACACACTGCCAATATAGTGAGCTGGTCAAAGAAAGATGTAGAAGCTGCTGATGTGAAGGCCTGGAAGCTCCTCCTCATCTTGGTAGTTGACAAGGACCAAAAGACACCAGTGATTGATGTAGCAGTGCCAAGTGACAGCAACATGAGATAGAAGGAATATGAGAAGCTGAAGAAGTACCGGGGCCTGAAGGAGGAATATTGGAAAGGCCAAAGCGGAGCCTATGTTGATAGGCATGGAGCTTGGAGTTATGTCTCCTAAGCTGGGAGAGTGACTTTCTAACAACATCAGAGCTCTTTGCCCAGAAGAATACTGTTGTGGCCCACCAGCAGCCTGTGCGGATCGTGGCTGATCCCGATAATGAGGAGGCTGGTGTGGGGTCGTGCCAGCAGCCTGCGCAGCTGGCAATAAATAAATATATATAAAATATTTTTAAATATATTTATCTACAATAGTTTGTTTTATTGTATCTTACCTTGTTTATTCAGCTTTCTGATACTTGGGCGATGAAGGGAAAATATAAAACGTATAAAACATCATAGCAGTTTGAAGTGTTATTTTTGACTCAGATTGTCATTATTTTGCACTTGAGTCCTTACAGCATTTCACCTATCAAAGACAGATCTCCATTTCCAGAATAAGTTGGTTAGTACAGTTTCTAAGTTTAATTATGAGGCAACAGTATGTGAAAATTGGTTTATTATAAAAGGTTTGTGAGCTTTCCTGACAGTAGCTGAATGCATGCTGAGAAGCAATATGTGCCTGAAAATGACTTTCAAGGACATTTTGAGGGCAACATCTATCCACAGTTTCTTATTGAACTGACATGAATATATGTTTTTACAAAATGTTCTGTCAAATATAGAATGAAATGGTAACCAACTTGCTAATACGTGTACTACTATATATACATATGGGCATATATTTTCAGAAATACACTTCGGCCACCGGTATGTATTGAAAATTCTATTTGTTCATCTGCTTTTTCAGGGTGATGAGAACACAATCATTAATTTGTTGGCAGAATTCCTCTTCCTACATTTGTTTTGTCTTTTCTTAGGCAGAACATTTGACTTTCAAATAATGTAGTAACTTGTGTAATCATTTCAGGCGTAGATTTTATTAGTGCTACTTTCCTGTCAATGTTTTTTGAAGTCCCTTCCTTTTTCACTTGATTGCTTCCTCTCTCTTTATTGTTCAGGCAAGTAACTAGAGCTTTCTACTCAGTACATACTTGAACATGGCACCCGGTTTTCTTGGGAATTGGTTAGACAACTCATTTCTGACTCTTTCACATTGCTATATGTAAATATGCATACATGATGTACCAGTTGCACTCAAGAGTATTTAAAGGACAAATATTCAGATTGTCTCTTGTTTCAATAAGGGAGAAGAATTCCCTTTATGGTAATGCAGATACAGAGCAAATGGAGGGAAAAGAAAATGTTACCAAGCACACCTTTGAAGGATAAATTCTATTATAATGCATGGTAGTAGTATTATTGCAGTTAAACTGGAAATTTGCCTAAATTGGACTCATGTATTATTAGGACTGCTTTAAGAAATTTAGTGGCCCAGTGTAATGTGGGATTTGAAGGCTCTTGACTTAATTCTGAGATTGATGTTTGCTATTTGGTAGACTTTCTCCTCATTTTTGTCTGCATTATTTAGCTAAAATTTCATTGGATATTATTCATCGCTGCATAATTTACTGCTTAGAAATAGCAGGAGCAGTTTCATGCAAAAAAGAAAAGTACATTTGCTGCAGGTCGTGGAAGCAAAATAAATAATAGAATTCATACATTGATCTGCTTTATATATAATCATCATAAATGTTACTGTCAGTTCTAGCACTGGTTTACTTGTGGCTAATTTTTAAATCAATCATCCAATTTATGAAGGCCAACTTAACAGCAAAGCATTTATTACGAAATCATTGGTTATGAAGATCATTTTTAAACGACAGAGTTAGAAAACATAATATAGATATTTTTAAGGGGAACTTATTGAACATGTCATTGCTGATTTGCACCAGAGCATTGTGCATCAGGCACTCATTTATAATATATTAAAGATGTCATTTCTTTCTTTTTTGGGCGGGTTGAATTACAAAGGTAATGATAAAGATAAACCATGGTGGTGTAAGTGGTTAGAATGCAGTACTGCAGGCTAATTCTTCCAAGTGCCAGCATTCTGCTGACTGCTGACTGTCAGCAGTTTGAGATATTGATTCCCTTTGGCTCAAGGTTGACTCAGCCTTCTATCCTTCTGTAAAATAAGGACCCAGATTGTTGGGGTCAATATGCTGACTCTGTAAACCACTTAGAGAGGGCTGTAAAGTACTATGAAGCAGTATACAAGTCTAAATCTAATGTTCCATACCAAGTATTATTAAAAAGTGTTATTAAAATTTATTAATATATATTGTGTTAACATATAATTCATTATCAAAATATTTCCCTATTAGGGAGCAAATTAAATAGCCAAATATAGGGCTTACATTTATTTTTGCTGTTCTATACCAAGGACGGGGAATGAATTCCTACAGTAAGTCATTTATAGAATTATTCTTTCATAGCCTTTTCCTTCTAAAATAATTTATTTCCTTACCTACAAGATAGTTTATTTATGTGCTCCCCTTATCCTTGTCTCTATTGTTTGTGATTTCTTTATGAAAATTTAAATTGTAAATTTTATTTTTCCTACGTACTGCTCTATCAATGTGAATATGAAGTCAGTCTTTTTTTCTTTTTTTCTAAAAAAGAAATACCGCAATAGCAGATTAATACACTTGAGCATATCCTAGTGAACTGAGTTCCTTTGTAACTGTCCTTTCCCCCATATTATTTAATATTTATTTACATGAAATGTCTGGGGAAGTTGTTCGGAGGTTTGAGTTGAATATCATCAAAATGCTGATGACAATCAGTGATTCATTATCACATGATCTGAGCCAGAAATGTTGTAGAAGTCTTGAATGGATGCCTGGAGGCTGTTAGGAGCTCTAGCAGGGGGGAAATAAACTCAGATTAAATTGTACTAAGACCAAATTACTCAACAGACTTCTTGGCAATTGAGTTCAGCAGTGCTTGGGGTGGTTGCTGCTGGGTGTGTGAGGGTGTGTGGCAGGCTGCTGCGAGCAGAATGGAGCAAGGAATAGCACATTGGGGTTACTGATATTATCATGTTCATGTTAACATTGAAGGTTATTGCGTTTGAGCTTTGAGGAGAAAGTGTGGAATACAAAATAATTAACAGATTTTAATTATAGGTAGTCCTCAAAATACGACAATGGAGTCCAAAATTTCTCGTTAAGTGAGACATTTGTTAAATGAGTTTTGCTCCATTTTACGACCTTTCTTGCCACAGTGATTAAGTGAATCACTGCAGTTGATAAATTAGCAATCTGGTTGTTAATGAGTCTGGGTTCCCCATTGACCTTGCTTGTCTGAAGGTCACCAAAAAAATGATCATATGACCTTGGAACACAACAACAGTCATAAATATGAACCAGTTGCCAAGCATTTGAATTTTCAACACATGACTTATAAGAATGCTGCAAAGGTTGTAACTGGAAAATTCATAAGTCACTTTTTCCAGTGCTGTGGTACATCACTAAATGGATTGTTGTAAATCGAGGATTACCTATGCTTAAAAATAAGCATATTAACATATTAAAATATCTCTAAAAACTGTTGCTGGGGTCAGTTTGAAAGGTGTTTTTCAGATTTTGTTGAGTTATTGGTATATCAGGAGATTGTTAGTGGCAAGAGATTCTCAGAGCATGAATATAAATGTGCAGCTGCCATCATCTAGTGTAAGAAAGGTAAAACAGGAAATCTGATACACAAGATGCCTGGAAAAGGGAGCACTACATTTTAATTTTTAAAAAGGTATAAATCAGGATCAGCCTATGACTGTCAGCTGTTTGTATACCATAGGTTTGCTACAATAAAAAATTAGTTCCTAACTATGGAGATTCTCCATTGGTTACGCCTCCCAAGGAGAACCAGACAGATTGTCTGATGTTTCAAAATAATAGTTTTAAAACTTACGTTAGTTGGATCTTGATCCAGTTCAAATTGGCATCTCTCATATAAAACATCTAGTACTATTAAAAAAACTAACTACCGTGAATATCTCTATTTTTATTGGTTACTGCATTCAGATAATCATTGTTCAGCGTATGTTGATGAAATCTGTCACGGGAGACAGGAGACTTCGGATTAGAATCTCAGAATCTAATAGAAATTAGAAATTAACAGATTTCATTTTTACTGAACTCTTTTACACCTTGAGATGCTTTAGAAATATCAAAAGCTCTTCAAACTACTGTAGTTCTTTTATCTCACCTATACACTTGCGTGAACTGTTAGTACTGTGAAAAGAGAGGTTAGGCATGCAGCAGAGAGATGCTATTTAGGTAATTTTCCAATCTAATCTAATCTCTCCTTGAGTGAATACAGTGAATATGAAGATGTGCTGGTACCTGTGTGATAACTGATAATGTAAAGCAACAGGCAATCTAAAGGTCCAATCTGACAGATTGAAGAGGTGAAAAACACTGGGTTAAAAACAAGAATTCTGAAAGTTTACTGATTTTATACCTAAATTATATTTCATTACTTACTAAGCTGAAACTATGCTATTGCACAAATAATCCTGGCTTTCATCGCCAGAGTAGGATGGACCAGAAAGACAGTAATTACATCAAAAATGACCTCAGGATTTGATAATTGAAGGATTCATCAAGTTTAATGGTATACTGTACTATTCAGTGGATTTCAGAGGAAATTGTTCAGTTCAATATTTGAAGCAATATGTTCAATTATGTCAGTTTATCGAAGACCAGGATCCTGTAGCCAGGTGTTTTTTATAAACACATAAATAGTTATATTGCAAAAAATACAATATAAGGACTTTTCATTGAAACATGGTCTACACCAGGGGTATCAAACTTGCAGCCCACAGGCCGGATGTGTCACATGCTGGCCACGCCCACCCCCATTTTAGCAAAGGAGGAAAAAGTCATGATACGTCACATGATGACAACATGATGACGCGAGTTTGACACCCCTGGTGTACACAAAGCAGGTCCAGCAGCTTGCTAATAAAGATAATAAATATATGTTTGCCATGAATATTTCCAAAAATAAGGCACTATGACACCAATTCTATATTTCTGGTAACAGAAAAGGAAATGTCATAGACAGGCAAATGAAATTAATCACATCAGGAAAGCTAGAGAAGTAGTGAGGCTCCACAATATGAAGTACTGTGTAGGCAGCCCATTTCAACAGAAAGCAAGTCTCTCCCAGTTTCTTTTAACAGAATTTATTGAAGGGGAATGGAAAATTTTATAATTATTTTAATTTTGGTTTTTCTCAGATATTGCTAAAATACAGGTAGTTCTTGGGTTACGACCATTTGTTAATTGACTCTTCAGATGGCCCTGAATAACTGATAACTGGTTGCTGCAATAAATTTCAGTTATTTCAGCATTCCCATAGTCAAGTTGTTGTGATTCAGGCACTTGGCCACTTGATGGTTGCAGTGTTTTGTGGTCTCATAATGACCATTTATGACCTTTCCTGATGGCTTCCCAGAAGAAAAGTCAATGGCAAAGTTGGCAGGAGGTTGCAAATCGCCACTTTATTGCCTATCCATTCCTATACTCCTTAGTGTCTGGCTCCAGCACATGACCACATGCCCATGCATCATGGTGCCCATCTGTGACATCCATCTATCCATAGCTCTGCCTGCTTGCCTGAGACTTTACGTCATCCCATATTACACTCTATACATGAGGCCTTAACAACCCACATGGTGTTGGGGTTACTGTGACAGCTGGGATTGCCATTGCTAAGCAGTGCTTTCATGTGACATCATGGTTGATGGCCACATCGTTCAGCGATGGACATTCTTATCCCAATTGTTATTGTAACCTGAGGTCTACCTATAGCAACCTTTTTTTTAAAAAAAATATGTGAACTAATAGAGTTACTTTTTTAAACCTGATGTAAGGAACGTCTAAATGTGTGCTCTGTTTGGAAATATTAAAATAATGCTTCTGCTTTAATTAATAGCATTTAATAAGCATTAGTAATGACTAAAAAAAGTTGATGTGTTTGGTCAAAGTCTGAAGCATTTCTTCTGAGGCATTTTTGAAATGTCTACAATTCTACTATGAACACAGCTAAGATAATGGAATAAAGGGAAGAGAGTAAGGAACAATTCTGTTCCAAGATATATTTGCTTGAATTACATTTAAAAATGAAGAATATTAAGGTATCTAGGAATAGACAATAACTGTACTAAATCAAAATCCTATGAAGCAAACATTCTGGCTCAGGTGTTTAGGAATTTGCTTCATTTTTTAATTTTTTTTCTTATTCCCCCCCCACCCCCCACCCCCAATATTAGGGTTGTGTGGCAATATCTCATTGCCATAAGTCATTGACTTTTGTTTATTTTAAGCAAAGCTCTAATTGACAATACACATTTTGCAACTGTAATCTTGTTTATATCTGCTCTCTGAGTTAGTGGATTTTGTTTTGTAAAAGATATCATGTTTTTGACTCCCTGTAGCAAATTGTAACTAACTGTGTTGTTTACTATAGAACTGTTTGGGGATTCTACTGTGTTAAACAGAGCATTTGATTTCCTGTGTGAAACCAGAACAAGAAAATTAAAGTGTTATTTCTTCTACTTACTATCTCAGCAGAGAAAAGTGAAATATATCCTGCTCAGATTGCAGCATTTCAGTTTGTATCAAATATCTGCTTGAAGGGTTACTATGAATATTACAATTTTTTTTACATGTAGTCAGCCACTCAGTACAAGAAAACACTTGGGATTTTATATCCTTTTGACTGCAGTTTTATGCATACACATTTGAGAATAAATCTCACTGAATTTAAAGGGACTTCTGAGAACAAATGGCTTGTACTCAATCTTGTCATTCTTTTGTTCTTCTGGAAAGTAAGTTACTTGACAAACACAGTTTTATCTATACACCACTAACACTCTCTTGTCTGTTTATCTGTTTGTAATCTTCAGTTAGCCCAAACAATGCATCATAGTGCAAAAATCAAGTATCAGTCAAAAGCAAGAATGACATACCTCAAATGAATCAAGTACTTTAAATCTGCTAACTTAAAGAATGTACACAAAATCCAGAACCCATTACTCCTATGTAATTGAAATTTCAAGGATCTTCACAGTACTTGTATTCTAGAAGTTGTGCATGTTACAATATTGCCATGATCACATGATTGTGATTTCCCACAGAAGCAAAGTCACTGGAAAAGCCAGTAGGAAATTGTTCCTGCTCTCACTGCTCTCTTTGCATTTTTGCCTATCTCTAGTCACTCTGAAACTGTTTAGACAAGGATATATCTCTTAAAGGATAACCCAATGAATCATGGGCTGTCTACTTATAATTAAGTTTGCAATTGTGAAATATACCAAAATATAAGTGCTTTATGTTCGAGGACATATGATTATAAACTCATTTAATTCTCATACCTTTTCCTACAAATTGAGATTTAAAAAAGACAAAATTACATATACAATTACATCAACAACAGAACACACTTCCCTATCCTGTTTGGGAAGCATGAAATCAATAAAGGGGAATATATTCCTAAAGTTCTCAGCTTTCATGTCATCCCACTTTTTAGCAAGAGGTGTGATCTGTCAGCATCTCTTCACTGTCCTCCAAGAAAGTAGGTCCCCAAATTGAGCCAGCCTCTTTCTTTCTTCTTTCTTTCTTTTTTAAAAGAGGTTCAGTGGACAAGAGAGGTTCATTACATTTTTCAAGTCACCCATTTTTCAACAGAATTGTTGAAGTTGGTCACACTCACATTTCAACTCTGGCCTTTGATATACTATTCAAGACATGATTTGACTCTTGTGCTTGGTAGGAAGATACAGTTTAGATATCAAGGTGTTTAGTATACTTGATATTTGGTAGTAATGGGTCTAATTATGGGAAGAACAGGGAGTTGAGACAGAAGTTGTTAAATTTGTAATTCAATTCTTTCTGAATTTTGGACCATTTTTTTAAAAAAAAGCTCTGCTAATTATTTCTTAAATCCATTATTATTTTATAAATTTAATACAAAGCAGAACATTGATGGAAAGACTGTGAGCTACATAAATCTTACAGATAACATAGTACTGTTATACCCAGGGGTGAAATCTAAAATTTGTTACTACTGGTTCTGTGGGCGTGGCTTGGGGGGATAATGTGACTGGGTGGGCGTGGCCAACTTTTTTTTTTTACTTTTAAAAGCATTTTTTCTACAACCTTAAGAGGTTGAGGAAAAAATGCTTTTAGAAGCCTCTGACAATCAAGCAAGTCAGCTTCCAGAGGCTTTTAAAGGCATTTTTTTCCTACAACCTTTTTGGCTGAAGAGGTTGCAGAAAAAAATGCTTTTAGAAGCTTCTGATGATCAGGCAAGTCAACTGGGATCGGCAGAAGCTTTTAAGGACATTTTTTTTTCCATACAACCTCTTTGGCTGAAGAGGTCGCAGAAAAAAAATGCTTTTAAAAGTAAAAAAAAAATAGCCTCTGATGATCGCATGGCTCAGCTAGGTATGGGGGGGGTGGGCGGGCGCAGGGATTTTTGCTACCAGTTCTCCGAATCACCCACTGCCATTGCTACAGGATCGGGTGATCCGGTCTGAACCAGGAGCATTTCACTCCTGGAGCAGGAGTGGTATAAGACAACTCTTCAGAGTGATTTAGTATAGTGAAAGCTGACCATCCAAGGAACTGAAGGAAAGTGGTCAACATACTATATGGAGGTGGTCAACATATGGAACAACTGTACTGATATGTACATGTGGCTCATTTTATTGCACAGCTTTTATTAGAGAATATTATACAAAAACACACATAGTGAACACACAGGAATGAATATCTTACCCAGCTTTCTTATGGACAGTTTTTTTTTCAAAGGAAGCAGTAATGGGTGCACATTCTTGTGTGAAGTAGTCTCTGATCGCAATGAAATTTATTTAAGACCAACACATTTTGCTTTCTCTTATCTTCTAGGTGGCACCTTGTAAAGCAGCAGTGTCAAACTCATGGCCCACGGGCTGGATAAGTCACATGCTGGCCACGGCCACCCCCAGTTTAGCGAAGGGGAAAAAAGTCATAATAGTGTAAAGATACCCAGTTTTTTGCAGAGTAACTAGATAGCATAGCCTAGGAGCATTATGATCAAGTGTATGAAAGAACCCATAGAAAATATCCATCCATCCATCCAATTGATTGATTGATTGAATAAATGTTATACTATTGTTAATAAATATTAATATCAATGAATCAATATATGATATAGATTGTATAATTATATGCATGTTTGTGTGTGTGTTTGTATAAATACAATGTCTTGTCTATTTTCTTTATGCAGATTTGTTTCTGGACAGAAATACAAATCATATTGTTACTCTTTCTTCACCACTTAAACCAGGGATGGGTAGATCAAGACCCAAAGACTGAATATGCTCCTCAGTCCATTTTTTTTGTGCCCCCCCCAAGTTCCACTTCACCTACTCATTATTTAATCCCCAATAAATCCTGTTCATAAATGATTCATGATCACCAAAATTTACCCATTCCTGTTTTAGAAAATTTAATTGCCATGGAAGCTCTGTTGGCTAGATTTTATTTCACAGAGTAGTTTTGTTTTGGAAGCCTCACCAATTTTTGTAGATGCTCATTTTCTTAACTAATCAAAATACAAATAATACAACAAATATACTCTCACAAATAATCTGTAACTGATAAATATGTACATTTTTACCTTTTCTTTTTGCAAACAAAACAAAGGGATGTAACTGAATTAAAGGAAAAAATCTAAATATATAAACATAACTTTTAACAAGTGTAAAAAATGTATTTTTCTAGGATTGCGATTTAGAATCTTAAGCCAGCAAACTGCATCAGGTAAACTTGAGTATGGGTTGTAAATCTATTTAATGGACATTTTATTTTCTTTCTCCCTCCCTTCCTTCTCCTCCCACTTTAGAAAGGAACGGCTACTCAGGTGTTCTCAATGCAAAGTTGCAAGATACTGTGATGCACACTGTCAGGTAATTATTTTAAAACATAGATGGACAATGCAATATTCAAACTTTTTAACTAGTGAAATTGTTTTCTAATTACATAGTCCTATTTGAATTGGGGTACTGTCACTCCCAAAAAACCAAGAATGACATGTAGAATTACTTCTGAGTAATTTCTTTATTGTTGTTCATCAGGGGTGAAATCCAGCAGGTTCTGATAGGTCCTGGAGAACTGGTAGCGGAAATTTTGAGCAGTTTGGAGAACCAGTAGTAGAAATAGTTCGGAGAACTGGCAAATACCACCTCTGGCTGGCCCTAGAGTGGGGACGGAATGGGGATTTTGCAATATCCTTCCCTTGCCACACCCACCAAGCCACACCACACCCACCACACCACGCCCACCAAGCCACGCCCACAGAACCAGTAGTAAAAAAAATTGGATTTAACCACAGTTGTTCACCTACAAACAGAATCTTGCCAGACTAAAGTAATTTTCTGCAAAAAAACATAGATATACTCTGTGAATTGCTAGAGAGGGTCCAACTTTGCTCTTTCTGCTCACTAGACAGTTTTACTTTACTGTCCCTTTGTCTTCTGGGAAAGAGCTCCTCCCTCCTGTGATTCTGAGGTACATTTCACTAGAAGTTTCCCAAAATAGACATGGTATTCCACATGGGGTCTGGCCAGGGCAAAGTGGAGTAGAAGAACTACTTCTGCAGCCTATATTTTATGTATCTGTTCATACACCCCAAGATAGCATTTGCTTTTGTAGCAGTTGCATTTCACTGTTAGCTTACTACTCAATTCGGAATACATTACTAATGATGACTTACACAACTCTTATTTGTATTTGTTAATCATATTCTATACAGTACATTGCAAATTATATCCTTATACTCCATTTGAAATATCATTTAAAAAACCAGAGATGGAAGTAAAACATTGAAAGAGGAGATGGTTTTTTAAAAAAGTACTAACTATTAAAGAGAAAATAATTTCTTTTCACTCCTAGAAAGAAGCCTGGCAGGACCATAAACGGGAATGCAAATGTATTAAAGATATTGACCCTAATTTTCCTCCTGACTCAGTGAGGCTTGTTGGCAGGATTATTTTCAAAGTAGTAAGTTAACTTTTTATATATGATTAATTTTTGCAAAATATATCTGCTCCACTTCTGTTAATGTGAAAATAGATTGTGCATTTCAGAGTTCAAGCAATCCTTGAGATGGGGCCTCTTGAAGAAGAAGTTGAGAAAAACCTTCACTCAGTCAGATTGCCCCATGTTTTTACTTTACAAATATATTTGTACCATAAAGTGCCTATAGCAATGAGCTCAAGTGAGACTTGATGAATTGATGTTCTAACCTATGCTGGTTACAAGAGAAAATACTGTAGGAAAGGAGCAAATTTACTTCTTTGAGTCTTCTTTCCTTGACTTGTGTATATTTGACCTGGTTTTTATAAGAACTGTGTGATGTTAAGAATTGTTGCTTGGGTTTGCTTGTTTTTGTCTTCTATCCTTTCTCTTGTGTTCATAATTGTCTTTTGGAATTGTACTCTTGAGGAATGGAATTAACATGTATTTTATTACTTTATGAGATCCTCTGGGTGTCTTTTGGGTTGAAAAAGCAAAGTAAAATGTGCTGTGCTAAGTGAGTATATATGTGTGACTGTGTGTGATCGCTATACAGTAATCAGCAGGAGTAAAGGTATTGTCTCTTCACTTGACTAGCTTTTAAGTTGCTGGAAAAAGAAAATTAAGATAACTAGAGGCACACATTTGTATGCGTTAGGCTATACAAGCAATAGTTAGATGTGGTATGAAACAATGTGCCTTTGTGTAAAGTCTTTTGAAATTATTTTGACTACATTCTTAGGCATTTGGGCAGAAATTAGAAATAGGACAAACCAGGCAAATAAATGTAATAAATTAATCCACCGTGAGTACAGTATCAATATATACAATTTTTTGCCATTAGATATATGATTTTGTAGTTTCAGTTTCTAAATGAAATTTTACAAAAATAGCTTAAAATTAAAAATTGTATTTATGCTGTTGCCTTAAGAGTCAATCAGTTTGATCTTAGGCTGATGCCGAATCCCATGTGTACTTCATTTCTTCAAACTGATTAATATCTCAGATATTTATGAGAGGTTGGTCTTTTGGTACCAATTTCAAAAGGGAGTCCTTAAACAGAATTCTTAAATATCATGTGCACTTTGGTGCAGTGGGTGAACTTAAAAAGACTTGCTGCAACTGTTCTAGCAATGAAATAGATAAAAATAATATCTAAAAATGAAGAAAATGGAGAATAAATTAAATGAATAATAATAAAATGCAAATGGTAGAGTATAAAACTCTAATAATGTTTTTCCAATCATAAATTAGCCACAGATTACTTTATTTCAAATGATTATTGTTTTTTGTATTCATGTATATCAGGTTTAAGAGCCAGGGTGGTGCAGGGTGCTGCATTACTGCAACCTACTTCTGCCGACTGCTGGCTGCCAGCAGTTTGGTAGTTCGAGACTCACTGGCTCAAGGTTGACTCAGCCTTCCATCCTTCTGAGGTTGGTAAAATGAGGAACCAGATGGTTGGGGGCAATATGCTGACTCTGTAAACTGCTTAGAGAAGTTGTAAAGCACTGTGAAGCAGTATGTAAGTCTTTAGATGCTATTGCTATTATAGCTATTTTTTTAAAACAGTGAAGCAATTATCCAAGGTTATTTTTATTTATTGATGTTTTTAAATTCTTACCAGTTAAGACAATCGGTATGCCCATCTGAAGAGCTGTATTCTCTTTCTGATCTTCAGTCAAGTAAGTATTTTTGTGTATTTTCTCAATTTAAATGGACTCTACTATGTTAAAGATGTGTGAGGACACACTATTATTTAAATATTTTATGCAAATTGGTTTGTAGCTTCATGGTGAGCATTTCTGTGCTCCCTTGAATCTGATGAAGAAGCTACTGTTTGTAGGCAATACATATTGTGATAACAACAATGAAGGTAGAGGGTCTCCCAGTTAAATCAGAAGGTGTTAACTGAATCAGTGCAATTTAAAGGATTATTTTGGAATCTCTCTGCTCCCATACCAGATATTTGATCTTGGAATATTAATGAAAATTTTCTATTCTATGTATAGTGAGATCAAAATATTATTTTATTATATATGTCTTAGCAATTGCATTTATTTTAGAGGTTTTTTAGTATTTATTTTAGTGTGGGGGGGTTGTATTTGGAGCCAAATTCTGAGACTGCATTGTTAACCCTTTCAAAAGAAAACCTGTAGGTGAATGTCACATTTTCACATTTGGATGAGACATTTTCCCCCTACTGAATCTGGGGATGTAAATAATCATCAGGGTGCCTGCAGATGCAATATTAATAAAAATTATAGATTACATTGAGATAGAACGGGGTTAGAGTGATTTATGCACTCGTCCCCTGCTTTCTTTCCTGAATTACCAGCATTCATTCATATGCACAGAGGGTAGGAAAGGATTCAAAGGTTCTTTTGGAATAACATGTAAAAACGTTCTATATGTGTAATCTTTTTTTGTAATGTTTCATTTTTCAAGGATTATTTTTTTAACTCCAGGAAAATAAACCAACTTATTTACTTGATTTCAGTTCAGTTCATTTGCTATTTTTTTCGGTTTCATACGATATTGGAACTGAATTTTTGATCACTTGCTGTACAATTTCTATTGGATGTTTCTCCCCAGGCAATAGTTAATTGTTCCAGTACAGATAATTCTATTCTATACAAAACCAGTTTATTTTCATTAATGATACTTCAAATTCCTCCCAAAATTTTGGATGGATATAGAATTCTACTTTGCAGCACCCCCATGGGTCATATGATCACAATCCAGGTCTTGGCAACTAGACTGCTTTTCTGTCTGTCTCAATTAGTGGTGGGTTCCTCCTGGTTTGGCCCGGTTCCGCCGAGCCAGTAGCGGTGACAATATGATGTCACCGAACCAATTCTGCCCCCCTGCCCGCCCCTGTCCCCCTGCATTATTCTTACCTTTTATTTGGCCCCACCCCCAATCTATTACTGCCTCCTGAGTTCCAGCTGATCGGCTAGAGAGGAAAAAACTGTTTAAACTCTTGCCGCAGGGCTTCAAAGGGCCGCCCTACAGCTGATCAGTGTTAAAAGAAAACAAATGAGTAGACCGGTGCCTGCAAAAATAAATGGGTAGACCAGTGCCTGCAAAAACAAATGAGTAGACCGGTGCCTGCAAAAATAAATGGGTAGACCAGTGCCTGCAAAAACAAATGAGTAGACCGGTGTCTGCAAAAATAAATGGCTAGACCAGTGCCTGCAAAAATAAATGGCTAGACCAGTGCCTCCAAAAACAAATGGGTAGACCAGTGCCTCCAAAAACAAATGAGTAGACCGGTACAGCTCTGCAAGCAGTTAAAAGCCTGGTAGACCAGTACCTCTGCTAAATCCTAAAGAATCAACACATGACCATCAATGTACGCCACAAAATCAGTCACACCCACAGAACCGGTAGTAAAAAATTTTAGAACCCACCCCTGGTCTCAATGTCCTGTGGGCACATGATCACCATTTATTACCTTTCATACTAGTTTTTCGGAAACATGAATAAAATAATTTCTCAGAGACATTCACATGGCTACTTTGGGGACAGACTATTGAGCTAAAATATAAGATGTCTACCAACATGGCTACTTCTTTGTTTTCACAGTTATGTTTATCTTATTTTTGTTGATTTACTCTCCCCGTCCCCATTTTGCTCTAGGGATAATTAATCCTGCTGTTTCTATATTAAAGACAAAATGATAGAAATCGAAAGAATTATTAAATGAATTAAAATAATTATTAATAATGCCAGTCAAATTATTGTAAAATAAATTGTAAGAGCCATGGCAGCCCATTGGTTAGATGCAGTACTGTAGGCTAACTCACTGCTTACTCCACAAATTTGATTCTCACTGGCTCAAGGTTGACTGAGCCTTCCATCCTTCCGAAGCCGGTAAAATGATGATCCAGATTGGGGCAATATGCTGACTCTAAACCACTTAGATAGGGCAGTAAAGCACTGTGAAGCAGTATATAAGTCTAAGTGCTGTATCTGTCTGTCTGTCTGTCTGTCTGTCTGTCTATCTATCTATCTATCTATCTATCTATCTATCTATCTATCTATCGTAAATCATCTGGTGAGACAACAAATTATCAAGAACACTCAGTTAATAATTAATGGGGGAGTATACTATATTTCTAATTGCCTAACAGTAATTGTGATTGCAACAAATTTCATAACCTTTCTCTCCAAAAATATCTCCATATTTAGTTACCTGTCAAATAAGTAAATAATCTTCCCTAATCTTCCATATCTCTGGATTAAAAAAGGCACTGATAATTCAGCTTGTTATATCATATAAAAGGAGTATCATATGATGTTATTTGAGACTTTCTAATACTTATAAATTACCTGGATAAAATTGCAGAGGAACACTGTGAAATTTTCCTTTTAACAGAGAAGCTTGTAACAGGGAAGCTAGTATCCTGGGTGAAATAAAAGTCACTTCTATGGATTTGGAAAAGGATGTTTGCTATGTATTTAGGATGAGACAGCAGTTTCCATACATGCTGTTATGAACAAAGAAGACTTTTTGACTAAACCACACTGAATGTCAGTATTAAGTGTCCATTGTTTCAAATTCAACTCAACATGGATTATATTTTAATCTGTATGTCTCACTATTCATTCTATCATCTCATTCTTTTTGCTAATTGTTCATTTTATTAAAGGACAAGTTATTATAAACAATTAATTTGCTATGGATTGACAACTAGATTTTTTAAATTATTACTGCCTACAGTCAAATTGCTGTCTCATTCTATTTTAAAAAAAAAACACATATACCACTTAGGAATGCAATTTTCCACTTTTAGAGCATACTTCTGATTGAAATAAATCAAAGTACTGTCATTTTGCTTTGAAAAAACTATTTTGAATGAAATAAAATTACCATTGTTACTGAAAGACACTTAATTGATTTTGTGTTTACTGTCTCTTTGTACATCTGTTTTGTCCTAAGATTTTGCTTTTTTATTCACATAATATTTGTACAATTTGGCAATATCAACCTAGTGTTGAGAAGTTCTGTCAAAAATAAACTAGGATATCTTGTCTTTTTAGAGTTTGAAATGTTCACACTGCCAAGCTGATTCTAGATTGCTTAAAGATGTTGGCACAAGATAATCCTCACACTTTAATACATTTCCTCTTTTTAAAAGATGTTGATGAATTAAGTGAAGACATGAAAGAAGGTCTCCAGCACCTTGCTAAGACTCTACAGCTGTATTTGAAGGTGGAAATCCAAGATGTTTCTCAGCTTTTGCCGGCCTTAGATATTTTTCAGATCTTTGCAAAAGTAAGTGATAAAAGAGATTTCTGAAAACTCTGAAAATATGTAGTCACTATTCATATTTTTTGTGCTTTCATGTTCTTTGAAAGAGCTATTTTAAACCATAATACACTGCCAGATATCGGACTGAGTGAACAGTAAATTTAGATACCACTTCAGCAATTACAGATTCCCCTGTCAAGGTCAGTATCTTTTTTCTAATAGAAACAATCAGCATGTTTTTTTTTTAAAAAAAGAACTATGACAAATTACATAACGCTAATATTGAAAAACAACACAATGTTTTAAAATTAAAAACGTTTATGCTTCTGAAAACATGGTTTATGCATTCCTTTTTGTTTGAAATTGGTATCTCTATTGAAAAAACAATGTATCACAATGTATATGCTTACTCATTCTTGTGGTTGCTCAGCATTAGAAATTTAATTATTTTTTTCATCCTGATATAAATGTCAGGGGAGGTTAATAATGTTCTATTGCATTTATTATCATGTACTATTTGCTTAAGATAACTGAAAGGGTGACTACATGGGACAATTTTGTAATTTCCTATAGCAAAATATTAGAGCTATAATCCACTGTAAAGTGATCTTACTTTGTGTTTTACTTTTTATCATTTTCTGCAACTCTAGTGGCTAATTTGTATGGTTTGTGGATCTATCATGATCCACATGAGAAGCTTGTAAATTCAGCTGACTCAATTTCAGATTTCTTTTCACTGGTTTGTAACCATCTAATTTCTTCACCAGTGAAAAATATTTTAAAATACTTGTATTTTAAAATGGTTATGTAGTTTTAAATAATTGATTGATAACATTTTTTTTCCTGGTAGTGAATGAATGGGTTTGAGTTTGGCTAAAACATAGCACTGTATAGGATAAACGTTATCTGCCATTTTAATACATTATTGCTTTTTGTGGGATAAACATTAATTAAAAAAAAATCCAAATCTGTGTCCTTGGTTTTGCTATAAAAATATATAGGAAAAGCTCAGAATAAGAGTATTCTTTAAAAAATAAAATAAAATTAGTATATGAATTAAAGCCATTAATGTACCTTCCTCTGTGACAAATACAATATTACTACACTAATTGTATAGTATGAAGGACATAAAATTGTCTTAATCTTTACTGTAAACTTTATATTTAGTTCTTTGGATAGATTTTGTATATATTTATTTTGTATTTATTATTACATTTTTATTTATTATTTTTATTATTTTGTAATAATGAATTTTATACTATTGAATATCAGCTTTGGATAATTAATGGTAATTAATTACGATGTCTATTAATCTCATATGCATGAATCTCTGCAGTGAACAGTTAAAACAATATAAAAACATAGTAAAAAGTAACCAAAATAAAAAATAACAAAAGTAATGTAAAATAATGTGAACTTTCCTTTAACACAACTATGACCAAGAAATGCGCCCACCATCATTACATTTGATATAGTTATATTTAGAAATACACTCTTATTGTAGTCATTTACTTTGTTGCTAATAATGATTGTCCTCTTGGAAGTTTTAGATTCAATATTATGGTACAATTTCCTACCATTCATTAGCAATTTATTAACTTTTTAATATACGAATAGAAAATTATTTGCAAATAATCTTCTGTTAGAGAAAGGATTCTGAAATGTTTTCAATGGCTTTAAATTATACTGAATGGAAAGCAGATGTGGCCAAAAATATTAGTATCTCCATTTTCCCCAAAGAACCCCAATTTGTTGAAATAAATTGAAACTGGCCCAAATAATTCTTGGTAGAAAAGTATTGGCTGCGTCTATAAGTTATCACAGAATAAAAAAAACTATTGTAAAAAATAATAATCGGGTGTTCTATGTTCTTTTCTGTGCATTTCCTAGGCACGGGATACTTATTCTACATTTGAATGCCATTCTTTCATTTTATGAACAGTTTTTAGTAATTTTTATAGTAAACCATACATGTCAGTTACAGGCTATTTGATGTAGGTGCTTCAGGAATGAGACTAAATCTATAGCAAGATGAAAGAGAAAAATAAGCAGCCCTATACAAAGGTTACTAATTCCTGACATATTTTAGAAAAGTATTCATCAAATAGAGATTACAATGAATCTACTTTAACCTCCCCCTTTTCTTTTATCCTTAATAACATTCAGTGTTATTATTATAGATATGCTTAGTTTTGCTGCTATACTAATAAGGTCATTGGCAGCTCGGAATGAAGCATACGAAAATGAAAGTCACAAAATAGACTTTTATTCATGATAACATGATAATTAATAATATCCTGAAAAAGATGCTCTCTATCTCCTGTGGAATTTAGTATTGCTGGTTGTTTGTAACAATCAATTATGGTTACACAAATATTTCTTTAAATACATGGTAAGCATCAGAAAAGCTAGTTAAAAAATTCCAAAATAATTTGTTACTGTAAGCATTGAAAAATATCAATAAAATGAAAGTTCAATTAAGGAAAGTTCATTGATTTTTAACTGTAATACGGTTATAATTTCAAAGGAGTGGTACAAAAGAAAGTAATTATTTTTAAACTAAGAACATTATATAAAGTTCAGTTAAAGAGGAGAAACAAATTCATTCTATGCTCACTTCTTAGAATATAGTGGTTCATAAATATATTTTACATTTTAATTTCACTTTGGGGATTTAACAAAATTGCTGTGTGTGTACTATATGTGTGGTATCACTATTCTTCAAGAATAAAAGTAATTTAAAATAATAAAACTGAAACACTAGATATTGGTTCTATTTCTCACAGCATGAACCTACATGCAGAAAATCCAGGATCTTTAGCATTTTCTAGTAAAATTGCAAAAGATGTCTGACTGAAATCCTGTCCCCCCATCATATATTCATATGTACATGCTTACATCTCAAAAGTTCTCCGTTTGTTTTTCCATCTTCACTAAATATTTTATCAAAGTAAACTCCTTTATTTTGTTTTTTCAAGTTTATCACTGGGTAACTTGAAATTGGAAAACTGTCATGCAAGTTTTTGACAACAGGGACCAGTTTCATGGAAGACAATTTTTCCATAGACCGAGGAGGATAGTTTTGGTTTTGCTCATTCACCCACTGCACATCTCCAGTTGTGTGGCCCATTTCCTAGCAGGCCTCTGGGTTGGGAGTCCCGCTGCAGCATTTATATAGCTTTTATAATTGTATATAATTTGCATTGGCTATTAGGAGGCAATATATGACCAGATTCATTCTTATTGAAACTTGTTAAATATACATGGCCTAATCTTATTCTGTGGGCTTCAGTCATACTCTGAAATTGAACTCATGAATTATTAGATAAAGTGCATGAATGGTGTAATGTAAGCTTAAAAAGAGGTAGAGTGTATACCATTTTGAAAACATCTCTTATCATTTGGAATTGTTCACTCAGCTACCTCTGTCACATATTAACTACTTTTCTTGATACATGAATTGGACTATCCATGCTCCTATTTAACATAATAACATTTTTAAAAATTCCTAATTAAACCTGTATCTTCACTTCCATGCATGTATTTATCAACTCCAGAAGACCACTTTCTTCAGGTCAATTTTAGTTTATATTATTATGTGGAAATTAAAATCTTTAATTTAGAGACTACTTTGAATGTCAACATAATGCTGTTCTCATCCCACCCATTCAGAAGTGCAATACATGATGGGTGTTGGCATAGTTAAGTTATAAAGCCATAAGTATAAGAAATATAGAGGATGCAGTAATCCCATTATGCTTGTATATGTTTTTTTTTTTGATAAGATCACTAGGTATGCTTATCTTCAAATGAGAAGTAAATTTTGTTCTGACGTGGGACAGTAACATTAATCTTGGGGCTATTTTTTATTATGTGTATCTAGATCTCCCCCCCTCCCCCAGTGATTTACAGCTGGAGGTACGGGTGTGCGTATGTGGAAATCAGGATTTTCATGGTGTCGAAATTAACCTTTTTGGTACTATAATTAATCTTAGCTACTGTTATTCATTATAACATATAATACAAACAAATGAATCACTAAGTTGGAATAAATTGCAATTTAATTAAGTTCTGAAATTGCACTTTGAAACTTTCATGTACTTAAGACATAGCTGAGCTATATGAATCTTCAAGATTATAAACTGTCTTCAGAATGCAGAGGAGAATTGATTTATTTGTGCAGCATAAAAGAGGATAGATTGCCTTAGTCATGAAGATAAGGGTTCTTTGTGTATATGAGAAATAAGAAAGTTCTTTTCTAAATGAGAAATACAAGATCTTTTTTAAACCTTAGAGGCCATCTTTTCATAGCATTCCATGTTGTCTTTGAGACAGAAGGACTTTGATCCCTTTAATATAAGATTGATCAGCATTGGCAACTTTAAGACTTGTGGATTTTAACTACCAAAATTCCTCAGCCAGCATCCCTGCCAGGAAGAGTGTTGACATTATTGATTTGCCTGGACACATGTGCTCTGTAGTATATTGTGTAACCCCCAGAAGCTTCTCTTTACCATTCTTCCAAATTCAATGACTATACTATGTATTTCTAGTTTTATATTTAACGATAAGGCTTTCAAGGATTGTGATATTCTTTTAATTTTTAAAAATGTTTTGGAATTCACTTCTATATCATAGATCCCTAAACATGAAAATATGAGCTCAGGTCAGAAGCAGTCTCCCAGTGAAGCCCAATGAAAGGTTCCCCACATCTGGTTTACTAGCTTTTAACAGGGGTGAAATGCTCCCGGTTCGGACCAGATCGGGTGAACTGGTAGCGATTGTGGCAGATGGTTCCAAGAACCGGTAACGATGGCGGTGCGAGGCTCCGCCCACCCACCCGGGTGTTATTACTTCCTGCTTTTAAAAGGTTAAAAAAAGGCTCTGAAGATTGCATGCCACAGTGATCATCAGTCTTTTTTTTTACCTTTTGAAAGCATTTTTTTACAACCTATTTGTGCGAATAGGATGTAAAAAAATGCTTTTAAAAGGTAAAAAAAAGATCTGGCTGACGCGAGGCACAGCTGTGTTTGTCAGAGACCTACCAAGCCACGCCCACAGAACTGATAGTAACAAATTTTACATTTCACCACTGCTTCTTAATACTATCTATAGTGGTAAGAGAGAAAGCTGTTTTATAGGGGCTTTATGCCTGTGAGAATATGTTTTCATCTGAACTCTGCAAGGCCTATCTGGAAAGATTTTGGCTATGAGAAGAAAACAGAGAGTATTGAAAATGGCAATTTTGTGAGTGGGTACTCAATTGTCATAATCGTGAGTGGGTATTCAAGTGCCCAGATCACAGACACATGATCATGGGGTTGTGCAACTTCAAGATTTTATCTGTTATTTATTATTTTATTCTAGAATTTTTAATTGGATATTCACTGAATGTTTTTATTTGTTCTGGTCTCTGGTCTATGATTGTAATAAACTGAACTGAACAGAATAGTTTTTTAAGGCCTTGCCTATTTCATACTTCTATTGTTGACAGCACTAGTACTTAGGAATAGGAATCTGTAGAAGCAAATATGCATTATTAAATAGTAGCTTACAAATTCCAGTTTCAATATGAATCAGTCATAAAAGATTGCAATCAGTTCTATCTTATATAGTACCTCATAATGTCCACAATATTCATAAATGGTTTATCTTTATTTAAAATGTCAACTAGGACTAATTAATAAAAGATGCAATCAGGTTTCCATTTAGCAACAGTTTAAAATGACTTAATTGTTTTGAGCCTTTATTTTTCACCATTATTCAGAGCAGATAGGGTTTTTTTATGATTTACAGGAGTGAGCTGTAAAGACTTGGATTACACTTTTTAAATCAGGTTTAGGAAAATAGATGGGTATTTGCATACGAAGAGTTCTCTATTCAGAACTGTATCCAAGGCCTGCTTCTCAGTTACTGAGATGCTATAAGAAGCATCTTTTGTTTCTTATTTGCAGGGCAAACCTAACTTGCTTTTTTGCTTCTGCTGCTTAAATTGGCATTGTTTTAGTAACAACAACAAAAAAAAAAGGAAATGGAATTTTATGAATAAGTAAAGACATGCACACCTTCTCATTTAATTCTCATCCCATTAATGAATTCAGTTCATATGTAATGTTTTTCCATAGAAATCATAATAACCTATTTCGGTCTTCTAATTTGGTGCCATTGGCCCTGTTATCTGCAGCTGATAATAACATTCTAAAACATCTGCTAAATTGGGAAATTGTAGTGGTTATGCCACTATAGATAAACAGAACTTTATTTTCTTATTAATTTCCATCAGCCCCAACCGAGTAGTCGTACTACTTTTAGTTCTGTGCTATACATATTCGAAAAAGGTCTTTGCAATGTGAGCGAGAAGCTATATGCACCTCCTTGAAGTGGCTTTAAGGTTTAAAAGTGTCATCTAGCTTCTTTGAGAAATGCTTTAATCAAAGCACAGAAACAGAACAACATGTACAGGTGAAAACAATCTGGAATGCTTCCTGAAGCAGCTGTCTAAATCTTGTGAACGACTTTGTGGCTTTAATTCTTCACCACTTCCATAATTATAATCAGCATGGCGTAGTTTGTTAAGAAGTTGGAATTTGACCAGAGTGATTCAGGTTCAAATTGGCTGTCACCCATTGAAACCCTGGTTACATATTTTGCCATCCTGAGAGTTTGTCTATACAATTGCATGATCTGTAAGTTAATGGAATGCAGACAATAGTGTGTTGGCTATAAAATGGTCTTTAGATTAGAAATTGTAGCTTTCACAGAATAATGGATAGGACAATGATAAAACTGGCCTATGATTTCCCTAGTGATACTGTATGTTGTGTATGTATCTAATTTGTGCAGGAATTTCAAATGGGAACCTTGTTGTGATTGGTCAACAACCGTTACTGAACTGTATATAAGGAAGGCTGTTGCCTGTGAGTTTTGCTGAAGTCTCACCCTGAAATAAAGAGCTGTTGTCGCTTGCTTGTGCCTCTCGTTATTCCCGTGCTACAACATTGGCGACGAAGGTGGGATTGAGGCTACAAGAAGCTATGCAAAAAGAGCTTTGAACTTCAGCCAGGGTGACTAGCGAACTACGGAGACAAGCGGCAGTGTCTGCCTATGTTCCGCCAAAACCCTTCGACCCGACCAGAGAGAAGTGGGGGTCGTATCTAATCCGATTCGAGTGCTCCCTAGAAGCAAGCGACATGCAGGACCTTTCGGTTGATCGGAAAAGAGCACTATTTCTGAGTCACTGCGGCCCCAATGTATTCAAAATGGCCGAGTCCCTATGCGAGCCAACGCCGGTCCAGACGGTTCCATGGGACGTTCTACAAGCAAACCTGAGGGCCCACTACGCTCCAGTTCCCTCCAAATTTGTTCAATGTTACGAGCTGCGACAAAGATAACAACAGGAGGGAGAACCAGTCAGCGCTTATGTGGCCGCACTCCACAAAGCCGCAACACACTGTGACTACCGGGATATGGAAGACGCGCTCCTCGAGCAACTGATATGTGGCGTAAGGGACACTCGACTGCAGAGGCGGCTACTAGCTAACCCAGACCTATCCCTAGCTGGTGCATTGGATGAAGCAAGGGCACACGAGGCGTCCACGAAAGCTTCTGAAGCGCTACAGCGTCCGTCCCTGGGCAAAGAGACCTCTAAGGCAACCCCCGTTCACAGGGAAGAGACACAGACCAGTACAGAGGAAGAGTCGGATGAGGACGTCTTACACACAGAAAAGAAGGGCGATCACAACTGTTGCAAAGATCACTGCTCGACATGCGGTGGAAACCACGAGAGATAGTCTTGTAAATACCGAGACGCCATGTGTAGGCGTTGCGAGAAAAAGGACCATTTAGCCAGAGTCTGCAGAGCCCTGTTTCCCAGACATAGCAAGCCACGTGGTCACGACGACCAGTCAGAACCGTCACGCTCGAATCAGCCAATCAATGACAGCGGCGTGAAAAAACAGCGTGAAAATCAAAAACGAGACACCTACAGCACAAGAATAGCCCAAGCCAGCACACCTATTGAAGAAAAAGTCTTTACAAGCGTACGGATCGAGGGAAAACCTTGCAGAATGGAAATCGACACCAGATCAGCTCTCTCAATAATGTCCTGGGACACACTCAAGTCATTGCTACCTCATCTCCAGAAGTCTCAGCTGTCAAAGCAACGAATTTGCCTCCTCAACTACCAAGGAAACAGAGTTCCAGTGGAAGGCCTCAGCACATTCCGGATCACCTACAGCAAGATCCAGAAGGAGCTTCCCCTGATCGTCGTTAGCAAGCCGCTGCCCAGCCTTTTGGGCCTGGGGTGGTTCCGAGCCCTCGGTATGGGTTTTACGGGTGTGCACAGCCTCAGTGGATCGGCCATGAAAGACAGTCTCCTGAGCGAGTTTCAGGACGTTTTCGAAGAATCACTAGGCAAGTACATGGGGGCCCCCTTGACATTTAATTTAGACCCTAACGTGGCCCCAATTAGAATGAAGGCGAGACGAGTGCCATTCGCACTTAAGCCTAAAATTGACACTGAAGTGGACAAATTGATAAGGCAAGGGGTGCTAGTTCCCGTAGATCACGCCAAATGGGAAACCCCAATCGTCACGCCTGTAAAGTCAGATGGTTCAATCAGAATTTGCGCTGACTACAAATGTTCAATCAACAAGGCCCTTCAACAAAGCGCATATCCAGTGCCAATAGTCCACGACCTATTACACTCACTGGGCCCGGGAAAAATTTTCGCCAAATTAGACTTAGCGCAGGCGTACCAGCAATTGCCTGTAGATGATGCTGCAGCTGAAGCGCAAACCATCATAATGCATAGAGGTGCTTTTAAGTGCACTAGGCTGCAGTTTGGGGTTAGCATCACCCCAGGGATCTTCCAAAGTACGATGGAGCGCCTTCTCCAAGGATTTCCGGGAGTTGTTCCCTATTTTGACAATGTCCTCATTAGTGCACTAGATGAGGCTCAGCTTAGAGAGAGAGTCAAGGCAGTTTTCACAAGCTTCAGGGAAGCTGGCCTTAGACTCAAGAAGTCCAAATGTAAAATAGCGGTACCATCAGTAGAGTTCCTTGGGTACAGAATTGATGGTTCGGGTATCCAGCCCACAGAGAGTAAGGTTAGAGCTATTCGAAACGCTCCCACCCCGAAGTCTAAGGCGGACTTACAGGCCTTCCTGGGCCTACTGAATTTCTATTTGATGTTTCTTAAAGACAAGGCTACCGTTGCTGAGCCCTTACACCGTCTGTTGGGAAAAAACGTTCCCTGGGTCTGGGGCAAGGCTGAGGATGGGGCGTTCAAAGCTGTTAAACGACTCTTGTCTGAGGACAGTTTCCTTATACAGTATTATTCTGCCTTGCCGCTTATTCTTGTATGCGATGCGTCCCCGTTTGGAGTGGGTGCCGTGCTGAGCTATAGACTTCTGAATGGCCTAGAGGCGCCTATCGCATATTACTCTCGCACACTGTCTGGTGCGGAACATAATTATAGCTAATTGGACAGAGAAGCTTTGGCAGCCGTTGCTGGTGTGAAAAATTTTTTTCATGAATATCTGTTTGGTGTAAATTCGAACTTGTCACGGACCATGAACCCTTGTTAGGACTTTTGGCCGGAGATAGACCGACCCCAGCCGCTCTTTCCTCCCGGATGACCAGGTGGTCTATTTCTTTAGAGGCCTACTCGTATAAACTACTTCACCGGCCTGGCTGGACCTTGGGCCACGCTGACACTCTTAGCCACTGCCCTTTACCGGACTTGTTGGAAAACCCAACCCCTGACACCCCGGTACTGCTTTTAGACGCTGTGTCAATGGGGCCTCTCTCGTTGAAAGAGGTGGCAAGGGCATCTAGTAAAGACCCGGTGATTCGGACTGTTATGGGCTGGGTCATGAGAAGATGGCCCACCAAGGTGGACAGCAGGGACTACCAGGTTTTCTTTGTTAAGAAAAACGAACTGTCTGTTTTGGGGGGATGCTTGTTGTGGGGCAATAGAGTGGTTGTGCCCGCTCTCCTCAGACAGAGAGTGTTGGAAATGCTGCATGAGGACCACCCAGGCATTGTTAGAATGAAAGGGTTGGCCCGTAGCTATGTGTGGTGGCCTCAGATTGACCAAAATGTTTCAGAGTGGGTGGGAACATGCAGACCCTGCCAGGAATCCTGCCCGGATCCCCCTGTAGCTCTGGTTAGGGAATGGGAGAAACCCAAAGGCCCGAGGGGGAGAATTCACATTGACTTCGCTGGCCCGTTCCATGGCCAAAATTTTCTAATTATAGTAGACACCTACTCGAAGTGACTAGAGATAGCCCTAATGCCCTCAACCATGTCCGAGGCAGTAATCAGGGTCCTACGCAAGCTGTTTGCAACACACGGGTTACCGGACACCTTAGTGTCGGACAACAGGCCCCAATTCACGGCAACCCAGTTCGAGGGCTATTTAGCTGGGTTAGGGATTAGGCATGCCTTATCAGCGCCCTTCCATCCAGCTTCTAATGGCTTGGCAGAAAGGTTCGTCCGAACGGCCAAAGAGGCCCTCTCCAGACTTGATGCCGGGGACTGGCAAGCTAGGATAGACCAGTTCCTTACAGTCCAACATGCCACCCCATGCACTGCCACGGGGCGCAGCCCCTGCAGAGTTGTTAATGGGTCGGAAACTGAGGTGCACCCTCGATAGATTACACCCTAACTATTCCCAGGAGAGGTTTGAAGGGGAAGAAAGGGGCCTAAGGCAATTCCAAGTCGGAACCACGGTATTTGCCAGAAATTATGCAAACGGTCCATTGTGGGTTGAAGGAATTGTTATTGGGATAACTGGACCAAAATCGTATACGGTGGACGTGGGGCAGGGAAAAATCTGGAGAAGGCATATTGATCAATTGTGTAGGTGCTTAAATTGTGAAAATTGTGAAATGCCAAAATCTGTTGAACCTGACTTCCCAAGTTTCCCCAAAACAGCTATCTCAAGCCCGAGTGAACCGGATTACTTATCAGGTAAACCTTGGCTCCAGCGCCGCCCCGACGAGCCGGTACTCCCAGCTGGGGATAGCCACTCCCCCAGAGGAATCCAGGAGGTTCCATTGGCGGAGACAGGAGAGACAGGAGGTCCCTCTGACCGGCTCGACGCCTCCCCAACAACTGAACTGCGCAGGTCAACCAGAGTGAAGTCACACCCTGGTCACCTGCGTAATTTTGTATGTAAATATGTAAATAATTAGGACAAGTGCTTTCTGGGTGGGGAGGGGTGTTGTATATGTATCTAATTTGTGCGGGAATTTCAAATGGGAACCTTGTTGTGATTGGTCAACAACCGTTACTGAACTGTATATAAGGAAGCTCTGTTTCCTTTATATTCTAGATGTTTGCCGATATTAACTTAAACTAAAATTCATAAATTTAAATGTCAGCATTCTACATGGTTTTTAATTTTTGCCAAATTTCAGAATGAGCTTGAGTAACTGTTTCATTTTCTCTCCTTTGCTTCAGTGGCAACTGTGAACAATGAACTCAACATTTCCTCCAAGTTTTAATTTGTAATATTTGATTTCATATTAGAGATTAGAATTGTATCTTTATAAAGGCACTAACGATATTATATAGTTGGGCAAGCTAACAACCAAGCTTGAACAAACCTTGTGTCAGGGATCCAAGTAACACCCCCAACAAAATAAATCTCCGAGGCATGAGTTTCCTCAAAGTGCTTCCAGGCCTGACACCTTGAGCTACATATATTCTTCTTCCATTGGAAGAAAATATTTCTTTCATTAATGTATATGCCTTAAATGTGTGCTTTGTCTTGGATGTTTTGTACAAAGAAAATGAAGAACAAAATTAGTATCTTCATGAAGCAGCTGAATTTAAATAAGCATACATCATTTCTACAGAATAAAATTGTTTTGCTTTGTAAGAAAAAGCTTCATTTACCATTGCAGAGTGTTTCCTAACTACTACCCAGATGCTCTGGACAGAACATCTATAATCTAGAGCACAAATATGTAATGAAACATCAGGTTTCACAGAAAAATAATTCCCAGATAGAGATCACCATTCCATAATAAGGTTTTCTCTGCAAGTTTTTAAATTGAACCTATGTCAATGTAAATATTCTAATAATGAATAAGAAATGGTTAGTTTGGCTGGTTTGAAAAAGATCACATTTTAATTAAAATTAATAGAACAAAAAACTTGTCTATGGTACGAGGCACATGGAATGAATTGTTAGCATCTATGTTATTATTCACTCAATAATGCTGTGGGCAAGGTTTTAAATTATTTAATTAGCATTGCCATTACTGTAGTGTTACTAATTAATTTTTTCACCATAATCTTCGAGTATAATAATAACCTCTGAGTTATTAATGTTTTGCACAACAATTAAGCTGGTAATATAAAATATGACTGAGAACTGAAAAATAGAAATCAATCCTATTTAGATTCTCAGTGTCCATAGGACAACATGAAAGAATCTGATGAAATATAGGACCCTATAGATTTTTCTGGTTTATTTTGTTTGTGACTCAAATCCTGCATTCAATATCCATATCCTATTAAAATGATTAATGGTCCAACTTTATATGAACTGTAGAAATGTTTAATATGGAATGCCAAGAAAGATATGGAGGATAGCTCTCCTCCCACCAATCTTTACAGTATTTGTTTCAATTTTAAGTATCTTCCTCTGATTGACATCCAACTTCCAATAATAAAGCCCCTGAGAACACAGAACATGTATGTATAGTAGTACCTTGGTACTCTTTGTCAGTTGGTTCCAGGAGGTGCAATGAGTACCAAAAATTATCAGTACCAAACAATTTTTTTCCATAAGGAATAATGTAGTGAGTCACAAGGCAGCTAACACTGACAGGTTCTAGCTTATGTGTTGAGTACTAAACAAACGATGAGTACTAGGACAAAATGCCCATGTCAAAATGCATTGAGTACCAAATTTGAACGGTTTCAAAGAGTTGAGTACCAAGATATCACTATACTAATAGCATTAGTAGTGTTATCCCTTTACAAGTAAATTGTGTTTCCAATATAAATCAGGTATATTCATACGAACTCACAGGTGAACATACTCTCTTCTCCTCTAGCATTTAAATGGTAGTACATATATGTAGTCTATTCTGCTATATCACTGTTCCTTTGAATATTATTTCCTTGGAATAGTAAAAATATTTTCTTGCAGATTCAAAACTGGAATTATATTCACTGACTGATTTGGTGAATTTACTTAAAAAGTGTTCTACAGGAAACTAAGGTTTAGAGAAAGATATTAGATAATATGTAGAGTTGCAAAAAATTTAATCAGAGAGCAAGAAATAGTTAAATTTAAAAGAGGAAGAGAAAATAAAAATAATAATAAAATGCTTCAGATGCTTGGTGAAGTCTAAACAAGGAGTATGCAGTAGGACAAATGGAATTAAAATAAAAGTGATTATATAATTTGGGATAAAACTGAAATAGAGACTGGTGGAAGAAAGATTGTACTGATTTTAATTGGAAAGACAATTTACCATGTCAAGGGGTAGCACTACTAGTGCTATTAGTACTAATATCTACTAGTAATACTACTAATAGTAAACATACTAATACTAGTGTCCAAGAGGAAAATAATAAAAAGGAAGTCAATATTGGTGTGAATGTTGCAGACGTACAATTTCAGATGGTAAAACTGGAGAAATTATAAAAATGAATATGATTCACAATGGACCCACTCTTGACTTGTTTACTGTATATATGAAGGCTGTATCTATGCCTCATGATTGAAGGAATTCTGTTGTTGTTTCCCTGAATCGAGGGAAGGTAGTAACATAGATTGCAAAAACTATAGAGGATTCATTTGTTGGCTCTGTAGGATAATGTACTGGATAGAATTCCAGTTGAAAAGGTATCAAAGATGCCATAAACACAATTTGGGAGGTGCAATATAGGAAGGGAGTGTGTAAAACAGATTTTTGCACTAGATTTTTGCACACAGATTTTTTTGGCATTCAGCTCATTAAGAGAATATGGGAGAGTTGTGTTGTACTATTGATTTAAAGAAAAAGTCTGGTAAAGAAAATAGTTTTGGAGTCTTTTGCATGACTAAAGAGGGGATTGATGGCCACTGAATGCAGTAAGAGTATTATATCATTGAAATAAAGAGTGTGAGAGAATAAATGAATACATAGCAAATATTTTAACATTGAGCAGGGAATAAGTCAATATTGTTTGTTGTCCGCTTAGTTGTTTAGTGCATTTATAGTCAAAAGTATGCTTGTGTTGATGGTAGAAGTATGTTGGTCTGGGATATGAATGTACGTGTACACTTATGGTATATGCAGATGATAATGTTTTGTTGGCTGGGATCCCTGTTTGCAGAAATGTTAGACAGATTGGTTGGAACAAATTAATGAGATCCTAAATAAGAGAGGTGTATTTTTTGAAGAACAAAAGGCAATGCATGAACTGGTATGTAAGTATAGTGGAAACATACTATACATGATTTGCAAGGATAGAGAGCCATTGTGAATGTGCTTCATGTAAACTAAATCATTAGGTATCCTTTTATCTCCTGCCTTTACTTTGTTTTGCTTACAATTATTTACTCTTGCTTTGTACTTTTCATAATATTACTTGCCTTGAAAGGGAATAACATAATGGATATGAATATATGTAATTATTAATATATTTTTCAGCCTACTTTACAGAATTTATGGACATTGCATTTCCTTTTTTTTATGATACAGGAGTGGTGAGCCCTGTATACCCATAATTATACACTGGATAGTTCAATTTTGAGAAATGATGGTGTTCTTAGATTATTGTGAACTGTTTCAATTCAGGGTTTTGCAGTATTTCCAGTCCTACCTATGACACCATTTAAAGATTTATGGAGCAATATCATCACCCTTCTGGTTCCTTTGTGACTTATTTTAGAATTTATATTGTTTAATACTTTGAATTTGAATGAAATAAGAGCTTTAAATAACTGTTGACAGCTTGATTTTGTAAGAAAATATATTCTGCCAAGTGACATAGAAGAAGCGCTATAAACCTGATGCTTGGAATAGGTGAGATTTACATTAATGGCAACTTTGAGAGTATGATGAAAAATCTAGTCATTTGATTTTGCTATGTTTAAATTGTGCTTCTAAGTAGAATTTCACAAATGTCCAAAACAAGTACAGGTGGATTTTTTTCCAGCAGTTTATTAGGATTTGTAACATGGAGAATAACCATAATCAGAAATATATGTTGTATAATATACACATTAGCTCCAATTTAAACATTTGATTAACATTAAACCAAAAATTGGAATTTATTCAATTATTCTTAAAGAATATTAAGATCAATCAATTAAATATAAGCAATATAATTGGAATTAAATAATGACTCAGTAATAAAACATGCTGGAATCTCTAGGTGTAGATCTGGGAAAATTTCCCTAGATATCCATGATCAGTTAGGATAGATATGGAATGTATATCTCTTCCTTTTCCTTTTCTACAAGAACTGCCCTTGGACTTGGAAGAACATACCCAGAAATACATTTCAAAAAGCAAGAAATTTAAATCTAATTAAATTTCCATTTAAGTAAGAAAGTTTGTATGATTGATGCTTAAAATACATATTTTTATAACGAAGTCCATTCTTTTAATTGCAGCTATTATTGATTTTTATTGATGCAAGGATACACATTTAGAAACATTCCATGACTTGGAATCTTTTTCTTTAGTATCTGATGCGTTGGACGTTTGTATAGTGCAGTGATGGCTAACCTTTTTGCCATCGCGTGCCAAAAGCGGGGGAGCATGGTGGAGTCACATGCACGCGCGCCCACATCCATAATTCTAGGCCTGTTTTTCGCTCGATCCAGGCTCCAGAGCCTTTCTAGGAGCCTGGGGAGGGTGAAAACGGCTTTCCCCACCCCCACAGAGGCTGGAAACAGTGTGTTTCCTGACTTCTGGTAGGCCCAGAAGGCCCAAAAATCAGCTGGCCGGCACACGCATGGGTGCCGGAGATGAGCTCGTGTGCCCAACCATATGGCTCCATGTGCCATCTCTGGCACCCATGCGATAGGTTCGCCATCACAGGTATAGTGCATTTATTTTTAGAGATTTCATTTTCCTTTTTGGTGGAAAACTTCTTCTCTCAAGGATCTTTACTTTTGTAATCTGGACAGTGTCCTTTACTTTTATGACATATATTTTAGAAATGCCTTTCAGACAAATATAAAACTTGTTTGAAAAATGGAAAAGATTTGAAGTTTAAAAAAAACCAAACTGAGATGGCAAAAATATGCCTCGTGTTTAATGTGTGGGGTCTTATACTGCTGGTTGTCTCTGTTCAACTTCCAGCACTCGTTTTGTTTTGTGAATTCACATCCCCTTTGTTTTTTTTTGTCATCTGAATTGCTTAGTTATTAATCTTTTAGACTGTTGATGTTGTGGCTTCGTGTGCTATTGGTGTCAAGGTCAACATCTTTTAATTTTATAGGTAGAACTCCACCATAACCTCAGAATCTCCTGCTATATATTTAAATGCTGTCACTTGTCTAAAATGACAGTGTCTTGGGCTTATGTCCGCCAGCTTCTTTATTGAATTCTTGGGCTATACTTCATCTCAGAAGCCTATAAACATCATGATTTCAAAATTGATTTTTTTTTACTGACATGTTTTACTGACATATTAAAGCCGGCATATTTAATATTGGGATTTTCTTGTTAAAATATAAAGTTTATGGCGCTAAAGATTTCTAATAGTAACTGATTGCTAAGAATTAAGCTGATCTTTTGCTGCAGATTATGGACATAGCTATGACCAACATAAACTGTTTGTTATTTCAAAATAATTAGGTTAAGGCATGGAATAAAATCAAGATGAATTTATCAAGGTGGAAAATTTATAGTTATCATCGCTGGGAAGAATTTCTGTGCTAGAAATGAATGTGTTATCTAAAATGTTTTTATTTTATGTTTTAAATATAAAATATCCATATTTATAAAACAGAGAAATAAACCAAGGGTTAAATTTCAGATTCTTCAAGATGCAAAGGAAAGAGGAGGATTAGGATTGCCTGATTTTAAATTGCAGTTTGCAGTTTGCCATGAATGAAGGAATGGCTGTTGTCAAGAAATAAGAGAATATTGGAATTAGAAACACATGACCTGGTTCAGTAGATGATTTTCTCTGTTTCTGAATTTTGCTTGTTTGAAAGTGAAACACTGTTGTTTTCACTAATGTTATGTTTATACTGGATAGGGCAGGGGGAAAAACAGTTTTGGAATGTGTGACATTTTGTAAACTAGCAATTCTTGAAATAAACTTTCTAGTTCGTTTTTAAATAATGACACAACTTGATTCAAAGTAACGTTTGATTAGTGGAGAAGACAAAATTACATCCAATCAGGATTTATTTTATTTGTTAGGAACTTGATGCAGACCAAGTTAAACATACTTGTTCCTATGGAAATAAATCTGGTGACTTCCGGTGGCGCCTTCCTCGTTGGCGGCGGGCTTTTCTTGCCCGCTGGTTTCTCGGCGTGTTAGAGCCGCCTTACAGCAGACAGGCCGCTCGAAAAACCTGCTCCTTGACGGGAGGAGCAGGGAGAGCTTCTGGGGGTGAGGTTGAGCCCCCCTGAGTCGCCCCAGGAATTTTTCTTTTGTCCTGGGGAGGGCTCAGAGGGATGGCTCCCTCCATACCCCCAGGGTATGCTCCGCGCCGAGAGGATCCTCCGCTAATTACTTAATTAGCGGAGCCAGACGCTGGGAGCAACACCACAATTGAAATGATAATTGGAGCAAGCTGGAAAAGAGAGAAGATAAATTTAAGCAAGTATGGATTTTTTTCAACGGATTTTTTGGAAGAGGAGGGGGGGAAGGGGGAAGGAGAGGAAGAAAAGTGAAAGTTTTTTAAGATGGCGACTGGCTCTGCTTGAAAGAAAAGTGAGAGCGGAAATGGAGCGCAGAGTTTAGTCCTGAAAGACTTTGAAAGGAATATTTTGCCACAGAAAAAGAACTTAAAGGAACAGAGGCTGATTTAAATAGATTTCTTCTGTTTTTTTTTCCTTTTCTTTTCTCTATTGAAGTAAGAAGGATTTTTTTTTTGGTTCTTTTTAAAAGTAAAGATGCCTAAACTTAAAGGAAGGGGGGGCTCCCCCTTGAATCAGATGAATAAAGTTGAAATGTCTCATTTGCAGAGACTTACAGAACAGGAGTTAAAAGAGTTAATTACAAGGTCCTTAGAGAGTGTGGTAGATAAGATAAAAGGATCACAGAAGGATCTTGAGGAACTGGTTTCTGGGAAATATGACCAACTAAGTCAAATTATTGCTCAAGTAGCTTCAGATTTTTCAACTGCGGTGGCTGCAATGGGGAAGAAAGTGATTGAGATGAGTAGTAAATCTGAATCTCAGATACAAGAATTACAAGGGAAACTTCTGGAAGCAGAGGCCAAAAACCATAACATTCAGAATGATGTTATTATGCTTCAAATTAAGGCTATGGAATCTGCAATTAGACTAAGAGGGATAAAAGAAAACAACAGAGAAAACTTAAGAACAACTTGTGCAAAGGCCTTTGCAGAATTATTAAAGCTACAAGATGAATTAATTTTGGGTTCTATAGAGAAAGTTTACAGAGTTAACTCACGTTTGGCTAAACAAAGGAATCTGCCTAGAGATGTCGTTGTTTATTTCACTGATAAAAGACTGAGAGATGATATTTTACAAAAGTCTTATTCTGATAGAGTGCAGGTAGCAGGTACACAAATCAGGATTTTTAAAGAGCTACCATCGAAGGTATTAAAGGACAGGAAAGATTTTGATTTTTTGGTCAAGGAACTGAAGAGAAGTAATATCCCATTTAGATGGGATTTTCCAGTTGGTATAATTTTTAGATATCATGGTGTGAGACATTGTCTGAATACTTTTGAAAAAGCAGAATATTTTTACCAAAATATCTTTAAGGGAGCACCGAAATATCTCAAGAATAAAAAGTCCAAAACAGAGTTTACAAAATGTGAACAGAAAGAAGAATATCAAAGTGTGTTAAAAGTAAAAGGAGAATTTGGTGGTTGTCCAGAGGATTCTATTATGGATTTTTCTGATGAGAAAATTGAACACCTCAGTGACCTTGGGGGATCACAGGACCTTGAACTGCTGGAGGAAGATTCAAAAAACAAAGTTTTACTTTGAGATGACCAGCAGCAGAGGTCCAATACTCTTCAAGACATGGGGGGTGATGCTAATCGACAGGAACTAGAAATCAATGAAGAAATCCGACTGGAAACCACAGGTGATAAATTTAAAGAGCATGGTGAATTGTTTGATACTGAATCAGAAAGCATTGAAAGATTTGGAAAAAATGGATTATAAAAATTCTTTTAAGATGTACAACAACTTGTTAAAAGTTTATTCTGAGTTGGACTAACATTAAACTTATATATCAAAATGGATTATAAAAATTTTTTATTATGAAGTTTATCCTGGATTGGACATGATATCCTGAGTCCTGATAGATTGCTGCAAAATTAGCAGCGATCACTGGTTACCCAATTATATATTTTTTGTGGAACTTATCTTCTAGGAGAAGACTATGAAATTGAAAATATCTTATAACCCGAAGGATTGAATTGCAAAGGGTGGCAGGATTTGAAATAATTTTAAAGGAACATCTGGGAATGCAGCTCTTAGTTGGTTTTTTCTTCCCTTTTTTTTTTCTCTTCAAGGCTTGAATGTTAAGGCTGCAAAAGCCTATTTTTAGGTACAGTATAAGTTAGCTTGAATGAATTTTCCTAGAGGTGTGAATACCTTCATGGTTGGATATTATTTATACAAAGTCACTCGGGGGGTTGTGTGGAGAAATGTTTTACCTTGCTGATGGGGGCAGCGGCAAGATGAAGATTATTGAAGCAGGATTTATGTGAGGAAATATGTTTGACTTCAATCAAGTTGAAGAGAAGATTGAAATTTGGATTATAGAGACTGAGGAATGAATTACACAAAAGATAATTTTCTTAATGACATAATTGTGTGATTATAACTATATATGCATATATATTTCTTATGTTTTATGTTTTTGGGGGTTTTTCTTTAGTTAAGGGGTGTAGTTAGGATAGAATTATAATGGTGTTCTTAATTATAATGGCTATTAATGGTTTTTTTAAATTATAATATTGTTTAAATATATTAATGGTTTTTTTTGTTTTTTTTTTACTTTTTTTCTTTCTTTCCTTCTTTCTCTTTCTCTTCCTCTTTCGAATTTTGTTTAAGTTAGAATTTGAATTTTTAATAATCTTTTTCTTTTTCCCTTGTTCTAAATTTTGTTTTTTTTAACCTGTAGCGGAAGTCAGGGGGGGATGGGGAGGGAAGGGGCTGGGGTTGAGGGAGGATGGGAGGGGTTGGGTAGGGGGACTGGGGAGGGGGGGTGAAAATGAAAAAATTTCTGTATTGTAAAACTTTTTCAATAAAAAAAAAAGAAATAAATCTGGTGACAAATATAAATCACATTGATTTGAATGTGATGTTAGTGCCTCTAGCTTGGACTGGAGCAAATCCACTGAGCCACTTTCTGATGAAGGTAATTTATATCCATTGTTAAAGGATAGGTAATTGAGAAAATTAAATATATGTAGTTCAAAAAGGCAATTAAAATAAAATGTTGACACAAGGAAGAATATAATATAACTTAAATACATCATTTGTACAAGATCAAAAGACTGAAAACTGATTTTTTGACTTATTACCATTGGATGTTCTATTTATTTACTGATTGCTCTGCTATTTACAAAAACACATAATGTAGAAATTTATTTTTGAGAAGTAGATGTACTCTTCCAGGACTCTATTCAGTTGTGTTATTTTTCTCTCCTAAAAATGCATAGGTTTATTTTATGGTGGCCTTAATTCATTTCCTTATAAATAACTTTTCCACTTGGGTGCTTAGAATATTTGCCATCTGGAAATGAGGTTGTTTATAATGCACAGCTGGAATTATTCCCCCCTCTCCTCCCAGGTTTATTGCAAACAATAGTTTGCAACTTCTGTAATTGTCTTTCATTACATTGAGCAATAATCCTTTGGTGGTGGCAGTGGAAACTCAACACACTGACTCATCAAACAAATACAGTAAGTGAACCTTATATATTTTTGTCACTGATTTAAAAAATTGCTTACAAAAGTAGAAAATAATGATTTGTCTTAATTAAAATCAAAGTTCTTTTTCATTATATTTGTAAATAAAACATATTGCCTGTTGACTTTTATTGCAGATGTTGGGAAATTTTTAAATCCTTACAGAAAACCTTGTCATTCTGATATCATGCTAATAGTTTTCTGAGTGCATGTACCTGGACATCAGTAAAACCTTCAGGACAGACTAAGTGTCAAGTTCCGGACTGACGCAGTGCAAAAAGACTCCAAATAAGTATTGTCTTTGATGTAGAGAGTTCTTTATCTTTCGTTCTGGCACGATCCGACCATCACCTGTAAAAAGTGAACTATTGTCAGCGCTATCACGCAGTGCTCCCCACCACCTTTTAAAGCCTCCCACTTCACCCCATTACTCCACCCTGTGGCTCCGCCCACACCCGGAGTTCCCCTCCCCCTCCCCCCCCAGCTAGTCAACATTACAATTCAAGGCTTGTTCTACCTGGTCAGTTATCCGTGCTGAGGACTGGTTCCTTGAAGGCGGAGGCCCTGAACATCAGCTGTTTCTAGGCCCACCTCTCAGCTGTGTGGTGGTGACATCATTGGAGGCAGCAGCAAAAATTGGAGCGCCCATAACATTGGCGAAGGCACCAGGGCTTCGGAGGCTGTGGTCACAATAGCAGTGGCCATGACAGCGGCAGAGGCTGCAGTAGGTGTGATGGTGGGTGTAGCAGCTGCGGCAGCCACTGGGTGGCCAGGCTGGACAGTAGGCAGTCTCCCCAGTCTCACTGGAATGGCAGCCCCGGCGCGTCGGGCTGACATGCAGCATCCTTACCATGAAGCTAGCATCTGAAAAACAAAATGCAAAGTAACGTAGGTCATGGTGCCCGTGCATCCATCATCCTTGGTTTTGTTGGGTGTTTTCGGTGGAACCGAGCAAGTAGCTGTACCATGTTAATGTCCTGGCAGGGTACCCAGGACTCTTCCACTAGCGGGTACCCCTTACAGAGGACAAGGTATTGCAGACGGCCTTGATGCCAACGAGAGTCCAGGACCTCTGCCAGCACATAATGTCATTTTCCCCTGACGTCGATAGGGGATGGCAGGGGAGGAGGGATGCCCCGTAACAAAGACGTCCTGAGCTGATGTAGCTGATGTGGAAAACTGGATATGTCTTTCCCAATAAAGGTGGGAACTGTAACCGCACAGCGACAGGATTTATAACCTTTACTATTGTAAACAGTCCGAAATATTTGGATGTGAGTTTTTTGAAGGGCACCTTCAGGTTGAGGTATTTGGTGGATAGGTATACCTTTTGGCCCAAATGGAAGGGGGTCTGTGGCATCTCTTTTTGTCAGCTGGGGATTTATACTTTTGTGCCGACCTCCGTAAAGCCTCTCGGACCCTCTCTCACACCTGTTGCATTCAGGATATCGATCCCTGCAATCCCAGATCCTCAGGTTCCTGTTGGAGACACTCAGGTATGGGAACAAACTCAGTTCCTGTGGCTACCTGGAATGGGGTAAATCTGATGCTGCTATGGACGGCGTTGTTATATGTCATCTACACAAAGGGGAGCAAGTCTACCCAGTCCATTTGCTGGTGTTTAACGTAGCACTGGATGTACTGCTCCACCATTGTGTTGGTCCTTTCAGCCACTCCATTGGTAGCCGGATGGAATGTTGAGCTGAGCTTCTGGGTTGACCCTACCATGGCCAGGAATTTATGCCAAAATTTGGCAGTAAATGGAACTCCCCTGTCAGACAGAGTCCTTTGCGGTACACTGTGTAACCGGTATATATGTGTGGTGAATAGCTTAGCTAATTTTCTGGCTGAGGGCAGCCCCTCACAGGCCACAAAGGGGGCCTGTTTTGAGAAAAGGTCGATAACCATTGAGATCACTGTCTTCCCCTGTCTTCATTGGTTGGCCGTCAATGAAGTCCATGGCTATCTCCTCCCATGGCTTAAGAGGAGACACCACGGGCTGGAGGAGTCTAGGGGGGGGCGGGTTTGCCGGCTGCTTCCCGGATGGTATTCTCCTTAAAATGATACTGCAAATTAGGGAAGACCTGGCTTGGCAGTAGGCATATATAGAAAGGGCCTGGGTGTTTTAAACAAGTTAGAAATAAGATAGCACTATGGTGCAGCTGTTAAAAAGACAAATGCTATTTCAATGTGCATTAACAGAAACATAAGAGTCTGGCTCATAGAAAGTGATTAGTCCAGTATACTCAGCAGTAGTCAGATCCTACATATAGTATTGTGTTCTGGGTACCACAGTTCAAAAACCACAATGACCAACTAGAACATGTTCAGAGGATGGCTATCAAAATGGTGAAGTGTTTGGAAGCCAAATCCTATGACGGATGATCTGAATATGTTTACAGAAGATTTAAGGAAGCTCAAGTTAAACATGAAGACAGACTTCTTGGCGGTATCAGCTATTAACCAGTGGAATAGGCTGCCACATGATATGGTGTGTTCTTACTGGAAGTTTTCAAATAAAGACTCACTGATCATTTGTCAGAAATGCTGGAGTGGATGCTTTCCAACTTAACAGTTTTTGCTGTGCATCCCCTATGTACATTTATGTAAATGAATGCTATGCACATTTCTGCTTTACCCAAAGCTGTACAGGTAATCCTCTACTTCCAACAGTTCATTTAGTGACTGTTCAAAATTATGATGGCACTGAAAAAGGTGACTTATGATCATTTTTCACACTTATGACCATTGCAACATCCCCATAGTCATGTGATCAAAATTCAGACGCTTGGCAACTGGTTCATATTTATAACCATTGCTGTGTCCCAAGGTCATGTGATCCCCTTTTGTGACCTTTTGACAAGCAAAATGAATGGGCAAGCCGGATTCACTTAACAACTGTGTTGCTAACTTAACAACTGCAGTGATTCACTTAAAAACTGTGGCAAGAAATGTCATTAAATGGAGCAAAACTCACTTAACAAATGTCTCACTTAACAACGTCCCTCACACACCTTCCGCATGTGCACATGGCCCCTGCGTGCCTCTATCCACCGTGCATGTGCACAGTCCCTACACATGTGCCCTACCCTCTTGTGCATGCACTCCCGGGCCCCACGCATGTGTGGCAGAGACCCAACCACCAGCTGGACAGTGGAAGATGTGTGCAGAAGTGTGGCGGAGCTGAATGGCGCGACGGCTTGTGTTCCCACAGAGTGTGCTGCATGCCACCTGTGGCACACATGCCATAAGTTCGCCATCATGGGTCTAGGATCATTTAGCTTTAATTACAAGATGCTAGGAATGTAAATTATTGGCTGTGTAATAACTTTCATCTTAAGATAACATCTGTATTTTTTGAATTCATGTAGTCTAATATTTTCAGTGTAACTAAATAATATAACCAAAGCTGAACTGGGTATAAATTTTTCTGGTTTTGAAGCTTTTTGCTGCTGAATCTGTTTTATATTCTGGTCACCTTCTCCATGTTATCTATAATCCTTATGCTGTAAAGTGCACTCAGAAGAGAATCTGGCTTGTTGTATAAGAACTTAAAACAGGTGCGGTAGCTGTGTGAATCACTCATTTTTTCTGGTAACATTTTGAATGAATATCTGAACCCTCTAAAATACCTTTTTGTACTGGTCTCATTCAAACTTCCGTAGTGCCAAAGACAGTGTTTCCATTTTTTTACTGTAAAAAGTATTTATCTAAGGCAGTGTAAATTATCATTAGCTATTTGAATTGCAGACACATTATTGATTCATATTAGATTTGTTAATTGTTATATTCTCCAGATCTTTCTCAGATGTGTTGCAATTTAGCAACTCACCATTTTGTATTTTTGTCAGATAGACAAGCTGTTACTGAATTGACTTTGTTCAGCAAAATACAAATGAAGTCTTATATTATCACTGTGGTGATGGTGATTATTTTTACTGATACTATTTTGTAATATTTTGATGATCGGTTTGATATATTTTGCATTAAAATAGATTCAGTGTGCAATTATGGCACAAAGCAAATATTTTTTTAAAATTTATTTTCCTGCTTACTCTACTTAGTTTTATGTTTTAAGCAGAAACTTCTTGTTTCAGGGATCTCACATAATTTTACCTGCTAGCAACAAAGGTAATAAAGTATTTAATACAATTAAAGGTAACCTGCTATTTGCCAGATTATTTTAATCAAGGTATTTTCAAGGACTGGAATTCATTTCCAGCAGGGGGCACTTAAATACCAATACAATGTATATATGTAAGGGTGGGGGGAAGCTTATGTACCATATATAATTTTAGGAAAGCTCTTGAAATAATTATGATACTTTTCACTTGGGTTTTGAATTTCAGAGAAACAGAGGTAGCAGCTTTGCACAGAAAATGCTAATATTTTATTCATTTGTACAATATTATTTTACAGCACTGTTTAGTATTAGTTTATAAGTCTGTATTCAATTGAATAACAAGGAATATTTCTTTCTATGTGAAATAATATTTATTTTATTTTATTTATTTATTACATCTTCGTGATTCTTAAACAGGTAGTCCTCAATTTACAACCACAGTTGAGCCCAAAATTTATATTGCTAAGTGAGTTTTACCTTTTTTTACGACTTTTCTTGCCACATTTATTAAGTAAATCACTGCAGTTGTTAAATCAGTAACACAGTTGTTAAGTAAATCTGGCTTCCCCATTTACTTGGTTTGTCAGAAGATCACAAAAGGTGATCACATGACTCCAGAACACTGCAACTGTCATAAATGTGAGTCAGTTGTCAAGCATCCAAAGGTAAATCATGGATGGTGGGAATGCTGCAATGGTCATAACTGTGAAAAATGATCATAAGTCACTTTTTTCAGTGCCGTTGTAACTTCGAACGGTCACTAAGGAAACTGTTGTAAATGGAGGACTACCTGTATCATAATGCTAATTGTGAATGTAGCCATCATGGTTTATAAACCATTGCTTAATAAGTTTAAATAATTTAGCCAATTGTGATATGTAAGCTTATGCACTATATATAATCTTAATTGTAATTTATTTATTGAAGTGTCGTTCAAGGCAATAGCTTGATGCTGTATATCAATATATGAATTCAGTCCATAAACATGTGCTTATTTGGTATAGAGGCACTAAAGAAGACTGGATTTCTTTAGTGGAAAGCAGTGGTGGGTTTCAAAATCTTTTACTACAGGTGCTGTGGCTTGGTGGGCATGGCTTGGTGGGCATGGCAGGGGAAGGCTATTGTAAAATCTCCATTCCCACCCCACTCGAGGGGAAGATTACTGCAAAATTCCCATTTCCTCCCAATCAGCTGGGACTTGGGAGGCAGAGAATAGATGGGGGCAGGGCCAGTCAGAATTTTTCTACCGGTTCTCTGAACTACTCAAAATTTCTGCTACCAGTTCTCCAGAACAGGTCAGAATCTGCTGAAACCTACCTCTGGTAGGATGTAATTATTTGTTTTATAAACCTCACTCTTTCCATTCTATCTTACTGAATATATAAGTATATTCTCCATTGAGAGCCATTGGATTGGAATGTGTCTCCAGAATAACTTGCCTTAGCATGATACTCATCATATGCATTGGCACTATAACTCAAAAGACTTTCCAACTAGCATTAGTATTGCTGACAAAAAAAATCTGGAATTTTCATGTTCAACAGAGATGTGCTCAGTTAAGGAACATTGCCTCAGTCAACATTTCTTTGTGCATGTTTTATAAGAAAGAATTAAAATGGAATTGATCAATTTTTTTCTTGTACTAAATCAGATTGTTCCTCCATGTAGCTCAATAATGTCTACGCTGACAGCTGTTTATATAGAATTACAGTATTTTCCAAAGCTTGCATGGTGACTTTATATTTACCTTGTATTCTCTATCATTGAGCTACAAAAAAGGCTATTTTCTGTCTTTGAGTTCTGGCCAGTCAGTGGCTAGAATATTTTTCTTTAATTTGATTTCTCAGTGTAGGATCTTACTTGGGTTTGCTGTATATATACTACTTCTACTCTATTACATTTTATGGAAGTCTAATGTACTGCTTTCTTTCTTCTGCATATGATTGTATGTGTTTGTAATCTGCACAATGCAAATACAGTTGTTTATTCCCCAATACAATTATAGTGTACCCCCACATTGGGAAAGCACATTTTGATACTGCAGCCTTATACACATATGAGAAAGATAGTTCTGAGCAACAATTACTTCCAATTTCTTATCTCAGTTTGGTGCAAATTGATATTGCTTAACTACTTCATTTATATGATTTTACCAACTAGCTGACTTTATGGGCAAAACATTTTAATTTCTATTATTCAGGAGATACTTCTGTAAATTACAGCTAACCTCTGTGGAGAAGCTAATAAGTTACTCTTTGATAGTAATTAGCACTTTTGTCTGAGTCTAACTTTAAGATACAATAAGATTGAATTGTCGAATAGATTCCTGAAATTGCGCTTTGTAATTTTAAATCCTAGATCTAATTAAGAAGTAGAGATTGTGCATATTATTTATTTTGGAAATTCAGTAGCTTCTTTTCACATTTTCAGTTAAAATCATCTATTTTCAGGCAGCAATTTATGTTTTTTTTCTGTAATAAATGAACAAGTGTCTAAATGCATATTTTTGTGATAAACGAACAAGTGTCTGTATGCACATGTATATTATGTACATATATCAATGTAGAGTTGTATGCACCTATATAAGCCATTAATTTATTAGGCTTTATATCCACCCTACTCCTGAGGTTTACTGTAATATATATATATATAATATATGCTCAGTGTTTAAATCCATTTTTTAAAATCACTTAATTTGTACTATTTAATGAAGAGAGAGAAAGAATTGGAGATCTTTAGTTTTAAGAAAAGACTGAAGGACTTCCGGTTTGCGATCCCCTCGTCGCAGGGCGGCTCGTTCGATCGACCGCCGCCCCCGCCGCCTGTAGAGCCGCTTTTTTGCTTCAAAGCGGCTCGGAACGCTCCCCTTTTGGAATAAGGGGGAGCAAGAGTGGGCAGCAACAGGTTGAGCCCAAAAAGTGCAGCCAGGGATTTTTTTTTGCCCTGGTAACTGCCTTTTGTTGGGGCTCCCTCTTCAAGCTGCCGGATCTCCGAGCGGCGCGGGACTTCTGCTAGCCAGAACAAGACGGGGAGGAATCACAAACGAACGGAGCAGACTTTTAAATGATTGGCAACTTGATTGGTGAGATCTGGAAAAAATTTTTTTGACATATATAAGGTTTTAAAACGACTTTTTTAACTTTGAAAAGCAAGCTGTTTGTTCGTAAAAGTGTTTGAAAATGGCGGCTGATTAAAGTAGTCAGTGAAAGCGGAAAGAAGAAAGTGTATTGGGAAAGAGAAAGTGTGCCTGCCTGTAATTGGATTGTGTATTTACAAGTTTTACAAGCTCTTTATCGTAAAAGTTAATGGATTTTGCTCCTTTTCTGTAAAACTGGGGAGGTCAGGAAAAGGAGGAAGATTTTTTTCTTTTTTTTCAAGACTTAAGTGTTCAGGCATGGCATCAAAGAGAACGGGGGGGGGATTCCCCCACGCATCAGACAAAGGAAAAGTCAGCCCCAGCTTTAAAACAGTCAAAACAATCACAGGATAGTGAAACAGAAGACCTGAAAGCATTTATACATAAATATTTGGGAGAGCTTTCTGGCCAAATGAGCAAATTGGATGAAAGGATGACTAAAAATCAAAAAGAAATCAAGGTGGTGGTGGGGGAAGTGAAGGAGTTGGTGGAGGAAAAAAACTGAAGAATTACATCAAAGTGTGACTAAAGTGGCTACAGTTCTTACTGATGCTCTACTGGTGATTGAGAAAAAAGTGGAGGATTTAAATCTTGAAGTAGAAGCTAACAAAAAAGAAGTGAAGGAACAGATGTTTAAGGTGGGGGTGCAGAACCAGAGACTTGAAGAGGAGGTTACCATGCTTCATTTTCGGAATATGGAATTTGCTATAAGATTAAGAGGTTTAAGGGAGAATAATCGTGAGAATCTGAGGGCAACTTGTGTGGAGGTGTTGGCGAAGATTTTAAAAGCTGAGCCAGAGGTGATTGATAAAAGAATTGATAAGCTGTACAGAGCTAATTCACGAGTGGCGAAACAGAGGAATCTCCCAAGAGATGTGGTGGTTTACTTTACTGAGAGGAAATTGAGAAATGATATTTTGCAGTGTTCCTTCCAGACCACGGTTTTGCATGAAGGCAATCAAGTTGGGGTTTACAAAGAGTTACCACCAAAGATGTTAAGGGATCGGAAAGATTTTGGATTCCTGGTGAATGAATTGAAAAAGAGGCAGATCCCATTTAGGTGGGATGTTCCCGTTGGCATCGTTTTACGTTATGAGGATGTGAGATATCGTATCAATTCGGTGGAGAAGGCGGAACAGTTCTACAATAATGTGTTGAAAAAAATCTCAATATCACCCCGCTCTTCTACATTTTTACCTATTGAAGATATCTCAGTTGAGAAGGCTCCTCAAGAGGGGATGCTGAAAGAAACTCAAGAAGTATTAAGGGAGGAAATTCCAGGTGCGGTTGGAGGTATTTTAGAAGATTCCTTGATAGAACTTTTTGAGGCGAAACCAAAGCAATCTAGAGCTACAAGAGAGGTGGAGCCTGATCTGGATTTGTTGATGCAAGAACCTAAGGATCAACGTATAACTCGAGCTGCAGGGAAGCAAAGATTGGAGACACAACAGGTGAAGAAGCCACAGGAGGAGAATGGAACAAAGGGGAAAAAATTATACTCTGAAGCTGTGGGAGGGGCAAGACCGAAGACGTCTGCGGTTGGCGAGAGTCTTCGTGAGATGCTTCAAGGGCTTCGACCACTTTCAGAATGATGCTTAGAATTTTATCATGGAACGTGAATGGTTTGAATTCACCGCAGAAAAGAAGAAAAATATTCCACTACCTGAAACAATACAATAATGATGTTATATGCCTGCAGGAAACCCATATTAGAACCCAGGATCAGAAATTTCTAACTTCTAAACTTGGATCACATTTTATATCTTCCAGTGCAGCCAAAAGGAATGGACTTGTGTTTTATATTTCTAAGAGAATATCAGCTAAACTTATAGAAGCGGATAATGAGGGGAGATATATCGCAGTTGTAATAACTGTACAGAATTCTACGATACTTTTAATTGGTATCTACGCCCCGAACCAGCAGCAGGAAAGTTTTTATAAAATGCTGAATGACAAAATATTGAAGTGGAATTATAAGTCCTTTTTGATTATGGGTGACTGGAATGGGGTGATTGATGCAACGTTGGATAAAAAGACCTTTGCTAAAAAAGGAAATAAGTTACCACAGACTTTTTTTTCATTGAAAGAAGAATTAGAGTTGAAGGATGTTTGGAGAGCTCATCATCCCAAAGAATTGGACTTTACTTTTTTTTCAGATAGACACAAATCTTTTTCAAGAATTGATTTTATGTTGGCTACTACGGACTTACTCACTATGGTGAATAAGACAAAAATATTTCCTAGAACTTTAACAGACCACAGTCCAGTTTGGATGGAGATAAATTTGGGTAAGAGAGAAAGGAGATCTTGGCGCATGAATGAAAACATATTTAGATATGAAAAGTATATTATGGACCTTAAAAAACAAGTTAAAGAATTTTTTGATATTAATTTGAATAAAGGTACCCCTATTGAGATAGTATGGGATGCATGTAAGGCTTACATGAGAGGTGTTTTGATACATATGAATTCTAGACACAGATCTCTTCGTCAAAAGTCAAGAATAGATTTGGAGATAGAGATAAAGGAAAAAGAGCAATTGCTTATCAAGAATCCGGCTGATGAAAGGCTACTATTAACGATAAAACTTCTGAAAGACCAATTTCAAGTGTTGATGGCTGATCAAACAGCAACTAATCTGCAATTTGCTAAACATAATACTTTTTGCAATGCTAATAAACCTGGCAGATGGTTGGCTTACACTTTGAGGAAAAAACAAAGTTCTCGTATGATAAATACCATTGAGCATAAAGGGAAACGAGTACACCAGCAGAATTTAATACATCAAGCCTTCTTAACTTACTATTCTAAATTGTATCAAGCTGATAAAATTAATGAAGATCTCATTGACAAATATTTGCAGACGAAGAGAGTTACAAAAATTTCTAGCACACAAAGTGATAGACTGGACCGACCTATAACATCGGAAGAGATTTTATATGCAATAAAACAACTGAAATTATCTAAAGCTCCTGGGACAGATGGTTTGACGGCAGTATATTATAAGACGCTGCAAGAGGAATTGGTTGAGTATCTTAAGGACTTGTTTTGTCATATCCAGCAGGGGGGTAAAATACCCCCCTCATGGAAGACGGCCTTTATTTCACTGATACCTAAAGAAGAAGAATCTCCTAAACCTGAAAATTTTAGACCAATATCCCTCCTGAATACGGATTATAAAATTTATGCTAAAGTACTAGCCAACAGACTGATGCCAGTTATTCAAGATGTGATTCATGAAGACCAAGCAGGTTTTATTGAAGGCAGATACATGAAGGACAATGTCAGGCAACTCATAGATTTGTTGGAATATCTTGAGGAAAAGAAACAGATCCCTGCGGTGCTGGTGTTTTTGGATGCGGAGAAAGCCTTTGATCGAGTCAACTGGGATTTTCTAAAAAAGATTTTGCATAAAATGGACTTTGGGGTAAAGTTTATACAAGCGATTTCCGCAATTTATCAAGAACAGACAGCACAGATTATTATTAATGGCAGCTTGACTACTAATTTTAATATACAGAAAGGGACAAGACAAGGCTGTCCATTATCTCCATTACTTTTTATCTTGACTTTGGAAGTGCTGTTGAATGCTCTACGGGACTCGGACAAACTGAAGGGAATTGTTGTAAGGCAAAGAGATTATAGAACGAAGGCATTCGCAGATGATCTGATTGTTACCCTAACACGACCTTTGGAATCAATCATTCAGATGAAAGACATTATAGAGGAATACGGTCTGGTCTCAGGTTTTAGCCTGAACCAGAAAAAGACTAAGATGATAGTCAAAAATATGTTGGAACCACAAAGGAAAGATCTTGAAAGGGTGGCAGGCTTTGAAATAGCTTCAAGAGTGAAATATTTAGGGGTTCAAGTTGCAGCAACTAATAGAAAACTTTTTCAAAACAACTATGAAGAACTTTGGCATAAGATTCAAAAAGATCTTGATATATGGAAGAAGCTGCAACTTTCTCTGCTTGGTAGAATAGCAGCTGTTAAGATGAATGTTCTACCTAGATTCTTGTTTTTGTTTCAAATGATTCCGGTGCTCAAAAATGATAAATTCTTGTTGGAATGGCAAGCAGGTTTAAATAAATTTATCTGGAATGGGAAAAAACCAAGAGTTAAACTATCTTATGCAAGATGCTCGTGAGAGGGGTGGCCTTAAAGTTCCGAATCTACGTTTATATTATGAAGCTGCAGTACTGACACAAGTTGGAGATTGGATCGGAGTAACTAAAAGAGAAATTCTGAATATAGAAGGCCATGATTTGCAACTTGGATGGCATGCATATTTGCTTTATGAAGATAAGAGAGACAGTGTATTTAACAGGCATATTTTAAGACATGCTTTGCTGAGAGTTTGGAAGAAGCACCAGCTTCAAATGGATTATAAAATACCTTTGTGGTTGGATCTTGGGCATATTATGCCAAAAATAAAGTCACTCGGGGGGTTGTTGTACAAAGAGATACTTATTAATGATGGGGGTAGTTGGTGTTTGAAATCCTTGAATACCCTGTTGGAAGATGGAGTGAATCTAACCTGGTTGCAGTATTTTCAACTTCAAGCAAGATGGAGGGAAGATCAGAAAATTGGACTAATGTTACATGAAGAAGATTTGGTGACTCAGATGAAACGCAAAGGGCCGATGCATATTAAACGAGTGTATAATTTATTGTTAGAAAGAGACTCAGAGAGTGAATTGGTTAAAGACTGTATGATAAAATGGGCACAGAATTTTGCAGAACCAGTAATGTTGGAAACATGGGAAAAGGTTTGGGTCCAGAATGTTAAATTTACACAAGCACAGAACTTGAGGGAAAATTTTTACAAGATGTTTTATAGATGGCATCTAGACCCAAAAAAGTTATCAGGTATGTATCCAAATATTCAACCTAAATGTTGGAGGTGTGATTGTTTGGATGCAACATATTTTCATATTTGGTGGACATGTAGAAAATTGAAACCATTTTGGATTAAACTTTGGTGGGTAATGCAGAATATTTTGAAGAAGAAGTTGGAGTTTTCTCCTCAGTTTTTTCTGTTGGGAATAGTTAAGGGCTGTTCAGTAAGTGATACTAGATTAATATTGCATATGATTACAGCAGCCAGATTACTGATAGGTCAATATTGGAAGAAAGATAAGGTGCCCACTATAGAGGAATGGATATTGAAGATGTCTAATTTGGTAGAGATGGCAAAAATTTCTGCATACCTAAAGGAAAGGACCCATGAAGCTTTTGTTAAAGAGTGGAGGAAATGGGTAGAGTATATGAAGAACAAATACCAAAGCAAGAAGTTTCAATTAGTGCTCAGTTGAATTAGAATTTTAGTTACTTAAGTAGCTTAAATGTAAGGTATTGAATATGAAATATCTGGTTTACTATTATTAATAAGAGTATTAAATAAAAGTATTATTAATTGTTAAAGAGAAATGTATAAAATGATATGAATGAAGAATGGAATAAGTTTAACGTATTAATGTTTGGAATTATAGTAAAGGTTATATAATGTTAGCATGTGATGATGATGAAGTTTAAAATATTTTTCTAGATTTTTTTAAATACGCTTAGAGAATTGAATATGAAATATATTTTAGGTATATTTTACTTGATTTCTTAAATATGCTTAGAGAATTAAATTTTTGATGTTTAAATATTGATGTTTAAAATATTTTACTAGATTCTTTTAAATATGCTTATTATGTTTAGACTAAAGTGTTAAGTGTTTTATGTAAGGGGATCTCACTTTTAAAGATTGTTAAATATGTTATGTTTGTTAAACAACGGAAGTCAAGGGGGGGAGGGAGGGAGAGGGGGGTTAGGGTGGGTTAGGTAGGGGGTGGGGAGGGGGAGGGGGGTTTTTTTATAAATGTAATATAAAACTTTTTCAATTAAAAAAAAAAAGACTGAAGGGGTCTTATGATAACACTGCTCAAATATCTCAAAGCATGTTACAAAGAAGAAGGACAACACTTGTTAGTTTTTATTTCAGAGTGCAGCCCCTGAGATAAAAGTTACAGGTGGTTGATTCTGATTGAATGTTAGAAAAGACTTTCTAATAATAATAATATAAATAATAATATAACAGTTCCTGCTCCAAATGATTACAATGTCCATTACCAAAACAGAGCAGACTGTACTTCTTTAACAGAAAATAAGGCAAACTTTTGTCCTGTACAAAGAAAAAGTGTGAGGAAATGTGTTTTGTCACCTAATTGCCTATATATTTATATATACATAGGTATCTCATTTGAAAGTAGAGTACTCTGTGATGTTCTTGTGGCATAACCTTGTTCTTTCTTCTGATAAATGTCATTAATCAGAGGTTTGTATTCTCATTCCTTAATTGCAAACTGAAGGATGCAATTAAGGAATGAGAATACAAACTGCAAGGTGCAAACGGTAAGGATGAAAATCTAACAATTTGACAGAGGAACTAATTACCATGAGGATGGTGAATTCCCTGCAGTAGATATATTTGGTTAAACACTGGACAGCCATTTATCTGTTTGGGATGCTGTAATTTGGATTTCTGCACAGAGAGGAGATTACACTTGATGGCCCAAATGTCCTTCCTAAATGGAATTCTTTGATAAAGAAAATCACATATCTTAAACACTTCTTGAGTCTTCTTGAATTTCTAACTTATATCAGTTGAATTTTGTAATGTTGATTTCAGTCCAAATTACAACGATTCACGGCATGATTTGGGTACTATAATCAGTTAGATAATTTTACATGATAAAATGAAATAGACTATGAAAACTGAATTATTTTGATAGTTTTGTTCATTAGCTTATTACATTAACATTCTTGTGTGTATATACAAACACACTTACACACATGGGTCTGTACAATTTACTAATATTCATTTTTCGAACTGCTTCATTGTTCCTGTCTAAACTATAAGGTATGAGCAGTTAACTAGGGATATAATCTTTTTTTCTGAATTTTTTTAAAAAATAAGACTATGAACAGTAGGAGAGCTTGAGGGAAAATTGGATATTAGCAAAAGCTAATACCAAAGCTGAACTGTTTCTTGTTTAGACCTCACTGTCTTCAACACAATTGGACACAATAATTTAATTGATTAAAAATCAATTAAATTATTATATTCATTACAAATACATCAGGTCTTAATTGGAAAAGGGAATCTCAATTTCAGAATTAACTGGCAGAAGATTGAAGTATCACTTGTTAGCTCAAGTTTACTGCAAGATGACATGTTGCCACATATAAAATAAGTTCTCTTAAATCAACAGTCCCCAACCTTGGCAGCCTGGCGGGGGAAAGAGGGGAACCAGGCTGCTTGAGTGGCTGCATGCATGCATGAGTGCTATTATGTAAGTTAAGCTACACACATGTATACATGTCCACTGGCCCGCCACTTGCACAACTTGAGCTGCATGTGCATGCCAGCCCACTGCTCATGAGGCCCGGTTCTGTATAGGCCACATCCCGGTAGTGGGCTGCAGCCAGAGGGTTGGGGACCCCTATTTTAAAGAGCAATTCTCTTGATGTTGATTCTATATTGCAACTACAGGTTCTTGGCTACTCTCTATAACACATCCATGAACAAAAATGTCTGTCTATCCATCTGACTATCATTCAGAGCAGCTTTTCAGCATTTCTCCTCTGGAAAGCAGATGAGAGCCTCTTCCCTTTCCCAACAGTTTGAATATAGTGGAAGTTCTAGTGCAAAGAGGTATTGTTTAGCTATTTCAGATGCACTGCATTACAACAAAAATGATGTCAGAATTTTTTCCTTAATCTTGATACTACAAGACATAATTTTGTAAATGATTCTTGGATAGATATCTTCAAGACATACTGTGATGCTTTTCAGTTAGATTGATCATTCTTGTATTCAAGTGAATTAAATGGGATAATACTGTGATATAGATAGAATCACCCATAAGATACCTGATTTCTATCAGATGTTTGGGAACTTCCACCTCCAGACTCTCCTTAAAGCTTGGTTGTAGTCTCACTATCTCTGAAGGACAACAGGCTAGAAAAAATTAGTAATTGATTATTGCAAAAAACAACAATACCATTTTCTCTAAACTTTCTATAAAGTACAACAGTTGGTAATAGATCTCTCCAGTAAGTACTGATGACCTGTTTGTACATATGTATATGAAGTTTTCTTTTTTACTCATCAAGCAAGTTATTGCAATTATTATTACAGTAATACTGAATGTCATGTTATCCTCACCCCACCTGACCCATATCAGAGTCTATTCATAGATGGAAGCTTGCGCTTAGTGTTAATTCTAACTGAAGAAAAAAATCTTGTAGATCAATGCTATTTTATATGTCAGCATTGTTTCCAAACTGATATCATCTAGATAAGCTGAACAGTCACTAATGGAAATGGAAATGGTAGTCCAACACATCAGGAAAGACCTAAATGTTCCTCTGATGTGTTCTCCAGATGTTGGGAAAAGTTGATCCAAACTATCAGTCATTTCTAATGCTATTCTCTAAAGCAGGGGTGGGAAATGATGGCCCTTTTATGATTTGTGGCCTTCAACTCTCAGAATTCAACACCCAGATGAGCATAGATTAACTCCAAGATTAACATCAGACCAAAAATCAAGAAGTAAACAATACTCCAATCAAGGAACTGCCAAACAAGCTAATAGCAAACAGCCCTGCCAAAGAACCTCCAAAACATATGAAGAACTGTTGCAGGAATTGGATATGTTTAGTTTAATGAAAAAAGGACTAGGGATAACATAACAGTGTTGCAATATCTAAGGGGCTGCCACAGAGAAGAGAGGGTCACCCTATTTTCCAAAGCACGAGAAGGCAAGACAAGAAACAATGGATGGAAACTAATCAAGGTGAGAAGCAACTTAGAACTAAGGAGAAATTCCCTGACAGAACACTTAATCGGTGCAACAGCTGGACTACAGAAGTTGTGCCTGCTCCATCACTGGATGGATCTCTAAGAAGAGATTCAACAAACATTTGTCTGAAAAGATATAGGGTTTCCTGCTTGAGTGGCTGGTTAGACTAGAAGACTTCTAAAGTCCCTTCCAACTCTGTTATTCTGTTAAATAGTAGTTTACAGTCAAATAAAGGACAAGTACGGATATAAAAATGAAACCAGAAATAAATAACAAAACTGAAATACAATAAATAATTAAAATGTATTTATCTTTGTCTCATGTAGGAATTATATAGAGAAAGACTTTAAAAAATCCCTCTTTACACTCTGGCTTTCTATCCCCCAGATGCTATTTTCAGCATTTTAAAAAATAATTTGTAGTGAATCCCACCACTCATTTATTGACAAAAGTCTGCAATTGGAAAATAAATATTTAACAACTGTGAAAATAACAAGCTTGAAAACTGATTATTAAGATAAGCTTTACTAAAACTAATAAATGGATAAACTACTTTAGGAAGGTGAGAGCAACTTATTCTAAAATGATTTGCATTTAGTTTAGTCGTTATTTTTTATATACTGTTTTTGTAACATAATGGATGGGAAAATTATATGAAACGGCTCTTTAATTGTAAACAGCACTTTGGGGGAAATAAAATGGTCCAGCTAATGTAAGTTAATTGCTTCAAAATTTTGGCACAATGTCTAGTGAAAAAGTATGGTCCCACTTGAATGTTGAACTTGATAAGGTCATATAATATTTTCTAATTCAGTTTTATAGTTGTATCTTAAATATTATATATGTTTTCTTCTTAAATGGGTTTTAACATTTATAGATTAAAAACAACCAACCAATGAAATTATTTATGAATTAAATAATTAGCATTACCAATAGCATCAATTCAGTCAAATGTTTTTCTAAAATATGAGGTTTTTAATGCAGATAGTGTGGGGGCTGAAATAATTTTTGAGGAAAGTTACTCTAAAATCTATATTGACAGAAAAAGGTCTGTCTGTCTGTCTGTCTGTCTACCTATATACCTGCCTACCTACATACGTACATACATACCTATCTCCATATACACATACACATTTATTCTTTATTAAGGTCAAAGATCAGTCTATAAAACAAATTTTATACATAAAACCAATATTAATTAATTAGGTAAGTATATCAGTGAAATTATTATACATCTTACATGACAACATTGGGCCACATTTAAAGAAATTCAGTCTGAAAATAAGACTTTTAAATACAAACTGATTAAAATGACTTGTTTTCATGTAACTTGCCCTGGAGAAATGCAAGATCTATGTGAAAAGTGGGGCTATCACAGTGCTGAGGTTTGAAACCAGCTGGGGTTGCTGGGACTTGAGGTTAGCTACCGCTAGAGTAACTTGAGGCTGGTGTTGGGACTTGAGGCCAGCTGGTACTTCTGGGACTTCTCAGGGTATGGGGCTTGAAGCAGTCTAGACTGAAGTAGGGAAATGGTGATGGCTGAGGTTGTTAAAGCCCTGTGCTCCCTAGTCCCTACCTGTGGCACCTGCTGTGGGCCTGTAACTCATCCACCAGCCAGTTTGCCTAGAAGTCTTACCTTTTCTCATGCTGCAATCACATGAGGTTCTCACTTAATGACCCACATATGCCTGGGATTACTAAAGCAACTGGGATTGCCATGATTTCAGTGTTAAGTGATATAATCATGTGGCTTTGTGCTTTTTGACAGAATTGCTTAGCCACAGAAATCCTGGTCCCACTTGCTATCATTACCCGAGGACTATTGTATGGGCATCCTCAAATCTAAAAATGTCCATATAGGAAGCCATTAATGTAACAAATCACTACATACAAAAGTAGATGTTTAGCAAAGAATAACTGCCATTGTTTGTTTTATAAACATAGTTTCATCTGAAAAAGTAAATACAAGAAAATAATTTCAAGGTTTAGAAAAAATAAAATATGTACAGATAAGGACAAACTCTGACATTTTTAACAAACATCATAGATTCCTCTCCATGAGATACAAATATCTGCACAAAATATATTGCTGACTGTTATCCCAAATGGCATGATGAAAATTATTAGGTACTCACAGTGATTTCTTACCTCAAGGATTTCTACTTAGCTTTTTTTGTGGAGCAGCTGTCAAATCTTTTATAGAGAGATTTAGTGAATTTGGCTGATGATTTTTTTTTATGTTGCAGGTCTAGGTATATTATCAGAAAGGATGGACAAATAATACAACTTTTTAATTACATTAAAAAGTTGTGGGAAATAAAACTAAGGAAATTTTTGGTCATTGCTTCTTCTGCCCTTTGACATACTTTCAAATCATTGATTTATTTAAAACAAATACCTGAAATGTTGCTTCTTTTGAAGTTCTTTGGGCCTCAGATGAACACAGCACATCTCTACTAATCACTAAGGTGACGTAACTTTTAATATGTTTCCATGCATGCCTAAAATAGATGCTGTTACTTTAAGAAAACCTCACATTAAAGTTAATATGCCTCTTAAAGTAGAGGCATTTTTTTTCAGGAGATGGGAGCCTGAAAAATATCTTGTTCATTGCATGAATAGGTAAGAGTGCTATTTTCTCCAAATTACGTTCAATGGTAGTATTTTCTCTGACATGTATTGTGCTCTTGTATTTGTGTGGATTGTTTCCCACCTCACTTAACTTAGTGAGCTAATTCATTAAGATAGTTTTTAATTCAATTTCACATTTCTGAACCTCTGTAGTCTGCTAGTTATGATATAAATACATAGTTTCAGACATGTTTATGTATCAAAAAATAATCATTTGAAATCCAGATTCCACTGAAATTAAATTGCACGTAACAATAATGGGCAGCAATATAATATTACTTGAAAAAAACATGTATCCATAGTAATTTGTTATATTGCCACTTTGAGATAATTAAGAGGGACTGTTTGTTAAGCAAATGTGTTCTGGAAAATGTGGGGGGGGGGCTGATTAAAGCAGCTACCACTAAATATCTCACTGATACATTTAACTTACCCTTGATTGCTGTTGTGCAAATTAACAATCAAGTAATAAAGTCAAAACCTTCAGTCTCCAACAGCATTACCCTAAAAGATATTTGAAAAGATGGGGGAATGGGAAAACAAAGGAGATTCGCAATTTCATCATTTCTCTTCTTGGAGTTACATATATACCTTGAAATGCCATTACCTGCTATAGTTAAGCAGAAGGCAATTTGTTATACAGAACAGCTAATTTTTCATTTTGTTTCCACTGATGCAAAGTACAAAGTAGTTCAGTATCGAATTCAAATCAGGTAGGTTATCCGTTGACATCTCCCAGCATCTTTAAGACCAGAATCTGCTTTCAGATTCATTTTTAAAGTTTTCATTCATGTTTTTCTATTTCTATGATCACTGCATCACTTAATGTGTTCTGCTGAAGCCAGTGCAACATTACAACATATCTTTTATCCTCCAGACACAGGAATTTTAATCAAATTTGGGAATGCCAAGTTTTACAACAGGAAGGAGACAAAAAGAGGACTTTTTACTACCATACATAAACTGACTGACCTCTGATTATATAATTACAAGCAAGGAAGCATCTAACACAAGCAAACATTAAAGCATTCCCAGATGCAAAGCCATATACTTGCTATCAGGAACCACCGTGTATTGTACTGTCAAGTTCAAAGCATGATTATGCTGTTGCAGCCATTTTCGCTTCTCAGCTTGCCACAGATCCAGGAGGGAGGGAAGACTAGGTTTGGAATGCCAGTTCCAGGTGACAACAAATAATCATCCTGTAGGAACCAAGGTCATCTAACCAGATGGTCGGCGAGGGCTTGGACAGGTTACCATAACAATACTTAGACATCTAATTGGACAACATGAGCTGCACTAATGGCGGGGAGGGAAGAAACTATTCTTTAAGTGCAAAAGCTATGGGTTTTGCTTTCAATCTGTGCCAAAATGATGTATTAAATAAAGTTTTGCATATAGAGATTGAATCATCTCAACAGTGCTTGCTTGGTTGGATTTGTCAGTTAGAAACCTGACATGTGTTTTGTCTTTGTGGATGGGCAAAAAAACTTGGCTGTGTAGCAAACTGAACTGATCTAACCACTAAGGATGGCCACAAACACTTCTTAATAGGAAAGCTATTAAGTACAGTGCTGTACCTAAAATTGGAAGAATTCACTATATCCTCAATGGAATGAATGTATTAGGAAACACATTGCTTAGATACTTTCCTCTTATGTACCTGTCAGTGATGGCACTTCTCTTTTTATGTTTTTCTTTTTGTAGTTTAAATGAAATGATAAAGTACAAGAATTTACTTTTCTCAAACCATTGTCCAATGGTTAGACTCTAATAGCTATTTCAGATACAATAAAGACTTCATCAGGGATATAACACATGTAAGAGAAATGTTTAATCCTTTTCTTCCCTGCTGTGATCCTGTGAAAATCCTTTATGGATGGATGTAAAAATGATACATCCTTGAAAGTTTCAACTGGGAAATGAGCTATTCCAGTCTTTTCAAGGTCAGGATGGCTTGTTTTGAATCAGATACTTCCAAAACTCATGAAGCACCCTGTTCCATAGTTGAAAGACCCTTTTTGGGGTCAGAACTAATTTATATACCATTCCTTGTATAATTGAAAAAGAATCTTCTCTTGATACTTAATTCCCCCCCCCATTCCTACCATTAAACTTTAAAATTTTGATATAACTCTTGATGATGCAATTAGCAATATGCATAATTTGACAGAGCAATATGTTAATTTAATTACTTTTCATGTGAATTGATTTATGTTTTATGAGAAAAATAATAATTATAAAAAGTTTCAGTTGGACTTTTGATACTTGTGGATTTGTTTTCTCACCCGTCCATAATAGTCAAAAATATTTCACGTAAAGGTGTCTTTCTGACAGTGGATAACACATTCCATGCTGGAATTTATTTTTGTTTCATTTTGTTTCTAACTTTACTGTTAAGTTTTCATCTCAAAAAATAATCGTGATAAATATCATTTGGGAATTTGTATTGTTGCAGGAAAGCAGGATATATTTTATAATCAGGTAATTAATTGTGGAAAAGCTGAAACTTTTCTTATTCCGTTTTTTTTAAATTTCTTTCTCCTCAGCAGCAAAACACCATCTTTAAAACTATTGAATGTTTAGCAACCACTATCCTATTGATGCAGGATTCTGTAGCAAGTAGTAATTAACTAGGATAACTTGGATGTGCTTTAATGCAAACTAAAGGTAGGCAAGGAAAAAAAGTATAGGATTAGACATAGAAACAGCAAAATTATAGGAATTAATGCATGTAAAACATTTTGTAGGTAGATTTACAATATGCTCCATGACCTTAAGTTCCTCATTATCCATTATCTGACACAACTTTATAAATAATTTTATACAATGTAAAACAAAAGATAAGGGGAAAGTACTGCACATTCCGTGTTATTGAGAAAATTAACTAAGCTACCAATCTTGATAGCTGTGAGACACAATGATAAATCAGGTCTTGAAGATGGAAAAACCCTAGATTTCTGAGATAGATTGTGGGAAGTTTGGGAAAGGAAGAGAAATAAATATAGACGTCGACAATCAAGAGATTTGGAAAATCCTATTATAGTTTCAAGATTCTGTACTTATACAGACCGACATTTATGTACCTTATTAATATACGTGTAGTTCTTGCTTCTATGATCTTGCCCAGCTGAATGTAGGACTTGATATCAATCTTGGTAACTGTAATAGGAATTTCCTAGCCTTATTTATAATGAATTAATTAAGATGGATTCTCTCTGAGTGATTTGAAATGCTTCTTCCAAGATTTCTCTATATCTGAGCTAAGTTGCTATTTTATCAGATAAGCACAGGGGTGGGTTCTACTTACCTTTATACCGGTTCGCACGCGCTCTTCTGCGCAAGCATGCGCAAAAGCGTTTTCATGACATCAGGGTCAGTGGGCGGAGTCTCCCGACAGTTTTACTACAGTTCTATAGAACTGGTGCGAACCAGGGGCAACCCACCACTGGATAAGCAGTCAACTGACTTGCCCACTATCTCTTGATTATTTATCTCGGTGTTCTCTTGCTTTCTTCTCTCAGCCTTCCCACAATCTCTCATCACTTGCAAAACAAAACTCCATGTGATTCCACAGTGTACAACTGCTTCTAAGTCTTAAATCTTATCCATGAAACCAAGCTATTTCATAAGAAGTAACTTGCTGAATAAGGGCAATATAGTTCAACATTTTGCTTCTAACACAAATGAACACCAGATCTTTCACAAGCAGATGTGTTTAGCTAAAGATGCCCGTGTTTGTAAAATCTATAAAGCTACCAAACTTACAAATCTTCCATGATTTGATTTGTTAGTTTAAAAATAATAATGGATCTTGTGGCCATCACCATAATTAGGTAATTATGTATCGTTGAGAAATTGCTCTCTAAAGTCTCTCCTGGAATGTACTGCTAATTAATTGCATTCAGTGACTTTTCAGTCTACTGTAATATTATATGATGGAGGAAAATGCAGCCTTCTAATAGCTGACATGTCCCCTTCAGTTATCCTTTCTCACTACAGCATAATGTTTTACTCTGTTCTCACAGTGAAGCATTACTATTTTAACCAGTATATTTTGGTGATATAGAATGTCCAGAAATGAATGCAGTGATAGAATTGGAAATTTATATGGGCATATTCCAATAGTTTATAGTTACCTTTAGTTTATAGTTTCCTTTTAATTTCTTTCCTTTTAATTGTTTGTGATAGAAACTAAAAGTGAAGTTAAGAATTATGTACTCTAAAGGACAGGTAGAAAACAGTTCAGAAATTTTGTAGACGTTATTACCAAATAACTGGAGCCCAGAAGGGTGTGGAACAGGAATAGGCCATTGGGGTGCACGGTGTTGGGAAATAAAGTACTCAGATGATTGCGGAAAATGGAAGGTAGGCTAAGGCTGTTGGTGATAATGTTGTGGTTGTTGTAATACAATGCTTTCTTGTTGATTCTTTACTTTGCACTGGTTTCTGTTCTACTATTTTAATGGTTATTGAAAATTGTCCAGATTCTAGAATTGGGCAGTAGATGTCTATTTCTTTGAATAAATAAATCTGTTCTTCCATGTAGCATTTTTTGAAGTCTCTATATAGATAATACCCAAAGTACTGAAAATAAAAAAAGAAAAGAAGTTATCCAAATTCCTATTCCTCTTGGACCCTTGTTTTCCAAGAGCTACTGCTTAAATTTCTGTTCTTAAGTCAAATAATATCTTAAGATCTTAAGTCAAACTATATAGAATATAGTTTGCTGCACAGTAGATTGCACTAAAAAAAAGTATTTAAAATCTAAACATTAATTTGCATTGCATCCTGCCAATTTATATACGTCTTAGTTTCATTTTTTTAGTTCTTTAAGTGTCTTTCTTATATACTACCATAATCTGCATGGATTCCTGGCAGATTATGGTAGTATATCCTTACAATAATAAGACAGTAAAACTATATGTATTTGTGTCAGCTGCAGTTTCCAAATGTTCTTCTTCTACGTGCCATATAGATTGCAGTAATTCAATTATGTGATGTGATTCACCTACTCATAATTGTTAGAAACTTAATCTCCTAGTAGGTCTACAACTAGTACACAGATAAAACTGGACAAATGGTCTCCTATTCAGGGCAAGATTCTTTCTACAAAGAGCAAGAATACTTACAAATAAACAGTAACATGGTCTTACTAGGGTTCAACACCTGCCTACTGTTTCCAGTAGCCTCCAAATACCAGATCAGAATTTCTACAGCATGTCTAGCTCAGCCTATATCATCAGCAACAAACTATGAGATGAGTGGTTTCATGCAAATATTAAAAATTGGTGGAGAAAACTGAAACCTGGGACAGCATAAAGACCTGCTTCTGTTCTCCACTGCCATGGACTTGATCTAGGACGAGCAGAAATGCAGAACAATACAGTGATTAGTGGTACTGACTGCCCTTAAAAGTTCTAAGAAGACCAGAAAGACCAACAAATGTGGGACACAGCACAAATCTTTGAAAGGCAGGCAGATTTCTAACTTTTTAAAATTACTTTATGTTACGCCATAGCAATGGATTGCTTTACATAAAAATAGCCACATATTAAACCAGAAGTTAGCTTCTCCATCCATATTCATAAATGGAATGGTCTCACAAACAGAACATAATTGTCTCTAAATGTTTTGGGGATGGTGAATAATGGAGTAAAATAAGATAAGGGGATTTTGGGAGTGGTGTTTATAGAAGAGCAACGTGAAAGTGAATAATAAAAGAAGAATACATTGGCCATCTTTAATTCAATGCATTTTTTAGAAATTCTGCAAATTTCTTTATTGCTGAAATTCTTCCAGTTTCACATGAAACAAAAGATCCCCCTGGGGAAGTACATTTCACACAACTGAGATTTGTGTTCAGGCTATCTTTCAATTAAATGCATTGCATGGAAAGCATGGTATTACTTCCATTTCCCCATGCCCATTGTTACACACATTATTATTATTATTATTATTATTATTATTATTATTATTATTATTATTATTATTTTAATTAGATTTATATGCCGCCCTTCTCCGGAGATTCAGGGCGGCTTACAATGGGTTAAGCAATAGCCTTCATACTTTTGTATATTTTATACAAAGTCAGTTTATTGCCCCTACAAACTGGGTCCTCAATTTACCTACCTTAGAAAGGATGGAAGGCTGAGTCAATCTTGAGCCTGGTGAGATTCGAACTTGCAATAATTGCAGCAGCTGAATGTTAATAACAGTTTATTTCTATAAACTGTTAATAAGACAGAGAAAAAAATAGCTGAGCAATCTTGTTTTATTCCTGAGATAGGTAGATACAAATCTTTATATACCATAAGAAAGGCGATTTGCTATTTTATGCTGTTTGATGGATGTCATGCATATAAATCAAATATAACTAAAAAAAGAAAACCTTGAAATTGATTAAGAAGATACAGAATTCCATACAGATTCTTTTGTGACTGAAGTAGTTGGTATCTTGGTGATCAATTTGCTATTGAAGAAAGGGTACTATAGTTTTTATTTGTTTTGCTTTTCTGCCTCCTAATACAGACTTAGTATAAAGGAGGTGAAATTGTTTTTCAATATAAATGTGTTTTTTCTTCTTTCATTTATCTGCTAAGTCAGATAACTGTTGGGCTAATTGATAATTCAGCTTTAATGAATCCTCTAGTTGTAATGCAAAATCGAAGTGGGAATCTTCGGAGTATGTTGAATTCTCAAGTAAAGTGAAATTGGTTTTGAAAGAATGGTTGTTTATACAGTGATCTATGCAGATGGAAGGTTTAAGAAAATCACTCTTCCTTCCTGAAGAACCACTTGATAAATCACAGGCTTTCTTTTCTACTTATTACTCTCTCCATGACTAGGTAAGGAGGTAGTTATGCAAATAGGTGGCACTCCAATCACGGCTGAACACCTGGTGGAACATAATCACTACTCGTAACCAATTACCTTAATATCCCTTTTGTTATAAGATTGATAAAAATGTTTGGAATTCCTAGAAAAAAATTCTACAATATATATTTATTGTCTAAACAAAAGAAACTGGATCCAATTCTAATAGGTTAAGAAGATGACTGTGTAAGAAGTAAATAAATTGCCAGCATTGTGGCAGCCATTCTTATTACCAAAGATCTGTCTGTTCAAACCAGAATGCATATTTCAGAGTTATTGGCACTTGAGTGTGAAGCAGAAGTCCATTTAATTGTTCTGACATAGAGGGTTTTTTAAAATCACAATGGAGTATAAGTTCATGTATGCTTGAGATATGAAACACCAATGGTATTCGATGTCAGCATTCCAGAAAAAACCCCAACTCCAAGTAAAGATTCTGAAGCAAGCATTTTTCAAAGTTCTATTTACTAGAATAGGTAAACTGGCAGATCTGGAAAAACCCGAATCTGAGAGGTCCAGGTTTTCCCTCAGTAAATCAAAACCCCCAAAACCATCCCCTCACTTCTCTGTCGATCACATGCTCCAATCAACCGCCATGCCATCTCGAGACATCACTCTGACCACTTCTTCTCCAGTTGCAGGATCGCCCTGACCTTGACCGGCAGGAAGAATGCTATTATGTCTAAAGAACCCTCTACTACACCCCCCCTCCTACTTTCCCACACATGAGAAGGTGGCAGCATAGGAGCTTCCAGCCTAATATGGCTTCCAAAACTCACATTCGATCTAAAATGAAGCAAGTAGAACTCCATTTGGATAACAAGTCTTTCCACTTCAGTTTCCTGTGCCTCCTCAATTCAAAAGATCTCTTAAATGGCACAAGTAGTTGTAGAACAAAAAGGAACTGAAAAAAGTAGCCTCCCTGCTTATACAGAACATATGTATGTTTGAAGTATATGTGGAACGAACCTATGTTAGACCATCACGTACTTTGCTTGTTTTGGGATTAGCAGTGAGGGTGAATGCAGCTATTCTGGTTTAATATGTGTATTCAAGCTGAATTAAACATGGTTTAAAATCTATAAGTGTAAATTTCTTTTTCTTTTTTTAAAAATAACTTGATTTTAAGTGGATCAAAGTGAGATCATGACTCTATTATTTGAATGAAGAAGAATTTTATGTTTACAAATGTTGTCGTTTATGACTTGGGAAGGTAAAATTCTTCAGCCTTATTCCTGCCAACTGTTATATTATCACACAGACACAAACTAATACCAGTATAAAAACATGGAAGTTTGGCAATAGTTTGGCAATAGTGACTCCTTACTTAGTATTGCAAGTGAACCAGAATGATATTCAGATTTTGGACAGGTGACTCAAAAGATTAGTCAGAATGGCACTGGAAATGACTGTTTTCTCCAGAGGTATATCACCAGCAATCCATTGTACTCAACAAGGAAGCCTAGAACATGAGCAGGAAAAGATATGCAGGTCTTACACACAATAGAAAGTTAAGCAGTGTTTAGTGGGATCCTCAAAAGAAGGACACAATTACACGTACCTGTTTTAGTGTATACAATAAGGGTTGAGGGGAGAGGTGTCATACTTAGGTTGGCAAACCTTTTTCCAAACTCAGATCTGATTTTTTTTTTTTGAATAGGTGCTGTCCCTGATTATTTCACTGATTTTTGAATTGATATAAGAGATCACTCAGTCTGATTCTAGGTCTTGAATTTGTCTGTATGGAACTATGGAATCTAAAGTATGTTTGTTTTGTAAGCTTGTGCATTCCTGCCTTATGGTAGGATTTTTAACTGCCTTATAGAACCTTATAGTTTGACCTCCTGCATTTCTAACCATTAGCATAGAATATACCCATACTACTTTCTGGGAATACAAAGGCTATATTTATTTATTCATTACGTTTATATGCTGCTCACCTTGCCCATAAGGTGACTCTGGGGAGCTTACAGTTCATAAAAAGATAAATAGGAAAACAGTTAAAATGTTAAAACAATGGAAATTTAAAAAAAATAAAACTATGCAAAATTCCAGGAACCAAGAGATGGATGGTACAGGATTGAGATCTTTTGACCTCGTCAACCACCTCCAGCAGTGGGCCCCAAGGAAAGTTTTAATATCCTTCTGGAAAACCATAAAGGGCGGGTGCAGTTCTCACCTCCAATGGTAGAGTTATTATTAGAATTAATCTTATTATTATCACATTCATATCTGTCCTCTTCAAACCCCATTTTATCCACATGCCAATTCTGTAAAGTAGATTCTAATAAGTACACAATACCTCGTGCTCAATTATATATAACTAGCATTGCATTTTTCAAAAGGTTTTTGTTTCGAAATACAAAAAATAGCAGTAGAAAGATTATATATAATAGAATTTTATACCAAGCTAAATTTTCTTCCTGATCACTGCCTTCATGTTCCTGATGTTGAATGCAACAGTTAAAATTAATAATGAGTATGCATGATTTTGCTGAACTTTATTTGTATTATACTATATCTTGTAAAACAGTTTGAAATTCTGTTTTGCATTTATTGCTCTTCTGGGAAATAGATGTCAAATTCAGGAAAAAGGAAAATGTAATTTTTAAGTGTGCGGCTACATAATTGGTAATTTACATGCTCCTAAAGAAAGAGTATATGTCTTTTCTGTATACATACGTGCTTTTTAAAGAGAGCAATCACTGTTTTTCTGGTCATTATAATTCACGCTGCGTCTGCCACTACTGGAAAACTAATGAAAATGCTGGGAGAACAAGGCTTTATTTTACTATTGAGAATTCTCAGTGGTTACAATATGATAGTGTGCCTAATTCTCATAGTTTTGCATTTTTAAAACAATGAATTTTATTTTCAGCCCAGTCATCCATTTCATTAATTAACCCTCTAACCACCGAGTGTATTTTTAAAATTCTGTAAGGGAGCTTTCAAAGGAATTGGCATTTGCTGTATGAAATATACATGGAAAAAACTGTCCTGACAGTCAAAACGTGGAGTCATATAAGCATTGTTAGCATTGAAATAAAACTATTTAAAACTAGTGTTCTTAAAGGGAAGCTCCAATAAAATGAAAGTGCTAGGGTGGGAAATGAGGATGAGGTTGTGTGTACCATAAAGAGTGTGATCTAATGCAGTGCAACTGTTGCCATAGTAAAATATTGTGTTGAATAAACGTAAGCTGTACCACTGAGACAAATTAAACAGGTAATAAACTGTTAATACAATTTCTGTCACTTCTGCTTTCTCTGTTTGAAGCATTCACCTTATATACTGAATGCTCAAAGTAAATAATTATTTTCAAATATACAAAAGATATGTCTTTAAGGGTATCAGTTTATGAACAATGTTATTATGTCCATAGAGGAAAATAATTTTCCTAATTGTCTAAGGGCAATGATTTCTACATTGGCATATACAGCTAATCCTTGCTTAATGACTGGTTGCTTATCAACCATTTGAAGTTACAATGGATCCCCCAAAAGTACTGTGAATCAGTTCCTGAATTCTGATGGCGGCATCCTCTCTACCTTGGTCACCTAATTGCATTTGGGGCACTTGGAAATCAGCTCATATTTATGGCAGTGATGAAATCCAATTTTTTTACTACTGGTTCTGTGGGCATGGCTTGGTGGGCGTGGCAGTGGAAGGATACTGCAAAATCTCCATTCCCACCCTATTCCAGCGGAAGGATGCTGCAAAATCTCCATTCCCTCCCCACTCCTGGGGGAAGGATATTGCGAAATCTCCATTCCCATCCCACTCTGGGGCCAGCCAGAGGTGGTATTTGCCAGTTCTCTGAACTTCTCAAAATTTCCACTACCGGTTATCTGAAGTGCTCAGAATTTCCACCACTGGTTCTCCAGAACCTGTCAGAACCTGCTGGATTTCATCCCTGATTTATGGCTATTTGTAGTGTTCTATGGTTACCTGATCGTGATTTTCAATGCTTTTTGCTGGTTTCCAGCTCTGACTTCCAGTTTCCAGGAAAAAACACCCTTCCAATAAAAATGGATTAATTTAGCAATCATGGCATTCATTTAACAACTACCACAAAAAAAGTTCTCAAATTGGGTGCAGTCCATTTAACAGTTGTCATAACTTACAACCTGGGTTCAATTATGGTTGTAAGTTGAAGACTATCAGTAATACAAACACATAGCATTATTCTTATGTTGGCTTTACTAAAATGAGCCCATTCATGATAATACAAAGAGCCATAGCTCAGGCTATTTATGCTAAGTCCGGGAACAAGGAAAAAAAAAGTAAAAGGAAAAAATAATAACAAAATCATCTCATTATATGAATTTAGAACTCAGGCTTATATAACCTAGTATCCTCCAAATTTTCTGTAGACCTCAGCCTGCATGCCCAATGTCAAGGAGATTTATTTCTTTACTTATTTCTTTATTTTGTTTTACTCTACTCTACCCTATCCTACCCTACCCTACCCTACCCTGCCCTACCCTACCCTTCTCTACTCTACTCTACTCTACTTATCTCATTCAATTTCTATAGCCGCCCAACTCAACCAAGTGACTCTGGATGGCTTACAATTTTAAAATTCTAAAACAAAACAATTTAAAAGACATGAAAAAAAAATAAAAGTTTTCCACAAAATAAGTATAAACAGCACCCTTGATGATTAATCTACTAATAGTAAAGCCAGGTAACAGGGTCCTTTGTACATTCCAAGCCCATGGCCGGGGTACATAGCCAAATTTTTAAAGCTTTGTGGAAAGCCAACAGGATTGGGCCCATTGTCATCTCTGAGGGGAAGAAGATTCCATAAGGCAGGGGCTACAACAGAAAAAGTACATCTTCTAATTCATGCCAGTTGATACTCTTTGGCTGACGGGATCTGCAGCATACCTAATTGGCTGGATCTGATCAGATGAGTAGAAACTCTTGGAAAAAGATTTAACAGAACTGAAATATTGTGGAGTTTCAATATGTTCAACAGCTTGGAACTGATTTTCACAACAAGCACATATGGAAGCCAAACTGAGATTATTGAAGTTTAGGAAGTGGATATCTACATAGCAAAATAACATTTCAAGAAAAATCTACATTGCAGCTGTAGTTCCTAACTTCAAGACATTTTTATGGCAGCCCACAAAGCATACCTACAGTATATTCTGAGACCGTCCAGTCTCAGAACAACTGGATAAGGCATTTTATGAATATTAATTCAGTGCAACATATATAATGCAGTCTAACCTGCAAATCTATGATAAATTGCAAAATGGCTTTAGATTAATAAATGTAAAAATATTCTGTCCTTAGGTTTACAAAATGTGTGTTTGTCTCTACTGTAGAGACACTTGAGAGAATACATTAACAGATTAATAACACTGAAACATTAACACCTCTGAAGTCCACAGAAGTTTGAACAAAGGGGGAGGGAGTGTTCCATTTTGCAAACACCTATAGTAGTTTCCACATCAGTGTCTTATGCTCCTTTCAATTATTGAGATATCCCAAAGATTCTAGGAAAGAATATTGTATTTATCCAAAACAAAAATAACTCAAATCCTAAAGAAGACAGAAAAAAACCACAGTAAATTCTGAACAATGACATATTTCCCATCTTATAAAATTATGATTGGCAGCTCCAGCTAAAAGTAATACTGCAAGTTCTTCCTCTTCCCTCAATAAATAAACATAAAATATACTTGAATATGTATATACATGTCTATCTGCCTGCCAGATGCTCATTCCCAAAATCAGACCAGCACCAGGATAAAGTTACAATAATTTAATGATTAATGACTCAAATTTGTAAATTTGAGTACTACCTGTACATATCAACTGACACATAAGTGCAAACACAAATTTCTCCTTCCAGCAGGTAAGCGAAATAAAAGGATTAAGAGGATGGTATAGCTATATTGGGAAAAGGAAGAATGAAACTAGAAGGAAGTCAGACAAAGAGTAATTGTGTAGAAAGAAAAAAGAGCCCAATATACTATATGTTTAAGTATTATAAAATGGATAGGGATGTGGTGGCTTAGTGGCTAAGACACTGAGCTTGTCGATCGAAAGGTCGACAGTTCAGCGGTTTAAATCCCTAGTGCTGCGTAACTGGGTGAGCTCCCGTTACTTGTCCCAGCATCTGCCAACCTAGCAGTTCGAAAGCATGTAAAAAATGCAAGTAGAAAAATAGGGGCCACCTTTGGTGGGAAGGTAATAGTTTAGTCATGCTGGCCACATGACCACAGAGACGTCTTCAGACAGCGCTGGCTCTTCGGCTTTGAAATGGAGATGAGCACTGCCCCCTAGAGTCGGGAATGACTAGCACATATGTGTGAGGGGAACCTTTACTTTTTATTACAGAAAGGAGAAAGGGTTAAATGCAAAAAGAAAGCAAGCCCTTCCCAAGCAACATCACTTTAGCATCTAAGCTTTCCAATAGCAGTGTCTGCAGTTGTCCCAAAGATGCTTTTTCAAGAGGCAATTGGACTTTCAACAGAGCTGAAGAAGCTTCTTGGATGAGAAGCGAAACATAGAGGGATAGGATTGCAGCTGAATATATAAAGTCAAACTCTTGATTGGAGATTCCTTGTTCCAGCAGCCTAATTTAGTCACAAAGACCACTCTTCTTGATGCCAAGGAGTAACCCCAATCAATAACCATTCTAATTTTTAAGAAAGATGCCAAGACTGGCCTGGCAAAATGTCATCTAACTAGGGTTTTAGACATTAATAATAAACTTCATGCCAAGCATCTATGTGTGAAATATGTAGACTGGGTGATTAAAAGAGAATTTACTTTAGGTGGAATAGGCTGGAAACAGATTGACAGCATTTAGCAGAAAAATAATCTAGCTATCCTTGAGGTGTTCTTTATGTTGCACTCATCAGTTTGAAGGTAGCATTTGATTTGGTTTGAAGGGAAGGTTAGAGGCGAAGACAACATTTTCTACAGTAGATTGAAGATTATTACAGAATTATTATGCTAAATGAAGGTCTGGCATGCTTCTCCAAAATTGCCTGCCTAACCCAAAACTCTCCAGAAATGAGGCAAGCAAAGATCTACAGTACTTAGCACAAATATTTAATTTCTCTATTACTTTTATTGCATATATTTTAACAAAAATGAGTTTGATCCTCTGATATTGGCAAACATGCTTATGTATACCTCTTCTGTTCTATTTTTTATTTGCAAGTATTAGCAACAGACTGTAGCAATGAAAGTTAGACATCAATTACTTCAAAATGAAAACTGTGGTCTTCACCAAGAGATGCAGCAATTTCATGTATAATTGGAAGATAAATAAGATAAATTATCACTGAGCAAGTGAAGGATTTTTAATGCATACAAATTATCCTCTTTAACATAGAACCAAATTTTTAAAAAATGTGTATGAAAAGTGCAATAACTCAATTTGCCAGCTGCAGAGGCAATAGTTTTGTTCCAGCAACAATAAACTCTTTAAAATAAAAGTATTAATATTTTATGATGTCCAATATCTTATAAATCCTGTATAAGGACTTGAGAGCATTAGAAGTAGTTCACACCTAATTTATAAGATTGATATTTTGCATGCCTATTTTACAAATACGTTTTTGAATCTGGAAATTATTCTCTCTTGTTACTCCTTTCTGAAACTAAATGGTATGAAAGTCCCTTCTTACCCCTCATTCTTATGGATATATTCTTTTTTTCTTGGAAGTAAAGCATAGATACAAATCATTGTGTCTTTTTAGCTCAATTTTATTTCAATCAGGTTATGAAAAAGCTTCACTGGAGATAAAATAGTGTGCTTGGCTCAAATTTATGACCAGTTGTAGGATCCCGTAGTCACATGATTGTGATATTTATGTATTGATTTATTTGCTGTTTTCCAGAAAAAAATGCCCATTGAATATGCTGGATTTGCTAAACAACCACATATTTCACTTAATGATTAAGGTGACTTGCTTATACCACTTAAAAATGGTTATAAAACCAAGCCTGGTCATGTGGTGCCTTGACTTACGACCTCAATGACTTACAACCAAAATTCTAGACCCCACTGTGCTCACAAGTAAAGGACTATATGTAGGCAGCTAAATTGGCTAATTTGATATATAAACACACTTTTAGGAAGAATGGCAATTTTAAATTCAGCTGTTTCACCAAGCAGTTATAAAAAGATATGTTGCTATGACTAACTTCTATTTCAGTCTTGAGAAGAGGCTCATAATTATGTTTCTTTTACTGCTTTCAGTTTTTTGTAATAATTACTCGAAATATTTAATTCCCCTTAAACTGATTTGAAGTTTAATAAATTCCTGTAAAGTTCCTGTAAAGAATTTGTTTAATTGCAATTGAGTTATAGCCTTCATTTTAAGAACAATGAGCCAATCATCTGTATACTGATTGATGTAGATTAGTTTCTACATTAAGCATCTAGATATTCTGGTTCTTAACGTTCTGTGCTTATATTTTGATAACCGTATTGAACAAGTTCTGAGAAAGCTGCCATTTTTCTTCAAGAGAAGAAAAGCTCCCAAAAGTTTTGCGTAGCATGGCCTATGGCAGAAGTAGGCAACCCTCACCTCACTGGCTGTATGAAACTTCTCTTCTTTGCCACCCACAATACCTTCCCAAATCATGAAGTTTGGCAGCACAAAGTCAAATTCAATGACTTAGTTCTTTGGGGATGGTGATGCTCCATTAAGATAAGTTTAATATTCATCCCCTTGGCTGACCATACTATTTTTGATTTAAAAAAAAACAGCAGCAGCAGTAGCAGTAGAAAAAAAAAAGACAATATTTTGCTCTCATTTTTCCGATTATATCATCAGATAGGCTTCCTGAGCTCCCCAAAACTTTTTTTAAAGGCAGAGTCAGGCTACAGAAAGTTTGTTTGCTCCTTTCTTGGATGATGCTGTTTGGAATACCCCAGAGGCTGGCTTTATTTTCATTTATATCCTATCTTATTTTATACTGAATGTATCTGCAGCTGTTGGGAAAGTAGTCTTATATTAGAAGGTTTTTCCTTAAGTTTCTCTATGCAGCTAGACACATCTCTAGATTTTAAACTTGAAATTCAGATGAATAGATGCACAATGTCCTTTATACTAGATTCAAATCCCAGCTCATTCGTGCAGTAATTCGGATGCCTTTGACAAATTATTGTAATTCAGGATTATGTGAGAAAAAATAAAATAAACAAAGCTCTTATCTACAAAAAGTTAGCTGCCAAGTACTGGTCAAAAATGATGATACACATGCCTATTTTGACATTCCAGACAAAAGTGATTTTCCACGTGTGAAGATGTTTGGTTAGGATTTGCTTGTCTATTTTGGTTTTCACATTTGATCTCATAGTACAGTTATTCATTTTCTCTGCAGTTTGCAAGCTGCACACATTTTTGGTTTCCTAATGAAAGCTGAAATCTTTCCTTAACGACAGCTTGGCCTTGAGAGAAAAGCAAAATCCAATCATGAGTATTGCAATGACATCTGGAATTTGACAGGTCTAGGAGCCATTTTTAATTTCTTCTTGCAATACTTTCCTTACCCAAAGACACAGAAAAAAATGGCTTTTTTTGGTAATGAGGAGAGTATTGTTATGCAGTTTCCTACACTAGCCAATATTTCAGGGAAAGAGATTCCTAGATAAGAGCCACTGAAGACTTGTTTATAAAATTAAAATCAAACCAGTGTAACAAATTAGGCCTAGGGAGATGCCATTCAATCATGAACTGTATGATTTTGTATATGTTTACTTTATGATCCTGACTCAATTTATAGAATTGTTATGAAAATAAAATGGTTGTGAGCCGGTGTGTATATTTTATAGCATTTCTAGACAAAAAGTGGAATAGTCATATCAAAAAATTAATTAATAGTGGCCCTTATCCACTAAGGCACTCCTGAGATTCACTTCGCATTGAGTAAACATTTAATATCTAATCTGATATTTCTGAAATATTTTTGTCTGTTTTATAGATACAGTGTTAGAAATAACAGTAATTTTTCAATGTATGTATTTCTTTTTAGGAAGTGGAGTTTTTTTTTTTTTTTAAATAAAATCTTAACTACCATGAAAGTTCTCTAAGGAGATTACAGTGTCATTTAACACTAAGAACAAGGGGAAAAGAAAAATACAAAACAGTGCATATTAATAAATAGCAGAGGAAAATATAGTTACATATAAAAATCTTGGTATAGTACAGGCAGTACATTGAAATCATATTTTAAATGGCAGCTGGTTTATATTTCCTAGTTTTAAGGTTTATTAAATTTTATTGGTTTTATTCTTTTCAGTGCTCTTCATGCATACTGACTTTTAAATGTGATTTTAAATACTTTCACCAGAAACTTTTTTGATGGGAGAAAAAAATAAAGTCCATTGAATAAACAATTGAATAACTGTAAGTTTGCCAAAGATCCATGAAAAATTATCTGAAGCTATATAATTTTTCATATTTAAGAATGAGACATCACATTCATAGAGGAGCTTTTCATTTATCTCTTCCAGCAACAGCTTCCTCTCTTCCTAGATAAATCATTGAAGGTTGAGAAGCTTTGAATATAGAGGGGCAGGAGGCTACTACTAAAAGAGGAATCACTCAGTCCTCTCCCTAAATCTTTCTAAATCTAAAGTTGAATAGTTGCATTTGCAATGGTGCATTTGCTTTGAAACATAAGATGATCACCAGGGACGATTATGCCTTAAACAAAAGTCTGTGGTTTGTCTATTTATATGTTAAAATATCAACCAGTCTATAGCAGTACTTTAATATTATTACATACCAGTTTTACATGGTAAAAATCCTCCTATCTTTAAAAGAGAGAAGATAAAACCCTATTCCAAATAGAATAATTTTCCTTCTTCAAAGGGTAAATGTTTTACCATGGTAGTAAGTTTTTTTTTATTTTAAATTCATTTGTGCAAATATTTTGAAGATTTTATTTATTCAGGCATTATACAAATTTGTATTGCTAACCATCTTAATCAAATTAGGCAGTTAACAAGCATAAAAATAGAAACATAAATATAAAAATATAGAAAAAGCAATGAAAGGTACCAATTAAAAAATAAATAACAATTAGCACAGGGCAAAAAAATACAAATTGGGCTCCACTAACAACATGGCCCTAAAGGCTGGGGGGGAGGGGGGGAACAACCAGGATTCTAAGGCTTCCAAAAGGCCAAGAGATCTATCCAAACCTCAGGCAGAGGCTGTTCTATAAGGAAGTGCTATGACAGAAAAGGAATACCTCTTGGATTGTCTGAAGGGATACAGCAGGAACGAGAAATACAGTATACCCATTCCACCTGATCTGATAGGATGGCTGAAATCACTGGAGAAATGTGATTTCCTCAAGTATTTGGCTCCATGCCATGTAGGACTTTATAGGTGATAAGCAACATCTTGAATTGCACCTGGAGCGAAGTAGCCCATGTACTAGTGGTGTTCTGTAGGCATATTGTGTTGCCACTGCAGTCTGACATGAATGACCATGAATCAGAAGATCCTGATTGAGGAATGGGTGCAACTGGCATACAAGATGCATTTGTGCAAAGGGCCCCTTGACCACAGCTGCCATCTGCTCCTTAAATATGTACTTAGAGTTGTTAGGGCTGACACATCTGGCATGCTATGCTGGAGGAACAATTGAATAGATCCTTTATTCTTTTTATGGAATCCCTTTATTTTTCTTGTATTCTTTCTATTTTTTTTTCTATTTCCTTTGATATAATGAGCTGGGATAACAAGAGGAATAAATCTGAGTTTCTTACTTGTGAAAAACTTTTAAAACTGAGCTGGTGACTACAGGTGACCTTACGCTCCAGGTTACCCTATCTTGAAGTACTGAATTTTTAAATATTGGCAAATGCAACAGAAATTCTAGCTATATAAAAATGCTAAATAAATGTAACTTTGTAGTTAATGTTACATGACCAGTAGAAAATGAGACCTCAGTTTATCAGTTATCTCAAGAATGGAAAATGTACTAATGTCTTATCTTTCCCTGCTAAATATATTCATTAACTTGATTATCTCAATATCAATACTGTCAATATCAGAATTAATGCAACATTTCCTATAGAGACATATGGTGTTAATTAGCTGACTGAATGATATTTTTAAAATAAATTAAAATAATACTTGAATCATATCGCAAAAATAAATTAAACTAACATTTGGATCATATTGCCGCAAGAGAGATTGTTAATAATAAATGTTTAAAATAGTTCAATATACCTATTAATATTTTTCCTTTTGTATAATTCAGACTGGAAGCCTTCATAATGAATCCTGCTTTTTTCCCCCCTTCTTTTTTTCCTTCTTATTTTTAGTTTGCATATCTTGATGCCAACTTTTCACCCTTAAAATTTATATTCACTCAGTCTCCATTCTAAGAATATCAGAAAGGAATACAAAAGATATAACAATCAGATTTGCCACAAGATACCATAGTAAAATCTTAAAATGTACGATTTAAGGGCAAACTAAATAATACAACTTTATATATTAAGATGTTTGAAGAAATAAATTTGTTGTTGTTGTTAGTCGCGAAGACATGTCTGACCCATCGCGACACCATGGACAATGTTTCTCCAGGCCTTCCTGTCCTCTATCATCCTCTGGAACCCATTTAAGCTCACGCTGATTGCTTCGGTGACTCCATCCAGCCTCAACCTCATTCTCTGTCGTCCCCTTCTTCTTTTGCCCTCAATCTTTCCCAGCATTAGAATCTTCTCCAGGGTCCTTCCTTCTCATTAGGTGACCAAAGTATTTGAGTTTCACCTTCAGGATCTGGCCTTCTAAAGAGCAGTCAGAGTTGATCTCCTCTAGGACTGACTGGTTTGATTGCTTTGCAGTCCAAGAGACTCACAGGAATCTTCTCCAGCACCATAGTTCAGAGGCCTCAATTCTTTGGTGCTCAGCCTTTCTTATGGTCCAACTTTCACAGCCATACATTGCAACTGGGAAAACCATAGCCTTGACTATATGTACTTTTGTTGGCAGGTTGATGTCTCTGCTTTTTAGTGTGCTGTCTAGATTTGCCATAGCTTTCCTCCACAGGAGCAAGTGTCTTTTAATTTCTTGGCTGTAGTCCCTATCTGCGGTTATCTTGGAGCCCAGGAAAATAAAATCTGTCACTACCTCCATTTCTTGCCCATCTATTTGCCAGGAATTGAGAGGACTGGATGCCATGATCTTAGTTTTCTTAATGTTGAATTCAAATCAATTTTTGCATTCACCCCCATCAAAAGGCTCTTTAGTTCCTCTTCACTTTTTGCCATTAAGAGTGGTATCATCTGCATATCTGAGGTTGTTGATATTTCTCCCAACAATCTTAATTCCAATTTGTGATTCATCTAGGCCCGCTTTTCTCATGATGTGTTCTGCATAGAAGTTAAATAGGCAGGGCGACAGTATACAGCCTTGCCGAACTCCTTTCTCAATTTTGAACCAATCAGTGGTTCTATATCCAGTTCTCACTGTTGCTTCTTGACCCGCATATAGGTTTCTCAAGAGACAAATAAGATGGTCTGGTACTCTCATCTCTTTAAGAACTTGCCACAATTTGTTGTGATCCACACTACCAAGGCTTTAGCATAGTCAATGAAGCAGAAATAGATGTTTTTCTGGAACTCCCTAGTTTTCTCCATGATTCAGCGTATGTTGCCAATTTGATCTCTAGTTCCTCTGCCTCTTTAAAATCCTGTCTGTACTTCTGGTAGTTCTCGATCCACATACTGCTGGAGCCTAGCTTGTAGGATTTTAAACATAACCTTACTAGCATGTGAAATGAGTGCAATGGTGAATATTCATAGTTTGAACATTCTTTGGCATTGCCCTTCTTTGGAATTGGAATGTAAATTGACCTTTTCCAGTCCTGAGGCCACTGTTGAGTTTTCCAAATTTGTTGGCAAATTGAGCGTAGCACTTTTACTGCAATTTCTTTTAAGATTTTGAATAGCTCAGCTGGAATACTGTCACCTCCACTAGCTTTGTTGTTGCACAAATTTCCTAAGGCCTATTTGATTTCACATTCTAGGATGTCTGGCTCAAGGTCACTGACTACCCCATTGTGGTTATCAGGGATGTTAAGCTTGTTCTTGTATAGTTCTTCTGTGTAATTTTGCCACCTCTTCTTAATCTCTACTACCTCTGTTAGGTCCCTGCCATTTTGATCCTTTATCATGCCCATCTTTGCATTAAATGTTCCCTTCATATCTCCTATTTTCTTGAAGAGATCTCTGGTCCTCCCTATTTTATTGTTTTCTTCTGTTTCTTTGCACTGTTCTTATCTCTTCTGGCTATTCTCTGGAATTCTGCATTCAATTGGGTGTATCTTTCTTTTTCTCCCTTGTCTTTTGCTTCTGTTCTTTCCTCAGCTATTTGTAAAGCTTCTTCAGATAGCCATTTTGCTTTCTTGCATTTCTTTTTCTTTTGGATGGTTTTAATTGCTAGCTCTTTTACAATGTTGTGAACCTCTGTCCATAGTTCTTCAGGCACTCTATCTATTAGATCTAATTCCTTAAATCTATTTGTCACCTTTACTGTATATTCATCAGGGATATGATTTAGTTCATACCTGAGTGGGCAAGTGGTTTCCCCTACATTCTTCAATTTAAGCCTAAATTTTGCAACGGGAAACTCATGATCTGAGCCACAGTCAGCTCCTGGTCTTGTTTTTACTGACTTTATAGAGCCGGGATGGTGAACCAATGGCAAATGTGCTGGAAGTGGCATGCAGACCCATCTCTCTGGGGATGCGAGCTGTCACCCGTTACTCTTCCGGGTTCCGGTGTGCTGACCAGCTGGTTTTCAAGCGTGGGGGAGTGCCAAAAACTGGAAGAGCAGCTACCCGGTGTGCATGTGCAGGCGGGGAAGATGATCTTCCAGTTTGTGGCATGCCAACTGGTCTTCGCACTGACATGCGCGCCAGAAACTGGAAAACCAGGTGGCCAGTGCACATGCGCACTCCAGAAACAGGAATATCATCTTCCCGGCATGAACATGTGCACCAGGTGGCTGCTTTTCCAGTTTCTGGCATGCGTGCGTGTGTGTGCATCCCTGTTTTGGCACTCGGTGCCGAAAATATGCACCAACACTGGTATAGAGCTTCTCCATCTTTGGATGCAGAGCACATAGTCAATCAGATTTCTGTGTTGACCGTCTGGTGATATCCATGTGTAGAGTGGTCTCTTGAGTTGTTGGAAAAGAGTGATTGCTATGACCATTGTATTCTCTTGACAAAATTCTCAAAGACCAAACTTGCCTGTTACCTGGTTATCTTTTGGCTTCCTATTTTAGCATTCCAATCCCCCATGATGATAATGTCATTGTTTTTTGGTCTTTATTCTAGAAGGTGTTGTAGGGCTTCATAGAACCGGAAAACCCCATGGACAGTACCAAAAGGCAAAAAAGGGGGGGAATTTTTTTTTACCTAGTACCAAAATAATAGCAGACCTGATAGTTGTTGACATTTCATAGAGAAGGGTTTTCTTCCTAATTCTTGTACAATTAGTTTTTTCTGGAAAGATGCTTTCAATTATTTGAGCCTGAAGCTTTAGAACTTTAATGCATATTGCATTGGTCTTCAATGTGAATAAGAAACCAGATATTTTTTGGGGGGAAATTCTGGTTGACGTCGCAGTGGAAATGGACTGGAAAATAGCGCGCTCTGATGAGCCATGCAAAATCCAGCCAGAGGAACTGCTGCTGGGAGGCTTTCAAGCCATAGCAATCTTGTAGGGACAGTGAAGAAAGGAGAGGCATTTCATGGACCATGGGGAATTGGCAATGTTCTCGCTGGAACAGAAAGAGCTCTCCCAAAGCGGCAGCAGGGGTGTCCGCCATTTTATGGTGGCCACCTTGAAGCTGGGACAACCGAACTGAAGAATTGTGCAGGAGTGGCAATTGAACAGAGTGCCAGAACTGGGCAAGATAAATGCCAATTTATACTAAGAAAAATCAAAATTGATTTTTTAAAAGAATTCCTGAGCTTGGACTAGCGGCTATCTGGCATTTGGGGAGGGGACTATACACACAGAACAAAGAGAAGGTGTGGACTGTAATATAAAGAATCTAAGAGAAAGTCTTGAATTTGGAAAATTGGGAAAAGCAAAAGATTGTAAAAAGGAAAGAAAATGATTTTCAAAAGAAAATAATAAGTTATAAGAGAACTTTGAAAAATTATTGGACATTTTGACAAACAATTGGATAAAATAGCCTGCTTTGTAATAAAGTAGAAACAGAGAGTACCATCTGCTGGAGGAAAGAAAAAGCACTGTAACATTCTATTCAAATAGACAAAACAGAAGAAATAGCAGTTGGAAACTTTGACCTTGGCTGTATAGAAGAAAATAATTTGGACACTGAGAATATTTAAAGAGTGACTGTGTTTTTCATCTGTTTTATTTTTCTTCTCTTCTGGAAGATAGTTTTATAACTTGATTTGACTGTTGCTGAATTGGGACAATAATTAATAATTGAGAAGAACATTTTAACTTTAAAAAACAAAGGAATAATTGAAGAAGAAAAGAAGAGATATAAGAAAATTATACAGACTTAAAATTTTGGCTGAGTGCATAGAGATATAATTGGGGAGGTATCAGTAACTTTTTAAATTGTCATAAAATGGAGTTGCAGATTTATGAAGAATTACTTTTGATGTTTAAAAGCATGTGTAAATCTTTAATAGGCAAAAAAGAAAAGGAAAATTCACTTAAATATACAGAAAAAGAAAACGAAGAGAAGTTGGAAGAGGGACATTTAAATGAGAAACAAGAAATTAACAATGTTGAAGAGAAAATATCAAAAATAGAAATTTGATAGAGAGTATTATAAAAATGGTTGGGAATGCAAAAAGAGCAGAGAGGAAAAGGGGAAAAGAAAAGAAACAGGCAAAAGGAAAGAAGGGGAAAACCTGGAAGAGACAAGGGAAAGCTTTGGTGAGGGATGTTCAAACAACACAACAAAAAAAAAAGATAAATGGAAGCCAGAAGATGAAACGTAACATACATAAAAAAATAAAAAAGAGAATTGAGAAGTTAGAGCGAGATAAAGGGTTGTGCAAAAAATTATTAGAAAAGGGGATGCTAAAAAGATTTAGAGATGTTGGTTAAAGATGAAGGATGATGGGGTAAAATTGGCAAATATAAATGAGGTAGATCAATAAATGGGAGTGGGAAAGTAGACAATATAATAATAATAGTATTTTTGATAGATTTTAAAATTAGAATGGAATTTTAATTGTTATAGTAGTGATAAGAGAGAAGAATTATAGGATATACTGTGATGTTAGCTAGATGAAAGCATTGAAAATGAAATGATAAAAAAATATGTAAGAATAATAGGGTAGAAGTTGAAAAAATACTTGGTGGAAAATGATTATAAGTGAATATATGATAAAGAATGAATAGAGTTTGCCTACGCTAAATCTCAATAGATAGAAATGTGAAAATAAGCAATTTGACAATATTATTAATTTTGATATCAATGTAAATTAAAATTAATATTTAAAATGTTAATTGTAAAGAGAATAACAATGTTGAAATTATAAAAGTGACTATTTTTTCAAAGAAAAAGGAATAGAACATGTTTGTGATAAGCCACAGCAGATGGAAGGGTGAAAATAAGTAATCTAAGAATACCATTAACTTTGATAACAGTGTAAATTAAGATGAATATTTTATTGTTAACGATTGGGTAGAAGGAATTAGAGAGACACTTCTGGAAATATAAACAAGAAAGAATGTAAACAACTGGAGTAATTGTAATTGAGAAGAAGCATAAAGTGTAAAGTGATGTAATTTAAATATAAAATTGAAAATGATAAAAATGATGGAACGAAAATAATATGGCAGAAATTGAAATAAGAAGAGATGGAGAAAAATGATAAATTTGTGAAAAAGGATACACAAAAGAGATAAATATTGGAAAAAACAGGAAGATTAAGATATATTATAATGATGATTTTGATCATGTATAAGATGTATAAGATGTGACCAGGTCAACACTCTGTTCATAAAATATGTATGATGAAAGGAATTTTTTAAAAATAAAACTTGTTTAAAAAAAATAAATAAGAAACCAGACATTTTTTAAGATCACTGAAATATGTTCTTTTTGACTATGTTAAATAGACAGCTGCTATGCATTCTGCATTGAATGCACTCCCAGCTGCTTTTGAGTACAATATTCATATACAGTATTTGAGAACAGTATTCATATATGTCCAACATGTACAGTAATCAGGAAGATTTATTCTCTGAATTAATATACTCATTAGTAAATAGCTTATAATTCCACCCCTTTTTGAACTTGTGTGTGATACCATATGTAAGTAAGTAAAAGGCTGAGTTTATGACATCACCATGCAGCACATTATGTTATTTTAACAAAACCTCTGGTTTATGTGGATTCTCCAAGACATTGCATTAGCTTTCTCTCTATTTGTGTTTTGTTGGCAATAGAAAACATTTTAAAATAAACAATTGTCTCTGTCTCTTAATTTCATTTAAGGACATCTTTTTCCTTTCTTTATTTTTGCTTAGTGAGATTTGGGGGAGAGGACAGGTTTTGCTGCTACTTTAATTTGCTACAAATGTACTTTATTGATTATTGTTTTTACTTTACTTATATATGATAAACCACTTTGAGCAATTCCCTGCTGGAGGAAAAATAGAGCACACTTTCGAAGTATCTTGCTTTCCTCAACATGCATCACTCCAGGTATTATTGCTTGTCATCTTCAGCCATTATGTTTAGGGGTTAAGAAGAACAGATGTCATAGGAAGAAATGTTTACAATAGCCTACAGAATATTAAATGTATAATTCCCCTCCCCATCAGCAGACTGAATTAGTAACATTAAGTAAAAAATTGTTATATACCATGTTTTTCGGAATATAAGACACACCTACCTTTTTGGGTGAGGAAAAGAAGAAAAAGAAATCTCCCTCTGCATCTGAGCAATTTTGCCTTTGCAGCAAACAGCAGACAGCCTGCTTTACTTTCATTTTCGTTTTCAGCATAGCTTGATTAGCACAAGGAAAAAAAAATCTGCTCCAGCAATTTACCTCTTTGCAACAAACAGCAGAGCCCTGCGCAAAACAGCTGAGAGCAAATCAGCTGAGAGTCGGGAGGCCAATCCAATCGACTTGTGCTAATTAGGCTGTGCTGAAGCTGAAAGGAGCTGGTTTTTCTTGCTGTTTGCTTGCAAGGAGGTAACTGCTGCAAGGCAGAGGCCGAAAAGTGGGGGCCAGTGGGTAGGAGGGACTACATTCGGTGTATAAGACGCACCTAAATTTTCACCCTTTTAGGTGAAAAATACGGTACTTTTTCCTTGAACATTTGGCTCAGATCACATTTAGTAAATTTAAAGAAATATACAGCATAATAGATTTGGCTATCATTAATAAAGGATTGAATTGCTTTGTAGGGCTGGAGACTGAGAGTCATATCAATATAAATTAATTAATATAAAGCATCATTTTGCATTTATATATGTATCTGGATCTATAGAACATGCTAGGCCAGACATAAAATAATGATGAAGCATAATGGTGACATTCACACAATTATTAAGCGAAAACTGGTTACATTTCTGCTGCTTGTGATATTTGAACCATAATGTGAACAGTCAGTATGAGCATTAATCATTAATAGACGGAGGGGATTGACATCATTCTAATTTAAATATAAAAGGAAGTATTTAACAATATTATATTGATTCCTGTTTTGAACTTTTCTATGGTGACATATATAGTCTTAATTTGGGAGCTAATATAGCCTCTTAAGATTATTGACAAATATAAAACTAATAAAAAATTACCCATCTGTTTAAATGTCAGCCAAATTATTAAATCATATTATGCCTTAGCATAATAGGAATACAGGTGAAAACATTAAAATTCAGAAGAAAAGAGCAATACAATGGGAATTATGTTAACTTTAAAAAGAATAATCTTATTCATTTCTAATTAAATACAGTAGGAGATCTGTTGAATTCCACAGCAGGAGGCACCTGGAAACTGGATGGACTTTTGGACACAATTCACCTTTGCCTTAAGCAAAGATGGTTAAGTTGGTTTAATAAATAAGATGCAGTAGTCTGTATTCACAGAATGTGTTAAGGTACAGAATGGCTTACAAATTACAATGGCTATATAATGCACTAAACAAAACCTGCACATCAACATTATGATTATGCTGATGTGTTGATCTGGTCTTTGTTTTTTGTATAAGTTCTTCTTATATTGTTTCTTAGTAATTCTTCAGCTAGTTTTATTAGCCTTAGAATATGAGCAAAAGCTATATAATACGAATTGTGTCTTATAATAATTATCTTTCGTTGGGTTCATGCATATTATTTATCTTGCTTTGCTAGTTAAGTTTGCATCATCTGCTCATATAATCTGTTGTAATTTTTTTCACTGAATTTGTAGGAGTACTTACTTCTTTTATTGCTAGGCCTCCTAATCTCATGTTTCAGTAACAATTCTCCTTTCCACCTGAGCTGAATATATGTACCTGCCTACCAAGGATATGATCGTAGGTTCCATCATAATATTTTTATTAGAATGTAATGTGCTACAGGCTTCTACTGATTTTATTGTAATAGACTAACATAGTTTGGGCTGCAAATCGAATTCCCTTGAGAATTGTGCAATGCAAGAATATCTGATGTAGAAACTTTGAGAAAAGCAGTTTGGCTTTAATGAAAAGTTTCTCAAACATATGGCTAAGCATAACTATCTTGCACAGATATGTCGTGTATTACTGAATTTTCACATAGGCACTGAACTGTTGAAGAAGGGACCCTGAATTTTTGATTGAACAGAGCAGTTCATCAGACCACTCATTAAATGAATAAGGCAGTCTCTGTGCATGCTGAGGGCAATGCACAGAGGGCAAAAGCTACCATTCATTAAGACCCTTTATATCAGGGGTCTCCAACCTTGGCAACTTTAAGCCTGGAGGACTTCAACTCCCAGAATTCCCCAGCCAGCTTTGCTGGGAGTTGAAGTCCTCCAGGCTTAAAGTTGCCAAGGTTGGAGACCCCTGCTTTATATTATATGAGAGATTGCTAGTGTACAACAAATACCTGTTTTCTGACATGCAACAACATATATACACATGTGAAGTGCTAGTTTCTAGTACTCTATGAGCTGGATTTGACTCCCTATAGGTTGCTACTTCAGAAGGAAGAACAATACTGTATCTCTGTTATTTATTCTTTCTTTCATTTTAGCTAAATGATTAGTTATAGATGGGTGTTAATATTATTACAAATTTGTAATCATAGCTGAGTTAGAATTACAAATATTGTTTATTAAATAAATCATTGTAAGTGGTACATTTTGTGGTGGTTCAGTGACTGTTCTGCTTGCATTTATTTCCATATTTCACTTTTATATTTTAACATGTCTAGATAAGACATGTTCTGTACCTCCTGGCAGTAAATCATACCTTCAGATATGGAAGAATGATTATACTATTTCAAGCAAGCTCGTTTATGTATTCCTGGTTTCTCATTTTCTGATGACTCGAACTCTTAAAGGAATACTGGCTGTTTATTTCAAATACTGTTTGTGATTTTATGGCAAATACCTGCTGCCATTAAAAAAAAAAAGCAAGAAGGATAACACATATAATGGAAAAAACAATGACAAATACTAGGGCCAGAAGTTCTGGACTGGATAAATTCAGACTAACTGGTAGAAGATTGCAAGAATTAAGGGTTATATATATTTCTTTGTTTCTATCAGATTTTTGCATATCAAATCTGGTACCTGTACAAAAATACATTATAGAAGATCTTAATGCATCAGAATCTGCAGGTTGATACAGGCTTCTAACGTGTAGAGGTTTCATCTCCATCTTGGCTCTTTTTCTTTCATAAATATCCCTAAAGCATAATGGGCACATTATTTATTTGGTAAACAAATCTGACCCAAGGGATGGTATGCTACTCTTTGTAATATTGAAACAACACTAAGGATGTCCTCTCCAAAATCATCTAGGGAAATGGAATTGCACCCAAGGCATCTATTATTATAATTGCTTTTATTATATACATAAAAAATGTGAACTCATGCTGCCAGTTCTTTAGGGTTTCATTCATGTTGAATTCTTCCCAAGATGACACAATGTAGTGGCATACTATAGATGTGGATCCAAGCAGCATGGCATTTTGCAGTTTACAAATAAAAATCTTGTGCTGGTTTATGCCATAATCTTTTAATTTCAAATTTCCTACAGTTTCTTCTTTTCAAACAGTTATATTTGGTATGTTATGAGCCAAAGTTTTATCAGTTTGTATTCAGAAATCCTGCAATATTTTAACCTGCTTATTTTTGAATACTTTTTTGACTATATGTTCCTAGCAAGTTTTCATTACCGATATATGGTAATATTTACAGATGTCCCAATGAATCATTTCGGTGACTGTTTTATGCCTTTATTTATAATTAGTTTGAATGTGCAATCTCCTAAGTATATGATCTGTTGTTTCTTTTGCTTCGTTGCACCATCTACACTTTGAATCATTTGATATTTTTAAAATTCTGGCTTTGATTGCATTAGTTTGAATAGCTTGTTCTTGCACACTTAAAATCAAGCCTTCTGTTTCTTTTTTATTGTTCCAGTTGTATGCCATTGCCAGGTTTTATCTTTATCTACTTTCCACTCAATATTTTGTAGAAATTGACATGTAATATTTTTTCCTTGCCAGCATTCTGTTTGCGTGTGTGTGTGTATTTATTTATTTATCCATCCCATTTCTATATCACCCATCTCACATATGTGATTTTGGGTGGTTTACAGCAAAAACATAAAAAGTGATATAAAAGCACAAATAAAAAACAAAGATAAAACAGAGTTAAGAACAAAGTTAAAATTAAAATATTACATATTAAAATGGTAAAGGGAGTGCCCTCATGTCACCAACCAAGCCCAAGTTGCATATCAATCTTTGATCTCCATGCCAATTGGCAAAGGCAGGTCTTAACACTATTTAGGAAAGCTAGAAGAATGGGGGCCCTTCTCATCTCTGGGGGTAAGAGCAGCTGCCAGTCAAGGGTATTTAACTGATGGTATTTATAACGTATCCTTTGTGCCTCACCAGGTGAGACTGGATAATGTAATTCGGAAGAAATAGTTTCTCAAGTAACCTGGTCTCATGCCAAGAAGGGCTTTAAAGACCATGACCAATATCTTGAATTGGACCGGGAGCAAACTAGCACTGAGTGCTTTTGTGTAGCAGAGGTATTACATGTGCAATGTGAGAGGCACTAAAAACTGTTAACATCACTATTATTATTTTGCACCCCAAAATGCAATATATATGATTTGATCTAGTGGGTAAGGCACCAGCTAAAAAGCCGGACACATAAGTTCAAGTTCCAACTCAAACTTGAAAGCTGGTTGGGTGACCTTGGGCAAGTTACTCTCTCTCGGACCAACTTCAAGGGTTGTTATGGGAAGAAGAGGAAGGTATATTGGAGATGTTCACTGCCTTGAGTTATTTGTAAAAATGTGATACAAATGTGTGATACAAATAAATAAATACATCAGGATAAAAAGATAAATTCAATCTCAGAATTAATACGCATAGTAATAAAAAAGAAAAAAAATGAAGAAATTTGCTGGAAAACTATATTAATTCTTTTTAGCAGTATTTATGCAAAGCATTGTTTAATGCATTATTTAGTTAGATAGCTTATTTGGGCATTAGTGAAGCCAAACATACCAGAATATCAGAATGTCATGTTTGTTGCTTGTTTTTATTACATGTGGATTCTGAATGACTTTTTAGGGGAACTTAACCATCTTAACAAAGCAGTATTAATTATTAGTTTTCTATTCATTTAATTTTAATGACAAAAATTTTTAATTCAACTTCTTGGAAGTTGACCCAATTCTAAGAATATATTCTTTAAATTTTGCAAAAAAAATATTTCTGTAAGACAAAACATACTTTTATTGCTGATCAAAAAAAGATACAGACCATTTTTCATTGTGGAGAAACCGTGCATGTTCTTTTTGCAATCAAAAGAAATTCTTGAACTGGAAGGGTACTTAACTGTTAAGGTGAGAATTGAGTTGCCCAACTGAAAGCAAGATATTTGCTCAGCCTTTTGAAATTCCAGATTAGGAAAGAGAGGTAGCAGCTGCAACTTATTTTACTAAGTGGTATACCTGATATTAAGAGGTGAGAGACAAGTGGAAAAAAGTCCAAGGAAAATTGGATGTGAAAAATCAAGACTGCTGTATTGTTATGTGACAGAAGGCAAAGTAAACATTTGTTTAACTTTTGCACCTGTATCATTTTACCCACCAAATGGTAGTATTCAGTTAGTGTATTTCATAAATTCAAAGTATACTGTCAAATTAAAATGAGTATGTCTAGAAGGCAAACTATAGGATAAATAGGATTTGTATGCATTATTGATTTGTTTCACATACCATGAACACAGAAAAGAAGATGTACGCAATCTAGTTTTTTTAAACTAAGTATTTGTGTTAATTTTTCAGTTTTTAACTAAGTAAACAATAATGACTGCCAAACATTTATAAATCAGCCCTGAAAGCAGAATCCAACTTAACTTTGAACACTCATGTATTTTAAAATGTCAAAGGATGTCACAGTAGTAACAATGAACTTCTTACCCCAGATCATTAGAAGATGGAATGTGTCATATTTTGCTAAATTATTTTATTAGTGCAGTTAAAGAATGGGATTTCCATAGAATCAACTAAATATTGTGTCCCACATGTATGGCTTGAATTACAAAACCTCCAAGTAGACTAGAGTCTACTTAATGTAAGGTGTATATATCTTTTCCTTTTAAGATTTGGCCAGAAGGCATTTCTGCAGGAAACTTGTTAAAATTATTGTGAAGTACTTAGGGCAGAAAGAGTAGCACAAGGTTTAGGCCTCTCACAGCTACTTTCCTGAGGTGCTGACAGAGCCCATATGCAGTAGTTCTCCACTCCCCATAGTGTGATGTTGCCAGCTGGTTCCCATGGCTTGTAGCATTCCTGTCCTTCCAAGTATCCTTTTTCTGTCCTGACACAATTGATTGAAATAAAGGAGCCAAGTCACTGCCCAAATGCAACTGAAGCAATTTCTATACTGTCCAATGAAACAGTTAGTGCAACAAATTGCATAGTTAAGCTAAAAGAAAAACAAAAAAAAGGATGCTAGATTCTGATGGGAGCAGTGAGCCCATTTTATTCCCTTCCTCTAGTTCAGAGCATTATTGCAGCAGCCTCTGCATGCAAAGAAACGGACTGATTGTCACTATATTTCACTGTCTGATGAGTAAATCTAGATATATAGATGAGTGGAAAAGAAACAATGTGAGATAAGAATAGATACTATACCTTCCTGAGGGCTTGAGCTATTGACAGCTGGCATTGATTCTGATATCTGGTAGAGCATAGACACTAATATAAATAAAACATTAGAAAATGGAAGCAAGGGATAGCCAATCTTTACAGAAAAATTATGAAATTGCTTATTGTTCCACAAACAAGTACTGTTACTGTGGTTTTACCTTTAAATATGGTTGACACTATTTAAAAATAATTATTAAAAATGGCTTTGCTTAGAGTTTAAAAGCAATTAAATTAGGCACATGCAATAAAAATCATGATAATCAAAACAGTTTGTTGAGCTAAATGTGTTTCTAGTATGCTTATTATGAATTTATATACAGTTAATATATGCTTTTTAGGGATTCCTTATAGGATGCCAAATAATATGCTTTGTTGCCCCCTCACAGTTGAACAAATGAATTTAAACAATTGTAATTATAACAAATATAAATGGTAAATGTTAGTGTTGAAATAACTTTTGGACTTCTTAGAAAAAGGACTCCTAAGATACAAAATGTTCTGGATTTTGCATTCAAAGTTAGGATAGTAGAAGGATCAGAGCATGTCTGCAATAAAATTAATTAGAAATTAATGAGTGTTAAATTTTGAGCAAGTCTTGTTTTATAGTATGAGACCATAACAGGATCAGTCTCAAAGCTGTCCCCTCCTGTGCGCACAGGATGTGCCTACCCTGCTTCCCCTCAAATAAGACATCCCCTGATAATAAGCCCAATCGGGCTTTTGAGTGCATGTGTTAAAATAAGCCCCCACCCAAATAAGCCCTCCCTGAAAATATTTAAATGCATGCGCAGCCAGTCCCCACCATTTCCTCTGGTTAGGGTTAGGGAAATAGAGCTGGAAATCAGATAAGCCGGCAAGAGGAGCCCCAACTTGCTTCATGCACCCCAAAATAATAAGACATCTAAGAAAATAAGGCCAAGCACTTATTTCGAGGGTCAAACAATATAAGACAGGATCTTATTTTCAGGGAAATACAGTATCTACCTTCAGTGGTGTGTATAGATTTCTCATTTTGAAATTGTAAACAGATATCAGGATTAGTTTGTTTTGCATTAAGTACATAGATTCAGGCCTCTTTTTCTTTTGATGTTACTGTATTCACTAAGCATGAAATAATGGTCTGGATTGGGGTTGATGCATGCAATAATGAGCAAGTGTTTTTTTTTAATCTATTACCTTTCCTTACTTTGGGCAAGAACGGATGTTGGTCCACAACAGGTTATCAATGGCAGAAATAAGGGAAGGGAGTAGAATTCCCATGTAGAAATAAGTCCTAGGAGAATGAAAGCAGAAGCAATTGTCATATTTAGGAGAAGGATATTGTGGAGGAGTGGGACCAGTGGTGGGTTGCTACCAGTTTGCCCCAGATCGGGCGAACTGGTAGTGGCAATTGGCGGGAGGCTCCGCCCACCCGCCCAGATGCTTCTGTGCATGCGCACCCACAAACAAACCAGTAGTGACAGGATTTGAAACCCACTTCTGAGTGAGACCCAGAATTCCATCCATAATCCTCCCCAATTTTGCTATTGGGGCAGGAGGGTAGCTTCTGTGTAAAATTATAGGGAGGCTGTGATTTTGCAACAATTATCTGCTTCTGAAATTCACATAAAGAGTGAACAAAATATTAAGATCTGCTTTAAGAAAGCAAATCTAGATGTTTATATGTAGGATATTTAGAGCTACGTGGTAGGTATACCTGTAAGAGGGAAAGCAGACAATATTGCTATTCATAAGCTGCAGGAAGTAACTGCAGTGCAATATATGGTTTTACAGTGTTTCTGAAGGAGAAAATACATTGTTATTCACAGTTTTCTGTGCTGAAAAACTCTCTGATCTAGCACAACAGAGAGGATAGTGCTTGTCAGCAGTCTTCCATACCCCCACATTCCCTTTTTCTTAAAGCACTCAGGGACTTGTTTAAACAATTTGGGAGGTTAATCAGGGAAATGGAATATAGAAAAAGCAGTGCCCCAAATCTACTTCTTCCCTGTTTTGTTGATGGAAACGACTGAATCAAAAAGGACAGCCAGCAGATTGTACATTTTGCACCTGGATTGTTTGAACCTGGATACTGAAACGTATCTAGATGGAGGTTTCAGCTCTGCCCAATTACATTTCCTTAATATTTATTAACTCTTGGAATTTTGACTTTAAATAGATTCTTTTTTGTTTTCCCCCAATTATAAGTAATTTAAATTTAGCTTGCATACATGTATGCAATCAATGCATACATGAGTGTGTGTATTATTAATTAGTATTTATAACTGGCAGCAAGGAAGCAATTGTATTATACCAAATGGCTGCTGTTCATAGAGATTTAAGAAATCTATGCTAGTCTGGTGTGATTTCTTTCCTTTTGATCATTTGTGCCTTAAACCGTATTGCTAAGTTTTGTGAACTTGAAAAAGAAGTTTGTCACTTTCCTAGTTTGTTGGATACTCATCGTTTAAATCTAGCCACATGACAAGACAATTTGATTGGATTGAGATAGACAGTTATAAAAGTTGAGTATATAAATAAATAAAGCCTGCTTGGTGCTTTCCAGTGGGCTGAACTTTAACTCGTGTTTGCTGAGAATAGCAAATACTGTAGTATTTGTTTATTAAATGTGCAATTTCTAAATATTCCAGTGATTCAACAGTGATGAAATATATATACAATTTAAAACATCTATATTAAGCAAACAAATAGAAATATAATACAGAACAATACAATGCATAGACAGCACCTTCCCCATGTCAGGTTTCGAAGTCATCTTGAATAAATTGCATTTCAAACAAAGTCTTTGAAAAAAAAACCCTCTAATTTATTAAGCACGCACATTCTATCTCCGACTCATTGCAGCCAAGTCTGGCTTCCTCAGACAAACCCTCCTTTTTCTTTCCCCACTCCTCTGTATTCATCGGCCATCTTCCCCGTCACTCTGCCCCTAATCTACTGCTCCCCTCAAAGGAATTTCCCCCCTCCCATCCCATCTCTTAGGTGATATTCTCTCCAGTGAAAATAAGTAGGTGAAAGGTCAAATGTCTCTTTCCAGACGCCTCCGCTTCTTCTTCTTATGTCAGCATTGGAGTAAGTGCAGCGTGAAATGCTGACATCCATTTCATTTCTCCAGAGTAGCCTGTGTAAGACAAGCAACAAGTTAAGTACCGTTACCCCGTCCGGGAGGGGGTGTCCCACCCCCTCCCGCCTTGCCCGGATGATCTGCATGGAACTTGGCTATAAGGCGGTCAGCCTGGATGTTTCTGCTTTTCACCCAGGAAGACTCTGACACCCCAGTTATTCCTAAATGATTTCCTGAAGAGTTTTGTTTGAAACATTTTCTGGATCTGATATCCAGGGACAGGCTGTTCCCAAGAGAAAGCATCACCTTTGAAAAATGGTATATCTATCTGAGCCTCAGTTCCTCCTCCCCCATCCTCTTCCAAAAATGGTGAGGAACCACAAGCAACTTTTTCTGGGAAGCACTTATAAAAGTATCTTCTTGTATAAGCAAGTTATCATATCTTGTCTCATCAGCAAATAATATTTTCCTAAATAATGTTTTCAATGTTACTGTCTCTATTTTTAAATTTTGATTTTTAGAAGAACAGGGCAGAAATTCGAGTTTTCTTGATGGTGCTTATATGAGTCCCCTCTATTGACAGATTAACAGTACACAAAAATGCTGTGTCCCTCCCACTCGCTCCCCCCACCCAAATATATCTGCATTATAGTATAATGTCAATAACATGTTGGGAAAGTGTTGCTGTTAGAATTCAATCATATATGACCTTTTCCAGGAAGAGTCTATAACTCTATAACTATTGAGTTTGAAAATTCTGAATATTTCATGTTACTTTGTGAATTTTGCATTCCAAATGATAATCTGCTAGTGTCTTCAAGTTCCCATGGGGATGCTGAAATACTATAGATGCTAAAATGGGAGAAATGAGGGTGTAGCAAATAAACTCAATGAGCTGTCAATCTTTTTGTTTCTACAGGAAAGATTCTTTTCACTTGATTGGTACATCATTTACTGGCTTCTTCAGATGTCTTCCTTAACTAAATGTACAATAGTTCCAAGTTATATTCATTATTTTGTTTAAAAAAAATTGGTTTGGCTTTTGAAATTTTAAGGTGTATGAGTATTGTTGTAAGGTTTCTCTTAATATGCCGTGGCATAGTGAGGGCAAAAATTCTCTTTCCAGTTGCTTAGCAACCTTTTTTTTTTTTTTGGGTTAGCAGATGCACACAGGACTCCTGATTGCTTAATGCCAGACTTCTGGCTTTTGTCAACCTAAAACATTGGCTGCAAAAGCAGCAGTAAAAAGTTACATTGAACGATAGGTAAGAAAGGGAATCAGCATTACTTTGCTGATTACTGCAGTTGATAGCTGGCTTCTATTGAGGACGTGTAGAGTTTCCCAGGTTTCTGGCTATGCCTGAAGGCTTCAGGCAAAGAGAGTCATTTTTATAAAATGATTACCTAGAAGCAGTAACTCAAGGCATGGACTGTAAAGACTATGTATTTGACATCGTCTGATATACCATGAAATAGCAAGAGAAAGGACCGCATAAAATAGTTAGAAGGTGCCAAGGGCAGAGTGTTCCTGGTATATAGCAGATAATTTATTTCTTAACAGTGTGATCCTATTCTTCATTTTGCCATGTGGGTAGCTTGGAATTTGTATGTGAAAATGATCTTCCCATCTCTTTTGACCACTTCGCACATATAAAGTTTAGAGGAAGTATGAACTCAGCATTTTGGACTGGATTGCTTGTGACAAAGAAATTCTGCTGCAGCCAAGTGCGGACTCCCAGTTAGTTTTTTAAAAATATGTCCATTTAATATGCCCATTTTTAATATGTTCATTAACTGTATTTGTATAGGTGAAAGATATGCAATAGATGAAAAGGTAGGGAAGATTCACTATTCTGCCTTCTCTCTTTTTAAGGCCTCCTGAATTCTGCTAAAAAGCACTTCAAAAGATTGTTGCAACTTTTCAAGTTTCCAGTCTTGTAATACACATGATAGAGGACTCTTTTTCTAATGGCAAAATTATCAACAATATTATGTGTATGAACTGATTTATAGATGCTTCTTTGCATATGGTTGTAATCTCAGTTAAGAAGCTTTGAAAATCTTCCATTCACTAATAGTGCCTGTCTGGGAGATGCAGGGCAAACCTTGTTTCAGTGTCTGGAGTCTGTAGGAATCTGCATGGAGATATCAGAATGAGTCTGAACTTTCAAAAGTGAATGCGTATTCAGAAATTAACTGACTCTGCAACAATACCCATGTTGCTTTGATGGTTGTGCTTAGTTGTGCTTCCCAGAAACTAGACTCTTAGCTCCTGCTGGAACAGCAGGTGGAAACTGTATCCTGAAGGATCAAGGATTCAGTTACTGGAGTAAAATGTATTGACTGTGGTGACTCATATTCTTGTCATTTTATGGATGGACTATTGTAAAATGCTCAACGAGGTATTGCTCATGAAAAAACATTTGGAAACTGCATCTAGTGAAAAATGCATCTGCCTGCATGTTAATCAGGATAATCTGATATTAGTGATGTAATGTCAGTATTATGATGATCTCCAGTAATGTGTTTTTAAGATTATAACATTATATTGTTGTCTATATCGTTGGATTTTCTGATAATTTATTTGATCAGTGCATTATAATGTATTTGCATGTTCTTGCATATAAGCTATTTAGAGTTAAATGTTTGAAGAGCATTAAAACATTTGAATTAAACAAGTAAATAAAGCCATACATTTATCACCCAATAAAGCACTGTATTATAACGCTACACATATAGGAGTTAACAGCTGTGGGTTTGTTTGTTATTTGCTATGAGACAGCACTTAATCATACTTAAGTTGGGCCTATGAAAGTTATAACATATTTTGGCATACACATAGCTTGCTAAAACGCTAATATGAATACATATGCTCTAGGTGTCACATTGTTTCTGAAACCACAGTTCTATCTACTATCTATCATATCTACTTCTATGGTTAAGGATGTCAAATGGAGAACCCATCATGTTCAGTTAGTACTACCCTGTGTCCCCAAAAATAAGACATTCCCTGATAATAAGCCAAATCGGGCTTTTGAACACATGGCAATAAGGTAAGGTGACCAGATTTTAACGTTGGTAAGGCAGGACACCATTGACGGGGGGTGGTGGTTCTTGATTAAAAATTTTCACAAATAACTCAAGGCAGTGAACATATTTGGTACACTTTCCTCCTCCTATTTTCCCCACAACAACCCTATGAGGTGGGTTTGGGGCAGTGGGCGACTCACCCACCTTCAGCTTCCTGCCGGAACCCCCAAAGACGGCCATGACTGGCGCAAGGGAGCGCCGGTTAGGATGGGGAGAGGGGCAGGTGGGGGGGATGAGTTCGCAGAATTTTCCGGCAGCCGCATTCCTGGGTAGTTTGGGGGGGGGCTGGCCCAGAGATGCGGCCCGCTCCTCTCTCGCTCCAGCACCAGCCAGAATTACGCAGGGCAGCGATCCACGCGAAGCCGAAGGCAAAGGCTGGCAATGAATTTGCTGTGCGCTGAGGCAGTCTCCCCCCCCGCCAGCTGGCTGCGGGCCGAGGAAGCCATGCTCTCCAGCCTCATGTTCTGGCCATCGCTCCTCCCAGGCGCCTGACTGCCTTCCCTGTCCGAGTCTGGATCTGAAGCCTTGGCGGAGATGGCTGGCACATCGCTTAGCCGTTGTCCGCTGCTCTTCTTGCTCCTCGTCGCTGCTGCTCCCTTGCCGCCGAAGGAGGCTGAGCTGGCCGGAGGCGCTGAGGGTGAGCCGCGCATGTCCTGCTGCTTCTCTACGAGGTGCCAGATCAGGGAACCCGCGCCCGCTACCTTGATTCGATCAGGCGTGGCCCTCCACCTGCTCTCAGAAACGTGCCCTGTGTGGCTTTTCCTAGTCGCCCCATGCACCTCTCCTCTGGCAAGTGCCACGGGCCGAGGAGGGAGGCAAGCGCCGCGGGCCTAGTCACTGGCCCCTTAGAGATGGGCCGGTGACTAGGAGGCTCCTTCCCTTTCTCCCAAAAATCAGGACTTTTTTAAAATGCCGCGGGACGCGGGACAAATTGTTCAAAAGCAGGACTATCCCGCCAAAAGCGGGATATCTAGTCACCTTACAATAAGGCCAAGTGCTTATTTCAGGGTTCAAAAAAATATAAGACAGGGTCTTATTTTTGGGGAAACACAGTAACTGAAATCTGAAACCAGCAGTTTCTATGCTCCCAGATTCCAATTAGTGGTATCCAGAAATAGTGGCCACTCTGTTTTACAGACCATAGGAAACATGTTATGGGGGAGCCATTTGAAATAAGAATAACATAGTCGCTGGTAGGTTAAAGTTAACTAAGTTAGTAACTTAGCAGGTACTTTGAACGCATCTATTGATTGAAATGATATCACAGGTGAGGTTTTCATTATTAAGTTGGTATTAAATATAAAGTGTTAGGGAATTTACAGAACTGAAATGACACAAGTAGACTTTTTAACAATGATGCTTCTGATCTCACCTAGATGATGTTAGCATATTTTGACATGAAACGTGGGAGAACATATTTTTTTTCAGAATTGCTATCCAAACATGAATACCACATATGATAATTCTGGCTTCTGCAAGGTTAGTAACAAATCTGCTGAGACAGGGCCCTTATGTCATTAAAAATATTTTGTAGATAAAATATAATATTGTTATTTCATTAAATGATAATGGGATTTTAAAGCTTTAAATATTGTTGTTCATTAACTGACTATACAATAAATGTATTCATTGTTCAGTTCATAGAATTAACTTTGAGGAGCATTTATACAATTAAAAAAAAAGTTAAGTTTGTCCTCTAATTTATTGCTGCTGTTAAAACTCTTGACCCTGTTTCTAATTATCTTTTTGACGCAGATGTGCATTATGTAGTGTAATGCAGATTAGATCAAGTCAGTAATGCTTTTTAAATGCCTGCAGTAATCAAACAATTTATCTGTGTACTTTGTAATGGAGATATTTGCCTTTAATGTACATTTTTCATATCATTATTCCAGTTAACAATCAACATGATAATGTTGAACTGTTTGCTATCTTTTTCTGAACAGTTTTGCTGACATTATTGTGGGGTGGGGGAGAGAATGCCAAAAAGCTCAGAAAAAGAAAAAAGTTTGAGAAATTTGCAGACTTTCAAAAGCAGTATTGAAAGGAGTTATATAGCCATTTGACATCAACATCCAATAATCACCCTAATCTCAAATATATATTGTATGGATCATAACCAGTGTACTAAAGAATTGAAGGGGTAGGTATTAGAAATGAGTTCTTGGAAATAGGCCAAATATGCCCTCTCCCTGGTTCCACATTTCTTTGCTTGCTCTGCTGCTATTAGCTGCTTTATCCTTCAAAATTAGCTGCCTTTACCCCTTCTATGACTGCTTGAATTCTTCCTTAAACTCAACAAGCAGGAAGAGGAAATGATTTTATTTATTTATTTTTTGCTTTTTAATTGATTAATTGATTGCTGCTGCCCTAGAATTCAACCAGGGTCCTTTATATTCAGTTTGTCAAGATATTCTAAAAGAATATGGCATGAAAACAATTGAGATAAACTAAGCTTGACTGGCATGTCTAGTGATCTTAGTTACAACCCATAATAATAATTATTGTGAGAACATTTCATTAATATACGATGTGTATCAATTGATGACTGCATTACATGGTTTTATTACATTGACATCTTATTTACTTTGCAGAATATTTTGGGGGAAGTACATGTACATTTTGGTCTAATACTTAGAATTGAGGATTACAGCATGATCTATGCAGAGTTAGAATCAATATTCTTTATTTTAATACTATTATGGTGATGTAATCCTCCTTTCACTTCATTGTCTTCACATTAACAGCAGCAACAAAACTTTTTAGTTGTAGGATTAGATATTTAAAGAGAGTTATTTATGACTTAATATGGCACAAAAAAGATTTTATTAAAGTATTGTTCACATATGTGCTTTTTCTGTAGTGGTGAGTTTCAAAAGAGCGATATTCCAAATAAGTTATATTAATTTATTTCAAAAGGTTTTTTTAATATATATATATGGTTGCTTCACGTGTTTCATTTAATTTTCTACCATGTTTGAAAATTATTTGTTATAGACATGTGTCAGTGTGTCTATATTTTGATACAAGGATTTTTAATTAATGCATTTGGCAAGTTTAGATTGATGTTACATTTTTATGAGCTTATCCTGTCAAATTGTTCAAATAAACTGAAGTTGGTGAAGCTACATGGGCTATCATTTATGAATAATTAACATTTTAATGTTTCTCCATATGTGTTGTTACCCTTATGTCCACAATTGATATCAGCTAAATAAGAATATCCCCACTAGGATTATATTTTCTATGTCTCTAGTAGATAAATAAGCTTGACTTCAATCTGCCTTTTTTGGAGGAAGAATGAGATGTAGGCTAGGAGTTCATGGTTACTATGATTCAAGCTGAATACTGTGCATTTGATCAGATGTTTGTCATGGATCAGATATGATATGAGGACCCGGATTGTGGGGGCAATAAGCTGACTTTGTATAAAAAATAACACCGCTTGGGGGTGGGGGGCAAAAGCCCTACTAAGCAGGTATATACAAAAGTATAAAGGCTATTGCTTAACGCATTGTAAGCCACCCTGAGTCTCTGGAGAAGGGTGGCATATAAATTGAACTAATAATAATAAAATAATAAATGATAAAAGTGAGAGGAATTAATATTAACATTAGCACCAATATTATATATTGGTTAAAGTCTGTGACTAAGAACAAGATTCCCAGATTCTATCCTTAGCCATGAAAGCTCACTGAATAACAATCGCACTTTCTCAACTTAATGAACCTTGGAGTCTTATTCTTCAAAAAAATAGAAGGAGGGAGCATTATATACACCCTTGTATTGAAAGTGGAATATAATTAAAAAAGAGCAAAAGCAATATTTTGTTGTGATCTAGGGAGGGTGTCTGATATGTCTTCTCAAGTTAGTTTCTTGAAAAAGGCTCATGCTTTGCTTATCTGATCATCGCCTTGGTAGCAGCTCTTTCTTCTGCCCTTCAGAGTCATTGTCTATGCCCTCTACATTCTCCCTCAGCCTAATCAATTGTACAGGGTTACTATTGTAGGGATAACATTAAGGGAACTGTCTATGAATTCCACCTTGAGTTTCCAAATTAAAGACAGAAGATAAATGCTAGGGCTGAACAAACATTTGGAAAAGTGTTAAAGACTCCTACGTACATGCAGGATCAGACAACATGGAGAAGTCCTCAGAGTGTCATGCTGAGGGATAGAGAGTATGTTGTAGTATTTTAATATTTTGGGCTGGAGCTTCAGAAGGGGCACGGACTATTTACATGATAGTATAATTAACTTAATGTTTCCAATCTCATTGCAAACATCTTCAAACACTTTTGTAGAAATGAGCTACAGTGCTGTGCATTATAATGAGCAAAAGCGTACATGCTGGATATTAATTTATTATTTATTACGATAATTTGTGTCTTGCCTCCCTGCAGGAGCTGAGGTAGTTCACAGCACAATAAAAACGATGAAATGCAAACATTTTTTTTAAAAAAAAGAATCATGATACTCGTTATAAAACTTTTCATCAATCAGTGATAAACCCCACATTAAAATTAGACACCCCATGAGTTGTTTTCCAAAATTACTTAGTATCTTAGGTTTTGAAGGCTCTGTGAATGATCTTAACAGGCTTTCTAAATATTAATAACAAAGAAGATAAAGCAACAGCATGTATTGATGAGTGGGTAAAAGCTATTTTAGAAACGGAGTCTAGCTACCTTCAGAGATGCACCCTGCTCACATTCTAGGGATAGTGTATCTCAGCATGCTTTCTCAGCCAATTTCAACAGGTCTACACAAAGCAGATATTCCCAAATATGATCAAATCTGGTTGTTAGATAATGTAGTGAAACTACTAGTCTTTTCTTCACCTTCAAAATATGAGGGAGTTGTCAGTCTGTAACCAATATAGACTGAAGTCTGATGGTCAACTAAACTGCAATTGCATGAAAACTCTCTTTATTTTACTCCAGAGTATTGTGTATGTATATATGAAGTTCCCAAACAATATATCATGGAAAACTGTATCGAAGAGAGGTGTAGCTGGGCATCTACTCAGCACTGTTACCTAGGGGGTGGATCAGCACTGAAATTTGAAGGGATACATTGGACTGAAGTTTTTAGTTCATTTGTTTTTGCTTCTTTCATATCCCAGTGTGCAATGTCTGACATCTTAGTCACTTTATGTCCTGTAAAAACTAAATCTTAGTTGCCATTGCTCCATTGTTAAGAAATAGATTTTATTTTGTTTTTTCAACCAGACCCTCAGGAATACTGTAGCTATATTGCTTTGTGGTACCAAAATTAAGAAAGTACTTTAAAGATTATTAACATTAATATTATATTAGTTTCAGATATATGAGGTGTTCTCCTGAGTTAGAAAAAGACAGCAATGCTCAATGGGAGAGTGAAACAGAAGTCAGTAGAGGGAAGTACTTTCTGTATTTTGTTTGTTTGTGAACCCCATCCCCATGCATATGTTTGTGTGTATCTGAATACAGCTTAATACATCCATTATAGATATAGATATATAGATTAGATATATATATAGATATATAACTACCTAAATAGTTGTTTGTGTGCCACATTTTCTATTTTATTTTGTTTCAATTTTGTTTTTAACTAGAGAGCTTTACGATTAATATTTTAAAAGCGTAAGAAAATAGAAATGCTTGATTAATAAAAAAAGATTTCCCTCATTTTCTCCTTTTCAGATCATAAGTAAACTTTTGGGATTTTATCTGTTCTTATCACCTGAATGGTTTGAATGTTTTTCTCCTTTGTTAGAGTGTACAACATCTTTTTTATATCTTTAAAACTTCTATATTTCAAGATTTCAAGATCTCTAAACATTTTTGCTATAATATTAAAATTATATTTTTCCATCATCCTGACATTAATAAAGAGAATGGACAGATCATAGTAAGATCAAAGACAAATAGTGAGATGAAAGAAGCTGGCATTCTTGATAAATGACATATTGAGTGCCATCAGTTGTTAGATCAAAGTATTTTCAAGTTTTATCATACAGTTTAGAAAATTCTATGTTGGTTTTATTAATCATCTTTAGAATTGCCATGTCTATAATTTGTTTAAGGTTGCTCTCTGTGAAGGTCATGAATATTATGATTACAGATAGTTGTTGTTAAAGACAGGAGTAGTAACCAAATGATAAAGAATATGAAAGAACTGTTTTTTTCTATTCAAATAGGGCCTAACTGGAACAGAAGAAAGTATTTCTGGACTACTTCTTGTTCAGAAGGCTCAAGTCTCCAAAAGCAAAAGGCTAGTTAAGAGTATAAGGATACTGAATTGGCTTTATAAAATTTTCATTGACACAACATTCTAATCTACATGGGGCTCCCCTTGAGGTGCACCCGGAAGCTCCAACTGGTGCAGAATGCGGCCGCGCGGGGGATTATGGGAGCAAGGGGGCGCTCCCATGTGACACCTCTCCTGCGTGAGCTGCATTGGCTTCCGGTGGTCTTCCGGGTGCGCTTCAAGGTGTTGGTGACCACCTTTAAAGCGCTCCATGGCATAGGGCCTGGGTACTTGCGGGACCGCCTTCTGCCACCAATAGCCTCCCACCGGCCAGTTCGCTCCCACAGAGAGGGACTCCTCAGGGTGCCGTCAGCCAGACAATGTCGGCTGGCGACACCCAGGGGGAGAGCCTTCTCTGTGGCAGCACCAGCCCTCTGGAACGATTTGCCCCCGGAGATCCGTATGATACCTGATCTCCGGGCTTTCCGCCGTGCCCTAAAAACTTTTTTATTTTGTCAAGCTGGGCTGGCGTAACCCCCCCCTCTTTTTTAAGGTTAAAGTTTTATGGGTTTTAAATTTTAATTGCCTATTGGGTTTTTAAATTTATTGGGCCAAAATTATTTAATTTCTTTTATTAATATTTTAAATTTTGTATTGGAGTGCTTTTTATTTTTGGCTGTACACCGCCCTGAGTCCACTAGGAGAAGGGCGGTATATAAATTTAATAAAATAAATAAATAAATAAATAATCGGTGGTGGGTTTCAAAATTTTTTACTACCGGTCCTGTGGGTGTGGCTTGGTGGGCATGGCTTGGTGGGCATGGCAGGGGAAGGATATTGTAAAATCTCCATTCCCATCCCTCTCCAGAGGAAGATTACTGCAAAATCCCCATTTCCTTCCGATCAGCTGGGACTCCGGAGGCAGAGAATAGATGGGGGCAGGGATAGTCAGAGGTGGTATCTACTGGTTCTCTGAACTACCCAAATTTCCGCTACCGGTTCTCCAGAACTGGTCAGAACCTGCTGAACCCCATCCTAATGGCTCTAGTTTCAAGCACCAGAAACTTCTAATAATCTCAAGGTATTCTTTGCCTGTAATTTAAAACTTTGGGAGTTATTGCTGACAATTGGCATTGAAAATAATTTGACTGTTATGATAATTGAAGGGTGATATATCTGGTTATTGTCTCTTTTCACCTTTTTATGCTCATAGATTTAATTAAAAACAACAAAACAATCAAGAAGCAGAAGATGGGAAATATGTTTAGTAATAACCAACCCTAGGTTACTGTGTTTTTTATGAAAGACAAGGCGATGAAAGTATTTGTCAGTGAGAGAAATCATGCATATTATATTGAGAAACTGTTTTGGTCATACTATATAATGCACTGAACATAAAAATCACATAAAATATTTTAGCCATTATGTTTCCCTTTCTTACATTTTTGAAAACGCATTATGAACATTGTTCTAGTGATTTGTCTAGTTATTGTCTAATAATTATTAACGGTATCTTGGTTTCTAATACTAATTTATCTGTAATACTAGTTGTGAAGGATTTTTATTCAACAATATACCAATTTGTTTGTCACTCTTACCTTTTTTTTGTATTATTCTGTTTATGATATACTAAATATAAAATTGCTCTGATATTTTTTTCAGTTCATGAGTCATTTCTATTCAAACTGAAAATCTATTTCTCTATAATAATGCTAAGGTAGGTATGTGATAGTAGCATTACCTTTTCTTCTTTTATGGCCCTGTAATTCCTTTTATTGGAGTGGAGTCGGGGCGACTGATGGAGCTGAGCATTTACTGGGCGGATGCCCTTCCTGATGCCTATATGGATTTCGCAGCAGATACTTTCTGTTTGCAGAAAATATCCTGATAGAGAAACATCTGCCATTGCCTAGGTTTGAATCTTCCACCTTCCAAGTGAGAGGCAAGCATCTTCCCCTGTAGGTCACCATGCTGCTAGTAGCATTACCTAAATAAACCTTGTGAATCACAAACATCTTCGCTTTCAGTAATCCTTTTTTTTTTGAACAATATTCCAAAAAACCTAATTTGCTGTAGTTTTATATGAATTATGGAATATATGTTTATACCAAGACTGATTCTAATATACGATTATCCCAACTGGTAGTAATGTATTACCTCAAAAGAAATCTTCATAGATTGATTAAGCCACATTACAACAGAACAGATTAGGAAGCAAAAGTATCTAATTTAAAAAAAAAATCTTACAGTTCAGTGTATTTATTGTGGTATAAATGCACATGTTACATGAAACATTATAGTGAAGTATCCTTGATTCTCTCTGAGCTTGATTGTTTTTCTATAGGCATTTCATTACCAAACTAGGTAACATCATCAATACTAATAGGCAGTGGGGTCTTCTCTTATTTTATATACTAATGACTTACCCTGTCAGTGTTGGGGAGTGGTCTTGCTGGTTCCTTGATTGGGCTGTTGCTTATTGTTAGTTTGTTTGACGGTTCCTTGATTGGTATATTGTTTCTTGATTATTAGTCTAATATTACTCTTGGTGTTAATATCTGCTCATTTGTGGGTTGAGTACTGGTGAGGTGTTCTGTTTTTGTTTGTTTGTTTCCATTTTAGCTTTTGATTGTCTCTTTTGGATGGTTTTTTGTCTGGGTGCCTGTGGATGGAAGTCTGATTGTCAGACTTCCAGGAATTCTCTTGTATTTTTGGACTTGGCTTGCTCAAGGATACTCAGTTTCCCACTGAAACTATGATTAAGTCTGTTCATGTGTTGCGAAATTAAGGATTTTCATTATCTCTTCTGACTGCTGATTGGTGTTCATGGATGCGATCTGCTAGTCTTCTGCCAGTTTGTCCTACATAGTGGCTGTTGCAATCTTTACACTGTATGTTGTAGATGACTCCTGTTTTTTCTTCTGAGGCCTGCCCGGTGTTTTGGTTTACTTCAGATGTTTTGGAGAGCTTTAGTTGGTTTGTGTGCTACGGTGATGCCATGTGGTTGCAATAGTGTGTTGGTGGTTTCTGAGATATTTTTGATGTATGGCAGTTACACAGCAAAGAAAAGAAACAGATCACGTATATAACATCTTCCAACAAATGACTATCCACACAATTTCATCAAAAAGTGCCTGACCACTCAACCCAATATAGCACAATCAACACAAGCTGTGAAAAGGATAACACTATCTGATGATCTGTTTCCTTTTGCTGATGTTCAAGGTTGCTGCAGTGTGTTTGTGCTTGTCTAAATTGTGTTCTTACATTGCTTCTCTTGCTGTGTAACTGCCATGAAAACTGTTATCCTTTGTTCCCAGGGACAACTTATTGTTTTAAAAAAGTCTATAAAAATATGGAAGTTGTAGTTTTCTGCAGCTATTGCTGTCAAGTAACTGATATATTTACAGCATACTGAATGTATACATAAAGATTCCTACAGTCATCACTTCTTCTAATACCAGAGTCAGGTGTTTGTACCATCAGATAGACAGAAGAAAAATGTTTCCATTACATATTTCAGAGACTCAAATATGCAAGTGTATGAACATTTGTAAGTTTAAATAAATTTAATAATACCTCCAAAATGGGCAGATGAGGTCCTGTGAATATTGAGTTTTCATTGGGGAAACTTCATTGGGAAGGATTGCGGAGCTGCATGTTCAAAACCATCTCTTGTTCTCTTTGAGGCTATCTCAGGAGATGGAAAGGAAAAGATATGGAATCTGTTGCAGCCTTCCACAACCTGATGCTCTCCAAATATACTGGAATTGCAACTGGTAGGAAATTCTGGAAATTATAGTTCTGACATATCTGAAGGCCTTAAATAGTTTAGTTCAACAGCAAACTATTGATTAGCTGTTATAAAGACAGATTGATGGCAGAAGGTGAGCAGCAGGTGGTACATTTAGTTCACTAGTGAAAAATGAGTCAGTCTGTTGTCAAACACTGCAAATGCTAAGTAAACCAACTGTAATAGGTGATATCAGCACAGCAGGAAACATAATGAATGGCAGAGATGAGGAAAGGCAAAATAGTGAAGGGAGAGGAATCTGGGATGGATCATGCCATAGGATTGAAGGCAAGAATGAATAGATCACAAGTAGAATAGGAGAAGGGAAAAATATGTGAAGTTTTCCATATCTATGGAGATATTTAAGCCTCAGAGATCAATACTATCATTTATTTGTGGAATAGAATAGGAATAGGAATAGAGAGTTGGAAAGGACTTTGGAGGTCTTCTAGTCCAACCCCCTGCTCAGGCAAGAAACCCTATACCATTTCACACAAATGGTTGCTTATCTCTTCTTAACTTCCAGTGTTGGAGCATTCACAACTTCTGGAGGCAAGTTATTCCACTGATTAATCGTTCTGTCAGGAAATTTCTCCTTAGTTCTATGTTGCTTCTCTCCTTGATTGGTTTCCATCCATTGTCCTGCCTTTGGGTGTTTTGGAGAATAGCTTGACTCCCTCTTCTTTGTGGGATTGCCTGAGATATTGGAACACTGCTATCATTTCACCCCAGTCCTTCTTTTCATTATACTAGACATATCCTATTCCAGCAACAGTTCTTTATATGATTTAGCCTCCAGTCCCCTAATCTTTATTGCTCTTCTCTGCACTCTTTCTAGAATCTCAAGATCTTTTTTTACACCGTGGCAACCAAAACTGGATGCAGTATTCCAAGTGTGGTCTTACCAAGGCATTATAAAGTGGTATTAACACTTCACGTGATCTTGATTCTATCCCACTGTTTATGCAGCCTAGAACTGTCTTGGCTTTTTTGGCAGCTGCAGCAGACTGCTGGCTCATATTTAAGTGATTGTTCACTAGGACTCCAAGTTACTTCTCACAGTTACTACTATTGAGCCAGGTACCACTTATACTATACCTATACTATACACATATGCTAATGTGTATTTGGTTTTTCTTTACTTTTTAAGTAAGGTTCAAAATTTAGCAAATTATTTTTCCATATTAATCTTGTGTAGCAGCAAGATAAGTTAAAGGTTGAAGAACTTAAACATCTTTCTTCCATCTCTGCTCACTGATCCTTTCAGGGTCATGAATTAAAACATCTCCTCAGTTAAGGAGGGATAATTCTGGGATGGCAGCCATACCTCTTGCTCCATCATAAGGTTATGTTTGGAGACACAGGAATAAGTATTTCTTGCCTGGGGTCAGCTGACATTCTTACAAATCTTAGATGTCATTGCAACAAGTTGTTTTTCATCTTCCTCATTTTTTATGACAAAATTCGTAATATTGAAAATATATTAAAATTGAAATCATGTTTAGAATTATTGTAAAAGACAAGACACAACTGTTTTGTGGTCAAGCAAATAGTTTTAATAAATGTTGCTATTTCTTGCTTTCTGCCGACCTTTCTCTTCTAGCAAATTCTTCCTTTCTCAAGCAGCATAAAACCAAGAGCAAAAATTGAGAGAAGGAAAAAAGAAACTGTTTGAATGGAGAAAGATGTATTTTTCCATCTGGGTTGTCTACATTTCCCAAGGTCATTAGCTAGAACAGCTGGTGGAGTACTGCTTTTGTTGGCCTAATTAAATGTTTTACATAAAATTCATACACCATCTGTTTAGTTTATCATTCTAGTATCCAAGGAAAAAAGCAAAACTATGAAAGTATTCAGCTCTAATATTTATTTCAGAATTAATGTCAGTTGCCTCTTTCTGTTGGTAGCTCCTCTGCAGAAAGTCCTGGTCATATCACCTTAATTCATATATGCATCATCAGCTTTCAAAGTCACAATGCCAACTGCACAGTGGAAATGAGGAGGCATCTATTTCCCCGCTGATCACCATTAGTCCACATGACAAGTGGTACTGGCACAAAAGGAAGAGGTTGTGTTGTGCCAAAACAGCAATACTAACTCTACATTCTTGCCATCTACTAAATAGCCTGAGCTTTTATAGGCCTCTCTAGCAGGTGGAATTCAGTAGTAGGTGAGATTCAGCAGAGGATATGATCAAAACACTGACTTTATGGTTGTGACATGCATTACCATCTGCATTGTGTTTAGTAATTATGGTTACCTCAGGAAGAGCCAACACAAAGTGGCTTCTCTGCTTTTCTGTTGAGGAATTCTTAAAAGCCTACTGAAAATAGTTAACTGGTTTCTCGGCAGATGCTACTTGATACCATTTCTAGTTCTGCATAGTAAATAAATGTTGATGAATTGGTTAAAAGCAGCATATGAATATATGAATAATATATATTCATTTCATAGCAGCTCTCAAAGCAACCAACTGATATTAATAGATTGGTTTTCTGTTTTATGGTGAGATTAGCATTTGTAGCCATAGTCTTAAGTCTCAATAATTTTCTTATATTGAAAGCTTCTAAAAATCTGTCATGTGACAATCCCTTTAATGACTAGTAATTTAAATATTTGGCAAAACTTACTGAAGAGGCTGTGATGAATATTCAGTTTTATGGCTTCTATATTAAATCATGGCAAATGGTTTAAGTGTCTCTAAAGTTTCAGTTAATATATTGTAGCTTGAGGATATTTTGAAAAAAAAAATCAGTAAAAATAAGTTAGCCAGACAAAACAAAAAACAAAGGTAAGATAAAATGCATAACCAATTGATCTCAGAGTTGTACATTCCTTTATTTTAGAGTACAAATAGCACTATACAGAAACTTTACAGAATGATAACAATAAAACTAAGTAAAACAAATAGCTACAGATTTGAACATTCAGGAAAATATTGAACTGTAATCCAGATGGGAAGTTATCAGAGCATGGATTATTGTGGCGAAGCTATCACTGCCCAGGGATAATCACAATTGCTAGGCCAGGCAGGCACAGCTGGCTGACTATATTGTGAGCCTGGGAAGCTTCCAGAGCCTTAAGTGACAGTGTAGAATCCAATGCAAAGCTAATTTCATTGAAGTCAAGTAAATCAATATTCAATTGTTATGAATGGCAGGAGCAGATATTTTGCTATATTGGCTTCATTCAAACCTGCAATAACTCATCTGAATCAAACTATGACTCATGATATCATGTCATGAATGTTACCATCTAGAAAGAAGAGGTTTCTAGCCATACCTGAAAGAAGCCTGACAATGTCCTCCTTTCTTTTGGCTTTCCAACCTGGTTTGAGGTTGGACCATGGATATTCAGACACTTCACCAAGGCCATTCGTGCGGAAAAAGCCCTCTCATTCAGTCAAACAAAGATTCTCAGAACATTCTGATATTTAAAGCAACAGTTTTGAAAGCTAGAGAAAAGATGAAAACTCAATAGCTATCAAGATACTTACTAAGAGAAGTTACTCTTCCTATCAGGTTGGTGATAATGCTACAGAATATTAATAAGGTTACCCCAAACATCTGGAATGAGTAAATTCTTTACAATGTTCTCCCCAGCTATAGGCAATAAAAGGAGTGAAGATGGAAAGACACCTGATCACAGTCTCCATGTTCCTCTAGTACAGCAGCATAGCCCTCTTTTCGAGTTGCAGATCAGTTGTAGGCAAATTCAATACAAAACTGATATAAAAAACTGTCTAGGCAGCAGGAATACCCAATCCCGAAGCCATGCCCCAGCCATGAACAAAGGACCTCCGCTTCCTCTGGGCATCTATTTATACCACAGAGATATACTTACATGTCTATAAATGGCTTTCATTCAAACAAAACAACATGAACTTTTTTTTTGAAAACTTAAAATATGAAGTGTCTAATTTTCTGTAAAATATTTATCATGTCCCTAAAATGGGCTTTGATATCTGGGTCATTGTAGTATATCATCAATATGCAAAAATGTTTTGAGCTAGATTGGAAATTTCAGAAAATTACATACCAATTAACAGCATATATTGAGGAATTTACCTAAATTAAGTGAGATAGTTATATATGTATGTATGTGTATACATACATAAATATAACTATAATTTGCTTTTATAAAGTAAGAACTATCTCACTTAGCTTTTATAATGTTTTAGCATGTCAAAATAAGTGATAGACACTTAATATAGATGTTCAAAAAGCTTTTGATTAAGACCCTCATCAAAGATTCCAGAGGAACTTACCAGTAATTAGATAAGTAGTCCTCTTGGCAGAAAAATATAGGAAGTGGAGAATATGAATTAATACGTAGGTCTCTAAATGAAGAAGTGTAAACAATAGACCCTCTGAGGACAAGTCGGTTTTTAATTTAAGACAGAAAGCAAATAATGGGAGTCATGATAGAGGTGAATAAAATTAAGTGTGTTTGAAAGTTAAAGTTTACCTTCCAAGATCGGTAAAATGAGGACCCAGCTTGGTAGGGACAATGTGCTGACTCTGCAAACAGTTTAGAGAAGGCTGTAAAGCACTGTGAAGCGGTATATAAGTGCTACTGCTATTAACCATTTCGCCCCATGGTTCCTAATACTAAAACTGAGGTTATGCAGTGTTGAGTGATATAGAGGTCCTTAGGCAAAGTATACTTGAATGAAATTTGACTATGTAACATAAATTTTACTGTGAAAAGATATAGTGAGTCCAGGACTTGCTTTAAAGGGGAATCAGACATTTTTATGCAGCACAGTGCTATCAGGTGCCTGGGTGTTCCTTGGCAAGGTGGAAAACATATAATTAAGAAGTACAGTGACTTCTTGGTTGTAGAAGTGCAGTGACTTCTTGACTCAGAAAAAGATATATTTATGCTGTAATCAGTATTCAATTTATTTTGCCAATTCACCAACCTCTATAGGGAGAGAGAGATAGTGTCGTCTGTTCCGTGTTTTGGTACCAGCCACATCAGAATAAAACTGTTTGCTTTTGACCATGAGAGAGCGAACACTTCAGTGAGCACATGTTTTGAGAACTATATGTTGCCTGTAATGCTGCAAGCAGAATTCTTCTGAGTACTATTTATGAGGGAAGGGAAGACTTAGCTTGCATTCATTGCCTGACTTTGGGTTTCCAATAGTCTTCTAGATGGCCACTATTAGAACAGAATGTTGATCTACATGGGTTCTATAACTGTGATGGCTACACTATAATATCTGAAATTGCTGTCAGCTGCCAGTGTCAACTCCACACCATCTGCAAATGCTTTAATCATATTAGTAGGTACTGTACATCTGTTCTTGGGAAGGGGACATATCTTCCCTTTGAGAACAGTTACCTGGCTGTAAAAGGTTTATTTTTCTATTGTTATGCAGAATAGCGTGTCACAATTACTAGAGACTGCTGGACCATGATAAAAAAATAATTCAAATGCCTAATTTGAATCTCATTTTTGGATTTTAGAAATTAATGATTAAGCTGTAAGGCACAATGCAATTGAAGTTGATGTGCCCAAAAATTAATACGTTTGATTTCACTCCCAGTTAACTTGATTTGCAGTGTTTTTTCTCTTTCTTTCTTTTTTCCCTATCCTAACATCTTTTTCCTATAATTCAATTTTAGAACAAAAACATGTGACACAAGCATCAGAGAAATCCTGGTTTCTGAAGAAACACAATGATGTTGCTGAATTTTTTTTAAAGTTGTGCTTGCTGATTAACAAAACACCTGCCCATTTATTTAGGAATATCAGTGTTCTTAGTGATACTGAGCTACTGGGCTTATTTTGTATCTTTTAACATCACAACAAAAAGATATGAAAAAGAAGGCAAGTAGTCAGATTCTTGCAAGAAACATTGTTGGATTTATGGCTAGTTTTGGCTTGGGTATCTATCCAACTCCCAAATTGTCTCTTGTCTTTTTTACCTCTCAGGCACCAGAGGAAGAGAGGACATACCTTCCATTTTAAAATCAAATATTTTATTTCGCTATTCTTTGTCTTGGGATTAGAGCTCCCAAATGTACTCCTTTTCATCCGTAGTATACCTTAGTAAAATATATCATGATCAGGGACACAATTTAAAAATTAGTATTAAAAGTTACTTTATATTTTAACATAATACAGTGGATAAAAAGCAAATTCAAGTAATTATTTCTACTTTTTATTATAAAAGACGCATATTCATTTGAGTGAGAGAAAAAGAGTAGGTGGAAAACATGCCAATGACTTCTTACTACACCAATTACTAGCTCAGTGTAAGAGTTTTCTACCAATTCTTCCCTCAGACCCATTTTTTCCCCCTCCTAATCTATTTTCCATGTTGTTAGTGAAAAATCAAGTGATTTAAATTTTGCCTATGTCCCATAATTCTGCTCTGGAGAATTGTGAACTTTCTGGAACAGATTTGGATGTTAGGAAAGGTGACACAGAGAAGAAAGGAAGAGAATATGTGAATGAGATACCTTCACATGGCAGTAAATTTAATGCACCATTTTTATTTAGATTTTTTCATAAAATATAAGTCCGTAAATTTAATAAATATATATTAGAAGAAAGTGGGCATGCTTAAGGTTCTGTCCTTGAATCAAGGCTTTTCAATAACTGTGCATATTATATTGCATATATTTAAAAATCTACTTCAATCTTTCACTGCTGTGAAACAACAAACCTTAGAAATTATAAAATGTGCCCCAAAGGCCTCCTATGCTATAATTAGATTTGCTAGTTGTAATAGTAATAACTTTGCCCCTGCAATACCTAAATTACTTAAAGCCAAGGTGTTATGTAGGCTGTATGACACACAATTTCTCATAAAGATAAAATGCCCTTAGAAGGAATCCAGTAAAATCTATAAGAACTATGTTTCAAGTTCCTTGATTTGTGCCAAATGTTCTTCTTCTGCAGGAACTGGGTTGTGTCTCTGTGGATACCCTCTTGAGAATTTGTTTGCCATGCTGGCTGAAAGAACTTTTCTGGGATGAGTTTGTCTCCTAGTATATCTTTGCTGCTAAGTTTATTTTCTCTTGGAAAAAAATACAGCCTTTTGATTTACCTTATTTTTGATCTCTCAGTCCAATCTTTTGGACTGAGAGAACTTTTTGACCAGAGAAAGCTATTTTTGACCAGAGAAAGCTATTTTAGAGGCCAACAGAGCCTGGACCTGCAGAACAACAGATCATTTTTTAAAAATTTCTGTTTTGGGCTTTCTGTCATAATCCTTCACTAGTCCTAGTTATTTTTCCCAGTAATCTCCATCTTACATAGAGGGCATTTATGCTAGCAAGGTTTAAAGTCTCATCCTTAAATGTGTTGGAGAAGAGACACAATACTGTGGCATATTCAAAATGTCACTGTTCAGATTAAGGTGTTAAGACAATTTCACACATTTTGCATGGCATAATAACCAGTGTGGCATTTTAAAAAATGTAATGTTTAACATCTTCTCTAACACAAGTTTATCAAAATCACAGGAAAGGATAGAGGTCAATTACATACTCCAGAACAGGGGTCTCCAACCTTGGCAACTTTAAGTCTTGGTGGACTTCAACTCCCAACTCTTGAAGTCTGCAATGCTTAAAGTTGGCATGATTGGAGACCCCTGCTCCAGAATGTCCACTGGATGGCTGCAAAACTTCTTTCCTCAAGGAAAGAGGAATACATAAGCATTTGTTGTGATAGAGGAAGGGAGATGATTTGGAAGTCCCCTAAAACTCATCCTTTTTTAGGTTATACTTATTGATCCTGTACCTGCTGAGTATCAGTTTGATTCACTGTTTCCTTCAGTTGACAGGAATGCCTATGGGAGGGAGTATCAGCATAGTTCAATACTTGAAATTGTTGAATAGATTGCTACTTGCCATTCAAAGCAGTAAAATCAATCCAAATATAAATTTGAATAGTTACTTCAAAAAACTGGAATCGCATGCTTTCTTGTTTACTAGTACAGTGTACAAGTACAACCACACTTGGCTAATAAATAATTCTGCTCTGCTCTGCTCTGCTCTGCCCTGCCCTGCTCTACTCTACTCTACTCTATGCAAAAAGTGAGAAATATGTTGACATAGGATACAGTGAGAAGAAATTGGAGTCAGTTTCAAATTAACATCTGGTCATCTTTCAGAGATGTCTTTAAAAAGCCCATGAATGCTCCAGGTTTCCAAATCATTTCTGTGACAATTAGCTTGAGATGCTACATATTCATGAAAGCACACAATATTTCAAATGAAAAATTCCTTTTATATTGAAATCTGCAATGATTATGCATTGTAAGAAGGCAGACACAATTGAAAAAAAAGGGGGGGGGAGTAGCCATCTCCTCACCATCACTATTATTTTAAAGCTTCGTATTAACAGTTTCTATTTGCTCATTTGTTTTTGTTTTTTTTTTAAAGCAGAGGCTATTATCAATTTCGAGGCAGAGATAGCATAAAAGACAGATCTCATAATAAAAATCCATAACACCAGAGAGAATGATGCTAATAAAATTTTCCTGGGGAAAAAAAAAAAGCTTTCATTTGACATATGTAGAAGCAAACACACCCATATTCAGACTATGTTTTACGAGATTTAAATTTCTGCATACAAAATGGTACATGGTTGCCTGTAACTCTGATAAATATACTGAGTGTCTCCTATAAATGTGCCCTTATTTCTTTTTATAAAGAAGATGAAAACAACAAATGTTACTGTTCTTACTCTGTAGATGCTTCTTCCAGGTGTAAATCTATCCCATTTGCTGCTACAGGGCAAGCATCATAACTGACAGGTCTTGTAGTTTTACTATAATTGTGAGCCTTGCTTTCAATCACTGTGTCTTTGAAACAGTAGGAAGTGTTGATGTATGTTCAGTTTTAAAACAGCAAAGGGCATCACTATGCCAGCACCTAATAAACCATGAAAAGACATATACTGCTGTGGTTGCATTTCCTCCCCCCCCCTTTCTTTTTGCTTGACATCATGCATTTAATAATACAACAATTTAAGATTTCAGCAGAAATCTCTACATCAGGTAGTTGTGGGGTGGGGAAAAAAACAACTCAAATGGCATAAGATTGTAATTCTGTTATACGTTTTAATTTTTAAGGAATAATTGATGAAATTCATAATTAATAAATAGTACTGACATAATTTAATTACATTTGATTTAAGTTATGTTGTTTGTAACGGCTCTCCCTGAAGTGAGTTTTGATTTCTTTCAGTGTTTTGGAATTGATTATTGATAATGATTAGTATATGAATTTACTTTTGTTAGTCATTTTAAGGTTGTGCATGTGTGCTCTGTACCATTTTGATTAGAGCTACAAAAAGATATTGAAGAACAGGGAAACGTACAAGAAAGCAGCCAAAAATTATGAGGGAACCACAGGAGAAACCTCTACTATCTAGAACAGTGATGGCTAACCTTTTTGCTGTTGCGTGCCAAAAGCGGGGGTTGCGTGGGGGTCGCGGGTGCATGTGCCCACATCCATAATTCAGTGCACTCCACCCTCCCGTGTATGTGCATGTGACCCCCGCCACTTCCCCCTGCTTTTCGCATGTGATGGCACGGTGGGCCCAGTAAGCCCATTTTCCCCCCTTCCCAGGCTCCAGAGGCTTTCTAGGAGCCTGGGGAGGGCAAAAACAGCCTTCTCTATCCCCCTGGAGGCCTTCCAGAGGCTGGAAACAGCCAGTTTCCCAACTTCCAGTGGGACCAGAAGGCCTGAAAATCAGTTGGCCAGTGCGCGCATGTGCATTGGAGCTGAGTTAGGGCAACACTTGCATGCCCATCAATATGGCTCCACGTGCCATCTGTGGCACCCGTGCCATAGGTTCGCCATCACGGATCTAGAACTTTTAAGCATAGAATAAAAATGGATTAGAAGAGACATGATATCAATAAAAAATTTCTCATTGTCTCATGTTAGGACTAAAGAGTTACTCATAAAAAGTAATTCAGGAGGATTAAGGATTAATAAAAATAAAAATAAGTTACATATGCAATTTGTTATTGGGCTGCAATTTAAATTGGATAAGAGAGAGCTGAAAAAAAGCAACGGAACAGTGGCTAACAATGGACTTGGAATAATTATTTCCTTTAGAAGTACAGGGAACATATGCTAAACACCAGTTGTTGGGGATCCAACATAGCAGAGGGCTGTCTCCCTTCTGTCCACATTTGGAGCTTCCAAAATTCATCTAATTCATTACCCTGAGATCCAAAATGCTGAACTAGATGGGCCTATAGCCTGCCTGATTCAGCATGGCTCTTCTCTGTCCTTATGAAGCTTCAGAATAAGATCTCAGTACATTGATTTAATGGTCTTGTTATTTGATTAACTGAGAAACATATTAATTAATACATAAAATTCATGGAGCCCTAAAACATAAACAGCAAACCCAAAAAGCCTTTGTAACCATAAAATAGATTTTCAAACTTCTGTATAAAATAAACTGATGTGGGGCTTCACAAATAAAATCTTTTTTTTTTTAGAATTGATGTTTAAATGTTATATTTATTTTATTATGGGCAGAAAACACTAGTATTATAAGAGTTATATGTTAAGATATAACATACTTCAGTAATTGACATGCTTCAGGAGTGATTTAGGAGATCTGAAAATCATGTTCACAAATACAATTTTAAGGACAATTAAACTTTTGGTACAAGATTGTAAAATGTATCAACTCACTGGAAAGTTTTTTCAAGCGGACCATTTCTTCAATTTGCATTATTAGTGTCTTAGATTCAGAGTAGAGTTCCTACCATTCCTGGAAAACTTCTGAACAATCAAGCATTTTTCCTGAATAATCTGGGAGCAAAGAGAAAAAAAAGCTCCTGTTGTTTTGCAAGCAATTCTTAATATTCCCAGTGTTGCTCCTATCAGGTAGCTCCCAATCCACAGTGAAATCCAACTTTGATTATCTTATCAGTAAGAAATTTGGAGGTTAAAAAGTATAAATAGAATTAAAATGAATTGAATTCTTGTTCTGGAATTCTTGTTGCATTAGAAGCAGCTTTCCACTCTGGTTCACTGTATCTCTTTTGCTAGTTGTCCACCATATGCATCCAGGGTTGATGATTGCCTACTCTTGGCAGAAATTATAAGGGGAGTTTGCCAACCTTGAGCTGAAAGCGAAAGTCATATTTTCTTCTTTTCTCTAGCTTTGTTCTAAATTTGCTAAGTTCAGCATCTGACCCAGCCTACTTTAAATAACAGGTCTGAACCTGAACATCTACAAAAAAGTAATAATAAGGAACTGCAGCAGACAAAAGAATCTTCCAGATTCCAAATGACTTAAATTTCAGGTTATGTAGAGGATGGTAAACAGAAAGGAAGATAAGCTCTTAGTAGATAGAAACAGGCTGACTCAGCCCATTATGAGATCTTAATTAGGTGTGAAGCTCAACAAAAGAGCGCCTGCAGAAACCTTTGTATATGAAAACCATACAGTAGGCTTCAAGTTTGAGAGTGAAAGGATCAATCCATATGGGTGAACTGAAAGTTCATTCAGTATTGAAATGAGCTTCAGCACAGTGCAGTGGTTTCTTCCTTTTTTTAATTAGCCAGATTCCTGCAGTACATAAGTTGTAAAAGGGAGATACTTGGTTAATGTTTGTTGTCAGAAGCAATTTAGAATTGCTCCAGGCAAAATCAACATCTTTCTGTATTGCAAGATTCCTTAGAAAGTGAAGAATTGTTGGTAAAGAATTATTTATCAGGGTTCTTGTAGCTTTGCATTTGATCATTCAAAATTATTTTCTGCAATGGTCTTCTATAAATTACATGTTCCATCAATTAGTTAATAACCAAGTACAGTAATGCTCTCAGGTCTTTTCCAATGAAAGCAGTAGCTCTTTGTATTGGCAGAAAACTGCCATTTATGCAGTTCTTATTCTGAAACAAATCAAAAATTTGAAAAGTATCTGAATTAGCAAATTAATAGAATTGAGAAATTATATTAGTTGTATTTTAATTAATTATTTTGTTTATCTTGAATGTATTTTTTTTATTATCGTTTGTAAGCTTTCCAGAAACATTAAGGCAGTGGATAGCATATACATTGACTGAATGAGTGGATGAATTAAAAAAAGCATTGTATTGATAAATTTAGCATTTTAAAAATATTTGTATGCTCATATTTGTATAGCAAAATGTATAGCTTGATGAACAGAAAATTATATATTATCCCACTAAATTCTGCTTCATTATACTAATATATCATGTGGAATCATAGTTGCCTGAATAAAGTGTTTTTCAATACATTTAAGAACTTTGTGCTCTTGAAATGATTATGATGCTAACCATTCAATCATGTCTGATTCTTGGCGATTCTGTGGGCCACCTTTCTCCACCTTTTGTAATCTTGTATGGTTCCTTTCAGTTATCTGGCTTGGCTCTGATGGTGTCATATTTTGGGAGGAATAGCAGATTTCAAAATGAATCTAGACCCCTTATTTTTACTCTTATTTTTACTGCATGTTTGACCGTTTTGCTCATTATAGAATGCAGATGAAGACTGACTTACTATTGTCCCTCTCTCTTCTTATTACATTTTTTTAACAGGCACTAAATTACATTTTTAATTTGAAACTTACTTCAGGGCTATTTTGAGAATTGTTCCTCTTTATTAAATTGCTGAGAGGAGGGAAATTATATGTGAATGATTTTTGGGGTGGAGGGGAGACAGAGAGATTTACATTACATATATTTTATCCTTTTCTGACCTGCTTGTCTTTCCATGATTACTTTCAATTAACAATGTTCTATTTTAAGTTGTGGAAAATGTAGGGATATAATTTTCCTAATCTTGAAATGTTGCGACATTGTTCTTTCAGATATTAGGGCACATATACTTAACTTTCCTTTTCCTATGTAGAAACAAAATGTTTAAAGTCTCTTATTAAATACTAACACTGCAGCATGACATGGGACAAAGCTAGGTTTCTATATGTATGATGGCACTGTGATAAGGTGTTATCCAGGGGTGGAGTTCAAAAATTTTAGCAAGGGGTTCTCTGCCTGGTTGCTGGGTGGGCATGGCCATGATGGGCATGGCCTAGTCAGTCTCCTGCACCATGGCAGGGGGGCATTTTTGCCATCCCGGGCTCTGGAGTCTTTTCTTGAGCCTCCAGGAGGGCAAAAATGGCCTCCCCAGGCAGCGGAGGCTTCCTGAACTTCCTGTTTTTGCCCTGCCCAAGCCTCTGTGTGCGCCCTGCACTAACTTGCATCCAAAACGGGCCATGTGGGAACTCCTGGGAGGGGCAGGAGGGGCGGGGCCAGCCAGGAGTGGGATTTGGGGGTTCTCCAAACTGCACAGAATCTTAGCTAGAGGTTCTCCTGAACCCCTGCAAACCCCCAGCAGCCCACACTGGTTTTATAACATCAACTATCTCCAGCATGGAGCATCCCCATAGGGCTCCCAAACTAACTGGCAAAACCAAGTTTTAACCAAATCAGATTCCTTTGAAAAATTGAAATAATTGAAACCTATCATTTGCCTATACTAAATTAATCCTTTAAGAAATAATTTCAGAATTAAAGATAATACATATATAATGGTCTCCCCTTAAATACATGCATACATACACACTCTTAATTTGTACACTTCTGAGAAACTGTATGGGATCTTACTAGAAAATTATATTTCTTACACAGACATAGAATCCTAATTTTGGATGACCACAAATTCTAAGCTCGTAGTAACGTTTTAATGAAGAAAAGGTTGAAGCATTTTGGCTTTCTGAAAACCATTCTTTTTCCAATAACAGAGATTTGAAGTTAATTTAGAATATGCAAAAGGAGCACTGTTGGGTATGATAGAAGACCTATAGTTGGTAGTCAGATGCTTTCAAGTCATATTTCCTAACTTGCTGTCTTTAATAATGCTAGAAATATCGCATACCCTCCTTAAATAATAAGCACTGGCTGTCATGTTATATAATTCATTCTTAACCAGAAATATCCTAGGCTTTGTTGGCTTTCCACCATCTTAATTCAAGTAGTCTATCTTAATTATGCTGTGGTTTGAAGGAAATGTCAGTTATTAAATTACTGAGTAGTAAGTAAAAAGAATTGATTATTGTAGATCCAGGGTAATACATATATTGAGCCATTCAACTCAGTAATTGAATTGAGATGGGTGTTGAATTTTATGACTGCTTTTGCACATACTTTCAACAAAGTTCAAAAGAATGCTCACAGGGGCACAAAGGGTGGTCATAATGCTTCTCTGTTGCCTAAGAAACTGAACAAAACTTCAATTTTTTTGCATTGTGTTACTGGATAATTGTATATTAAATCAGGAAACCTCAGAATGTGGGGATGTACGTTAAAGCCTTATCCCCCAAGACTTGTTGGTTCTATAATTGAATGTAAACAGTGGTATTACTAAATCTGGGTCAAGATTTCTGAATTCAAGCAATGCATTTTTGAAGGGACTCCTTGTGCAAGGGACTCCTTGCGCATGGTGACTCATGCCCTCGTCACTTCCCATCTGGACTACGGTAATGCTCTCTACATGGGGCTTCCCTTGAAGAGCACTCAAAGGCTCCAACTGGTCCAGAATGAGGCCGCGTGAGAGATTAAGGGAGAGACTCGGCGTACCCGTGTAAACCCTTCCTGCGCGAGCTGCACTGGTGGCTTCTGGTGGTCTTCCAGGTGCGATTCAAGGTGGTGGTGATCATCTTCAAAGCGCTCCATGGCTTAGGACCCAGGTACTTACTAGACCGCCTTCTGCTGCCGATAGCCTCCCACTGGCCAATACGCTCCCACAGAGAGGGACTCCTCAGGGTGCCGTTGGTCAAACAATGTCAACTAGCGGCCCCCAGGGGGAGAGCCTTCTCTGTGGTAGCACCTGCCCTCTGGAACGAATTGCCACCGGAGATAGGATGATCCCTTACCTACACACCTTTCGCCGTGCCCTCGAGACGCTATTGTTCCAACAAGCTGGGCTGGCCTAAACATGATTTTTAATTGGGGTTTATTTTTTAACAATTAGGGCCAAATTGTTTAATATGTTTTTAAAATTGTTTTTAAATTTTGTATTGGGTTTGTTTTATTGTTGGCTGTGCACCACCCTGAGTCCTTCGGGGAAGGGTGGTATAGAAATTAAATAAATAAATAAATAGATAAATAAATAAATTTGTCTTAATTGGGAAAAACAGTAGAAAGAGCTTTCATCACATTTATTACGCAATGCTTAATTAGCTACAGCTATATGTTTTTTAAAAATATATAAGATAGTAAGAATATGCAGTGCTTCGTATTTGAAGGTGAAAAGGTGCTTCAAATCGTCCAGAGATGTTCATAAAGTACTTTCAGGAACTCCTTTAACAGCTGTGTCTTTTCGTAGATTTCAGCACAAATCCAAAGATACAGTAGGTTAAGGAAGTGCAGATAGGAGATATTCATGTCCTCCAAAACATATTTTGCCCTTCGACTCTGAAGCACCATACAGCCTAATCAAGAGTACTCTAAAACAGGGCATTTTCAGGATAAAACCAGCCTGGGATTGGAGAGAATTGCGCACACATGTACACATATGCACCTACATTTGGTATAAGGAGATCGTAGCATACGTTCTGCTTACAAAAGGCAAGGAGAATTCAGTTCATAGATTTCTTTTGTATCATCCCAAGTCCCACATGGAGAATTATTCATTGCCATATAAAATAAAACTGAAGGGGTAATCCAGGAGATGCAGATAGAACTCCCCCCACTTTTTTAAAAAAAGATAAATAATATAATTCCCACTGCATTTGTAGTAGAGTTCTGGAGGGACTAAAATTCCATTTTATATGCAAACATCACTGTATGCATAAGCATTTCCAGCCTATAAAGCACAACAATTTAAAGAAAAATAAAGAAAAAAGAGTTGGAATTAAACAAGGGAGTTAACTACAACTTTACAGTGTTCGGAGAAGCAGTGCCAAATTTTTACAGTTCTCAGTGGAGTCCAGTACATAGAAATGAGGCAGTTCTTTTGAATAACACGAGGGTGCTTCTTTTGGCTGAATGGAAGTCTGCTTTTGCCTGTTGGCTGATGACTCTTGCCATAGCATGTAAAAAGAATTTTCCTCTCAAACTCGCTGAAGCTTTTTGTTTGCAAACCATGCTGTATTTCATTCATTTCTACTTCCTAAGCATGGGAATGCATGTGGTGAGATGGATGATAGTAATTTTCACAGTTTAAGTCACCACTTTATCATCAGGAAATAAATAGACCCTTATGATGTACAGACTATAGAAGAAAGAGGGTTTTTTTTCCTATAGCATTAGGCTACTGCTAGACCCTGTCAGGTTTTCTTTATGGTATCTTACATTTCAAGTGCTATTTATGTTAGTTCCAGGAGAGTTTACAACTCACTTTTAAGCTTCATTTAAGGGCACGAGACTCTAATCAAAACTAACTGGTTGTTGATTATAACTATGAAAAATATATTTGGATTTAAAAAAAAGAGTGAAGGCAAGCTTAAAACAATTTTAGTCTCTTAGTGAGATTACAGTGAAGAAAATTGAGAAATAAATAAATAAATTTCACTCCTAGGATTTTTTTTTCTCTTGCAGAATCTTTCCAAAGAGCTAAAGAATGCCTACAGACGTCCTCATGGTTTTACTATATTTAGCAAAGCTGGTTACAACAAAAGATTTTCATTTTATCTTTTTTTTTATTAGAAGTATATGTTACATTTCAGTTTCTTTATTCAGATAAAAGAAAAAAAAAACCTTTTCCATCAGTTGCAGAGTATATTATACTTGAAAACATTTGAGATGCAATACAATAATACCAAAAAATCCTTTAAAAACCCAAAAGCTTCTTAAGAAGCAGAACTAGCCTGACTCATAATGCTTTTAGCTATAGCATACAAATGTATAAAATGGAACCTCTTTCCTATTTCTTAGCAGAGTCAATTCATCACTGAAATCGGTCAAAAATGGCAAGATAAATATATTGCTAAATCTGTTTTCAAATCCTCCATTAGTTTTTAGAAACAATGCCTCATTCTTCATCATTTTCTCATAATAAACATTTATCTGGTAGACCTTTAAAATCAATCAAAGCCTTTCTTATGGTCAATGACCAAATGTAGGTACAATTCAATAACAACATTACAGGAGTAAAAGGGGAATGGAGTAAAGGTAGTTAACCAATTTAGACAAAAGAGAAGAGAAAGGAGAAAAAAGTAAAAAGAATCAATATGAACATGAGTTCTTAAATATTTAAGGCAGTGAAGATTGCAAGGGAATTTTAATGATGTACATACAAAACTGTACAGCTATACAACAGTCTAATAGAATATTAAAATACCCAATATATGGAAATATTTAGATAATTCAAAATTTGCTGGTAAAATATGAAAGTGTAAACTAAAATAATACAGCTAATCCTTGATTTGCAACTATAATAGTGACTGGAAAAATGCATCATTAAGTCTGCTTCATTAAGCGGTGCAATCATTAAGCAAACGGGAATCATCTACAACATAGAGTATAAGGCCAGTAAGAGTTACTGTGTAGACAGACATGCAAAAGACTAACAGAGCATGTTCATGAACGCCAACTAGAACTCAGAAGACACAATGAAAATTCCTTAATTTGACAGTACATCTACAAACTTAACTGGGAAACTGAGCATCCTAGACCAGGCTAAATCCAAAAATACTAGGGATTTTCTGGAAGCTTGGCACTCGACAAATCAGCCATTCATTTTCATTCATATTATATGTCAAACAAGTAACAACAGGCAGATAGAGATAAACAATATTTATGCACTATTCAAAAGAGACATTTAAAAAACCTAAAAAGGAAATAAAACAACAACAAGAACCCAGAACATGTCCTCACTATCCGTTGACTCCCAGATAACCAGAGATTAACACCAGGCAAAAAAATCTAGCACTAAAATATCTTAATCAAGGAACTACCAAGGAGAAAGGAACACTCTCAATATCACTGACAGGGCAAGGTTCTGTATATAAACAGAGAGAGCAAACCCTTCTTGCCTGAAGATGTTGCCTAATCAGGTAAGAAAATGTCTGCAAGCAAACAGAAAGGATTCCGCAGAAAAATAATGTGAAAACCAGGAGGAAAATACATCATTCTTAGTACAGAATCTTTAAAGCAATCCCAGTCTCAAATTGTCATAAACAGATTGCATTTCTAAAACTGCTTCGGTATCACCACATTCAAATTAGGATGCTATAAGTGAAAAGAAGAATTTATAGTGCATATAGGTGACTTTTATCCTGAGGCTGGGTTTCTATAAAGCATATTGTCAAACTGAAAGCTTCACACTCCATATTTATGTGGCTTTATAGTTGTAAAGGAAAGCCCAAAGGCAGCCTATTAAACATCCCCATCTTAGTGTGATTTATTATATGATGGATAGTAGATTTGATACATTTTCTTTATGTTTGGTCTGCTTTATTAAATTGATTTATGACAGGGTAAATGTAACAAAGCAACACAAAGCAAAACAACACCAGTCCTTTATAAAACTAAGCAGTAGGTTAGTATGTAGTATTCAAACCACATTTGGATTGTATTTCAACAAATACTTGAAGCAGCTCATTTTCAGCTAAGTCTCCTTTGAGACAAGCTTGATTCCTAGTGAGTGCATGGGCACGTCCAAGCAGTTTTCTTGGCAATAATACAGGTCCCACATTCAAATTAAATGTATTGCGCATAAAGTTTCTCTGCATAGGCCTGTACTTTTAGCACCTTGGATAAAAAAGATGCAGTACTTTTCCATTCATATTATATGCTAAGCAAGCAACAATTAGCGATTAAAACTGAAGGCTAAACGGGGTGTTGCGGCACATATTTGTATTAAGTATGGCTTAGGAAAACAGTAAAGAGAAAACCTGGCTCATCCTGTAATTAGTGATGGGAGCATGTTTTTCTGTCAAAGACAGCATTCACTTAGAGTTAATCTGTTGGCTGCAAGTAGACAGGGGGAGGGAAGAGTCAATTTTGGAAAAACCAGCTGGATTTACTGATGATCTTGAATCTCCCTCTTCCATCCTCCTGCCATCCCTTTATATTCTCCCCAAAGGATATTCTCTTACAGCAGGGCTGTCAAACTCCTGGCCCATGGGCCGGATGTGTCATGTGCTTTCCATGCCCATGCCCGGTTTAGCAAAGGGGTGGGGGTGTCCCGATACATCATGTGATGCTGCTGTGATGATGTGAATTTGATACCCCTGTCTTACAGCAATCTTAGAGCACTCTTGAAATTATGCTATAAAGATCACAGGGCATTTATCAAAGACTACAGAATGGCCATATATTTTGTAAATCTTGAATGTTCCTCTTGGTAAATCATGAACTACTTTGTTCATTCTTTAGTATTGAAATAAAGTGGAATGATAGTTCTGATTTGCACATACCTAACACTAACCTAGGTGCATTTCTCTGAGACTAAGTTAAATTAGAACTGCCAAAAACTCAATAGCAGTACAAAGGAATTGAGCTAATTCAGCTGGCTTCTGTAATATTATTATTAACATCATTGATAAACTCAACTTTTAGCACTTTTCTATTGGGGTAACACATTTGGAAAGAATATTTTGAAGGCTCAGAAAGTAAGATGAATTAGGTCCCTCTAAAGGAATTAAACGTGCTTACAATTAATAAATAATATTTTCCAAAACAATCTAGATACTATCCCAAGTAAACTTTGGAATGTTATAATTCAGCAAATTATGTTAAGAACTTTTTGATGAAATGGAACACCCAAGAGCATTGAAAACTGAGACACACTAAGTGTAAATGAACTAAAAGAGAAAATTGATATGTTATATGACTTCTCAGCATTGTTATCAAGATGTGACTATATTGTTGTAGTTCATTGACTCTCCAACTTACAATTCAGCTTAATATTTTTTAAAGAATCCGGCAAAGAGAAATTTCAAATAACCCAAGAGGGCAGAATTTATTTCTGTTGTTCATTAGAACATGTTATTACCTTCAGCTGTGATTAAGCCTCTTAGCTAAAAAAAACAACAAACCCTGAAGACAAGCCAAAGACATTGCTATTTCCAGTACTATAATGGAGGACTCTAGAAAGTCTATTCCATCATTCATATTTATGTAGTTGAAACTGTCTTTTAAAAAATCTATATATAAATATTTGCAATAGATATGTTACATACTTCTAAAATAGTAATGTCAGCATGAAAACTGATTTAATATAAATATTGTCATTTCAAATATTTGAAAAAGGATGTAGAAGTTGATAGGAATATGTGTATATGATAGGAAATTGTTTCTCACATAATGTGAGAATAAGACTGATATATGCAAATACAATATGTGCTGAAAATTATATTAATTGTCTAACAGAACAAGGCTGTCCTGAAGAGAGGTGGTTGATCTGTTGTTCATGAACATTTGGGATTTGTTGGATAAAATTCAAAGGAAATTAAGCATTTAAGTAAACAGGCCTTAAGACTACAATCTCTAGTGCTTATCTTGTGCCTGTAATGTGGCTGTTGTTGTTAAATATAATTCTCTCTTAGTTTAATGGATCTTTCTGCTAGGTAAATAATTTTACAATGTGACACAAGAGTCAGTTACAAGCTTGCAATCTGAATTTTCAAGCACAAGATCTTGATGTACTCCAAAAAAATCTATAATATTATTTTTACTTAAATTTTGTTCTATAATTCTGATTTTTTTTCCTGTCAGCTATAAATATATTTTCACATTTCAAATTGGGATTCTAATTAACACTGCAAGGCATGGCATTTCTTGTATTCACAGCTGACTTATGTCAAAATGTTTGTTATATGATGGTATACAAATTCTGAATTTTGCTTGATGCATATTTTGTTGATCATTTCAAAAGCCAATATTCATGCATCCTGCTCCACTGCAATTACAGCACAAGTCTCACAGCACTCTTGGAACCAGCCCACAACTGTGTGCAAGAGGCTAGCAGGATTAGCTATTGAATCTTTCCTTAACACTGTTGATGGATGCAGGTAGACTGTATGCTAACAGCTGGCTTCTTTCAACATCTTGTTGCTCCCTCTCAGCATCTGCTGCCTAATGTAATTGCCTTACTGTCCAATAGGAGGACTGTTCTTTGAAGAAGCTCATGATCCTTTGGGTGGGGCAGAGGATGAGGAAAATCTCATCCTGCTTTCAACTTATACATTGAAAAGAGAATCAGAATCGGAACAGAGCTGGAAGGGACCTTGGAGATTTTCTAGTCCTACTCCCTAGACCCCATACCAGTGATGGGTAACCTTTTACATCACCGCGTGCTGGCCTGTGTGACAGAAATGGCACACAAAACCATCCCACCTGGACCGTGTGGCCTCACTGTCCTTCACGTGCTCAAGTCTGTCAACATCTTTTTGAATCTTGAGCTGGTCTCCCTGGGTGTTGGCTATTCCTGCCAGCTTATTGTCATCTGCAGATTTGATGAGTTCCCCTTCTATTCACTCATCTTAGTCATTTACGAAAATATTGAAGAGTATTGGGCCTAAGACAGAACCTTGTGGCACCCCACTACTTACTTACTTCCATTCAGATGTAGTACTATTAAGGACTCTTCGTTGAGTACAGTTTGTCAGCCAGTTACAAATCCATCTGATGGTGATGCTGTCTATCCCACATTTTTCTAGTTTATCAAGAAGTAGGTTGTGGCCCACCTTGTTGAATGCCTTGCTGAAGTCTAATTTTACTAATGCACAAGAAAAGAGGAATTGGTAAAGGAGAATACAGAAGAGCAAGATAGGTTTTCCAAGGTTAGAACAAAGTTATTGTCTTCTTAGAACAGGCTGATCTAGACTGAAGTGAGGACCCTTTGATCTGTGGCTGATGGCAGAGGTAAAAGGCTCTTTTGTTGTTTTGTATGGGATAGCTGCCAGTTGAAATCATTTCTTTTTCTGTCAGAGAGAGAGAAGCTGTTATAGTGATTGGCCCAAGATCTCTCAATGAGCTTTATGGCCAACCTGTAATTTGATTGTTTTAACTTGCATGCAGTTTTCTTGGAACAGTTATATATGCTAAACTTGGCTGCTTTACATGTGAAGATTTGCCTAGCTATGGGTTTTGTTTTGCTTTGATTTTGACTTAAACAAATGAATTGGTATTATTGAAGTTAATTCTAGCTTACCTAAATCGTGTTCCCAATCTTTTAATGGCTTTTAAATAGAGGGTTTTTTTAAAAATGGTATATTTCAATAAAGCTTTATATAAATTTGATAAATTATCCATTATACTGAGATCGTATTGAAGCCAAGGACACCTGAATCTGAATGCATATCACTAAAGCTCTTAATTGGCAGGAGCCAGACCAGACAGTAAATATCAGTTTAAGCATGTTTAGATCTCCAAATCCAAAGATTTATATATATGCGCAGAGACACAGCTTCATCCTTTTTTTGTTTGAGCTGAATCATTTAGTGGAAATGGGATTGAAATGACTTCCTCCACCAACACTAATACAGAAAATCTTATTGATGGAAGAACTCCTTGGAGTTCCCTGTGCTAATCAGAATGCTGCTTAATACTAAGATAAGTTTCAGAGAACAGCTTCTCTCACTTCCTATGATTATATTTCATGTTTTGTAAAGGAGTGGCAACTTGTAAAACAACATGCCCTAGCATTATTTTCCAAAGCTCACCCTCTTGACTGGGATCTAAACTACAACCCACATATGAATACTGTAGCATAATGAGATAAATGAGATTTTTAAAAAAGTTTAAAAAACTTTTTATCTGGGGAAAAAAGCCATACTTTATATCTTATGGTTATGGTAGAAAATGCAATAAATCTTCATTTAAAATTAGACTATATGTTGCTAACTCTCCTTAAGCAATTTCAGATAATGGCCAGCCTCCTTTTTGTTTTCTTACATGAATAAAAGGGTGAGATTTTGTAGCTAGTAAGAGGGGAAAAATGAATAAAGAGCAACTGACTTGGGACGGTAATTCTCAGTCTTCTTCAGACATTATCAAACACTCCCTGACCTCTACTGCCCTCCCTTAGGCACCAAGGAGAAAAATAAATCATCTTGGACACTTATATTAGACACTGTTCAATACTACTGATGTTTTTATTTCATTCTATATATTAAGTCCGGTTCTTAAGATTGTTTTTTTTTAAGACAGGTGGCCAGTAAATGAAGATAAGACATGGACAGTTAGTTTAGCAACAACTGAACCCAACTGTCTAAAGTGCTACCTTGAAAATCTTAGTTGTGATTTATTACATCAGAAAAATCTCGTACAGAGAGATAGTATTAAGGGCTCTGTCTCTGCTATATATTTCATACTAAAGCAACTTTAATTGTGAATATGAATTTTGGTTACTAATTTCAACACAAGAATATAATTTTCCTATAGCCAAATATTATAGAATAGAATTTTTATTGGCCAAGTGTGATTGGACACATATGGAATTTGTCTTGGTGCATATGCTCTCAGTGTACATAAAAGAAAAGATAAGTTCATCAAGAATCGTAAGGTACAACACTTAATGATAGTCATAGGGTACAAATAAGCAATCAAATCATATTAGGAAGAGTCAATATAAATCGTAATGATACAAGTAACAAAGTTACAGTCATATAGTCATTAGTGGAAGGAGATGGGTGATAGGAACGATGAGTAGATTAATAGTAGTGCAGACTTAGTAAATAGTTTGACAGTGTTGAGATAATTATTTGTTTAGCAGAGTGATGGCGTTCGGGAAAAAACTGTTCTTGTGTCTAGTTGTTCTGGTGTGTAGTGCTCTATAGTGTCGTTTTGAGGGTAATTTATGTCCAGGATGTGAGGGGTCTGTAAATATTTTCACAGCCCTCTTTTTGATTCGTGCAGTATACAGGTCCTCAATGGAAGGCTGGTTGGTAGCAATGGTTTTTTCTGCAGTTCTGATTATCCTCTGAAATCTGTGTCTGTCTTGTTGGGTTGCAGAACCAAACCAGACTCAATAATTCCTCTGTAGAACTGTATCAGCAGCCCCTTGGGCAGTTTGAGCTTTCTGAGTTGGCACAGAAAGAACATTCTTTGTTGTGCTTTTTTGATGACATTTTTGATGCTAGGTGTCCATTTTAGATCTTGCGATATGGTGGAACCTAGAAATTTGAAGGTCTCTACCGTTGATATTGTGTTGTCTAGTATTGTAAGAGGTGGAAGTATGGAAAGGTTTCTCCTAAAGTCTACCACCATTTCTACGGTTTTTAGTGTGTTCAGTTCCAGATTGTTCTGGCTGCATCATGAGGCTAGTTGTTCAACCTGCTGTCTGTATGCAGATTCTCAAATGAGACCGATCACTATTGTGTCATCTGCGAACTTCAGTAGTTTAACAGATGGATTGTTAGAGATGTAGTCATAGGTATAGAGAGAGAAGAGAAGTGGGGGGGAGCACATAGCCTTGGGGGGCCCCTGTGCTAATTGTACAGGTATCTGATGTGATTCTGCTTAGCTTCACCTGCTGCTTCCTGTTTGTTAGGAAGCTTATGATCCACTTACAAGTGTGTTCCGGTACCTCTAGCTGTTTGAAGTCATCCAACACCAAAAGCCTCCAGCCATCCAGAAAGGTATCCTTTGGGCATTGGAACAACTTATTCACTAGCAAGAGCCCTAACTTGTTTTTGTAACTCTAACTAACACAAAGGCAATCATGCTTCATTAGAGCAATAAATCATATATTTGAAATTTGGAATTACAAGAATTTGTCCGCCTGGATGAAAAAGGTAATATAAAAACAATACACAACAGTCTTAACAGAGATCCTCCATGAGCCTCTTCTGGTTCTCATTGTTGAATACAGAAAAGTCCCAGAGTAAGAAATAACTGAAATGTGCAAAATATCAGATCTTTCACATGCCTTAGCTATTAACTGCAAATCAATGTAAAATCTAGACAGGCAGCCTTGGTAGGCTGCCAGCTGCCTAACATGATAAAATTTTATTGCAAGACATGTGGGTATCAACACTTTGATAGCAACTCTGATTTAACAAGAGTATACACATTCATGCTTTTTTCTAAATTCTTTAAGAAATGCACTTAAATTCTTTGTACAGTGGACTGTATAATGGATATGTGAATAGTATCATCACATATGACTCTACCATGGGCACAACTTGTTTCTTTCATACCATAAACGTAGATAAATTTGCCCTTGTTGTAGTTTATAAATCTTTTAAGCAAATTAAATAAAATCAGTACGCAGAAGCATTCCAAGTTCTCCTTTGTCTTGAAATACTATGAAATATTATCTTGAGTGTCTCATATAAACATCTCCTTCCTTTTTACAAGAAGGTCATCTTCCAGTATTTTGTTACTTTTATCCATAGAAGACCATGAAAAGAAGAACTACTTCTACCATTTATGGAATATAATTTATACATTAAAAGAAAAAATAAGGCATGTTTAAATTGCACATTATCCTTCTGGGTACCCTTGAGATATAAATTTAATTCCTGTGGGATCAATTGCAAAATTCCCTCACATTTTGCTTCTTTCACTATTAGGGTTAAGCAGATGGGTCCATAGATATAATAGATTAAATTAGCTTTATCACTCAGTGATTATTAGCTAGACAGAGACAGGAATTACATTCTCATGTATTTAAATGAGCTGTATTTAAACATTACATCAGCAGGGAATGTTCTGTAATTCCTTGTAGCATTCAGTAGTTGCCATACAAACATAGAATAAACCAGTGCAGATACTGTTTTATTAATCTCTGTAATCAGCATTGACCTTTTTGTATTAATGAGAGTCTATATTAATTAGCTGTGCCCATCAAAAGTGAATTTGATAGACTTCTTATCAAGCACAGGATGCTCGAGAACTCATTGTCTTCCCAGCTCTTTTTAGAGGATGTATGAAGTTATGGTACCTGTACTATTGAAAATCTACTAGAAGGAGATTAAATGCTGCATTAGTTTGCAAATAATGGAAGAACAGTTGGGGGAATAAAACTCTAATATTAACCAACCAACATACCAGTATTACTTTAAAAAAAAGCAATCAATCTTGGCATCCATATTCTAGCCATTACTTATGTGAAAGTCAGTACATTTATATCTTGCAAACTTATGAGATTCTTTTTCCTATAGCTAGTCTTCTACAAAATGGTAATCTTCAAAATACAATCTTTTTATCAGTTAACAGTTTCTGGAGAATTGACATATTAATTACAGAGACTAGATTTTTCATGAGGAACTCTGTGAAATAGTGTTCTGTCTCATCCTATCCTAAACTGCTATTATATGGAATAATAAAACTGCATTGTTTGTAATGAATTATTAGACACTGTGAAATATAAATTCAAGATTACATGATCAGTGTTTACACATCAGGTCTACCGTTAGCTTTGATTAAGCAGATTCATAACCAGAGAAAGCTGTCTAGAGCTGCTGCTTTTGGTTCCCATTTTAAAAACTGATTCATGACTGATTTGTGTATATATACAATTTAGGATCCTTATTTAAAATCTTTCAAATTAGTGGTTGTTTCAAATAAGTGGATAAGTTTGACATGGTTGGTATGGCCTATTAAAAATCTTAATAGAGCATGATTAAAGAATAGATCTATCCAATTAGGTAGCATCCCCTAGTTGGTCTTGACTGACCACAAAAAGCTAAGCAGGTATGATGTAATGTGGTGCAGAATTGCAGGGGGATGTGTGTGTGTGTGTATTTCCCAAGGAGTGAGGCAAATCAGCCTAGTATGTAGGAAAAGGCCCACTGGACCCTCCCTAATTTTCCATAAAATATATCTAATAGTTATGCAAATTGTGCTTTAGTCTGGTGATATTCCTATCTATAGGCATTCAACAATAAAGAAACTGCTCTAAGTAAATTATTGTGACGTTCTTGGTTCCTTGCACCTGACAACAGAGTTAATGCTGAAACTGTTAATATCAGGATGGGAGACCACCAAAAAGTACCAGAGCTATAAAGTAGATTAGGAAATTGAAAAAGCATTCTGGAAGAAGGCATCAGCAAATCATTTTTATTTAGCTGCTAAGAAAGCAACATGGGTGAAATCTTAATTCATAAAGTCATCAGTCATTGAGCTGATATGGAGACTTTGCTTTTAAAAAGAAAAAAAAAAGTTCAGATCTCTCAGCCTTAATTTAACCCAGAGATTTACCTTAATCAAAAAGTTACAGAGCATGCAAATTTATCTCTGGGCTAATTGAGGTGTCATCATGCAAGGAGCAGTGAACAGCATAACATACCATAGGTACCCTTTGATGTTGCTTAACTAGCAGATACCATCTTTCCAAAGTAAAGGACTTCATTGGAAAGATTAAAAAGAAATTCTGAAGTCTTCTGAGGACTAGAAGGAAGTTCCTAATGTTATATTTGTAATTGAAAGAGCAAGTACATCTTGTTAATTGCAACACAAAAGACTCCAAATGAAAGCAAAAGATTTCAGGGTAGAAATGTTCCAACTTCAGAAAAACATTTTGAGTGGTCCAAGTTCAGAGCCCTTTTCCAGCATTATGTTTTATAATACATATGTTTTCTATTTTAAAAAATTGTGATCCAGGATAATGGAAACCAAGCATTTTATAAATTATCCAGTGAAGACAATGAGATATTCTAATACTTGGCTGGGTCAATTCTGAAATGTCCACAATTTTCTTATTATCTTGTTATAGCAGTTTTGTTTATGCATTATGTGTTTCATTAAAGAAAAGCTACCCTTCTGGGAATACTTAAATATATTCATTTATTATATTCAAGAACTGCCCATTGTACAGAGGGATTCAGAATGGTATACAACAAAATATTAAAAGCATAAAAAAGAGTATGTAAAACATAAAAGAGACAAGGAATGTTAAAAATTGATTAAAAGGCAGGGAGGCCTTTAGGGCACTAACCAACCCCATGGCTCCGTGTCCCTTTGTGTGCCCCAAGCAAGGCTGGTGATATCTCTTAAAGCTTTATACCTTTACAGTAGGCTAAGAGAGTGAAAGCCCACCTCACCTCCAGGGGGAAAGAGTTCCACATGGCGGGACAACTGTAGAGAAGGCTGTTTTCCTAGATCCTGCTAGTCAGAATACAGTAAACTGACAGTATTTGTGACTAAAATTGGGGGCTTAATTTCCTTTTTCTGAGTTTTGTTTTCTTTCTTCAATAAAATTCAATCAAATCCCATTTCAGAGTAAGCAGTCAATAGGAACCAATGACAGAAGGCAGATAGGATCTAATTATAAATATCTACACACCTGAACTGGATGGCAGACATTTTAAAATCAGTTGATTAGCCTTGTTATGTGTGATTTCAATTGGGAAAAAAAATGAACATAAGCATATATAGATTGTGGTCAATAATTTAAGGCGATTCTTTCTAAAATATGGAAAATGTTTTCTATTTGGAGGAATAATACAACATGAATGAGAGCCAGTAACTCATGTGCTGGATTAGGAATAGGAAAACCCAGGTTCTAATTCTTTCTTAAGCATCTGACTCATCTGGGTGTTTTGGGCCAGTCCAGATCTCTCAGCCTTAAATAAGAAATAAAAAGAATATTACTGGACGTATGTACTAAATTATGGTTCATAAACTTCAATGAAAACTATATCCTGCAGTGAGCTATTTTGAACTGTTCAAAAGTTACATGAACTGACATGTAACTAATGTTTGATTCTTTCTTTGCAGGTGAGTACAGGATTCTTCTTTAGGCTCTAGGTTTTGGTAAGTATATCTTACTAGTAAATGATGTATTTTAGGAAATAACAATTTCACATCTTTTGAATTGATCGTATGTCATGATTGTATGCAATACAAATTTTGAAAGTATCGCTGTAATAGTAACAAATTACCAGATTAAACAAATTTTATTTTTTTGTCCTCCTATATAGTGAATTTTCTATTTTCTTATATTGGTAAATGTGGGGATTTCCTATTTTTTTTTCTAAATAAAAGGCATTCATATTTACAGTCCTTTTAGTTTGTGATGTTTGCCCTAGCAAATATTTAACCATAGTGGGTGAAAATTTATAGAAAAACTGGAAGCACTGATTTTGTTGCTAGCATTGTCAAATTAACTGAAAATTCATATATATGTTTATTTAGAACTCCTACTAAGTTTAATCAAGCATGTGTTTTAAGAAACTTATTTCAAGGAAGGGAGGCTCAACTGATGAACTGAAATATTAATAGTTATTATGCATTAATATGTATTAATACTGGCAAATTAATATAAATATTAATTTGTGTAAATACCCGCCTGATTCAAGTAATTCTTTCTCAAAATAATAAGCAAAAATATGCATGAGAATTCTGATTGCTGAAGTTGTCCTTTTATGAAGGTTTTAAAACACTGTATAAAACATCCGGTACAAAAACCATTCAATTGACCATTGTTTAAACTGGAAGTGTAAGGTTATTTATTTCAGAACAAAACAAGTTATAAAAACATGATTTTAAGGTGGTTTAAAGCATCACCTCTCCCAAAGCCAATAATGATAATTTCCATTTCTGGTGAAATATGGTTACAGTGCTAACAGATTATATAGTTTAATGGTTGCTTATATAAAGTGAGCAATTTGTGAATGTTTTTACTTAATCAGTGAAGTTCTGATCATCCAACCTTGCCGATCGATTAGTTGAGACATTTTTTTAAAACTTAATTAACAAAATGTACTTCAACTCTGATTCAAATTCTGAATTAGAAGCAGTTTTTCTATTTTTTTTCCTGATTAATTGATGACGCTGCAGAATGCATATTAGCTGAAGCTGAGAGACCTACATGGCCAATTTTCAGTATTTTAACAATGATTAAGGGAGTTGCAATGTTATGAATATTCATACCTATTGAGAGCCAGGATTTCTAGGTGCTGCTTCTCCAGATGGAAGTTGCACCATGGACTGTACAATGATTTCAGCCTCTTTAGAATTCAGAACTGAGTTTGAGCTCTTTAAAGCAAACCCAAGATAGATCAGATGGCAATATTTTCTGAAGCTTTTTAATAGACAAAAATCTCCTGACTTGCCTATATATAGTAAAAGATACAAGCATAACATGGACCAAACAAAGTTGTTAAAGCAAGGAAAATATTTTCATGTAGAACTCAGTCTCAAGTTTGTTAAAACAAATAGTCTCTCAGAGCCACTTTGCATGTACACATGCTGCTTAATTATTTATCTTTGTTCTATGAATAGGGCATTGTGTAAACTGGTGCCTCAGAGATACCCTTGTGAAATAACCATCAGACTGTTTTTGTTCTAATGTGTCAGACTAGTTTTACCATTCACATCTTAAAATGGTGTTCCTCTGAAGTTTTAATGGAGCATAAGACTTAATCCTCTCAGGAGTGTTTGTGTAGTCTTTAGATTTTATCTTGCTTCCATTTCTTACATAGCCTGAGCCTGAGCAAAGCTATGAATCACTTCTAATTCCATGTAATTTTATTTAGCTTTTAGCTTTTTCCTCCCTCATTAAGTTTTTTTTTTTGGTTCCTTTTCTGCCCTAGTTGGATAACAATAGATTAATTCTTGTAGACTCTATTTTTTTTAAAAATGGGGAATTCATTGAAAATGCCCTGAGGAGTGATATGTATCATAACAATAGCAATAATGAATTGATGGAAGGAAAACTCCATTGAGTATTGCTCCTGTGCAAGTGCCATTAATTTTAATGAGATCTGTTGGTAGCAACATCTGGTGGTGTGCCCTCGAATGTTGACAGAATACCAACACTTTCAAATGTTTCTGATTTTCATGACACAAACAGACCACATTTCTTAAATGGCACTATATGATTTATCCTTTACTTAATTATCCCTCCCTTCTTTCTACACATATATACAAACACACAGTATTTACCGTAATTAAAGAACCCTTTAGAGCCTTCTTCTGTTTTTATATTTCTAGAAGAAATTTAACATTTCAAGGTTTTGTGTTTATTATGCTATTTTGTGAGGTAGTTGCAAAGTGGAGATAAACTAGTTTTTGTTAGTAGGTGACAGGAAGTCTGAGGATACCTTTTACATGTTATTTTTATTTCCTTTCATTTTAGGTCCTTCATTTAATCCATCATGGATGGAAATGTAATGGAAAATATTGTGGCCTTAAATTGGTGAAATTTAACACTTGTTGATTAGGGTGATATTAGAACAGAAGTCAGCATCATCTGTAAGTATCCTATTCAATCTATAACAGTCAAAACATTAAATATGTTTCTGCATGTGATGAGAGTAAAATTTTGTTTTTCATCAATTACTTAATAATTTCAATTCCAATTCCTGTTGTCTCTAATATCTCTAAAGACTAGTAATTAGTGTGTTTTTTTCCAAAATAGTGTTTTTCTTAATTTTCAGTAATTTATTAAACAGAACTTAAGAAGCAGTTGAAGCACTCCTAAGTAATACTGAATGCTTATTGCAAGCATCTATGTGGAGAGAATCAATAACTTTCATTCTGTACAATAAAAAGCAAGTCAGAAAAAGTATTTTTAAATGTATTTTTATTAAGTTTTTTAATACAAAATCCAAAGAAAAAAAAAAAGGAACGAAAAGAAGGAATAATACAATAAAAGACAAATTAAAAGGAAAGAAAGAAGTGAATAGCTGATATAGAAGGCAATTGTTTTGGAAATTCCACAGACCATAGATTTATTTGTTTGATTATGAGATCATACATAACGTATCATTTTGGTATCATTGTGTTTTGCTGTGGATTCTGCTGAAATTATGCCATAATCTAAAGTAGGGTAAGATCAAAATGCTAGTTTGTACATGATCCTCCCCCCCCCCACCTTTGAATAAGGTTTGACTTTCAGATCATTGACCTTGCTGTTGGTCATTCTCTTCTCTTCTCTTTCCTTTTCTTTCCCCTTTCCCAGTATTAGAGCCTTTTCCAGACAACTGGGTCTTTGCATCTGTCCAAAGCTTGGTTCTTTTTGCCTCTCTTTTTGCCTCATTTTTGGCTTACTGAAAATAGGCTTTGCATGAATACAGTGAAATGTTCTGAAATGCCTATTTTTCTAGGCACATTTCACAGCTTGACATGATAAACACAATTGACACCATTTCCGTCATCTGAAATTTTGGTATGCTCTGGCTGTTCATTTACTTAAGCCACATTAATGTGGCTGCCAACAATAAAAAGGTTGCTGCAAAATACATAGATAATAAACATAGAATACAAAAAGTTAGCATAATTAATGCTACAAAATATATAGATAATAAGCATAGAAAGCAAAATATGAAATACAAATTGGCATTTTCTCAACTATCCAGCAGGCATTAGCAATAATGTCTCATGTTCCTCAGCCTTTCTTAAAGGCAGCTTGAACATCTGGCATTTCCCTTTTCATGTAGGGTTTTAATTTACATTCAATGGTTTTTAGACATTACTTTGCTAGCATATGAAATTAAGGTTGGTATTGTTCCACAAGTTAACCTCTTTCAATGTATTGGCTGCTGTTATTCTGTGGATTTGCTGGCACAGTATGGATAAGACCTTTACAGATTCTTTTGTTGCTTGTCATATTTCTGTAGCCGTGTTTAATGTTATCCTATAATTTGTTTGGACTTTGCTTTATGCAATGTGTAAAAGTATGGCTATAAACAATAGATTATTGTTTAATATTAGTGGACCAGATCACTTGTTTTATAGAAGTGTTGTGCTATTATTAGAATCCTGCAGCAATTTAAAATAAAACCTGTGTATTAAAATTAGAAATTTAAATCTAAACTTTAAATTTCAGAAAGGTACATTTTAAAAACCTTATTGAAGAAAAGGAACAACAGATCCTTTCAAATCCAAAACCCTAGACAGCCATAGAAAGGGTTCAGTGCTAAGCTAGTCCCAGATCTGCCTGTGGAATGAGCCATGGTGGCACAGAGGTTAGAGTGCAGTACTGCAGGCTACTTCTGCTGACTGCCGGCTGACTGCCATTTGGCAGTTCAAATTTCACCAGGCTCAGCCTTCCATCCTTCTGAAGTGGGTAAAATGAGGACCCAAATTGTTGGGGGCAATATGCTGACTCTGCAAACCTCTTAGAGAGGGCTGTAAAGTACTGTAAACTGTTATGGCTATTGCTATCTGTAGACCAGCACTTGATAATCTACCTAAAGGACTGTTCGCAGTTTTTGTACAGTTTTCTGCACAAGAGTGAATTGATTTCTTTGAGTATTTCCAAAGACCCTCCTGCCTGCCAAATTCTCAATCAAGTGAAATTTCTAGATGTAAAGAAAGTTATACATACACTGCAATAATTGGGCTTGAAGTTTATCAGTGTGTTTGCCCACCATGTTCCGGGTCATCCATTTTATCTTTTCACAAGAGAAATTAAAGTATTGGTCTTCCGTGGCTGGTTCCAAGCTATGAAGAAAAGAAATCCTCAGTCCTTCAAAATAGGTTTGATGATTTGTCACTTGTCTTCCTCTAGTAAACCATTGGCAGAGAAGGCTTTTTAAAAAATAAAGTTACTTGTGGCATCACTATCTATTTGGCTGTTCCCAGGAGTTATGGGATATGGGAGGGTGTAAAAGGAGTTTGGGGCTCAGACTGTATACATTTGTCCCCCCCTCTCCCCATTATCCAGGCAAAGCTAGCGAGACAACATCTGGTTCTTGCCTCAGTTTAGAGGGCAAGTCCACACAGGGCAAACATACCCAATAGATTTCTCCTAAAAATCTCCAGCTGTTTCATGGAGATACTGAAAAGCACTGAAAAGAGAAATCCTAAAAAAGAAATCCCATTTCAAAGAGCCCACTTTATAAACTCCCATTTGAAATCTATATGACAAAGAAGATTGAAATCACTGCAAAGCAATGTCTCCTATTTGTCAATCAATGTGAATATTTATCATTGCAAAGAACAACAGCTATTGAGAAGAAGCAGCAATAGAATCACATTCCCAGCATTGAACTCTAACCTAAGATCTCCATCTGTTCAAAAGGCAATGACAATCCTATAGTTCCATTCTGAAGTTTGTGTTACGCATCTTCAGCATATATTTGGTTAACAACATTATTTATTAATATGATATGGGAACCATAGGCATGAGTATAGTGTGAATATTTGGTTTATGAACTGCAAAATGAAATCATGCAGCCCTATAACAGCTATATTAGATCATTACTCATCCGTTCTTGCTCTTAGACATAAAACTACATGAAACATGATTCTCATTCTTCATTTATATTAACCTTCATTCAGTATGTGTTAGTGCAGTATAATCTCATTTGATATCAGCATCCTAATGGACTCAAACAGGTTTTTTTGGCTCACTAAAATTTAAGAATTTTGACAGTTGGAAAGTCTTTTGTAATCAGGCATGAAAAAGTTTAGCTTATTGTTGTCAAGTTAAATTTCCCTTGGTCACATTACATACAAACATACATAGGTTTTGTTTTTCATTTTATCCTGTTTATAATATATTCCTAATGATGCCTTTAGATACACACACAGAGCCCGGTTTTATTTGAAAGTGAGTGATTTCACCCTGTATTTTTGCTTGATTGTTTTGAAATGACAGTGATGCCTTTGTCTTTGTGCCTTTCTGGTTTTTTTCTAGATGGGCACATAAAGTTCAGTTCATCATCATCCTGTCTGATACATCTAGGATGTGTTTTGTCAGAACAGCAAAAACCTCAAGCTGAATGATTTCATACCCTGGATCACAGCATGCTAAATCATGCCTTACTTCAGTAAATCAGGCAGATTATAAAAGTATTAAATTAATAATAAGAAAACCAGCTCACCATTGCTTTCTTCACTTTTTTAATACATTTTACACACTTCATATATTTGGTAACCCTTTCCTTGCTGCATGTACTGAAATGATAATGCAATAATGGGATTCATAAAATCACAGTGCTGAGATTTTCTTTCCAACCAACACATGCTTCATATTTCTTTTATTTACTTGGCTAGAAATGCATATAAAATATATGATCTACTAAAGTCTCAGACCTTTATTCCTCTCTGACTGCACAAGGGGCATAAAAAGATAAGGAAGCCAACCTCCTGCCCAAAAAGCTGCTTCATTCAGGCAAAATATTCCCCACCTCTCAGCCAGCCCCCATTCTGTCTACATGAGATGGAAAGGGAGATAGAGAATTCCATTGGCTCAGCTGAGGGCCGACAGTGTTCCTTCTCTATTCCAGTTGTCACAAGACAGCCAACAATGTCTGGCTGTATTACTCTTCCTAAAGCAGGGGTGTCAAGGGGCAGCCTGGAAATATGAAGGGACTGGCTATGGTGCCTCTGGCAGCTAAAATGGGCTGCATGTGCCCCCCCACACCTCATTTTCACCTTCCATGGCCTCCTACAGCACTCTGCCAGCTGAAAAATGGGCCAAAAACAGCCCAAAAAACGGGCCCAAAACAGCCCCAAAAACGGGCTGAAAACAGCCAAAAAACAGCCAGAATGCTGCTGGATACATCCGTCCCGCCTCCCTGCCACACACAGGGAGCCGGTGCTATACCCAGCCACCGGCCCGCAGAGGGCTACAATGCTGATCCAGACCTTGAAGAAATCCAGTTTGGCACCCCTGTACTAAAGCATTATAGCTGCTTTAATATACAGCATTGGACTGTAATAAGAACCAATTCTTGACTTTTATGCTTCAACCAAATACTGTTTTATCTTAAGTAAGCTATTCTGGAACTTTTTTGTGCTGAAGTAAATAAACACTGATTTATCATTTAGCATGGTTTATTAGCTATTTCATCAACAAATTTATTTATTTGTTTACTTACTTACTTACTTACTTACTTACCTACTTACTTCGTATACGGTGAGGTTACATCAACCAAGAGACTACAGTGCTAATACAAAGTAATTATTTGGCTGTTGACAGTTCCTAGTTTGTTCAGTATATGTTCACACACTTATCCAGAGTGTACCATAGGAGGTGAACTAGCTCCATATTCAAAAGCTTTGACAGTGTTCTGCAGGGGCTTCTGGGGCACTTCCCACCCCCAATATCATCTCGCATTTGGGCATCGCATTCAGAAGGTCCGGCACTGTTGAAGCTATGCTGCTACTCAAAGCACTGTTTTTTTTGACCGAAGTGGTACCTATTTATCTATTTGCATATAACATATTTTCAAACTTCTAGGTTGGCAGAAGCTAAGGCAAGTGACAGAGCTCACTCTGTCATGCAGAGCTAGGACTTGAACTGCTGGAGTCATTCAGCCACTGAGCCACTGTGCCTATAATAATCAAGAAATGATAAAGAACTATAAAATGTGACACCTACTCTGTATGGGGCACTTCCATTATTTTGCTTCTAGTGGCTCTATCCAAGCATTTTTTCTGTGGAAACTTGTATCCATTAGGCTATAAGAATAGCCCTTCTGGATCAGTCCAAGGTACATATCAGTCCAGCATTTTGTTTCTAAGAGAACTAGCATTCAGTCTTTAAGATTAATAGCCCATTATAGACCTATCCTATAATGACCATCATTACTGAGTCTTGTATTTACATATTCCAAATGTTAATTATATGCTGTGCGAAGAAGTGCTTTTTTGTGTATTCTAAATGTCTTTCTGATAATCTTCATTTGATGGCATGCTGGCCCAACCCCAAAATAACAGTCTTTGCTATTAATAGCCCTTGATGGAGTCAACTTCATGATTTGATCCAAACCCCCTTTAAAGCCATCAAGTTAATGGCCATTTCCTCAACACGTGCCCTAATGAAGTCCACAGATTTTATGCCCTATGAAGTACTTTGTGTGTTCTAAATCTCTTTCCACTTAATTTCATTGGATGACTCTGCTTTTATTATTTGAGAGGGGAAAAACCTATCTTTCCAATAAATGCATGACTTTGTATGCCTTGAACATGTCCCATTCATTTCTTCCCAAGCTAAAAATCCCAAATGCTATATCATTTTCTCACAGAAAAAATAAGTCTGTTGATAATTTTGGAAGCCTTCATCTGCACTTGTTCCAGCTCTGTTAATCCTTTTTCAAGTGTGACATACACTGTAGTACAGATGCACCATAAATTGGGATAATTGCATTACTAATGCTGGCATTACAAAAAGTTTTTATTATGCACACTTGGCTTGTCTCAAAACATTTCCAGTGCTTAACAAAACTAAATCCCCTTTTCTGGTATGAATCCATATGCTAAGATCTGTGAGCTTTGTCTTTTAACCCGAATCAGACAAGTATCATTTTTTGAGAAATTTACCTTGAAAGTCCTGTAATTCAAACCTAAATTTAGCTTTTAAGATTGCTTGACTACATTTCCCAGTGTGATTTATGCCAACCTTCTTCCCAGATTAATCTGCTTCTTCTTCAGGATTATCTAGCAGTTTATCCAGCAATCTCTATGAATTTTATGCACGTATCACCCAACCCCTCTGTGTTTCTAATGACTAATCACTTGCATCCATATACTCTCTGGCTCTTGGATTAATATCTTCCATATAAGATTATATGGGTTTATCACTCAAGGATTGGTTCTCCCACATCATCAAAATGACTCCCTCCTTTCCCAAGGCCTTCCTTTTCCTTGTCGTCCTTGGATTGAGAAGAATCTATCTCAAAGAATGTCCTATCATTCTTTGGCTGTCTAGGCATGTGCAGTTCAGCTGTCTTCATTTCATTGCAATTGACTTGTTACGTGAGAATAAGGAACTATTGTATTGTGCACAATAATTGAAACAAGAAGACCTTGGACTTATTATTGGTAATAATATATTGACAGTTTTCCTTTTCTGTCATTTACTGGTCATGGTGCTGTTTCCCTGGTCTCTTTTTGCCATCTGTTGAATCTGAAGAATTACAATTAACTTTCAGTAATTCTACCTGTACCACTTTTAATGGATATAGAAAAATTATCTGAACATCCTACTTTTTAAAACCAACTCTTTGCTTGTTTTTCTGATTGGTTGTGAAGGCAAATATCAAGTTTTCCAGAACTCTTCATTAAGCCGCCCTGTTTAGGGTGACCTGCTCCCTACTTCATGTGGGAGCGCGGGAGGATCCCTTGCAGGGTAGGACTGAAGACTTCGTACAATACCTGCATGATAAAATCACTCAGATTCAGGAAGATCTGGACTCCGATTGGGTAGATTCAGATGGGATGATGGAGGTGGGTCTTGAGAGTGTTATCTGGGAGGAGTTTGACCCTGTGGCTCCTGAGGACGTGGACAGGATTTTGGGTAGGCTTAATGCTGCCACATGTTTATTGGACCCATGTCCCTCCTGGTTGGTGCTGGCCTCCCGGGAGATTACACGAGGCTGGCTTCAGGGGATTATTAACACTTCTCTGAGTGAGGGTGTCTTCCCCGCCGCCTTGAAGGAGGCTTCCCCTCCTCAAGAAGCCTTCCCTGGACCTGGCTATATTAGCAAATTATCGTCCAGTCTCCAACCTCTGCTTTGTGGCGAAGGTTGTTGAGAGTGTGGTAATGTGACAACTTCCCCGATACCTGGATGAAGCTGTCTATCTAGATCTGTACCAGTTGGGCTTCAGGATGGGATACAGCACTGAAACGGCATTGGTTGCATTGGTTGATGATCTCTGGAGGGCTCAGGACAGGGGATGATCCTCTGTCCTGGTCCTGTTAGATCTCTCAGAAGCTTTTGATACCATCGACCATGGTATCATGCGGCATCAGCTGGGGGGGGGTTAGGGGTGGGAGGCACTGTAATGTGGTGGTTCTCCTCCTTCCTCTCTGACTGTACGCAGTCTGTGTTGGCAGGGGGGCAGAGATCAACCTTGAGGCGCCCCACTTGTGGAGTGCCGCAAGAGTCGGTCCTCTCGCCCCTTCTGTTCAACATTTATGTGAAGCCGCTGGGAGAGATCATCTGTGGTTTTGGGGTGAAGTGCCATCAGTACGCTGATGACATTCAGCTGCACATGTCCACCCCAGACCACCCCAATGATGCCCTTGATGTGATGTCCTGATGTCTGGAGGCCTTGCGGGTCTGGATGGGGAAAAACAGGCTCAGACTCAACCCTTCCAAGACTGAGTGGCTGTGCTTCCCGGTGCCCCGGTATAGCCAGCTGGTTCCATCACTGGCTATGGGGGATGAGATCTTAGCTCCCTCAGAGAGGGCTTGCAATTTGGGTGTCCTCCTGGATACACGGCTGTCTTTAGAAGATCATATGATGGCCGTGGCCAGGGGGGCCTTCTATCAGGTTCGCCTGATTTCCCAGTTGCGTCCCTTTCTGGACCGGGACGTCCTGCGCATGGTCACTCATGCTCTCATCACTTCCCGTCTGGACTACTGCAATGCTCTCTACATGGGTCTCCCCTTGAAGAGCACTCGGAGGCTCCAACTGGTCCAGAATGCGGCTACGCAGGTGATTATGGGCGCACCCACGGCGACATGTCGCACCCACGTAACACCTCTCCTGCGCGAGCTGCTCTGGCTTCCAGTGGTCTTCCGAGTGCGATTCAAGGTGTGGTTACCACCTTTAAAGTGCTCCATGGCTTAGGACCTAGGTATTTACAAAACTGTCTGCTGCCCCCAATAGCCTCCCATCGACAGATACGTTCCCACAGAGAGGGCCTCGGTCAAATTATGTTGACTGGCGACCCCCAGGGGGAGAGCCTTCTCTGTGGGGGGCCCCCGCCCTTTGGAATGAGTTGCCCCCGGATATTCGCAGGATTCCTGATCGTCGTGCCTTCCGCTTGAAGACCCTATTGTTTCAGCAAGCTGGCCTGACAGCATGAGGACTTTTAATGGGTTTTTTAGTCTGGCTTTTTTAAATATTTGGCCAAATTTTGAATTAGTTTTAAATTGTTTTAATTTTTGTATCGCTGTTTTTACTGTTGGCTGTACACCACCCTGAGTCCTCAGGGAGAAGGGCGGTATAGAAGTTGGATTATAAATAAATAAATAAATAAATAAATAAATAAATAAATAAATAAAATAAAGCGAGCGACTACAAAACCAGGGAATACAGAAAAATCAAGAAATCAAAATCAACCAAATAATCAAACTTAAAGATTGCATCTTTAAATCAGTGATTTTATACACTGAATCCATTCATCAGTAATGTGTGTTGAGGTTTCCAGGAGAGGAACAGCAGATTTATGATGTCTTCGTGAAACAGTCAGTGACAGTGATGGTGAACAAAGAGCTGGTGCTTAGATCAGGTCTTTGGAGCCTTTTCAGATAAGAAGATAGGAGATTGTCTACATGTACTCCAAATAGCTATTTCTCCAACAGTCTCCATGCCAAGATTACAGGACAATAGTCTCCTGCATATTTGAATATGTCTTGTCCAGGTTTCAAACTCTCTTACACTCAGTTGCTAGGTGAAAATAGCAATTTACTCAAGACTGAATAGATAAACACAGACAAGGAAAGGAATGTAAATCGAAACAGACCTCTGGGAAATAAAATTTCCCTGAGTACTTTCATTTTCAGTTGGAATCAAAATCCAGTTGGAACAGCTTGTCTTCAGAAGTTGTGGGTGCTTCATCACTGGTTTTTAAGAAGAGACTGGACAGCCACTTGTCTCAAATTATATAGGGTACCAAGAAGACCTGCAAGATCCCTTCCAGCTCTATTCTGATTGGGACCTGCAGAAGAGAAATCAAATACAGTCCAAAGTTTAGATAGCCAAATCAAGGTTATGAGCCAATCCAGAGGTCAGGGTTTCATGAATCATGAACAGAATCACTGGAAAAATATACCAAAGCAGAAAATCAGATGATTGTTTCCAATAGAAAAGCATGGTTCAGGGCTGCCTCTTAAATCAGGCTGCAGCCAGCTGTCTTTAATTAAGTGTTACTCCTTGGTCAGCAAGAAGCCTTACTGATTGTCTTTGCTCTCTTCTCCACTCCATACTGAGTTCAAAGGCTTGGAGGCTATGCATAATAATCTGAGTGCTCCAGCTGTATTGATGGTATCTGAGTTTGATCAGCCTGAGGTGATTCCTGGCTTAGTGTCTTCTGAGGCTGATATATTCCACTGGTTTAGCTGGAATAATTTCTTCAGAGTCAGAGAATGAGACCTGGGCCATGACAGAGTGCTGGAAGACAGCAAGAATAGCCATCTTGTCCTCAGTTGCAGTTGGTGCCTTTTAAAGGAAGGTTAAGTTTGCTAACTTCAGTTGTGTCTTTTGGAAATTGCTCATTAACTACTTCTTAGCTATTTGAGATGTTTGAAATGAGAAGTTTGAAAATGTGAGTTTGCCTTCAATCCTGAACTAAAGAAAAAGGTAATCATAAGCTTAAGAATTTGAAGAATCTGAAATAAACACCAAAAAACCTAAGTAAAATTTTGATGTTAGGAAGTTATAAATGGAAAGCTGTAAATAAAAGGTCCTGATTAATTTTGAATATTGAAACTTTTACAATGAATCCTGCTTTCATTTTTGCAAGACATAACAAATGTAAATAATTTCATTATTTTAACATCTGGACATTACAAAGAACTAAAAAGTTTAGCGGGGTGGGGGGGGAGATACACAATTTTGAAAGCTGTTAGAGTTTCTGTCCACCAGTATCAAAATGGTATTATTTAGAATTTCTTTCAATAATATCCTAGGATTGAGTTACTTTTCCATTTATAATGGCTCAAACATCTCTTCATCAGTATGTCTTCATTCCCTTACAATACTCTTAATTGAATAATTAGAAACTAGGAACACTAAGCCACACAACTGGTAACCGTAAAATGTTTGTTGTGCAAATGCAACACCTGTGTTTTTAATTGAATTTTAATGTTTTTTTCTCACTAATATGAATTGCAATCAGCCTGCCTTCCATAGAAGACTTGTATATTGTGTGGGTCAGAAGGAAGGCTGAGAAGATATCTGCAGATCCTTCGCATTCTGGACATAAAGTGTTTCAGATTTTCCCCTTGGGACATTGCCTGCCTAAACAACTAGACACAGGATAGTTTTGCCATTATGCCATCATTTTACTGAACAATTAATTCCCATAGTGCTAATGTCTGTGGGTATTTACTACCCACAGGGTAGTAAATACCCACAGGGTACTGTGGGTACTGTGGGTACTGTACTATGGCTATATATTATTATTTATCTTTATTCTCTTTATTCTCCCTCTTATTGGTATTATGATTATCATTCTGTTGCTTTGCATGTACACTGAGAGTTTCTCCACCAATTTCTTGTGTGTCTAATTACACTTGGCCAAACAAAGCATTCCATTCAGTTAACTAATCTATTACTCTAAGTTAAGAACCTTCTGGTATGAAGGTTCTTTTCCTTGACAAACATCTTCCTATGAACAAGTTTTTGTTCATCTATTCCAAACATCTGTTTAATTTTCAAGGCCAAGAAATTATGCCTTGTATATAGATTTCAGGGGCTATATGGTTCTAGTGTGTCTGTCATCAGAGGAAGGGTATAATAGAGATGTTTTTTATAAAAGCCAACTATCTATTTCTTTCTCCTAAATGTTTCCTTTTTCAAAAGTTATGCAAAACATATGATTAAGGTTGGTGCCATGAAAAATGCCAATTAAATGGGATATGCAGATTACAAATCAGAATTAACTAATTAAGCTATGATACATTCTTTCCATTAATAGAGCCATGTAATCGAGAAGAAAGATAGGGATAAAATATATGCAAATTGTAGAAGCAGACTTTGGGATAGGAGTGCAATGTAGCATTCCTATTTTAATAATTAAGGACAATAAATTAATAGGTGCCATATGTAATTTAAACAGAAGTGTCTGTTATTAGGTATTCCAGGGTATAATTAATCACTTGCAGCTGCATGTTTTGGAGTCATGTACAGTAGCATTTCATTAAAAACTCACTTAGTAAACATGGGTCAGATTGTTGTCGTTTCTAAAAGAGTCAGAAGCGAAACACATACTGCTTAATTTCATTGGCTTGTTGCATCAATATGCAAAGTGAAGTAAAATCAGAACCCACCTTCCTAATTGCTTCATGCGCTGCCATTTCTGAAAACCGTAGGCTTGACAGCAAAATTGCACATATGGATGAGAGGAGATACAATGTTCAGTTGTTGCGTTTGGAGGATGATCTTCTAAAGCTGGATGCAAAGCAGTGTTCTTGCAGAAGATTTTTAAATCACTACTGAATATGCTAAAAGTATATATTACTTTTCAAACTGAGTTTATTTTAGTGATGTGATGTCACAAACTAGTAAAAATAATTAAGGCATTAAGCTGAATTTTATGTATCTGTACAGTACTTGCAAAATACAATGAAATGTGTGTTCAACAGCATGCATTCAAGATGCATAACACAACTCTAATATGCAATTAGAAGAGATTGCGAAAGAGTAAGGCACACAAATAAAAGCAGTTACACCATTTTGTGCCTGCTTACTCTCTTGTAATCCCTTCCTCTCTAATCTCTACGGACAAGGAGAAGTGAGTCAGGCACGGGAAGATTGCCTACAGAGATGAATTGTTTGTTTTTCTCCCCCCCACTCTTGTTTAAGTCATCTGTCTGCTCTTTTTTTTCTGCTCTGTGTAAACTATAGCAGCTATTTTTAAATTTCCAAGTTTGTAATTTTATCCATATAAATTCTCAATTTTTTAATATTTTTACATAATTTATTTTCTTGTTTTTGATATAAAAAACCAACAGAGCCTTTGTCTGGAAACCTTAAAAATAATCCAGGTGGAATTGAATCAACTTTGAGTAAATTACATGTCATTGTTGTCAGTCATTCAGTCATGTCCGACTCTCAGCACCCCATGGCTCAGCACTCTTCCATGCCCCTCTATATCGCACCACCTCCTTTAGATCTGCCATGGTCATCCCAGTGTCATCTTTTATAGGGTCTAACCAGCACTATAAAAGGCGCTAGGGCAGCCCCTTCTTTTTCCACTGATCACACCCAGCATGATTGATTTTTTGAGTGAGTCAGCTCTCATGACATGACCAAAATATGACAGCCTTTGTTCAGCAATCTTGACTTCAAATAATATTTTTGGTGAGGTTCAATCTAGGATTTTCTCTGTTCTTGAGATGTATGTGGTTGCCTCCAGCACCACAGTTCAACGCTGCCTTTTTCAACCTGTGAGTCCAAGTTTCACAGCCATAAGTATCAATTGAAGAAATTATTGCATTAACTAACCTGCATTTGGTTGTGAGGTTGATGTCTTTTTACTCTTCCAAGTGTCATTCATGCAGACATTTACAGTTCTTCCAAGAGTTATACGACTTCTGATCTCAGGACTGCAGTCACCACTTTGGCCCAGGAAGATGAATTTTTTTACTATTTCGAAGGTCTCATTGTCAATCTGCTGACCTGTGTATTCTCTGCAGTTGTCATTATCTTTGTTTTCTTGATGTTAAGGGGCAGTCCAAATTTTTCACTTTCATCTTTGACACTTAGGATTAACCACTCCAGATCTTCCTTACTTTCTGCTAGTAATGTTGTATCATCTGCATATCGGAAGTTGTTGATCTTTTTCCTACCGATTTTAACCCCAGTGGTATCTTCCTCCAAATATGCATTTCTTATAATTATTTCTGTGTATATGTTGAATAGTATAGCTCAGTGGTGGGTTTCAAAATCCGTCGCTACCAGTTCACTCATGGGTGGGCGCGACGCTTCTATGCATCCACAGAAGCATCCAGGTAGGTGGAGTCTCCCACCACCACCACTACCAGTTCGCCTGATCTGGGGCGAACCGGTAGCAACCCACCACTGGTATAGCTGATTAACCAAACTGAACACCTTGCTTCTACCCCCACAGCACTTACATTAGAACACCTGTTTAACAAGCCTGATGTAACTTTGTCACGTGCCATTTTCAATTCTGAACCATTTTGTGTCTTCACATTCTGATCTTACAGTGGCTACCTGAAGAGAGTACACTTGTTTATTTCAGGTTTATGAATTTTGGAATTTATGAATAGAACATACAGATATTTTTCCCTGAATTAACCAAACTGAACACCTTGCTTCTATCCCCACAGCACTTATATTAGAACACCTGTTTAACAAGCCTAGATTAGAGGATAGGATCCAATTCAGTAAGCAACACCTTTATTTTTTAGTCTAAAAATATTAATTTACGACAGAGACCATATTACTCCTTGACTTCATAGAGCTTTTCTTATCCCAGTGAGTATCTGCAATACCATATTAAATGAAAAAGTGATAATTACAGAAATGAAAAAAGGATTTCTGAGGGTAGAGGAGAACAAAAAAAATACATTCAGGGGATATTCAAAGCTGATTTAATAGAAAAGGCATTTATGGAAAGAAAATATGAGATATCTTATTATGATTGCTATCCCCCAATCTTTCTAATTTAGAGAAATAGTTAAGGCTCATCAGACCAACTGAGGCAAGAAGTGTTAACAAGTATTCTGGGAAGGCAATATATTGTGTTTCACAATATCAGAATGTCAATATTTAAAACAACTATATTGGATTACAATGCATTGCATATTTGCAGTTTGATTGCTGTACACTCTGGAATTAATGGGTAAAAATCTGACTATATTTTGTAGCTAAAATAAATCCATATTTTCCTATGGCTTATAAATAACCTGAATAATTTGGCACATTTCCCTCCAATTTGTGCGCTCTGTCCTTGCTACCATATGCTAGGTGCCACAATGTCCCTCCCTCTGTGAAAAAGTGTTTGTCTTATACTATCTCTCCCTTTGTGAAAAATTGTTTGCCTTACACTGTAGCCTTCAGCTAAACTTGCATTTATTAAGCCTTTTAAATATGCAATTGCTAATTTAAATTAGAGCAGCAAACAAACACGAAAAGCTCTTCTCATTTAGAATATTTATTATGTTGTATTTTAGTTGTTAAACAACTCTCATTGCTTTGTCCCATTAACTAAATGACCACATATATCTGTTTCTCAGCTGGAATTCAAGGTGATGGATGTAGTGGTACTATAGTCCTCATTTTGCATTACATAGTCATTTTTAAAAGCCAAGATTTAAATATGATGTTTATAAAGTAATTGTTGCTGATCCGATTTATGGAAATGGAAGATATGTGTGTAAAGTTCTTCATTAGTTCTACAAACCTCTTAAAGAAGTCACTTTACACAATAGCTATTTGGGTCCTAGTCCCAATGAAAAATAGTAATAACAGGTTATATATATTTTCTGAGTACTGGTTAATCTATTTTCTTGAATAGATAATTTTTTTAAAAATCAGTTTTGAACTTTTTGTATAGAGAAACATAATTTCAAAAACATAATAGTGATGGCTATAGCAATTTGTGTTTTGGCCATCCTCCATGATAACATATTTTTGTAGCTGTTTCTGAATACTGTATTTTTTGGAATATAAGACACACCTTTTTACCCCCAAAAAGGGGGTGAAAATTTAGGTGCGTGTTATACACCGAATGTAGCCCTGCCCGCCCACTGGCCCCCACCCTTTGGCCTCTGTCTCCCAGCAGTTACAAGCAAACAGCAAGAAAAAACAGCCCCATTCAGCTTCAGTATAGGCTAATTAGCACAAGTTGATTAGATGCCTCCCGGTTCTCAGGTGATTTGCTCTCAGCTGTTTTGTGCAAGCTCTTGTTTTGCAAGCTTTTTGCTTGCTGCAAAGAGTGCTGGAGCAGATTTTTTTCCCCCTAGCTAAAACAAAACTGAAAGTAAAGCAGGCTCTGCTGCAACCTGACAAAATGAGGCAGGGAGAGAGACTTTTTCTTTTTGCTTACCAAAAAAGGTAGGTGCAAACAATGGGAAATGTAGGGCAAAAAAGGAGAGTTCAAGATTTTAAAACACACACACAAAAAGGTCTATTTAACTAGGGAATTGTAATAATTGAGATGCTATTAAGAAATGGTTAAGTTATGGTTTGGAGGAATATATGGGGAAAATTATTTGGTTTATTATTATTGGTAAATATAATTAATTGATTTGTAAGAAATTGGATTGCATGGAAATAATTGGAATATTCATGTTCATATTGATTACTATACAAAAAAGATAGTTATATAACTAATTGATTTATATTAAAATGTTGAATTCATATTAAACAATTGTAATATTAAATAATTAACCAATATGAGGATGGATATAAAAATAGATGACAATGGGAAGGGGTATAATATAGAATACAAGGGAAAAATTGAATTTGATTAAGATTAGAGATGAGAATGAAGGGTAATATTGGTTTTTTAAAAAAATAGATGAGGAATAAATATGGCAAAAAGGAAATATAGAAATTGTAAATTTAATTGAAATGACTAAACACTGTTTAAATTTGTGAACCAGCTAAATACTCTGTTCAAAGAAAATACATTGTATGTTTGTATGTGTGCTTGTCTAAAAATAAAAAAACCCTTTTTAAAAAAACAACAACAACCCTAAAAGGTAAGTGTGTCTTATACTCCGGTGCGTCTTATACTCCGAAAAATACAGTAGTTTCAATAAAAAAATCTCCATGATTCTCTATACAGTTTATGATTGGAGCTGTATAGATCACTCAGTTTTGCTTTATGCATTTATTGATAAAAGAGAAATAAAAATAGATTTACACCAGAGGTGTCAAACTCGATTTCATTGAGGGCCACATCAGGGTTGTGTTGGGCCTCATGGGTGGGCGTGGCCAGCTCAACATCACTCCTGTTGGGGGTGTCTGTGGTGGCCCCAATACTCTGCCAGTGAAAACAGGCTCCTGAGCTCTGTTTTCGGTTGCCATGGCCTCCTGCAACCCTCTGTCAGTAAAAACTGAGCTTGGGAGGGCCGCATGCGGCAGAGGGTTGCAGGAGGCCGTGACAGCCGAAAATGGATTTTGGGAGCCCGTTTTCGCTGGCAGAATCACTGCGGGCCAGTCCTTTGCTGTTTCCAGGGCAGCCCTGCAGGCCAGATCTAAGAACCCCACGGGCCGGATTCAGCCCCCAGACCATGAGTTTGACACCCCTTATTTACAAGATAAGTTATTCAATGTACAAAATATGCATATATGCAGTATAGTCCAATTGTTTCCCTAAAGTCATCTTCCTATAGTTCTGGGAATAATCATGAAGAATAGTATGATTCAACTCTACATTATTTTAGGAATTGAGGAGGACCGGTGCATAGCGGTTAAGTTTAAGATGTGGATTAGAACCAGAAAGGCCAAATTTAAATCGCCCTCAGTACAAATTCACATGATGATCAGCTAGTAATTCATTTTTTATCAGTTAAATATTGGCATCTTTAGCAATTCATACAGATACTGTAAAAGACTAAAAAAAAGCTTCTGATTTAGCCACCCAGGAAATAAATTGGGATCTGAAATGAAAGTTATATAGTAGATGCGATTTGTTTAATTGTAACTTATTCTCATTCAATTAATCTTCTTAAAAGTAAAGCTAAACAAACAGAAGGCATCTTGCTTTTCATTGAAGTGATCTTCTCAAAACCTGATGCAAAGCAACACGTTGGTTTTAATCTGTAATGCCCTTTATGCTTCAGTCTCTTAATATTTGATCTCATTTGAATCTTTTATCCATTAATTCTTTAGAAATCGGTATATGGTGCATTGTATGCCTGTGGTGTTTTCTCTAGCTAAAGACAAAATGAGTAGGTAGTAACCAAATGGTTTGTCTTCATTTTTCTTTACTTGCAGCTTTATAAAACTCTATGAACTATGAGCTAATGATGGATAAATCAGTGCTTCTTTCTAGCTGATAGAAGTTGTTGGTAGAAGCAGGAAAGAACAATTTTCTTTCTCTCGTTATCTCTCTTTTCCCTCAAAGCTATTCCAGAGACTTGGAAGAACTTCAGAAGAAGGTTTTGGAAAAGCAGTCATCCAAAATGTGAAAACTAGGCACATACCTGCCTATGGTTTAGATGCCCTTAGAAGGGTCAACTACTCACTAACAAGCTATATTAGGATTCTAAAAAAGAATATGTTCTGAAAGAAAAAGTGATCTTCAAATGGGCTCAATGCTTCTTGAAAGATGAAGACATATTGTAAAGTCAAGTTATTTTACCACTTGGATAATACCATATTTATGGGCTCCTATTGTTGCTTTGCTTTTGTAAGTTCCCAAATTGCTTTTGAACTGACAAATGTTTGAAAAAGCAAGCTTTTAAACTAAAATTGCAGTTTCATTTTTAATTGTGGAATTTTTCATCATCTTTCTTCATATTGGAAATAGCTTTAATAATTGTAATAGCAACAAAATGAGTAATAAAAACAATTAACAGCAACTTTTTCCCAGAAGAGAATTAGGCATACAGCACCACAGCGTCTTTTTAAAAATGAAGTCTTCCCCCCCTAAATTGCACTGGATGGAGATATTTATTTGCCCTTTTATTTATTTATCTTTTGGTCCTATGAAATATGCTTGTTACAGTATAATTACTTGGAAATGAGCATAAAGGGAAATAGAATATTGAAAGAAATACTGTCATAACCTTATGGGTAAATTAGATGTCACAATGATGGGTCGAAATGCTTATGTAGATTAGTCTCTGTTTCTCCTTACAATTGTATTACAATAGCAGCATCTATTGTAAATATGATTGCTTTTTTCAGATTCATTTCTAAGGTCCATTTTGCATACTATGTTAAAAATAGAACATGTCCAAGTTATTTACACATCCTCTTTTTATGTATCTGTGTATGAGGTAAACAAAAATATGAATATAAGCAATTTGCAGATATCTTTAGATCAGGAACAAATTATTTTAAATAGCCCAAATGTAAAAGATGATGCATATGAAATTATGCATTTGTTGGATTTGTAGAGCAATGAATCTACACAGTGTCATAGTGACTTATAGCAAAAATCCACAAATTAAAAAGTCCATGATAGCCACATAATATTAAAATATCCACAATAAACAATTTGAAATAATAAAAGTATCATTAGTAAACCATATAACATCCATGGCAATTCTCCTTATCTAATTTTAGGACTTATGTGAAGAGCAGATCATATTTACGTTATATTTATGCAGAAATATTGAACATTTGAAAGAATTCACAAACTTTAAAGTACTGTGAAAAGTTTTAACTAATTGTGCAGAAGGGGAGAAGGAAAACAGTAATTGTATTCTTTATTATTATTACCTATGCTCCATTCCTACCTATATTTTTAGTTAATCAAAATATAAATGTGCAATTCCCCAAACTACTAAACAAGAAAACAAGTAATATAATAAACAGCTTTCAAGACTATTGTTTGAGGCTCGAATATCAATTTATATCAATTAGCATGTACAGATCACAGCATTATTTGTGTGCTATTTAACCTGGGCTTAATTTTTTTTCCTTTCCATTTTTTATTGGTTACCCTGGTTTAATATTCTATCGAACATATATGCCATGGGACAGTCACAGTATCGAAGAAAAGGGTTACAAGAGTAAATGGGGAATACAAGGATTTCATAACACAATATTGTACCATTTTGAATTTCTTGTTCCGAGCATTTCTAGTCATGAAAAAATTAGTCCTCCAAATTGATAAAAGCCTTTGAGTGTACAGTACAATACAATCCTTGATGCAGATAAGAGATTGTTATTGGATGAAATATTTCTAACTCTATTAATGGAAATTTTAAAATGATTTGTGTATGAATGTCATGATGCTGATATATTTTATTTGCAGACCTAAGGGCCAAAGGAATATTTTGCTATCCATTCCAGTAATTGCATCCTTATATTGTCTTCTTGGCTCGATAATTGCTAATTCCATTTTTAAACAGGGTGGTTTCACTTTATGCCTCCAGAATACAAATGACCAGATCAGCAGGAAGAAGCAGATGGATGAATGTTACTAAAGAATGTTGTTGTCCTTTTATTAATTTCAACTAGTTATTGATTTTACCTGCAATTTATCAAAGCAAGTATACCCATAACTTCAGCTGAATGCTGGAAGATAGAACGATTCTTAATACTTCGTAAAATAAGACTACAGTTCTTTGTTGGATAAATCACAGTATGTGTGATCTATAATGCAAACATAAAGACTACTTTTTCTCCTGTTTACTAGAATAATGGAGAAATACAGTATCCAGTAAAATGAAAGGGACATGATTAGAACCTTTGGCTTTCAATGTCACAGTAAGCCCTTGTTTTTGTGCTTATATACTGCTTCTTATTCTAGCATAGATATGGCAGCTTTAGGGAGAGGGTCAGGCATGCTGGATTCCATTTTGGTTAACTATATCCTCTTATTCACTATGCAGAATCCAACATATTGTGGTTGGTTTTGATTATAATTTGAAAGAAACCATACCTCAAATCTTAGGACATTGTTTCAACAAACCATCATTACAATTTTGTTCAGTGGAGACATTTGAATCATTGGATTATTGATTCAATGAATGAGATAAAAGCTTATCTTTTGTATCAATCCTGATGTTGATTTAGCATAAAATTCCACTTTTTTCCTGTTAATGGCAATGGATATTCACCTCGTAATTAATATATACATTTTTTCCTCTCAAACTGATTAATTTTAATCATAATGCTTTAGTTTGCTGAGCAACCAGGCGCTGATTAAGGGCCTGGTGGCTCAGCAGACTAAAGCATTGTGATTAGCACCAGCTGTCTGCAATTACTGTAAGTTCAAATCTCACCAGGCTCAAGGTTGACTCAGCCTTCCATCCTTTCTAAGATAGGTAAATTGAGGACCCAGTTTGTGGGGCAATAAGCTGACTTTGTATAAATATACAAAAGTATGAAGGCTATTGCTTAACACATTGTAAGCCGCCCTGAGTCTTTGGAGAAGGGCGGCATATAAATCAAATTAAATAAATAAAAAAATAAAATAATTTAAGTATTGACAAACTGTTAGAGCAGCTTTATTATATATGAAAACTCATAAAATATTTTCAGCACATTTAAAAAAATGTGCATGGTCAACAAGATAATTTTCATTGGTATTTTTTAATTGTGTTGTTTTTCTAACATCCTGCTTCAATTGAATGCTAATAATGAAATCATAAAATCACAGATACAGCTTTCAGTCCCCTGAGTAGCAGGTAAACAAGCTCCAAAAATAATGAGAGTCAGTGATAGCATAGCCGTTTTTAATACCTTTTTAATAAATAATTCAATAGCAACTCTCATGCATATCAATAATTGACCTATTGTTAAATGGATCATAGCATTAATTTATCTTGTGGCTAGCAGCACTAAAGGACAAACAAATATCATGGAACAAAAGGGGTTTTGTTCAGGACTAAATATAATGACATCCTTTAAAAGTTAACTTCTAAATTCCTCTGATCTAGAAGATTCAAGATGATCAGAAATGGATTTTTGACATCATCCCACCTTAACTTTCTTGGGACACTTCCAAACAACCAGTAGGCTTTTGCTATTCATTTTTAAAAAATGTCTAGGTAAAATTTCTTTGCCATGGATAGCTATATGGTGGCAGAGAATTTTTTTAAAATAAGGATTGTGCTATGCATAATCCTGTTGTGGTTTAATTTGGAGAATCTTTTACAAATTCAAATTAGTTGGAGTTGGCAGGCTGGTAGGCATCAGCAACAGTGCCTATGGGCATCAGATTGCCTAATTTGGTGCTGTTGTTCTCAAGGCTTCATTCAATTAGATACAAATAATTGCTCATTTTAAAGGGATAAACATAAAGACCGCTAGTATCTAAATTTATGCTTTAGTTCCAGTCTTGTATTAGGTGGAAATGATACAGTCTTGTATTAGGTGGAAATTATGCTTTAGTTCCAGATTTAGGTAGGTGGAAATGAGATGATCCTAACATGGTTTGGATAGAGTTTGGATTCAGTTAAACCCTGGTTTATGCTGACAATTTTTGAAGTATTTAGCCAGGACATTCAAAGCTGAAGCTTTTAGAAGGATTTTTATTTGACGTTGCTAGGCTAAATATTAAAATAGATATACCTACAGAGAAAGCTTTCAGTATGATCCTACTTTTTGTGCTCAAGCCCAAAGCATGGCGAATACTTAATCCCATTAAGTGAAATGAAACTATTAGAAAATAAACAAGCTTCAGTTTTATTTCTGGTTGAAGAGTTTTATTTAGCTTTTAATCTAAACCAGTTCCTTTGCTATCTGTGTCTTTATCTTTATTGGCAAAATAACGGCAGTGCCTGCAGAACAAACATCAGAACCTCTAGGGAAACTTTGATTATGAATAGAAATTGGGATCAGATAGACAGTTTTATGACTTCTACCCTTTATAGAAACTTAGGCAGGAATCTAAATGTGGTTACCCATGAATACCCCGAGAGAACCTTAGACGGCTGAACTCTTCTAATAGCAGCATCCTACAGCAGTTTTCCCATTGAAAAGAGAAGAAAAGGATGGTCTGTAGCTATAGTTTTCTTCTATTGATTTTTATTTCCCCTACGTTGTCATATACAGCATTAGCTTTAGTTTAGGAACAATGAACACAAGTTTTTGCATGTTTCTCTGAAGTAGCAATGCAGTTGGAAACATGCCACTCACACCAATGATTTTGTATCACAATAAAGATGTATTTTCCATAGCCTTGGATTTGCCGTAATTCTATTGTGAACCAGGGGTATGTATGTATGTACCCTGTTTCCCCCAAAATAAGACATTCCCTGATAATAAGCCCAATCGGGCTTTTGAGTGCATGGCAATAAGGCCAAGCGCTTATTTCAGGATTCAAAAAAATATAAAACAGGGTCTTATTTTCAGGGAAACACGTCTTATATTTTTTTGAACCTTGAAATAAGCGCTTGGCCTTATTTTTGGGGAGGTCTTATTATTTTGGGGCTCATGGAGCAAGATGAGGCTCCTCATGCCGTCTTTACCTGATTTCCAGCTCTCCGTTTAAATATTTTTGGGGAGGTCTTATTTTCAGGGACAGGCTTATTTTAGCACATGCACTCACAAGCCCGATTGGGCTTATTATCAGGGGATGTCTTGTTTTTGGGAAAATGGTATACACACACACACACATGTATATGTACACACACACACGTTAGACAGTATCACAGCAATAATACAAGATACATATGCCAGTGTTGTCTACATATCTTCTCTAGAAATAACATTACAGTATCTTTTAATGTCACTCCACAGGATCTGATTCATATATTTGTTTTTTTTTCAACTATGTTATATGCCATTATTTGTCAGCAATTCCCTACTGAATTCTAGATAAAAAGGATCCATATTGTCTCTGCAAAAAAACAAAACAAAACAAAAAACCAATCATCAACAACAAAAACCAAGTACATATCAGATATGAGAAATGTAACATCCAGAAACTGATGTAGGAATTTGTTATGCCATAAGGATGCTTTATTACCGACCTCAAGGTGGCAGCCTAGAACTAAAAAAATGGGGGGGAAAAAAGACTGTCTATGAAACAGCTCAATGAACATTTATCAAAATATTTGACCTTATTTCTTATGGATTAAATGGAGGGTTTCCCCCCCTCCTCATACAGTATTTATCATCTCATCAATGACAGCATAGTGGAAGCTATTTTGGTGAAGGACCATCGCCAGGAGGATAATTCTTATTAACTGGGTTTGTTTGTATTTATTTCCTTCGTTGTTCCTAGTGTTCTCCTTTGATCATGATTGCATGCATACTGCATGTAGCCAATGAAGTGGAATAGAAGCTTGAAGTGATAACATTAAGTTGTGCCTTCTAGATCTGTTCAACTACAACTTGCATCATCACTTGTAACTATACCTTTATGCGTATTTCGGAATAGGAGATTGAAGCAACTGAGAAACATCAGGTTAAAGAAGGCATCTGAAAAGATTGAATGAAATTTTTTGAATTAATCTTCCTATATTGCTTATAATCCCTATTAAGATGATGGTAGTGGTTAAAGCTCATTAAAGGTGAAAATTACCAAAAAGATTCACTATACCATTTGTCAGGTTTTCAGGCCGTCTTCAAAATAATTGTGTTTCAAACAAAGTCTCTTTTATGAAACAAATTTCCATTTTATTTAGCACAGCAACTTTTACACTGACTCCATGCAGCCAGCACTGACGTGCTGACCCAAACACCCTCCTCTTCCTCCCACTCCTCTGCATTCATTGGCCATTTTCCCAATCATTCACCTCTAATCTACTGTTCAAATTCAAAGAATTTCCCCCCTCCCATCCATCTCCTAGGGGACATTATCTCCAGCGAAAAATAAGTAGGTGAAAGGCCCCCGTCCCGTTGCAGACTTCTGCATTCTCCTTCTAAATGTCAGCACTAGGATAAATGCATCTTGACGTGCTGACACCATTGTTGGTGCACTGAGCACATTGTTAAGCAGCAATTAAATGGATCATGAAAAAAAATCCTATTCATCATTCACCCCCTGAAGAATATATAAATCATTAACAAATTCAATTCTGAAAACTTTGTAGCAATTCCTTAATTGCTATTCTATTTCAGTATTAAGGCCATATGTTCAGAGAAATAGTGCAAAGAAAATGGGATGTAAGTTTTTTTGGTGCAATGTATATTAAGGACAAGCTAGATGGAATAACATGGTATCTCATTTTTTTAAATTAGATTTATATGCCACCCTTCTTCGGAGACTCAGGGCGGCTTACAATGTGTTAAGCAATAGCCTTCATACTTTTGTATATTTATACAAAGTCAGCTTATTGCCCCCACAAACTGGGTCCTCAATTTACCTACCTTAGAAAGGATGGAAGGCTGAGTCAACCTTGAGCCTTGAACCTTGCAATAATTGCAGACAGCTGAATCTTAATAACAGGCTATTAGCCTGTTGGGCTATCTGAGGCTCTTGAGCTATCATAAAAGGAGAACCTCTGTTCTCAATTCTCAAGGCAGTATTTTTTTAACCAGTCCTTAATTCAAGAAAGGATAAGGCTTGGCTTCAGTTTTTGTTGATCAAGAATGCCCCATATCCTTCACCCTTCACAACTATCTGAGCTTTGCAAATTGTAGATCTACAACATCTAGTAGACTGTTCTGTGCTTACAGCTGCCTTCCACTGAGCATCAGCACCTGGATAACTCTTAAACTTAATGCACTATGTATAGTTATCTAAAGTGCAGAGATATGGCAATTCAATTCCCAGTTTGAACTTTGTAGAATAACATCTGGCTATCTACATCTGATAAATGTCAAATAGAAGTTTCCATTTTATGCATATCTGGATTTTCTCCCTCCTCTTTTAGGCAATATTAAATCATCTAAAACAATTGATTATTTAGATTGTAAGACTTTGTAAAGTGTCATATCTTCCAAAAATATGTGCTGTCACCTGCTTATTCCTTACAATATGACAGCTAGCCAACCTTCTATAGATTCAGAAATAATCAGGCTGAGCCTGGTTAGTATTTGGTTGGAAGACAATTTGGGTATTCCAGAATTGTAGATTAGACTGCAATAGTTACATAATTCTTCCAATACCCCAAAAGAGAATATAGGTAACTCAGGGCTGAACTGTGGAGTTGTTGCTGCTCTCTGAGTTTGGTTGTTTGCTTGCAACCATTTCATTACCTAACTAGGTAACTTCAGTGTGAGTAAAAGTGGGATTTGCTCCCTATAAAGTAGCCAGTTTTAGTGGGGGTATCATTTCTCATTGGTAGTTCTTTGATTAGGGTATTGTTTTCTGTTTGATTGTTTGTCAGGTGTTAATCCTTGCTTATTTAGATGTTGCCTGCTAAAAACATGTGTTCTGGGATTTTTGTTTCCTTTTTAGCCTTTTACTGCCTCTTTTCAATGGTGTGTAAATATGATTAATTTTGATGTGTCTGTTGATGGCTGATTTGTGAATGCCAAACTTCCAGAAATTCTCTAGCTTGTTTTGGATTTCCTTGTTCTCAAGGAAACTGCATAGGCATGTCAATTATGTCTTCAATAAACAAACAAGTTCAACTTAAGGCAACTTTATTTTAAAATTTTTACTTGATGATAGTGATGATTTTATGAAAGATTTTAATTTCTTCACTGAAAAATAAGTCATAACGCTCTATATATTGTCAGACAATAGTAACACCCAACCTCTCATGCTCAAATTTTCAGTGGTCTAAGTCTGGAAAAATAGAGAAGTCCCAGACTGGCATGATCTTTCATATTTAATGTCCTTATATCCCATCTTTCTAATATCATGTGGCACCACACAATTTCAAATGACCTCCATGTAGCCTTGACAAGGTGGATGAATGACTGGGCAACTGTGGCTGCTTGAAGCCATTTTGTGCATGGAATCTTCTGCTGAATTTTATTTTTGTTCAATTCGTTTCGAGGGGGAGGAACATGAAAACTGTGGTATAGAAGGGGAGCAATTTTAGCTCAAATTTTATGAATAGAGGCAAATCTGACATATTAATTTGATTTTTTACAATTTTAATTTTAATTTAGGAACATAGAAACATATACATGCCAAAATACTGAAATCAGTGTATGGAACTTGTGGCTTACATAATATTTTCAAAATTTAGGTAATATTCTACACATTCAAGAAACAGGGGACATGTCATTAAAGAATAACTATTTGTCTTTACTTATCAGAATATCTGTGTCTACTTTAGGTTTAGAACAAGCAAGTAGCCTCTTAATAATTTCTAGGAAGAAACAGAGACAGGAGATTGTTGCATTCATAGCTCCCATTTGGTCTGTCTGGCCACTGTGGGGAAAAGTAAGTCTTTGGTCTGACACAGCTATTGCCTCACTAGTTTATTGGGGAACATTGGCATAATTGGGCAAGAAGTGAATTAGCACAATAAATGGGACTGAGCACATTTTTACATTAGAGCAAACGAAAATCGATAGTTTGTTGAGAAGAGGTAGCATTTGTTATTTTGTTGGAGGATGGCAAAGATTCTATGGCATTTGAGGAATCACGGGATTTCCATGTACTATTGGAATGATGCCCAGAATATCTGCCATGCTCAATTTTGAAAAGATATCCAGTCACACAGTAAACAATATCTTTCACTAATTAAGCAAATCCAACAAAATGCAATTTCTGCCCAATCTTTGGAATTATAATTCACCTAATCCATTAAATATAAGGTCTCTGACAAATTAGTGAAATTTACTGTGTTAAACAAAGCATTAGCCTAATTCATGGAACTGGCAGTGAGAAAGCAGAAGAGAAAGCAGTTCATTGGCCAGGCACTGGAATAGCTGTAAAAAGTACTCTTTTTTTTAAAATAAAGGAGCCTTTATTTAAGGAGCCTGAGTAGCCTGAGCCTTTATTTAAGGAGCCTGAGTAGCGTAGGGGAGTAATACCTCCTACAAAGGCAGCATTTAAGATCCAGCTGCTGCAATTACTTGCGAGTTCAATTCCAGGCAGGCTCAAGGTCGACTCAGCCTTCCATCCTTTATAAGGTGGGTAAATTGAGGACCCAGTTTGTTGGGGGCAATAAGCTGACTTTGTATAAATATAAATATACAAAAGTATGAAGGTTATTGCTTAACGCATTGTAAGCCGCCCTGAGTGTCTGGAGAAGGGCGGCATATAAATCAAATTAAAAAAAATAAATAACAAAGTAGACAAAGAGTTCCAAAGATTAGTGGAGTAGTACTTGAGAGCCATTCATCATTCTTCTAGAATTGGAATACCATATGGAAAGAGAGAAAGGGATTAATGAGCTGAGACATAGAAGTGGGCAATAATTTAGGGCAGGATTTGTTTATTACCAAGTGGGGTTTGTATTGAACAAGGAAGCATCAGATGATTTGGTTTTACAAAAAAAAAAAATCTCCAAAAACAACTTAAAACTCCCTGCAAACCTGAACATAGTTGCTGACAGCTGCATACCAAAAATAAAGTATATTTTATAATGTCACTTTCCATCTTTGTACTTATGAGTGGCGCATTGATGCAGACTTCCATGGAAAAGTTGCAGGATGATACTTTTGAATAATCAAGTTGGAAGAATATTTAGTCAGAGGTTTTTAATTTAGAAGTCATTTGCCCATGTTTTCCTGGATTTATCTCTGTCGCTCAAAGCCTAATTTACCTTTAGGATTCAATCTTCCTTTGTACTCTTAATTTGTGCCATGTATTTTAGGGACACAGGAAGCTGCTCTATACTGAATCAGTCCTTTGGTCCATCTGATCATGTTGCTATTAGAGTTGATTGGCAATAGTTCTCCAGGACTTCTGGCAGTTTTATGTGCAGATGTCATGGATTGAAACTGGTACCTTCTGGATGAATACTATATTCACTACCAGTGAGCTATAGTCACATATCCCTAGTGACAAATTTGATCTTGAAGCTGAATTTCCATCTTCCATTTACCCATTTTAGCACTAAGGATCTTTCTTTAGATTGCCTATAATTGTAGTATAAGACTCAACTCTTTTATTAAACACAGGAGATATGGTGAAATCTAAAGCGGAAAACACAATTACTGTATCTATTGGCTACACATATCAGTTGGATGACATGTGATTAAGCAACAATAGGGAATCCTAATGATCCCCAGTGAGACTCGTGATCTTACATTGTTCTCATTTTCTGCTTTGCAAAGTAGAGATGACAAGCTAACATGAATTAAGACGCGGCTAATTACAAGTCTTAGAGAGACAGATTTAAAAATTATTTTCATGTTAACCTAAGAACCTAACAGTGGGCTAAACCGCAAATATCTAGGGGAAAGAACATTTCGCTCCTGCTCCCCAGCCTTGGAGCTGCTTTTTACAGACATGTTCTATAATGATCTCAAATAATTTCTTTTGTAGATAGTCATGTTCTTTACAACTTTCCACAACTCAGGAGGTGGTTTCATTGGTAGCAGTACTGGGCTGGAAGAGTACAGGGGGCAAAAGGAAAAAAAGTGTAGTGCTTGATCTCTCCACTTCAAAAAGCCTGTCTGAATTTCTGTGTTACAACTTCAGCCTTCTAGCGCCACACATTGATTTTATATTCAATAGATTTTATGAAAAAAGACCTGTAGATGAACTGCAAATACTGCTTTGTTAGCTGTCTCTGGCAGATGTTTTTTTTAAATTCCAAACCAGCACGTTCTCTTTTAAAAATCCTTGCATCTAATATGTAGATTGGCATAAGCTACAATGCGGTACATGACTTACACTGCTGCAGTTGAAATGTTCTTTTATTTATTGGACCAATAGATGAATACCAACACAATAATAATATTTACTTGGTATTAGAGGTTTCTAAACAAGTCCCAAAGTTATTTAAAGCATTACAAGCAGTAGAAGTATAAAAACAGTAAAATCCATTAATAAGTAATAAAGGAAAGATAAAATATATACAATTTAATATTTATGGTTTTGCAACTAAGCTTGCTATGTGTCAAACACTGGCAAGCACAGTACGATATCTCAAAGGATAGTTGAGATTCTTCCTTCCCTGTCTTTTACCTGCCTACGTTTCGATAGAGAAAATAAATTAAATTTGGCAAAAAAATATAACATTATTTGCAAATAATCATTGTTTCCTTTTGTGGACAGGGTAGTGGACTTTGATCTATAAATACAGAAGAGATCTTGCTCTTACTAGTTGTCGTGTGTGATACAGAATTGTCACCAAAGGAAACTAGGGGTGAAATTCAGCTTCTATACTTTTTATCATTGCAAAGTATCCCATCTTTCTGTTAGCAGTCCATTTCCTGAGGAAAGTTTCTTATTTGTCTGGATTTTTGCAGAAACTTGGATTGAAAGAGAAATGATAAAGAATCTCAGTTCTTTATGAATAAAAAGTTTTCAATAAAATAGATAGCATCAATTCAATCAAAGGTGCATACAATGAATGGTGAATAACAACTGAATTCCACCAAATGCTCAAGCAGCAAATAAAAACATGCTACTACTTCAATTTTTGCATAATTTATATGTGCAGGAAGGTACTTTGCCATTCTGGTATAGTCATGACAATTCTAGTAACCCATCTGCCAGATCGCCTCCATATGAAAAGTAACAGTTATGTTACTTTCATACAATTATTTAATAGTGCATTTAAGAATGCATGCACCAAAGAGCTGTATCAATATTTGTTGTCGAAATTATTAAGGATGGAGCTTGCAATTCCTAAGGAGTAGATAATTTGGATGCTCAGCAAAGAATTTCCCAACTTGGGAATTATAAGCAATTTTTTTTTTAAAGGCATCCATTCTATTGTATATAAGAAAATCAAGGCAACACATTTCTTGCATAAGGAAAAACTGAATAAAGAAGTCATTAAATTCTTCAGTCATTTAAATGCTATCTGCTAATCAGTGCCGAGCCTACTGTGTGGCAATAATTCGTACAGTAGCTGACTGAAACAAAGAGTTGATGAAGCATATTAAAGGTACCACTTGTTAAGGTAGCTGAACACATACAATTTCCCCTCTACTTAATGGACTTCTTCTTGTTTTTCATGTGCATACAGCTCAGGATATAGACCTTTGTGTAGGAACTTGAGAATGGGCACAGCAAATTGCTATCAGTTGATCACTGGAGTGCAAAAACAACCTTAAAGTATTACTTCTGGCATCAGTGAAATTCATGGAATACAGAGCAATAAATCAGGGCCTCATTACATTTAAGGAAACTAAATGAGAGACTGGTGAATGCTATCCATCATGATGTACAATTGTACACACAAGATGACCAAGATGTTTATAGAAAAGGATTTTTTTTTAAGCAAGTACTCAAGTCCCAGTTAAATTGCAGTGTCTGCTTCAGGAGAAATAAAATAATTGATCCTAGGAGTAGCAATGGGAAAGTCAAAGTTTCTCATATTAATGAACTCCTCAGTTTTATTTCAGTAGGGAGGCTATTTATTGTTTCACAATTTGTACAGAAACAGTTTTCCAAGACCGCTACAATGAGATTACTAACTTGTATTCATATCATAATATTGTACACTACGCAGAAGGTAGTCCAAAAATTCAAGTGCCAAGGTTATACAAACTAAAAGAATGTTCTTCATTTCCATATGTCACTTTAGATGCAGAAGAGTATGATTATTCTCTGCTAATGATCCAGCGTGGGGAAAAGATTAAATTCCCCCATCTGGTAGAATGTTTTATTTCACAAACTCTTAAGTTTGGGTCTCAGTTATAATTTATGAGGCCCACACCATGATTGACTGCAGCTTTTCATTCTCCCATACCATTCTGAAAAAAGGGAACTTTCCTAAGGGAAAGTTCTTTACCTTAGGGAACTTCTTTACCTAAGAAGTAAAAGCAAAGTCTTCAGTGGAGCAGACTACGGATCTAAACTGCAAACATCCAGGCAAATCCTTCCTGGTAGCAGCCTTTTCTGGGTCTCCCTGCTGCTCTCTAGTGTTTGTCTGGAGTTCTTCAGCTCAGATGTGATTATAATGGAGCTTATTGCTGAGTAAAAATATTTAGATATGTATTGTAATTCTTCAGAACATTATCTCAACACAAAGCAGGAAATGTTTTGCATCAGATAGCAATATACATTTCTTATTTCCCCAATACTCTAGGAAGCATTACCAAGGTTAAGGCAAGGAAGTTTAAATTGCTGTCTATATGATCAAGGCTCATTCAACCATTATATTCATACAGATGTATAATTATTTTACATTCTATATGCCATGTATTATTTTATCTTTCTTTTAAAAATGAAGTTTATCTTGTAGAATATAATTTAGCTGTCAGGAATTGTCCATTTCAGGAAGGATAACATGAATTATTTTCTTACATGTGGAGAGATGGATGGGGGGAGAGAGAGGGGAGTGGGGAGATAGAGAGAGGGAAAGAGAGAGATCTGCTGAATCTTAGAACATCTGGTTATATCTCAGAGGAAATGAATTCTCCCCAACTTACTGTGAGCCATGCTTCTATAAAACTTCTGTCTTTTCATTATTTGTATTTCAATGTATCTCATCCTACCTCTGTCTGTACCCTTTCTTATCTCATCTTTTGCCTGGTCATGATTTGCTATGCTACTTTAAAAGACCCAATTCTTAGGTCAAATCAGTAGAGCTCATATTGTTTAAATGTTTTTCTCATGTTTCAGCAGGACATTAATCTTTCTCATTTTATTATTTTAGTACTGCCACTAAAAGTCCACAACTTGATGGCATGTAATTATCATCACCATTATCAAAGTGAAGTTAAGCATCTACAATGGACATAGAACAAACTAACACCTTTCTTGTTAGTAAGTTGCAAACAGCAGTGGAATGCTAGGTCTTTGCTTTTTTGCCTGTGTTCTCAAGCGGAAATGAGGAACTCTAGAAATTTTCATTGGACTTATTCATACCTGCTCCCAGTGTAATTTCATTCTGGTTTTTGTCTCAAAATGCAGTGAATATATATATTGCAGCCATCACAGTTTCCCCATGATCAAGTAATTGTGATTTGGGTGCTCAAATTCACGATTACTACGTCACAATAAGCCACAATCATGACATCGTTGTTTGCAACCTTCCTGCCAGCTTCCCACAAGCAGAGTCAATAGGGAAGCCAGCAGGATATGCTGCAAGTCACTTCCATAAGTAGCTCCTGTCACTCCCCCCACCCCGAGGAATCTTGCTATGATATACAAGATCCCAGGTCCCCCACTGACCCACCCACAATGCCTGCCAACCTGCCCACCAAACAATTTTTTTCTTGCCCAGAATATTTAGTTACACTTATAATCCAGCAAACTGAAAATTTGTTCCAATTCTTTTTTAGTTTTTCTTAAAGGCACTCTTATCTGATTGAGTTAAACAATCATGGCAGTGCATTGTGCCACGTTTTTAGAGGAACAATAAGCAAGAAAAACTATGTTACCATTTTGGAAGTAATATATTGTCTGCTCATCAAGCCTCTGAGGATTAAACAAGTGCCAGTGTTAACAAGACATTGCTGCTGATTTGGCAGTTTTACATAGCGCCTACAGGGATAAAATGTTATAAAAACAAGTCTGTGAATTAGCACCATGTGTCCATGCTCACTGTTAAAAACGCACACACACCAACACTAGAAAGAGAGAGAGAAAATGTGCAACCATGTTGAACAAAGTTCAGATCTAGAATTTAATTAATGGGAGGTGATTCTCCAATCTATTGAACTGTTCAAACCTGTACTGGAAGAGATTGTTGACACTTTTCCAAGTTATATTATAGGAGAGCTATAGCTCACAGCAGCTATCAAAGTGATCAATGTTCACTCTGGTGAATTATGGAGTTTAGAAAATATTCTCAGGGATTTGGACATAAAGCTAAAAAATACAATGTAATTTGTGTCTATACCATATATATAAACACCTATCATTGCTACAGCGTACCTTCCATTTTAATTTTGTTTGAACCATTGGATTATTTTTCACCATTTTTATAATTCTAGCAATTTCATAGGGTTTTTCAGGAGAAAGTTCCCATGTCCAATGCCAGGATTATAAGAAGCAGCCTTACATCAATTCCTAGTTTATCAACCTCCATGTTGTTCATGATGCTTCCTGCATTTGCTATGGAGCGAAGTTCAGATCTGAAACATTTTGTATGCCAAACAAAACCACCATGATGCAGTTCTTCCCTCATCATAGGAACATTAACAAATGTTTTATACAACTTGGCTTCGCTCAAATTTTTAATTCAGTTGTCCAGAGGGATTTGATTTGTATATGGAATTTATATCTTTGATTCTTAGTAGTACGAGCTATACTACAGGAGTCATTCGTTGACATGAGCAGCCATGCAAATTGAACAAACAAACAAATATAAACATAGGGGAAAAAAGAAAAATAGTAAACCATCCACAATAAGATTAAATCGCAAGCAACATAAACATTGTCACAAGGAAAATAATTCATTGTCATCAGAGTTACCTGGATGGCACATAATCAACATAAAGGGAGAACACAATATATATTAGCAATACATTTACTGTAACAGTACAAATAGAAAATAAAAGATGGTAGTAATTACAGATGACTTGAATGATCTCTGGAAAATCTTAGTTATAATGACCCTTCAAAAGTTATCATGGCGCAAACATTAGCCTGTTTCCTGCCGGACAGCCATTCCATGGTATTGCCTTTGCCAAAGAAAAGCTGTATGCCTACTAAATAACTTCATGAGAATAGTCTTCCTCTTACAATTGACACCATCAGATTTCTGTGGAACATGCATGAGTAGAGGTGAATCAATATTTCAAATCATTTCTCACCACATAAGAAAGAAATATAAAAAAGAAACAAGGTTACCTTACTCTCTCCAGGTGTTTGTAGCTGGGGCAGAATTCTTAAATATCTTGCTTAGGAGTTGCATAAATATACTGGGTCATAGTGCAACTTTTCTAGTTTGAGAACTTGATCTTAATAGCAATATAGCACAAACTTACATATCGCTTCAGTGCTTTACAGCCTTCTCTACGCGGTTTACAGAGACAGCGTATTGTCCCCAACTGGGTCCTCATTTTACCAATCTCAGAAGGATGGAAGGCTGAGTCAATCTTGAGCCGGTGAGACTTGAACTGCCAAATTGCTAGCAGCCAGCAGCCAGAAGAAGTAGTCTGCAGGCCTGCACTCTAACCACTGCGCCACCATGGCTTGAATTATACTTTATAATGATCCCATTTGGAATTAGTTGCTGAAATAAGTTGGAGCTGGCTTCCTTGAATGGTTAATATTATTGCTATGGTGAGTGCTAACTAATTTCATGGGGATTTATTTCTGTTAAAAACTGTAATAGATTTCTACTTTTTTAAAAAAGATTGTACTATAGGTTGGTTGAATGATTGCACTCTGATTACTTTATAATGATTATTTTTTCTAGTAAATGAGTAATCTTCTACTTGTCAGAACTCAGGTTTATGCTCCTGGTTTTAGCAGTTTGATTTTGTATTTGTGTTTTTTTAATTAATTATTTTGCTATGTTTTGCTATGCTGTGTTGCACATGCATGCAAAATACATGACATATTATGGATAAAATTGTCCTAAATGACAGGCTCCAGTTACTCTTCAGTAAATATAAAAACTGTCACACTCCTGCTTGGATTTCAGCACAAATTCTTTTCAGTCAGTCCCCAGGGACCAAAGGGAGATCTCTCAGGAGGCAGCAGTGGCTTACAACCTTCCTTGCAGCTTCTCTATTGACTTTCTGGGGAAGCCAGCAGGAGAAAATGCATTTGGTGATCACATGTTTGTGGGGCACTTGGCAGTCAGTCATAAGTGTGAACGAGTTGCCAAATACCCAGGTCACAATCACCAGACCATGGGGCTCCGCAACAGCCATAACTTTGGTCACAAGTTGTAAATTCCTTCATTTAGCTCTGGCATAAGTTTGAATCACCACTGAATGGATAATCATAAGTCAACCTGGACATAACAGGTTAACTATATGGTTAATGTTTACACATTACAAGAGAAAGGTAAAGCACCTGTAATAAAAATACCATGATGGCGAACCTGTGGCACGCATGCCAAAGGTGGCACGCAGTGCCCTCTCTGATGGCATGCGAGCTGTTGCCCCAGTTCAGCTCTGCTGTGCATGCGCCTCCTGCTGGCCAGCTGGTTTTCAGGTCTCTGCTGCGCATGCGCTGGGGCAGGGCGCATGTGGGGGGCCATATGCATAGGTGGGGGGTGGGGCACATGCGGGGTTGTGTGCACATGCGCATGTGGGATGGGGCACATGTGCAGGGCCACATACACATTGCATTTTGGGGGTTCAGGTGCACACATACACATTTGCTCAGGCAGGCAGGTGCGCTTTGGGCACTCAGTCTGGAAAAGGTTAATCATCACTGTAATAATATAATCCTTAGGCTTTAAATCTTAAATGTCTTCTAAAAATTATTTGTCTTTGAAAAAGGGGTGACAAACAAAATGAGAAAAGGGGGAAAGTGCGTGTATACAATATACTTACCCTTTTCACATTTTGCTTACTAGTTAGTTACTAGTTAGGGTTCAATAATTTATTAGAAATTAACCATAAAATATTAAATAACATCAAAGTACATTAAAGTATTTTAACAACCAGGGTAAAAAATTTAATCTCTGAGTTAAATAATAAAATCTCCACTCTTTGTTCTGTAAGAATATAAAGAAAGGGGTAAAAAACCCCTAAAACATCACCAATGAATATTAATTTCTGACATCTTCTTTGTATTGTGCTTTGATAATCTATTTCTGGACATTTAGAACTTTTCGTGTGTCTCTGATTTCAATTCTTTTGTCAGTTCTTATGCCTCTTAAAAAATCATCTTTTTTTCTGGGCATGAATAGGATTTTTAAAAAAGACACAGTGTGATTGTATCCAAAAGTAAAATTTCATTATGAAAGCCTCTTTAATCAAAGGAGGCTTCCATGGAGGGCAGGTTATTTTTCATGGGTAATAGAATACATCTACTGCATAATGACAGTCATCATGGACACACATTTCCTCCATTGTGTCTGAACTCCAGTAAGTGGGGGGGGGAGGGGTCAATGAAATTGAGGCATTAGTGTGTAATGAAATTGGTATATTCTTCATGTTTGCATTCATTGTGGGGCACATAATTTTTGTGCACCTAACATGGGACCTCTTTCTCCTACGAAAGTGCCCCAAGTTTGTGCCATGGCATTTGTATTCTGGAAAGGCAATATGGTTTGGATCCATTTTGTTTTTCAGTAGAATTCTGTTCTTGATTTCATCTTCCTTCTGTGCTTTCTAAAAATTCCTTCTGGAGGGTAACAGGGATTGTTCAGAACCAAATGGGAAATATTTGGGAAGCTGCAGGGGAAGGAAAAATTATCTCCCACATTCTCTAGTATCTTCATTGTATCCTACTTCCTCTTGTGAATGAAAGGAATTCTTTCATGCAGGGAAATGTCTTAATGATGCCCACTGAATTGTTCAATAATAACTCAGATAATATCTGTAAGATTTTTTTTAAAATTAAATTTCTATACTGCCCTTCTCCCGAAGGACTCAGGGCGGTCCACAGCCACAATAAAATAACATAGCATACAAAATTTAAAAACAATTTAAAACAAATTAGATAATTTGGCTCCACAAATTAAAAACCCAAGAATTAAAAAAAACCAGTCCAGATTGTTGTCAAGCTAGTCCAGCTTGTTGGAAAAGTAAGGTCTTAAGGGCACGGCGGAAGGTACGCAGGTCGGGGATCATACGTATCCCCGGGGGCAGTTCATTCCAGAGGATGGATGCCCCACAGAGAAGGCTCTCCCCCTGGAAGTCGCCAGTCGACATTGCTTGGACAACGGCACCCTGAGGAGCCCCTCTCTGTGGGAGCGTGTTGGTTGGTGGGAGGCTATCGGTGGCAAAAGGTGGTCTCCTAAATATATGCTACCAGATATGATTCTTTCAAGATTCAGGTAAAGATGCTACCTGATCTGATTCTTTCAAGATTCACAGTATAAACTGTATCTCGTACAACTATTGTTTTCTTTATTTGGGATCCATTTATTTTCTTCTCAGCCCAAAGAAATATTAGACAATTAGAAATGCCTAATCTTATCACATCTTTGCCCATATATTCAGCAAAAGGCTTACATGCCATGTCCTACCATAGAAATGTACAGTCTCAGGAAATATCAACACTACTAATATCGACAGTTTTCTTGAATGCCTGTAAGCCATTAAGAATGGAAGTAAATCAATATTTGAGTAAGAACAGAAGGTAATCTGCATATATGCTGATGAAAGAAATAGAGAGAAATCTCAGTCTTCTTAGTACATATCTTAGTACCAATTATTGGTGTCTGCTGGAAGGAAAGAATATCCATAAGTTTAGATGGTATTCTGATGTGGCTTTTCCTGTTTCCTATGAATTCACATATAGTGACGTGAATTCTTCAGAAATGATGGGCAATTGAAATAACAATTGATTCTGCCAAGAATCAATAACAATCAATAACAATCGAGCCATGATGCCCTGCTGCATGTTCTTGGCAGCCCATTAATCAGCTATTTTGAAATCTGTAGAGTCATATTGAACAAAGATCATTCTTATGATCATTATCCTATGAGCCACGGTGGCGCAGTGGTTAGAGTGTAGTACTGCAGGCTACTTCTGCTGACTGCTGGTTGCCTGCAATTTGGCAATTCAAATCTCACCAGGCTCAAGGTTGACTCAGCCTTCCATCCTTACGAGGTGGGTAAAATGAGGACCCAAATTGTTGGGGGCAATAAGCTGACTCTGTAAACTGGTTAGAGAAGGCTGTAAAGCACTGCAAAGTGGTATATAAGTTTAAGTGCTATTGTATTGCCTTACATGCTTCTCTCCCAGCTTATGGAGGATCTGTATCTGTGAAGATGGGTGACTTCTTATTCTCCTAGAACCTGTTCAGTGCAAGAATAAGGCAGATATCTTTTCCCTCTCTACATTGCATTGCGTGTGGCTCTTTTTCTCTATTTAGTATTTTGTTAGGAAATACAAAGATTCTTTTTTATGGGAATATAGGTAGAGAGAGTGCAAGTCACAGTGCTAGCTTTTGTTTTGTTATTTGTTTTACAGCTATTATCCAGTCCATTAGATGATTTAACACTCAATTTTTAAACTATTGCTAATGCCAATGTATGCGGTTGATGCAAAGAAGAGATATCATCTTAAGGTTTAAATGTAGATCACGTTTGTCTCTCTTCATTTGTTTACTTGCCTTTTTGGCAGTATTTTTTTTACTTGCTTGCATATACTTATATTTTTTAATGTCCTTGATACAGTTATGCTTACAAATGTATTGACTTTGTGACTACAGTACTGCAAAAAAAATCTATATGTGACCAATGCTCTCTGCACAAAATCCAGATATCAGAAGTATAACAGAAAAAAATTCTTAAAGCTTCAACCTCACTTTGTAAACCAAAATAATTTAGACTGAGGAGAATTTTGGAAACATCTCTTGTGAATTTTAATAAAGCATTAGTGAGAGAAGATGTAGTGTGGTGGTCATGACACATACAAGGTAAAGCATAAATTGGCCTGGTACACAGGTTCCATGCTAGAGACCAAAACTGGCAAACTAGAACCTTTCATACATTTTGGATTACAGCTCTCATATTTGATTCTATGCTGTCTGAGGTTTATGTGAGTTATAGCCCCAAATATCTAGAGGATCTAAGATGTCTGCTTCAGACACAGTATTCCATGAAGTACTGCATTGTAACTGAGTTAGTCAGCAAAAAACTATATTTTCAACCATGAACAATATTGCAACAGTGAGCTACATTTGCAATAAATTTTTGTATGGTCTTTAAAAGTGACAAACTGATATATTATTTTTTCTTAAGCTATATTTATTATTCCCCAAGGGCACATTTACGGCATTATGCAAATACTACAGAGGTATTCATGAATTCATACTATCAACTCCATACTTTGCATCTGAGGCAGCATTAGCGTTTGAACTGAAACACTTCCATCAAAAAAGTGACTTATTAATACTGCCTTATCAGCTTGTGAGAACATTATCCATCTGGATGTGAAGTCTGCAAAGGAGAATTTGTTTTGTAAGTGATTATATTTGGTGCAGGGAAGAGTAAAAGCATCTACATGAAAACCTTCACATCAGGCTATGAAATATCATATCTGAGGATGCTTCTTATGAAATTCTACTCTGCCTTGCTTTTTTCAAAGGAAGAAATGATCATATAATAAGTAAAACAATGTAAAAAATTACTTCATATAAACCTGTAAAACAGAACACTAGATCATAAGAACATAAGGAACCCTAATAGATCAGATCAGGTTTTCACCCAGGTTTTCACTCTGTTCTCTTCAAGTGGGCAACCAGGGAAGAAGTGTTGCTTTCCAGCATTGGGAATTAAGCAGGATCTGAGGTTTCTGAACCTGGAATTAGTCTTGTTTTAACCTAGTAGATTTCAGCTCTCCATTTATTTTGTATTTTGAGTAGTCATTCCTATAGAGTGACTTTTTCAAGTTGTTGTAGAATAGTCTCAACAAAATATTCCAGTGGGATTCTTTTGCCTACTCCAACATAACAACTGAAAAGAACATTATTGCTATTTCTTCATAGCTATTACTTCAGTGCTGTCACAACATTCTCAGCCTAGATTTGATTTTTTTTTTCAATGCAGTATTTTTAACTGGTGAAGTATTCTTTTCCATGAAAAAACAATATTGTCCAAAAGATCCCATGGAGTCAGTTTTTATCAACGTTTTAGCATGTACATATTATACATGAAATTCTTTCTGTACATCTAATGGAAAAATCATGACAGATATGATTTTTGTGATCTCCATACATGTTAGATGGGATTGAAACACCCAGAATTCCTAGTTAGCAAGAAAAAAGTGCCAGAATGGCTTTGCCATATCATACATAAAACACATATTCTCCTGCTGTTTTCAGATATTTCTAGCAAAAAGGCAATGGAGAAAATATTGAAATCAGACTAACACAGACATCTTGAATGCTGAGAGAATGTAATAGCCATCATCAAACCATATCCTATGGTTAATAGGATATCCTATCCTATTAAAATTAATATTAGTAGCAGTAACTCATGTCAAAACTTGATTTAGAGGCATGTGTGACCTAAAAGATATAAATGTATGGACATGGGTATTTTGTTGTACCTAATTATGTTCATATGCTATGCAATCCTGCTTTTCCCCCTTCTTCGTGTATAAAACAGTATAGCGAGTGCAGAATAAATATACTACCAATATCACCTTTTTCATAAAATGTTGTTTTAACTTCATATATTATGTTTCCGCTTTAATATAAATCTCCTCATATGAGAAGAGGATTCAAAACAAAAGCAAGAAAAATAAGAAAAATAACGATGGCTGATCCATGATATCACTAATAAGAGTGATTTGGGGTTGGGGTTTTTTGGATAAATTATTGGTGCTTTACTGGATCAGGACCGAAAATATCAAACATCTAAAAGAAAATTACTGAAAGCCTACCAGAAATGTGTTTATCTTGATCAAAGACTAAATTTAGTATGTATTATAGAGGTTTCTGACCTAATATCCTTTAAAAATCAGATGGCTTTCTTGCATGCTTTTGTTGCTCAATGCAATCCTTTGACATCATTTTAGTCATTATCTATCCACTTCAGGGTGAAGGTCTCTTCCACAGGTTTCCAACCTATACAGTTCTGAGCTTTCTTTTGCCAATTGGGCCTACAATATTTGCTAATGTCATTGATCCATCTTGTTTTAGGTATCTTTTGTGGATGCTTTTTATCAAGTAGGATCCATTTTATGACCGCCTTGCTCCACCTGCCATCAGTTCTTGCTATGTGATCAGCCCATTTCCATTTCAATTCTTTTACTTTCTTTTTTTTTATTGAAAAAGTTTTACAATACAATTTTAACCCCATATTTTCCCCCCTCCCCCCCTTTCCCCCCAACCCTCCCCCCCTGACTTCCATTACATACGAATCATAAGTAAATATCAATCATTATTAAACATTAGATATAGGCGAGATCCACAATATGTATCATAACTTTAACAAAAATAAGATGAATCCAGAATTCTTTACTAGTAATAAGAAAACTTAAAGTTAAACAAATAAAGTTTATAAAATTTATAAATGCCCCCTTGAAGCTACACAAACATAAAATTTTTCCCCCTTCTTTTTGTTAAAGACAGCATTATAACCAAAGTATATAAATTTATATCAAGTTAATATCTAAGAAACAATATAATATGTATATTTAACATAGTAATAACAATAAGAATAATCCTTTATTTCTTCAACCTCTATCAAAAAGCTAACTAAAAATTCTTGATTTAATACTTATTCTTCAAATACTAACTGATACTTCTTAATTTGATATTTATTCTGCACATAATCCACCCATTTCTTCCAGTCCTGAACAAAAACTTCATGGGTCCTATCTTTTAGATATGCCGAAATCTTTGCCATTTCTGCAAAATTAGCCATCTTCAGAGTCCATTCTTCTCTGGTAGTTACACTATCTTTTTTCCAATATTGTCCAATCAGTAACCTAGCTGCAGTAATCATATATAAAATCAATCTTGTTTCATTCGGTGAGCAATCCTTAACTATACCCAACAAAAACAATTGCGGAGAAAATTGAAGCTTCTCCTATTGGCTGTCACGGCAGTCAGGCTGGGTAGGTCAGCTGTGGCAGCCAATGGGACCGGGCCAACTGGAAAGAAAAACTCCGCCCCCTCCTGGCTGTCTCCAGTTTTTTCGGCTCGGTCTGCCTAGGACAGATCGTGTCTACGTTCGCTCTTTCTTCGCTGTAAAAAAAAAAAAAAAAAAAAAAAAAAAAAAAAGGAAAAATCGGATTCTGACCTCGGACTGTTCTCGGACTGCTTCTTGCCTCTCCCTTTAATTGTTTGCCGGCTGGCATTTATCTCCGCGTGTGCACGAGTTCGCTCTGCCTCGCGTCTATCGGATTCCCGCCAGCGCGGCTGTGCTGGCGGAGGTACTTAAGCCCTCTCCTGGCCTCGTTCTTCATCGGAGGCAAAACTTCGGCTGGCTGCAGTGGCGCTTCAGCAAACGGCGGCGCGCGCTCTCCCTAGCCCGTTTCAACAGCTGTTAGGCGCGAGGTGTTACCCGCGCCGCGGAGCGTTTTTCTATCGAGGAGGCCACGTTGTACAGGGGACGATTCCAACCGCAAGTATTGGGGTGATCCCCTGTGGTGTTTTGGGCTCTTGGGAGGCTAAATTTGAGAGGCGCCACGTGGCGATCCAAAATCAAAATGGCGGACGTACTTAAAACGCGATCTTCCCGCCAATCCCATTCAAAAGGGAAGAGGCCTAGAGATCCGGACGCTGGAGAGGGTCCATCCCAGGGCAATGTTTCAAAAAAGAGGGGCAGTAATCAAAAGGATTCTGTTGCCCCCCCAACTTCTAAGCCCTCTAGAGATGAGGTTCGCCGCCATAACGCCCTTGAAAAAACTTTTTCCAAGGCCAAGGCCTCAACTTCATCTAGGCCTAACACCTCTGCTTCTGAGACTGGCCACACCCCATCATCTGCCAGGCCTACTGAGGCCCAGAGGTCCTCTGCCTCATTATCTCCAGATAGATCTTCTTCTGGGGAGGCCATGCAGGATACAGAGGCCCAATCAGTTTTTCCGGTTGCCCCGGATTCTCATAACGAGTCTGACCCTGTGCAAACTGATTCACAGGGGATTCCTGCCCAAGGATCTGGTCAGAATTTTCAATCTTTTGCTAATATCCCTCCAGCATTGGCTTCTCTCATCTCAGAGGCCATTAAACAAGGCATTTCCCAGGGCTTACAACAGAGGCCTTCTTCTCGCTCCTGTTCTCATCACCATCAGTCCCCTGATCCTGTTTATCAAGAGGTTCTTGAAGAGCCTGAGGAAGCCTGTGAGACCGGGGATGCTGCAAGCCAATATTCCCTTTCTGATGGGGAAATTGTACCAGACCAAGATTTATCAGAAGATGAGGGATTAGAACCTGACCAACCAGCCTTCATTGGCTTATTTCGCCCTCACATGTTTCGATCTCTACTCTTTAAAGCTCAAAAAGTTACTGGCCTGGGAGGAAATTCCTCTTCTTCTTCTTCTTCTGCTTCTGGGTCTGTCTCAACATCTGTAGACCCTACAACTTCTCTTTTCCAGGAACCTACAATTCAGAAGGAGATTGTGCCTGCACCTAAGCTATTCTCTGATGTCCTACTCCGACAGTGGTCCTTCCCAAGCTCAGGGCCAGTTCCTAATAATTTGGATAAAAGATTTTATAACATGACCTCTGAATTTTCTAACCTCCTACAGGTTCCTTCAGTGGATGCTCCCGTTTTGGCCTTGTCATCCTCCCCTCCCCTCACAGGTCCCCCGGAGGAGTGCTTGCGCCCAGAGGAAAAGAAAGCAGAACGAACCCTCATCAAGGGTCATCAAGCCTCGGCTTGGTCCGTCCAAGCCTCCTCTGCAGCTTCCTTTTTTAATAGAGCCACCATCCTCTGGATAAGACAACTACAAGCACGTTTACCAGCTTCTGATCAACGTACCCACCAAGATCTAAACAAGATTCTCGCGGCAGTCGAATTCTCTGCTGATGCAACACTCAACGCTGCGCGTTTTTCAGCCAAAGCGATTGGCACCACGATTACTTCCCGCAGACTCCTGTGGCTCCGCAATTGGCAAGCAGATATCAGGAACAAATGGCGTCTCGCATCTTCGCCCTTTGCAGGTGACAAGCTCTTCGGGGCCCCTCTGGACCCCCTTCTCATCGAAACGAGAGACCATCGTAAGATTCTGCCATCTCTGCATCGACGTCCAGATAACCGACCTCAACCATACTACCGCCCCACCAACTACCGAGGCGTGGACTCTTCATTTCAATCTCAACGTTCCCAGCGCTCCTTCCCAGCCAGGACTCCTCCGCAGGACACCCAGGTCAGACAGGGGTCTAGGTTTGGGTTCAAGCGGCCCTTTCGGGGGGGCCGGGGCCGTCCCTTCCGGAGGTCCCGTTGAAATTCAACCTCATCAGGCTATAGGGGGGCGTCTAGCCCTTTTCGCTGATAGATGGGATGTCACTGTTTCCGATGCCTGGGTCAGGTCCACTATCCGTTGGGGTCTTTCCTTAGAATTCTCCTCCTACCCTCCGGAGCGTTTTCTGGCCTGTCCACCTTCCCGGGACAAATCCAAATTTGAACAGCTTAATTTGGCCATCCAGCACCTCTTAGAAATTGAAGCTATTCAACCTGTTCCCCATACCCAGCGTGGTCAAGGTTATTACTCCCGCCTCTTTTTGGTCCCTAAGGCTTCGGGGGGCTGGAGAGCCATTTTAGACCTCAAATCCCTGAACAAACATATTTCTTATCGTAGATTTAAGATGCAATCATTGCAGACCATCCTTTCCTCTATCAGGGAAGGGGATTTCATGGCTTCTGTTGACCTGACGGAAGCCTATCTCCATATTCCAATTCGACCTGACCATCGTAAATTTCTTCGTTTTTTCCACAATGGACTCCACTTCCAGTATAAAGCCCTTCCCTTCGGGTTGTCTTCAGCCCCTAGGGTTTTTACCAAGGTTATGGCATCCCTTATGGCCCATGTCAGTTCTATTCCCATCAGGGCTTTGTATTACCTGGATGATATCCTCCTCCTGTCTAGTTCACCAGTCCAGGGGATTAATGACCTCAACACGGTTACTCAGGTTTTACAGGACCATGGGTTCTCCATAAATTGGGCTAAGAGCCATTTGATGCCCTCTACTCGCCTCCTGCATTTGGGGGCAATCATAGACACTGTCAAGGTGGAAGTCTTCTTATCCCCTGAACGTCAGAAGAGTCTTTCCTCTCTGGCTAGACGCTTTAGGCGGGCCCGGGTAGCATCCCTGCCAGACCTGTCCACCTTACTAGGCAAGATGGTGTCCTCTTACGGGATTGTTCCTTGGTCCCGTCTCCATAGCAGGGACCTGCAATGGCTGTTGCTTCCCTTCCAACGCAGTTCTGCGACCTTACCCAACCGGAGAATTCGCCTGCCCTCCTCGGTTCTGACGTCTCTCCTGTGGTGGACTTCTCCGGCGTTGGCAAAGGGCACCAAGTTTCTCGAGCCTCGCAGGGCTGTTGTCACCACGGACGCGAGTCTCACAGGTTGGGGCGCTCACCTGAACAATCTCACCGCCCAAGGTCTCTGGTCCACTCAGGAACAATCTCTCAGCATCAATGTCCTCGAGTTGCGAGCTGTCTTTCTCGCCCTGCGGAGCTTCAAACAACATGTACAGGGGCAGGACGTCCTAGTCCTCACGGACAACACTTCAACCAAGGCCCACATCAACCGACTGGGCGGGACCCACTCACGAGTCCTCATGCGGGAGTCTCTGCGCCTGGGTCTGTGGGCGGAAAAGCATCTGTCCTCCCTGCGAGCAGACTACATTGCAGGGAAAGACAACGTTCAAGCCGACCTCCTCAGCCGCACGACCGTGGATCACACGGAATGGAGCATTCCTCCCCATCTCTTCAACCAGGTGACGGCGCGCCTCGGGATTCCAGAGGTGGACCTCTTCTCCTCCCATTCCAATCATCTACTCCCGCGATTCTTCACTCGCTTCCTCTCACCGGGGGCAGAAGCGATCGACGCCCTGCGCAGCCCCTGGCCCCAGGGACTTCTATACGCCTTTCCGCCCCTGCCACTGATTCCCAAGGTTATCCGCAAGCTCCTGTTGGAGAAGGCAGAGCTCATTCTTCTGGCTCCTCACTGGCCCCGTCGGGCTTGGTTCGCGGATCTAGTCTCTCTCTCAGTTCTCCCTCCGTGGCGCATTCCACTCGATCAGATTGTCCTTCTTCAAGGAGACCTGGAACACCCGGACCCAGGGTCCTTTCAACTGACCGCCTGGAGGTTGAGCGGAGCTTATTGATCAAAGCACGGGTGTCTCCTGACGTCATTCCTATCATACTTGCTGCTCGCCGTCCCTCCACGGTTCGCATCTATGGCTCATCTTGGAAGGCTTCCTCCGTTGGTGCAGTAAAAATAAGTTGGACCCTTCTTCTGTCTCTGTGGTCCAGCTTTTGGATTTCCTACACAAAGGTTTCAAAGCCGGTCTCTCTACTAACACATTACGACGTCAGATAGCCGCCCTTTCGTCCGTCATGTCTGACCGAATCGGTTACCCCTTGGCTAAGGACTCTCTGATCAAATCCTTCCTTCGAGGGGCTACCAATCTACGACCACCAGTGATCCACCGATTTCCCACCTGGGATCTCAATAAGGTTCTCACAGCTCTCACCAAGCCCCCGTTCGAACCCATCAGAGACATTAACCTCAGGTTTCTATCTTTCAAGGTTTCCTTTCTGGTGGCTATCACTTCCGCCAGGCGTATTTCAGAACTAGCCTCCCTCTCCGTCCGTTCAGACCTTTGCATATTCCACAAGGACCGAGTAGTACTCCGTTTGGACCCTGCCTTCATTCCAAAGATTAATTCAACCTTTCACAGGGCTCAAGAACTCATCCTCCCCAATTTCTGCCCCTCTCCTCAACACCGCTTGGAAAAGGCATGGCACACCCTTGATGTGCGCCGTGCTTTGAAAGTTTACCTGGCACGGACTTCCGGTTTTCGACGCACGGAAGCTCTCTTCGTTTCCTTTCAACCTGCCTCCATGGGAGGACGTGTCACAGCTACTACCCTTGGCCGCTGGTTGAGGGCCACTATTGCGGCTGCATATGAAGCCCAATCCTTACCTGTTCCTCACCGCATCACAGCACATTCCACCAGGAGTGCGGCTACGTCAGCCGCCTGGGCTACGCAGGCTCCGCTGGAAGAAGTTTGTCGAGCTGCGACTTGGACATCGGTGACTCCTTTTATAAGGCACTACCGTCTTGATTCTTACGCTTCAGCTGATGCTGCCTTCGGCAGAAGAGTGCTCCAGAGCATCCGGACTGAACCCTCCCGATCGGACATGTAGCTTTGGTATGTCCCAGCCTGACTGCCGTGACAGCCAATAGGAGAATGGGCGTTGTACTTACCTGATACGCCCCTTCTCGATCCGCTGTCACGGCAGTCAGCCCCACCCTGTCGGCCTTGGGCCGGTTATCCTAGACCGGGGGGGGGTGTTCTTATTCATTCTATCCTGTGTTATTCCGTAGACACGACGGCCTGCTGGATTCCTTCGCCTCAAAACTGGAGACAGCCAGGAGGGGGCGGAGTTTTTCTTTCCAGTTGGCCCGGTCCCATTGGCTGCCACAGCTGACCTACCCAGCCTGACTGCCGTGACAGCGGATCGAGAAGGGGCGTATCAGGTAAGTACAACGCCCATTCTTTTTCAAAACATTCTGCATAACCCACCAGAGTTTAATCCAAAAAGCTTTCACTTTCCTGCAAGTCCACCAAATATGAAAGTATGTAGCATCCAAACAATCACACCTCCAACATTTAGGTTGAACATTTGGATACATACATGATAATTTCTTAGGATCTAAATGCCATCTATAAAACATCTTATAAAAATTTTCCCTCAAATTCTGTGCCTGCGTAAATTTAACATTCTAGACCCAAATCTTTTCCCATGTTTCTAACATCACTGGTTCTGCAAAATTCTGTGCCCATTTTATCATACAATCCTTAACTAATTCACTCTCTGAATCTCTTTCTAGCAGTAAATTATACACCCTCTTAATATGCAACGGTCCTTTCTGTTTCATCTGTATCACCAAATCTTCTTCATGTAGCATTAATCCAATTTTCTGATCTTCTCTCCATCTCGATTGAAGTTGAGAGTACTGCAACCAAGTTAAGTTCTTCCCATCTTCCAACAGAGTTTTAAAAGATTTCAAGTTCCATCTGCCCCCATCATTAAAAAGTATCTCTTTATATAACAACCCCCCGAGTGACTTTATATTTGGCATAATCTACCCAAGATCCAACCACAAAGGTATTTTGTAATCCAACTGGAACTGGTGCTTCTTCCAAACTCTCATCAAGGCCCGTCTCAATATATGACTTTTAAAAACATTATCCAACTTATCCTCATAAAACAAGTATGCATGCCAACCAAAATCCAAATCGTGGCCTTCTAAATTCAAAATGTCATTTTTCGTTATTCCAAACCAATCACCCACTTGTGTCAACACTGTAGCTTCATAATATAGACATAGGTTTGGAACTTTAAGGCCACCTCTTTCACGAACATCTTGCATAATTTTAAACTTAACTCTTGGCTTTTTCTGATTCCAAATAAATTTATTTAGACCTGACTGCCATTCCGCCAGTATTTTATCACTTTTAAGCACTGGAATCATTTGAAATAAAAACAGAAATCTAGATAGAACGTTCATCTTAATAGCTGCTATTCTTCCAAGTAAGGATAGTTGCAGTTTCTTCCATATTTCAAGATCCTTTTGTATCTTATGCCACAAAACCTCATAATTATTTTGAAAAAGTTTTATATTAGACGCTGCAACCTGGACTCCTAGATATTTCACCTTTGTAGCTATTTCAAAACCTGCCACCCTTTCCAGTTCAATCCTTTGTGGTTCCGACATATTCTTAACTATCATCTTAGTCTTTTTCTGGTTTAGTCTAAAACCTGAGACCAAACCATAGTCATCAATAATTTTTTTCATCTGGATGATTGATTCCAAAGGTCGTGTTAGGGTTACAACCAGATCATCTGCGAATGCTTTCGTCCTATAGTCTTTTTGCTTTACAACAATTCCACTCAATTTATTCGAATCCCGTAGAAAATTCAACAAGACTTCTAAGGTTAGAATAAACAACAATGGAGATAACGGGCAACCTTGTCTAGTTCCTTTCTGTATCTGAAAATTGGTAGTTAAACTTCCATTAATAACCATTTGTGCTGTCTGTTCTTGATAAATTGCCTCAATTGCTTGTACAAACTGATCTCCAAAGTCCATTTTATACAAAGTCTTTAATAGAAAATCCCAATTGACTCGATCAAAAGCTTTTTCCGCATCCAAAAATACCAGCACTGCAGGGATCTGTTTACTCTTCTCAAGATATTTCAATAAATTTATAACTTGCCGCACGTTATCCTTCATATATCTCCCCTCAATAAAACCTGCTTGATCACTATGAATCACCTCTTGAATAACTGGCATCAGTCTGTTGGCCAAAACTTTAGCAAAAATTTTGTAATCCGTATTCAGGAGAGATATTGGTCTAAAATTTTCTGGTTTTGAAGAACCATCTTCCTTTGGTATAAGTGAGATAAAGGCCGTCTTCCAGGAGGAGGGTATTTTACCCCCCCCCCCCGTTGTATACTACAAAATAAGTCCTTAAGATGCTCTACCAACTCTAATTGTAAATTCTTATAATATACTGCTGTCAAGCCATCCGTCCCAGGAGCTTTAGCTGTTTTCAGTTGTTTAATTGCAAACAAAATCTCTTCAGAAGTTATTAGATAATTAAGTCTTTCTCTTTGTTCCGGTGAAATTTTTGTAACTCTCATCTTTCCAAGATATTTATCAGTAAGATCCTCTTGAATGTTATCTTTACGATATAAATTAGAATAATAATCTAAAAAAGCTTGATGAATTGACATCTGTTGAAAGACCTGTTTGCCTTTGTATTCAATAGATTCTATTATACGAGAACTTTGTTTCTTTTTTAAAGTATATGCTAACCATCTGCCCGGCTTGTTAGCATTACAAAAGGTATTATGTCTAGCAAATTGCAAATTAGTCGCCGTCTGATCAGCTATCAATGTTTGAAATTGGTCTTTCAGAAGTTTTATAGTTTGCTGTAATTTCTGATCAGTCGGATTTTTTATATACAATTGTTCTTTCCCCTTTATTTCAGCCTCCAATTCTATTCTTTTCTTTTGTCGAATTGCCCTTTGCTTGGAATTCATATAAATCAGTACACCTCTCATATAAGCCTTACTTGCATCCCAGACAACTTCAATAGGTGTACCTTTATTCAAATTCAACTGAAAAAATTCCTTCAGATGTTTTTTAAGATCCTCTATATTCTTCTCATACCTAAATAAATTCTCATTAAGTCTCCAGGATCTTCTCTCCCTCTTACCAAAATCCATTTCCATCCATACAGGGCTATGATCAGACAAAGTTCTTGGAAAAATCTTAGTCTTAGTTGTGTTAGCAAATAAGTCAGTAGAAACCAGTATAAAATCAATTCTAGAAAAAGATTTATGTCTATCAGAAAAAAAGGTAAAATCCTGTTCCTTCGGATGATATATTCTCCATACATCCTTCAGTTGTAATTCTTCTTTCAATGCAAAAAAAGTCTGTGGTAATTTATTCCCCTTCTTAGCCAATGTCTTCTTATCAAGATTTGTATCAATCACTCCATTCCAATCTCCCATAATCAAAAAGGACTTATAATTCCATTGCAATATTTTACTATGTAGTAATTTATAAAAAGTTTCTTGCTGCTGGTTAGGGGCGTAGATTCCTATCAAAAGGAACTGAACATTCTGTACATTTATTTCAACCGCAATATATCTTCCTTGATCATCCGATTCTACAAGTTTAGCTGATATTCTTTTGGAAATATACAACACTAGTCCATTCCTTTTTGCCAAATTAGAAGAAATAAAATGTACTCCAAATTTTAAATTTGTCAAATATTTTTGGTCCTGGGTTCTAATATGAGTTTCTTGGAGGCAAACAATCTCATTTTTGTATTGATTCAAATAATGAAATATTTTCCTTCTTTTCTGTGGGGAATTCAAACCATTCACATTCCACGATAAGAGTCTAACTACCATCTGAAGATTCACGAAGCTTGCCGAGCACTTGTCTAAGACTTTGTTCGACAACAGAAGTCTTAGGTCTTGCCCCTCCCACTGCTTCAGATTTTTGTAATGCCCCATTCGTCCCTTTCACTTCTTGTGGCACCTCGGACATCTGTTGTTTTTGCTTCTCTTGTCTCTGCTTTTCGGCTGCCCGGGTTACACGTTGATCTTTTGGTTCTTGCATCATCAATTCAAGGTCCGGATCCACCTCTCTTGTCGCTCTGGAGTGTTTTATTCTTGGCTCTGGGAGGCCAATAAAAAAATCCTCCGTTAAACCGCCTTCACTCCTAAAACTTCCTCCGCTGCCGTTACTTGAAGTGCCTGTTGTTCTTGTTCCTTCAAAGGTTCTAAAATCTCTTCCTCAAAATCCTTGTGTTGAAAGGCTCCTTCAACTGATAACAATGTGGATGAACATGGTGGTGTTGGAGATCTTTTAAGAATGTTGTGGTAAAAATGTTCTGCTTTTGCCAATGAATTCAAACGGTATCTAACATCCTCATATCTCAAAATAATTCCAACTGGTGCATCCCATCTGAATGGGATCTGTCGCCTTTTCAATTCATTCGCCAGGAAACCGTAGTCTCTCCGATCTCTTAACATTTTGGGTGGTAGCTCTTTAAAAACTCCAATTTGGTTGCCCTCCACCTGAATACTTTGCAGAATATTATTTCTCAGCGTTCTGTCAGTAAAATAAATCACAACATCTCTGGGCAAATTCCTCTGTTTCGCTACTCGAGAGTTAACCCTGTAAATCTTGTCAATTCTTTTCTCAATTAGCTCAGGTTCCATTTTTGAGATTTTGACCAAAATATCCACACAAGCAGCCCTCAAGTCCTGTCTATTGTTTTCCCTCAGACCCCTTAATCTTATGGCAAACTCCATATTTCGAAATTGTAGCATGGTGATTTCATCCTCCATCTTTTGGTTCCTCAGGTCCACCTTAAAAAATTTCTCCTCTGCATCTTTCTTATTCTTTTGCACATCTAAGTTTAAGTCATCCACTTTTTTTTCAACCACCAACAGAGCATCAGTCAGAGCCGTTACCACTGTTGTTACATTCTGATTCAACTTATCACTTTTTTCCTTTACAAATTGCTTCATTTCATTTTGATTATTTTCAATCTTCACATTCAAATCTTTAATCTGGTTAGCAAGAGTTGCTGTTAAATTGGCCATGAAAGCTTTCAAATCCTCATTCCCTCCTCCTTGCATTGTACTCTGAGGCTGAGCTAATGGCTTGGCTGTTAATTCCTTTGTCTGGTGAGGAGGGGAATCCCCACCAGTTTTCTTTGAAGCCATGCCTGGAGAGCACCTTAATTTCTTAAAAAAGGAAAATCTTCCTCTCTTCCCTAAAAGTCCAGTCTTTCTCCCCAGTTTTGCAGGAAGGGGGAACAACCAAAGTTATTTTCCACTTTAAAATCTTTAAAGTCTTTTGAGTTAACGCCAGGCAGGCTAGAGTTGTTAATTATCAGTTTCACTTTCTACTTTCGTTTCTGCTTTTTGAGCCAAGCGCCATTTTCCGTTGCTTTCACTCCAAGTTTTAAACTGCCACTTCTTTTTCTTTAAGTCTCAACAAGCTTTAAAACTCTTTTTAAAAAGTTTTCCCCTTTAAAGAATTTTTCTCACCAATTCAAACCGTTGCAGGGTGTATCTTTAAAGGATGGGATGACTCCAGTCGTCTCGCTCTGCCGCTGACAGAGGTCCCTCGGCGCGCGGAGCTTCAGCGAAGAAGATAGGGAGCCCTCAGACAGAGCACCCTCCAGGGCAAAAAAAAAATCCCTGGGGGTGCCTCTGGGGCTCTACCTGGGCTTCGCCGGCTCTTGCCCCCTCCTAAAACAAAAGGGGGATTTTCCGAGCCGCTAAACAGCTGTTTAGCGGCTCTAACGCGCGCTGAAGCCGGCAGCTACACAGGAGCCGCCCAGCGACGACGAAGTTCCACCCGGAAGTCCCAATTCTTTTACTCTCTTGATGATATTGTATACTTTTGTTTGTTCTCTAATCCATGTGCAGGTTTTTCTGTCTTGTCTTGTAATGCTGAGCATGTATCTTTCCATGGCTCTTTGGACACATGTAGCTTTTGTATGAATTGTGAGCTTAGTGTCTATGTTTCATTGGCATATGTCAGAGCAGGTAGCACAAACTGATCTACACTTTTTTCTCTTCAAGCATAGGGGGAGGTTGTTCTTGAAAATTATGCTTAGCTTGCCAAATCCCTGCCAACTACTTTAACATGCCATTCAGTTTCCTTTATTATATCAATTTCCTTCTGTTCTTCCATTGAGATCCGTTGGCCAAGGTATATGTTGTGGTCAACCACATCTAGTTCTTCTCCAGATATAAAAAGTCTTTATCTACAGTTGTATAAGTTTAAAAAGAAAACTGGTAAGACCTTCCACTCCTTCCGAATGGGCTCTTTAAAACTCTTCTTCTGCTTTCAGGTTTATAAAGATTTGTGTATAGCAGTATTATTTAACAAAACTTTATTTTTGAAGCTTTTCATTTTTACTCTGTCCTGAACGTATTTCACAATGGCACTATCTTACCCATATAATTTTGTTCACATCAGTCATAACAGACTGTAAAATAAAAAGGAGGAGGTATATATTCAGTATTTACAATGCATTTAGCAATGGGTGAACAAAAGGGCATGTATGAGTAAAATAAAAATGATATATAATAAAATGTCACATTTTAAAGCTAAAACTTCAGGATCTGCACATCATATCCTTAGCTATGTATCAAATATTTAACTCTGGCTTAAGACATAAACCTTATTGCTTAACTTGTGCTTTTATTGTTGTGGCTATTTGAATGTTCATATACATAATACCTATAAAGCTAAAAATACCAAATTAGAATAAAGATCTGATTCTTTGACTTTGCTACCAAACCTGTTTGCATTCATGCAGAATGACAATTTAACTTTTCACCTTTTAAGGAAAAGTCAGAAACTGATGCAATTTTATTAAGTGGCCGTTGACTTGAGAGAGTATTACACTAAGGATCTTAAATGGCTTATGATTCATTCCTCATGTCTGTTGACCCATAAATGACTAAGACTGGGAACCTTGTCTCTTTATTTTAAAACCAAAGTTCTTCAACTAAAACAAGACTACCAGCATGAAATAGGGAAAATAATATTTTCCAATATTTAGTCATCCTCCAAAAGATAACAGAATATGACATTATCTTACTAGACAATTTCTTACTCCTTAATATAAACTAAATCTCATTGCCTTTGCTGATTATGCCCTAACATAGGTTCAAATCAATTAATTTAGTATAAGAAGTAATTTGTCCAGCAGATTTAAACTAAATTTAAGATCACATTCCTCAAACTATTGTTTCCGAAGTATCGTTTACTACCAGGGTGATTTTTGTTAATACATTTCTTCTTCAATACATTGAATATACAGATAATCCTGTACGTACAACAGTACATTTAGTGACCATTTGAAGTTACAATGGCACTGAAAAAAGTGATTTATAACCGTTTTTCACACTTACGACTGCTACGGCATCCCCATGGTCATGTGATCAAAATTCAAATGCTTGACAAGTGACTTATACTTATGACAGTTGCAGTCTCCTGGGGTCAAGTGATCACATTTTGCGACCTTCTGAGCAAAGTCAAAGTGGAAGCCAGATTTACTTAACAGCTGTGTTACTTGATTGCAGTTATGCACTTAACAACTGTGCCAAGAAAGGTTATAAAATGGAGCAAAACTCGCTTAACAACTGTCTTACTTAACAACAGAAATGTTGGGCTCAATTGTGATCTTATGTCGAGAACTACCTGTAGTAATATACTGCTTCCCATTGTTGAAAATCTTGATGCAGTTTACAAAGAATATTTTAAAATGAAATAATAATTAAAAAGATGGAAGAAACTAAAATAACCAAAGACGAAACAGAAGCATTCATGCAACTCATATAGGAATTGCCTAATGGAAGAGAAATATCTTCCACAGGTACCTAAAGATGTCATAGCAAATCCAGAGTGCAGATACCACCTGAGAAGGCCCATCCATAAGTAACCACTTGGTGGCACTCTCTTATCCACAGTCCATTCAGGAAGTTCTTCTCTGATGATTTTAAGGCTCAACTGTTGGTTGATAAGGCAATGTGTCAGTTTCAAGCTATTAGGGTTTTATATATCAACAGCAAGTTCTTGAATCAAATTCAGTAGTTAACTGGCAGCCAGTACATGTGTTTCAGCAACAATATAGGATATGCAGGACCAGATACTCCAACCTATGTGTATACCAGGGGTGAGTTCTACTTACCTTTACTACCGGTTCGGAACGGGAGTGCACGCTTCTGTGCATGCACAGATTGTCAATTATGACATCTGGGCAGGTGGGCGGAGCCTCCCGCCGCTTTTACTACCAGTTCACAAGAACCGGACAGAACCAGGAGCAACCCACCACTGGTATATACACTATCCTTCAAACTTTTTAAAATATTACTTCTCAAAATAAGGCTGTCATAATACAATACATTTTATGTTTCTTTGTGTGTCTCTTTTATTTCTCACTTCAGGGACTTTTTCATATCCTTTCCAATCAGATGCTGTTTCCAGTTAGACAAATGAGGGAATGAAAGTTTTGTGTTTACCCAGATACAGACAACTGAACACTCATAAGTAATATATTAATTGCTTCAACTCGTGCAAAGAATGTCTTCATAAAAAGAGACTGTTTCTATCTACTTTGCATCTACATTTGTGGGAGAGAAAAATCAAATATTTAACTGAAGTACAAGGCTAGATCTAAATATGCTATTTCATACAGCATTTCTCTCCTAAAATGCAATCGACACTTCATGAGATCTATGTATTGTCTTGGATATGATACACTGAGATGCTGTATTTTGTAGATGGAAAAGACTTTGCCTTTGCAAAGTACTCAAATGCTGCTGTTCTTCCTCAATCAGCTATCCTGATTTAACAATTCAACAAGTAAGAGACCTGCACAGAGACTACTTAGCAACTCACAGCAAAATAAAGTGGAAACTTCACTTTTGGCCATTTCGCAGGGGAACTATGAAGAAGCACCTTCAAAACAAGATAAACACATATTTTTTATTACCATGCATTGAATTTCCAGCACAAAGGAAATAATAATCCAATCCTACCATTCAAATGATATCATTTTAGACTATCAAGCTATATATGGATCCAGAAGCAGAACATTCCAGCCAGTATCAAAGCACATATGGGCTGATAATGAGAAGAAAACTGTTTTTTGAAATAGCCCTATTTCAGAGAATTATATAATAGTATCAATACCTTCACAATTTCGTCATTACAGACTGAGAAAGCAGTGCCATAAAGGTTATGACACACTTCATCTTTGGTGCCTCAGTTGTATCTTTCATTTCATTTCAAGGGCATTCAGATGGTCCTCTTACTGACTGCTTGTTTAGCGAGTGTTATGCTTGTTTTTATGACTCGTCCTCAAACTTGTGGGTTTTGCAGTGTCTCAAAAGCCATGTGATTGTGATTCAGACACTTGGCAATCCACATGTATTTACAACAGTGGCAGCATCCTGTGGTTATATGATCTCCCCAAGCCAGCTTCCGACAAGCAAAGTCAAGCAAAGACAAGCAGGAAGTCACGAGTTACAGTCATGTGACATTGTTCCTAACAACTACAGGTGATTTGTTTCACAATTGAAGCTAGAAGTGATTCCTAAGTCTGGAATAGTCACTAGATGTTTCACTTTATGACTGTATCAATTAATGACAGCGTTAGTGGTCCCATTTGCAGTCAGTAAGAAAGGACTAGCTGTATTATTAATTGTGAAGTTATAAAAGCAAGAATATCTTTATCCAGGAAAGGAGATAGAGGTCCGCCAAAGCAGGAATAGTCATTGTTCAACATGATGTATCGCTAAGTAAATGCCACTGAACAAGAAAGGCATCTCTACTGAAGATTTACTCATCGATAAACCGGATCATGATATAGACAACTACTTATATCTAGCTATGGCCACTTACTGGTTTTGCTTAATCTATATCAAATGTTGGCTAATGTGAGGGCACCCCCATACACACAAAGGTCCCATTCTACATGATATTCAATTTATATAAAGATATCCAGCCTTAAGAAACATGCCTATTCAATGTGGCCTCTTCTCCAATTGAAAGCTTTAAATATTCTGGAAATACGTTTGATGGAAAAGAGGTTCTACATCATCCCCATCTCTTCTCTTCCTTTTGTGATTAAGGATGAAGAACAATGTAAATTGGATGTTCAAAAACAGAGGTCTTTGTTTCTTAAAAATACAAAAGTAGTCTACAGGGTTTTTTAAAATCTAATTTTAATTTTTAGCAGATTTGTAAAGGATTAATATTCAAATATTTCTTGGAAGATTCTTTGCTCATTTATCCCTTTGAACTTTAATGGACTGTCTATTGAGATATATATTGGGATAAAGTTTAAAAATGGAGGAAATCATATCTCAATCATTTCTGGCGCAGCTTTTCATTATAAAGAACAAAGGGTGCAGGGCCCTGTGATGCTGCATGTATAAGCCCTCTGTGCTGTAAAAAAGAGTTTGCAAAGAGCCAGAGCTTATTTTCTTCATTTGATTAAAATAATCTTTTTCTTTACCTTTTTTTCCTTTTCCTACATTTTATAATATTTTTTAAAAAAATAAATGTATTTCTGTATTATGTAGTTGTATTAGTTTTATCTGTATCATAAAATCTTAATGGAAAAGACAATCGGGCAAAAACAATCTTTCATTTCAATTTATTGTCTTTCTTCTTCAAACACCAAAGACTAAGAATCTCACATTTTCACCTGTTAGGAAACATAGATATGCCCCAGATAACCATATTCTTCATATTGATCATTGTTTTAATTAACCTTTCTCAGTAGCACATGACATTCAATCACTTCAGGTCTATTGTTTTCTTCATGCAATGCATATTCTTATTTTATTCCTCCCATAGTGAACAGCTATTCTAAGTAATCTTAAGTGATCGTTTATCTCTCCTGTAACAATAAAAAAGAGTTGCATAACATTTGAAACAGTCATTTGTAATGTGGAAACAAAATGATAGGTACATTTATGGATCAAAGCAGGGGTGAAATGTAAAATCTGTCACTACTGTTTCTGTGGGTGTGGCTTGGTGGGGGGGGTAATGTGACTGGGTGGGTGTGGCCAACTTTTTTTTTATTTTAACTTTTCAAAGCATTTTTTTTTCTGCAAATGCAAAAAAATGCTTTGAAAAGCCTCTGCTGATCAGGAACAGAGCTGGGATCGTCAGAGCCTTTTCAAAGCATTTTTTAACCACTTTTTCCGCTGAAGAGGTTGCAGAAAAAGATGCTTTAAAAGTCTCCCTGATGATTCCGGCCGAGTTGCCTGATCGTTTTAAAAAATGCTTTGAAAAGTCTTTCTGACAATCAGGCAACTTAGCTGGGATTGTCAGAGAGACTTTTAAAGCATTTTTTTCTGCAACCTCTTCAGGGGAAGAGGTGATTTTAAAAAATGATTTGAAAAGGCTCTGACGATCCTAGGTGAGTTGACTGATCGTCAGAGCCTTTTCAAAGCATTTTTTTTTTAATTGAAAAAGTTTTACAATAAAAAATTTTTCCCCCTTTTTTCACCCCTACCCCCTCCCCCACCCTCTCATGCCCCCCAACCTCCCCCCAACCCCACCCCCTCCCTCTCCCACCCACCCCTGACTTCCGCTACACATTCTTAAGAAAGAAAAACAACAAGAATTTATAACAACAAAGAAAACAAATACTATTATATATTCAGTTCTAAGTTAAGAGGAAGAGGAAAGAAAGAAAGAAATTAAAAAAATAAATAAAAAAAATAAAAAAATAAAATAAAATAAAATAAAGTAGTACAAAGAAAGACCCATAAACATAAATATTTGTCTAAGCTTAACAGTATTGTAATAAAAAAAACACCAGAAAAAATAACCATTATAATATTTAACACAATTTAAAAACAGAGAAAAATAAAAATGAAAGAAACATTACTAACATTACTAATCATATACCATACTCAATCACTCCAAAATTATATAACTTACTTGTTCATATTAAATAATGCCACATATTTTAATCCGAACTACTCCCCCTAATTCAAAAGCCCAGAAGTCCCCCCTTCAAAGAAAAAAAAAAAAGTATACAATATAATATAATTATGCATATATTGTTATAATTTTCCATAACTCGAATTACAATCTTCTCTTCTTCCTGATTGAAGTTAGGTCTTCTTTCTTCACCTGTATCCAATTCCAATACTCTTCATCTTTTATCTGCCCCCATCAGTAAAACAAAACATTCCACATGAACCCCCCGTGTGACTTTATATAGATAACATCCAACCAAGAAGATAATCACTCCTCTAGGTAGAATCATTCAAACAAACGTGTTCTATTTCAACGAGAAAAAACCCAATGCAGCTCCTTAGAAACAAGAAAATCAAGAAAAAAGAAAAAAAATCCTATAGACTGCATTCCCAGATGTTCTTATAAAAACTGTTTCAAATCCTGCCACCCTTTGTCATTCACTCTTGGTTGTAAGACATTTTCATTCCATTCTTTGCTCTTGGATGATAAATTCCAAAAAAAAACTATGATAGGGTAATCACAAAACGCTACTACTATATAGATAGCATCCAACCACGAAGATATTCATTCCTCTAGGTAGAAACATTCAAACTAGCGTATTCTATTACGACAAAAAGAAACCCAATGCAGCTCCGCCAAACCTTAATGACAGAAAGAATCAAAAAAAGAAGAAAATCCTAGCAACTGCATACCCAAATGTTCTCATAAAATTGTTTCAAAACCTGCCACCCTTTCACTCCTTCTGGTTGTTAGATATTCTCCTTTCCATTCTTTCCTCCTGGATGATAAGTTCCAAAAAAAAACCTATGGTAGGATAATCACAGAACGCTGCTACCATTGCAGCCCTCTGTTAAGCTTGCTCAAGATGTTAAATCCAATTCAAAAATAAGAAAAAGAAACTCCAAATCAGGATGAAGACTTTATAATCCTTAAATCCAAATCCATATAAACTTTAGGAAGTTTATAACCAATTTTCACAATTATCCAAGCTTTCTGATAACAGCTGCATCTGATAAAGGACTCTACGACACTCGTTAGTTACCTCTCGAATTTCCTCGTTAAAATCTGGTTCCTGCTGCTCGATATCACCATCCTTTTCTTGCGGAGCGTTGGACCTCTGCTGCTGATCATCTTGAATTATAGTATTTTTTAAATCTTGCTCCAGCAGTACAAGGTCCGGTGCTCCTAGTCTAGGTTCACTGGTGTGGTCCATAATAAGATCCTCAGAGAAACCAGATTGCACTCCTTGTGCTTTTAACATTCTTTGATTCATTCTTTGAGTCTCATCCTTCTGTTTACCTTTTACAAACTCTCTTTCTTGTTTCTTATTCTTGAGGTCTTCCGAAGCTCCCTTAAAAATATTTTTATAAAAATGTTCCGCTTTCTCAATAGTATTCAAACAATATCTCACGCCATAATATCTAAAAATTATGCCAACTGGTAAATCCCATCTAAATGGGATATTACTTTCCTTCAGTTCTTTAGTCAAGAAAGCAAATTCTTTCCTTTTCTTTAGAACCTTCGGTGGTAACTCTTTAAAGATATTAATTTGTTCACCTTCTACTTGCGCTCTGGCAGAATAGGACCTTTGTAAGATGTCATCTCTCAACCTTTTATCAGTAAAGTAAACAACAACATCTCTGGATAAATTCCTTTGTTTAGCTACTCGTGAGTTGACTCTGTAAACTTTCTCTATACAACCAAGAATTATCTCATCCTCAAGCTCTAGTAGTTCAGCAAAAACCTTTGCAATAGTTGCTTTTAAATCTCTCTGGTTTTCTTTAATACCTCTTACTCTGATTGCTGAGGCCATAGTTTTAATTTGAAGCATGATGATATCATTCTGTATAGTCTGATTACAAATCTCAGCTTTCACAAACCTTTCTTGTATTTCTTGAATCTGGGAGCCAAATTTACTGCTAATTTCAGTTACTTTCTCCTCCATTTCAATCACCACATTTGAAAGATCTGAAATTACTTTAACAATAGTTTGACTTAATTGGTCATGCTTTCCAGCAGTCAAATCCACAAGATTCTTCTGTGAGTTTTTAATTTTGTCAACTACACTCGATAAAGAAGTTGTTATAAGTTCTTTTAAGTCCCCTTCTGCCAATCCAGACAATTGCACCATCTCAGCTTTGCTCTTCAGCTGGCTCAAGGGGGAGCCCCCCCCTTCCTTTAGTCATCTTTATTTTACTTTAAATGGCTTTACTATGCTTTACTTCACTTTGCCATACTTTACTTTAATCCTTGTTTTAAAGAAAAATATCCAGAAAAAAGGAAAAAAAAATTTTTTTTTTCTTCTTACTTTAAGTGACTCTCCCATAGCAAAGTATTCATTTCAAAGCCTCCATTTTCAATCACTCTGGCATTTTTTTCAATTAAGATCAGTCGCCATCTTAAAAAAACTTTTTTAGAAACTTTCACTTCTCTTCCTCTCCTTCCCCCCTCCTCTCATTCCTCTTCGATAAAAAATTAGTAAAAAAAAAAAAAAAAAATCCATACTTGCTTCATCTTTGCTTCTTCTTTTTCGGCTTGCTCCATAGACGCTGTGGTGTTGCTTCCAGCGTCTGGCTCCGCTAGTTAACTAACTAGCGGAGGACAGTCTCGTCGCGGAGCCTCTCTGGAGGTATAGAGGGGGCCATCCTTCTGAGCCCTCCCCAGGACAAACGAGACGATCCTGGGGCGACTCAGGGGGCCCAGCCTCACCCCCAGAAGCTCTGCCTGCTCCTCCCGCTGAGGAGCAGGTTGTTCGAGCCGCCTGCCAGCTGTGAGGCGGCTCTATACGCAGCGAGACGCCGGCGGGCATGAAGGAGCCCGCCGCCGACGAGGAAGGCGCCCCAGAAGAGGTTGCAGAAAAAAATGCTTTGAAAAGCCTCTGAGATCCCAGCTGAGCTGCGTGATCATCAGAGGCTTTTTTTTTTTTACTTTTAAAAGATTTTTTTCGGTGGAAGAAATTGTAGAAAAAATGCTTTTAAAAGTTAAAAAAAAGAGCCTCTGATGATCATGCGGCTCAGCTGGGCATGGGGTGGGGGGCACAGGGATTTTTCCTACTGGTTCTCCGAACCACCTGAATCAAAGCCTCACACCTTTATATATGCATGAACATATAGATCCTGAGTGTCAAACTCAATCGTGTCACATGACATATCATGATGTATTGCAATGTTTTTTGCCTTTGCAGAACTATGGGTCGGTAAGTGTGATGCATCTGTGATGCATCTGGCCCATGGGCCGCCAGTTTGACACCCCTGATATAGATATACGAACATGATGATCCTTGACTTGTGACCACAACTGGGTTGGAACTTCTTTGCTAAGTAATACAGTTGTTAAGTGAGTTGTGCCTGATTTTACAACCTTTTTTGACCATGGTTATTAAGTGAATCATTATGATCATTAAGCAAATCACAAGGTTGTTAAGTAAAATAACGATCCTGCATTGACTTTGCTTATTGGAAGCCCTTGGGAAATCACAAATGGCAATCACATAACCTTGGAACTGCAGCCATCATAACTATATGCCAGTTGCCAAGTGCCCAAATTTTGATCACATGACCATTGGGACACTGCTATTGTCATAAGTGAGAGGACTGGTTATAAGTCTTTTTTTCGGTACAAATTTTGAACATTGTTAAACTGAGGGTCATAAATTGAGAAGTACCTGTATGTATACACAAAAAAAAAACCCTACACTTTTAATTTAGTTGGGTGATATCCTTTTGAAAAATTAAATACATTTCCTTGATTTATTCTTAATTTTATCAAAGTAGATACATTTATGTATTTAATGAGCAGTTAATGAGTGTATATGGATACCCATCTCATACATATGACTTTGGGTGGCTAACAATTAAAAGCAAATTAAAAACAGGATAAAATAATCACAATTTAAAAAGCAATACTACTAGCATAGAACGGCTATCAAGAATATTTCATAACATAGTCATGGGATTGATGGACCCCAAATCTTCTTTGCTTCTTACTTTATTTTTTTTGCTGTACATCAGCCAGAATCCTTTGGACTTTGAGTGGGTTACCAATACACACACATACACACACACACACACACAGAATGAAAATAACAGAAGCAGGGATGATCTACGAGAAAGTGGATGATATGGAGGAAAGGTGTGAGGATGAACTAGATTTAGTGAGATGTTCTTTTTTATTATTATTATCCCCTGCTTACTACAGCTTACTTTTTTGGAGGGTGGGTATCAGTGGTGGGTTTCAATTTTTTACTACCGGTTCTGTGGGTGTGGCTTGGTGGGCGTGGCATGGCTTGGTGGGTGTGGCATGTTTGGTGGGCATGGCAGGGGAAGGATACAGCAAAATCCCTATTTCCTCCCGATCAGCTGGGACTTGGGAGGCAGACACTAGATGGGGGCGGGGCCAGTCAGACGTATTTAGCAGTTCTCCAAACTACTCAAAATTTCCTCTACCGGTTCTCCAGAACTGGTCAGAACCTGCTGAAACTCACCTCTGGTGGCTATGCTTTGCATACAGTAGCAGTTCTTGCCCAAAAAGAAAATAGAACAATAACTATGTATCTAGTATATCTGCCAATAAATGTGCTGATTTTGTGCTGATTTTCTGTTGAAATATTCTTAGCCATCCTAAAAATATTTCTCAATGTGACAAGTGTTTTGCATGTTTTTCTGGGGGAAAAAAAATCTAAAGACAAATAGGCTGTCTAGGATTTACTGCCCTGGAAGGTAACTCTAATATAAATGAATGATGAGCCCCATCATCCTGAAGAATTCCAGAATATTCTGTCAGGACACCAATCTCCAAACCCTTCTTTGATATATGTATCATATATTTTATTTTTTTATCAAACTGGTGTGCTGCTGACTCCCAATGGCTTTGAGCTCACAACAATCAAAATAAGGAAATTATAATAAAAACAATTACATGGAAGGGGGGAAAAGATAAAATATATTCTTATGTGCTAAGTCATAAGAAGAATAGGGGTAATCAACACATTTCATACAAATGTAATGAATTCCTTGTAATAACACACATAGTACGTTCTTTGTATATACTAAACGTAGGGAATGTTTTGTGCATATAAAGTAGAATTGTGTTTGTGCAGCATATCTCATTGTTCCATACATGACGATTTTAAAATCTTGTTTTTGATCTGTATAGATTTAAATGGCTTGAGACCTACTCAATGACCAGACGGGCTTTTTAAGTTGTGCCTCCTCCATCTGTAGAATCCTCTCTCTGCAAAGTTCTTTGGTGTTCTTATTAACCAATATAAATGTATACTCCCAGGGTGATTTTGTAATGAATTTTTTCTTGTTTTTTGTAACGTGTTACACTTTTTTGTTTTACAATCTTATTCCATTTGTAGGTTCTTCTGAGAGCTTCTGATAAAGAATGGCTAAAAAGATTGTTTATATGAAAATATATTAAATAAAACGCTCTGCATATATTGATTCCACTATTTTATGTAGAGGGTATTGGGTTTTAGGTCAAGGGTATAGCTCCTAATGTTCCCCTAATATATACTCTGGGTCTCGGGTTTTATGGGTACGTATAGCTGATTAAATGCAAGTTTGGATTATTAAAGCAAGGACTTTTAGATATCATTCTGTAATCTCAGATCTTCTTACATAGAGTGCATATGAACTGGGGCTTCCTTCTGTTATCTCAAAATAAAAGAAAATGACAAAGAATTTTTAATATGCTTCAGAAATCGAAACTTGCTTTCATACACTCTAAAAGCAAAATAGGAAAAGTTAAGTATATGAGAAAAATTATTTGGTGCAAATCATTTCCTCGGTGCTAATTAGGCTAAACATTTTTATTCATTCAAATGAAAAACAACTGAGCTGGCTCAGATGTGGATTAATTCAGGTCTATAGTAGTTACATTCATTTGTGAATATTTTTAACAACCGATAAATAGTAAAGGCTGTTACTATGGATACTTGGATTGCTAGATGTGTAGCTGCTTGGGTAACATTTCTGCTAAAGGGCATATTCCTACATCACAAACCTTGTTTGGCATAATACATAAATATCCATTGCATTAAAATACACACTTTCCAGCTGAGTATGTTTAAAAAATTTTCAAATTATTATTGTTGCATTAACTTTGGATTTATCACTATTATATGCTGTATGTGTACTATACATACAAACATGTATATGTGTATGTATATGTATATACATACATATGTATTTGTTTTCTTTCCTTTTCGTAGGCTTTATGTGTATTTTCGTAGGAAGAACCTGGCTAAAGAGAAATATACATATGTATACTGTATATATGTTTGTGTGTGTGTAGGTGTGTATGTATATACAGTATATAGTGTTGTGAAAGAGAGTTTTCTAAATTAAATAACTTTATTTTAAAAATAAAAATCAATCCTCACTTAGTGCTTTCCATGTATAATGCAGCTGTTTTGTGAATTATGTTACAGTAGCAAAAGTAGATTATCAAACTAATTGTGGGGCTTTCTGATAAAAGCTCACCCCCTCAGATTGTTCTACACTTCCTTTTTGATTCAGAGAACTTTTCTAAGATTCATTCTAGTCTTTGCTCTTCAAAGTTGAAGCTTAATTTGTGTTGCAGAATGATGAATACTTGCAGCTTTCCATTACATTCCATTACATGCCCGGGTGGGGAGCACAGATATGAGAGATAAGAGTCCCCCAGTGTGATTGGTTCATCTGGCTGAAGGAAAAAGGACTTAGTCAGGCATTTTTCACAGGGTCTTCTTTGTGAGTATCTCACATAAATATTTGCTGCATTAAATGCAAAATGAATCATTGCTTGAGCTGACTGCCCTACAAAAACTGCATCTCAGTGCAGCCTCCAACAAATGCTTGGTTCAACAGACCCTCTCTGAAGAACTTATTTGTATTTGTATTTTTATGACATTAGAACTTCAGAAAGTTCTTCAGAAAGTGTCTGTTGAACCAAGCATTTGTTGGAAGGAGGAATTGTGCTGAATTAAAAGTCTGAAGATGTTGAGGATAAGTAGATTGGGAAAAATGATTAGGGTGTGTGCTGCTTTTTTTTTAATCTGAAGTTGTGTACTGACTGTTGGTTTTTACATTTATTTTATTGTTTTTATTTATTTTTTTATTATTGCTTGTGAGGCTCCCAGGTTTATGTTGCATCAGATTGGGGGGTTTACAGACCTGATAGGCAGGTAGCAGAAGTGGGTTTCAGCAGATTCTGACCAGTTCTGGAGAACCAGTAGCGGAAATTCTGAGTAGTTCAGAGAACTGGTAGTAAAAATTCTGACTGGCTCTGCCCCCATCTATTCTCTGCTTCTCAAGTCCCTGTTGATTGGGAGGAAATGGGGATTTTGCGCTAACCTTCCCCTGGAGTAGGTTGGGAATGGAGATTTTACAGTATCCTTCACCTGCCACACCCATCAAGCCACACCCACAGAACTGGTAGTAAAAAAATTTGAAACCCACCACTGGTAGGTAGGTAGGTAGGCGGGTAGACAGGCGGGCAGACTGATTTATTTATTTCCTAGGCCATATGACATTGCAGAATCTAACAAGTCCTATAGAGCCAGGACTTCCCCCAACATTATTTGGCAAATCAATGCAACATTTCGAACCAGCTTCATATAAATTCTACCCCTACTTAAAATACAGTTCAGTGGGGAATGGTGTGTTATCTTTTTCTTGTTGCTGGATCACTAGAAAGAATGAAAACAATGGTGAACATATGTTTACATATAAGAGTTATATCAATTGGAGAATGCTTCACATTCGAGGTTGCGTAACAGAAATGCCAACAAAGACTGCATGATGGTGTGGGAGAATTGCAGGTGAACATAGGAAAACAAAGTGCAGGCATTGGAAAAAGTGATTCAATAAATCATAACAGAAGACATTTTCTTGAACTCTTGCAGCTAGTAGCAAACCATGATCCTGGAATTCAAGGGTGAAATAGTTTACCTTGCAATATACATCATTGACTTCAAGATGAATTGCTAATTATCATTTGCAGAATTATTTTGGAGTTAATTTCCGAAGAAGGTAAGGAAGCTAGGCTTTTTTTTTTTTTTTTGCATTAATTTTTGGTGTAACACATAAGCAGAGACAAATCATTTATATAGAAATAACATATTTTAAATATAATATTGTATTTGTTTAAAGTATCAATGTCACTCACAGGATCCCACTAAGTTATATCAATAACAACTTGGTCTGTTGTGGCATAGAAATAAAAGCCTGCATAGTACAAGTCTATGATAGTACTAGTATAACAAATGGAACACTAAATGGTACACAGAGTTTCTGAACAATAAATGTAAAGTTATCTATGTCCATTGGTACAACAATAGTTTGAACTTGGCATTTGCCTTTGCCTATGAAAATATGGGCAGAATTGCAAATTTCTTTATTTTTATCGAAAACTCTTTCTATTTATATCACCAGTTCAGTTCTCCAGTTCAGATTTCTGAATTGCAAAAAATCAACATCAAAAAACATACAGCAGAATTATTATCTTGAATAAATTGTAAGATATTCACTTGGCATGACATACTGCATTGCGCTTAGTTGTTAAATCAACACTTTCAATAACTATATTGTTTCTGCAAGCAATATGCAAATTCTGCAGTATGTGTAAAAGTTTAAACCAAAGAGAGATAGATAAGCTTTGTATTTTATCTGAAGTGCTTTTTGAACATAAGGTGCTATCAGATTACTGTACAAATCAGATTATGGCAGGGCTAAACTTGCTTTTTCATTAACTCTTTGAGTGGTAAACTGCATAATCTGTGAGATCATGAGGAGAATTTCAACACTGTGACTAGTGTAAATGTCATTGCAGAAAATGTTGCAGAAGAAAATGCCATCTAATAGGAAAAAGGGAATCTGCTGTATGTTCCCCAAATTTATGATTGCACCATTTATGCATTTAAGTGATGATTTAAATTCCATATTTAAATGGAGCCAATATAGGCAGTCTGAAATACCATTACTTTCTTGACCATTTACAAAATATTGTAATAGTGATATGGATGGAATTGAAGCAATGGTGAAATTCAAATTTTTTTACTACTGGTTCTGTAGGTGTGGCTTGGTGGGCATGGTGTGGCTTGATGGGCGTGGCAGGGGAAGGATAGTGCAAAATCTCCATTCCCTCCCCACTCTTGGGGAAGAATATTGCAAAATCTCCACTCCCAACCCCCTCTGGGGCCAGCCAGAGGTGGTATTTGCCGGTTCTCTGAACTACTCAAAATTTCCGCTACCAGTTCTCCAGAACCTGTCAGAACCTGCTGGATTTCATCCCTGATTTGAAGCCAAAATCTTTGATTTTCTGCACATCAGAAGTTTGATGTGGTGCCATGATTTGTTGTTTTTAATAGTTTTTATGTCCTTAGTTTTATAATTGAACTATGGCTTTTATGCTGTTTCAGCTCTTGATTGGGAGTCACTCAAAACTGGTTATAAGAGGGATGGCTATAAAAATGTTTTAAATAAATAAATACATGTTTCTCTCTCTCTCTCTCAATTATTGCCCTCCAGATCCCTAGAGGATCTAGTTCAGAAGTTGCTGGAAAGACTAAATTAGCCTCATCTCTCTTTTTAGCCTTTCCTCCCAATTTCTGTCATAGAGACAGAAATATATTTTGCGATAATCTCCCTGTGTACATGATCTTCAACCAAGTTTCAGTTGACTTGATGTGAACAGAAACTCAGATATTGCTGAATGTAGAGCAGGGACTTGTATCTCCATTCACTGCATTTTGTTTCTATGTCAAATTCAGACCTATTTGAGGAATCATCTTGGTGATGAACACCTTTATTATTGTCCTCCTGGAAGCAGAAAATAGCCTCTCCAATAAGAATTGGAGAGTTTAACTTCATCCATGTTTGGCCTTCCTTTTCCTTGTCTCTGATTTCCCACTTGATCACCTTGACCTTGAACAAACACTAGCAGTGTTGGCCTTTGAACCTAGCCAGAGGTTATCTTGTCTCCGTTTTCTTTGCTTGGATGTGTCTGTGCTAGTAGTAGTTCCAAAGTAAGTGACTGCATTTTCAAAATAAATCCATTACTAGTGTCTTTTGTTCTGCCAAAATTGTACATAAAGTACTTGCATAATATTTGGCTTGCTTGTGAGTTATTTACTTTGTAATTTGGAATTACACACTATTTGTCACCTAACATCATTTAAATCAGTAGAAAATTATTCAAGAAGACACAAGTTTAGAATGAAATCTACCCTGCTTCCTCTTTATCACCTTAGAAACATTTCTGAAGTTGCTGCTCTTCTTAGAAGTAGCTAATTATTTTTCATTCTTTCTAGAACTTTATCTCTTTCTTCACAATCTATCCTGAAATTCTAAGTTTACTTTATTCTCTCTCTCTATTAGTGTTCTCATCACATTCATCGCATTCCTTAGCTTTCCCACACACACCCTAATTCAGTCCATAGACGCTCAAGTCAAAACAGTGAGCCTGATAGTACTGCTCTCACACCTGTGATTTGCTCAGGACCAGTATCACAATTTAGGCAGAGTGAAGAGGCTACCATAGGAAACTGATTCTGGGTGTTATGAATGTTTTGCTTGTTGTGAGCAAAACTGTTAGTTATTTCATTGATGTTACTGCCCAGGCTAAGGAGAGATAACTTGGCCATCTTTATATGAGAGGCTGAAGGATGGTGGCCCTGTAAAATATATTAAGATGGTCTTTAATCTACTCACCCTTCAATACACTGCCAGGCAAAATATAGATATGGTTTGAAATATGCAGTAGCTATGTACAGTACCTGCTGTTTTCTCATTGGTTGCTAGGAATCTAAATGTAGATATTTTGAAACTTTCATCTAGGAAAGTGATTTATCATAAAGACTGCTAAACAATCCGTAGTGTACTATTTCCTAGAAATAATTTAGCCATCGAGAATTCTCACGCATTTTTAACAATGTTAAAGGGAGGAATCATCTTAAGCATTTACTACAAACGTAACAAAAACAAGTTAAAGCTTCTTAGGAATGATGATATAAAAAATCTGCTTAGGCGTTTTGCTTTTCATTTTATCCAGTATCCAACCTAAGAGAGACCTTTTGAAATAATGGGAATTGTTTTTTTTTAAAAAGTAAAAGTATTAAATATTTAAGATTTACAGTACATTTTTAAAAAAACCCAAGCCATATGCTACCTTTTAAGAAGACACTTGAAAGTCTATTTTTTCTAGCCACAAGAAAATGTAAAAAGACTTGAACTGATAATTATTAACAAGTCAGCACTCAATATTCTGTAAATTGTAGCATAGCCAAGGAAATAAAAATTAGAACAAGTTTATGCAAAGATATCAGTGGAATTAGGTAGCAGCTGATGGATTTCTCAGTGGTTTGTACTACGTTCAATGAGAGAAAATAAGGACTTGCAGTCTCTGTTGTGGTAAATGCGGCTGAGTTCTGATGCAAGTGTATGCGTGTGTCTTGTCCTTCATCAGAATTTGGGCTGGGAGTGGCAATGTTATAATTATACCATCTAAACTTTAATTCCCCCAAGAGTTACTCACAGCCAAGGTGACACAAAGAAGAATAGTCAATTAGTCAATGTAGAAGTGAAAAATAAAAACAGTCTTAAGTCCAAGGTTTTTTTTAAAAAAAAAATCTGTATTTTTCTCAAGGATAATCTTATTAAAATGTCCACAGCTACCAGTACCAGTCTGTCAAAAAAAAAAAAAAAAAAAAAAAAGATGGGCAATAATTGGTGCTCATGGACAAGTTCTTGGAGAAAATTGAATATTAAGAAGGTGGTGTTTTATGTCAGCATTTTAGACATGTCAGCTAAAAGGAAAACATGAACCCATCATTGTAATGGAGACAAAAGACAGTGATTTACAGCAGAGTCAGCAGACTGTCCAAGAATGCATGAGGTTCAACAAGTATCAGGTTCCAAAAGCAAATCCTAATGTCAAGAACTATAGTATGAGCAATAAGGTTGCTTCAAAGTTATTATAAAGAACTAAAGGAAGATGCTGCTTCCTGCCCAAATAATACTGAACCATCCATTAAGTTTCAGAAACAGCTGCAACTTCCTTTCTTTCTGTATTTCTGGACTCCCAAACGTCTATGCTACTTCTCAAAGTCAAACTTGCCTCCCAAGGAAACTGGGTAGACTATGTTTTCACCAATAATCTCATAGTCTACTGACCCCTGCACCCAATTTCCTTGGGAGACAAGCTTGACTTTGAGACTCCTATACCTTCTGCCTCTGGTTCTAAGATATTGATTGGATTGATAGTGATTGGATTTCTAGACTGGTCTTTCTCAGAATATCCAGTGCCAATGGAAACATCAGCAGTGAAGGAATTTCCTTGTTCTAATTTTTCTAATCATATTTTGTGGTAAATAATTTAACAATCCTAATTATTTATATTTCTATAAATCCTATATATTTAAATTATATTTAAAACCCTGATCTTTTAATTAGATTATCACTAGCCCCATTGTTTAGAAAGAATACCAAAATACACATTCACACGCACACAAAGACACAAAGGTATCTTTAAACTGGCCCTCTGAAATGATTTAATTTCAGAGTATGTACTCTAAGAATATATATTGTTTTAAATATTCCTCTGCATTTCATTTTGTTATAGCCACGATAATTATCTTGGTCAGATGGAAAAATGTGCTAGAAAACTAATAAAACAAATGTATAGGCTATACAATTGTATAAGAAATCAACAGCTAGATTACGCCTTAAACTCTGCAGTGGCATGTTATTAGTGAGATGTTGCTTATCTAGTAAGATAGCTCAGAAGTCACCTTCCTGTAAGAAACATGACAAATGTTAACTCAGTGCCCTTTTTTAATGCTTATTTTTCCTGCTTTATCTATAATACTCTGGTTGAAGGCAGCTATGCATTAATAGTCCCTTAAATCGAGAACATTTGAACAAAAATTGGCTTTAAGGAAGAGAGGTTAAATAATTTGAATATATTTGCTAAAATAAAAAATTCTTGAATAGTCATCCGACCATTTCAGATAACAGTGAATGAACTTGATAAAATAACATTGGGAAAGAAGGAAGTATGTAAAGTTTCTTACTAGGTAGTAAACAGGGTAGAATTGGATTTGGAGTGGTAATGAGAGAAATATTTCCTTAAGAATTTCCTGTAGATAGTGATTAGATACAGATCTCTGAACTTCGATAGTCTACCCACAAGTATTTGAGCTTTAAGCTTAACATAATGTTTGTCTAACTGAGACGTCATTTTTGTTATATTTCCAAGACATCTGGTGGAAACACTTTAGAATGAAATATATTTTCTTTCCTAGCTGGAACCGATCAGTTAATGTAGATAAGAGAAACAGCTATCCATCTCCTTTTCTCTTTTTATTTTCTGTATTTTTACTTCATGTAAAGCAACCTAAAAGTTCAAGCCAACAAATAAAGCCTCTGTTGTTTTACTAATTGTTGTTAAAAGTTCTGCATTACATCTATATCTCAGTTCTTATTTCTGGGTCATCATCCACATATTTAGCCCAATAAGAATTTACCTAACGGTTAACGGATGGATTTTCTGCATTTTCCTTAGGTCAGCTGGGGAGGACAGAACCAGTCTTGGTTGAAAAGTTGAGTGATACACTCCTCCCAAAACATCATATAGTTCATACCTATCTTACACTCCCATAATACATAAAAGTAGCCTTGTTTAATAATAAGTTGGTTAGACATTCCATAAAATTATCTCTCCAGAAAAGAGGCACTCTATAAGAACATTATTCTTTCCTACATAGTTTATTTGTATAATAATTTATTTCTGCTGGCTGTTGAGGTGGTCTGAGAACAAGAAAACAACTTTTAGTCACATTGTAATGATTTTCCAAAACTGTTACTGAGATTCTTATCCAAAATAAAAAGAAATACGTGTCTGTATGAGCAACCAATGATATATTGCTGCTACAGGCAATACAAAGTAAACTGAGTCATCCTTCCACAAGCATAAAATAATACCAATTGTCAATGACACTTTGTAAAATCATATCAATGTTTATTGTAGAAATGCTTGTAGTACCCCATGTTAAAGTGCAGAATTCCTAAACCTTGTATAAACCTTACCAGGCCAATATTCACTTACATAAACATAGCAGATTTTAATCTAGCCAGAAATTTAGCTCCAATCCTCTCAGAGTAGATAACTTTTTTAAAAAAATCTTATTAGTTCTTTCAAATGTATTTTTTAAGTGAAACTATATTTTCGAAAGTGCAAGGCTACTCATTAATGTCAGCTACATCTAGACTTGCCCAGGGGTGGGCTTCAGATCCTTTAGCAATAGGTTCACTGCCTCATTGCTGGGTTGATGTGGCCATGGTGGGTGTGGCCTAGCCATCTGCACCATGGGGGGGGGCATTTTTCATCCTCCCAGGCTCCAGAGGCTTTCCTCGAGCCTCCAGGAGGGTTGATGTGGCCATGGTGGGTGTGGCCTAGCCACCTGCACCATGGGGGGGGGGGGCGGCATTTTTCATCCTCCCAGGCTCCAGAGGCCCATTTCCAAACTTCCAGAACTTCTGGGAGGCCCATTTTTTGCCCTCCCCAGGCTCTGGAGGCTTTCCTCGAGCCTCCAGAAGGGCGGAAATAGCTTCCCCCGGGGTCCGGAGGCCCTCTGAAGCCCAACAACAGTTTCTGGACTTCCGGAACCTCCGGTAGGCCTGTTTTTTGTCCTCCCACCCTCCACACGGTTTTTTGTCCTCCCACCCTCCACAAGTGCTCCTGCACTTACCTGGAATGATGAACAGGCTGCGTGGAGATTCCTGGGCGGGGTGGGAGGGGCGGGGTGGGCATGGGCATGGGCATGGCCAGCCAGGGGTGGCATTTGGGGGTTCTCTGAACGCCGGTGATCCTTGGCTATAGGATCTCCTGAACCCTGCCGAACCCCCAGGAGCCCACCCCTGGACTTGCAATATCTAGACTGCATGAATCAGATAAATGCTGAATGACAATATCCTATTAGAGTTTTCTAGCCTCTTTTTTGCTATTTGGTAGTGACTGATGTTTTGCTGCCCAGATATAGTAGCCCTATATGTGCCCCTCGTAGACAATATTAAAACATAAAAATGCTGGATTGCTGCAGATCTTTGTCTTCTGAAGTGTTTGGTGCTTGAGTATCCCCATTAAGCAACCGTTTTAATGAAGAGGATATTTTAACAAAACGGATATCATGACAGGAGGCTATCATTGTTAGTTGCATAATGAATATGCTCACCAGAATAAAAATTATTGATTATCCTGGCTGGTATATATGTTCATTATTTTAAAACATAAAATTATTTCAAAGTGGCTTTATGATAATAGCAATAGCAGTAAACACAGTTTAATCCAACTGATAGCCATCAGTTACCAGTTAATCACAAGAGTTTTGTCACACTAAAGCTAAGTCATACCTGAAGGCCTTCCCAAAGTTTTTTTCTTGAATTTGCTCTTCCATAAATTCTACCTCTGCCTGGTATGTTAGGCTTGTAACTCTGAAGATTCTGATAGTTGTAATCCTACTGTATCTGGAGGCACCAGATTGGAAAAGAACTGATCTTGGCCAAACTCCTGAATTTAGAAGCATTCCTAGCAAATTAATCCATGCTACTGAAAAGGAAAGGTAGTATTTAACCAGAGAGCCTATTTACTTATTTGAAGTCTGAGCTCAACCCATGTTAAAGGGTAATGCTAAACATGCTGTTCATTGTATATAGCTAAAAAAATAATGTGGTAGATCATTGCTGTACTATATACCATAATACATATATACTATGTACCATAATGCATACACCCCTAGGGTGGAAGGGGAAGCAGTCATGAATCCTTTTAGAGATCAGGAGTGTCTTGCAAGGAAAAAGTGGAATATTAGAAATTGTGAACTTAACTTTTTGTCATCCTAACATGCTCTTTGCTTTATTTTTTCCGTGGGAAAGGTTTGAATAAATCTTACATTGCAATCTCAGTTGGTACTCTTCAGGAGTTACTCGGTAAATGAAGTCTTTTTAAAATTGAGACAGTTTAGAATGTTTTAAAATGCAAAATAAATGATTCTGCTTACTCTGTAAAGTAGTCCATTACTGGGATGAAAATGTGTTGTATTCTCAGATACCCCAGACTCAAAATTTTGGAACAAAAAATATTTCCTTATATCTTGAAGGGTTTTTAAAGTATGTGACCTTAGGCTTCTTTTATGGTGAAAGAGTCATATTATCAAAATTATATTCACATATCAACAAAAGAACACTATCCCTGGATCAGACTAAAATTCTTTTTGATGCAGTATTTTTTTTTCATCATGGCCAAACATCTGCCTCTAGTTCAAGGGTTTCCAACTTTGGCAACTTTAAGCCTGGCGGACTTAAATTCTGGGACTTGAAGTCCGCCAGGCTTAAAGTTGCCAAGGTTGGAGATCCCTGCTCTAGTGCTCACATGTATGTATGTGAGCACTGTATGTATGTATGAAATGGGACCATAATTATTGTTTCCTCATAACTGATATTTGAGGTATGCTACCCCCACTTAGCATGGAAGTAACATTGAGTCATAGCCCTTATAGATCTGTTTTCCAATCTCCTTTTAAAACCATTGAACAATTGTGCTTGCTTTGCCTGTTCTAAACTCTTTGCAATTAGCTTCAGTGGATGGCCCCTGGTCCTAGTACTTTGAGAGAGAGAAAAACTCAATTTTTACAATATACAGTGCTTTTGTATATCTCATTAGTGTTCTCTGAGCTTAGTTGTTTACTTGCAGACATGTCATTAACCAACTAGGTAATGAATATTGTAATCAGTAATATTGAAATGTCTCCAAGCAAATAATGAAGCTCAGAGAACACAAAGAACTCCATAGCTCAAGTCTGAGCTACAAATATTCTCTTCTATTTATGTAACTTGGTTATGCCCTTCTCAGGCTGCCTTTAAAAAGAAAATGAGAGAAAGAGGAGGAAGATGCTTAACGCATTGTAAGCCGCCCTGAGTCTCCGGAGAAGGGCAGCATATAAATCTAATTTTTAAAAAAAGAGAGAGAGAGCAGGCATTTTGCATAAAACAACTGGTTTTTATCAATCAAACCAAAGCAACTAGATAACATTCCTGTTCCAATATTTTGAAATATGTTAGATTTTATTTTACATTCAGAAGTCACTCTATTCACTCCTATTTCATCTTGTATATTATACTCCTATTATATCCATGTTTTCAAACAAGTACTTTTATTTCCTCATCCTGGCTTAAAAATTTGTAGCAGTGGAATAGAAACACCAAATATTTTCTTAAATTACGGGTATGAACCTTTTTCACAATCTCTTTGTCTCCTTTTCCTCTCTTGATTAATATGTCCACCTATTAATTTATTTTAAATGCTGGTCCTCTCCTTTTCACATGATTCAGAATAGAAATATGTAGACTGTATATCATCATAGGCTAACTAGACTTGGTTGCTTTGAGACTAAACAGGTCTACTGTTAATAGAATTTCAGCCATGAATTTTTGTTTAAACTACTGCCTAATGGAAGCAAGATATCTCACAATTCAGAAACTAAACTGTAGATCAAGTGTATTTTGGTTTTAGGGAAGCCTCGAGAGCTGATCTGGGATGGTAATTATATTCACAGTTCTTCTCAACTTTCTTAGAATTATTGGCACCAGCATCACTAAAAAGCAGCTTATTTAAATGTAATAGTTCCTGAACTTAGTACAGGCATTTCTTTCATCATGTGTATAAGGATTGAATTTAAAATTGAAAGAGAATCTAAAACTAAAAGAACCAAGGGGCCCATTTTACTAGTTTGAGGCCACTGGAATCTATTCGTTAGAAAAATATGAAACCTGAGTATCCTACTTCCCACATTTTAAGGTTCCCATGCTTATCTCTATCTGTAATAATTATAGTGTGTCTATAACAACTAAGCCTCATACAGAAAATTATTTAAAACATCACATTACTATCTAAATTAAGATAAATTTAAAAGAAAGAAAAGAGACAGACAGAAAATGTAAGATGCAAGTGATATCCAAATATCAAGTAACTGAAATTAATACATTTAACCTGCTTCTTGAAGCCCAGAAGATATTAAAATACTGTGGAGATCAGAAGGGAGAGAGGACTAAAAATCAGAGTAATAACGGAAAACTATGAAAATGAGAGAGAAAGGGAAGAAAACCCTATTTAAAAAGTCAGAAGGTATACAAAAGATTGGTGGGTGGAAGGTATGAAAGGTTGAATGGGAAACTAAAATACTACTAATTTCATTTTCATGTATGTCGATTAGTATACATTTAAAGTGACAAAATTAGACTTAGACTTAGTCTAAGTCTAAGTTCTAAGTCTACTGTGAAAAACATATAACATTATGCCTTTCCCTTTGCCTGGATAGCTATTTCATAATTGAAAATAAAATATGAAGAAACTCCAAATACAAAATGTATAGAATAGGACCCACTCATGGTATGGAGGGAGGAACCAGCAAAAGATAAAGAGTTTGAAATGGGCCAGATTTGACCAGGAAACTGGAGGGGTGGAGGAATCTAGGAAAAGATCCTCACGTACTTATCTACTGTATTGGAAAAAAAATCCTTGACCCGTTTTTAGCATTTTCCTTCTAACTTCGTGGTCATAGATGCAACTCACCCTGATCTTCTCAGTTCACATGCACATACAAAAAATGTTGCAGTATTTTGTATGCTTTCCTATTATGACCATCAGCTTTTGCACTTTTATTTGGTACATAATTAAACTGAGCCACTTATGGAAGGTCTTGGATATGCCCGTTATCTGGTGTATAGGTTTTTTAAAATGTGCGTGTCTGTCTCCCTCCTCCCCATCCTAAACAATTCTACAGGAGAAAAATAGAAACAGGCCTAGTATTGATTTAATGTCATTATATTTTAGTGTATAACTAATCTTTGATGGGGTTTGATTTTGAGAATGAAGAGAGATTCAAATGCATAGTATAATGGATTGTAAAAACGGATTGTATATAACAAATAGCTATGTAAAAGAAGTACATGATTATGAATAGGATGAATTCCATGTTTTGTTTTATTTTATTTTAAAGAACAGTGGGAAACATTTTTGTGTGTATTGAAAAATGTCAAAAAATTAAAAATAAAATAAAAATGATGATGTAACATTTAAAATATATAGGGAATACTGTAAATTGTTTCCTTACAGAAGACACGGTTAGCTTTATACTTTCTGAGGGATCCAAGAACAACCAAATAAAAAATATAAAATGGATTATGGCCAACTGATTTTTCCTGCATATTTTAAGCAGTATATGCTTAAATAATACGGTGTATTAGGAGAATGTGAATCTTATGCAGATGACATAAAAGGGAGTATAATCAGTCTTTGAGAAATCAGTGAAGGGCAGAATACATTTCAGTAGCTGAGAGACTACACTTGAAAAAAAATGGCAGCCAAAGGCTCAGTAAGCAAAACAGAGGGTTTTTGAGGTATTTCATTTGGGGATGCTTGGAGATTTGGGGTTTGGTATATTAAATCTCAGGGATGCGGTGACTCAGTGGCTAAGATGTTGAGCTTGTCGATCAGAAGGTCAACAGTTCAGTGGTTCGAATCCCTAGTGCCACGTAACGGAGTACCTAGCAGTTCAAAAGCACATAAAAAATGCAAGTAGAAAATAGGGACCACTTTGGTGGGAAGGTAACAGCGTTCCATGCACCTTTGGCATCAGGTCATGCAGGCCACATGACCACGGAGATGTCTTCGGACAGCACTGGCTCTTTGGCTTAGAAACAGAGATGAGCACTGCCCCTAGAGCTGGAAACAACTTGCATGCATGTGGGGGGAAACCTTTACCTTACATTAAATCTCAATGAAAGTTTATTCAGTATTTTGTCTCATCCTGCCAAAGTTAATGTCTCTGGCTCTGGATGGGTCAACATTCACTTGCACAGATCTGGTGTGCAGCTTGGAAGTCCTTTTGGATACACAGTTCCTGCTGGAAAAGGAGAGGGACAGCCATAGCCGGGGGGACTTTTGCACAAATCCATCTTGTGCACCAATTCCTGGACTGGGAGGCCTTGTCCACAATCACTCCTGCCTTAATCACCTCCCATTTGGATTACAGGTAGTTCTCAATTTACAACAGTTCATTTAGTGACCAAAGTTACAACAGCACTGAAAAAAGTAACTTATGACTTTTCACAGTTACAACCTTTGCAGCATCCCCATTATCATGTGATCAAAATTCAGATTCTTGCCAAGTGGTTCATACTTATGACCGTTGCAGTATCGTGGGGTCATGTGATCCCCTTTTGCAATCTTCTTTTGAAGGCAAAGTTAATGAGGAAACCAGATTCATTTAATAACCAGGTTACTAACTTATCAACTGCAGTGATTCACTTAACAACTTGGGCAAGAAATATCGTAAAATGGGAAGAAAGTTTGTAAGGTTGGGCTAAGGTTGTGGTAGGTTGAAGACTACCTGTACTGCAATACGCTCTACGTGAGGCTGCTTTTGAAGACCATCCAGAAGCTACAACTGCTCCAGGATACATCAGACACTGCAGTTTGAGTGCCCTGTGGTTCACCAGAGCAATATCATTGAAATACTGGCTCCCAGTTGCTTTCACTTTTAAAAGGCATAGGGTTGGTTATTTTGGGCGTGCCACTCCCTGGAGGTGTTTCCTATTAGGTTAGATAGGCTGGGTGCACTCCAGATTACCTTTTTTACAAGTTGCCACCTGATGGGGCCTTGGACCTATTCCTTCTTGGTGGCTTCCAAGTTGTTTGGAACACTCCTATCTGAGATCCAAGGGATACCTACCATTTAGCCTTCTGGAGGGCTGAACCAAGCATTGGGCTAGGATGGGGGTTGAGCTGCAAGGATGGATGGCCTGGGGGAAAGGTACTTTTGTTTTTAACTCTGTTTTTTATGGGTTGTTATGAGCAACATAGAATCATCATTTGAGGTAGACAGCAATGTAAGTTCTATAAGGAAATAAACATTTCCCCCCACTTCAGTGATCTGATTTATAAGAGTTCCGAGAAGTACAAAAAAAATTGGTGTTGATGGATAGGATAGGATAGGATAGGATAGGATAGGATAGGATAGGATAGAATTTTATTGACCAAGTGTGATTGGACACACAAGGAATTTGTCTTGGTGTATATGCTCTCAGTGTACATAAAAGAAAAGATACGTTCGTCAAGAATCATAAGGTAATGATAGTCATAGGGTACAAATAAGCAATCAAATCATATTAGGAAACGGTCAGTATAAATCATAAGGATACAAGCAACAAAGTCATTAGTGGAAGGAGATGGGTGATCAGTCATTATACAGTCATTAGTAGAAGGAGATAGGTGATCAGAACGATGAGAAGATTAATAGTAGTATAGACTTAGTAAATAGAAAAACTAGTGAGGCCCCTGTAATAATGCGAGCCCAATTCCCCATCTCATGCAGTGTTTGAGTAATCTCAATTAAAAGTTCAAACTTTGTATGTATAATATTTCTATATACAGAAAGACCCAGGACAGGAGCTCATGGATTGTAAGATATAAGACTACAGAACTGCAAGCTTACCATCAAGAAGCAATTAATTTATTTTGCTCTATAAGGGTAAAGGCAAAGATGCATAGAAGGCTCTACTTTGTTTGCAGTATTTTTTAATCTATAGAAGAATAAAGTAATTAGAATAAGGTAATTATTAATTAATAAACTACAGTCAGAAAAGCCACCTGGTAACATTCTTAAATCACAGTTTCTTTTACCTGAATCTCAGCAGGTCCACTTCCCCTTCAGGTAAAAAGAAATGCTTTCAAAAAATGATTCTTCAGGGTCTTTTCATGTTACGGCTCAAAAAATTTAATTTAACCAATAGATTGCTTACACCATTCTTTCTCTTTGTTCTTCTTTTGTGTTCAGTTTCTATTAATATTTCATATTAGTGGTTGGCCACGGCAGCAGTCTTTGGGGACATTGGCAAAGAGGGCAGCTGTAATGTTGTACAATCTGGCTGTAAAGTGGCTCTTGTTTTATGAACCGCAAAACAGTGCTTATACCAGTAAGACATTTGGGTTGTTCTTCAAAGATTATATGTAGCCAGATGGTCAGAGAACAAGATTTTAAAGAGAAGTGGACTCTATTCCCAATTCTATTATAGTAGGCTATCATCTCCTTTAAATATGCCATGTACTATATTCCGCTCTACTAGTTGAAATATTCAGGTTACACTTCTATGTGTTGTCTCCCATAATTCTGAACTGCTGAACTACTAGTGTTAAATGCAATTGGACTTTAAACCTGATAACAAAATCCAGGTTGTTTTAACTATTTTGCATGCTTTGTGTATGCACACTTGATGAAGTAGGTTGTGCATCAAGTGTATGCACACTTGATGAAGTAGGTTGTACAAATTTGATAAATGTATTTTAAAGTTGGAAAAATGTAAATATACTCGCTAAATGTTTTATTGTATGTTGAAATGAAAAAAAAGTAGGAAATGAAAGTCCTTATTGAGTAGGCAACAATGACGCTAGAGATAGATTTTCTATTAATGATATCTTTGGAAATTTAGTAAGATCTAAAATTTTAAATACCTGGATGCATATAAAGTAAATGGGCAAGTAGAAATAGTCAGGAATCAAAAATAAAGAATCCAAGAGAGAGGGCTACTTAACCCTACACTCTGTAGGGTTAAGTAGCCCTACTGTAGGGTTAAGTAGCCCTACTTAACCCTATAGCTCTGTATAATTCATTCGACTTTGAATATCTTCATAATCTCTGATAATTCCTGTTATTCTTCTCTGAACCTGTTCAGGACTTAGTACTCAGAGTAGACTCTGTTCAAAGCAGAACAGAATCAAACATTTATTTCTCATAGTTTGTAAACTATACTTCTCTTGTCATAAACTAAATAAGTGTGTTCTTCATTTGCATTACATCTCACTGCTAAATCATATTTAGTTTGTGATCAACTACCCTTTTAGTACATTTTTCATGACCAAATGAATGTTGAGTAAATCAAGGACTACCTGGAATCTGTTGTCTTTATTCTATTATTATTATTTTTTTTATAATTCTAGTCAGCTTTAGGCTTTTAATTCCCCTCTTCTCTCACATTCGTTAACATCTTTGTCTCACACTGGGGAATTTAGCTTACACATTATTGTACTTCTTATCTTATTATCCTGTTGGCCATTTTACTGCTCTATTATTGGTTTATTTATTTTCTCTCATACTTTATTACCTTCTTACCTCATTCTCTCTTGCATCCTCCCCAAAGTCATCCAATTACTTTTCTCAATGTCTTTTTTCAAGTGTTTAGATGTAATAATAACTGAGGATAGTTGCCACCCATTTTCCTGAATGAAAAATAACTACAACAACATAGTACAATTGACTTGTGGGGCTGGCGCAATGTGCAGTAAGTTCACATGGTGCAATAGGATTGGGTTAGCAGGATTCACTGGGATAGGGATTTTTTTTGTCTTCCTCTGTGAGTTATATTGTGCTGGTGGGGGGGACATGAAGGGAGGCTCAGCCAATCTCATAGTACACATGTTGTACTCTGACAATAAAGGTTTGAAATGAGTTTGAATTGAATTGAATTTTCCTTCTCATAAGTGATGGTGTTTCTCTCAGCCTTCATTCTTCTTCTGAAGGTTGTGGAAATTCTCCCTCTCCACTTCCAGTGCCTGGTATTTCCCAACACTTTCCAGTATAGTCAAAGAATGAGAGTAGGATTCCCTCTCTTCTTCCCTTAGCCCATGTGGATTCTATTCAACTGCTTTTTGTTTCCTTCATGAAACCTATCTGAATCACTTTTTCTCTAGCCCCTCATAACTGATACCATTCTTAGGCCTGCATAACCAAGTTCTTATATGGACGCCTCCAAATACAAAAACCAGATCTCTCTCTCTCCATCCAACTGTATTGCGGCCAGGAATCCCAACCTACAATATTGCAAAATAACTGACAAATGACTGACTGACTGACTGACTGACTGACATAGATGAAGATGAAATCATAGTCTCATTTGGCATCACAGCACTCTTTACTTCAATAAAGAGCTAGCCAGAACTAGCAAAAGGATCCATGACAGCACTACTCCACAGCAAATCTGACCTAACCAAATACACCAAGATTGAAATACCCAGAATCATGGATCTTATCAACCTTCACTGACCACATACTTTCTGTTTAATGGACAAATAGCACAAACCATAACATAAATACAATCTCCCTTTATAATATTTGGTGCAGAAACTCCTGCTTTGAATTATAGTAGGGATTAGGTTTATAGGCTGTTTTAAAACTAAAGATATGAATCTACTTTGTGGACCAATGTTTCATCAATTATTCCATCATTGTGGCCAAGTTACGATTAAAATGCAGTTCTAAATCACATGTATAAGGTAACAATGCATATCACTACAGCATCAGTACAAATTAGAACAGTTTTGCAGGTCAAACATAAAATTAATGAGGTGAATTCAGAAAAAAGTTAGTGTATGTTCTTGTATGAAGTATAAGAGACTAAAAAAATATAAAATACGTTTGCATGGTAATGTTTATTATTTTACATGTCCTCCTCTGAATGATTCATTAATAAACTATAGCACAATATACATTTTACAACGATGTGTATGTTCCCTAAGCATGAAGGAAAATGATTTAGCATTTTTTACTTCCCACACCAACAAAATATTATATATTGGTATGAGCCCTGATGATGGTGGTTGTTGTTGATGATGATGATGATAGGCACAAGTATCTCTGGCTTGTTACTATACATGTAATATACATGTAAACTGAGAAACTCATCCCCTACCATGTAAACATGAGCAGTGTGATGTAGCTACTAAAAAAACCAAATGCTCAAGGTGCATTAAGGGAAAGAGCCCAACTCACAGGAAGCAATTGTTCTATCTAGTCAAATCCCATTTAGAACATTGTGACCAGTTTCAAGCACCACAATTCAAGAAGGACAGCAACAAATTAGAGTACATTCCAAGGGGGAAAGATCTCTCAGAACAGGACATTCTAAATAGTGAAAGTCTGCAACCTATGTCTATGAGGAAGGGCATGTTTATTAAAAAAAAGACATTTGAGTGGGGAATATGACAGCATTTTAGAAATATCTGAAAAGCTATTACATAGAAAAAGATTTATTCTATATTCCTCTAGAGAATAAGACCAGAAGCAATGGAATAAAACTTCAAGAAAGGTTCTTGATAGATGTCAGGAGGAATCAGTGACTATACAGGGCGACAGCCAGTGGATCAGGCTGCCATAAGAAGTGATGGGTTCTCCTTCACTAGAGATCTTCAGTCAATGGTTGGATAGTCATCTGCCATAGATGCTTAGTGAGTCCTGCACTAAGGAAGTGCATAAAATAGATGACTTTCAAAATATCTTTCACCTCAAACTACTATTATATGAAATTAATAGAGAATTTTTTTATTTCTTTTTTAAGGGTTAGATGCTAACTTATATAGGCTAGCATCTCTAGATTGCTTGCTTATCCTTAAATAAATGGAGTAAAGGGGAAAAAAATCTTTTAACAGGGCAAAAAATCCCACAGATGGGGTAACATGTTATGACTAGGCTGCTTGAGCCAGCTATAAAAATTGCAGTCTTAGAAGCAATACCGTACGTAGTATTATGCAAATTGTAAGAATACATTAATATCCGAGGTGCCTCACATGCTAATTAGCAGAATTTTCTTTTCTTTATCCATAGTAGGTATAAATCATTAATAGCCCTTCTACTTCTGCCTCCCTTAATAGGTGGCTCATTTACATATCTACCTGGTAGTCCAACATTAAGCTCTAATCTTAACTTTAGCCATCTGCATATGGATCGCTATTCTCTCCTTTGACTTAAAATATGGGCAGAAAGCACATAGATCGATATGCTTTCATTTGCTTATGCTTGCAACAAATCTTAGAACATAATTTAGTACTCAAGTGAGGTCAAAGCTTTAATAGAATCCAGAAAAGTAGTGAGATCACAACCTGTCCTGTTCCTCCTGTAAATGTTATGACCGAACAGACTTAAATCTGACTTACCCATATCCAAAACCCATTTTCTAATGATCATGCTATAGTGAACTCAGGTTAAAAATATAGTTTCCATTCTTGGATTTTGTTGGCTATGTACATTTAACTTGTTCATGAATTCACACGTGATTTGGGTATCTAGGCAATTCTTTTGTAACTCTAGCCATGCAGACATATAAATCATGTCCATATAATGAGAGGCAGCCAGGCAGCAAATATTAAATACAAATCCTTTCTCCTTTCTCTGCCTTGCAGCACAGGTTGCACAAGAAAAGTGAGATCTCACCCAGTCAGTCGTTTCCTGAAAACCTTTTTCCCTTTCTCCCATGCCTTCTTTTGAGTTTTGCCTCCAGTAGTTGATTGAGATAAGATGGCAGTAGCTGCATAGTTTTGTCTTATCTCCCTTGTTTGCATCCCCTAGGCACAACGGCAAAGGAGATTGGTCTAGGAAAGTAGATAGCTCTGCCAGAGTGTTTGCCTCTTCTTTCTTTCTTTTATTAATTAATTTTTATTAAAGAAAGGTTTAAAGAATAAAAACAATACACATTTTAAAAAAGGAAATAAAGATAAAGAAAATAATCAGTAAATGAGAAAGAAATAAAATGAAAGAGAAAGGAAATAAATAGAAAGTTATAAAGAAGTGACCAGCAGTTATAAAGCATTTATATTTTATCCCCTCTCTAAGGTTAGATTGTGGCTCCCTTCTTTCATAGCCTACTTTTTGTAATCATTCAACTCCTAAATCTCAAGTTCATTTTTTTCTATTTTCAGCAAAAAGTTCATAAACGGTTTCCAGTTATTGGCAAACGTAGTTACTGAGACCTTCTCTTTATGATCAGTGAAGCAAGCAGGCACCTCATGATCTGACTCACTGAACTTTGCCCCTAGTGATGGTATTTTGGTGTGCATAGATTAATCAAATTAATCAAAGTGAATAAATTAGTGGATTGGGAAAATACTATGGACATAGTTTACTTAGAGTTCAGTAAGGCATTTGACAAAGTAGATGACAGCCACCTCCTTGGTAAGATAGAAAAAATGTTCTATAGGATGGACTTAAAACTGGCTGACCAATCATACTCAGAATATAGTCCTCAATGGAACTACATCTACATGGCAGGAAGCATGAAGTGGGGTAGTTCAAGGCTTTGTTTTAGGCCCAGTAATCTTCATCATCTTCATAAATGATTTGGATGAGGGGATAGAATGCTAACTCATCAAATTTTCAGATGACACCAAGCTGGGGGAAATTGCCAACATCTTAGAAGATAGACTGAAAATTCAGAAGGATCTTGACAGACTTTATTATTGGACTCTATCCAACAAGATGCAGTTCAGTAGTGAGAAAAGTAAGGTCCTGCACCTAGGCAAGTAAAATCAAATGCACAGGTATAGAATAGGTAGTTCCTGCCTCAACAGTAGTGAAAGGAATCTCTGTGTCCCGGTGGATCACCACTAACTATGAATCAGCAGTCTACTGCAGCTTCCAAAAAAGCCTATGCAATCAACACAGGGATAGCATCAATATCAGGAAAGATGATAGTGCACTAGTGAGGCCACACTTGGAATACTGCGTCACGTTCTGGTTGCCACAATACAAAAAGATGCTGAGGAGATCCTAGAAAGAGTGCAGAGAAGAGCAACAAAGATGATTAGTCTGGAAACTAAACTGTATGATGAACAGTTAAGGAAACTAGGTACGTCTGGCCTATCAAAGAGAAGGATTAGGAGTGACGTGATAGCTGTGTTCCTACAGTTCAGAGACTGTCGCAGAGTGGCGATCAACCTAGCCTCCAAAGCATCTGAGGGTAGGACAAGAAGTAACAAGCTTTTCTGTAATAGTGTTGTTCGCTCTGCCATCCATCCAGTAAACTTGCAAGATTCATTTTTCTCGCCATGTACATGTATACATCCAAACAAGACTGTGTTGTTTCTCTGTGTCATGTAATATGTCGGCATATGCATAATTTTGTATTTATTTATTTCTTTTGTCATGTTTATGTAGTGCATGGTAGTGACCCTTTGAGAGCTGTATGCAATGAAATTTCATTTTAGTGTATAGTGTACACTCCAAGTGACAATAAAATTATTCTAAGTGAGTCTAAGAAGTAGAAGATCATCAAAGAGAGCTACAACCTAGAACAGTGATGGCTAACATTTTTGCTGTCGGGCGCCAAAAGCAGGGGGGGGCGCAAAGAGGTCATGCGTGTGTGTGCCCACACCCATAATTCAATGTCCCCCATGCCCTACCCCCTGCGCATGCATGCGTGACCCCCGCACGCCCCGTTTTGGGCCTAGCAGGCCTCCCTGAAGCCCATTTCCAGACTTCTGGTAGTCCCCCTTTTTCACCCTCCTCAGGCTCCAGAGGCTTTCTTAGAGCCTGGGGAGGCTGAAAACAGCCTCACCTGCCTCCTAGAGGCCCTTCGGAGGCTGGAAATGGCTCATTTCCCAACTTCCAGTGGGCCTGGCAGGCCCAGTTTTTGCCCTCCCTAGGCTCCAGAAGCTTTTTTGGAGCCTAGGGAGGGCAAAAACAGCCTCCCCCACCCCGTCCGGAGGCCCTCTGGAGGCCAAAAAACGCCCTCCCAGAGTTTCCACGCAAGCCCTGTACTTACCTGGCATCCAAAACGGGCTGAGTGGAGACTTCTGGGAGGGGAGGGACAGTGTGGGCCGGGCTAGCCAAAATCAGCTGGGAAGCTGAGCTAGGGCAACGGCTTGCGTGCCCGTAGATATGGCTCCACATGTCACCTGTGGCACACGTGCCATGGGTTCGCCATCACAGACCTAGAACTAAGGAGAAATTTCCTGACACTAAAAACAATTAATGAACTAGTCTCCAGAAGTTGTGGATGCTCCATCACTGGAGGTTTTCAACAACAGATTGGATGGCCATTTGTTTGGAATAGTATAGGACCGTGATGGCGAACCTATGGCATGCATGCCAGAGGTGGCACACAGAGCCCTGTCTGTGGGCACATGCACCGTTGCCAGCTGCTCTTTTGGTTTGGTCTTTGCACATGCTGGAGCACCAGAAACCCAAAGATCAGCTGGCCATTGAGCATGCGCTTATGCAGGCCTAGGCTATTTGCAGGCGCACCGGCCAGCTGGTCTTCAGGTTTCCAGTACTCTGGCACGCACACGCGCACACATGTGCATGCATTCCAGTTTGGGCACCAGGTTCCGAAAAGGTTCGCCATCACTGATATGGGGTCTCCTGCTTGAGCAGGGGGTTGGACTAGAAAACCTCCAAGATCCCTTCCAAGCCTGTTATTCTCTGTTATTCTCTGTATCTCCCAGTAAACAGAGGATAAGCCTTCCCACTGACAAAGTTGCTTCTTGGTTGGCCAAGCACAATTCTTCCCGTTACATCCTCTAGAGAAATTAGATGCAGACAGAGTGGAGCTTTCCAGCATTGCCATGCTTCCTTGAGTTTTATTTTTCTCTCTGCAAGTGACCTCCTTTCAGACAAGCAAAGAGGCATGCACACAGGAGACAATCATCCTCTTTTCATTTCTCTTACTGTTAAAAAGAAACTAGGAGGTAGAAAGAGAGAATGCCGATAGCACCCTCTGCTCAATGACTGGACACCGCCACCTCTGTTTCTCCATGTTTTTCTGTGTAAAGGATTGGTCATAGCAAGAACTGACATTTTATTCTCCCATTTCCTTCTGGGCAACATCATGTAGGGACTCACCTCTGTGTATCAAATCTACCATAGTGTGCCATTCTGAGCATAGTGAGCACAAGAAACCCACAAAGAACAATCTTCCTCTATGTGGTCAGTCTCGCCTTCTACCATAAGGATTAAGCAGATGATGGTTACAATATTTCCAAATGCACACTTGCCTTCTCCTTCTGTCAGGCTAGTATCAACACGATGTGTTTTTTGCCCAAGATAAGGGACAAACTTTGGATTCCTATCATGCCACTATGTGCTGGTTCAACCCTACTCAACTCTGCTGAGAGTATCATTGGGTGTATTGGTGTGGAGCAGGCTAGTTTAAAGGGTGAATAGGCCACCAACAGCATTCAAACAACTACTACAGTACTCCTCTCAAGACTCCCTGGAATATCCTGCTTCTGTCAATCACTGTGTGCTAGCCTGCAGAATTTTAACTGCTTATGTATAATAATGATTTTAAGGAAATGAAGGTATATTTTTTTCATATCTCCTTCTGGGGTTCTTTGGAATTTCAGAAAAAATGAAAACTTTTCTCCTATCTGCAAAGAGCTACTCATCTGTGTTCTGAACAGCAAAGTCAATATTTCTGTAGCCAATATTTTTGCTGCTTAAATGAAAAAAATCAGAGCTCACAAGTCTTGTCTGGAATTATGTTTCCAATAGCAGTAGGAGAAACATAATTAAGATGTATAGCTTTTTCTAAATGATAGGGATTGTCTGAATGAGTTAAACTAGTGACATACTAATTAATGTAATTTAAGAAGAAAACAGAGTGTGTTTGTGTATATGTATATATATGTGTGTGTGTGTATATACACATATCCATTTAAATTAACTCCGCTGCCAAAGCATTTGCAATTACACTGAGGGCAGATTTTATTTTAATTTATGATTAATATAATTTTGCAAGCATTCATAGACTGAAAGTATTTGTGTACTTTTTACATTAAAAATAACAAATTAATTTTCAGCATGTCATTGAACACACTAGCATTTCTGTTTCTAACTGGTTTATTATGAAAGCCGTGTCTTTGCTTTATATATTGTAATATGAAAGGGTGTTATTTATGTTGGGGATAAATATTCTGGTTATTTGGCTTGTGTCTTAGCTGCCTTCTCTTTCAACAATGCTTTCATTAGGTGAAGACATTTTTAAATTATTCTAATAATCCTAATCATAGATTGTAATCTTGTTTTTACAGGTGACCAGTAACTGTTTCAGCATAAGCAATGGAGAACTGCAAGATGTTGGTGTTGGACTTTATCCCAGGTACAGTGGACAAGCATTATTTTTGTGGTTCTAGTGGTATCTCTTCCCCCCCATCTCTCTCCCTCCCCCCCTCTCACACACACACATTCTCTCCCTCCCTCTCTCTCTCTCTCTCTCTCTCTCACACACACACACACACACACACACACACATATTCTCTCTCTCTTTCTCTTTCTCTGCAGCTCAGCTGAAATGTCAGGTTCTACAAATACATTAAGAAATCTAACTAATATAAAACTAATATATGACACTATAGTCTCTGAATTCACAGCATGTAGTGGAAATAGGGCTATGATAATTTTGAGAGTAGATTCCGTATGTCAAATGAGGCAGAATTGCATGAAAGAAGTGTGCAAATCCTGAGCACAAGAGGGCTGAGGCCAAGATAGAAAATAAAGCAGAAGTATAGTTGGTCAACCCAGTGAAAACCCAACCTTCATTTTGTTCTTGCCACTTTGGCTGATTTGGGTTTTATATTACCAACTGGCTATTCTGACAGTGAATGAGAAAAGCTTTCAACAGAGACTGCCCCAGGTTGCCCTTGACTGGCATGATCAGGTTGCAGTCTAAAATCTGTAATTTAATGATATTAATTACAATTAATAAAATTACTCCCCACATATTTAGTATTTTCTTCCTTTACATTAGAAATTACACATTCATGGCAAATTTTGGAAAGGGAATCAAATCTATATACTTTCCTTTGATTTTGACTTTCAATTGCCTCTTTCTTCTGCAGTAGTTTATTTCTTTCTGCTCAATCATGCCCAATTCTTGGCATCTTCTTGAACAAGTCCATGGAGTTTTTTTGGCAAGATTTTTAGAAGTGATTTTCCATTGTCTCCTTCCTAAGGCTGAAAGAAAGTAACTGGCCCAAGTTACCCACCTGGCTTTGTATCCAAGGCCGGACTAGAACTCACGATCTTCTGGTTTCTAGCCTGTTGTCTTAATCCCTAAACCAAACTGGCTCTCTTTGCAGTATTAAAAAGCATATTTCCCCCTATGTTTAGCTGTATTCTATTCCAGGAATTTACATGGAGCATGGCTACAGCTCATTCAGCAGAGTTTTATAACTATTTAGCAGTTATAAAGAGTTCTGGATGAAGAAGCCAGACTGTCTACTCATGCTCTGTTGAGCTTCTGCTCATAGATAACAAGAAAAGTCCAGTAGCTTTTCTTTTTCTCATGCTCCTGTAGTAATGGGAGGCAGCAACAGTTTTCTCTGCTTTTTGGAAAGACTTCAGGATAGCCTGAACCAGAAAGGGTTGCAGATAGGGGCCTATCAGCTGAAACTAGGAATGAGAGCAGCAGCAATGTAAGGAAGGATCCACACATGTGAAGAAAGAAAGAGAGCTCAAAATGAAGCACCTGGCAAATAAAAGAGATTATCTGGGGGAATCACTCTGATGAATAAAAATTGAACACCTCCCTTCTACCTTGTATTCTGCAACAGCAATATTCTGGCCTGCAAGGTCCTAGAAATTGTAATTTTCCAGGATGCCTGAGTTCTTCTAAGAAATATTGCATGTCTTGGAATGCATTTTCCTAGAATCCCTTAGGATTTATTATGCTGCTGATCGATCTTTTTCTGGATTTCCCCAAAATCATTGCTGACAGTTGAAAATGAATGGGACAACTAAGAAAACTTATTTTTGGCTTTGAGTGGAGGCAGTAAAACCCTGATAGTCTTATAAGGATATCAGGACAATGGGAAAAATTAAATTTTTGAATTGCACTCAGAGAAAGAAAGGAGGAAAAAAAATATTCCCTTATTCACATTTTTCCCCTCAGTCATTTTAGAATTCAAATCCAGATTTTAAAGATAATTTCAATATCCATTATTGAAATTAAACAGCTAGTTTTACTATTCTTGTGTTGATTGTTTTTATTTTTTTATATATCCAATGTCTATACCTGCTCATTTCAATCAATGACCATGAGCAACTTTCAATTGTAAAAATAAAAAAATGAGATGCCCTTGATGCTCTCTTGAGTTTCGTTGTTTTCCTGCAGCTGTTTCATTAGGCAAACTAGGTAACATCATCCGTACTAGCCAGGAGTGGGGTTTTGCTCACATATTATATTCTAGTGCTCTGCCCTGTCATTGTTGGTGGGAGTGGTCTTGTTGATTCTTTGGTTTGGCTGTTTATTGTTAGCTTTGGCAGTTCCTTGATTAGGATATTGTTTGTTTCTTAATTGTTGGTCTAATGTTAATGTTGGTGTTAATCCCTGCTTATCTGGGTATTGATTGGTGGTAAGGTGTTCTGGTACTTTTGATTTGTTGATTGTTTCTTTTGAATGGTGTATAGAAGTTATTTATGTCTATGTGCCTGTTGTTAGCCAGTTTGTCAGAGTGCCAGGCTCTTGCATTTTTGAACTTGGCTTGATCTAGGATAGTGACAGTTTCCCAGTTGAAACTACAGTTCAGTCTGTCCATGTGTTGTGAAATTAAGAAGTTTCCATCATGTCTTTTGACAACTAGCTGATGTTCACGGATGTGCTGCTAATCTTCCATCTGTTTGTCCTACATAGTTTTGCAGTCCTTACATCAGGGGTGTCAAACTCACGTCATCACAACGGCGTCACGTGATGTATCGGGATTTTTTCCCCCTTTGCTAAACCAGACGTGGGTGTGGCCAGCGCCCGACGCATCTAGCCCAAGGGCCAGGAGTTTGACAGCCCTGCTTTACACTCTCTGTTGTAGAGGTCTGCCCATGTGTTATGAAATTAAGGAGTTTTCATCTATAAACAAAAGGCATCAAGCCCATTCTAACCCATAGAGAATGAACAAAAAACCTACAATGATTTGTGGCTTATATTTTATGATGGAGATAATTGGAATTCTTTCTTAACAACTTCTATAGTTTATTTATATTTAAAATGTAGTTAAATTTATTGAAATTTAAATTTTATTTAGTAGAGACCTGCACGTAGAGAACTCTCTGCATTGTGTTGTGATAATTTTATTGTGCTTCTTTTATGCTTTTCTTTATTGTTATCAGAATCACTAATTTAAGGTGGGCAACCTCATAAACCAATCAATCTTTGAGTCCCTCTCTATGCAATTTCTAGTATCAACCTGAGAGATACTAAACTAGATAGATTTGTAGAATAAATACTTTCCTATATATCTATTTCTTACCTGGATTTTGTTTTTCTTCATTAGCATGTCCTTGTTGAACAACAGTTGTGATCCTAATTGTGTGGTCATCTTTGAGGGTCCCCAACTCCACCTTCGGTCCATTCAGGAAATGCAATTGGGAGAAGAGGTAATTAATTTGTTGCTTCTTCCATCCGAGAAACCTGCAGATTGAATATCTGGATAATATATTGATGTTATTTCTGTTTCATAGCTTTCAGGAAGAACATAACAAAATAAATCTTTTCTTCGAATAGTATGGTCCCCTCATCATTGCAGTGCTGCTTATAAACAAAAACAAAGAAAAACTACATGTGGGTGGAATTCAACATGCAGTAAATCACTGCAACTGTAAGCATTTGTCAGACTAAAGCCATGCTGAAGCAGTAAACCTTTCCTGCAAGGAACGTATGAGGCAAAAGTTATTTTATTTAAAAAGAATTACCCTTCTAAACGATTTGTGTTTTTGTCAGAGAATTCTTCACACCATTTTCTTTTCCTTTTTTTAAGATGGCCATATCGAATGATCTGAATTTATGAACAAAATAGAAGATGGTGTCTGTTTCTCTCCCTGTGTGTGTGGGTGGTGTGTGTGTGTGTGTGTGTGTGCGTGCGTGTATGCGTGTGTGTGTGTGTGTTATCAGACAGCCTGTTTCTAATTAAGAGGCTCCTTGAGTTTCAAATCTAATCCAAATTACACCGAAACAATTATACCACTTTAGTCCAGCAGCAACATAAAACTTCATTCCCACCCCTCCCCTCCCAGCTTTTTTTCTATATTCCTCTCCGGTGTTAGCTTTGGCAAGAGGGAAAAGAGGCAAAGAATGTAATGTAGGAACAGAAAACATTGGTTACTGGGAGATAGGATTAATTTTACAGGTAATTTTGCTGATTTTATAGTTCTGCAGTTCTGTTCATTTTAGAAAGCAGCTTATCGGAATCTCTTGATGTGCTGGATTACAGTTCCTGTAGCAGGTAGAAGACTGGTATATCGGCATTTTTAGCTTATAATGTTCATATATATATATATATATATACACACACACACACACACTTAGATTATACTGTAAAGCTTAAGAATTTCAAAGCTAACAGCATAGAATTAAAACCTATTAAATAAATATTGTTACATTTCAAACCTTTAAATGAATAATCCCTTTGAATCATTAGAGCTGATAGCCTCATACAAGAAGTTCACCACCAAACCACTTATGATTAACCCTTTTCTAGCACGTGCCATCATTAAAAAAAAAAAACCAGGGAGCTTTATATTTTATGAAATTGAATCTTATTAGCACTGCAAATAAACTTTCAAATTCCTGGCCTTCTCAAGAAATGGACCTCACAATAGAAATATTTATGAAGGATGACAGCAGTTGATTTCCTAAATTGTAAGCACACAATCAAGAACTTTAATCAGTATTTATTCACCTATAACAGAGTGGGCAAGCTGTGACCTCAGAAGCATTTGGTCTTCAGCCTAATTAGAGAAGATTTTTCTCATAATATATTCAGTCCTTGGCAAAAGTAGCGGATTTAGGGGATTTAGTAATCCCCTAATCTCAACTGAAGATGTTACCTAGCCTGGTAATGATTTGGAAACCAGCCCACAATCTCGGAGTACGAACCTCCATGCTCAAAGTAACCTATTTTGCCATCAACAACTAACTGAATAAAGAGTTACCTCTGGCTCTACTCAGTAGTAGCTATTCCATGCCCAAAATGTGGCCCCAATAGTTCATGCTTCAGGGATTGTTGACAGCCCATTCTGACCTAGAGTCTTATGATCGGTAGTCACAAATCACTAATGTTAGGTAAAGTTTTATTCAAATGTTGTACATTTAAATGTTCAAATTTAAACCTTGCACCACCCTATTATGAGATGGACAGCGCTGTAAATCATTTAAACCAATAAATAAATCATTAAAATGTAGGACACATAAATGCTGTTGTATATTCTGCCATGCCGGAGCATAGCAATAAGGAAATGCCTCCCATTGACTGAAGCATGACAGTTCTGCTGGCGGGAAAATGGACACCCGCTATTGGTCGGCCTGTTTGATAGCTGCTATATAAATAGCAGCTGTCCTGTTCTCTTGTTGTTGCTGGTTTCCCCGTTGCCTGTTAGCATGCTGCTGCGACTGATTAAATGGCTTAAGTTCTATCCGTCTGTGCCTCACATCTATTCACCCTTGTTCTCCCGAGTCAGATCAAATGCAATGAGATATCATTAACATAAAATGTATTTCTTCATCTCTGAGTTCATTTGAATTATAAAACTAACCTATAGGTTATCATTAGGTGAATAAGACCTGGGTATTCTCCTATAGTATAACAATGGTGACTAAAAGCATTTTTACCCACCCATAGTTTAGTGTTGTGTCCAAATCTCAAGAATCTGTGTTTAATTGTCATTTGGGAAAGATGGAGAATATATTCATTTTGCATTGGCACCTACCAAATATATAGAATAATCAGAATACATACATACTTATAAACACTCTAAATTTTGCATTTTTCAAAATTCTACAATGTTAGTCACAACTAAATGTGCACAACCTTTTGTTAACCTTTATCACAGTTTGAGGTTAAACATGAAGGTTAGTAGAAAGGAAGTACAAGTTTCCAAAGTCCTAACAGATGCACCAGAAGAGGAAAAGTGAAATAAGTTTAAGATTCAAGATGCATTATCTACTATAATAATGGACCAAGTATAAACTAAAGATAAGCATGGATTTTGCAACTCATTTTGTGCTTACAGCTCACTATGAGTTAGTTTAGTTTGACAGTCAGCAACGGACATAATTCTATGTAGGTGAGAAGATATTTGAGCCATCCTTTATCTTTCTGGTTCTAATTAGACACTTGTCCCATTCAACATGCTTGATTTTTCTTTGTATTACAAATATATGTTCCAGAAGTCATCTCTCAGTCTCTGAGTTGAAGTCCAGTAATTCTCCCTGACCCTATAGTGTTCACTGGAAATTTGCTTCAATATAAAATTATTAATTATGTCCATATAAATTGTTTACGGTTTAAAATGATAACCTATTTTCTAATGTAATGTTGAAAAAATGTTCAGCTATCCTTCTTAGATGATTACCCAGTATTTTAACCTTGGGGGAGGGGGGGAAATGTTATTGTTGCTATTCCAATGGCTGCATAAGTATAACATGCATTCTTTCTCAACATATAAGTCTTTCTGGTCTTTGTCACATGCAGCTCACCATCAGTTATACTGAAACTGTAATGCCCACTCCGGAACGTCAGCAGAATCTGAAGCGTCAGTATTGTTTTGAATGTGATTGCGTTATGTGCTCCACACAAAGCAAGGTGAGTCAGCTAAATCTGTCTTTTGACCAGGTAATATGGGTCAATACTTGTGCTGAGAATAGAGATAGCTTGAAACGAACAATAAAAGGAACAAAATAATGAGAATTTTTTAAAGCATGCTCTAGGAATTCTTTTATTTCATCATTTTTTCCTTAGGTGTATTGGAATTTTATTATATTTTGGAACCAATGTTTTTTATTTCTATCCTTTCTTCCCATCTTTTTAAAGAGTTTTGCTCTTATTAGTTGCTTCTGGTTCTTTCACGATGTAAGAGCAAACAGTTATATATTTTTCTTAACCCAACTTGCTTATTCATAAAAACACAGAATCCAGAAGTGCTACTTAATCTATAGCAATAGCAATAGCACTTAGACTTATATACTGCTTCACAGTACTTTACAGCCTTCTCTAAGTGGTTTACAGAGTCAGCACACTTCCCCCAACAATCTGAGTCCTCATTTTATTGATCTCGGAAGGATGGAAGGTTGAGTCAACCTTGAGGCTAGTGAGATTTGATCTGCCAAACTGCTGGCAGCCGGTGATCAGCAGAAGTAGGCTGTAGTACTGCATTTTAACCACTGCGCCACTGCAGCTCTTAATATATAAACATTTATATCAGGGGTGGGTTCTAAATTTTTTTACTACTGGTTCTGTGGGCATGGCTTATTTTGTGGGCATGGCCTGGTGGAGGGTAATATGACTGGGTGGGCATGGCCAACTTTTTTTTTTTTTTTACTTTTAAAAGCATTTTTTCTACAACCTTAAGAGGTTGCAGAAAAAAATGCTTTTAGAAGCCTCTGACGATCAGGCAACTCAGCTGGGATCTCCAGAGGCTTTTAAAGGCATTTTTTTTCCTACAACCTCTTTGGCCAAAGATGTTGCTGAAAAAAATGCTTTTAGAAGCCTGTGGAGATCCCAGCTGAGCCGCGTGATAATCAGTGCTGCTTTTTTTTAATTTTTAAAAGCATTTTTTCGGCTGAAGAGGTTGTATAAAAATTGCTTTTAAAAGTAAAAACAAAAGCCTCTGATGAGGTGGGCGGAGTAAGCGAGCAGCAAGCAGGCTGGGGACTGGTTTGAGGGCATGGCCAGCCAATGTTATTACCAGTTCTCCGAACTACCACAAATTTTTACTACCAGTTCTTGCAAACCGGAGTGAACCAGGAGCAACCCACCACTGATTTATATGTTATAAAATGCTATAAAGCATTTTTGTATTTGCTTGGATGTATATTCTTTCTCCTTCCAACAGCCAATCATGCCTTTTTAAAATGCTGTTTATGAATATTCCATTGTATACTGTCTCATACAGTCATTCTGAGAGGCTTTAATCAAATTGGCTTAAGTCAGTTAGTTTGTACAATTTTATTCAAGAATTAACAATTTGATTAATATTTTTGTTTTACATCTGCATGTTGATCCCATAGTTGTTTACATTTTTTTCTATTGGCATTGTTTGAAATTGTTAAATTTCTTGTCTATTTGACATGTTGAGAAAGTTAGAGTATAATCTTGTGAAACAGCCACAGTTGAGATAGCTTTGATGATGGTGATGATGTCATCAATGCATTGAATCCTTTTACTTGAGAAAAAGAAATGAAATCATGAGTAAAAAAAAACTATGTGTATATTTATCTCTAAATGAAACAATGGATGGAAATTAATCAAGGAGAGAAGCAACCTGGAACTAAGGAGAAACTTCCTAACAGTGAGGGTAATTAACCAGTGGAAGAGCTTGCCTTCAGAAGTTGTAGGTGCTTCATCACTGGAGATTTTTAAGAAGAGACTGGACACTCACTTGTCTGAAATGGTAGGCTCTCCTGCTTGATCAGGGGGTTGGACTAGTGACCTCCAAGGTCCGTTTTAGCTCCATTCTGATTGAAATCCTTGAATTATTTCTCAGTTGTTTGAAGATGTTTGTAGTTATACAATAATCCTGTAGTCATATTAAATCAAAATGGAAAATGTCAATATTTAAAAAGTATGGTGTAGTATTTTTGACATATGCAAATGCATTTTAAAAAGATGCATGAAGTACATTACCACTGTCTGGGTAATATTCACAGAGTACTTCATTTTTTCTGTTATTAGTTCTGCTCCATGAACAAATCTCCCACTTTTGACACATTGCGTCTCCTGTTTCTATCTCCAGACTAATAATCAGTAGTCTGTCCAAGACAAAAGCAATTGGTCAAAAGCCAGGAAAGTAATCATGTCTGATCTTCAGAGTAAAATATTACAGAAACTAATACCCAATGATCTGAAAGACCAAGCCAGAAAATTCTGATGAGAATTTTACAAAGTATGAAAATTCACAGTAGGGTTTATACTGCCCAACTTAATAAAGGAAGTTTTTATTTCCAGTGCTTGAAAAATTTACAATGTTGTGGCATAGTCCCTAATCCTACTAAGTCTTTGTTTATGGCATCCTCAAACTTTTATCTCATATCCTTCAGTTTCATGTGTCTTGTTGGGTTAAGAAAATGACAAAGAATAGGAGATTCCTATGGCATTGTCTGTAATGTTTCTTGGCCTAGATTCTTCTCTACCTGAAAGTTGTGATTCTAACAAGGTTTTATGGACTTCCTTCATCTCTTGCTCTTCTTCAGATGAAGAACTGCCAAGAATATCTTATGCATTTTTAAACTATTTTTTAATTATCATCATGGTTGCTTCCAGGCAAATGCCCCAGATTGTTACCAGTCCAAGAGTCATGTGCACCTGTTATGTTTTTCTTTCCTTAACATGTAAAACTTATCGTCTGAATTCCCATAATTTCTGGATCCATCTTGGAGGGAAGCACTGCAAATAGTGCCTAATATTGAACAAAGACTATTCTGAGAGATTTTAGCCCAGGGCTAAGGCCTAATTTGAAAGAAAATTTTAATACTGTTAGTGATTGTGTTGTTGAATTTTAGGGGTCCTTATTTTTTAATCCCCACTTGATCAGATAAAGAAAGTTGAAAAGCCATTCCCTGAAGTTACTCACATTACATTTATTAACACAAGGTAGATTTTCATTTAATGAAAAGTAAACAGTCTTCTAATTTATCTTCCAGACTGACTTCTCAATGTGTATCTTCTCTGTCTACAAAGGAAAATTAAACTTACCTAGAGATAAACTATCCTGACTCTAGTACAACTATAAGATGTTTTGCAAATTTTAGTAAAACTTTAGTAATACCGCTTTACCAATTATTAAGGAGCATAGATTCAGTGCCATTGTTGTTCAGAATTTAGACAAAATTAACCTCAACTAATATCTACTTTTCTTTAGTTGTTACAGATCCTCTTTATTCAGTTGCCTGAAAGTATTTCTGTAATATGCACTGCGAATCAACTTGATTTACATACATATACACCCCTTATGCTTTAGAGTAAGCAATATTAAACAAAGTTCATAGAAAAAATAAAAAGTTGCAGACAAAAGAAATTAAAGGGAGAAGGGAAAGGAAAGGAAATACCATTCATAAGATCTCATTATTGTTGCAGTCCTTGCTTTCATTTGTCCATATACTGTTCCATGCAGTTCCTTTTGTTCAAAATTCTCTCTTTTGGGAATCTCGTTAACTCAATCTAACACAACTTTCTTAGTATTAGATTTCTACTCATTTTTCTTCTGTCACTTTTATTTTGAGGTTTAATTCTTTTTCTCTCTTGATAAAATAAGTTTTACGTATTTTTCTCTTGGTCATTCATGTTGTATTCTGTCCACATTCATTAATCATCCATTTATTCTTTTCTTATCTCAATAATCTTGTAATGTTGAATTATTTGCTAACCATAGATTTTTTTTCCTTTGGATTATACTTATTCCGAATATTTTACTTTTTCCTCCAAAACTCATCCCTGGTTATTTCATTGACATTAATCATTGGAATATAACATGCAACTATCATCATCTAATTGAGTCCTTTTTTCATATATGCCCAGAACGATATAGAACAGGGGTGTCAAACTCAAGGCCTGCAGTCCAGATCCAGCCCACTGGGTGCTTAAATGTGGCCCATGGGGCTGCCTTGGAAACAGCAAAGGACCCTCCCAAGCTCCATTTTTGCTGGCAGAGGGCTGCAGGAGGATCTCCCAGCCCCATCTGGCCACCACAGGTGCCCCTGACAGGAGTGACATTGAGTTGGCCAAGCCCACCCTGGCCACACAAACCCCACCCCCAAGGTCAAACACAACCCTGATGCGGCCCTCAATGAAATTGAGTTTGGGACTCCTGATATAGAAGTTCAGCCCTTCTGAAGGTTGGAGGTTAGTCAAAAAAAGAGGCACAAACCAAGAGTACTAAACTATCTTTATTGTAAAGTTACAATGAGAGAAACCTGCAAGCCTGAAAGCACCACTCCCCTCTCTTACTTTTATCTTCTAGAAAATTAGAGGAGGATCCCTTCTGAGATGCATCCCATACTCCTTTTTCTTCTGTGGACTGAAATATATTTTGCATAATGGTTGTCCCCAACCTTTCAGATCTCAGGGACCACTAAATTCATAATTTTAAATCCCGTGGACCACTAATATGATCTGCCTAATGACTGGTTGGGTGGGCATGGGTAGGTGGCCATGTGACTGGGTGGGCATGGCCAACTCAATGTCACTCACGTTGAGGGGCATCTCACCAGCCTGTACTCGCCCCTCCCCTCTCAGCCACTCCTCGCTTCCCCGCCTGGGCTTCTTAGGCCCCCTATAGGAAGCAGTTGATGGAGCTAAGCAGCCACCATGAGAAAGAGTTGGCAAAACAGCTGGCTCAGTTCAAATTGGATCTGGCCGAGAAGGAAGCTCAGCAGAAGCACCTCACTGAGGACTACGAGCATAGGCTTTCCAAGCAGAGGGAAGACCTGCAGGAGTGCAAGGCCAGATGCCAGTGCCTGGGGGCTCAGCGGGCTGAGATGGTCAGCCAGTTTCAGGCCATGATTCAGTCCCATTGGAAAAAGGCCCTCTGGTTCTTTGCCACTACCGGCATTTCCCTCCAGCCTTAACCCAAAGCCCTGCACCAGGAGGCCAAAGCAGAACCCAAGTCGGAATTTATCTCCCACTCTGATCTACACAAAAAGACCCCGAAGCGGGGGACTCTCTGCAGCAACACAAACGTTCATTGTATCTGTCCCAGGAGATTGTAGTTTGAGGACCCTGATTTAGTGCAATATAAAAAATGCAAATAATTGTTCTGCAGACCACCAAAATGTTCTCTCAGACCATCAGTGGTCCATGGACCACCAGTTGGTGACTGCTGGTCTAGACTGTGTAGCTCTTCCTCCTGTGTCCCAAGGTCACAATCCATTCCATGATAATATCAATTCATATTTTCTACTGTTAGCTGTACGCTTCCTGGAATCAGAGTTTTTGGGCAGTATAAAAATAGCATAAATAAATAAGCCTATACCTTCATTTCCCTGTACTGCGCAACTCCATTGAATGAATCAGAATGTTTTCTTTCAACTTCACTACATCCTTCCCCTTTATTTCAGTTCTACAAGCTCACAGGGTATTTTTTTTTTCTTTATTTCATTCATTAATTCCACTTACATGTAAGTCACAGTTTTCTATACATTCTGATCATCAACAAATGAACATTGACCCCAGTACATGTTATGTCTTTGATCAACTGAGTTTTCATATAAGATAAGGGAAGTCACCAGTCTTATTCATTTCCACACTGTAATATTAGCAGTATTCAGTAAAATATTTTGGCCAGAAGTTCAACCAAAGCCCAATTTTATCTTAAATATAGTTTTACCATTCTATATTTTCTAAGATCTCTAATTCATGACTATCCTGCAAGCAAGCATATTGTTGCCCACATCCCACCAGCTAGAATATAAATACAATGTATTGCATACTTGGGATATTGCAGCCTAAATATACTGACAAAATACCAAGCTTCTAGTGAAATTCTGTATCGTATTCTTTTCCCCAGACAAATTCTCTTTATAGTCCTTGATTATCTCTTTTGGTGATATCTTAGTCTCCTGTGCTCACCTGTTGTATGCCCTCTGTGGGCAACTACAGAATGTCATTAAAACATTTAAAACAATTTCTTCCTACAGAATAGTACTCCATGGACTATGGATTTCATAAAGCCGTCAGTTATTTTGTCTGTATACAATATCTTAGGCCTGAACTCTTCTCTATAGTGATAAATAGATTTATTTTTGTTTTTCAACCAGCTGCCTCCTCTCCTCTGGGGAAGGCTGGAATTAAACATACTAGTCTCAGTAATGTACAGTATTATGAGTGAATTCATACTTGTGGCTGTTGAAAAATCAATTTGTAACCATTTCCTTTCATAGTTGCTTTCTGACTATGATACACCTGCATTTAATATGTTCATTAGGACCGTTTTTTCAAGAAAATTGCAATGGTATGGTTTAAAATATTGTTTGAAGACATATTTATAATTATTTCCATAATTATTAACTTGGGTGCATTACTAATTCTTGTGCAATAATGATGAGATACTTTTACTACACAATCCTGAGCAACTTTCTTAGAAATATTATATTGGAGGAAGCACAGTGGTACAATTTTTGTTAAGCAATTGAAAACAAATGGTGTGATTGAGGAACCACTGCTGTTCAGAATCTTTAGCCCTTATTGTTAAAGAGAAGTCATTGTCAGTTTGAGTTCCTGCAAATATTCTCAACTGCACAATTCTAATTGTTGCCACAATGAAGGGAATTGTAATCAATATGTCAGTAATACCATTTTCAAGTTGGGAAAAGCTGTTTTAGAAAAACATTGGAAAACAAAGAGAATGTGATTACTTAAATCCTCAATGGAAGAAGTGGACTTCCTCAAATTGCCTTAGAAGGTATACATCCAAATAGTACTGTCCATCATTCAGTCCCAGTATCAACTCCACTCATTCTTGCACTTAATAAGTGATTTATAATTAGTTGATTATGTGCCATTGAGCCAGTGTCAACTCTTAGCAACAGCATGGATAGAACCTAACTCTTGAGTTCTTTCCATCATCACTGCCATCGAGTCCATTCTCCTTGTTGCAGGTGGTCCTCTTTTTCTTTTTCCAGCTACCCTTCTCAGCATTACCAATCTTTCAATAGAGCTAAGTATTCATATAATTAGTAAAAAAAAATGTTAACTTTAGTTAACAGAATGGGCAGAAACACCCATTTCTGCCTTGAGTGAGAAGTCTACATGGATTTGTTTGTTGATCTATTTTTGTTTTATAGACTATATATTCACAGGAGTCTTTTCTAACACCAAATTCAGAAATGTCAAGGTTTTTTATCCTGCTTGTGTAAAATCCAATGGCTGCTTCCATACAATATTATGGGGAAAACCATTACCTGAATGATTCTGACCATGGTAGGCAAAATACATGTACAGTATTAAATATCTTTTCCAAGGCCTTCACTACCCCCATACCAAGTGTTGGTTTATAATGTATTTCTTGACTGCTGATTCCTTTACTGCTGATAAATGATCCTAAGACAGAAGCTAAGTAACACTTCAGTATTTTCATTGTCAGGTTACTATAACTGCTGTCATTACCTTGGTGTTTTATATATTTAATCTTAATCCAATTTTTTCACTGTACCCTTTGGCTTTCATTAATACAAGTTGCAGTACAATAGGAGCCTGGTGGAGCAGTGGACTAAAGTGCTGTTAAATAGCACTTAGCTGCCAGCTGCCTGCAATTACTGCAAGTTCAAATCTCACCAGGTTCAAGGTTGACTCAGCCTTCCATCCTTCCGTGGTAGGTAAAATGAGGACCCGGATTGTGGGGGCAATAAGCTGACTTTGTATAAAAAAGAACACCGCTTTGGGGGGGGGGGGGTGCAAAAGCCCTACTAAGCAGTAGAGTATATACAAAAGTGTGAAGGCTATTGCTTAATGCATTGTAAGCCACCCTGAGTCGAACCAATAAATAAATAAATTTTAATTTTTAGGTATCAGCATAAAATAGGTTATTGATGTTTTTTCCTCCAATTTTAAAACTCCATTTATTTCAGCCGACCTTTCCTTAATATACATTCAGCATATAGGTTGAATAAATCAGGAATAAGTATATAGTCTCTCTCCTTTGCCAATCTGAAGCCAGTCTGTTTTGCCATATTCGATTCCGGACAACAACTTCCAGTCCTATGTATAGATTTTGTATGAGGACAATGAATTGTTCTGGGATGTCCAGGTTTAGGGTTTTTTTCAAAACCCTAAACCCTCATCTTTATTTTTATTAAAAATTCAAGACGGTGAACATATCTCACACTCCTTTCACCTCTTATTTTCCCCAGAAAAATGGGAAAGTGACTGGCCCAAAGTCATCCAGCTAGTTTTTCATGCCTAAGGCACAACTAAACTAGATCCTAGATCCACAACTAGCCTAGGCTAGAACTGGCTCTCCACAGTCTGACATAGCTCTAGACTCTTTACAGTAAGTTTAGAACATAAGAATCAATCACATCAACATGGAAACCAAAGATTAACATCAAATGTATAGTTCATACTTGCTCAACAACCAGTAGTTTAGCAATCATTTGAATTTACAATGGACCCTACAAAAGCTACTTGGTTCCAGAATTCCAACATTTGCACAGATGCTCCTAGTCACATGACCACATTTTGGGAGCTTGGCAACTGGCTTATCTTTACAGCTGGTTGCAGCACAACTACGATTTGCTACATTTTTTGAGGGTTTCTGGTTTTTTGGGCTATTTGCTGGCAAAAAAAAAAAAAAGCCAATAGGAATACACTGATTTGCTTAACAGCATTGGCTTAATGACCACTGCTTTCACTTAATAAATGTGGCATTCACTTAATGATCGCTGCAAAAAAATCATAAAATAGGATTTGATTACATGAATACCTTGATTTAGAACCATCATGACTTACGATGGAAGTTCTAGACTCCATTACAGTTGTAAGTCAAGGACTACCCATAAAGGATAAAACATGATAGGCTATTTATAGTAAATTGGCAAAACCCACCAAAATCATCCACCAGACACTCAATTTGAAGACTGTAAAGTACCCTCCATAGATTTATCACTGCCAAATTGTTGATCTAGGATTTTTATGCTAAAATTAGAATGATCCAGACTGGCACGTTCAAGATCCCTTTAAATGACATAATTATGTTATGGATTCATTAAATAACATGTCATTTTATGGAATCCAGGAAACATGTCAATATGCCTGCTTTGTAGAACTCCTCCTGTAGATCCAGATGGTCCCAGCAAGTTTCAAACAGCTGATTCCTTCCCCCAGCATTGGGCAGGATGTTGCTTGAATCTGTCCAGTGTATTCCAGCTCAATATTTTTTTACTGATATTGTATATCTTGTTATTCTACGTGAGCCATCCAGGGTTGCTTGGTGAACAGTAGCATGTATGCACTCATACGTGCAGTATGCATAGATAGATAGATAGATAATAGATATGTGGTTTCCTCCAAAATAAGACATCACCTGATAATAAGCCCAATCGGACTTTTGAGTGCATGGCAATTTATTTATTTATTTATTTATTTATTTATTTATTTATTTATTTATTTATTTATTATTTCAATTTATATACCGCCCTTCTCCCCGGGAGGGGGACTCAGGGCGGTGAACAACTAGATTTAAAACACATATAATACAAACATTAAAAGAATTATAAAATTAAATTAAATTCATTTGGCGTTCCAAATAAAATTCTAACCCCATTAAAATACCCAATTTAAAACCCCAAAAATCAATTAGAAAATTTTGTTCAAACCCCATTAAAAACAATCAAGCAAGGCCGGCTTGTTGGAATAAATAGGTCTTAAGGGCCTTTCGGAAAGTGCGGAGGTCTGGGATCAAACGAACTTCTGAAGGCAGCTCGTTCCATAGGGTGGATGCCCCCACAGAGAAGGCTCTCCCCCTGGGGGCCACCAGCCGACATTGCTTGGCTGATGGCACCCTGAGAAGGCCCTCTCTGTGTGAGCGTACTGGCCGGTGGGAGGTTATCGGTAGCAGCAGGCGGTCCCGCAAGTACCCCGGTCCCATGCCATGGAGCGCTTTAAAGGTCAAAACTAACACCTTGAAGCGCACCCGAAAGACCACCGGAAGCCAGTGCAGCTCGCGCAGGAGAGGTGTCACATGGGAGCGCCCTGTCGCTCCCAAAATCACCTGCGCGGCCGCAATAAGACTAAGTGCTTATTTCAGGGTTCAAAAAAATATAAGACAGGGTCTTATTTTTGGGGAAACACGGTAGGTAGGTAGGTAGGTAGGTAGGTAGGTAGGTAGGTAGGTAGGTAGATAGATAGATAGATAGATAGATAGATAGATAGATAGATAGATAGATAGATAGATAGATAGATGATGGAGTGTATATGTATATGTGATGGATGGATGATGGATAGATCTAATCCCATTACAAAAATATTCACAAAATTAAAACAACACATTTTATCACACTTTTCAACTTAACAATAAAAAGCTATCATTCTATGAGAACTATGATCTTCGAGTAACTGTCACAATGCTTGATTTATTTCTTACTAAAATAGAAATCCCACCGATTTTAAAACATTGTTGTGATTACTGCAGTTTTTATGTTCTCCTTCTCCCCAACATTTGCCATGAGGACAATTGTGGATCAGAAGTTCTGATACTTTGGTTGTGCAGCTTATCAACTAAAGAGTTACAGAACATTCATTTGAGTTTTCTCTCATTGCTCGTTTTTGTAAATACCATTAATGGGTGGAAAAAAATAACTCTAAGCCTGTAAAGCAATACTGTTTTCTCTACAGTTAGACCATTAGATATTTAGGTTCCACAGCATTATGGGATTGTCTTTCATAAAAGGAATAAGTCATCCAAATCACATTAGGAAACCACCCGTCTTGTCAGATAAGAAATCATTGCATTCATATGTAGGAAAAACCTCCCCCTTACCTGTCACATTCTGTAGCGGTTGACAGGCTAGTAAGTTCATTAGTCTGAAATTATATAATTGTGTGGTCTCATGTGAGTGCTACCAAATTATGCTTGCAGTCTGAAATGTAATAATATAGATTAAGCTTCATCTATTTTAGCCTACCCTTCAGGTTTATTGTTTCTGCGAAGAAAATGCAAAAACCTCCAAACTATTGCAAAACTATTGCTGATTATAGGGCCCCAGTTGCAATACCTGTATTGCATATCTTTTAATTATTTTCTGTATCTTTTATCTTTAAGGAAAGAATAAAACAACCCTAATCAAAAAAGAATCACTAATATATGAAAAACATCAGTGATGAACAGTAATTAGCATAATAGCTCAGGAATCAATTAAGATAGGAGATAATGCAAAATTTTAGAAACCAAAAATAAAATGATAGCTGAAGCAGTTCTGGAACATGTGAGTTCTGAATAGGAGGCCATGTGAATGGAGGAAAACTGAAGTATAAATATATCAAATATGGCAATAGGCAGAAAGACAGACTTTTATTTGCATATTCATTGAATGCACCAATCTTTAAATCTATTCCTAGCTGTTAAAGCCATTCTTATTGTGAAACTGCCAGTGAGGGGAGATCTACATTGCATTTTTCTTTAATGGTTGCATTTTTGTCATCAGTAATAATCGTTAAGAAAGCCTCTCTTCACTGGAAAAATGTGTATAAGAAATTTAGTTGGAGTATACCTTCCCATACAATCTTTTGTTTTCGAAGCCGCCAACCTTCCTTCAGGACTCTCCAACTGGCTGTCCAGGCTAATCGTCCTCTCCTGGGTCAATTATCCTCATTATCATTACTGAGTGAAAGATAAAAACTTGCCAGCTTCTCCCTACCAAACCTAAAGAAGTTGTATTGTGTTGCAGCTTCAACTGATCTGTTCCCTGGAGGATGCTAAGAGTTTCATCAAAATGGGCGACTGACTTGGCATTCCATCCCTCTCCCAGGATTCCCAAGAACAAGAGGTAGTTCCATCCAATATTTCCTCAAACATTGCTGGGGAAATAAGGCAGAGTTTTTGCTCTGCTGGGACTGAAGAAGTTGATTCACAAATAGGAAATAAAAGATGTAAAATCCAATTTTTCAAAAAAATACTCATCCAGAAAATGAAAAATTTAAATTGCAAGTTGTTAAACCAATTATCCATATGCTACATTGTCAGTGCTTGGTGAATTGTTAGCTATCTAGAGCCTTCTGGGATTGGCGTATAAAGAAACAAACAAATAAATAAGAGCCAGTTTGGTGTAGTGGTTAAGGTACCACTACAAGTTAAGGTACCACCCACAATTTCCAATCCTCTCTTTGGACAATCACACTCTGTCAGCATAACTCACTTCACCAATTTGTGTAAAGAATAGGATGAAAGACCATTATGTATACACTTGGTTTATACAAATAAAGGGGAAGGAAGGAAGGAAGGAAGGAAGGAAGGAAGGAAGGAAGGAAGGAAGGAAGGAAGGAAGGAAGTCTTATAAAGGCCTTCTACAGAGTAGAAATCCCTGCTGAGAAGACCTCCTTCCTTTTTACTAGCTGCTGTGCTTCAGATGGCAATGGAGTCTGGAATCTTAGATATTGATCAGAGTATGTGTGAAGAAACATAGACGGTATTTAAAAATGTGATGGGGGTGGTGGTTAAATATTGCTGAACTAGAACTTCTAGCATCTCTTCTCATTAGTCATGCTGGCCAGAGTTTCTGAGAATTTTAATTAAGCAGTATATGAGGTGGTAACAATTCCCATCCCTGCCTTCAATGCAGCTTTCTGAACTACATGCAGAAGTAAATTAGCAATCAGTGTAATTAAACAAACTGAATATAGTATGTCCCCAACAGTTCAGTTTTATGGCAACTGTTCACAATAATTTTATTGCAAATAAATTTAAATGGTTTAAAACTGATAAAAAGTTGCAATCTTGCAATATTTAGCATCCAGTATACCTGAGCATACATTAGCTTACAGTATAATGGTTATAATGACTGATCCTGTGTAATAAGTATTATGAAATTTGTTCTCTTTAATCTGCTTCTTAATACTTTAGAACTAGGGGGAGATATGCAAAGTCCAATATAACCTTTGCCAATTTGGTATATTCCACATGGCTAAAGCTATGGTTAACTGTGAATTTTTTGGGGGGATACAGTCTCATTATATCTGGAAGACACCAAATTGCAAAAGATTGCTCTCTGCATTATCTATCTGTGAAATGGACATTACCAAGCTACTCACATAATTCCTGTTTCCTAGCAACTATTGTTAGCAGCTCCCTGGAAAACAGCAAAGAGAATAATTTGTAAAGGCTACCCTGCAATATCCATCCTGGAGTAAATGATTTCTGAAAAGACCTTAATTAATGTATTGAAAATGTTTACAAATATAATAAACTTACTTTTGGTTAAGAAATATGCCGGGGTTTTAAGAAGCAGAATGCTTTTTAGTAAGAGACAAAAAATATAGATAACACAATGCCCATTGCTTTCCTGATGAGAAAGAAAGCAAGAATGGCACAGGAACAGGGGAATCATCTAATGGGAGGCCATGTCAATCTTGCAAATATTTCAATCCAGGCAGGATTTCTGAAGATGGCTTACATGGTAATTATGGATATACCATAATGTTGGTTAATTGGGCAATCTTAAACTGACCATTTCACACAGTTAACATAATCGTGCAAGACTTATTTAACAAATATATTTTATTTCTTAGATTTAGAAATGACTTTGAAAACCAAAGAGTCATTTCTAAATTTAGGTTTTAGTAGTTCATACATTCTGGCTTTATGGTGTTTGCCTGATAAATGATAACTTGATGAGGGACACTGAGACTGTGAGGGATGTTTATCTTATTCAGTTGCTTAAGAATGGTTTCCTTCCTTCCTTCCTTCCTTCCTTCCTTCCTTCCTTCCTTCCTTCCTTCCTTCCTTCCTTCACCACTGCATTTTTGAATAGCTTAAATAGACAGGGATGCCTTCAGTGCACATAAGACAAGTTGTAGTTCACCTAAATTAATGAGACCCCTGAAAACTCTGCCCGAAGTTCAGTTTCAGAGGAAACTGGGAATTTATATCGATATGGCATGACAGTATCAATTTGGAAGGCTCTCTGTGCTGACCTGCTGGAATAGGTTTGGAATACAACATTCTTGTGAGAGGTGAGCCTTGCGGTCAAGTGAGAGGAACTGAGCTTCATTACTCACCAAGCCAAGAGGCTAGAAAGAAATCTAACATTCTTGATAGATGATTTAACCAGACTATTTTCCTCTGTGTTTCTGATGGAGCCTCAGGGTTTTTCTCAAAATTGCTAGCACCATAAAAATTTTACATGCTTGGCAACAATTAATTCCCAGCTCCTGTTTATCCTAGATAAAGCACTTCAAAAAGTGCTTAGATAGCAAGTCTTGACTATCCAAACATTTTGGGCCAGTGAATACAGTACAAATTTCAAGAGTATCTCACAAAACGGTAACCAGGGTGGATGTAGCCCGCCATTTATCTAGTTTACTACCAGCAAATTTCATGAGGTTGTTCCTCACTATCTTCCCAAACTTCCAAAAATTCTTGTCTTGGTTTCTCTAAGCTGTTACATGAATAACAGCTTCATTTTATGCTTGAGACATATTTGAGAAAGCACTGGGTTGCAGTCATCCATTATATTTTTTATGAAAGCCGCTGGGGCCTAATTAAGGCCTAGATATAGGAGATGACTAGGCTGAACCTGAGGATGGGATCAAATGCATCATCAGTTTGGAGTCACTATGCCTCTTTAAGAGACCTAAATCCAGCCTCCCCCCTCCCCCTTGAAGTCAGTTTATTCTTATCTGGCACCAGTTTGCCTTGATGTTAGTAGATCAGATTCTTATGCATAGGTAGAACAAACTAATTTTTTAAAATTCTATCCCAGCTCCTCATTTTTGCACCTGAGTAGAGACATTGCTGGAAATACAGGTTATACATGAAGCTGTTACTCTGCAGAATGCTAGTTTCTCATTTATTTATTTTTGATTAAATGAACGTTGAACAAAGGCAGTAAAGCCAGGTGCCTGACCCAGAGTCTGCTGTCCATGAAACAATACAATCTTCAGGTTCCAAGCTGATCCTATCCCAAGATTTGGGATATGTTAAGTCATTGGGTGTGATTAATATAGTAATCTGGATATCATAATGGGGACAGGAATACATTGGATTTTGATTCTCTGATGTTAAAACATATTGAGTATATGCCTATGTTTAGGTAGAAAAGGATGTTTTCTAATATAAAACCAATAAACTAAGCAGTGATAGCATACATGCTGCCCTGAGCAGACATACTCCTAGCATTAGATTCTGATACACCAGCCAGCTCAGATATCTCTGCTGAATTAGTTTCCCTCATCAGTGCCTGCTTTCTGAGGCAACATTTGGGGAATTGAACTTCAGCCCTAAGGTCCAGCCTGAGGTGCAGCTTAATAACAATACTAAATAACCACTAATGATTACCTGTCTTTAGAAGTGAGACCTTACCTTGAGGGAACTAATTACATTAAATGGATGCTTTGTATTATCAGGAAGAGTCAGTTCAAAAAGATTGGAAAACCTGGACTGCTACTGAGTGGCTTGAGAATAATAGAGAGCTAGGCAACTTACTACAGAACAACTCCCGAAGGCAGCTTTCTACATAGAAGTAAGCCTGTTTAACCCAGATTGTTTTTTCTGGTGGGCCAGCATGAGCAGGACTAAAATTATAATCTATATATTAAAATGGAGTTTCTTGTTCTCTTTTGCGTTGGCCATAATCAATAATATCCTGTTCTAATCTATAAAATAGCTGATCAATATCCCTGTCTGCAACATTAGATTAAATAATAAAATAAATGAGTGACATCTTCCTCCCGTCAATATGGATAATCTTTTAATCTTTTCACTGACAGACGAGACAGTTGTCTGAAATCTGTTACATGCTAATAATATCTGGATAAAGCTTTAGTCATGTATTCATTTTAAAGAGATTAGCAATGAGGCTCAGAGACTCTCCACCTCTTGTTTATTGATCAAGGTTATGTCATATAAAAATGATAAAGCGAGAAAAATACCCTAGACCCTCAGTAACTGGTTAGTGTTTTCTTCTTTCCATGGCCACATCCTTTAAAATTCTTAATTAACTTTTGCATTGTGGATGTAATATGAGATTCCAAATAGTTATTATTTATGTCCTATTCATATAATAGCAATGTCACAGATAGCAGCCTATTAGTATTTAGAGCATGTAGTAACACTTCTATTAAAATGAAAATGGTTATCTTGCTATTTAACAATTAAAGGCTGGCGGAAAAGGTCAAGCAGCTTACTTAAGGACACATGCACATGTCAGACATATGCATCTCTCCCAATCTCTCTCTGTCTTTTGGAGGGGGGGGGAGGGAGGGAGGGAGGGAGAGACTATTACCTATCCAACTTCTTTTTTACTTTTACAATCGAGGGATGAAGCTCTCCATTAAGAACGGATTCTGTCCATTGTGTTATGAGCAAGAATTTGATTACAATATAATCCTTGGGTTGGAATTAGAATAATTGTAAAATCAAAGTTCTGATACTTAATCCAAATTACATCCATTTTATGTTTTGAAGTCTGCACACAAAACTGTCTCTGCTGTACCAGTCTAATATTAATACAGTTGGTGATTCTTGCATATTCTGGGTCCTGAATGTAGAAAGGCATCTACTGGCTCAGCTTCTTCAGTGGCGTTATTACCTGAGATCAGTTAATATATTAAAAGGAAAAAAATATGAATGGACTAAACCACATGTACTTAGTTAATTAACATGGGAAGTCATGTATGGAAGTTTCTGTACAAATAATGAGCTTTGATCTAGGGGGGAAACAAAGCATGATAGAATTACAGTGCTATTTAGAATGCAATACATTCATTTGGTTATGTAAATATTTTGGTAGAAGAATCAGGCTTGAGATATGACTCAATTACATGCCGGTTGTAAGAATTGCAAGAAATACATAGCATTTTGCTGATTAAACTGATCAGCTGCACAAGATAATTAAATTGTCTACCCAAATTGTTGTGTTGTAATGTAAATGTATGTTTAATATATAACTTCATTTACAAAGAATTGAACTATTTATAGTTCCTTGGCTGACCACTTACTGTGAATCAGTTATGGAACAATAATAAGCTATATGCAAATATTCTAAATATTAAAAGGCTCATTATAAAATAGGATGTGATTGTTGGAAGTATTTGGTGGAGCAAATTGAAATAAAAATATTCATAGGACATGTAAAACAATCCACTTTAAAATATTATGCTTGATAATTTGACATAAAATTTTCACAATGATTGAAATGAATAGACTAGAGGAACGTAGTCGCCAAAACTCACCAAAACTCTTTCTCTAAATGTTCACTTTTCATTTAATATTACATTTCTTTTTATTTCCTGATGCATAAGGAAAATTGTGTGAGCTGTACTCAGAATTCTCATTTTGGTCAAAGATTCTGTAAAAGATTAACCACTCTTCTCCCATTACTTCTGCCCAGCCCACCAGAATGAGAAGGCAGGGTATGTTGCGGGTCCCATGAAATAAGGATGGTCTACCTGGGAAGACCATGAAAAAAGATCTTCTCGGTGGTGGCCCCTTCTCAATGAAGCATCATTCCCTGGAGAAATGATTGTTCCTCACCTTCTTTTTCTGAAAGGCCCTAAATACTTGGTTTTGTCAGGGGACCCCTGAGGATCTTAAATTAAGATGGGAATGTTGTTGCTGCCATGGGGTGGGGTTAATGGTTTTATGTCAAGCCACCTGGAGTCACATGGGTATGAGTAGGGCAGCTATATAAGTTTGATAAACAAACAAACAAATAAATCCAAACATTCAGGAACTCTGATGAAAGGAATACCCAATCTACCCAAATTGCTAAGAAACAATTTTTTTCTGGTTCAGAAATTCTTGCCATTAAATGCAAAGAAAAATATTAGAAGTACTCTTCACTTAATTTCACTGCTTTGTAGTATTTTTGATGCAAATCAATTCGTTCCTTTAGCTCAGTTCCTTTCCCAGAGTGGTTTGTAATGCGACTTAAAAAGAAGAACCTCCATGAAATAAAATGTACAGCAGAAATGAACAATTACAGAAAATGTGAAAGAGAGAGCTCCAAACTTGAAAAGCTTAATATTGCAATTTTATGCTCTCTGGGAGGGCTTTATGTCAGATTGCTACCCCAGGAATGGAGAAGAAGACAGAGGCTTTAAGGAGGAAATCCAAGTGTGGATGTTATCTCTCAGTCTCAAGGGAGCCTTCTGAGTTTTTAAGAGAACCATTGAGCTCAAGGTAACCCTCTAGAGTCTTGCTTGGAAATAGTACAAAAAACACCTATTTTTGCTTTCCAGCCCCAGTTCCCCAAATTATATCAAATGATTGGAATGAAATTTTACCTTTAATATTATGAAGGTGCATCTTCAATAATCAGCTTCTTTGTAGCTAAAAATGGAATGTGACTTTGAAATTTTCTGTATGCTGATGATTTATAGCCCACTCATAGGGCGCTCAAGTTTCCTGACAGATAAGCTAAATATGAGCAATTAATAGTCAATGAAAGCAATTAAATAGTTGTGTTGACTTCTTTTCTGGAAATGGAAAAACTGGAGGCTAAAGGCAACTCTTAATGGCTTGCATTTTTTGTAGCATTGAAGCTTCCCTATGCCTATGGGCATATCAGCAACTGGATGTCCTTTTGGCTTACTCTAGTGGAGACATCACTCTGCCAACAAAAGTGTGTATAGTCAAGGCTATGGTTTTCCCAGTTGCGATGTATGGCTGTGAACGTTGGACCATAAGAAAGGCTGAGCGCCAAAGAATTGAGGCCTTTGAACTATGGTGCTGGAGAGTCCCTTGGACTGCAAGGCAATAAAACCAGTCAGTCCTAGAGGAGACTAATCCTGACTGCTCTTTAGAAGGCCAGATCCTGAAGATGAAACGCAAATACTTTGGCCACCTAATGAGAAGGAAGGACTCACTGGAGAAGAACCTAATGCTGGGAATGATTGAGGGCAAAAGAAGAAGGGGACGACAGAGAACGAGATGGCTGGATGGAATCACTGAAGCAATAGGCGTGAGCTTAAATGGACTCCAGAGGACAGGAAAGGACAGGAAAGGGGACAGGGTAGAGGACAGGAAAGCCTGGATGAACATTGTCCATGGGGTCACGATGGGTCTGATACAAGTTCACAACTAACAACAACAAAGCCATATCAAAAGTAACAGAACTACTTGTATTTGCTCTTCTCTCTTCTCCAGTAGTTTACTGGATATCATTTGAGCTGGGGAACACATCTTTCAGTATCATATCAATTCTGTCCTGGTTGAGAATGTGCTTTTGGAATGGGTTGGATTTTTTTGGAAGGGGGATGGGTGGGAATAATGAAGTGAATGAATATAGCCTATTTTCTTGTCCAATGGATTATATTTATTTTGATCCTTCACCTGTGACCTGTTTTTCATGGATAAACTTTCTGGTAATGTACAGTGTCAACAATATAGCTTATAGAATCATTGGGATGTACAAAACATACTCCTTCGTTACTAATATGTAGCAATCCATGAAGGGGAATCTAAATTCCGTGTGCTTAACTGTAACCTCTAGGCAATTAAAAGATGGACCATCTCTATTTTTTCCAGTATTTACTTTGCTAAATTATGACTTATGGGGAGGAATGGGCTATTTGTAATAGCTGGCTGCCAAAAAGAAGAAATTGCAGTTTATGCCTGGCAGAATGAGAATATTTGGGGAAGGGAAGGGAAGAGAAGAGAAGAGAAAGACCTCACCTTGGGAAAGCAAAACAATCCTCTACCTACCTGGCGGCATTTACATCTCAAAACATTCAGAACAAAAGGTATTCATGAATCATATTCACATCCTTGCTCAGCAAAACAACTCTTCTTTTTATACTTACAGTGCTAAAGGGATAAACAGATAAACCAAGAATTAAATTCAAGTATGCCTTTGTAGCCAAATGCCCCACGTACCTGCATCAACATTGCACAAGAGCATGAACAAAAAATGCAGAATTCTTCACATGTTTAAGTCTGTACAAATAAAAGAGCCAAGACAAAGCCTGGAGGATGTCACAAAGCAGGAGAAACTGCTGATACCCATGAAAACAGGCTCAAGCTTTAAAAAGATCTTGATACAATTGAACATTGGGCCCTATCCAACAAAATGTTGTTCAGTGTTATGCATTTTAAGGTTTTACACTTAAGCAATTGAAAACAGATGCACAAGTATGAGGTAGATGGAACCTGGCAATAGTACTTGCAAGAAAGATCTGGGATCCTTGGTAGACCACGGATTAAGGATGAGCCAACAACGTGCTGCTGCTGGCATAAAAGCCAGTGCAGTTTTGGGCTGCATCAATAGAGGTATAATATCAAGATCATAGAAAGTGATAGTACTACTCTATGCTGCACTGGTCAGACCACATCTGGAATACTGTGTTCTGGTCACCACAATATAGAAAGGAAGTTGAGGAACTGGAAAGAGTGCGGAGAAACAAATATGGTAAGGGATTTGTAGGCTAAATTCTATGTTGGATGATTAAAAGAGTTTATTATGTTTAGCTTAAAGAAGAGTAAGCTAAGAGGTGACATGGTAGCAGTCTTCCAATACATGAAAGGATATCACAGGGAAGATGCAGTAGATTTATTCTCCCCAGCACCTGATGGTAAGACAAGGAGCAATGGGTGGAATCTTTACAGTGGGAGATCCAAACTTGAACCAAAGGGGAGTTTTCTGACTGCAAAAGCTATTAAGCAGTGGGACAGCCTGCCTTCTAAAGCTCTGGTTGCTCCATCACTGGAGGTCAAGATCAAGAAATGTTGGATTTGCCCATAATGATATGAGGACTCCTGCACTGGGCAGGCAGATGGACTAGAAGACCTTCCAGTTCCCTTCCAACCCTATTACTCTTTGAATGCACAGAATTCAGGAAATGCCACAACTCAGTCAATCTACCAGAGTTATTCTTTGTTTTCTCAAATGCACTTGGGGTCACATTTTCCAAAAGAGTCACTATTCAAGCGGCCACCCAAGCTAAGCCACGCTGTCAACAGAAAGCACTTTAGGAAACCAGATGAAATCACTGGTCAACACTAGCTACACACTTGAAACAATTTGTATTTGATCTGCTTTTCACTTCTCCAGTGTCTAAATATTACAACTTATCTTTCTTTAAATCCAAAGCTATCCAATCCTTAACGAAAAAAAAAATCTAGTCTATTATACTTTTAAAAACACTATTACATATTGTAGATACCATCTCTGCTATTTAGCAACACAATACTTTTAAGCTGCTGCATAGAAGACAGCTGCTTCATATACAGTATTATTGTTTTACTATAACATTACAAAGTGTAATGTGTAAAAGATATCTCTTTCCTATTAACTCTGACAGTGCACTCCTATAATATTTACTTAGGCATAAGTCTTGTTGGGTTCAGTAGGGCATTGGGGTATAGGTTCAGACGTCTGTATACACTGATGACGTTAACAAAAAGTTAAGTTGCTTTATGATTCAGGATCACAAAAATTATACATCTTTGGGAGATTTTATTAATACAAAAGATATAATCCTTCCATTTTTTTCCCCAAGGTCTGTCAACAGGCTTAAATACCAAATTTACTGTACATGACAGGATTAGATTCCTCCTTATGCAGATCTTTGCTCTGTTACAGCTTGTTACTGAAAATTGCTCTCCTTCTTTCTCAGATTCATTTTGTAATTGTGATAATTCCCTAGGTATATTTGCTTGAAAATACACTTATATGTTGTTATACAGTGACATATTTAAAATTTGGAATTGGTATCAGAAGTCAAGATGGGGATCTTTGGTCCCAGGACTACGTTGGGCTTGCTCTACTATTCCTTGGAAAGGGAGGATGGGGAAGTTAGGGTTAGAAGATAGGTTAGAAAGTTAAAATTGCCACGTCAAGATGCCCAGAGTTTTAGAAACACCCTTCAGAGCTTTGCATATGCTGGCCTTCCAACTAGTAATGTGCTTTGAAACAGGGTCATGAAGAAGCAGCTCTTTTGTCACCTTGGTTACAAAAATTCAGTGCTGAAAAAAGTATGGTTCTATATTTAGACAAGAAAAACCAAATGCACAGGTACAGTATAGGTGGTACCTTGCTCAATAGTAGTAATTGTGAGAGGAATCTTGGAGTTCTAGTCGACAATCACCTAAATATGAGCTAGCAGTGTGCAGCAGCTGCGAAAAAAGCCAACACAATCCTAGGCTTCATTAATAGAAGGATAGAATCAAGATCATGTAAAGTATTAATACCACTTTATAATTCTTTGGTAAGACACACTTGGAATAGTGCATTCAGTTTTGATCACCACAATGTAAAAAAGATGTTGAGACTCTAGAAAGAGTGCAGAGAAGAACAAAGATGATTAGGGGACTGGAGGCTAAATAATATAAAGAACTGTTGCTGGAATTGAGTACAGTGGTGGGTTTCTACCGGTTCACCCCAGTTTGAGCGAACCGGTAGTGGCAGCAGCGGGAGGCTCCGCCCACCCACATGGATGTCATCATGGATGCTCTGGCATGAGCAGAAAGTTCCAAACCGGTAGCGAAGGTAAGTGGAATCCTCTACTAATTGGGTATGACTAGTTTAATGAAAAGAAGGACTAGCGGTGACATAATAGCAATGTTCCAATATCTCAGGAGTTACCACAAAGAAGAGGAAGCCAACCTATTCTTGTCTGAGGGCAGGATAAGAAGCAATGAATGAAAACTAATCAACGAGAGAAGCAACCTAGAACAATGGAGAAATTTCCTGACAGTTGGAACAATTAATCAATGGAATAACTTGCCTCCAGAAGCTATAAATGCTCCAATACTGAAAGTTTTTAAGAAGATATTGGACAACCATTTGCCTGAAATGGTATAGGGCTTCCTGCCTGAGCAGGGGGTTGGACTAGAAGACCTCCAAGGTCCTTCCCAACTCTGTCATTCTGTATTCTGTAATAAAAAGGTAAAGCTGTTCTGGTCTTAAGTGCGTAACACAGAAATACTATGACTCGTGCAACTGTACATGTACTGTATCAAGAAGTAAATTCTATGCCTGCAATACTTTCATGTGGGAGAAAGCCGGGCAGTCATGCTAGCCACAGACCATAATTCTTCCCCACTGTAATATTAACCAGAGAAGTTCCATGTTGCATTCAACACTGTTCAGAACAGTTTGCTGCTATATTGTCTATTAATATACTTAGGTTGCAGTTTCAGCACTCTGAATTTCAAGTAAGCATGTCCAAATACAAGGAGACATATTTCTGAATAAACCCACATTGAAAAAATACAATTGTAAGTATGTTTCCAGAAAGGAAATCCATGGAGCTCAAAGGAGACTTGTTCCTCAGCAACACTGCTTAAGGCAAAGCTTTAAATGTAATGTATTTTTATGCTGGCAATTTCCGCATTGTAGTTATCCATCTACTTTCCATCCTCCATTTTTGAGAACAGAAATAGAATACTGCTTGTTTCAATATCTTTTTTTTTTTTACTAGAATAGAACAATGGCTTCTCTGGAGCTTATGATGTATACTTGAACAAAAATGCCATATGTAAAAAAAAAATCCACTATTCAAGGAACTTGTAATAATTCTGTTTTTCCCAACTACGAAGAAAGTTTTGTATATTATTTCTGAGCTCATTGCTTTTCAAGGAAAATAAAGCATATACTATATGTATGAATAGGCAAGTGACACTGCAGGCTCTCACAACCAAACAGCTGGCAGAACTGACACTTTTCAAATATCAATGCAATGTTGTAAAATAAGTGTCTCCCAGCCCTCTTCACTCAGCCATTTTTTAAAATTTTATTTTATTTTTTGCCATATCAGCTACCTAAACGGGGCTGTTGTAGTTAGGGAAACCAATTTCCACCTGCAGTTTACAATTGTTTCCATGCCTTATAACTTGGGTTTCTTTTTTCCTTACCTGAGGCATCTATTCAAATAGTTGATTAAAAGCTGGGCAGCTTCCTCCCTAGCATATCTAGTTAAAGATACTACCAGGTGAAAAATTCTACTTATTCTCAGGCTGAAACAGCATTTTTCACTCCCTACCTCCTAATTTTTCTGTTTCTTCTTTGACTGCCTAAAGGTTTATTTAGAGTCTTAACCTACAATGTCATTTGTTGAATGAATTCTTTCATATTTTACCCTACCTAAATATAAGCTGCTAAATGAAATAAGTGTATTTAATGCCGTTATTAATATCTGCAATAGGTGTCTGCAATTTGTAGTTCAGGATCATTTTATATTTGTAGCTAGAGTCATATCACATGGCTCAATTTTCTAAAGCACATCTAGTGAAACCATTTATTTGTATAGAAGTCTTGTTCTATAAAAGATGAAATTATTCTTTCACTGACTGTCTCCTGCGGTTGCTTTATAGATACAGAATTGAAGTGACAGTGGTACTTTGCTGTGCTCATGAATGAAACCAGCCGCTTAATGCTAACCCTGTTGCTTCAATTGCATGCTGCATTATGGAAGGGTTGAAGTATATGCATTTTTATTGGAAAATAAGAACAGGATAAAATTTTAGCAGCAAAATAAATTGTTAGCAGGAGCTTCTGGGTAGTCAGAAAAGGATATTTTCAAGTATTTTTAATCATCAATGGTATATTCAATCATTTAGATTTTTATAGCAGTACCGCTCATCTACATCATGGATATTCCAGATAAGACTGCAGCTGACCTTTCAGAGGCATGCTAAGGGATGTTCTGCAAGTATTCAAGGTTCATGGTGTTGACCTTCATTTATTTTAAATTAATTAAATATGGCTGATTCACTTATTCTGTCTAATACGCTAATATGAACCTTGTATGATCTTGAAAACGTTGAGCAGGAATTAAAGCCCTTCCTAATTTTGTTTATCTCTTGTGATATTGTGTAAATTGATTCACCATACTTGTTGGCCAAGAGATGGCACTATACAAACTATTCTAACTTTTTCATTTTGACTTTTCAATCACCAGAAAAGCAATATGAACTTTGACAGCCCTGTGTTTCACACAATAAGGTTAGAGAAGAATGCTAGGTGAGACACTCTATTCTACAGGTGGTGGCAACAGAAACTACCAAGGCACTGCCCTAAGCCAGAAGGTAGGGCTAGAGCACACATCTTCAGGGTGGTTCTGGGAGAAGAGTCTTGAAATCTCTAGCCTTTCAGTATGCCAATCTCAGCAAATTCACTAAAAATGAAGAGCCATGTTAGTCTCTTGTAATAAACTCTTTTAAGCAGTCAGTCCTAGAGGAGATCAACCCTGACTGCTCTTTAGAAGGCCAGATCCTGAAGATGAAACTCAAATACTTTGGCCACCTAATGAGAAGGAAGGATTCACTGGAGAAGAACCTAATGCTGAGAAAGAGTGAGGGCAAAAGAAGAAAGGGACGATAGAGAATGAGGTGGCTGGATGGAGTCACTGAAGCAATAGGTGTGAGCTTAAATGGACTCTAGAGGATGGTAGAGGACAGGAAGGCCTGGAGGAACTCTGTCCATCAGGTCGCGATGGGTCAGACACGACTTCGCAACTAACAACAAAAATAAGAACAACAAATGCTATAAATGCTATAAACAACAAAAATAAGAACAACAAATTAATATTACAGAGAAGCTCAGATATGGAGAAATATTATCATATTTAATTTTTCTTGGCAATCTCACCAGTTATATTTTAGACGGGGTTTTTTTCTGAATAAGGTAATCCATTTTGGGAAAATCTACTGGGACTATCAGTATATCTCAGGTATATGAAGTAGGAGGTAAATTGTAGTGAAGTGTTTAGTTTTGGGCTAGAGCTGAGAACACTCAGGGTCAAGTCCATTCTTAGTCACAGATACTCACTGGTTGACATTTGTATCAGGTCACTTTCTCTCATTCCAATCTATTTTAACGGTTGTTGTGGGAATAAAATGTAAGTGATCCTTGCAGAAGCCAACTTAAACTCCCAGAAGAAAGGCAATATATAAATCTAACAAACAAATCAATAGCCTTATTGCCTGGTAAAGCACCCTAATTTGCCCTGGGCCTTTCAAGATATAGACAAGGTGGGAAATCTGCATTGATCTCTGTGCTTGATGTCTTTTGACTATTACACAAGGCCTTCTCTAGCAACAGAGAAATTAGGGTGCTTAAATCAACCATGTACATAGAGAAATTAAAAATACTGCGTTAAAGAAGAATGTATGTACAGAATGTGTGGTAGAGAGTCTTCTTCCTCATTGATAAGAATACAAACATCAGGTATTATTGTATGTTTCATAACTGAAAAGGTAACTTGCTTTGCCACTCATACGTTCTAAAAAGATAATTTCTTTTAATCTGGTATTAAGGATGAAAAAATTGTTTGGCATGCTTGGCATAAACTATCATTTTCTCTTCATTTGATGGAACATAGTTTACTTGAGGATTTTTGCTTCTGCCTAAGGAAACAGCAGCTATATTTCTTCTTAACCCCACCCCTCCAAGTTGTATGAATGGACAAAGGTTCCTGAAAAGCTTTCTTGTTCTGCTACCTTTCTAGTGACCTAACAATAATATTGGTTTAAAATATAATTGTGCATCAGAGAGATACAGTGGAAGGAGGCAAACTTCTCTACCTGTTTCCCAGTCACATGGAGTTGATGCTGTATTCATAATCTCCTCCACCCAATTATTTGGTTGGGGAGACGATGTGGCAGGGTACAGGAAATACAGAGAAGGGGACAGCAGATATAGCTACATCATCTATACAGCTTCTGTGAAAAATACATCCCAGTAGTGGTTTTCACTTACCTTCGCTACCAGTTTGGAAATGTGAGCTTGCGCGCGGAGCTTCTACGCATGTGCAGAACCTTCTGCGCATGCACAGAGTGTCCATGATGACATCTGGGAAGTGGGCGGAGCCTCCCGCCGCTACTTGTTCGCTCGAACCAGGGAGAACCGGTAGAAACCCACCACTGATATCTCCATTTTAGACCCTAGTTCCCTTTGTTGGTTGATCATGCACCATATAGATCTGGCTTTCTAGTCTTTCAGTTACAGTACATTTCCTACATGTCTTCTCAAAATTAAAAAAGGCACATTAAATCAAACCTATGTAATTAATCCTGTGCCCTTTGAAGGCGGCATAGTTAGATCACAGCCAAACTTTAACTGTTATATGCAAAGTTTAACATGTCTGAATCTGTACGATTAACATTACTGACATAGGTACTTCAGCTTGAACTTTATTGTTCTATTGCTGACCTTTATGTGCTTTCATTCTGCACAAAATTATTTCCAGGTGAACATATTGCGATCAGATTGTTTATGTTTTGGCAATTCGATTTGCAAATTTTAAAAGGAACACTACTTTCTTTGTAATTCCTTGCGTATATTATAATTGAAGCCTGAGAACCCATTTAATGCAATACACTGTTGAGATAGTATAAGAGTTCACCTATTTTCCTTCCATTTGGACCTCTATAGTAGGCAGCACTAAAGCTACACATGGAATTAATATGAGCTCCGGGTGTATATTTCCTCCTTTTTGGAATGCACAGTAATTAACTTCACTGTGTGGAAAATGCAGATTAAAACCTCTTAACTTTTGTGCTCTTGGGATGATAATTGATATGAAAATTGGTTTGCCATCCCTAAGCTCCTTTGTTTAAATTATGGTACTGGCAGAGAAGATGGTTTTTTTTAGAATTTTATCTGCTGTAAACCTCACATGATCGTCATTCATGGATTATTATTTTCTGCTGACATGCAGAGCAAGTTAAAAATCCCTGCTAAAGCAGACAAAGCTAAGCTTTGTCAAATAACTTACTCCTTTGGTTTTAGTAAGATTATTTTTAACTGGTTGGCTCTCTTGATAGTGACTAATGGTGTTTCAGAGATGCAATGTACAATATAGAACAATACATTGATATACATTAGTAGGGGTGCATTGTCTTCAGTGTATCCATGATATTTCAATACCTGAAGTATCATCCTTGTCTTTCTTTAAATCTGTCATAGCTTCTCTACACTTATAGCTTAATCTACTGACATAGATTATATCAGTGTATTCTGCCAATTCTTCAATCCCATGACTACTCATTTTTTCCTTGAGTATTCCTATTCATCTAAAACTCTTCTTAAAACCCTGCTTCTTCCATGCCAACATTGGAAAACATTGAAAAGATAAAATATATTATTATTCCTTTTCTCAACTTCATCCTATTTTACCACAATCTTTTCTGTTTCCTTTACTTCATCTTTGTTTTCTTCTTTTACCTCCCAAAATGTATCTTACAAACTCTTCTAAATGTGGATATTGTATTTTTGGCTCATTTATTGACCCCTTCCTTATAATGTAAGCATATAATACAAATATATGAAATCAACTGTTGGTTTTGTTATTAATGTTGCGTGTAAATTATTTTTAGAATTTTCTTGGGTTGAAACACTGAAAACTTGACTTCCAGATTCAGTTTTAATAGAACATTCTGGTATTCAATGTTACTTAACATCTGTGATATTAGTTTCCCTCTCTTTTTTAACCAGATGCCTTTTGTTTGTTTGCTTGCTTGCTTTGCTTGCTTTTATTTCTGTCAAAGCAGGATGCTGACATGTTAGCAGGTGATGAACAAGCTTGGAAAGAAGCCAAAGAAGTTATAAATAAAGTAGGAGCACCAAAGTCACATGAAGGTATCCTTGATCCATAGTACACACATTTCCATTCAGATCAGGACATTATAACGATCAACTTGTTTTCTTGTCTTCATTAAATTCATACGCTTCCTGCCTATAATATGTATTTTATATTTTTCAAATAATACCATATTTAAAGGAAAAGAAGCAAAAGGTAAATCAAATCAAAATGTGGTCTGGGTTATAGAAAACTCTTTAATTTTTTTCTTCAGCCTTTGTATCTTTAAGTTTCGGACCAATAGCAATAGCACTTAGGCTTATATACCACTTCATTGTGCTTTACAGCATTCTCTAAGAGGTTTACAGAATCAGCATATTGCCTCCAACAATCTGGGTCCCCATTTTACCAATCTCAGAAGGATGGAAGGCTGAGTCAAGCTGGAGCCAGTCAGGATTGAACTTCTGGCCGTGGGCAGAGTTAGTCTGCATTCTAATCACTGTGCTACCATGGCTCTTGGAAGCAGAAACTAAGCTTTGGCCTTGCAGAACAAGATGACAGACACTTTAACTATTTAAATATTAATATAGTTTGAAGAGCCAAAATAACACCCACCCACCCACCCACACGCGCGCGCACACACACACACACACACCCCTATATATTTAATAAAGTTAAACTTGTGGTCATCTAAGTTGCAATCCAATACTAACTTATTGAGATTTCACTACTAAGTATTAAACCACATTTCATTCCATTTTCAGTATAAAATGTTTGTAAATCAAGTTTAGACATCTACACTATTTTGCTCTCTTTAATAACTGTGAGATATTTTTTCTAGTTTTTCATTACTTCTCCCCAGTCCCATCAAATGTTGTTCTCTGTTTTTCTTTAGACCAGTTTCTCTCAAAAATCGTATGTTTTAGGATTAAATTATGTCTGCAGAACTACTTTTTTCCTATTATTTCTGCTTGTCCCACAAGATCTGTCAGCGTGGGCATGCTCTGAACCCTTACATTAAACCATGCCATCTAGTGGGAACCTTGAAAGCATGCTGTCTCTGTTGCCGCTCCTATCCTATGGAATAGCTACCATTCCTACCCCTGAGATTCAGATGCCAGCAATCAGCTGACCATATATAATGTACTAAAGAACTGGCTTTCCCCATTTAGCATTAGTCCACATTATGGAGCAGGTCCATCTTGATGTGATGATTACATGTTTTGGGAATACTCTATTCGCAATGTATTGTGCGACCCAGAGTCACATATCTATTGGGCACTCATAATCAATTGATAAATTCAGATTGTTCCTTGACTGCTTTAACTATGTTAAATTGGGAATATCAATGTTAACTAAGTATCTTATAAAGGTCAATATAATCATAGCAAAAACTCATAAAGAGTTCATATTAAAATGAAGGTCTTTTGTCTTCTATGCTACATCCCAAAGAAGATTGTCAGATATGTTTAATAATGCTGAGCACCGTATAGAGTCCCTTTTTCCTTCCCCCATGTAGTGCGGTCCCCATTCCCTTCCCATCCCCGATCGTGTAATTTTCATCCGGGAAGAATTCCTTTTGCCAAAATTGTTACATTGAAAAAATATTTCTTTTAATGTACAAGATGAGTTTCAAACTTGAAAAAGGTTACGGGAAATATGTTGTTTATTTTAAGAAAATAATGCTTAAAAGAAAACTGATTATAGCAAAGTTAGTTGTGGTTTCATATGATCACCATTCATGTAGTTTGCTTTCATGTTTTGTTGGTTTAAAAAAATGAAGCTTTCTATGGAAGAGGGTTTTGTAGAATAGAAAACTGCAGTGTTTTAACTTAATGTTCTGCCTTTTGATTGATGCTTCTGTCATGGGTTAATCCTTAACACAAATAAATGTCAGAGTGGGAGCAAGTTCTGTTGTCCTGCCAGACGTTACTGAAGAGCAACACCTCTCGTCTCCCAGACACCAACATCTATCAGCTAAAATTACTTGACCTTGCCATGGATGCCTGCATAAACCTGGGCCTTTGGGAAGAAGCTCTGCATTATGGTAACCGAACTTTGGAGCCCTACAGGTGAGAGCTAGCGTTACTGTGATTTATTGCAAGGGCTTGTTTCTACCCAGGATGGTGAGACACAGTGTATATTTTCGATGTTGGGCTGATACAAGATAGTTTTTCCCATAGAAGCTGCAAGAAACTACTTTGCAGATATAATAAGGCAATTTGTACAGATACCTTTTTCATTCTGAAAACAGAGAATAAATTATTTTACAGGCGTAGGGGAAAAGAAACTGTTTTATATTTATTGACAATTATGTTATACAGAGTAAGAAAACCAATTTCTTTTCACCACCAGCCCCAGGCCCCCCAAGTTCCTTGATCATCACAGCATCCTAGGTTTTTTGCTCTGTAGGATTTTTTTCCTTACCAATTCAGCTCTTCAGCTACTTGTATCGATTTATATGCAAATGTATACCAATCTTAAGGAATTGCCCTTTTCTCTGGCTCTTTACATACACATAGAGTAGGAATTACCACTCTGATAAAGAGAGCAAACAATGGCGTTATTTGCAAGTAGTTTTCATTTACTCATCATTCTTTGATGTAAGATTAGCTGATCAGTAAGTGATGATGTCCTCTTTTTCATTGGCACATCCAACTTTCTAACTGGACTATATATTTTTTGGCAAAACAATGATTGAACAATAGACTCGCCATTTCAACTTTTTCTGAGGCTAAAATCCACCATACTTGAAATGGGAATAAATGGTTATTCTTTTTATCACATACATTTCCTTGGAAAGTTTGGGAATGTTTTGCATTAGGTTCCTAATTTTACTTTTCAAAGCCTCCCAGGTACCTGTTAAGAAAATAGCATTGTGTCTTCGGTCACTTTTTTTCTTCCTTTTGGTGTCCATGTTTTTAACTTGTCACTAATTAATTTTGATTCTCAGAGTTTGAACAAAAAAGAGCTTCTTCCTTTGAAACAGAGAGTAGTTATAGATGCTATAGCTGCAAGGGCGAAAGAGCAGGGTGATCAAAGAAAATCTCTAACTTTGTATTTTTTCTCTCCATGTTTCTTTCGGTCACAGAAATACAGTTTTTTAAAAAGAAAATAATGATGGGCAGCCTCAGTAATAGTATCTTCAAATACTAGTGGCATATCTCTTCTTATCTATTTACACAATGAAAACAGCCACTTTTTACCATTCAGTTGAACTTGATTGTGATAAAGGAGCATGAATTTTAATTGCTATTCTGTTTCCACTGATCTTAGTCATGTGCTTTCATTTTTTATTACAGACCCATATTTTGCTGAATATTCAAGTTCTAGAAAATCGCTTTAAATGTATGAATGTACTGTATTATTTGGATCCTTTTAAATTTAATTTCAGGTACTTATTATTTATGAAGGACAATGTTATAAAAATCTCAATCCTCTAGAGTCTAGACCAGGTGTATCAAACTGGCAGCCTGTGGGCCAGATGCATCACACACAGACCACACCCACCCCAGCTCCGCGAATGGGAAAAACATTGTGAAGCATCACGTGACGGCAACGTGATGCACTGAGTCTGACACCTGTGGGTTTAGACAGATGAAGATTGCCCTTTTTAAGATACTAATTTAACCAAACAATGGGGCAATGCCAAAATTGCCCCTTAGGCACTTAAGAATTAAAAATAAAACATAGTCTGATTTGTCAGCAAAACTGCAGTATGCAATTAAACAAATTGTTAATAATTTTCAAATTTCAAAATATTATGGCCTTCATAATCATTTTATTGAAAGATACTTTATTATTTAAACATCCATAAAAAGTATGCCTTATATTTTCATTGTTTTCATTGTTGTTTTAAGTAAACCATGCTTTTCTACAAAATTGGTGAAAATAATGTGATAATCCTGCTAAGCAGAATCCTCTCAAGTTTAATGTTCTGTTTTTGTGGCCAATAATTAGGATCCAGTGGAGTACCCAAAGCAGCAGATGAATGCTCCCAATTGGAAAAGCATTGTCTCTAGAGTCTAGACAGCCTGACAAGAGTTATCGATAGGCTTTTTCGCCACAATTTTCTCTAATCTCTCTCATCAAAAATGACCTTTCTATTTTAATTACTTGCTATACCTTTTCAGATATGTTTCTATAACATTCAAAAATTGGTCAGAAATACCATATAGGTACCAAAGAGTTGCAGCAGAAAGCAATTATAAGTTTATCAAATCATTTCTCCGCTTTTTTTGTTGTGTCTCATACTTATTATAACCAAATTGTTGCTCTTGATCCTGTTGTTGTTCCCCCACAGTAGAGATACATACAACTGTATCTTCTTCATTGAAGGTTGCTGGCTTGCAAAAGCTCTCGACCTCTCTTCTACCTTGAACTAGGCGTTGTAGTCTTCCCATGTGCAAAAGCATTTTCTGAGGAGAGACATTTTCAGTTTGAGGTCTTGTTATTTGAAGGTGTGTTTTTTTTACCTTCAAGGCTTCACTACAAGCTTTGACGCTCCTGACAAAAAGTCTTCTGTTTCTCATTACAAGAAGTTGCGCCTGAAGCAGCAGGATACCAAATCCTAGGGAATCTGTTGGGCTGCATTGAATTTCTCCAGTTGAATCAATCTACTGCTTGACTGCTTCCACAGTTCCATTACAGCTATCTATTTTCCTTTTCTCAGTTCTGAGGGAAAAGAAATATTCATATTGTTACCTGCGGGAACAGGGGAATAACCTGAAAAACAAGCCATCCATACAAATCAGAGGTGGTAGGGCTTCCTTTAAAGGGGTTTAAAGTATTGGACTGAAATCATTTTAACTTCAGGGATTGTATTTACTGTGAGTATTTCCATTAAGTGATCAGTGGGGTGCATTTCCACTATAGTGTGCTAAGTGCAGTTTTTGAACTTATGTTTTCATTGCAGACATTGCTGGGCTTTCAGTGTTTATTTAAAGGCCATGCTAAACTATCACTCAGGTAAATGTAATGATGGACTTTGTGGTGTAGATTCACACTACAATGCACTGGCAAATTGATTACCGATATAACTTGGTCCAGAAGAGTTCTTTGTAGTAGTTCAAAACCTAGAATTCCACTTGCATGAAGCATACTAAAATTTAGTATGTAGAATTTAGAAATCCAGGGGGAAAAGTTAATTGCATTGATTTTCACCACAATGATAGTGGCTGATCATGAGTACTTAGAAATTTTGACATTTTTTTCTTATAAAGCTGTTTATTAGGAGGTCCTTTTATATTTTGGCTGTTATCCATAAACTAACATTGTCAACCCAAGCCTGTAGAACATCTCTTTTAATCTAGAGGGAGAAAAAAATAATAATGTTGTGTTCTCAGATATTTTGCCACCATATTGGAATTATTGTGAACTCATTTATATTCATAGGAAGATAAAAAAGAACAGGTTTTACACAATGAACCTGATTGGATTCTGATCACGCAAAATCATCCATACTGGGACTGATAGCAAGAAAGCCCATGGCACTTATCTTCTTCTTTTGAGGCTTGAAACACCACTATTTGAGTAAATTATATACACAACAGAATACATTTGGAGATTCTATAAAAAACCAGTTTTTATTCAGGAAGTTGTGCATACAAAATTATATTAGGATTAGTTATATTGAATGTATATATTTTAGGGGAGCAATCCAGTTTTGAAGGGCAGGATAAGATTCAAGGCACATGAAACATGTGGGACTGGACTTATGTGCTTGCCTCCCACATCTGCCACATGAACCTGGAAATATCTGTGTGTGGTTTAAGGTTTTCCCACAAATTCTGTGCATATGTCCAATACGTATTCCAAACTCAACAAGAATTCTAATGCAGTAAGTGGGTATTTCTAGTTCTAATTGAAATTGCTGGAAAGGAATTATTTGTGAATATTAAAATGCCAAATATGATAAAAAAGGTAAATCCTGTGCTTGAAATGAAGTATTAATTAAAACTGTTTTTCAACAGAACTGTACAGGTTACCAATAGGTTTCCAGGTGCAATTCAATATGCTGATGGTTACCTATTAAGTCGTAGTTGGCACAGAGGTTGAATATTTGTGTGATGCAATCAATAAACAGTTCAAAGCTAAAAGAGAAGCAAAAGGCTTGGGAAAATATAAAACAGACAAATTTAATTTTGTTTAAAAATTAAACAATTTTAAAATTGTTTAATTGTTTAAATCTGCTTATTAGCCTGGATAGCTCAACAGGCTAATAAGCAGACTAAAGCCTGTTATTAACATCCAGCTGTCTGCAATTGCACCAGTTCGGGTCTCACCAGACTCAAGGTTGACGCAGCCTTCCATCCTTTCTAAGGTAGGTAAATTGAGGACCCAGTTTGTGGGGGCAATAAGCTGACTTTGTAAAATATACAAAAGTATGAAGGCTATTGCTTAACGCATTGTAAGCTGCCCTGAGTCTTCGGAGAAGGGCGACATATAAATCTATTTTTTAAAAAATAATAATAATAATAATTTTCTTTATTTTATTATTTTTGTTTATTATAAATAAAATTTACAAAAAGAATCAAACCAATGCAAGCCTTTATAACTCTGATTTCTCTTTAGGTCATATAAACCCTAAAAGAATGGAAAACCCTTATTCTTAAATAATTACCAGATTTGAATCTGTCTATATGTCACAATAACAATTATAGTTTGTCCTTGATTTATGGCCACAATTTAGCCCATAATTTCCATTGCTAAGCCAGGCAGTTGTTAACTGAGGCATGCCCCATTTTATGACTTTTTGCCATGGTTGTTAAGCGAATCACTACAGTTATTAAGTGAATCATATGCTTGTTAAATGAATCTGGCTTCCCCATTGACTTTGCTCGTCAGAAGCTGCTTGAGAAGGTTGCGAATGACAATCCCAGCACTCTGGGATGCTGCAACCATCATAAATACATGAGAGTTGCCAAGCACCTGAAGTTTGATCATGTGACTGTGGGGATGCTGCAGTGGTTATAAGTGTAAGAACTGGTCATAAGACACTTTTTCAGTGCCATTGTAACTTAGAACAGTCATTAAACAAATGGTTATAAGTTGAGGACTACCTATATCTGCTTGTGCAGAAGTAGACCTTAGTACGATTTGTGATGTTAATTTAAACATACGTCAGATATTGTGACAGGGAATTGAGGAGCTTTTGTGGATAGTTGAAGAAAACGTTCAGTATTACTGTAAGTGGTGTTTTGGCCACATGGAAATGTTTCACATCAACTAAATCTGTTGCAAAATGAATAAAAGGCAAAGGAAATTGTTCCTAAGAGTAAATGAAAGAGAAAGTACTTTTCTTGCTTGGGATTTGCAGAATCTATTTCTTATTTATAGTCTGCTGTGAAAATGTACAAGTCATTAAATGCAAGAATGAGCACCAGACTAGAGTGGGAAGATACTGTAGGATCTCATCTCACAAGTTACACTATGAAAAATATGTGTCAAAAATACTTCTTATGAGAAAACATGTTTTGAATTCACCAAAACAGATTTTGAACTGAGCTAAATGAAGAATGGATGTGTTACTATCCTAGAAGACGCTGATCTTTTTATGGAGCCAGGTTTTAAGCATACTCTTAAAATCCCATTTTCAGTTTCTGACATTTCCAGCTAAAAGATCTTGGATAGAATAGTTGGAGAGGAAAATATTTCTCTGTCATCTGCTGTCAGCTGGAATAAATGATACAGCAGTAGATGGTAGCTTCTCCTGTGAATGGAAATTGGCGTGCTACCCATAATTTAATTCTGGAGTTCTCTTTGTTCTTTCTCCCATTTGTGAACAAAACCATAATTATGAGAAATAATTCTTGAAATGTTCATTGTTGATGAAATGACAGAAGCCTTTTCATCACTTCATCTCCCATTTGCTTTTGCGCCTCATGGGAGAGGTCCCAGAATATTTTGAGAATCCAACTTGTCTAAAAGTTTGGCTGCCAATGGGTAGAGAAATAAATTGTACTCTTAATAGTAAAAAGCTTTTCTGATAGCAGGATATCCCATTATAACTGAAACAAGTATCAATTCAATAAAATCAATCCTAAAACGGAGAACAAAACTGTTGCATCCTGTTTTACCCCAGGGTTTCATTGCATAAAGCCTGAGGCCTTTCAAATCACATGTCATTTTTAAGTCATTTTATAAAAGGCCAGGGCTGCCCACCTCTCTTTCTCCAGAAGCCACTGCTTTTTTCAGTCAACTTTTAAGTTGCACAGCAGTGCTGCCCAGTCGGCATTTTAGGATAGAGAGTATGTGATATCTTTAAGAAGATAATATCCTGCCAACATAACCTTGTGCTTATCTCTACCCTGTCTGGATTCTGAATGACCAGTCTGCATATTCTCTTTGTGGCATGTCTGCCTTCTAGGTAACGTTCCCAGGTTTGGACTGATACCAAGAAGAGTTGAATTGCTATAAATGGCTATAAAGGCACACAAGTATTGCAGTTCTTCTCCACCTGCACAGCCAAAAACTTACAATTTGTTTGATATATGTTGAAAACCAATAATTATCTCAGTGTGATTGACATATCATATTAAAGAGAATTTAATATTTTAATATTAGTAATAAGAAAATAGTAATAAAATAAAAAAATATTTTAAAGAGAAAAGCTCAGTGTTGCATTTACAGAAGAACATAATATTATGCAGATTGACAGATTTATTCAGCACCTTTTTGTAGTGATGTGTTAATCGTTAGTAATGATACAGTAAATAATGTATATATATTCCTTGGTAAACACTGAGTTCTTGAAATCAACTTCCCTGGGTCAGTTCTTAAAAATGGCTCAGAAATGAGAAGAGCAGCAGATCCCGAAGTTCTATTTTTCTTAACAATGTTCTCATTGTGAGAAGAAGAGCTGAGATTTCTCACTGTGTTTAAGTGTTGATACTCAGTGTCCTTTTAAAACAACTGCCTGGAATTAAAGTAGATCTCCCTGTATTTTGTGAATTTCCAGGTCTATTCCCTCCTTACTTACTTGCTCCATTAGCAGTTCACTGACAAATCTTCAGCAGACCTTGTTTATATCTGATTTACAAAAGAGGCTCATGGCAGCACTGGTGACAGTTATGCTTTATACAGAGATACCTTCTTCTGATACCAAAGTGAAGTTAAGGCATTGTTTCTGTACAATAACATTGCCCAAACTTGCGATGAAGTGGTTACTGAGTTCCATTTCCTTATAAGAACATGTGTAAGAACCAAAGAATGTATACCTCAAGTGAACTAAGCATTAATCTGTCAGCAGCCTAAGTGTGTTTAGGATAGGGCAGTGGAAATATGCAAAAGGGTGACACTGAGTATATTTTCTGAGAAGCAATTAGGAGCAGATGGAAGTTGTAAGGAGACTGATTCATCAAAGTATTTAGTGTACATCTCTTTCATTAGTTGAATCTTTCTTTGTATGTGCTTAAACATGAGCACACAATTGTGGATCTGAAATAAAACAAAAGTAACTAGTTCTGGAAAAGGATTAATTTGTGTGCTTAAGCAGGGCTATAATAATTGTTTTCTTATAAAATATTTTCTTCCCTTTCTTGAAACAAAGATCGGTTCTAAAGGGCAGAATGCTTGAGAAATCCTGTTTTAGAAAGATGAGATTTTAAAATGGAAATGTACCCTTTTTGCATGCACGAATCTTCTTCAGTAAATAAATAAACCATATCTAATTCAGTGTAATTCAATAGTTAATTTTGTGTAAAAGATTTTGGAAATGAAAGGTTTTTTTAAATGGCTAGCTTAAATTCTTCCCATAGAATTATGCCATGTCCAAGAGGGAACTACATTGAAGAAAAGGGTAATATCCATGACAGTATGGAAATTTCTATTATAATTCTGCTTCAGTCTTATAGTTGAAGAGCAAAACCTAGGGAGGACAACATAGAAGGAGTTCTGTGTTGAGGTAAAAGAATAAAAGTAATTAAATTGAGTTTAGAGGACACAATCTCATACGACTGTATGAAATTTTTTTAAAAAATTGTGGTTGCCAATATTTTTAAAACTAGTTACAACTTTACATTTGTTAATCTCTCATCAAGATTTCATTTGGAATAGGCCTGTTCCTTGCCTTCTGAACACCATGTTCTCTTTCTCTTGTTCTCTGTTATAATTTGGATATTATATTTAATTATTTGGATATTTCAGAATGTGAAAAAGGAAACTTATGTCAGATGAGGTGCTAAGCTTTAGCAGGAACAGATAACTTTCATCAGCTTGTGGGCCATGCCAGGTATTACAGAGCATGGTTCAGGTTAATTCCATAGGGAGTAAACCTGAGGCCACTTTTTACCATTTTGGCATTTTTATTTATTTTATTGCAATATAGGGTTATTTTAATTTTAGTTTATTTCTTTGGAGGGTAATACTATTTTTGTTAAAACCCTGTATGTTTTGCATAAAACAATGGAATATAAGAATTGTCATCCAGTTCAAATACCTCCTGCAATAGGGAATCCACCCCTCCAAAGGAAATCTTTCCTACTACTGAGCAGCTCAGAGCAGAGCTTCCATATGCTGATTTAAAAATGCTGCAGTTTTTGCTTTCTTTTGGAAGAGAATGTTTGAAAGAATGGATCATTCCAAGAAAAACCCAAACTGGCAAGAAAAGTGGGAAATAAAACAGGGGGGAGGGAATGGGTAGTTAAGGAGACATCAGAGGCAGCAAATAAATCAGGATGTCCCAAGATCAAAGTGTATCAAGAATAGGAAATAAGGTAAGATAAAATAGTTCAGTTGAGGAGACTCGGAAGAGCAGTTTACATAGGAAAGACAAAAGTAGAAGTGAGAGGAAAACATTGTGGAGAAGTAGAAAGGGGTGGGGAAATTGGAGGACTATGATTTTAGAACCATCAACAAGGATTGGGAGTGTTACAGATTATCCTAGATATTTTTACATTCCTGTCTCAAAGAAGCTGATGGATATAAACAAAGTAGGGAACAATGTCTTTGGCAGGGATGTCAAACTCAAGGCCGGATCCAGCTCATGGAGTACTTAGATCTGGCCCTTGGAGTGGCCCTGGAAACAGCAAAGGACCAGCTCGCAGTGCTTCTGCCAGTGAAACAGGATCCCGAGCTTCATTTTCAGCTGCCAGGGCCTCCTACAACCCTCTGCCAATGAAAATGGAGCTCAGGAAGGCTGTAGCCCTCCTGAGCTCCATTTTCATTGGCAGAGGGTTGCAGGATGTCCTGGCAGCTGGAAACAGGGCTCGGGAGCCTGTTTTTGCTGGCAGAGCTCTCGGGCCACCACAAGTGCCCCTGACAGGAGTGACACCAAACTGGCCACGCCTACCCCGGCCCCCTGAGATCAAACACAACCCTGATGTGGCCCTCAATGAAATCAAGTTTTACACCCCAGGTCTATGGAGATTCTCAGTCCTCCAGGACATCCAGAACAAAAGACATTTTTCATGGAGGAGAAGCAAAATGTTTTCAAGGAAAAAACCAATAAAGTCTGGTTTCCTTTTGAACAGCACCTTTGGGACAAAGGGAACACATGCAGAGCATGGCTTCAAGATTTTTTCCATTTTTTTACCAGCATTGACCATATGTTTGTGTGTATGTGTATAGTAGGAAGCAGGGGATGGGCTGAACACAGTCTGCTCTGGGTCATGTGGCCAGGAGCAGAGGGTTGTGTCCTTAGAATGAAATTATCATCACGATCTCCCTCAGGGGTAAATTTGAAAACTTTAGTTGCAATGTATTTTTTCCAAAGCCCCTGGATTTGATCTGGTCCATTTTCAAACTCCATCTTTATTTTGCCAGCTTCTCCCCAAACAGCAAATCTGGTTTTGTTATCTTCAATTTACAGAGAGCTATTCTGCCAAGCAACAGATAGACAGACAACCCTGAGCCTCTTTACAAAATCCCTTTGGATTGGAAAGAATAAAATTTTATGGAAGAAGGGTGAGGACTTCCATATGCATTTTGAATATGCCTTAAAATAGTATGTTGCTCCACATTCTGTCAGTGTCAGACTTAATATCTTGGCTTAGAAGTAAATCACAGACCTTAAGACACTTAATTTTTAATTCACCTGCTGTGACTAGACTGGCAGAAGAATCCCAGGTGCATCTTGGCTAGTAGATTATCTGTATTCCAAGCAAGGATGAAGCTTTAACATGACAGTTGATTGCTCACTTTGCCCCGGCCTTTAAACTTTTATGCTGCTTTCCAAGGTAATAGGTGCTTGGCAGTTTCTTTTGGGGTCTTGTGGACCATGTTTAAATAACAGTCCCTTCTAGCTTGGGAATTGCCTGTCCACACCTCATCTGCTTTAGCTTTAATAAACAATCACATTCGTGAGATGAGCAGCTATATAAATCTGATAAATCAGTATAATTAAGCATATTAGCTAGTACTCTACATCATTATTGTTTATTAGTTATGGTATTGGACTAGCCTGGGGAATTTTAGCTTCAGATTATCTGAATGGACTTTATTGAAAAATGATAATTTTGCATCCATCATAATTTTTTAAAACTTCATTAGGGGGCTGTTGCGGGGATAATATGGACTAGAAGAAAAATTGTGCACAGCACCTTGCTCTCTGGAGGAAATGTGAAGTATAAATTCCACATAACTATAAATAAAGATGTGAAAGAAATATTGCATTAAATATTCAGTATTTGTTATTATAAACTGTGGTAAACAGTCGATATATTCAAGAAATGTACCTAATCAACTTTCCGTAATAAACAGTCTTACATATTCCACCCATGAAGAAGCAGGACAGCAACCCCCAGCATATCCTCACAATCTATAATATAATTTTGACACTTAAGTCAAAAGTGTCTAATGTTAATAGTGCCTCCTTTCTGACCAATCCTGTACTTGGAAAAGAAAAAGAAAGAGACAAAGGGACAACCCTCCCATCCCCCATCTCATCTAATAATGGTAATAAAATATAATCCTGTCAAGGAAATATTCTAGGGATAACAACATAGGTGTTGTTTTTTTTAATCAACTTGCTTATCTATACAGACAAGAAAAATGTTATGCTGGCTGGATGAAACAAAAAGAGGTGAATAATTAAACATTTTCTACAACTATGTAAATATAGTAGTTTTCTACTGACCACGGGGTAGAATGACAGCTATAATTGATGTTTCAATTCATCTGCAATTACTAACCTTTGGATTACATCCTTCCAAGGGTCTTTCTTTGTGAACAACCTCTGGCTTTCCGTCTAGCATACCAATGTAGTAGGATCCTGGGAGTTAGTTGTTCAATAATACCTGGAGGGCTATAGGTCCCCTGCATCAGCCCCAGACAATCATCTTCAAGCAATTAGCAGATGACCTAGTGACATGTGATTTATTAGGAAAATATCTCTGCATTTCTCAGGTTTCTTACTTTGCTGCTCTGAGCTGATAGTTTTCCAATATTGTGTAAAACATCTTATTCAGTAAACATGTTCTACAGCAGATAGATGTTTAAAATTGGGCAGCCAGCGGCATCTCTCAAGAGAACTGTTTCTCTTCTTTACATTTAATTTTGCTTTTGGTAAGCCTCAGAGGTCCCCAGTGTAACATCCATAACTATGCCAACATATATAAACATTGGCTAAAGAAATCTACTCTATGGGAATTTTTATGAACATTGCTACTTTAAAAATATCAAAGACTATAGTGCCTAAAAGGCAGCATTTGCTCTAGCAGCATTGTTTCTTTCATGGCCTTTAGGCTTGGTAACACATCTATTCCTCATGAACCCGAATGTGAGTAATTCCTTGGACAGACCTGGAATTTTATGACTCCCTTATTGTATACATAACATTATCCACAAGAACATGAAAACCAGCTCTCACTATCAGAAGGAGTCTAGTAGAATCTTTCTGACATACTTTATTAAAAGGCATAAGATCTTGTGAACTACAGCTCACTTCATCAAATGCATGGAATGGTTAAACTGATACAAGAACAAGACATGGAGGGAAGAACAGGCAGGAAAAAGGAAAGGAAAGGAAAGGAAAGGAAAGGAAAGGAAATCCCATTCATAATACCAGATTACTTTTGCAGTCCTTGCTTTCATTTGTCCTTATACTGTTTCATGCAGTTCCTTTTGTTCAAAACTTTCTCTTTTGGGGAATCCCATTAACTCAATCTAACACAACTTTCTTAGATTTTCTTTCATTTCTACTTACTCATTTTTCTTCTGTCATTTTATTTTGAGATGTTAAAAATCTACTGTTTGTGTTGAGATTTCCTAAAATAGCCGTTTGATGGAGTAGGAATTGAACCATCTTTTACTCAGTTGTGTTGATAAAGTTTTTTTTAATTTTTTGCTTCAAACAGCTAATTTAAAATCTGTAATAGAGTGTCTTGGGAGGCTAAAATGGTCTGTGATTACCTTACCTTGTTTTGTCTCCATTAATTAATTTTCACAAAAACTGATTGGTTATTCCAATGTAGGAACCATAGGAGCATTGTTGTGTGAAGACGCTACATATCGCATTGGAGTAAAGTTGTTGCAGCTTGTGATGATGCTGTTGGTAAACCTCTGGGGACAAAGCAAACATCTTTGCAGGGCTTGGTTCTCATATTTGCACTATTTTGTTATTTCTTTTGCTAGTGAGAACCTGCTTCAGGTTGGGTGGTTGTCTTTATGCAAACATGGTGAACCTCTCACCCAGTGCCTAAGAAAGTGCAGTGTTGTTGTCCAGTGTTGTAGCTTATTAATAATGTCTCTGAGTAGTTTGAGCTATGAGCTGTAGATGACAACCAGTTTTGTTTCGCTGTGGTACTACCAGACTCCTACTTTTCTGCTAGCATATACTAACATGAATTTTCTCCTAAAATAGTTTTCATTATATATTTTCCTTTTTCACAACTGTTCTTAATAAATATGTGCAACTAATTTTACAAAAATAATTTTAAACATTTGCATTTTCTAATGGGGTAATATTTCTATTGTTTTTCTATTTTACCCCCCAAAAAGAATAGAATCATTTATTCTAAGAACTGCTTTTTTTCCCCTCTAAGTGACAAAAGCAGTACTAAAAAGAAAAGTATAAAACAATAAACTTCTACAAGTAATAAAAAAGTAATACTAAACAACTTTGCTATAATACATTTCCAGTTGTTTCAGCAGGACAGACTGACTCTGTATGTAACAAAAGAAATGTTTAATGTTATTGTTTCTGTCTTGTCTGGGCAGCTGCGTTTTTAACAGTGTTTTTAAAATACATATTTGAAATATTGTAAATTGCCCAGAATCTTTTCAGAATTGGACAGTCCTAAAAATCCAACAAACAAATAATCAGAAAAAAAATATCAAATTCAATAAACCCTCCAAGTTCTCTGAAATGATTACAGCTGGTTTGTTCATTATGTAATAATCGAAAGCTAGTAATATTTATTTAGGTCAGGAATTCATTCCAAAGTTTTTGTGTTACTAGAAAAAAAAATTATTACCTGCCAACAATCTCAAAAGTCAAAAAGATCAAAGCAAGACTTATGAGAAAAAAGTTTATGGGAGATCTTACTTTCCCATCTTATGTATTCATTTGTATTTGATTTATAGCCTGCTTTTGTACTCTACTGAGTAGTCATGGCAATTTGGCTTCCATTCTTCCTAATCCCAGAAGACTCTTAAGGAATATATAATGCTGATTATTTAGGGCAGAAATGAGAGATCTACTGTCAATATCTTTCTGAACTAGTTACTTAGTTGAATTTATTAGCTGCCTACTCCAAAGGACTTTGAGCAGCATACAAAACTGAAAAATCCATAAAAATGGACAAAATATCAAACCAACCAGACAGCCTGACTAAAATAATCAGACACAATTACAAGTTTTAGCATTGGCCATTCTATGTAGAAATGCTTGGAACTGAAGTTTAGTCCCTGATTTAGATTTTTGATGAAAGAAATGCAAACTTCTTGAACTGTGTGTGGTTGTTAACATTGAACTAATAAAACTTTTAAATTTGGATCATACAATTACTGTGTATAGCTCTAATTAGCACCATATTTTTGAACCTGTTGTGCTATAATTTCTAATGTAAGAATTTTCCAAGACAAACAAGCATTTCAACATGCTATTGTAATCTCATCCATATGTGTCAAAGACATTAATAATAATGAATTATTGTCTCTGCATGTGTGTATGTTTGCAATTTTTAAAGGAGAAAACAACTACTAATATGAGAGTTTCACCTTGTGGTTCAGCTTTAACTACAGTGACATAGACCCACAGCTAACTTGTATGACTTTAATAATTAATAGAAATTACAATTTAATATTCAACAAGAGGGATTATATTCTGCCCATCAAAAATGCTACTGGTTTGATTGTTGAATACAGAAGATTGTCTGGTTCGTTTGAAGACAATCTGAACTGAGGTTAGGAGTTTTCCCATTGTAAATGGGAAATTGTTCATTCTTGCTGCTGCTGGGACTGGTTTGTCCATTTCTGTGGGGTTTAGCACAGAAATTCTTATAATAAAATGCAAGGAAAAGTGTTGTGTTGGTCAGTGTTGATATATTCAGTCAATCATCAGTAAGATTGCACCGTTAATAAATCCCACGGTTCAGTGGAGCTCATTCCTAAAATAGCACGAACTGGAGACAGCATCTTTAGTTTCATCAGTTTTTGGATTTTAATGTAGGATGGCTGTGGCGTTAATGAAATAAAACAGGATGATGTGATGCACTTGTGCTGGTTGATTGTTCCTACCACAGCCAGGAGATTAACACTCTCTTTGTGAACCCATCATTCCTTTATACCTCAGTGAACAGAATGACTTCTGCAGAGATCCCTGTTCCTGTTTGTTCATTCACAGGCTGCCCACTTTGAACTTGTTAGGTCAGTAGCCTCACAGCTGTAAATCAGAGAGTGAAAGAGCTGCAAGCTCACTAGAGTGTGTTCAGAAGAAAGTCTGCTCCATGTGCAGTCAAACGTCCATCTCAATTGCTTTTGCATCTGAATGTTTCTCTGGCGTAGCTCCATGTCTGTGTAATTCTGCACAAGCAGAGCAGAATTTCAACTGATTTAAATAAGCAACTGGTACAACTTTGATAGGTTGTTTCAAAGGAGAACTCGAGAAAGTCACTGTGCGTGAATTGGGCAGTCATATATATTTGTTTAATAAATAAATAAAACAATAAAAAAAACTATTTCTTATTTTAGGCATGAAAACTTGTTTTATAAATTCATTTAATTAGAGTTACTGTATATCAAATCTTATATGCCTGCACAAACTCATATACAGTGATGGAAAGATGTAGAAATGAATAATAATTTTTCAGTGTTATGACTATATGTGTCATAGTTCTATGCACTTCATATTCATAGAACTATCACATAAATTGTCATGAAACATATGATAATTTATATGGTATATGACAGAAAAGAGAATAACTTCTTGGAACAAGCATCCAGATTCAAAATTTCTAACTACATTTTAAAAATGTTTGTATTTTATAAATTGTTTTATATCTTTGCAAAACTGTATCAAAAATTTCAACTGAAGAATATCAGTCCATCTGTTCATCAACAAACTGACGTCTTTCAATAAGACAGTTCCCCAAAATGCAAGATAACAAATGAAAAGCAAAATCATGCCAGGAAGTGAAACAAGCAGTTTAAAAAACTGAAATGTTCCTGAGCAGAAGGAATTTGTAGAAAAATACAGATAGTCCTTGTTTAACAACAACAATTGGGACTGTGATCACATTCCTTAGCAATGGCAGACCTCATTGCCACCATTAAGCAATGATCATAGGTTGTTAAGTGAGGACCTCCTTGCAATTCCTGCTAGCTCCCAACAAGCAAAGTCAGTGTGGAAGCCAACAGGAAGCTGCAAGTCCCAGGTGGCTTACAAGCAGACTGATGGTTGAGTAAGTGATTGCTTCAATTTAGTGGGTAAGAGGATACTATAGCAATGCCAGGGTGAGAGGACATGCAAGCAGCAACTGTAGTGCCACAGAAGCACAGTGGGGCCAGGGGTGGGTGCTACTGAGGGCAGGAGGACATGCATGCTTCAGGAGGGTTGCACAGAACTCCAAAAGGAGTACATGTAGTCATGGAAACAGAGCCTACATGGTCAGCAACTGCCTTACGAAGAGATAAGCCAGGCACATGTTGTCAGCCACAGGAGGAAGAAGATGATAGAAAGCTGGAAACAGCAAAAATGATAGAGATAGAGTACAGGGTGGTAGGGTAGCAGTGTCCAAAAGGGCAGAGGTAGAAGGGAGATTAGGCAGTTGAGAAGAAGTTGAAGCGCACCTAGCAGTTGTATATGTGGAGAATAAGGTTCACATGATGTCATGCTTTACGGAAATATTGCTTAGTGATGGAAATTTCGATCCCAATTACCATAATTAACTAAGGACTACCTGTATTTTGGTCACAAAATAAATGAAGCAAGCCCAAAACATTGATATCATTTGATCATCCAGACTTTATGTATCAGCATGAAGCTCTGGTAAACATTCTCTGCAAAAAATAAAGGATAAATACTTTTTCAACAGAAATGTAAGCTCGTTATTATTTGATTAAATATTTTGTTCTTAGTTGTGACTAAATAATATTGCTGGAGTCAAGAGACAAGATTATCCAAAATTATGCCAGAAGTATTGTAAAAAGGTCAATGAAAGTCAGTCAGAATCTAGCAGTGTGTATGTTCCACATCTTTTTAGGAATGTTTACAGACAATCCAAGGTGTACTAACCAAGAAAAACCAATTGGCAAGCCTTTGTTGCTGGTGAAAGAATAAGATTTCTATCTAAGTGAACTTCAGTAACAATTGTTTAATTAATTACTACATCTGGGCTACAAAAATCGGAATGATCAAAAGATGACAGCAGGAATCTTAAGTTTTTCTGTATTTTCTTTGCTATTCATTTAGGGTTTGTTGGATCATTTTTATCCAAATGTGATTATCATAGATTACAAAGAAAAAATATTTGCAATTATCAGTATTGGTGTTTGTGAGAATGAGACATTAGATTACCATACTGTAGAGTAGCAAAATTGGTTGCTTAGAATATCATTTGTTTCAAGTCTTAAATGGGTCTCATTATTCTCAATAATGAGAATAATTTTAAAAGGATTATTGATAGGTGATTAGGGAAACATTTTTTATATAGAGAAGATATCTTCGCAATTACTTTCTTCCTTTTTTTTTTTCAAAAACAGGAACATGAGTACTTTCAAACTCAGTTTTAAAGAAAGTAACAAGATAAAGTCAGTTAGAAAGCAGGGCCACTAGAATTAGAAAATATGAATGCAGTGAAACCATATTCTAAAACTTGATTTAATACATTGTTATACTGCCCCAGAATTTGAATGTTAGGCACTGTTAATATCCTGTCTAGACAGTAACAGTTCATGACAATTTATATTTTTTAGTATTTTATTTCAATTCTTCCTTCATTTATAATTTTCATAGGAGCAGAAGGTAAAGCAGACTTAAGGCATTAAGCGATCTTTTCATAGTGCAGGTTATGACTGCTTTCAAAGACATTGGAAACCATGCTTTTTTTTTTTTTTTGAGAGCAGAGTTGTTATAATGGAAGCATTTATCGGTTCATTCATTGAACACACTGATTAATAATATCTAAGAATTTTACACAAAAAGACTTTATGTAACAGATTTTTTAGGCTTCTAAACTATGGTTATAATGTTTTCAATAAGAGCTGATAATTCTGACCTGTTCTCTTAACATGAGTTATTTGCCCTACTCAGATTAATAACTTCACCTGTGGATAAAGCTCATCTAAATTGAAGGGCTACAACAATGACTGATGAGAAGGGAAAACTCTGTCACGCTACCCAGAAGAAAATATTGCTGCGAGGGTTGTTAGGGGGAGCATCTTCGGAAAATTTTGCTTGATTTATAAACAAAGTAAATTCACCTTCCTCATCAAAGAGAGATTGGGAGTGCAGTTCCCAGAATTCCAGAAGTTTTATTCCCAGGGGTGCTAATTTGTAACATGGTGAACTAGACATCATAGCTTTCAGCAACTGAAAACATGAGCTATGCACCTCTTCTTTTCTTCAGTAACATTGATTATGCAAAACACATAGTAAATAATGGATCTCCCTCCTGGGGAAACGGTAGGTAAAGAGGGGGTGTGGCTGTTACTATTAGAGAATCTCTAGTAGCCTCCAGAGGCATTGCTCCACAAGTGCCCGACTGTGAGACCCTTTTTCTTAAGGGATCAGGTGGGATTGCTGCTGCTGTGCCGCCCTCCCTCCTTTCCTACCTGGGGTCCTGGACCTTGCCGCGGGGCTGGCAGTGGAATTCCCCAAGCTTATAGTTCTCCCATCCCTGGGGGTGGGGTCAGAGGTAGACCGAGATTTCATGGAAACCATGACTTCCATGGGCCTATCCCAGGTCATCCAGGGCCCAACTAGTAATAGTGGGTCACACACTTGATTTGGTGTTCTTGTCGGAGCAGTGCCTATGAGACCAGGAATTGGTGGTCCTGTCCTTGGTCCCCTTGTCATAGTCAGATCACAGCCTGGTGGCAATTAGTTTCTCAAGAGCTGTAAACCACCCCCACCCCCACAGGGAGGGAGCACCTATTGGAATGGTCCACCCCTGTCAACTAATGGATCCAGATAGGTTCCAGAAGGAAATGGGGGTTATAACTGCAGATCTACTGTGCAGTCCAGCCGAGCTCTTAGTCACTGTTTGGAATAGGAAGGTGACTGAGGTTCTGGACAGGATTGCACCCATGGAACCTCTCCTCACCTGTAGACTTCTCTGTGCCCCGTGGTATACAGAGCAACTGAGAGAAATAAAAGGCATGAGGACACGTCTAGAGCAGCACTGGCAAAAGACAGGATGAACTCAGTTGAATACTGGTAAGAGCTGCTATTAAGGCCTACCTCATGGTGATTTGTGCAGCGAAGTGTAAATACTTCTCCATACTAATTACATCTGCAGATAATTGCCCAGCGACCCTCTTTAAGGTGAGCCACCTCCTCCTAGGGAAGGAGGTGATTGAGGTCCACCTGAAGGGGCGCATTGAGGAATTTGCGAATTTTCTGGAAGACAATTACGCCAGTTAGATGCCGGAGTAATTGCTGGTCCGGTAGAAGCCCCTGAGACAGCCGTGGCAAGAAAGGTTGTAAAATGGGGCAAAACTCACTTTTTCTCACTTACCAATATAAATCTTGGGCTCAATTTTGGCTGTAATGAAGGGCTAACTCTCTACATAAGTGAGGTATTTTCATACAGTCATTTTTGAATCAGCTCAGTGCAGATGCTGACCGAACTATTTGTATCTGTTTTACAAAATGAATCAATACTGAGCAAAGTAGTAGATGAAAAGAGTATCGTGAACCCTGCCTCTCATACTAATTCTCATCTTTGCTCATGTTAAACTAGTTTACAAACACTTGTTTAATCGCCTCCAGGTAAGAAACTCCATTTGAGAAACACAGGCAAAAGCTGAGATCGAGTTGATGTGATGCTGTGATGAAATCTGTTGAAAATCTGCATTTTTTTCTGGATTTTTTTTTTTTTTTTACAAAATAATCAGATTTCCTACACCCACCAGAAACTGCATTCAATTTTTGACTTGGGATAGCTGTTTGTTACTTTCTTCGTGAATGTTCTTTCATTAAAGATCAAGCAGTGAAATGTTCAGATAACTAAAAGATACAACAAAAGTTGTAAAAGACCTTACTCTGCCCTTCATTACATAGTGGAAGGTTGTATGAGAAAACAATTGTTAATGAAAAAGTTCAGACTGTGAGCTAAACCTTCTGGTTACATTTCTGTTATTAATCAGATGACTGATCCCTTTCCAGAATTTTCCGGAAAATGCATTAGTTGCTATAGAAATCTAGCATATTAGAAGTATTCCTACATAATTTCTATTCCTGATGAAATAAATCTGTGCGGTATGATTCAGCCCTGCAGTTTGTTTTCTACTTTGCTATGTTGTGTGTGAAGTTTCAGATTAAATTTATGAAAGACTATCTCTGAGCAGAGACTAACCACTTTATCAGCTTTGCTTTGTCAAGCACCTGCACGCAATGAGTAGAACAGCAGGGCAGCTACTATGCAGGGACAAAAAAAATGATCTGGGAACAGAAGATTAAACTAAGAGTGAAATGGTAGCCAGAAGAGATACGAGAGGAAGAAAAGAAAAGGGTTTTTTAAAAAGAGGAGATGGGGGAGAGAAAGAATGAAAAAGAATTTTACACTCAGAAAGACCACTTGAAAGAAAAAAGATTATAAGAAATCAACAAACTGCAGTAGGAAAAGCTGCCTTCTAAGGTTCTTTAATTTGGTTTTTATTTAGTTGAATCAAAAGTAAACAGCCTTTTAGTTATGTAGAGCAAACAATACCAAATGGCTCAGGAAAATAGTGATATCTTTTTTTGGCTTTCTCCAGTATGCTTCAGCTACCCAGCGTTAAAAATCCATTACAAGGTCTCTGATATCTGTGTTTGACTCACAATGAACCATCTGAACTTCTTGTCCAATGGAAGCTTCTGTGTTTCTGTAAAAACAGAGCAAAGGTTATTGTATCTCTTCCAATTCAGAGTGCTCAGAGTGATTTCAGAATCCAGGGTAACAATATAGCATTGTTAGAAGCTCTGTGATATGCTGCTCAGTGAAGGTCCATTAGTTGGTACTAAAAGTATCCATTAACTGAATATTATGTGGAAGATAAGAGATCATGTAGTTACAATAGTATAATAAAAGTAAAAAAGTGTCCATTAAAAAGTTGGGCTGTAAAAATGTAGGTATTTTGATAAGAATGTATTGGTCACTTACCTAGATGCATTATTACTCAAGAAACGCAGTAAATAAGTGCCCAATAATTACTATGTAAATGTATAATTCTTGATAACATCTAAAAAAAAAACAACAACTCTATTTTATTTATTTTTGAATTCCTGTAGGGTTTGTATATGCCCTGCAGAGCAGACGTAGAGGACAAATTACAGGTAGTCCTCAACTTACGACCACAACTGAGCTCAACATTTATGTGACATTGGTTAAGTGAGTGTTGCCCCATTTTATGACCTTTCTTGCCACAGTTGTTAAGTGAATCACTGCAATTATTAAGTTAGTAAGAAGGTTGTTAAGTTGACTTTGTTTTCAGGGGGTCACAAAAGCTGATTACACGACCCCAGGGTGCTGCAACGTCATAAATATGAACCAGTTGACAAGCATCTGGATTTTGATCACATGACCTTGGGGATGCTGCAATGGTCGTAAGTGTGAAAATCAGTCATAGGTTACTTTTTTTCAGTGCCATTGCAACTTTGAACAGTCACTAAACAAACTATTGTAAGTCAAGCACTACCTGTATAAGATTTAGTATGGAAAACCACACATTAGGGTCACCGCAGACAATACAAACGCCATCCCTCATCATTTGTGCCTTGACTGTGATGTTTACTGGCTGATCTTGGATAAGAATCAAGATGTACAATATGCATCTTGTTTCTCTTTTGGTTAATCACCCAGTGTCAGAAGGAAAGAGCACAAGAATACCCCCAAATGACAAGTCAGCCAAAATGCAAAGCTTGCAAGCTTATAAAAGTTATGAATATAGAACATCTTATTTCAAAACCCGTACACAGTAGACAAAAAGCAATTTTCCTGACTTTTGCTTTCAAGCAAATTAAGTTATAGACATAGCTTGGGAGAACAGTATTTGAGTATTTGAGAGGCTGTCACAAAGAAAAGGAAATCAATTTATTTTCCAAACCACCAGAAGGCAAGACAAGAAACAATGGAGGAAAACTAATCAAGGAGAGAAGCAACTTGATTAGGAGCCTTGGTGGAGCAGCGGATTAAAGTGCTGTTAAATAGCACTTAGCTGCCAGCTGCCTGCAATTACTACAAGTTCGAATCTCACCAAGCTTAAGGTTGACTCAGCCTTCTATCTTTCCGAGGTAGGTAAAATGAGGACCCGGATTGTGGGGGCAATAAGCTGACTTTGTATAAAAAAGAATACCACTTGGGGGGGCTGAAAGCCCTATTAAGCAGGTATATACAAAAGTATGAAGGCTATTGCTTAACACATTGTAAGCTGCCCTGAGTCTCCGGAGAAGGGCGGCATATAAATCGAACCAATAAATAAATAAATAAACTTGGAATTAAGAAGAAACTTCTTAACAATGAGGACAATTACCCAATGGAACAGCTTGCCTTCAGAAACCGTAGGCATTTCATCACTGGAGGTTTTTAAGAAAAGACTGGACAGCCACCTATCTCAGCAGTGATGGCTAACCTTTTCTAGACCGAGTGCCCAAAGCGTGCCCGAACCTCCAAAATGCAATGCGCATGCGCCCTCCACATGTGCTCCCCCACGCGCGTTCCTGTCCCCCTGCACGCGTGAATGTGCGGCAGAGACCCAAGACCAGCTGGCCAGTGGGAGGTGTGCACACACACATTGCACAGCTGAACTGGGGCAACGGCTCATGGGCCTACAGAGAGGGCGCTGCGTGCCACCTCTGGCACACGTGCCATAGGTTCATCAACACGGATATAGGGTCTTGTGCTTGAGCAAGGGGTTGGACTAGAAGACCTCCAAAATCCCTTCCATCTCTGTTCTGATTAACACCAAAATGTCTGCCTAGACAATTTCTGCTCTTTTATATTTTATGACTTGATTTGAAGAACAGAGGTAATTTAATATTTTCCCATTTTGTTTGATTTCGTACAAGTGGGTGGTGACGTATGTGATTATTTATTTATTTTCCCTTCCCCAATGATGCATGCTGTGGATTTTTAGTACAAGCAAAACTTGGGGCCTTCTTGGTCAAGTAATTAGAAAATGTAAGTCTGTAAGGTTAATACATCCCGCAAACCTCAGGTTCCAGGTACGATTTCTTGATCTTTTTATCTGTATCAAGCATGACCAATGATCACATTAGCTAGAAGATTAATGAATCAGATAGGGGAAGGCTGACTTACCTCAATAATACAAAGCAGCTGCAAGGTATCATTACATCTATAGTGGTAAGTTGATGGATGCTGTTTTCTAAATGTGAAAGCATAGCTTAAGTTCATATTCCTGTTCTTCAACCTGGAATTAACCTCAGCTTCAATTGCAAACATGAAATGTATTCATTAAAACAAAATAAAAATTCTCCAGTTAAGAAGTTATAATCCATATGACCTTGGTAGCCAATCGTAAGATCTTAAAAGAAATTTATTTCTTGGTCTTTTTCATTAGTACCCATATAGCAAATTCAGAGTTTATCTTAGTTGATATTTTATAGATTTTACTTTTCAACAGATTCACAGAATATAAAATGAAACAAATGCCTATAACGTAACCCTTTTGGCATTAATGCCAACAAAATTGACATTAAAGTCATTGTAAAATAATAATGTAGCTTCATTCTGTTTAGTATGGTCAATTTAATAATTGTCTTAACAGAATTCAGAACATAGTAGAAATGTGGCAGAATATTTGTCATTTAAAAGCTACTGAATTTTTAAAAAGGGCAAAGAAAATTATTGTTTAGAACAAGGATGTACGTATGGACAAGATGTAGAAAAATTTATAGACAGGTAGATTATGAACAGCATGGACTAATAATTACTAATGGTCCTACAATAATGGTTACTTTTTAAAAAGATCATTTTTTAAAAAAATAACATTTAATTGTTTAATGGAGTTCACAACACATTTAATGAATAAATAGTAATCATAACTATGAAGTTAGAAATAATACTACGGAATTAAAAAAGAATCCATTTATCTTGCCATGAAAAAATGAATTGTAAATATGATACTAATGTCCCTATGAGGTAAAATGAATTTCAGCATTAAGAATAGTACAATAATGTTTTGGGTGTCTTGCATTTCTGTTGTTGCTGGAATCCAATTCACTATTTAAAACATCTGAACCTCTGTTTTGGAAACTATGAGAAGAATGTGTAATTCCTTTTTAGCGTTCAGAATTTAGGAACATTTCCCCAAACTTCAATAATTGTAATTTAAATCAGATAGATCCCTGATAATTTTCTTCACATCCTGTCTCTTTGGGTAGTCTTTAAGGCCCTTGATGTTCCAAAAGTGTTTCAGCATTTGACACTGTGTATATTTAAATGTGTCACACACATTGGGGGAAAAAATAAGGAAAGATAGGAATTTTGTTCCAAGATTATACACTCTTTGAAGATTTTGCCATCTCTGTTCCTGATGTTAGTCTAATAATTGCACTTTGAAGGCATGTAACAGAGTTGAATGTGTGCTACTTATAGTAACAACCAGCATTGATTTGCTGTCAGAGAACATAATGAATGCCAAGGTTATTGTTACATCGTTGCTAAAGTACATCTTCCTTTGAATTGCTTTCTTTCCAGTTCTTTCCTTTTATTTTACGTTAGTCTATTTCCTATTCTGGACCTGAGTTTATTCTAAATTGACAGAGTTCATAGACGTAAATCTAGCGATATAAAATGTTCTGCTTCCTATGAAAGATACCAAAATACTGTTATTATCCTGATATTTACAATAGTTGCTGTAGTGATATCAGAATTACTGAATTACAGAATTACTAAGTCTACTGAATTAGTATTGTACAGTATATTCTACTGAAATCCTCCTCCTCCTGCTCCTTCTCTTTCTCCTCCTCATCTCCAGTGAGGCACTACCTTGACGTGGCTGTGGATCTTTTGTACTCTGAGGAAGATGAAAGTTATGCCAGAGGTTCAGTCATACTAGACAGGTCTTATCAGAGGAACCAGATGAAGTGCCTCTTCCATAGATTGCCATTCAGGAGGGAGGGTATGTTCTGGATCGCTTCAGTCAAAGACTTTCTACTGATGGGATCCAGGAAGAAAGTTTTCTTTGCTGTTGCCTCCACATCTCCCCCACACACATAAATTCTGGCCTTCTGAAAGAGTTCTAACTTCTTGCCCTGCCAATTGGCAGGGGAGGTCTGAGTGGGGTGCAACTCTGGGGGTGCTCTGTAATGGTGATGTCAGTATGTGTGGTAACCACGGCATGTAAAACAGTGTGTGTAAATACTTCCCCTACAAAGACTTGATGCAGATTGCATGGATGTCTCAAGGAGAGAATAGTGCAGAATTGAAAACAGGGTACCAGCCCTCATTTTTCTACAAAATCCTTGACTTAACTGCCACAGCTGGGACTGGAAGTTCTGTTGCTAAGCAATGCAGTCATTAAGTGAGGTATGCCTGATTTTTTTTTAATCACCTTTTTGCCACAAATGTTAAACAAATCACACGGTCATTAAGTGAATCCAGGCTTCCCCCATTCACTTTGCTTGTCAGAAGCCCTCTGGGAAGGTTGTAAGTGTTGATCACATGACCCCAGGATGCTGTAGCCATCCTAAATACATTCTGATTCTCAAATGCCCAAATTTGGATTATGTGACCATAGGGAGGTTGCGACATTTGTAAATGTGAGGACTGGTCATATGTCACTTTTTTCACCACTGTTGTAACATTGAACAATTGTTAGTGCATGGTCATAATTTAAGGACTACCTGAACATGTTTTACAGTAAACTCTTTTTCTGTTAACCCTTAAATTTGACTAATTCTTAGTCAATTTCAATAGTCAATAATTATATACTTAGCTACAATATATTCTTAACTGCTGTCATGAGAGTCGTTGTTTCATTATAGTTCTTGTTGCTTATGACTATATGAGGTTAAACATGAACTGCGATGAGAATCATGGCCAGTGATGAAGCACTTGTGGTACTTTCTCTTATTTATTTATTTATTTATTTATTTATTTATTTATTTATTTATTTATTTATTTATTTATTTATTTATTTATTTATTTATTTATTTATTTATTTATTTATTTATTTATTTATTTATTTATTTATTTATTTATTTATTTATTTATTATTGTGATTTATATGCCACCATTCTCCCTGAGGACTCAGGGCGGCTTACATACAACAATCATCAATACAAATCACAGTAAAATAAATTAAAATCCCCATTAAAGCCATTCTAAAAATTATAAAACTATACAACCCCTCGATCAGATTATTGTTGGAACAGCCAGGTCTTTAGTCCGTGGCGAAAGGAGAGGAGGTCGGGGGCCGTCCTGAGGTCAGTGGGCAAACTATTCCAGAGGGTTGGGGCTCTGACAGAGAAAGCCCTCCCCCTGGGGGCCGCCAGCCGACATTGTTAGAGAGTGATAGCCAGTTAAACTAGTAGTAGCACTTCATTCTATCTAGGTACTCTGACTTGGCTGGAAACCAATATATATCTGAAATATATTTGAAAGTACCTTAATCCTTTTATATGTATGTCAGTCTCTTTTTACTTTTCTGAGATAGCCTTAAGATTCTAGTCTTTTGGGAGCTGAACTTAAGTATGTCATTCACAAATTGAACTGTCCCCATGCTCTCTTCTTTTTGAAGTTCAGTGGGACCCAGCTGTTCAGACATTCCTTCTCATTTCTCTTCCCAGAGAATGCAAAGAAATTGTTAGCATATGTCCCATGCAAAGAATATTCAAATGATTTTATAAACATTGTTACAGAAAGTAATTAATACCAAGCAGATTTAGGTGTCAGATTTAAAGCTAATGAAAAGTCACTAAGTCCATGCATGAAACAAGTACATAAATCAGCCCAATAAAACGGCTTTGTAAATATTTATGTTCTCTGTACACTCCATTTCATGCTTGTTTCCTTTACCTTCACCTCTTGAATTTCCTGTTTTTAGATTATGCCTATGACTTTAGTTATCTACCTGACATTGCTTAATTAGTTACTACTTCCTCTGGTATCATTTACCTTAATCCTAAATCTTTACAGACTCTTAAGTACCTTAGGAGTTGGATGTAATTTTTAGAGAAGCTTCAATAGGACTGATGTGGGAGGACTCTGCATGATCAATTTTCTGCCGGAGAGAATGGCTGGGCAGCCTGGCAACAGGCCAGTCGGCACTGTTGGTGAAAGAGCTCAGGAAGCCATCTTCTTGACTTTCCTGACATCAGTTGCTGTTACTTCAAGTGGCTTTATGCTCAGTGGCCCAGATTGTCAGCCATTCTTGTTTCCCTGAGGCATGGGAATAGTAGCATTTGTGAGGACAGGATATTTGAATGGGGGTTTGGCAGAATCTAAACAAGGAGACGATCATTTTGGGAAAGAAGACATTAGGCTTGTTTTTAAATTATTTGTATGCATATTTCTCACCTGTGAAAAAGCTGGCAAGCCATGCTTTGCTTTGCCTGCTTGTTCAGGATAATTTAATCTGCGTAGAATAATTTAATTCTGCCAGAAAATAATGGTTAAAAAGACATATTGGACATGACTACTGTTATTTGTAAGAATAGTCATCATGTTTCCAACAGTGTTCAGGAATCCTAATAGCACCACTGTTTTTATTGTATTCCTACTACGTACAGAAGGATAAAAGTGTGTTGCTTTCTGGAATCCAGTTACTGAATTCATATTTGAGGAAAGAATAGAGACTTTATAGCTACATTCATCTCTTCTGCTACAACAGGTTTCTTGGGCCTCATGGTTTCCATTAGGAATGGGAAAGCTGTGATTAATTATTTCCTGTCTGTGTTTCTCTGTGTGCACACTCTGTTTTGAAGGGACAAAACCAATGCCTTCACCTTAAGAATAAAGAGTTTTTTCTGTTTAATTTTCACCACACCACCCCCAAATTGGCTAAACATTTCAGTCCCACCCATTCCATAGATATCATCCATTGCAGCCAAATTCTCTACACTTTCAGCCAGGGAATCCAATTATTAATTGATTTTAAGAAAAGTGCATCTTTCACCACAAATATTATTCCCCTCCTTGACCTTTCTTGGTCAAGATGGAAAGATGCATCTTTCCTGGTGCATCTCACTCTGTCAAGGCCATTGCCATAATTCCCAGAAATTATGGCTGGAAGATGCTAGGATAGGAAAGTCTGGCTTCCATAGGACAAATTAATTTCCCCTTAGTCACTTACATATGCATATTTTATGAGTCACATGTTAGGAAGTATAAGTCTCCAACAACTCACAAGTTTAAAGCTGAGGCAGTTTCTGGGAATATGAAGGTTCAGGTCCTACACTGAAAAACTGAAAGACTGAATGCTTCTTTATTGCTATTGCATTGTCTCAGGAAGGTGGAGAATCCTACCCTTGTCACTTTCTAACATAATAACTGTTCCAAGACTAAAAATAATACTTTGTTAACAACCCCTCAGTATTTTACGCTCCTCGACACTGGCTAATTTTCCCCTAATACCTCATTAAAATTCACAGTGGCTTTGTAGTCCTACTCTAATGGCTCTCCACTGAGGCAGGAATGGTGAAGATGAGAATTGACAAATGGATGTAATTTTCTTCCTGCCCTTCTTTCAGGTTTTATTATCCCGGCTTCCATCCTTTGAGGGCTATCCAGATGATGAGAGTGGCCAAGTTGCAGTTCCACCAGGACATGTCCTCTCAGGCCCTTGAAACCTTGAAACAGGTCAGTTTTGCTCACTGGTTCTACATTCTCTTTTCTCTTAATTGTTTCTCCTTGACTGCGTTTCTACAACCTCCCTCCTCACCTCACTTTCCACATGTCAGTCAGCAGGCACTCTCCCACTTTTTTATATCTACGCCAGCCCTAGAGGCAATGGCTACAAATGAGTTGCTTACAGTTTCCAAGAGAGACTTACTTTAAGAGCAGTGGTTGGTAATTACTGTTCTGTATCTGAGGGGGTGTCATTAATCACCCCAAACCTTGAATGGCAAATAGCTATTAAGTTGGATGAACAAGAGACTGTTTCAGTACCTTAATCTGCTTCTCCTTTTAAAATATTGATCATGTTCTGCATCTCACTGAATGGGAAAGGCAAGGTAAATAGTAGTGGAAATGCTTCCTTTGATCATGAACTAGTAAGAATTCTGAAACTCACCTGAAATATTTGGGATGGAATGCGGATGAAAAAAATAAAGAGGACAATCAAAATCTGGGTGTATTAAGTTGTAAGTGCATTTAATTCAGAACTGACCGCTGCAAAGAATGTATATTATTAAAAGATCTGATTGGAGGAAGTGTCTTCATATGAATTATTTGTGAGCCAGTTCAAAATAGCAATACATTTTATATGCATAATCTGCTCATCATTATTGAAAGGAAATACATTAGTAACTAACTTGTTTCTGAAAGCAGCACATGTTTTCCAGTTATGATTATTTATTTTGTTAACAGTTTATTCAGTTCAATAGCATTCTGAAACCAAATCTGTGAAAATACTTAAACAAAATAACTTACTATACTAATAAGTTACTATAGCTTATTTAAACTTTAAAACGCATTTGGGGAGAGAAAGAGATAAGATTTTACTTATGTGGCATAAAACATGTTGGTTGCACATGAATGGTGTCCTATATATATATAAGTTCATTGCATGCCGACCTCAACCTGTCTCAGCTGGCTGCTCCTTATTTGGAGTTTCTTCTAAATTTGTGATAGATTTATAAAATGTACAAGACCTTCTGGAAATGTCACTGTATATATAAAATATATTTGCTCGAGTTACAGTACATAGCTTTTTGACAGCTGCCTTATGTAATTCCCAACAGATTCTTTGTAAAGTTTCACATATTGTAGTTTAAGTTCCAGTTTCCTGTTTAAGGATGTTAAAAAAAAAAGTTTCTAAATTTCAACTAAACTATTATAATGCTTTATCTGAGATTGAACACCAGTTGTTATAAGATTCCTTTTATGCTTCTGTCTTATTTGTTAGGCTTCTGGCCTTTCTCTCACTGAGCTTAAGATGGTGTGTTTTCTGCTCCATTACTAGTAATCATTTAAAAATTAGCAGCATTAAGCCAGACACTTCTTTACATGTATATATGTGTGCACGCGCACACACAGATGTACACATATAAATATAAGTAATTGCCGAAGTAATTGCCGAAGTAGTTTAGGGGTTAAGATGCTAAACTACTAATTGGGTGATTGAAATTCCAATGCTACCTTGGGCATAGATGCTCATTTAGTGGTATCTATAGTGGCATAACCTTTATTGGACCAGATTACAGCCCATAATCTTCAGTGAAGATGCCTTCATGCTTCAGCAGATTGATTCAGGATAATAGTAGTAATAATACTAACAATAATTATATTCTTGAAAGCTGATTTTGAGGTGTACATTTCTGTGATAAAGTATTATAATTAAAAATAAAGTTTTTGGTTAATTTCATGTTATTTCATAACTGTTATTTCTTTCACATTTAATTAATTTTGACATCTAGTAGCTTCATTTGATAGAATTGTTGAATTCTAAGTCTGACATGGTATTATTGAGTGATCATTTCACTGCATCCCTGGAAGTTATCCGTCCATGTCAATGTTGCAGTCTAGTTTTGCCTGTGATTAGAGAAATAGATTCCTTGCACACCTTCTGGAGATTAAACTACTTTTTATCTTGGGTTTATCTTCATAAGTTCCACACTGAACTGTAACCTCCAAAGACTCCCTACATTTAACGATATTTTAATTATAATTTTTCAAACTTCAAAAGATTAGTTTGGTTATCCAAAATAGACAAAGGGCAGATAAGAGCCTTGGTGGTGCAGCAGACTAAAGTGCTGTTAAGTAGCACTTAGCTGCCAGCTGCCTGCAATTACCGCGAGTTCAAATCTCACCACGCTCAAGGTTGACTGAGCCTTCCATCCTTCCGAGGTAGGTAAAATGAGGACCCGGATTGTGGGGGCAATAAGCTGACTTTATATAAAAAAGAACACCGCTTAGGGGGGCAAAAAGCCTTACTGAGCAGGTATATACAAAAGTATGAAGGCTATTGCTTAATGCATTGTAAGCCGCCCTGAGTCTCCGGAGAAGGGCAGCATATAAATCGAACCAATAAATAAATAAACAATAAATAAATTCTATGTTTCGATATTAGTAAGTCCCTAAAAAAAAAAACCCTCCGCAAGGTGTACAGAAAAATTGAGGAAATCAGGAAGAAGTCTAGCCTCCTTTTATATCACATAATATGCCAAGACTATTAAAAATGATTGGAAATTTGTAAGAATGCAGTAAGTCCTCTGTTGAGACATTAAGCTCTTACAGTCTTACCCCAAAGCATGTATATTCCACCTATATTAGCTCCCTGCTATAAAGGGACATAACCTAGATGTATCTGTCCCAGAATGACAGGCATCTCTTTCCAAATAGATTCAGTTTGAACTGGTTCCTTCCAGCTTGCCCTATACATTATTTACTGCATGTATGATGTAAATAACACAAGTGTAGCCTTCCTTGGCATCTCTAAGAAGCCTTCATGTAATTGAGGGATAAAGTAGAAACCGAAACAATTTCCTCAATATCCTGGCCTTTGCTTTGGGGCCCATTAGCAGGATGGACTTTGCTTCCTTTCATCATGACTGAGCAGAAGAGAGGCAGATTTGCATACCATTACATGTGTCTCTGATGTTAGGTATCCTGTTCAATCCAAATGCAAATTAGACATAAATGAATGTGCTGGGCTTTTACTTGCACTTTCTTATCAATTACCTAATGAGTTTTATATTCTTGGAGAGAGAAGCAGTGTGGTTTTTTATATTATGCTGAGTATCCTATTTGTTTGCTCATGGTAGCTCACAGTTAAGTTCTTTCATTATTTGGCACTGTTCGTTCTATGGATCTCAACGTTAACTGAAACCTTTTTCAGATCATGGAGGAAACACACAGCAGGACCAGTTCCATAATGCTGCTCTTATACTACAAAGCTGAGTTACCTTGACAGGTGCACATATTTTTAACCTAAACATATCCCAAAACACATGACATTTTAAAATATATAGAGGCCAAGCAAATGAGCATTCAGAGCCGCAAATTCCGTAGCAATCTGGATAAACTGGCAGAAAAGAGCTTGCATTGTTATGGAATATATGAAGAGGCAAGCTGAAGTGACAATCAATAGCTCGCGAAGTTGCAAATTGTTTTTTTTTAGAAATAAAATATTCCAGATGGAAATATTTAGAGGCATACATACCATCAAGGAAAACAGAATGTTTTATTTCTGTATTTCTTCTGCATTTCAGACTTACGATCTTATGAAAGTGACTCATGGGACAGAGCACAGCCTCATGCAGAACCTGATGATACTTAAAGATGAGGTGGAGGCTAGCATGCTGTTAAAATAAAGATGGTGTGCAAGGCACAACCTAGCAGAAGGACAACAAAAAGGAGACTCTGAAGAAAACATGTATCTCTCTCAACCAAATATATGGCAGTAAAATCGTCATATTGAGTAGATTGCCTTTGATCTCAACATTGCAAAGAAAAATAGTCTGGTTATTTTGTTACGTAAGATGCGCATTATTACTTTTGCTAATTCTACCAATGAAAATTTTCAACAGTCAGTAATTCCAGCAGGAACTGCTTCCTGCTGAGAAGTGGGTTGAAAAGACACCAGGAAAATTCCAAGCTACAATTTGATTGTAATTGAAAGAATTTGAAATGCTCATTTGTATAAGTGCATTATTTGATGGGTATAAATTAAGAATCATACATCCAAATGCATTGCAAGTATTTGAATTTGGTTTCATCAGTGTCCTTTTGTCCTATCCTAAATTGCTCCCTCTTCTTTGAAGTGTGCTCATCTCCATATATGCAGTGATTTGTTTTGTTTATTTTAGATTTATTTTTATCCCACGTTTATTGTTTTTATAAATAACCCAACATGATGAATATACCTAATATTTCCTTCTCCTGTTTTCCCACAACAACTCTATTAGGTGGCTGAGAGAGAGTGACTGGACCAAAGTCACCCAGCTGGCATTCATGCCTAAGGCAGGACTAGAACTCAGTTTCCTTGGATTCCATAAGCCTTGCATATTTGCTGCATAAATACTTATTATTAGATTATTAATCAGGGAAATTACAGATACAACTGAGATACAAACTTCTAACAGCGTCATTTGTTAGCTGTTCTGAGTGATTCTGCCCTGAGTGATGTATCAGCATCAGAGAAGGAGGAGAGAGGGAGGAAGACAGACAGATAGATCAACAGAATCAGTTTATTCCTGAATCATTTGCGTTCTTCCAATCTTGTAATACTGCAGTAATGTTATGCCCCCAGATACAAAAGTTCTCAGAATGTCAATCAGCCAACAACAATTACAGTTCTCTGTATGTTTCCTACTGAAGACATGCCATTAAATGGGGATGTTTTTATTTCTGAATAAGTATATCTATAATTGTGTAGTTAATTTGTCTTTCCAAATACTAAGTGCTCAGTCTTGTATTCTTGTCCAATTTTGTCCATCTTGTCCAACAAATTTTATATTCATTTATGTTGGAAAAAAATGGCTAGTTCTTACCAGATGGAAGAAAATATCTACATGATTCCTATTCTGACAGTAGTGTGTTTTAATTTCGGCTGCTACCGGTTTGCTCGGGGGCGCATGCACGTGACGCTTCTGCGCATGCACAGAGACATCTGGGCAGATGGGCAGAGTCTCCCGCTGCCGCTGCTACTGGTTCACCTGATCCAGGGCGAACCGGTAGCAACCCACCACTGTATTCTGAGCAATGTTCTTTCTAGATTTGACTTGAAGCAAATCTCCAGAAGAGCAGAGATTCTCATAACAGAATTTCTTGTATTGAACTGTCCTGTGACTGAACTTGACATTGTACATGACTAGAAACTGAATCTTACATTCGGAAGTATGTGCAACGCATCCTGGAAACTGCAGTGTATAATGCGTGTTCTGAAGGCAGATTATTGCTTGCTTTAAACAAGAACATTGCTATGTACTTTCTTCCCCGTCTCCTCCCTCTTCCTTCCCCCATCCATTTTCTCACTTAAAATGCACACTTCAAATCTGCCAGACAAAATCTGCTCACTTAAGTTTCAGTCCTCTGAAAAGAAAGCTGTAGCTCATTAGTCAAAGACATGCTTTATGTGTGGGAGGTCCTGGGTTCAATTTCCTGGCATTTCCAGGAGCATCAGGAAAAATTCTTGCCAGAAACCCTGTAGAGATTGTTAGCATTGATGTTGCTGAGCAAGATGGCTCAAGATTCTCACTCAAGTATCAGGCTGTTCAAAAGTTCCCAACAATCAATTCTTGGAAGGATTACAACTTTGTGACAAGAGTGAAATTTTGGGGGTCTTAATTTTTAATTCTTAAATGTCATGTCCATTCAGTCTGTAACTTGAAAGCATTTATGACAATACAGTGAAAATACATTTCAGGGGAAATGAGTACTCTGGATATAATTCAGAATGGCAACTCACAAATGCCAATACAGGAGTGCAATTTCTTCTGAACTTTTGAGTGATTTTCAGCAAAGGAAGTTTCATGCACTTCCCTAGCCCAACATATACATGGCTCTTCTGGCTGTGGAGCAGAGGGTGATCAAAGACTGGGTTATGTCAGCCACCCCGTCGTAAGCATATTTCTTTTTAGCACAATAAACATTATTAGGAGAATAACCCAGATTGGGTTGTGTATGACTGCACTTGAGATGCAGATAATTGCATGTACATTTAGTCCTCTATTCACAACCATTTGTTTAGCGGTAGATGGTTCTCTACCATTTACAAAAAAAGGTGACTTACAACCAGTCTATCATAATGTTGGCACAATCAAATGATCACAATTTGGGCATTTACAACCAGCATGCATTTACAATGATTGCAACATTTTTGTGATCATTGTTTGTGACCTTCCCAGCTGGTTCCAACAAGCAAAGTCAATGGGGAAACCCAGATTTGCTTAATTCCTGCATGATTTACTTAACTGTAGTGATTCACTTAACAATCATGGTGAAAAGTCATACAATCATGCACAACTCACTTAACAACAATCTTACTTAGCAATGGAAATTCTGGTCATAATTGTATAAGTTATAAGTTATTGTATAAGTTATAAGTTGAAGACTACCTCTACGCAGTTAACATAGATACATTCGAGAGGTTCTGAGAGAAGTAGGAACATTTTGTGGAGATAACCTTCCTACCTCTACATATAGACAGTGCAGTCTTCTTGAATTCCTTAACTATGTAGACCAGCGGTCACCAACTGGTGGTCCGCGAGAAAATTTTGGTGGTCCGCAGAAAAATTATTTGCATTTTTTATTGCACTAAATCAGGGGTCCTCAAACTACGGCCCCTGGGCCGGATATGTGCAATGAATGCTTGTGTTACTGCTGAGAGTCTCCCCCTTCAGGGTCTTTTTGTGCGGGTCAGAGGGGGGTTTGCTTCAGCCTCCTAGTGCGGGGCTTTGGGTGAAAGCTGGAGGGAAGCGCCTCTGGTGGCGAAGAGCCAGAGGACCTTGTTCCAGTGGGACTGTATCATGGCCTGGAATTGGCTGATCATCTCAGTCCGCTGAGCCTCTAGGCGCCGGTATCTGGCCTTGCACTCCCGCAAGTCTTCCCTCTGCTTGGAAAGCCTATGCTCCTAGTCCTCAGTGTGGTGCTTCTGCTGAGCCTCCTCCTTGGTCAGATCCAGTTTGAACTGAGCCAGCTGTTTTGCCAACTCTCATGGTGGCTGCTTAGCTCCAACAATTGCTTCCTGTTGGAGCCCTAAGCAGCCTGGGCAGGCAGGCAAGGAGTGGCTGGGAGGGGAGGGGTGAATAGAGGCCAGCGGGGCCCTCCTCGACATGAGTGACATCAAGTTGGCCACGCCCATCCAGTCACATGACCACCTAGCCATGCCCACCCAGCTGGTCATTATGAAGATTATATTAGTGGTCCGCAGGATCTAAAATTATGAATTTAGTGGTCCCTGAGGTCCGAAAGGTTGGTGACCTCTGATGTAGACCACTCCAGGAAATTGACTTGAAAGGAAGGCTAAAATTAGTTTTATTGAGATTGGTTATATAACAACACAATCTTACAAACCTGATTGCTCTATACCTCCTTCTTATATTACAGTGAATTAGGAAGGCACCTGCCTGAGTGGTTTCCATGTGTTAACTCATTCTGGACTTAAAAAAAATGCTTCAGCCACTTTGCCTTGGTAATATGTGATTTCCACATATCTCCATGAAGTTCATCTTACTTTCTAGACTTCTAGAAATCAGCATGGGGAAAAAGGGACAGATCTGTTACGGGATCTTGCCTTGCATTTGTGAAATGCTGGGCTCTCTCATGCAGTTCAGAAGTTTCCTTGAAGATAACTGCTAATCCACAAAACATAAAAATCAGAAGGAATCTAGTAGCATCTTTTCAGACTAACCAATTTGATTAAAAGGTCCTTTGCGAACCACAGATCATCAGATATACAGATAAATATGTTGATATAAGATTTTAAGGGGGGGTGATTTTTAGTCTGTAAAAGTGTTATGCTCCTCATTTTAATATACCTCTCTTCATACAATGTCTGAAATGGAATAAATTAAATTAGACATCATCCCCTCCCATTGGTTCTGATTGAGTAACATGGGCTGAACTGTAGGTCTGACTTTCATTGGCTGTCAGCTTGTTTCTTGTACAGAGGTCATCCAAGCTTCACATCTTTTGTATTACTTTCCATTGGTTATGGGGTTTTTTGTGCTTTTCTCAGCAGAGGCAGTAAGTGGAAAGGGCATTTATTTTTATTTGAGAGTTATTTGTTGGACAGATTAATTTATGGACAGTAAGTGCTTTAGAGCTGCAGTGTGCATGTGCTTTGTGCTTTTCTCCTATTAGGAGAGGTGGGTGCAAGGTAAACAAAAAAACGTGGTTTCATAATTCAGTGAGAGTTAAACAAATGAGGGTGAATCAATTCAAGGAGATGCGAATGACACCATTGAGAATTTGGTTGGTTTTTATTTAATCTCTATATCTTCTAGCTATCATCTATCATTATCTATCTATGTATGATCTCTATCAATCTATCAGCTGTCAGCTATCTATATATATATATATATACACTCACACATACACACATCTGCATACTACCGGTAGTAGCCATACATATATGTCAGTTATGCCCAGCACAGTGTCTGGGGAGGAAAGGACAAATTACATTTCTGCCTCCATCTTGGTTTGGCACTCACTGAGGCAACATCCTGTATTATTGTAATGACTGAAATTTATGTTTGTCTCACCTTACGATGCATCACCCTCCAAGGGAACACAAGCATTAAAATTGCATTATTTGATTCCGGGAGAATGGATTTTAGGTTATTTGATAGCAATCTGATGCCAGACCTTTTTGCTTGTTTGTGTTATAGGATTTTGTTATCTCCCTGATTATTAGATTACTGGGCAATGCATACATAGTAAGCAAAAATAGAGAAAGAAATCACACACGAATATATAAAACAATATTTAACAATGAAAATAATGGCATAACTATAATTTGAATATAAAATCAGAAGATTGTAAAATTACATCTTATTCACAGACTTCACTGAATCATATGTCAGTTCCAGAAACAAATGTCTAGATCCTTTGTGTAAGAAGTATACCTCATTGTTTTAAACTGCCGTGCAACTAGGTAAAAGATTTGCCAGCACTTCACATAACTTTTTTCCTCATCACACAGAAGTTTTACAGACACACAATTTTTGTTGTATTTCATCTGACAGTTTCTTTCATATTCACGTCAGGCTAATATCAGTGAAAACCAAGGGAGTCAAAAGTCAGAAAAATTGATTTGTTGCAAGATTGGAGAGTGGCAGCAAAGCTCTGATGTGGCTTGTCAGCAATAGCATCACCTAAAAAAGATTTTCTGGCTTGGTGTCAGCATTTCTTAGCAGACCAGACAGAAAACATAACCAGATGAGCTAATGCTATTTTATTGTAAGGTTACCTTAACAGAATTTTGCAAATCTGAACTTACAAATCACCTATCTTTTTTTACAGAGTGTGAAGATAGGATGGGTGCCTTCTGAATCTCTTTCTCTGCCTGTAATACAGCTACAGGCTATGCCATCTCTTCTCTGGCAGTAGGTCTTTGTCTTCCAAGGTCTTTCCCATCTACCATTGCACTTGGTCATATGGTAGTATTTCTCTTTTTGTTTCCTTTATCATATACTGCTTCCTATTTTAGCCACACTAGATCTTTGCTTATATAGAAGAGCAGAACCTCCATGTTATCACTTGGCCAGGTCACAGTAGAGATGTACAGCTAAGTATCACCTTGGTACTGACGATATTGCACTCTGTGCCACTGGATAAATTCACTCAGTATTTTTTTTTGTAGAAATTGACTAGGAATGTGGAGAATGTCAAACCCTGAAGCAGCCCACACAGTGGAAGCTGCAGGTTCTTTCTCTCCCTTCCTATTGATTGGTTCAAACAATCCCAGAGGAAGTACCCGAAATTCTGAAGTTGGTCCAGAAGGTTCAGTGGTAACAAAAGTTGCTGAATATCAAGAAAAGCAAGGATTATCTATATCCAAGCCTGCCAGGGGTCAGCCGCAACCATTTCTGCCCCATATTGAAATCTATCTGGAAAGGATCCAGATAATCTACTTCTTCCAAAGTTCTCTATGGACACCATGTGATCTGTTGCTCAACAAACTTCTCTAAAAATTGATGGCAACAGGATGAAAATTGTCCAAATTGCTAGAATAAGTTTATAGTTTCTGATGAATAAGTGGACTAACACTCTGAGTGTTATTAATACATTAGAAGACAACTAGTAGTGATGTGGATGAACTCAGTTACACTGAGATGGGTGCATGTCTAGAATACCTAAGGGAGCCAGACTGGGGAGAGATTATTCTGGAGAAAATCTGTATCATTCCTAAGGCTCAATGCTGATTTAGTGGCATATAATCAACCTACAATACAAAATACAGGGTTTTCTGCTAAGCTAATACGATACAACTTTGCTTTCCCCTGAAGACTTGTCAGATGGGGTAAAAAAATTGTAAAGAAGATCTGAAGCTGAGTATAGCTTTATAAAGATCACAAAGAGAGCCATAAACCTGATATATAAAAGCTTATGGATATGCTCATTCTGTCTTGCCCCTTCAATGCAGCAGTTCAACAAGCATATTAATACCGATTATAAAAATATTGTTAGAAGTTTTCTTTTAATTTTATGTGTTGGGTTAGAGCTCACAAGAATGTCAAATCTATATTTGCTCCTTATTATGCACAAGAATAGATTGCATAATCAAAGATCTCTTATCAGAGACCTGAAGGCCATCCAGAACAAGAATAGCCATGTTGCATCTGTAATCTCTAACATAGCTTCTATGTAAGTCTATGCATAGGGAAGATGGTACACTGCGGAAAGCACATTCAAGAAAAGTTGGCTGAGGAAAACATTGAAATTATCCTGTAATAAAATAAACACCTGGATCAGTTGCTGAACACTCTCCCGTTACTCTGTTCATTAACTTAATTTCAAATGAGTCACATTATGTGGGCTGCTTTCCACACAATTGTGACAATCTGTGCCTGTGCTCACAGTACCTTATATCTTTAAATATTATGTCTAAAATTATACAATGATCCTTTCAGGTTAACACCCCTACTTTGCTCTTTTTTGGCTTATCTAACATCCAGGCTGAATAATATGTCTGCAAAGCAGGCTATTTTGTAACATTTTGATTGCCTTAATTAAAGCGTTTATTTTTCATTCTATGGAATCTACACAGTTGTAAACATTATAAGTTGACAATTCATTCTGACAACTTTCCTTGTCTAGTCCTTGTTATAGCAAAAGCATGACAACTTTTCTCAGACTCATTCAGCTTCTTCCACAGTCCATATGGCTATGTGCACTTTACGAAAAAATTAATTGCATTCTTTAAAAAAGAAATATGTTTCATATGATGGAGGAGGGGTTAAATATACTGTTGCCCAAAAATAGATTTAAAGCAATATTTAATGAGAACATTCTTACAAAATGCTGCAAAGAAATGTTATTGCTGTATTTGACAGCATGGGAGCGGAATTATGATAGAAATATTTCTTGTGAAAGCACAATTCTTAATTGATTCTAAAAGAAGTCATACTAGAGTCCAGCATTGTGCTCCACAGTAACAACCATAAGAAAGGGTAAAGGAAGCTCAGGAGTTCTATATTGATCTCTTGAGCAACCCAGCAATTGGAACTATGGTGCATAACTCAAGATATCTATTCCTAGAGTTCATCCTACACTCTTAAGTCCGCAACAGGGTACTTTCAGGTATATCTTAATAACACTGGGACAATCTGCTTTTTCCATGATGGAGATGGGGCCTCAAGTTCCAACAGACATTTTTTTTAATAAGCATAAAATAAATGGTTGTATTTGTAATACTGGGCCCTGATAAAATTTAGCCTTATTTTAATGCTTGAGTCTCTTGGAAAATAACAATAACCAATCTGTACAGATTACCCAGGGGGCAAAAAATCCTCCTAATGCCTCTATAGTATTTCCTACCTAAATTGATTGTACCATGACTGACTGTTCCCATTCCTTTTGAAAGCAGTTTGCAAGTGTACTAACCTCTACAAATAGCAACTGCTAAAAGCAGAAGAAACATTCATTTTGGACTTCTGACATACAAGAAAACTATTAGAGATGCTACCACACCTTTTCTTGGCCTAACAATACATATTAAGCAGTTTGAGAGTGGTGACTTTATTCTTGATGAATTGAGCTATTAGAAGGGGATCAAGCTTCCATAGAATCCATAAAGAGATTCTTTTCTCTTTAAGCTCCAAGAAATAGCAATAACTCATTTGCTACCGTTTGTAATTTTGGTTACGGCATTTTTAAAATATCGCAATTGACATAAATATAGATAAGATATATTGAAAACCCAAAGTGCTGTGAATATTGGTGTATGGCGGGATCCTGTTCAGGAAAATATTGTGAGCAATTATTTTGAATTTGGTGATGACACGTCACCATTTTCTTTTCACCTTGTTTTGGCTCTGGGTATGTGTGTATTAAAGTCAAGATGACTGCTATAACTGAGCAATAAAACCCTGATCCTTTATTCATATGCAGTGGGGTGGGCTTCATTTAATCAGTTGTGGCTGACTTCTTGACCTGCCCAAAGCCATTTTTCTTTTCTTTTTTTTTTAGTTTCTGGAAATAAATATTGCCTGTCTTATTTTTCTGCTTTGTGCTGCACTTTGGTTTCAGGATTTGGTTGACTAAAGTCTAAAATATCAGGAAAATAGAACGGGAGGAAATGGTAGTTCAGATTGAAAAAAAATCAAAAATATTAAAATGAACATTAAAAAAAGATTAGCAGTGCCTCAATTGAAGAAGTGCTCCTGAAAAGTGGAGAAACTGAAATAAAGATCTGAGATAAGAAACGATGGATTTTTCTAAACTTTGTCTATGGCAAGACAGTGTCAGGCAGACAGAGATAATGTTTTTTCAGAGCTCTTGCCGTAGTCTTCCTCATATACAGTCTGGTCTGGCAAAAGCAACAAATGACAACAGTAGAGGTATATGGATGCTGTTTTGGACCAGCAGAAATGTAAATGAACTAGTAAAGTATCCGCTTTCTGAATTCTTTTCAGATTGAGATTTAAGAGTCCTTCAAGGAGTGAAAAAAATTACATGAACACTTCAGTTTGAAGGACATGAATTTCTTAAAAAGACAATTTAGCCCATATAAATTAGTCTTGCTTCATAGGCCAGGATTTTAATTTCATTTTTGACCAATTATGTTTTTTAAATCCAGCTTTAAATCATATCCATCCCACTTTTGCTATCGTAGTGCTGGTTTGAAGGACTGGGATTAGCAACTGAGTTTTACAGGCTCTTTGTTTAAAGTTTATAAACCAAAACCATAAAAAACAAATGGGAACAAAGAGTTATCACTCTTCTAATAACTCTCACCATGATCCTTATTTTCAAATATTATTTAAACAACATCCCTGAGAATTTTTAAAGCTGTTTAGCCTTTGAATGACAAATCTGGGACCAAATTCAGCCCTTCCTTTCAGGAGTAAATAATAATTTACCACAAGGCAGGATCCTTCACTCTGGCATTCTCTTTGTTTGAAATGCTTGTGTTTAACCTTGAAAACATGACAAAAACAGCCAACGCTGTGGTAATTCTCCATGCTCTTTTGCTGGGAGTGTAATTTACAAAATATGTTATTTTGGCTGATGAGAGGCAGCAGCTGTACAACTCTGGAGGCCTTTGATAGGCGTGTTGGCCTGCAATTCACCTTACTACTGTCCAGGATGCTAGGAGACCTGTGATAGGGGAAAACTGAAGTAAAGTGACTACCACTGTTACTACCAAATTTTTATTTTATTTTACTTTATTATGACTTTATATTATTTTTATTTTATTTTCATTAATCATCTTGAGCCTTTAGTATTTCAAATTCTTTTTAGCGTCCATGGTAATCAAAATATACTATTAGTATTTCCTTAAATGCTTATCTGTATTTTTAGTTCTTTCATGGAGATAACTAGATTATTGTAGTAATAAGAGCAGCTCCAGGAATTTCAGTATTAGGTTCTCATAGAAGAGAGATTAAACATTTTACTCTCAGATGCAATCTCTCACAAGCTGCGGTGAAGGTGCTGAGCATATTAGAATAAAATGAACAGCATTTAAAAAGGAAGTTAGTGGGTAATGAGATGGATTGCTTAATACCTTATCCATTTTGGAGTGGATTAAAGAAATACAATGAAGAAAATTCTGAAGATTTCTTTGGATTAGCAATGAATAGAAAATAAAATGGTCTAATTAAAGCAAAATATTTAATCTGTCTTATTGCAGGACAAAAGATCTTTTATCATTTTTGCCTAGATCCTTATCCATCTTAATTTTGCCCCCGTTTTGTTTCCTCTCCCACTGAAAGAATCAAGCCAAGAAAACTAAGGACTGGTTGCCTATTAAATTGCCTGATGCTAGCAATCTTTGAACTGATTCCATCACCTACTATTGTGTTTTTCATCTGGGCGAGGACTGAATCTCTTTAGTGGCAGTTGATGCCATGAAAACTGTGCTGAGGTAATCATAAGTCTGTGGCCTATTTCATAAAGCATTCTAAAACATAATACAGCATAATGCTCAATCACTGGGCAAGCTGTCAAAAGATTAATGTGTCATCATTTCCTTGCAGATTTCTGATATTTTTTTCTCTACTTAAGGCAGGAACTTTGCATTGCCTTTTCTATTATCAGAAAAACAATGAGTTGTATTCCCACTAAGTATGGAGGAAACCTAGTTAGGTCTATTTAAATATCACCTTGATTCAGTAATGAACAGCTTGTAGTAATGAACTACAAAAGCTCTACTTGGAGGGAGACCAACCATCTGTGGACAATGATTTTGCTCTGGACTTAGCTGCATTTGCTGCTCTACTGAGTGTGCAGTTTAGGAGTTGTCCTGTATCCCAAATAATAGCTGCAGCTAACAGGGGCTTTTATTAACTCAAAAATCATACTCTAGAAAAGTTCATTTCTATGATCCAGCTATTGTGATACTTACTTAGATAATCTCCAGTCTATGTGCATATTATTGTGATCTTGGTTTACGTCTGCCTTTGAAGTTTGTTGAAGATTTCAGCTAGGAAAGCAGTATTTTTAGTACTTAAAAGACCTACTAATACACATTGTCATGGTGGCGTCACATGATGTATTGGGACTTTCCCCTTCGCTAAATCGGGCAGAGGCATGGTCAGCACATGGCGCAGACCGGGAGTTTGACAGCCTTGTAGTTGAGCCTACATTGTTTGAGATCTTGGTTTCATCTGACCCTACTTGGCTAAAGCAAGAAACAGTCTTCCTGCCAACAACTTCCATATTAGAGATATCTCCACCCTGGCCTTAAATCTGGCAATATTTTCAGAAGAATTGATTACATTCCAGACTCTGGGGTGGTTAAGAGCTGACTGCTTAGCTGCTATTCATTGGTAGTTGTTTTATTTGTTCTTGACATGTTCACATTTTGCTTTTCTATCTTCCTTTTACTCCACTTTCTACACATTGCTTGACCTTCCTGCAATTGTACAGATTTTGGAAAACAGTATCTTCAGAGATTGTTGGGGAAAGGTAAGGGTTGACCTTTGCCCCTCTGAAATTAAACCAAGAATATTTCATCAATCAATGGTGTATGCTTTGTAAGGAATGAAAGTAACTGATACACACCAATAGCTCATGTCTATAATTCCACTAAAGTCAGCTATGAATTCAGACAATTATTCATTTTAAGAACAAGCTACAGGAAATGGATGCTTTGATATCTACAGTTCAGAGAGAAAATAATAAATATGCTGTATCTGCTTTCTGGTTAAGCATCACAATCAACATTTATTAAACATTGGTTTTGCCAGTGAGCTTGGCAGATGAGAAGGTAAATTGTAAAGATATGACTATCACTTTATTAGAGCACTCCCATTGATATCAGCAAGCAAACTGTACTAGTTCTGGTCAAACTGTTCTAGTAAATCTTAAGCCAATTTAAATATCCAATGATTTCATCTTATTGACTCAGGAAGTCATTTAAATTAGACTGTCTTCTGACAAAATCATATTGGTGAAGTTAGTGCTTTCTCATACGCCTATTTTCTCAACAAAACAACATTGTAGTTTGTGCTGACAAAATTTTACTCCAGAAGTTAGGGGGGGAAATGGCATTTTTCCACCAAAGTCAAGACTTGGTGGAATTAGGTTGGGTAATATAAAAGTAAACATTTAATGCCACTATACATTTATATATTTTAAACATGACAGCATATTTCACACCTCATATACCACAAAAGGTAGTCTTTGTAAGTCAGCAAACTGTAAACTTTACATTTTAATGGTAAAAGGCTTGACATATTCCATCAATATGCTTGCAGATGATGTCTTTTTCTGTTTCTTTTCCACTCTTGTCCTACTGCTTGCAGTGTTTCTTTCTGGTCCAATAAAGCTGAGCTGTTTTAGGACAATACTGAATTGTGTGTCTGTCTTGTAGTGGAGCTTTTCATGACTGACTCAGTAGAAGCATTTTGCCCAAGGCAAAAGACACTTTCCAACCTTACGTGACTTTATTGTATCACTCACTATGAAAAAGAACACTGCCACAGACAGAACGCAATGGACTCAGCAAAAGTACACATTAATGCATAGTACTTAGATAAGCATTTCCAATCATGATGGGTAAATAAATTATAAAATACAAGCAAGTCTATAAAGCAAGAACATCCTGAGTTTACAAATAAATTATGTCCTTCATAACGTCAAATAGATGATGGATGTCAGATAGCAGTTTCAGCAGGGAAAATTGGGGATTAATTAAAATGTAGAAAAAGTAGTATCTGTATATATGCGCAAAATCTCCAGGTAATTGTTTTATTCATATATCCATTCACACATATATTATACAATATATAAGGTAACTAAGTCCATATAGAGAGTATATGTAATATAGATATTGCTGAAACTGCTTTTAAGCACCATTTTTATTACCATCGTTTTATAATAAATGCTCTATGAGTAGGACCACTCAAAGTTTTATAGAGTACATTTATCTTCCCTTAAGGAAACTTGAAAGGTTAATTTAAATGAGTATCACTTAGTATTTCCATCTGAAAATATTGTATTTTTTTAAAAAAACCCTTCAGGACTAAGGAATTATTACTTCGCATGTGTCCTTCAATTTTGGAATTTAGTGCTGGTGAATTTGGATGGTTGGATAAATTTATTAGCTTTCATGCATCTACATTATCTCCCCTATTAATGGATATTTCCTTCTTGTTCCTGTGGTGCCATCATAACAGTAGACTTCATAGATCCTTGCTCTGATCCATCATTGCTTTTAGAGTCTAACTCAATTTTTTTGCACTATATAGGACTTTGATCAAACTGAAAACCTAAATTTGAATATAATTTCCAACAGATGGTGTATAATATATGCAAAAAAATTACTATTTCCCAATAATATCAATTCTGGATAGCAACATCCTTTGAGAAGCCTACAACAGTTGCTTACTTGGTTTGAGACAACTGCTTTGCGATGGGGAAAAGATCTGAAACTCATTTAGAATGATCACTCAAACCATTGAGAGTATGATTATCTGATAAAAAGAAAAGGGGAAAAAAAGACACACACAGAATAGAAATTTCATAAATGTTAAGCAGATGTTGAACATGGAATTTAGTTACGCAGTATAATGGATCAATTAATATTCAGAAATCCTTGTATGAGCCAAAAACCAGTCAGAATTTTTTGGGATTATAGAATGCCACGTGAAGTAAACAGATAACATAAGTTGAAACTTTATGTGTGGTAATGAATTGCTATCTCGTCTATTTGACTAATGGTTTACATTTTAGCTAGGACAATAATAAAGGCAACAGATGCCATTTTAGATGCCAGTTATATATCCATGTTCCATCAGAAATGATACACACAATGAAAACATCGTGCTTTCACATATTAATGGCAAGACATCTGTGATGTTACAGTCTTATCCTCACATAGGCTAATAGTGGGGCAGAAGATAAGAAGATGTATAATAAAAACCCCTGATTCATGTTTTGTTTCAATCCCAAAAGTTTTTATATACATGGCCATTCATTAAAACTGGAGGCCTGGAATGAATGTTAATTTAGCAATATTCAAATTATTTTCTCATCAATTTATGGATGCCATCTCTTTTGAAAGATAACATGAAACAAATATACTGGCTTGAATTTATAATCTGAAGCATAAACATGTCTTTAAGTATAGTTTCTATAAAATACAGTATAAATAACCAGTTTATTCAGATAAAAGGTTTCATTGATGGGTTTGTGATGAGCTTTGTTAGTTAAGTTCTAATGCTTGTGAATAACTCTGCCAACTCAAACATATGAATTACATTTTGTTATTTTTGACCATTCAGTTATTCCCCCCCTCTCCCCCCCTTCTCTCTCTCCCCCTCCCCTCCCCTCCCCCTCTCCCTCTCAGATACCGTATCATATCTGTTTTCCCATGATACAGCTTGGAAATACAATTCAGGAAAATTGAAAAACTGGCTAGAATGCACAGAAAGTAAGAAAAAGTGTGCTAATGTATACTGTTGTTTCTGAGCCTCATGTGGATCAGTATTCTCACTCTTCCTCATCAAACTGCCACTTAGGAGCAGCTGAATTTTGCCTCCAGGAGAAAATAGGTCATAGGGGCAACAATTCAGATTTGGCAGAATTAAGTTCTGTCTCTCCCAGCATCACAGCCCGAAAATAGATTGAAGAGATGAAGAGTTATAGCTTTTTTAAAAAGCACCCAAACTGTGTATCTCGTGTTAATTCAGTTTAGCTGTAAGATTCATACTGTAGTATACATGTGGATGTATAGTCAATTCACTTTTGTACTTCCTAATACATTAAACCACACTCACAGAGACGGTGTGTATGTATCATAGATTAACTTCCACACTAAGTGATGACCAAACTTAACTACTCTAAATGCTGAGTAGCCTTGCAACTGTTTTGTTTCATGTTGTACTAACAACCCATCTGCTTTTATTTATTTTTCTGGAACTTTAAAGAAACTTGGGAAAAAATGCAAAAGAAAAGGCAAGAGAACAGATTTCAAAGAAAAATAATTCAATTATCTGAAACATGAGCATAGACACTATATATGCTTTTTCCATTGTTTCCCCAAATTGTAATTGATAGCCAATAAGGAGCTATTCAAACTCTAAGCCTAGATTGAGTACAAATTTAGTTAGATGTTTATCACACTTTTACCATCAAGTCATGTTCTTCTATATCAGGAGAATATGGATAACTGAAATCTTGTATAAGTTTTGAGTGGAAAAGTGAACAATAGAAGTAATAGTCAAGTAGAAATACAAGTAGACAGCAATGGCTAGAAAAGTCACATCCGTCAATGTATCTTCCTTTTTATAACAAGTCCCCCAAAAGAGTGATCTTATATTTATTAATTTAATAATTAACCTTGTTAATCATACTGAGTTTTATTTAAATCTTATAGGCATCTACTCAAATACATTATTATGATATGTCATAGAAACAATGTTGTTGTTATTCCCTCATAGATAAAAGTTAAAACAATGCAGACAGTGAAGTCCAGAGCAAATTATAAAAATCAACCGTTTCTCTGGGGATGGTCTCTTGAAGACATTCTATGCAGCTCTTTGCTATTCCCAGTAGGTTGTTAGAAGATTTTAGCATTTTATAAAAGGATTTTGTGATCAAGTAGGACAATAATATTTCAGATTAATCAGTGCATGCGATGCTCAAAGAATTAGAGCACTACTTATGGAAATTTGTTCATTGGGCAGAACTGGAAGGAGGTATATATGCAAATAATGCTGTGAAAATGACATTGCATGCAGCTGTTATTAATTTACCTACTGGACTTGCTGCTCTTCTTCCGACTCCTCTCTTTTTCTTTTTTTGGATTGATTTATTAAAAGAAGTTTTTCTTTTGTAAAACAATACACATTTAAAAGACAAAAAGAAAGTAAAGAAAATGGATAGGTAAATAAGAAAGTAATGAAAAAAGACAAAAAAGCAAGACAGAAGAAAGAAAGAAAAAGATATACAGGTAGTCCTCGATTTACAACAGTTCATTTAGTGACCGTCTGAAGTTATAACAGCACTGAAAAAAGTGACTTACAACCATTTTTCACACTTAGGACTGTTGCAGCATCCCCATGGTCACGTGATTTACATTCGGATGCTTGACAACTGGTTCATATTTATGACAATTGCACAGATTCCTGGGGTCATGTGATCATCTTTTGCAACCTCCTGACAAGCAAAGTCAATGGAGAAGCCAGATTCACTTAACAAATGCAGCAAGAAAAGTCATAAAATGAGGCAAAATTCACTTAACAAATTTCTCACTTTGCAACATAAATTCTGGGCTCAATTATGGCTGTAAATCGAGGACTACCTGTACAGGGGTGGCTTCCAATCTTTATAGCAATTATAAATGCATTTCTATTTTATCCACTCTTTTTCTCTCTGAGGTTACATTGTGGCTCTCTTTTTTTCATATTCTACCATTTCCAATAATCAAATCCATAAATCAAATGTTCATTTTTTTTCAGTTTTCAGCCAAAAGTCCACAAAGGGATTCCAGTCACTAAGAAAAATTTGTATTTTCTCTTATCAAACAAGTCATTTTTCCCACCTCTTCAAATTCTGTCCTCTTTGCCAACTATTCCTCCATTGAGAATTTTTCAAAGTATTTTCATCTTTCTGCATTTAATACAGAACTCTCTCTCTTTAATACAGAACTTTACTCTCGACTTCCAATTTCTCTGAGAATCATTCTGTTCCACAGAGAGATGGCCATGCAGGAATAAAGCCAAAGGCATGTGCAAATTAAAGCATGCACCATCTTAAACAGCAATTTTCTTTTTCCTGTAATATTTTTAATGTTGAGTCTTAATTAAATTTGGTAGTGTTAGTAAAGACCAGTAAAAATTAATCTATAATATATCATGTGGGTATTCATAATATCACTAAAAACCAATTTATTCAACAATGGCTACAACTCTCTATGCTAAGCTTACTTGAAAGCCTTGTTAAATACATTGGACTGTAATTCTGAGTAAAATTGGTTAGGATTCCACTGCTCAGTTTTCCCTGCCAAGGCTCTAGTTATTTAGAGTATAGGATTGGTCTTCACAAATCTAAACCATTTTTCCTTTTAATTTAGGCAACTGCATACATACACAGACAGCTTTCTGTATGAGTGGATCAATCTGTTCCATAGACAACATGAATCTGATTAACTTTTAATACAGCAGAAGACAGTAAATTGTGATCTCGTCATTAATACTGCAAGAAGTTTCATTTTATTCCTTATTTGTTTTTAAAAAGGAAGAAAAAAAATCTGAGTTCTTGTTATAATGGTAGCAACGGTGATGAGGTGTCTATATTTTCATTTTAGCCCTATGAAAAGCATAATGAAACTTAACCATGAGGTGGAATGTTCTGATCCAAATAGGATTTCATGTCAGAAGCAATCCATATTCCTAAATAAGTGGGGACTCCAGCCTGCCAGGAGGAGTTGGGTAAACAATTCCCTGAACACTGATTTCCTTTATTTTAAATAGTAGAATCTCCCAGATTTAGAAAAAAAAGAGAAAGAGATCAGGGTAAGAACTCTTTTTCTTAACCCTAACCCTTTTGCAGTCACAAAAATGTTCATATTTTCTTTCTAAGGACTACGGATTGAAGCCTTGGTGTGTGCCGATTTTATGCTTCTAAATGTAAGTAGAACCCTATCAGATGAGATCAAAGCTCTACTGTGTCTAGCCTGCTATTTCTCCTACTGCCCAATTAGAGGGATCAAGGAAACCTACAAGCAGGATACCAAGGCAAAAACACTATTGTACTGTGGCAATTTGTATATGCTATATAGCCTACATTGTTGACCAAGTACTTTAGTTCTTGACTTTTAATTCATTTGTAATTAACCTTTTTTGTACATATTTTATTCTAATTATGCGCATAGCACATATGAAGATGTGTGCTAAAATGAAGTGTTTTCTAACACTTTCTATCAGTCAGATGGTCTTTAACCTTAATAAAAACAATGTAGAAAAGAAAGAACCCCAAATTAATTGAGTTGGAGATAACAATGAAATAAATTAAAACAAGAGGTTTGTGAGTTAACTAGATAACTCTATCAACTTTAATTCTGTATTTTACTTTTCACAATGCCCTTTTGAATAGCTTTTGTATCCTAACTCAGCTGGATAAATAACATTAACCAATTAATCATTTCTGTTGTATGGGTAAGCAAAGATCAGCACACAGATAAGGGATTGGTAGCACAGAATCAGTCATTTTAATTCTAATGCAAATAGTTTTTGCCTTTCTATGGAAAGGTTATGAATGCTTGTAGTTTTCAGTATTTTTATCTGATTAGACAAAATCTAGAATTATAAAAATTCCTTTGAGCAACAACTTTACAAGGTTTTTCCCCTTTTTCTTTCCTTTTTAGCAAAATTGTTCTGTTATTGGGACCATCCCTAATTGAGAACAAATTAGGTGTCTATAGAGTTGGGGAAAAACATTAGGAGATGATGATAACACTTGTAAGCCTACAAAGGTTTCTGAACTGGCTAAACAGATTTACCAATTAAATTCTTCTGCTCATAAACATGAGTGGAGTCACAAGTTATCTCAACTTCAACTTGAGGAAATATTTTGACTACATGACCCTCCCTAGGCCCTCCCAATCCAACTCTGATGACTCTATGATTGTAATGCTAGGAAAAGTTAGTACAGTGATGGCGAACCTTTTCAGCACTGAGTACCCAAACCGGAACATGTGTGCATGCCCCTATGCCAGAAACTCAAAGACCAGCTGGTCTTCGGATTTTTGGCAGGTGCATGCACACCAGCCAGCTGCTCTTCATGCGTGCCGGAGCACTGGAAATCTGAAGACCAGCTGGCCGGCGTGCACATGCCTGTTTCTTGGCTGGTTTTGGCCATTTTTTTGTGGCTGTTTTTCAGGCCAAAAACAGCCCGAAAAACGGCCCAAAAAAGAGCCTGTTTTGGGGGGCATTTTCAGGCCATTTTCCATTGCTCCGGCATTCACAAAACCAGCTGGCTGGTGCACATATGCATGTCGGAAACCAGAAGAGCAGATGGTGACGGCGCATGTCCCCAGAGAGAGGGCTCTGCATGCCACTTCTGGCAATCTTGCCATAGGTTCACCATCATAGAGTTAGTATATTTAGTTAAATTATAACAAAATAGGAGTGTTGACTGAATACGCATAACAATGTATTTATTTCCAAAGGAGAACATATTACAAAACCATGTGATACCCTATTTTCTTAGTGCCAATTGAAATCTTATCATGTTGTATTTTTGTATTATCATTTTTGTTTTTACTAAGATCTAGGAAACCTCTATTACATCATACATCTGTGGGATTAATCCAGAAGTTTTAACTTCTTCTTTTTTTTCCCTTTGAGTGGTCTTACTCTGCTCTTGAACAACAAAAGACAATTAACATTTATTTATATGCTGTATCGGATAAGAAATATCTCTACAAACACAAGTTACGTAGAAACAGCAAGTCAGAAATAGAATAAAACACCAAGTGAAAATAACAGGCTGTAAATACATTTCAAAAAATGTGATTTGATTTTTTTGTCTTTTTCTTTTTGTTGATTAGCACCATCTGTACAAGAAGTATGAACATAAATGTTTGGATAATAAAGATTTGCAAGGCACTTCAGACAGTTTTCCCATGTATTTACTATACTGGGGCTTTCAGCAACTCCCTACACCAGCTTCTTCCTCCCTCTGCAGTTATTGATGGGGGATGGGGGTAAATCACTTCTGCAGAGGTTCCTATGTACAAACATGTCCTCAAGATTTCTCAAAGTGCTCTTTCAGGCTTGAAGAATCCACATCCTTAATTTCAATGTCTTTGCTTTCCAACATATATTCAGCATCATAAAAAAAAAAAATCCATCTTCTCTCACATAGTCAAAACATGGCACCAACCTTCATCCTCATTCTGGGTCTTTGGGATATAAGTTCAAAAAGAAGGAAAGGGTGTCTGGCAGTAGTCCAAAAGATTCTTGAGGTTAATTCTTCATCGACGTCTGGAAGAGATGTCAAAGCAGGTGATCATCATGAGGTGGGCCTTGCAGTAATTGACACGATTCTCTAACCGCTCAGTCACACATTCAAGAGCCTCCAAGTATTCCAGGGAATCCAAGTCAAAAACATGTTCCAGATCAACTGTAAGAAAGAAAATAAAAACTGGTGGAGAAACAAGACTAATCCAATTACTGTCAGAGAGGAAAATGCAAGCTCTATCTTGCAATTTGAATGGTTTATATTCATATATGGATCTGTAACATTCAACATTCAATGAATCTACTCAACTTTCAAGAGTACAAGAATCTATTCAGTGCTACTGTTAAAAAGGTATACAAAAAATACCAAAATTCGTGTGACTATTTACATAAGGCAACTTTGCAAACTATTGAATTATCTACTTGTATTTCTAATTTTCTCTGGCTGGGTTGCAAACAGCTATACCTAGTAAAATAAAATCATTCCATTTAAAAAAACAAAAAAAATATGGCCTTTTTAGGTTGTTTACTTAGAATGAGGTTTCATGCATTAGCATTCCTATCACCAGATGTTTTCAGTCACTCATCTCTAACCTGGTTTCCTCTAGATAGCACTTGAAATTGAATACATGTGGAAGAAAACAGGCTGAAGAAGGCTATCAAAACCGTTATCCTCAGTTTGTGGGATAAAAAATTGTGGAAGATTAAAAAATAGAAAGTGACATTTGTAGCCAAAGGCAAAATGTGTATAAGATTCAAAGAAGTAATACATTCAAAACAATAGTTATTGTATTCATGTTTTATATTGATCTGTATTGTATTTCTATATTAAATCTGTAAACCACATTTTACCTGGAAGCATAAGGCAGCAGACACAGCACTGCTTTCTATTGTTCACAAAATAGCTAGATTGCTCATTGTTCATGAATGATTATTAAACAAGAGTGAAGAAATTAAGTGACGTACCACGAAGTTTAGTTCTGAGGTCCCTACTTGTCAACAATTGTATTAATGGATCAAGAGGCTAATGGAAAGCTATCTAATTTGTGGCTGACATAAAATTAGATCAATTTGCTAATAATCTTAAAAGACAGAAATAAAATTAAAAATGATCTTGGCTCAGGGTAATCAAATGTAATTTAATAGAGCCAAATGTGAAGTTCTTCATTTAGGAAACAAAAGATCAACCAGACTAGAAACCAGAACACGGTGTGAGATTTACTCTTTTTAGGCATGAAAGATGGCTTGGTAACTTTAGGCCGGTCTCTCTCTCAGCCTCACAGGGTTGTTAGTGTGGAGAAAATAGAGGAGGGACTATTAGGTATGCTCGCTGTCCTGGGTTGCTTATAAAATAATAATACAGGTGGGATACAATTAAATACATTAAAAATAAGTGCTAGTTGGATGACTGCAGACAGTCACTCAGAGCTGGGCTGCTACCAATTCGCACCCGTTCTCCCGAACCAGATGTTAATTTTCTGAGCAGTTTGGAGTTGTTGGAAGAAATATTTTCCCACTTTACAGGGCTAATCCTGCAAGGGAGGCAGGAAGGAAACATTCTGGTATGCCTGTATTTCTAGCCTAATCCTTATCTTAATTGCTCTGCTGCTTTAAGTGTTTTCAGAAACTGCCTCTGGGTTAAGCTTGTTACATTGTAAGCCTTACACCCAGACTTTCTGTCTGTAGACTGACCTTATCAGGAGTGCCCCCCCCCCCCTTCCCTGTGTTTTTTGTGGTACTTTTATTCCTGGGGCTTGATTTTCTTAAAGATTGTTAAAGGGTTGTTTAAAGCTTTTTGGAGTATACTTCCAACACGCATGGAACAGCTATTTACAGAAAGGTTGGCACAGCCATGGAAGAAATGGCTGAGAGGCAGGATGCAAGCTTGGCATTGGATGATTACCTCAGGATATCTTGTGAGGTGAGTGAGACCAGCTGATATCTTTAAGTGGTGCAAATGGATCTAATGATTGCTTCTCTTGGGTGGGAAACTGTGCTTTGTCAGTTCACTGAGCACAGGAGTCTCTTGTCTATGGGGATTCTTCAGTCATCTAGGTCATGGTTGTCCCGAAGGTCCTTTTTTCAAGAGGCAACTGGAATTTCTTGGTTTTTAGACAGTCCAGTTGCCTCTTGAAAAAGCACTTTTGGGGCAGGAGTCTCTTGCATTGCTTCTGAGTGGGCAAGGCATATGATTGCTCACTGATAATAAGTGGATCCTCCTTCCAATTTGTTTGTTTTCTCTCATGATAATATGGCATAGTAACATGGCACCAATTGTAGAAAGTCAGCACCCACCCCACTCCTAGAAGAATGAAATATTTTGAGAAATATTAAAAAAGAATAATATATTTCTCTGAATGACAAATGGAGAAACATGACTTAGAGCAGGGGTCACCAACCTTTTGGACCTCAGGGACCACTAAATTCACAATTTTAAATCCCACGGACCACTAATATGAATTTTTTAAAAAGATAAATAGTATTTAGTGCAATATAAAAAATGCAAATCATTTTTCTGCAGACCACCAAAATTTTATCGCGGACCACCAGTGGTCCGTGGACCACCAGTTGGTGACCGCTGACTTAGAGGGAGAAAGCAGCCCCCAACTTCCTTAATAACCCACAGAAGATGTCAGCACTTAAGAGATAAAGAGATTGATAGCTATATTCATAGCCAAAAATTCCCTGCAGCAAGGTCTGAACAAAGGCAGAATGGGATTAGCCCTCACTCAATATTTTATTATTGTTAATTTGTTAATCTGTCTCTTTAGCTCGCATTTTGTAGCCCAAATATGCCCACCCACTTTCTGGAGAGCTTAAATGACCTCTCTGCTAGAGGGTTTCACTTTATGAGCAAGAGTGACTTGGCTGCTAATAGTTATCCTTGTATTTTAATTATTTTAATTTCTCAATGTGCTGCGGCAACTTGCCTGATTTCTAACTCCGGGTTGCAGGTATTGCTGAGGAAAAGGAAGGTATTCAGACAGAATGATTTAGGTTTCCATGATGGTTGTGACTTACTGATCTTCAGTGTGTATTCCCCCATTTCTAATCTTATGACTGGTATTTAGGGAAGCTTTTTGCAAGCAAAGAAGCTTTTTGTATTTTTGTACAGGTAATCCTTGACCTACAACAGTTCATTTAGTGACCATTCAAAGTTACAAGGGCACTGAAAAGAGTGACTTATGACTGTTTTTCACACTTAAGGCCGTTGCAGCATCCTCATGGTCATGAGAAGGGAGACGAGGAGAAGCGCCCCTCAACATAAGTGACATTGAGTTGGCCATGCCCATCCATCCAGCCATTAGGGCAGGGACCGGTTGTTAAAAAATTTGCAGCCCACCACCGCAGTCACTCATGCCCTAGTCATATCACAGCTCAACTACTGTAATATGCTGCACATCGAGCTACACTTGAAAATCACTTGAAAGCTTTCAATGGTCCAAAGTGCAGGGACTGAGGTACATTTGGTTGCCAGTATAATTCCAGGTAAGTCCTGGTTATTTCCTATAAAGTCCTATGTGGCATAGGGATGGGTTATTTGAGGGACTTCTTATTTCCTATTGCTTTTGCCTAGTCAATGTGGGTCAATAATACTGACATGCTCCAGGTGCCTTTTATTAAACAGTGTCATATTTTGGGACCAAGGAAACATGCCTTCTCCTTCTGGAACTTTGGAATATGGTCTATGCAAGATCAGGCTAGCTCCCATCCTGTTGGCATTCTGGGAAGTGACTGGAGTGCCTTCTAGATGGATTCCAAATATGGTTTTCTCATGAGTGGCTGCATTTCCATCTTGTCCATTCATTTGTATTTTGCCCTTTTATTTTTATCCTTTGCTATGTTGTTATATTTGCTATGCTGCCTTGCTTTATTTGTTATATTTTGAAGTGTTCAGAGCCTGGGAGTTTGGTGCCAAAATCATCATCATCATCATTCATTCATCACCACCACCACCAACAACAATAACAACACTTTGGTAATATTTTTGAAAAATATCTTGGAATAATAGCTGATTATCAACTGAATATTAGTTAATGGTAAATTCTGGATGCAAAAAACCCAAATGTAATTTTAGGATTGATTTAGATAATGTCATTGACATAATGAGGGACTGCTACAAAGAAGAGGGGTCAAATTATTCTCCAAAGCACCGGAGGGCAGGACAAGAAACAACGGTTGGAAACTAATCAGAGAGAAGCAATCTGGAATTAAGGAGAAACTTCCTAACAGTGAGGACAATTAACCAGTGGAATAGTTCGCCTTCAGAAATTGTGGGCTCTCTATAGGTATAGGTTCTCCTGCCTGAGCAGGGGGCTGGACTAAAAGACCTCCAAGATCCCTTCCAGCTTTACTCTATTCTAATTCAATGAACATAAATTTGGGAGATAGTGGCATTCTGTGGTCCTGGCTTTCTGTGGTCCATGGGATGTAAGTCATACATGACTTAGCGACTGAACAACAACAATTTTAGGATTCACCAATGGATATACAGTTTTCAAATTTTAGGAAAAAAAACACTTATTTGTTAAATTTAAAACGTAATCATTCCCCTTTATTTTGCTTCAATTCACCTCACTTGAAGTACTATGCCTAATTTTAGTTATTACACTTCAGGAAAGATTTGGAAAAACTTCTGAAAAAGACTATAAAGATGATAAGGGGACTAGAAATTAAGTTCTATGAAGACTGAAAATGCTCAGTATAATAGCACACTTATTCCAGAATGCAGAATATAAATAAATAGATTTAAGTTATTGGAAGCTTCCAACTCAATTAAAAAAAACCCTCACAAATAAAAGCAGTTTAGAGTGGAACCAATTACTTGGAAAGGTTCCAGACTTCCCTTTCATAGTTACATTCATGCAGAGGTAAGATACTTATCTGTCAAGAATGCTAACATTCACTTTCCTAAGCTAAGCAAGGGGTTGAACTCAATAGCTGAAGTAGCCTTTCCAACTCTTATGATCTTTATTCTTTCCTGACTATATATAACGAATCAGATTCCTTTCTGATTAATAACACATTTTGAGCAATGGTTAAATTTGCCTTATAATATTATTTAATAGTGGGAGACCGGACTTATTATATAACTTCTATGTCCGCGAGAACTGAGGGCAGAAGAGGAAAAGAAACCTCATTTTCAGAATCTGTGGACTGAGACGCCTATGTGTTAATCTGGTGATGGCAATATTTCTCACTTCTCTGATTCAGCTTTTGAACAAATACGCCCACTTGCTTCCAATGTCACAGTTTAATGGAAATTATGTGGGAACTGTAATAGAATCACAGACAATCCAAACCTGCTTGAGGTCAAATAAATTTCAAGATTGAAATTTTACTTGCTTTAAAAAGAGTAGTGGCTAAGCTGAAATTCCAGTAAAATGTCTTGGCAATGAATTAACCGAGGAGGCATAAAACCTTACATTCACTGAGCCATTTATTGGGATCCAGCATCAGATACTGTTTGGTCACTTCCAGCTCTCTCATTAACCACTCATATTTGGCCTTGACCTCTGCAATTCGCTGCTGCCGATGCTCCAAGATTTTTAGCTTAGCGTTGTAGCAAATCACCTCCTACCCAGTAAGATATATGAGAAGAAAGAAAAAAAAAGGAAAGGGTAAAGATGAAACAAAAACATTTCTCCAGTACAATTATTTCTCAGTTGGTAGGAATCAAAAGCACAATTAAGTTAAACCATGGGGAAACAGTTACACAAATAAACCTTCGACATTTAAGGGATGGTGAATAATAATGTTATTGGAGCTGATACCACATTAAATCTAAATTTCCTCCCAAATGGATTTTTTTAAAAAAATTAAATTTTATTTTATTCTCATTTTTATTTCACATCCTAAAACAGCTTATTACATTTCTGCAAAGAAGAAGGTTCATTATTAAGGTTACAATTCCAAGAGTGAAAGCAGAAGTCAAGACTGAATGTATTATTCTCACTACCATAGTTCCTGGGGAGGGGGCATTTGTAAGAGCAAATTACAGGGGAAAACACTTAATTTCCTTTTAACCTGAATGGATCTGAAACTAGGAGTGAGTCACTAGAGCAAAAAATGGTCTTTCCGGACTACTCACCATAAATAACAGCCTTCCATTCATTATCTTTGACAAGTGATCAGGACTAAGAATGTGTCACCATACCATCCACTATAGATTTTGAAATGTTATAGGTGCATGGCCGTCTTTGGTTTTAAGAATTAGAAAACAAAACCCTTATCTTTCAATTTACATTACTTAGTTGGCATTCTTCAGAGACATAATAATAATCAAAGCCATTAAAAAGTGAAAGTTAGAGTATTTTGGACATGTGATGCGACACCAGAAAAATACAGCATCCTTCACTTAATCCTCCAGGAAAAAATTGAAGGCAAACCAGGCCCAGGCAGAAGAAGAAACATCATGGCTTCAAAAACTAAGGGACCGATTGGACAAAACTCAGCAGCACTTTTTCATACGTCTCTTGACAAAAATAGGATTGCCAACATGATCGCCAACGTCCGATGACGGACATGGCACAAGAAGAAGAAGAAGATAGGTGCATTGCCATCTTTGGTTTTAAGAATTGGAAAACAAAACCCTTATCCTTTAATTTGCATTACTTAGTTGGCATTCTTCAGAGACATATATAGTCTAAAAGGGATGGTATATACTGAAAGCTTTTGAATCAAGGGACATAGAAATGTATGATAATATCTTTAAACGTGGACCCATCATTCTTATTCTGATGAATGTAAATCTGATTCTGTGGACACTGTTTCTTTGTGTTTATAGAAGTGAGCAGGGGCTTGTGGATCAAATGAAGGTGTGAGTACAGGCAGTCCTTGATTTACGAGCATTCATTTAACAACTCTTCAAAGTTATGATGGCCCTGAAAAAAGTAACTTATGACTGGTTCTCACTGCAGCATCCCCATGGCCGCATGATTAAAATTTGGGCTCTTGCCAACTGGCATGTATTTAAAATGGTTGCAGTGTCCTGGAGTCTTGTGATTGCCATTCGTGACCTTTCCAACAATCAAAACCAATGGGGGAAACTGGATTCACTTAATTACTAAAAAGTCATAAATGTAACAATCACAACACTTCAGTGACAGAAGTTCCAGTTCCAATTGTGATCATAAATTGAGGGCTACCTGTATAGTTATTGAGGCAAAGTCAAAAGTCCTTATTTCTTTCAGCATACCACGATTTATTTTTGAAAAAAAGGTTTCTTGTAAGAGGGATCTTTGGTATTTTCTGACTGGATTTGACTGCAAAAGTTACATACATATAAATAAATATTCACAACGCTTTCAGAAAGCTTCATGCACGACCAAACACTAACAGGAACAGAGTTGGAAGGGACCTTGGGGGTCATCTAGTCCAACCCCGTTCACACAGGAGACCTGTACTAGGGATTCGAACCGCCGAACTGCAGAAAACGTTATTGTTCTTAGCAGAATTCCCAGATCTCTTTTAGGAATTGTTTTTATTGAATCTTGTGGGTTCTATTTGAATTTAGGATCATGCCTACAGTACTTCACTGGATATATTTAAAGAATGTTTTGCAAATTTAACTGAAAGCATCTACAAATAAATATAACTATAATCTAAAACCAATATCTGTGCTTGTTAAAAAAATATTAGCATAGCCTCACATTGTTATCCCCCATGCGCCGTCGCTGGAGCCGTTCCACATCATCAATTTCATAGACTTTGATTTCAAAGGGCTCTCCCATCCCTCTCTGGGCACTTCGCAGAGGTCCATCTACCCAGCGTATGGCTGGACTGGTAGGCTTCCTTATAGGAGATGTAGTGTCAAGCGACAAAGCCGGAATGAGTCTCCGTCTCTGAGAACCTAAACAATATTAAGTTGTAGAGTTTTGTTGTCAATGGACAAACCTCTAATACTGTTGTATTATACTGATTCCTACCAATAATTCAATATAACTTGACAAATCTACAAGCACTTGCATATAATCATTGTAACATCGCATTTCTCTCTTACAAAGTGCTGGTAGTAGGACAACAAAGGAGTGCAAAATCTAATATGGAGCCCTCATTTAAAGGATAATTGAGAGGAAGGAAGCACTGCAGATAACTTTTGTTTGCAAGATGATTGTTCATTTCATAACGTTATAGATGAGATTAGATTCCATTTCACTCAATCTCTGAATTTCTTTGAAATATCCAGGGAATCAGGAAATGGGTAGCTTTTAATCTCCTGTTTATGCTATGTAAAAGAAAAAAAATCAAAGTTACAAAATTTATTAAACCAAGCTCATCTTACATATATATTCATATAATGTTATAAAATAAAATCATTAACATTTAAGTGAACTTAAAAATGGGGGGAAAGGAAATATACATAGTCCAATTTTCTAAGTAGTCCTCCAGATGGACTCTTAGTAGTAAAATACTTGCTGCTGAGATTTAGAAAAGTGATCTTTTCTGACTATTGTGTAATTGGTAGAGATTGAGTTTCCTTCCAATGTTGCAGTATGCACTTTTTTGCAACTGTAAAAATATGCAATGTATATTTCCATTCCACTCCTCCTAGTTTTCAACCATTCATATATAATTTTAAAGCTAAGCATGAAAACAAGAATATTTCAGAATCAAGTTAATAATAATAATAAAAAAACTTCTGCTCAGCAGCTGACCAGCCTTGTTTGATTTTGAAAAAAAAGTAGCAGGGCCAGAGCTTGTGACTTTGATGGCAGACTACCAAGAAGTACCAAGAATATAGATTAAATTTGCAACATGAAAAATATATTCCAGGAAAAGTAGTGGAAGCCACTTTTCTCTCTCAAAAAACCCCCTACATACATGTGTCCATGATGGCACTAGGAAAAAAGCTTTAGTGAAAAAAGACTACTTCTTAGTTAGAGAGTTTGAACATTATGTTGAACCAATTTTGCACTTTGAACAGCATATCTCCAACAATGAGTACAGAGCATCAATTATTTCTTTAAAAGATCCATAGTTTCCAATACATGTGAAGTAACTGTTCAAACCCTATGGAAATAACCCTATGGAAAACTATAACAATATCTGTGCTATTGTGGTTAACACTACAGTCTACAATCATTCCTCAACCAGGTGTCCTTCAAATGTTAATTATGATTACTAGAATTCTTACAGGAACTATTTCACATTGTACCCAGAAGAGTTCCAAGTACACAGGATAAGCAATAAGGATTACAGTGTAAATCTTCTCCCATGTAAAAGATTTAAATGATTTATCTAGTAGTCCTCACAAAATTTTTTGGTGCCAAATATACTTTAAAAAATTGGAAAGTTGAAAGTAACAATCTCAATAAAATAATACATACTCCAGTGTTAGCATTTATTCTTGTTAATATGGACAATAAATGGGAAAAAATAAATAATGGGGAAAATTAGTAACGTCCTACATTTGACCAACTCAAAACTCAAGCAAAGATCAAATAAAAATCTAACAATGATCATCTTAAGAAGGTTTGATGATGGATGAGTTAGTCCTCCTAATACAACTGGAATCTGAATATCTTCAAAGATTACCATGCATGGATTCAGAATTTCCCATATTTGAAACTGATTTTTTTCTACTTTTGGAAGCCTATCATGCTTCACAGAGAAATCAGGCTTTCTCAGATAAAGAACACAAATGAGTTTGAATTTGGTCGGAGCATCACAAAATAAAATTCAAGGGCAGGTATAATGCTACACCAGAATAGTTTTTGAAAACCAGTGAAGTTACGATTATAACTTTAGTCTTCCAGTTTGTAGATCATACCAGCGCATATCAAAGAAAAAAAAAGTTTGTTTCAAAAGTACACTGCTGTTTTGACAAGGACATTATGACACAAAAAGTTTCAGGTACAGCATGAATTGAGAAAATTCGAATTGCCAATACTGTAGGCAACGAAGTAAAGAAAAGGAAGGAGAGCAGTTAGTCTCCTTGTTTTAGGGCAAGTGGCATGGGAGCTGTATTTGCTTCTCCAGCTTAACATAGTGAAAGGAAGAAAAAAAATCACAGATACCTTTTATCTCTAGCCTAAGGCTATTGCAGTCACAGTCTGAAGAGAGATTAAGATAATTTGGCCAGGGGATTCTGAACCAGACTTTAAATTATATCCATTGGTTGTTAAAAGTTACTCTTATACCACTGAAAAAGAGAACACTGTAAACCCATTTATTTTTAATTCAAAATAATTTAGGTGAGTTTTAGAAATATGCTCACTTAATTTGAGTGTGATTTTTTTTACCAAGCACTGCCAATTTACCATATAAATTTGAAAAAAAAAACCTATTTGAAATCAACTGACTAAATCTGCTTGTTATCCCTGCATATAGGTACTCAGGCTCATACCGTACATACATGCAATGCTATGTACTCATATTATGCTATAGATCAGAGGTGTCAAACTCACGGCATGATGTTTTTATCATGTGACGTATCGTGACTTTTTCCCCCTTCGCTAAAATGGGGTTGGGCCTGGCCAGCACATGATGCATCCAGCCCACGGGCTACGAGTTTGACACCCCTGCTGTAGACAATTTAGAAGAAAACTTGGGAAAACAGCAGATAAAAGAATAGAGATTCTGGAGAAAAACATCTTGTTCTTGTCAAGGTCTTTTGCTTTTGGTAGAGAGGAGTTACGTGCGTTTTCTGCTACAAATGGAAGAACTGCTCAAACTAAAACAAAATAAATGTTTTCTCCAGAAGAGAACAATAGATAGAAAGGTAGTTAAGTAGGAGGAAGAAGATTCAGCCTGTTTATTCTGCTTCATCATCCATTTCAGATTTTTAACAGCTGTAATAAAACTAACTCTGTTCAATTTCTTCAAAGCCAGTCATTTACCTTTGTGACCTCTGCTGAGCAGAATCCTATGTACATATATTTGGGTTCCACCTTTTGAACCACATTTGCAAATATTTATTAATGTAGCTGAAAGCAATGAGTAACAATTCTCTATTTCTTACAGAGATAGTGATCTGAAACTCAATCCATTTTAAGTAAGCAGTGGTTAACAAGCTGATTAGTTAGACACTATGAATACAGTGAGACTTAAATCTGCTGTTTTAGAGTTCCTCTGCTTAGAAAGGATTAAAGGAACTAAGCCCTTTTAAACTCAGTAGGGTGTACTTCTAAGTAGACAAAACTCTCACATTTTATCTATTTTGCTGAAGACGGATCATTAATATTAGTGCTCCACAGTAATTCAGAATTAAGAGTCCACAGAAATTCACAGTAATACAAAAATAGATTTTCTGCATAGTTCAAGAAGTGTCCAGTTGAACACATGCATATAAAGAGGTTCAACTGGGAGAAAACTACACTACCTTTACTACAACGATTCTGAAGAATATATAAAGTGAGATGGTAAGATTTGCAAAGGCTGTAATGTATTGATGGAGCACCAGGAGATTTGAGAAGGTTATCATCCATCAGTGTGTCTATTCATAAGATAATATGAGCCATACCAGACAATTCTCCTACTGCGAATCTAACTATATAAAAAGAGGCCTGTTTGTTTTCAGCTTCCAAAGTTATATAGCTCCAATGGCCAAATTGCCCATGAGGAAATTTCATTTAGTGGCCTAACTTGATTGACTGTAATTTCTACCACCTGTTTCTGAGGGGATCAAATAATTCCTTTAGGTGATCTCTTTTGGTCAAAGTCTAGCCAGGAAAGAAATGTAGCAATAAATAATGTGATCGTTACAATGCAGCTGTAGGACCATATCTAGAGGCCTGTTATGTGGATTCAATATCATGTAGTAAAAAGAAAAGAGGAACAGAGTTAAATCACACTGATGCAGAAGTTTTAAAATTTGAGTCTTTCCACACCATTCAGAAACACTGTATAGCAAATCTAATAGAGCATGTGTGTATTTTCGTATTAGAAAATTAAAGAATTCAGAAATACATATTTTTCTCTTAGGACAAAACGACATGTAATGAAAAACAGAAAGTTCAAGTTATTCCTAACTCTTGTATTTTTTACTCACCCTATACATAAGTCTTCTACAAAGAGTGTAGCAGCTTTGAAATGCTTATAGTTGTATTACTGAATTGTTGAAAATTTGTTTCAAAGTGTCAATATATTTTGACTTCGAATAGGGATTTAAAATTCCTATGTGTCCAGCTGATGATACATTTATCTTCTAGATAAGTGTATGGCTTATCTTGGAAAGCTTAAGCAGGGGGCAACAGTCAATATTTGAATAGGGAAATGCTAGGGAATCCCAAGCATTTTGGAAAGACCTCCCCCCCCAAAGAACTCTTCAAACACATCCCAGAAGAAGGCAGGAGCAACCTGATGTCATACTGTTATCAGGAACACTCTACATTTCATGCCATCTGCAAGCAGGAAATATGACATAACATCAACTCTGGTAGGACAGAGCTGCTGTCTTCAAACAGTGTTAGAACTTTATTCCAGTTTTTCTTCTCTGACTTCATAAGTTATTGAAGTACCAGTATGAAAAAGATGATCACTGTTTTGAACCTGATATGATATGGCTGACAACTAGGGTCTATGGTTCAGCCAGTGTAGTACAATAATAAAGAAATAATAGAAAATAAACATGGATTTGAATAAGGATGGCTATTTTTTTGATGAATCAAAGATATTGTTCCTTCATTATAGCATATATTTATGCTATACTTAGCATAGCATAAATATATGGTTTGAGTCTGAATAATAACATTGGTCCTTTCACTGGGTTGAATTCTGAGTAAAACCCAAAGAATCATCAAAGCAGTAATCAACATTTTCATTTCAATTGATTTGCCAAGGGCAATTTTTTATTTGTGCCAGTTAGTCCATTCAGCCAAGCACATCTCTCTTGAAACTGCTGTGCTTACCTTCATTAATTTCAAGGCCTGTAAATGAGCTCTACTGTCAGGAGGCAGCTCTCGCTGAACATGGCAGATTGACAAGTAATTTGGGAGAAGTCCCAGAGAAGGCGGTGGTAACAGCAGGCAGTGCCCAGTACTCCAACCTCCCAGTGGTGATTCTTTCCCCCAAACATTTCATTTCAGTGAGGCTGGATTTCAACTCATGATTGCTCTGCCAGCTGCCTGATGTTTATGTATCCAGAAATTAGTTTGAGCTGATGATTGACCCAAGCATGCTAAATGTTTTTCTTTCAATGAATTAATACTATTCTTTTTTTTCTTGTCTTCCAAAAGATGAAGCCATTCTGACATACAATTATATTCCTTTAAGTAAATTCAAGCAAACCAAGTCATCAGATTTTGTTTATGAGTGGTCAAGCACTGGCCAATTCAACCAAGGTATGTCCCATCAAACTTTCCACCACATTACTCCATTGATACTTCCTCTGTTAAAATATGACTGTGTTTATGAAGTTAAAAACATGATAGTTATGTTTGTAAAAAGGATTCATCTTTTCAAAATTGGGGGGGGGGGGAGAAAGGGGGAAGGGAGGGAGAGAAAGAGGGGGAACACAACATTCTACCCTCCAAGCACAGACGTGTTTGAATCTCATTTTACCATCTCTACATCCTGTTCAGCTTTCAAGTTTAAAAAGGTCCCCAAGCACACAGATGTATCAAGGCCTTCTATACTATGAACTTCACTAGAAATGTAAACCTATCCCCCTGTATTATGAATTACCACCTCAACTGCCATAGTCATCAGTTGTGAGAAGAAACTAAAAAGCAATTATGCTTGATGCTGTTTGGTTCAAGAGGACCTTGATTTTAAAACCAAATAACACATGTTGTCCAGTACAAAGCCAATCATCATTCTTTTGCTTTCTGATTCATCTTAAAACAGGAGAGATTTATATTATTATTATTATTTTTGAGCTGAGAAGAAATTACACACTCGATTGGTTAAACATGTGTATTTTTGCATCATTTGTCAAGGACTTGGGAATTTAATACTCTGTATAATATATTTCTTCGCTACCCTATATGTCTTTTGGATTGCAATTTATTAATTCTAGATTAGAAATTTTACAGATTCAATTCTGAAAATCTCAGAACAGAAAATACTTCCTGTACTATGGATACTTGAGTTTTTGAATGTATTGTATTATTGCTTTTCTGTCATCCAAAATAACAAACCTGTGAAATAAGCTATTAAAAAAGAACAAGGGGAAAATTCATAGCTTTTTTAAAAAAAACTTCCCACAATTTCTAAAAAAAAAAAGGTAACTAAAAGCATTATATGACATTTCAGTTTTGCATTGCTGTAATAATACTACTGGTATAGTTTGACCACATTTCCTCCAGTATTATAACAGAGCAGCAAAGTCACTTCTATTTTCCATTATCATCTCCTCCTCTCCCTGAATGCTCATAGTTCACTTAGATATTTTGATTTCCCAAAGTCAGAGTGAGTACATAGCTCCTCTCAATATTATAAAGATCTCCCAAGTATTGTAGGTAATCATCCTATAGGCCCTAGATCACTTTTCCATCTCAAAGGATCTCAGGTATTGAGTAATGCACTTACAAAAAAAAAAAGAAAATTTTGAGGAGGCAGTGAGACAAGAGTAATTGTTTTCACAAACTGATGGAGCTTCAAAAAGTAATGGTGAAATTTAACGATGTTAGTGATTTGCTTAAAAGTCTTTATGGCCCTTTTTAGTGGGAACTGATGTCGATTCATATTGAACATGCCTGACAGCTAGCATTTCTGTTAATAATATTCATAAATAAACCAGACAAGGTCACCTGACCTGAAATGAACATATTTACCACATCATATTCATTATGGCAATGAGTATTCATGACAGGAAATCAGGTAGGTTCCAGTGCTCTTGATAGCACAGGTCAAAATAGTATCCAAATGGAAATGTTGTGCTTCCTGATTTTTAAAAAAACCCTCTTTTTATACATTAATACAAATCAAGAGAAGGAGATCACTCTTGAAAAGGGGAAAAATTGAAGTACTGTACTACACTTTTCATCCAAATTCAGTGTAAGCAGAGCAGCTGAGCTTAATCTTGGTGAGTTCTGCAGTCATTTTTTGTTTTCATTATCTCATAAATCTGTTGACATAAAAAAGAATGTGCTTTCACCATCTATGCTATTTACTGTAGGGGAAAAATACAAAGAAAATATGCTGGGAAGCAATAGATTATATCAATTCAGAAGTCATTTTCAGGGGGGGCGGGGGAAAGAGCCTTTGTCCTGATTTTTAAAAAAGCATTTAATGCATTAACAATTAAATACTTGTTATCTGTAATTTGGAAACCAGTACAGAGAATTCAAAAGACTGGTCCAAACAGCTACCTTCTAACTCAAGATTCAGGTTAATCTTACTCGCTCTTTGCACATCGCTTTCTTTGCACGATTCACTCAAGATGAACTTTACACATTATGCTGAAGATCAATAGATGCAAACTCTACCAGGGTAACAGGGCAAGCAATTCCCAGAGAGTCTGCTGCAAGGGACCCCAAGGGTCAAGCCATCCAAATTCCTGCATTATGCCAAGATTTGCTAGACCTAAACCATCTTTGACAAATGCTTATTATGCCCTTCTAAACATTGCTGACAGAGGATCTTACTCCGTTAAGAACAAACATGTAATTGGTCTATGTCAAGCAAGAGAAATACCTCCAATGTCACTATAGGTTGACGCCGAATGCCTTGTTTTTGGTTGAGAATCTGAGAACAAGGAGAGCAGAGGATTGTGGCATCAACATGGGATAACTAGCCTTTTTTGTTTTAGCAGTAGAATTATTGGTAGAAATCTGGAACTGTATTTTCCTTCCAGCCTACATTTTGTTCAGGAACCTATTCATTTACATTCTAGACTGCTATCTTCTAGTATCATGGGAAACTAGTAAGCTACTCTATGGGTGGCATTGATTTCACCCTCCCCCATGAACTCCTTCCACAAAGGCCCAATTACTTTACATTATAATAATCATCTTTGTTTGCTAATGTAGTAAACTCTCCTTGTTGAATGGCAGTTTCATTCAGGCAGGATGATAATGCAAGTGCAGCATGAGAGACTACTCAGGCTGAATTACAGCCCCACCTCACTTTTTCCTACTAGCAGTGGTGGGTTTCACATTAGGTTACTATTGGTTTACCGCGTGCATGCATGCACGCTCGCTTCATGCACGCACGTGCCAAGTTCGTGTACATGCCTGCCTTCTGCGCATGCGCCCGGCCTCAAAAACGTGCCTAAATAGCATAGCATAGAGCCGGGGGTGGGGGGGGGTGGACGTGCCCACCCACGATTTCTGCTACCAGTATGGGCAAACCTGTCCGAATCAACTGAATATGACCTTTGTCTACTAGGAAGAAATTACAAATGGTGCCAATGGGGTATATACATTTTATGTCACTCTCATCAAAGATGGCTTGAAAACCATTTTCTGGAGGAAGGTGATACAGCTGAGAGTCAGTACAGGAAAGGTCTTTCCTTCTGCTGAAGAGGAAAAAACCCCATTTCTCACTCCCCTTCTATATTCTGAATGCTTCTGCTTTCTTTGAAAGGGAATTGACTGAACAGTCGATACTGTATGTATTTTAAGAATTTCTGGATTTCAACCCATATGCTGAACTATGAATGAAACAAAGTTTTGTTCTGATGTGAATTTCTAGGGATTGCAGAGAAGCTACTGTAAAACCTTTAGCTGCCTGCAACATGCTGTTGGCAGAATATAAGGAGCAAGCACGAAATACCTTCTCTGACTGAAGCCTCTATAAATTAATCTACAGGAGGTCCTGTTTTGTGTTTAGGACTGTTTGCCTGCAGGAAGCTAATAGAAGAAATGGGCTTTTTCAATGTATCGCACAACGCTAATTCTTCATTTTAAAAAGCCCACATTTTTGCTCATGTGCAGAATTATATTTTATATGACAAACGTAAAATACAGAATTATATTTTACATGCCAATTCCCTGCATTTGATTTGAATTCAAACCACAGAATTCAAATCACCCTCTTTCCCCAGGGTCTGATTTGGAATGGAGTCTCTATATATGTAGTTTACTTCTAAACCAGCCTCATTGTTGATTGATCTATTGCTAAATTTGCTCTTAGAAATAGGATTAGGTAGATCAAGATTTACTTAGTTTCATCAATTTTGTTCATTGGTCAAGACATTGACCAATGGATCATTGCTGGATGTGTTTTGATTTTTCTGGAAATAAGTCAATGGTCTATGAGTCAGTTTGGTGTGATTATTAAGGCATTAGGCTAAAAACCAGGGAACCATGAGTTCTATTTCTGCCTTTGGTCACAAAGGCAGTTGGGTGACCTTGGGCCAGTCACTTTCTGTCAACCCTAGAAAGAAGATAATGACAAACCACTTCTGAAATACCTTGCCAAGAAGAAAATTAAAGTTATTTAGAGACAAAAGAATTAAGTATTTTTGTTCGCTCGACAGCCATCCTAGGAAACATTTACTTCTTCTTTGCCCTTCTTTTATTAAGAATGAAAGACCAGTCTGAATCACCATCATAATAATGTATGGGCAGATGGTGAGGGGAACACTGAGTTTTAGGCTGCTCTTTGAAATTGTACAATGAACAAAGGGGACATATGGGGTTTATGTGATGGAATGTCTTTGGAAATCAGAGGAGTTATCAAGACAGTTATGGGAAAAAGCAAGAGCCACTGTAGGAGATTCTTGACTCCAGGGAAGAGGAAGCAGAAGAAACTCAAAGCAACTGCCCTTTAACTACACTAGGAATATGTTGCATGGAAGCACCCCTTTGATAGGCTTTTAACAGCTGCATTTCTCTACTAGCAATAAAGATCTTTGCAGAATACCAAGGGATTATTTCTTGAGTGCCTGACAGTTTATTAACATGTTTGACCTCTCAGTCACATATAAAAAGTCACCATTAAACATAAAAGTATACGGATCTTTCATTTTGCTATCACTCAAATAAAACCACCCAATTTTCTTTGGTCACTATGAAAGACATTGCACTTCAATTTCATTTACTGAAAGTCAAGCATACTTTGAGAGATTCTTGACATGTGCTCTTGAGATATGTTACGACAACACCCCATAATTCCTAGTCAGCCCTATGATTAGCAATGATCAGGGCTGTTGTCTCAGCATATCTGAAAGGCACAGGATTGGCAACATTTGTTTTAGTAGACAATGTTTTGGTCTTCCTCAATTTATCATACTTGAGTCTTCCAAGTAGGAAATTCCTTTTTCCCCCTCAGAAGAGACCCTTGCCTTCTTGAAATGCATCCACCCAAAGACCTGGGTGGTCCTGATTTGGGTGGTTCAAAATCTGGGTGGCCTATTAGCATTTTGTAAGCTCTGAAGACCTGCCTGTTTCCTAAGCATTAAGGCCAGTTAGGCAAGACTGTTATGGATGGGATTTTGGGACTGGAATGCATCATTTACCTCAGGGCATCATGGATTATTGTTTTTAATTGCTGGGTTTTTAAAATCTTTGTATGTTATCCAGAGTCACTTCTGTGAGGCAGGCAGCCATATAAAATCTCTTGATTAATTAATGAATTAATTTCAGGAAAATACGTTTCCTGGCAGCCTCCATTCCAAAGTGTCAGAATGCAGCATCAGAGTTCTACCTTTATAATACAGGATATATATACTCATATTCTGACTTTGTGCACTGCCACCATTAAACATAATTAATTACTATCCCCACGCCTTTCATTGTTGAATGCTTACCTTGCCATGTGGTGCAAGTCTAACTTACTTGGAAGCTCAACTTGCCATTTGCAAAGCTTTTCTCAAGACACCCACAGGGGACATACCTGTATTTGAACGTTTTTTGGGGGTTTTAAGACTTCGGCACCTGCCACTGATGGAGCTGCTGTTCTCACTCATAGAGTCTTGTGCGGATGAAGTACTTCCTGTGGCTTCACTGTCTCTGATCATGCTCTCATATCCACTGCTTCCTCCACTGTGGTAGAACAGAGCTGTTTTCCCCATGGCTGGAGGAAGCTCCCCACTCAGGACACTGCTGTTGTCACTTCCATGGCCACTGCTGCAGCGATGAGGCTTCCTAGGAGGTGTAATCTTGCTGTATGGTGAAGGAAGCAGGTGAACAGGTGGCTTCTTGTCCCCATAAGCGCTGCTGCGTTCATCTGTATCTGAGTTCCTGCACAGCTGCATTCCTCGGGTGCCAGAGTTTCCTTGCAGCAGTTCTGAAATTCTCCCATTAACAGCTCTGAGGGGCAATTTGGAAGAAAGACCAGAGCCTCGGTTCCTGCTAAGAGACTGAGTTGACCAGGACATGTTCTTTCCAGTTGGAGGCAAACTTGAACTCTGCCCCACAGACTGAGGAAGGGACTTGGTTGAAAAGCTAAGGGTTTTGGTAGTGGACGCAGCCAGGCTTCGAGCCTTTGGACTTGCCAAAAGGAGCTTGCTCACAGCAGAGATCTTTGATTGACTGGCTTTTGGTGAAGCGCCCGCAGACTGGGAAAAGCCCGAGTTTGGTGGGGAGGACATTGCATTGCGGTTGAGGCTTCTGCTGGCTCGGGGCATGGTGGTGTCTTTCCCAGTGTTCATCTTGGAGCTGACAGAGGATAGGCTTTCTGCCCTTTCCAAGGAGAGGCATTCATAATGACTCCCATTAGATCTTCCAAGAGAATTGGTTCTGCTAGCCAATTGTTCCAGTTTCGCACTAAATAATTTACTACTGCTATTGCTCCCACTCTCCATACTGGAACCCTTTTGTTTCCCACTTAGTTCATCAGGAAAGCTAGCCAAAAAAGAGGGTGGTTGGTTGGAAGGGCTGCTGGTACTACTGCTACAAGCACTGTGCTGGGGACTGGCTCTATTCTTCTGGTCAAGGCTAGATTTCCTCACAGGAGGTAATGGTGGTGTTCCTTTGGGGCGGGTAAGAACACCATGCTTGGGAGAAGCTACCTTTCTTTCCAAGCTAGCTTTCGATGTTTGGGATGACATAGAAGAGCTCCCACCACTCTCCTCTATGTAATGATAGGAAAGCACATCTAGTTCTTCCAACTTGTTGGTCTTCTGGAATCCTCTGCTAAGGCTGCCATTTTTCAAACTCTCGGTAGAATAAAGGGGGCTGTGGGTTGCAGAACCCGACAGCCCCACTTCACATTCCTCTACAAGCCTCCTTGGGTTTTCAGTTCCTGGTGAACTTGAAATCTCTCCGCTGCTGCTGCTGAACCTATCAGCAGAATTTTTTTTCTTATTTTGCCCAGGTACTGTTTCAGCCTTGTGACCATATTCATTTTTTACACCATCTTCTCTCTTTAGCCAAGGATCATCAAATTTTAGGTCTTTTCTTGCACTGGATTCTTTTTCCTCATGAGAATAGGGAGTTCTGGCTGACAATGATACTGCTGACATGGCCTCATTACTTTCCTGGGCTTTAAAAGAATTAACAGCAATACATGGGAATACTGTAATGTTAGTCTTCATTGGAATGAATTCTTCGCAACTGCTTACACTTGTAGTGTTTGATATTGTGACAGTTGTCTTTTCCATGGCTGATATTTTACAGCTTCTTATGGGAGATAATTTATTAATATTTCTGTCAACCCCTTCTGGCAACACAAACATATCCTCAGTACAACGATTTTGCTTGTCATTGATGAAAACTGCACCATTATTCTGAATTGCTTTTGCAAGTTCAGAAGGAGGAGCTTCTGCCATTGCTTCTCCATGACCATAGCATGCCTGTGCTATGAAACTGTGGCATGACTGTTCACCATCACTCCCAGTACTCATTTCACTCAGCCATGAGCTAATAGAGGAACGTCTACTTTCAGCTTCTTCGGCTTTGTCCACCGGCCCCATTTTTGGAAGAGGCAGGAACTGGGTAATGCTTACTTCAGAAATAGGAGCTGTGCTGGAGTAGCACTCAAGATCTTCACTAATACTGCTGATAATGCTAACTGGTCTAGACCCGGAAGCCAATGCTTGTACAGAACAATCACTGTTAAAACTGATGATACTTGTTGGCCGCCCATTTTCCAAAACTCCACTAATGGTCAGCTCTTCAACTAGGGTAAATACAAGCTCATCCTCCCCATTAAGTTCTAATGGTTGTTGCACTGTGACCATAGTTGTGCTCAAAATCTCCTGCTTTGATTCTGGAGAAAGAGATTCTTGTTGCTGCTCTACATTGTCAATCATCTCTCTGTAATCAATGTTGCCAGAAGAAAGTGACTTTTTCAAGAGTTGAGGACTCATTCCAATGGGAGGGGTGCGGATCTCGGATTGCATCAGAGATTCACTGGATACCATACCCGAATCTTTGCTTAACGATGATGGTGGAGGTGCTGGGTTGGGCAATACCCCTTTCTGAGTATAAACTTTGCACCTCTGAGAAGGAGAAGCTGGTGGTTTGTAATCGGAGGCCTTTGAAAGGCTTGCAATACCAAGCCGTGGTGATCCCATTGGCCGTGGCTTGCTTTCTATGAAGCCACAGCTATTAAGGCTTTCTCGACTGCTTTGCAGGTCTGTGCAGTGAGATTGTTGAGAACTGTTAAACTGACTACTAGGACTGCTAGCAACATTCCAATGGGTCTGAGGAGTGGAAATCTCATTAAGTATCCTACTGTGAAGAGGGGAGTGACCTCCCTGGATTTTGCTAGCTGCAGCATTTAAATTTTCCTTGGCATCGTTATCAGGTTCCTGGCAGACCACCAAGTCATCTTCCCTGCTTGGCTCTGATGCACTACGGTGCTCTGCCTCTTGGCCTGATAAAGTACATTTAGTCACTGGGTCTGAGTTAAACTGAACTGGTAGTTCTTCGAAAAGAAATCCGTCTGTCTCTTCACTGCCATCAATGCAGTCTAACCGCTCTTGGAGTTCTGCGAATGTATTGCATTTCAAGCAATCTCTTTCAGGGGCTGTCTCATTCATTTCTTCCAACTTGCCTTCATTTTTAGTTTTCTGAAGAGCAGGAACTATAGGGACAAAATCAGGGGGGCCTTCATTATCAGTCAACTCCTTATCAGAAAGAGCTGTTCCATTCGGGCCAACATAAATGACAGTGTCACATGACTGTTCACTGCTGGAAGAATAATCTGGGTCACTTGATAAATGAAGAATTGGGAAGTCTGGATCAACAACATTCCGTGAATGGAAAGGTCTAAGTTGGGTTGGTCTCCTCATTCTCCCTTCTTCACAAGAACTTTCTCCTCCAGAAGAGCTTGATGTGGTATACTAGAAATCAGAAGAGAGAGATGAAAAGTTAGAAGTCCAAAAAATGCTTTCTAGAACCATGCACTCAAGTAAATAGTGATATGTCTTCTGATATTTGGAATGCCATTGTGCCTCATTCAGGATAAGTCTTTCCCAGTCTGATGCTCTCAGTTATAAAGCTCAATGGGAATTTTGATAGTTCTGGACCCAATACCTGCGGAGAGTCCTAGAATGGGAAAGAGTGCAGTAATTTGTCACAGTGTATTAGGCTGTATTAGACTATTGTAACCACAACAGTCATGCTGTCTGTTGTCATTGAGAAAATGGTCAAATCCTTACAGAACACAACTGCACAGATTGTTTGTGCATTTTAAGCAGATCCATATGCACACATACATGCACACGCACACATGAAAACACACACACACTGACCATACTGCTATTTAGGATAGCAACATCACGAGCAAAAAATAATTCTGAGGTGAAAGGAATACTAATCGATTTCAAGCATTTTATTTCTTTAGTGAATTCTATTCATTATAAAATTTGCAAACATTAGCATTTCTCAGATGCACAGAGAAGCAGCGTGAGCCTCAGAATTCCATCTAAAGTTATCTTTTCAGCCACTCACTACAACGATATTACAGAGTCAAATACTGTGCAGCATAACATACTAGATGACTTAATGGAGTCGTATTTTGACAATGTTGCTTAAATGCAGAACTTGGGAAAGTTCTGATAATACTGGAAGATGACAGCATCTGATCTTGCTGTTCTCTGATGCTTTCAAATCTTGCATCCTATCTGCTTCTCCAATAGAGTTTTCACTAGATCTCATACAAGGCTCAAGATACTGATTGACTTGTTAGACCTATAATTACCCAGGTCAAGACATTTCCCTGTGAGAAAAAAATACCTTGATCTTTCTACCCTTAAGTTATGGATTTTGTTTTGCTCACTTTCAACAACCACATAATCCCAAAGAGCTACCAGAACATTTGAAAATGAAGATAATTCATTCTTACAAAAAAACCTCTTAAGTGCTTCCAGCTAGCACTTCTAACAGAAACACTGATAGGAAATGTTGGAACTGTTGAAATTAAGGCAAGATCTGGAAGACAAGAAAGATCTTTGCCAGAATTGTCCCCAAACGGGTCAGATCTAAAAAGCAGTCCAAGCTGCAAATGACTTTTTGAAATGTTGAGCTGGCACTGGGTCTGTATTTGTACACAGATCCATAATACAGCATTTCTTAAATAGCAATAAACTGCATGGGAGAGTTTTCCAAAGGTTTTTTTTTTCTCTAACCATAATTATGAAAATAATCATTTGTTTACTTGACTTAGATGCCACCCAACCCCATTCAACTCTGGGCTAAAGAATTTAAAAGAAAACCTTGATAAATCTGAAAAGTTTTGAAACAAAATGGTTGGATCAATAAAACAAAAACGGAATTGTTCAGGGTATGATAACAGAAGACTCATTTGAAAAAAAAGAGCAGAGCATTTGAAGGAAATAACACATTACTAATTATATGGGGATGGCTCTGTTATGGTTTATGGTTGTGTGGGAACCAATGACACAGGAAATATTGAGTGTGAAAGGAAGAATGGATTCAATTAAATATCAGCACACTCTAGATGTCCCTCAGTCACTCAAGAAATTGAATCTGAAAAGAAGTTGGGTGTTTCAACAGGACAATGATCTGACTCCACTCTTGCAAAATCAGCCATAACATACTTGCAGGAAAGAAAGATAACCATTTTGGAATTGCCTTCACAGTCCCCAGAGTTGAACAAGATTAAAGATCTGTGAAAAGACATCAAACCTAGAGTCCGTGCAGGGATAACTAAGAGTGCCTCTGAGCTAGAAGAGTTCTGTGAGGAGAAAACAGAACAAAACAAAAACTAAAATAAAGAACAGAAAGCCTGTTTGCTGGCTCAGGAAATGTTTGGAAGTTGTTATTTCCACTAAAGATGCTAGAAAATGTTAACTGAAACAATGTCCAAAGTTCTTCACCTGCCATGTTAACTTCTTTATTATTGTGAAACTGTAAACATATAAATAAAAAGTATGTGTTTCCCAATTTTCAGTGGGAAACAACAATGTAAAAGGTATTTTATTTATTCATTTATTTATCAGTCAAATAGCCACCATGTCATGGAAAGTGACTCTGGGCAGCATACAACAAATGTTAATACATCTGTTTAAATATTTTAAAAATACCAAGCCCAAGGCTCCCATTGAAAACAGCTTTGAAAATTCTGGCTGTGATATCTTTCTGTGTTTTCTTTGTGTCACTTCAGCGCTGCTGTAATTTGCTAAAACAACTTTTTAAAAGGTAGCATTGAGAAGTAATATTGCACTCAATAAACATTACAGCCACAACTTCTCGGTAAATATCTTCATCTTGCAAGTGTTTTATTTCTTCAGAAGATTTTACACGGTTCAGATCAGAAATTGAGCTTAATTCACACACTAACTGATAATATTGGCTTAAAATGCCCTGACAAGCTTGTACTTGAAAAAGTAATGGAGAAAATTACAGGGAAATTAACATTGATGTCACACACAACAACCTATTGTTTTGCAAAGATTTCTTTCTGTGAACAGTCTGTTGGGTAGCAATAATTGTGGAATCTGTTCATTGATCTCAAAAAATTGATTTATAATCCGCAGGCTATTAATATGAATTATGAGAAAGAAAACTGAATTTCAAGCAGCTCTCTGTACTAATAATATTCTAAGAAAAGAACACAAGTTCTCTGCCATGTATGTGGCTGTTAAAAGCACTGCATAATTCACTAAGTACAAAACATATGATTCCCCCCTCCTTTCCACACACATTCTTAAATGTACTGCCATGCACTCAAAGGCCATGAATATTGATTTCTATAGAGGTGGCCTTCCATTTATTTAATATCTTGGGCTACTTTGCTTTTTCCAATGAATGACAACCAAAGACTGCCCTTACCTTAGTTTTCTTTTTCTTCATTCTTAAAACCCTGGATGCAATCTGGATAGTAGAAAGGGTTTCAGCATAGTTTCCTGCAGCTGCTGAAATGTGAGCTATCATGGTGGTACGGCAGTTCATATTCCCAAGGGACTCTCGGAGCAACATGGTCAGCTTGCTGTCTCTGCAAAATAAAAAGAATTAAGGCTGCATTAGTGAGCGATGTTTCACTAGTACTGTCTGAATCAGACCCCAGGTTTTAGCAGGATTTCATCCTTTTAATGGAATGCTAATTAGCACGGTTCTTAACAATTCTAGTGTACTACATGTGCAGTTGAACAAGTTGGTAAATGATGATGGTGAAAAGAGCTTCCCTTTTTGTATATTTTCCTGCTACTACCTTCAGTAGAGGAAACTGACTTGTGGAAATCCAGAATTTCAAGAGAAAATTCTACTGCACCAAAAGGATAAAACACAAAGGAAGAAGAAGACCTCCAAAAATGGCACAGGCTTCATCTCGGCTGATTTCTTTTTGATGAATGAAGACGAGATTGGTTTCTGCCGTTTATGTTTCTGCCACATTCTGTGTAAACTAAATAGGTTCAGTTTTAAAATTCTAATGTCCTGCCACCTTTTTTCTTGCACACTCTGTGATGGTAATTAGACCTGGAAATGGTACTGAATAACAATTGCTTTGGCAATGAAGAACCTGGGTAAATCAGAATACTATTGGTTTATTCTTATGTGCAAATGTGAGCTGTCAAAAATTAAGCAAAACCGAGAAAAGAATGAATGAAAAAAACAAAGAAAAACATTGCTATTGTCAGCAGTACCTAAGACAATTCAGAAGTAAAATAGTCCCTATGTGTATTTGTTGGTGATGAGAAGCATTAATTCAGTGCTACTAACATGAGCATCCACTGGGACCTGCTTCTCTGAAAGCTCTGCTAAAATGGATAGAAATTGAACAGGAGAAATCTGCAATTCACTTAAAAACTATACCCTGTTATTTCTTAATGAGATTCCTTTCCTCCTGAAATGCCAAACAGCATCTCTTCAAATGGTAATGGCATGCACCTCTGACAGATTAGTCAGACTGCTTGGTTGTCTGCTAAGGAATACATATACACACATATACATATACACTCTATCTATCTATCTATCTATCTATCTATCTATCTATCTATCTATCTATCTATCTATCATGTGTATGTGTGTGGGGGGGAGAGAGAGAGATGGTATGTATGTGCAAGTGTATATTTATTTTTTATTTTTCAGAAATTTTTATTAGGTTATAAAATAAGATTCAAAATACAAAAGAAAATTGGAAGACAGTGAGAGCAAAGGGGAGGTGGGAAGAGAAGTGAGGAAAGGAAAAAAGAAGTGTTGACTTTGTCTGCTGCAGTAAAATAAAGCATTAACATCAAACAACAACTTTTTGCTTTTCCATAGTAATATAAACTAGCCATTTCTATAAACACTTATCAATCTAATTAGTAAAACCCAAAATCAAAGTTTCATTTTTTTCCACCTACAGTACAAAGTTCAGAAGCGGTCTCCATGTGATAACCAAGGTACTTATATTCTTTTCTTTAATCAAAATGGTCAATTTAGCCATTTCAGCCACCTCCATCAGCTACCTCCGTGTATTCCGCTGTGCCTTCGCCAGGCCGGGCTATCGATGTGAAGATTTTTAAATTGGTTTTAATCTGGGATTTTTAAATTTGGGGTTTTATATTGAGCCAAATTATTTAATATTTTTAATTTTTAAATTGTTGTTTGTCTTGTGCTTTTAATTAGGCTGTGCACTGCCCCGAGTCCTTCGGGAGAGGGGCGGTATAGAAATAAATAAATAAAATAAAATAAAATAAAATAAAATAAAATAAAATAAAATAAAATAAAATAAAATAAAATAAAATAAAATAAAATAAAATAAAATAAAAATAATTAATAATAATAATAATAATAATTCTGTAGCCATTCGTCCATGGTGGGAATCAAAATGTCTTTCCATTTGTGTATACATATCATGTATGTTTGTATATGTGGATTTCAGTGATGGCTCTATACACACTCATGCATACAGAGACTCATTTGTAAGGATGCAGAAGCACTGACTGAAATATTTCCTTTAAATTTAAAAGAAGGCTGTAACTGTCCCCTGCTCTGAAACACACACTCTTAAATCTGTACACCAGGAATGAAAATAATTTTGTGGGCACACAGTGCAATGATGAATATTAAAATATCCTTCCACACTATCTTTTATAAAATCCATAGTCATAAAATGAAATTTGTTCTAATTTTGATGTGATCCTCTAAAATGACCTGGGGAGAGGTGTTTCCAGACAAGACTTTCATGTGGCTGTTCAATCATTTTACAGAAGTGTCCCTGGTGAGCCTGTCCCAGATGCATCTCTTCAAGGCACAGTGCTTCCCCTCCCCCAAATGACATCTATTTTCATTAATACATTCAGAAAAAATTAACACATCTACTATGCACTTAAAATCATCTCCTTCAAGGGTTACTTTCTCCTGGAGATATAACACATACAGTGGGGCAAAAAAGTATTTAGTCAGCCACCAATTGTGCAAGTTCTCCCACTTAAAATGATGAGAGAGGCCTGTAATTGACATCATAGGTAGACCTCAACTATGAGAGACAAAATGAGAAAACAAATCCAGACAATCACATTGTCTGATCTGGAGAGAATTTATTTGCAAATTATTGTGGAAAATAAGTATTTGGTCACCTACAAACAAGCAAGATTTCTGGCTCTCACAGACCTGTAACTTTTTCTTTAAGAGGCTCCTCTGTCCTCCACTCATTACCTGTATTAATGGCATCTGTTTGAACTTGTTATCAGTATAAAAGACACCTGTTCACAACCTCAGTCACACTCCAAACTCCACTATGGTGAAGACTAAAGAGCTGTCGAAGGACACCAGAAACAAAACTGTAGATCTGCATCAGGCTGGGAAGATTGAATCTGCAATAGGCAAGCAGCTTGGTGTGAAGAAATCAACTGTGGGAGCAATAATTAGAAAATGGAAGACATATAAGACCACTGATAATCTCTCTCGATCTGGGGCTCCACGCAAGATTTCATCCCGTGGGGTCAAAATGATCACAAGAATGGTGAGCAAAAATCCCAGAACCACACAGGGGGACCTAATGAATGACCTGCAGAGAGCTGGGACCAACGTAACGAAGGCTACCATCAATAACACGCTACGCTGCCAGGGACTCAGATCCTGCAGTGCCAGACATGTCCCCCTGCTTAAGCCAGTACATGTCCGGGCCCGTCTGAAGTTTGCTAGAGAGCATTTGGATGATCCAGAAGAGGATTGGGAGAATGTCATATGGTCAGATGAAACCAAAGTAGAACTGTTTGGTAGAAACACAACTTGTCGTGTTTGGAGGAGAGAGAATGCTGAGTTGCATCCAAAGAACATCATACCTACTGTGAAGCATGGGGGTGGCAACATCATGCTTTGGGGCTGTTTTTCTGCAAAGGGACCAGGATGACTGATCCGTGTACAGGAAAGAATGAATGGGGCCATGTATCGTGAGATTTTCAGTGCAAACCTCCTTCCATCAGCAAGGGCATTGAAGATGAAACGTGGCTGGGTCTTTCAGCATGACAATGATCCCAAACACACCACCCGGGCAACAAAGGAGTGGCTTCGTAAGAAGCATTTCAAGGTGCTGGAGTGGCCTAGCCAGTCTCCAGATCGCAACTCCATAGAAAAACTTTGGAGGGAGTTGAAAGTCTGTGTTGCCCAGCGACAGCCCCAAAACATCCCTGCTCTAGAGGAGATCTGCATGGAGGAATGGGCCAACATACCAGCAACAGTGTGTGCCAATCTTGTGAAGACTTACAGAAAACGTTTGACCTCTGTCATTGCCAACAAAGGATATATAACAAAGTATTGAGATGAACTTTTGATATTGACCAAATACTTATTTTCCACCATAATTTGCAAATAAATTCTTTCCAAATCAGACAATGTGATTGTCTGGATTTGTTTCCTCATTTTGTCTCTCACAGTTGAGGTCTACCTATGATGTCAATTACAGGTCTTTCTCATCTTTTTAAGTGGGAGAACTTGCACAATTGGTGGCTGACTAAATACTTTTTTGCCCCACTTTATAGTATGGTTATCCCCTATTATTATTGGTATTTGGGGTTCTTCAATAGAATTAACATGTTGTCTAGAAACACTGTTATGTTAAAGATGCATATATCACCAGTATTTGAAATCTATAAAAACCATAGATTTTCCAATTATGGGTGTCAGCAAAATGAATTATAAAATCTACAGTTCATTCAAATCAATGACATGTTTCTATGTGCCATTGGACATCTGAATTAGGGTTGGATGGGGTTTTTTTTAAATCAAGGAAAAGGCTTTCAAGTAATATACTTAACCTTTTTAGAATTGTTTGGTTTATAATATCCAGGACTTTCCCTCCTCTTTTTCCTCTTTGAAAATATTATTACACTTATTATTTTGAATCTATATTAATATTTCAATGTTGTTGTATATAGATATTCTTTTCTTTTGCTAATTTCACCTAATAATTTTAAAGTATATTTATATGGAAAGTATAATTTAAAAAGCATGATTGATTTGTTTATGGAAATAAGGACACAAAGGAGTGATGTGAGGTTCTGAATTTGGGTGAAACATTTATTTGGTACAGATAGTTCTTGTTTAGCAACTAGTTGATTTGTTTAGTGATCGTCTGCAATTACAAAAGTAATTTTAAAAAAAAGTAGCTTTGAGACCAGTCTCCACACTTACAGCCTTCACAGGTCTGTAAAGCTAAAGAAAGCTGAAATAAGGTTGAAGTAAGCACAGTCATGGTTTCACTTAATGACTGCTTTGCTTTACCACTGACTTAGTGACTGCTTTGCCAGTCCCAATTATGGTCGCTAAATGAGGACTAACTATACTGTTAAAAGTAGATTTGGGGAGAAGAAATGGATAGGGAAGACAAAAAAAGTTTCAGAAAGAAAATAGAATGAAAGGATGTCTGCAGGAAGAAAAAGTACTAAATGTAAAAATACTAAAAGATAACATTCAACAGTATGAAATGAATGCAAGGAAATAAATTATGGAATTTGTATGAAAGAAAGAAAAGAACTATGCAACAGAAGTGTGTGAAGTTATGCTAATAGGAGGTATGAAAAAGGTTGTTTGATGAAATGTTGCAGCAAAAGTATAAAACATTTCAGTAGTAATTCATAATTCTGTTCTCTTGAAGTTACACTATTGCAACATGCTTTACATGGGGGTTGAACAAAATGCAGTGACCTAACTTCTGATTACACACACACACACACACACACACACACACACATGTATGTATGTATGTATGTATATATATATGTATATATGTATATATGTATATATGTATATATGTATATGTATGAATGTATGTATGTATGTAGGTCTTTGGTTATTAGGGTTTTCTCCCACGTAAAATTGGAAGTGTTTATGTAGGAGAAAACCCAAATAACCAAAGACCTACATACAAACACCTGGGAAAACCTCAGAAAATGTGTGTGTGTATGTGTGTGTGTGTGTATTTGTTTTCTGAGATTTTCACGGGTGTTTGTATGTATACATACACACACATGCACATATATGCATGCGCGCGCGCACACACACACACACATATTCTGAGGTTTTTGTGGGTGTTTGAATGTAGGTCTTCGGTTATTCAGGTTTTCTCCCGCGTAAAATTGGAAGTGTCTTGGCGACGTTTCGACGAAGTCTCATTCGTTGTCTTCAGGCTGGTGTTTTCGGCTTCATGCTTCTAGGAGCACAAAGCCGAGGACACCAGCCTAAAGATGACGAATAAGACTTCAAACTCAAAGTGCTAGTTTAACTTTCATGGTTTGGCAACTATGAAATCAACATACCCTGTGAGTTCCTCCTAAATGGGGTTTCTCAAACTCCTCACTAAAAATGGGATTAAAGGGATGGAAGACCAGAGGTGCATCTTCACAGTGGTGGCCCCTGTATCATGCAACCCCCAAAGAAAACTGCCTTGTTCTTGCCATGACAAGTATGGCAATATCTAAATTTACATATAAAATGTAAATCTTTAAAACGAGGACAAAAGTGTTACATTAAAAAACATATTCCTAAAGTCTACTCTACTATTCTACTGTTATAGAACCAGACATTTCTTTATAGTTGTTTATGATACTTGGATGTAATTATATTCTTGTAGGAAGTGTTTAGTGGGAGTAGTCTTGCCTCAATAAATTTAATAACTTCCTGGGAAAAATGCAATGAAAGCTTCCTGGTAGTTCTCCTTTTTATAGCTAACATTCTTATTTTTAAAAAAATTCTTTTACCACTTTAAACCTTTATTTCAAGGATGTATTTCTATGCTTTTGCATTGAATATCTTTTAATATACCTGTAGCCTTGATTCTAAATATATCATATAAAGTCTATTAAATGCCTGGGAAGTTGTGGAAATATATTACAGCAAGGCCGCAGACATTGCTCTGAATTGCCTTTTGTCCTTTAGGTACCATTTAAGTTGTTGGTTTTAATCTCTCAAAGTACTTGGTTGGCCAGTTTGCACATAATGATAATCTCTCAAGTGCACTTAATGAGGTAGTAAACAATGATCAGTCGCGCCAGCTCTTCTGTCCATGACAGTGACTAAATAATCAGGAGAGTCTGTGGTTTGTTTAGCATTACAAGCAATCCATGTCCCCTGACTTACTCTGTCACAACTCAAATGCAGGAATGGGATTTCTAACTTAGTTTTGTTTAGCTGCTCCAACTGGCAGAAGAAACCAGAGCAATTAAACGGCATACCTTAAAACACTTGCTAAATAATTATATTTATTAAGAAGTATATCTAATGGAATATACTCTTGCATAAACCTGATTTTTAACAGTTCCACTGGGTCATTTGTTGTTTTTAGAAAGCAGTTCCAGACTAGGAAAAGGAAAAGCAAGATGGAAGCAAGAAAGAACCAGTTTACTAATGCAGATGCTCAGAGGCTAATACCTGACTTGAAGTGTTGATGTATTTACTTAGACAGCATGACACATCCACATTAAAAAAGGATTAGGAATGGCCAGTTACAAACATAACAATTAACACTGTTCTTGGTTGCTTATTTGCCTAGTAGGTAAGTTTGCTGCTTTTTAAAGAATACTTGTTTTTCAATAAAAAAGGAGTCATATAAGGCCACTGAAGAAAGGAGAGGGGTGAGAAAGCATAACGCTACACTACAGAGTCTTATGTAGATGGGGAAAGAATGCCTTACATGAAACCTTCTTCTTGAAGAAGTTTAATGAAGGCCTGGGCTACCAATATAAGAAAATTGTAGCCAAACTCCATCCATCCATCTAATTGGTATGGCCAGCCATCTCAACCAGTGATTCTAGATGGCAAATAAAAAGAAAATGAAAACAATTACAATAATACAAAATTAAATATATAGCAGCTTAACACCAAGCAGAAAGAGAGGAAGGGATTTATGTATTCTCAGGCTAGGACAAGTTTTAATTTCCAAGTGGGAAGAATAGTTTACTTAAATACAGTAAAAGTATTGCTCATAAATCAAAGAAATGGAGGGGGGATTTGATACTGTTCGTTTATCCTTCATGGAAAAAAGCCGGGAGCGGGGGAGAAATTATAAGCACACTCAAAACTTCCATATAATATCTAGCTTCCTTTGTCAAGTCCATATAAATCCAATTCTGAAAATTTTATTTCAGATTTGTGCAAATAAATTTATTTAATTAATTAATTAAATAAAAGGTCAGCAGTTCAGCAGTTCAAATCCCTAGTGCCGCATAATGGGGTGAACTCCCATTACTTGTCTCGGCTTCTGCCAACCTAGCAGTTTGAAAGCATGTACAAAATGCAATTAGAAAAATAGGGACCACTTTTGGTGGGAAGGTAACAGTGTTCTGTGCACCTTTGGCGTTTAGTCATGCTGGCCACATAACCACAGACATCTTCGGACAGTGCTGGCTATTCAGCTTTGAAATGGAGATGAGCACTGCCCCCTAGAGTCGGGAACGACCAGCACATACATGCAAGGGGAACCTTTACCTTTTATCCAGTTAATGTAAAACGACCTTCAGTTCATAGGCCATCTGGAGAGAGAGAGAGAGAAATCCTACTTCCTTATTGGACAAATTTGCTAACTAAACAATTTGTAGAATTAAAAACAACTGGCTAAAAACACATTTTCCTTTCAGGAAAATACAATATAGAGTTTAGATCAGGAACTATATTATTGTATGTGGATATAAGAAAAAGTTTCAAAATTACTTAATTGTTTCTGAAAAGACTGAAGATATCGATGCAACAAACCATATTGTTAGTTCCAATGAATAAATTGATAGTCCCTTTCTCAGCATGTTTAAACTAAGTATTTATTACAAAGTTTGGAAGTTTTGCAGATGTTTTCCAATACGCTGTGCTGATTTAATCTATTTGCATCTTCCTATGGGTATATTTAGTCAATCGTACCACAGTACATGGTAGTCTGTGATGTAAACAAAAGTCTATTAAGTTCACAATAAAGTGAACAATAAAGTGGTGGATGATCTCTGGAGGGCCCGGGGTAGGGGGTACTCCTCTATCCTGGTGCTGTTAGACCTCTCAGCGGCTTTTGATACCATCGACCATGGTATCATGTTGCGCCAGTTGGAGGGATTGGGGTGGGGGGCACCGTTTTACGGTGGTTCTCCTCCTACCTCTCCGACCGGTCGCAATCTGTGTTGACAGGGGGGCAGCGGTCGACCCCGAGGCGCCTAGTGTGTGGGGTGCCACAAGGGTCGGTCCTCTCGCCCCTTCTGTTCAACATTTATGTAAAGCTGCTGGGTGAGATCATCCGTGGTTTTGGGGTGGAATTCCATCAGTACGCTGATGACACTCAGCTGTACATCTCCACCCCAGACCACCCCAACGATGCCGTGGAAGTGATGTCCCAGTGCCTTGAAGCTGTGCGGGTCTGGATGGGGAGAAACAGGCTTCGACTCAACCCCTCCAAGACCGAGTGGCTGTGGCTGCCGGCGTCCCGATATAGCCAACTGACTCCATCGTTGGTTATTGGGGGCGAATCATTGGCCCCCAAGGAAAGGGTGCGCAACTTGGGCGTCCTCCTGGACCCACGGCTGTCTTTAGAGGATCATATGACAGCTGTGGCCAGGGGCGCTTTCTATCAGGTTCGCCTGATACGCCAGTTGCGGCCCTTTCTAGATCGGGACTCCCTACGCACAGTCACTCAGGCGCTCGTCACGTCTCGCTTGGACTACTGCAATGCTCTCTACATGGGGCTCCCCTTGGGATGCACCCGGAGGCTCCAGCTGGTGCAGAATGCGGCCGCGCGGGGAATTATGGGAGTGACGGGCGCTCCCACATGACACCTCTCCTGCGTGAGCTGCATTGGTTGCCGGTTGACTTCCGGGTGCGTTTCAAGGTGTTGGTAATCACCTTTAAAGCGCTCCATGGCTTAGGACCAGGGTACTTACGGGACCGCCTTCTGCCACCAATTGCCTCCCACCGGCCGGTTCGCTCCCACAGAGAGGGCCTCCTCAGGGTGCCGTCAGCCAGACAATGCCGGCTGGCGACCCCCAGGGGGAGAGCGTTCTCTGTGGTAGCCCCCACCCTCTGGAACGATCTTCCTCCAGAACTGAGAACAATTGCTGACCTCCGGACTTTTTGTCGGGCTCTGAAGACTCATCTCTTTCAACTTGCCGGACTTGCCTGATCCCTTCTATTTTTAAATTTTTTAGAGTTTTACTTGGTTTTATACTCTCAGCCTAATTTATATTGGTTTTAGTATGTTTTTTAACTTTTTTGTATTGGTTTTTAATCGGCTGTTCACCACCCTGAGTCCGGTAGGAGAAGGGCGGTATAGAAATCTAATAAATAAATAAATAAATAAATAAACTGTACTCATTTTGCTGCTGACCTGATTTAGCACTGAACCTAAAGACGCAAAAAGTGTCACACAGACTTATGTATTCTCTGTTCATCAAGAAATATTATAATATCAAATTCTGTATAACAGTAAGCACCATTCCAAGCATTGTGTGTATAGAAATTATTAACTTCAGTGCAGAAATCAATATCTAGCCTTTTATTTGCTCACACTTCCCTCAAAGTAAAACATCAAATGTCAGAGCAAAAGGACAACAACAGATTACATTTAAGTCTCCAGGGAATATGGAGCCATCATCAGAAAAGCAGTGTCGTCTCTCTACAGACTATACATGATGGATGTGCTTCGTTCATGGACCCTCTTTGCATTACACGGAAATCCATCCTGGGTGTTGGAATGTAACAAATTAATCAAATTGCCTTCATAAAGAACAAATGGTTTTATTTTTAACTATACCACCTCTAGCCAAGCTAACTCATTCTTCCCTAACTTTATCTTGATGATTCCCTCTACTCTGCTAGAGTCTGCAGTTATCTGATTCCCTCTTATCGTATCTAAATCTGGGTTCCAAGAAGAAGCAAGCAAAGGAAAATATTGCTAATCACACAATTTGTGAACACTTTGTATTTTATATTCAGACCCTTTTTTCTACAAATTCTGTACTTTTCTACAAATTATAGAAATGATGGAGTGCTTTGTTATTTTTTTAAATCAGTGAATAAACTGCACCAGTCTCATATAACTGCTTTTATTTTATTTTATTTTTTAAAAATCAATGAGCAAAACCACTAGTCACATATAACTGCTTTTGTGACTTTTCAGGTTGTAATTAATTCATTTAGTTCATTGGATTTTTTAATTTCACAATTTACAATCTAAATATAACAGCAATGTTCCTTCAGAATAAAGCAAATTGCATTTTTATTATATTAAGGAAAACTTTAATTTAATTCTTCTGGAAGACATGATTTGATGAAGATATAGTCTAAAAATGGTATTTTAAATATGCAGATAAGTAACATAGTACAAACATTCAGAAGTGGTTGGTTTAATATCTCATCACAGTTCTCTTTTCTTACAATTATCTTATATAGAAATTCTATTCCTAAAAATGCCTTTGGAAGTCTCTGACTTTGATGTTTACTTTGCCAGTGATTGACCAGTGACTTTGTGGATGAACTCAGCAATCAATACAGTTGCTCTAGACATCTTTTATTATCAATTAATTGTGCACTGACTCAGATCTTCCAGGTTGATAAGAATATTTGGATTGTATGCTGTCAGATACATCTGCTTGTGCCAAATATAAACAATTGTAGAATAGAACTGTATCATAATGATGCCCTGTATATTTTGTATGTGGATATGCATGTATAATGTAAAGGTTCCCCTGCACATGCGTGCTAGTCGTTTCTGGTTCTAGGGGTGGTGCTCATCTCAATTTCTAAGCCAAGGAGCCAGCTTCGGTGGTCATGTAGCCGGCATGACTAAATGGCGAAGGCGTAGTGTTTTGGTCTGCCAGGAGCCTACACAGCTGGCAGCAGAGTTGCAGCGATGAGGCTGAGGAAGAACATGGGCCAGTCCTGGAGGCTGGGGAAGGCCTGGATGAGGGCTCTGCATCGGAGACAGAGATGGCCCAGGGCCATCAGGGAGTGATGTGCGGTCTCCAGAGCCTCCAGAAGCTGACAATAGAGAGGGAGAGGAACAGGAGGAACCTGTTCCTAGTGCATGTATGAGAAGAGCTGCCAGAAGGCAAGAGCAGCTAAAGCAAAGAGGACAACTCAGAAGTAGGGCCAAGAGATGATTGGCCCCTCCTATAAGGCTTAAAAGACTAGCAACAGCTCTTGGGCTCTTTGTCGGAAAACAATGTTGATAGTCTTGCTGCACTTATCTCTGGTCGGCATCTTCTGCTTTTGAACTTTTGCCAAGAGACGCCTTTGGCAGTTTGCCTAATTATACCAAAGTTGATGATTAGACTGAAGAATTTGTGTTATTAAGAGTTTGTTTTAACTTTGTTTGGACTACGCTGAGAATAAGTTAGTTCTCAGCTGTTCTAATAAAGTCTGCTTGTTTTGGAACTGTTTGCGCCAATTACTACCTACCTGGGTTGGGTCACAACACACGGAGCATTGTTACCTTCCCACCAAAGTGGTCCCTATTTTTCTACTTGTGTTCTTTACATGCTTTCGAACTGCTAGGTTGGCAGAAGCTGGGACAAGCAAAGGGAGCTCACTTCATTACGCTGAGCCATTGTCACTCTTCTGGTTTCAGGAGCCTAGACAAATTTAATTCCAGGAAAGAAATTGCTCAGAACTCTGATTAGTAAGTTTTATGAGGGAAAAAGATTAAAGTAGCAGCTCAAGAACTTCAATACTGTACTTTCAAATGAGAAATCTAAATATAGGCAAATCAGAGTTTTGTTTTTTTCACCTTCTTTCATGCAAAGGGGAGGAGAAAGCTTGTCTTTTTCATGAATAAGGAATAGATTGTACCTACTGCAAAGGTGGTATTCAGCAGGTTCTGACTAGTTCTGGAGAACCAGTAGCAGAAATTTTGAGTAGTTCGGAGAACCGGTAAATACCACCTGACTAGCCCTGCCCCCATCTATACTCTGCCTCCCAAGTTCCAGATGATCAGGACAAAATGGGGATTTTGCAGTAACCTTCCCCTGGAGTGGGGAGGGAATGGAGATTTTACAGTATCCTTCCCCTGCCACGCCCACCAAACCACGCCACACTCACCAAGCCACATCCACAGTAAATATTTTTCAATCCCACCATAGGGGAGGATTCGGTAGTAAAAAACTTTTAATCCCACCATTGACCTATCTTTCCTAAAGTTTATCTGCTTGATATAGTAAAGTGATTTTAAATGAAATAAGGACATTATACTACAGCTTTCTCCTTCTTTATTCCCATTAAGTTTGGAGCTGCTTTATTGGAAATAGAAAAAAAATAGCAAGGAAAAAATATAGTGAATAGTCCTAGTAATCTGAACTGCCTATCCACTGATTGGTTTCAATTATCCTGATGCTATTTAAGTATTCCAGTTTTTCGATCCAATTTTTATTGAAGTAATACATTTGTATACATTAGAAGCATTTTAGACTGTTGAGGGACAGAACTTATATTTATCATTGCATTTTCTTATTGCTTTTATTCTGTTTTTATTGCCCAGAGTTTTCATGGATTCTCTCATTTCTAAATGGCTGACATATATAGCTTCCTTCTTGACATTGTTTAAGGTTTATAAATGCTGTGTGCACACACACAAGAGGATTCCTTTTCTTTTTCCAACAGGAATTTTTTGTCCTTGAGATTTGACTGTAATATTATAGTCCAAACAAGAATGACCATGTATTGTATTTCATACATGATGGTTCCTTATTTGAAGACTTCTCCAAATTAAGTCTAGTCCAAGATGACCTTCTAACAAAACCAGGCCTTTGAAACTGGAACTCAACAGCACCTAACAGAGAGCAAGCAGTTATCTCTAATGTCTGCCATCTATTAAGAGTTTTTTCTTGTGATGATTATTCTAATATTCTATTCTAATTATCTCCATTCAAAAATAGCAATCATTATGGTAGATCTATGCTTCTAACATTTAGTATCCACAAATTTTATGCAAACTTGTTTCCTCTTGTGGACCTCTCTCGTGCCCATGCATATACAGCCATCTTAATCAAGCACAAATTTATCACCTTGGTGAAAAATCTTCTTTTCAGTTCTTTTCCTTCATTAAGATGTACTTCTTTGACTGTAACATTAGTATATGAAATGTCAAGTATTCAGAACTATCAAGACATTTAATAGCAGTAGCATGAAGACTTATATACTGCTTCACAGTGCTTTACAGCCCTCTCTAAGCAGTTTACAGAGAGCATACTGTGTTGCCCCCAACAATCTGCGTTCTTATTTTACTGACCCTGGAAGTATGGAAGGCTGAGTCAACCTTGAGCCGGTGAGATTCAAACTGCTGAGCTGCAGAATTAGCCTGCATTACTGCATTCTAACCACTGCAGCGCTGCGGCTCTTAAAAAATAAACTTGGCAAGAGTGGGGTATAAAAGAAATCCAATGTAAACAATAAGGCTTTTCCCCTGCTCATAGAATATTATTTAGTCTATCTTTTGTATTTTATTCCAATCCAAACATATTACATTTTAATTGTTTTTTCCACTTCCTACCCATCTTTTCCATTACTTTACAGATTCTACCCCCAAAAAAGAAAGGGATGAAAACTAAAACTAAATTATATGTGTAACAAAATGCATTTCGTTATCTCCTGGTAAGCAACAATCTAATGGCTTTTTTTTTTTAATTGATTTATATGCTGCCCTTCTCCGGAGACTCAGGGCGGCTTACAATGTGTTAAGCAATAGCCTTCATACTTTTGTATATTTTATATTTTTAAAAACTATGTAGGTATGTGATTATTCCACGACAATGTCATATTTGCCCTCGAGACTGGCATAATAGAGTATACGACCAGCATAGGGTAACTCAGGATAATTATGTGATATAGTGAACAAACAGGGGTGAAATGCTATCGGTTTAGTTTAGTTTAGTTTAGTTTATTTGGATTTATATACCGCCCTTCTCCTTGCGGACTCAGGGCGGTGTACAGCCAATTAAGAACAAACATACAAACATACACAAGTTAAAATTTCTTAAAATAATAATATAAATGGCCATAAAATTTAAAAATTAACATATTTAAAATACAACTCTAAAATACTAAAATGTTGTAGGAATCAGGCTAGGCCGGCGAGCTGAAAGAGATGGGTTTTTAAAGCCCGCCGAAAGGTTGGGAGGTCAGAGATTATTCTTAACTCCGGAGGCAGATCATTCCAAAGGGTGGGTGCTGCCACAGAGAAAGCTCTCCCCCTGGGGGTCGCCAGCCGGCATTGTCTGGCTGACGGCACCCTGAGGAGGCCCTCTCTGTGGGAGCGAACCGGCCGGTGGGAGGCAATTGGCGGCAGAAGGCGGTCCCGTAAGTACCCTGGCCTTAAGCCATGGAGCGCTTTAAAGGTGATTACCAACACCTTGAAACGCACCCGAAAGTCCACCGGCAACCAATGCAGCTCGCGCAGGAGAGGTGTCACGTGGTAGCGTCCTGTCGCTCCCATAATCCCCCGTGCGGCCGCATTTTGCACCAGTTGGAGCCTCCGGGTGCACCCCAAGGGGAGCCCCATGTAGAGAGCATTACAGTAGTCCAGACGGGAAGTGACAAGAGCATGAGTGACCGTGCGTAGGGAGTCCCGATCTAGAAAGGGTCGCAGCTGGCGAATCAGGCGGACCTGATAAAAAGCCCCCCTGGCCACGGCCGTCATATGATCCTCTAAAGACAGCCGTGAGTCCAGGAGGACGCCCAAGTTGCGAACCCTTTCCGTGGGGGCCAATGACTCGTCCCCAATAACCAGCGATGGAGTCAGCTGGCTATATCGGGACGCCGGCAGCCACAGCCACTCGGTCTTGGAGGGGTTGAGTCGAAGCCTGTTTCTCCCCATCCAGACCCGCACAGCTTCAAGGCACTGGGACATCACTTCCACGGCATCGTTGAGGTGGTCTGGGGTGGAAATGTACAGCTGAGTATCATCAGCGTACTGATGGAACTCCACCCCAAAACCACGGATGATCTCACCCAGCGGCTTTACATAAATGTTGAACAGGAGGGGCGAGAGGACTGACCCTTGTGGCACCCCACATACCAGGCGCCTCGGGGTCGACCGCTGCCCCCCTGTCAACACAGATTGCGACCGGTTGGAGAGGTAGGAGGAGAACCACCGTAAGACGGTGCCCCCCACCCCCAGTCCCTCCAACCGGCGCAATATGATACCATGGTCGATGGTATCAAAAGCCGCTGAGAGGTCTAACAGCACCAGGATAGAGGAATACCCCCTACCCCGGGCCCTCCAGAGATCATCCACCAACGCGACCAATGCCGTTTCGGTGCTGTACCCAGACCTGAAGCCGGACTGGAGCGGGTCTAAATAGACGGCTTCATCCAGGTATCGGGGGAGCTGCCACGCCACCACACTCTCAACAACCTTCGCCAGGAAGGGAAGGTTGGAGACAGGACGGTAATTTGCTAAAACAGCTGGGTCCAGGGAGGGCTTCTTGAGGAGGGGCCTCACCACCGCCTCTTTCAAGGCAGGCGGAAGGACACCCTCACTCAAAGAAGCGTTTATAATCTCCTGGAGCCAGCCTCGTGTAACCTCCCGGGAGGCCAGCACCAACCAGGAGGGACACGGGTCCAGTAAACATGTGGTTGCGTTCAGTCTTCCCAGAATCCTGTCCACGTCCTCGGGAGCCACAGGATCGAACTCAGCCCAGATAACACTCTCAAGACCTGGCTCAGTCACCCCGCCTGAACCCACCCAGTCAGCGGCCAGGTCGTCCCGAATCTGAGTTATTTTATCATCCAGATATTGAACAAAATCCTCAGCACGTCCCTGCAAGGGATCCTCCCGTGCTCCCGAATGGAGAAGGGAGCGGGTCATCCTAAACAGGGCGGCTGGGCGATTATCTGATGACGCGATAAGAGCGGCAAAGTAATTAGACTTGGCCGCTTTTATCGCCACTAAGTAAGTCTTAATATGAGCTCTTACTAGTGTCAAGTCAGATTCGGAGCGGCTGGCCCTCCAACCACTCTCTAGGCGTCTTTTCCAGCGCTTCATCTCCCTCAGCTCCTCGGTGAACCAAGGAGCTAAGTTAGTTCGGCACCGGGTCAGAGGCCGCAAAGGCACGACACGGTCCAAGGCCCCACCGGCTGCTCTATTCCAGGCAGCCACCAGGTCCTCGGCCGAGTCGTGTGTCAGTGTCTCAGGGAATGGCCCAAGCTCCGTCTGGAACCTATCAGGATCCATCAGGCGCCTGGGGCGGAACCATCTGGTCGGTTCCGCCTCCCTGTGGTGAGGTGCAGCGGTCAGAAAGTCGAGCCGAAGGAGCGAGTGGTCAGTCCATGACAAGGGTTCTAAGCCTATATCCCCAATATCAAGACCACTCAACCACTGCCCAGAGACAAAAACTAGGTCCAGGGTTGGAACACCAATGTGAGTTGGGCCCTGAATTACCTGGGTCAGGTCCATGGCCATCATGGAAGCCATGAACTCCCGAGCTATCTCAGATGTTTTGCCGATAGATGGCAGATTGAAATCCCCCATGACCATAAGCCTGGGGGTGCCAATCACCACATCGGCTACAACATTGAGGAGCTCGGGCAGGGTCGTTGCCACGCGGCAGGGAGCCAGGTACGCGACTAACAAACCCATCTGCCCACCAGGACCCCACCTCACGAAGATGGACTCACACCCGGCTATCTGAGGAACAGTGGCCTCCCTCGGATCCAGACCTTCCTTAATAATGACCGCCACTCCCCACCCCTGCCCTGAGCTCTCGGCTGGTGAAATGCAAGGAAACCTGGCGGGCACATCTCCATGAGGGGAACCCCGCCCTCGCGGCCCAACCAGGTCTCAGTAATACCGGCCAGGTCCGCACCCCCCTCTTGAAGAAGGTCACAGATGAGGGGGGCCTTATTTACAACGGGCCTTATTTACAACGGCATTGCATAACAGCAACCGGAGCCTCGGGTCCTGAGACTCCGAACAACCTGGGGAACGGGAATAGCTTCGGGGACCGGGGCACGCAATCGCTCGAAGACAGCGAGTGCGTGCCCCCTTCACATGATACGGTCCCCCGCTCACGCCATATCTGCCCCTCCCACACAATGTTTCTATAGCCCAACCCTCGACAGGGGGCTCTCTAGGAGCCCTCTTACCTCCAGAGCCTACACCCTCCTTAACACCCAATACCGAGCCTGTCCTTTCCCCATTTGGGTTCCCCCCCAAACCCTCACCCACCCCCACCCCAGAGCCCCTTAAAATTCTTAAAAACCGATTTAAAAACCCTCTCAACCCCTTTTTTGCCACATGCCACCTCTCGGGGTCCCAAGACCCATCATTAAGGTAGGCCCTCGATAGTGTGGAGGGCCAGGCCTGCGAGAGGGGGGAATCTCGCAGGGCAAGAAGCGTGGACCTTAAATACATCCGGAACAATATAGAGGACGAAAAACATGGCTTCTGCAGAGATAAAACAATGTCCAGGAGCGGACCAGTCTATCCGGAGGGGCCTCGCTACCCTCCCACAGTAGCGATGGAGTTATTAAGTTCTGCCCAGTCCTGCTGGTTGGTTAGGCTGAACTGGGAACGATGGTAGCAGGTGGTTCAGAGAACAGGTAGCGATGGCAACGCAAGCCTCCGCCCATCCACCTGCTCGTTACTTCCCGGTTTTAACCACTGGTTGCCTGGCTTTAACCAGGAAGTAACCTGTTTTTTATCCTCTGTGCATGCACAGAAGGGTTTGCGCATGCGCAGAAGTGCACATGACCAGAGCAAGCACTTCCAAACCAGTAGGGAAGGTAAGTAGATTTCACTCCTGCTTCAGACCAGTTGAATTAGCAGACTTATTTACTTGTTAGTTAGTTAGTTAGTTAGTTTGTTTATTCGATTTATATGCTGCCCTTCTCCGGAGACTCAGGGCGGCTTACAATGCATTAAGCAATAGCCTTCATACTTTGCATATACCGGCTTAGTAGCGCTTTCGCCCATCCCCAAGCGGTGTTCGTTTTTATACAAAGTCAGCTTATCGCCCCCACAAGCAGACTTGTCACCATTCCAGTGTTGCCATGGTCAACTGAAGTCACATGATCATGATTTCCGATGCTCCCTGTCAGCTTCCCACAAGCAAGTCAATGGGGAAGTTGCTCCCTCTCCCACTGCTTTTTGGCCATTCTGTTCTCTATATACGTAAGGAAATATCTCTAAAAGGATGGGTCATGGGTTGTCTAGTAAAATAATAAAATATGGCACAACATATTGGCAGTATAATGGTTTCTGTACATGCTCCGCAGATCCTGTAGGGAGATTCAGTTTAGTTTATGTGTCATTTATGTAGTTTGAGTGTCAAATGTCTCTCTGCCTAATCCTTGACACACAGTTGTAAGTATTTCACAATAGGCAAAGATAGATTGGATTCCAGATTACCGTAAAGTGACATCACTTGATTGTGCATGATAGTGTTTTTACCAGCTAAAGCCAATAAGACGCAGCATATGATGGGAATTGTAATCCAATGTAAACTTTAAACAGATATTTACATTAACTTTAGGTTTTTTGTTTTGTTTTTACAACATTATGCTTAGTTTTGAACATTAATTGTGTTCTGTATGCAGGACAAACACTAACAAGACGATTTTAATTAAAAGATAAACATAATGAAGCAAGAAGAATGAAGTAACAACAAGATGAAAGAACAAGAAATATGACAATGAAGACAACAAATAAGACCTTTTGGCTAAAATTATTTGAATGGGGTTTGCAATCTCATAATTTCATAATTATTTGCAGGAATTAAAACACTATTATAGAGGGAAGATTAATTGGGAATGCCATAAAAAGGCATGTTAAGTTATTAAGACAAGAAAAGAGTTTATAAATGTTGCATCAATAGAATGCTTAGTGCTTTACAGGCACATCTATACATTTTGAATTCAAGGGACTGTAAATGCAAAATGCCCTATTTCTAGATTAAAACAACTGCTTTGCATTAATTGATTTTTTTTCACACTTTGCAGCGCATTTCACTTCTCCCAAACAGGTGTTTTGATCTTGAAGCAGAGCTATTACAAACTTGAAACCTATCCAAAGTGAACTAAGAAGTTTGTTTTGATTGTGAAACAGCACACTCCAAACGAAAATAATTTGAGTTTGGGAAATTTAGCATAGTACTAAAACCACTAAACAAGTGTCATTTTGTTAAATGTGAGAGAAGTCAACATTTCAGAGGATCTGTTCATAAGATATTATTTGGATATCACATACAGATAATCCTTGACATACAACTATAATGGAGCCTATCTATTGTGGCTGTATGTCGGAATAGTAATAACTCAATTTTATGAACTTTTTTACAGCAGTCATTAAGTAAACCCAGTGGTCATAAAGTGGATATGCTGTTTATTAAACAAACCAGTGGTTTGCTATGGGCACAGTTTTGCTGAAAACCGGAAATGCTGGTTTTTGGCAAACATTGTAAAACATGGTCAAGGTTGTGGAAATGGCTGTAAATATGTGGCTGTGTTGCCAGGCGCCCAAAATTTGGGATGGGACTGTGGAGGGGGCCAATCACTGGAACTTTGAAGCAGTTGTCCCTATTTCGAGTTGGTCATAATTTTAGTCACTAAGTGACTGGTTGTAAATTGAGGACTACCTATAGTTAAAATATAAAAATAATTCTTAATAGATGAATGTTTAGGTGTGGCAGGAGAACCATTAACTGTTCAGCTTAGGTTAAAGAAAATATTAATGAGTTCTATTTATAGTATCTCAAAGAAAAAGCTCTTCAGGCCAAATCTAATTCAAAATGGCAATCTGGAGGAAAAAAATGTCAGTAGTTTACTGTAGTGGTGGGTTGTCCCAAGTTCGGACCGGTTCTATAGTACCGGTAGTAAAACTGGCAGGAGGCTCCGCCCACTGACCCCGATGTCATCAGGACGCTACTGCGCATGGGCCCCATTGTGAACCAGTAGTAAAGGTAAGTAGAACCCACCCCTGGTTTACTGGTCAGAAAACTGCTCCTCTATTTTTCTTCGCTCAGCATTTCACAACACCAAATCAGTAGAACTGGACAAGGCAATAAAAATAGAGGATGTTAACATCACAAAAACACAGGTTTTTAGTTAATCTGATCCCTGTAAACACATTGCATTTTTTTTCTAATGGCGGGGTGTATAATTGTCCTTATGTAACTTTATCATAAAAATGTTAACATGAAATGTATTTTACGATTTACTAAATACCTTTTAATAAATTTCTCCTAAACACAAGGGATTAATTACAAAGCAAACAAGCCAATGAGGAAACTATAAAACCAGAACATGGGAATATATTATGTCAGTTCTCCAAGGGAGAAAGTTCCATTTTCCTTTTAACCATCTATTATGTCTTTCATGTATAACTGGTATACAATTCCCAAAGGCACCCTGATATAGAACTGTGTCCGTGATATACTTGTGTGATGTCATATTAAACCAACCATATATCTTTTGTTAGTCACAAATCTCATAATCGATTTTTGTTTTAGTCAAATGAAAGAAACAAATGTTTAAGAGAAAATATGGTGCATTTAGTATGTCCTCAGGAAAACTGGAAGGTATACTTTTTTAAAAATTCCAGTGGTGTCCAGTAACTGTTAAACTGATGGTTTAACTAAAACAAAAACATTAAAGGGAATTTTGAATATAAAGTAATCATTCTTGCATCAGTGACTGCAACTTAGGAAACAGACTGGCCTGTCATGACATAGGTAACTAGTTGAAGGATAATATCCCAGATATACTGTATACAGTAGATACTCATCACACTGTTCCCTAAGCAACATAATGTAAAGCACAGAAAGGACCTAAGAAATAGTAAGCCAAATAAATTAAAGGCAGGACGTAAGAGAAGAGGATAACTTACTAAATCTACTTTGCACCAACACTATTAATTACACTTCTCAGCAGTTTTTTTTTAAATATTTGCAAACCATCCTCACTTTACTGCTTCATACATTGACTTTTTGCCTCTAAACTTCCCATTCTATTTTTTGAGAATGTCATCAAAACCATAGAACCACAATGTTATTAATCTTCCTTTCTTCTCAGTCCTTTTACTTTTCTTTCTTATATTAATTCCTGCATCCTTACCAGTCTTCCATTTTTACATTATTTTCATCATTTTTTTTCTTGGACCCTGATATCTGCAACCTTCGTTTCATTTTTATTATCTGACTGACACGTCACTCCTATACAGATCTCTAAATTTCAAGTCCTTAATTCAAATAATTAAAACACTTTCATTTTTAAGTCTATTCACTCTGATGGAATCTCCTTGTTTAACTATCTTTTACCTGCATTCAAAAGTTTTTATTTCCCCAAAACTATTTTGCTTCTTTAATTGTAACCATTCCTTACTATTTCTTCTCCTAAACATAGTATCTTTCTCTTATCCTTATTTTGGTAGGAATCATTATCTTGCATAGATTTTTGCTCATCTACTGCCTCTTTGTTATTTCTCCAAGCACGCTTTTTCATTCTTCCTATTAGTATTAGCTCCACACACTTCTATGGCACTTTGTAATTATTTTCATTCCCTTCTAAACAACCTCCACATTCTGATTCCATTCATTCTATCGAGAGACTAATCTATTACCTAATACGTTTTCATACAGGACCTGTATATTCTCTTCCAGCAGAAATGCATTAAACAATCATCATTCTCATTCATTCTTAAATCTCTGAATGGCACAATCATTTTTCCTGTAGACTATCATTTCCATTCATTCATTCATTCATTCATTCATTCATTCATTCCACTTAACAGAATTTTTTTTTCACCTTCCAGATTGGCTTTATTCAGAATGTGGCACATCCCACCCGTCCCAAAAAAACCTTATCTGGTTCTTCTATTATCACTTTTTTAATCGAATTGTTACCATTCATGAATTCCTAATGTTATACTTATAACAACTTAGATGATACCATTTTATACTTTTGATTATACATGTTAGTTCTTTCATTTCAGACTGCCATTCATTTCCTGGTCATTTCATGACTGGACTACTACAATGTATTCTAGGTAGGTCTATCCTTGACAACTATCTGGAAGCTACAGCTGGTTCAAAATGCAGCCGTGCGAGCAGTAATGGGCATTTCCTAATGTGCCCATGTGTCAGAGCTATCTGACTTGCATTGGCTACTACTTGGCTTTTGTATGCAATTCAAGGTGTTAGTTGTTACTTTTAAGGCCCTTAATGGCATAGGTCCCAATTATCTGAAGGACTAACACTCTCCCATTATTCCTGCCTGCCTGGTACATTCAGGTAGAGTGAGTATGTTCCAGATTCCTTCTATTAATGGCATCTCTCCTCCTGAGATAAGGATGATGCCTACTCCATTGGGGTTCTGAAAATCCCATAAAACCTGGCTTTGTTCTCAGGCCTGGGGTTAATGTAGAGGAGGGAAGCTGCCATGTCATATTTTATTGTGGCTGTTTCTAGTCCAGGGTGTCTTGTTTTGTCTATATTTTAAATTGTCTTAATTATGCATTCTGTTCAGAGTCTGTTGGAATAGCTGCCATAAAAAAATTAATGAAATAAATAAAACGTACAGCTTTGTTTTCTTCATGTGAAGCCTGCAAATTCTGTCCATAAAATTACATCACTTCCATTCAAAGCTATTGCACTTTCTCTGTAGAGAGTAAAGAAATACCCTTGATGGAGACAGAGAAGTTCTGTTACCAAGGCAACAAGGAGATAAACATTGCAGGTCTTCTGTCTTTCCATCAAGGTCATCTTCTTTACTCTCTACATTCTTTTAAGATGTAGAAACACACATCTATTTTTCTCTTTTATTTGGGTGTTTTATCATTTACTATTCTTACTTTCCAAGAAGCAACCTTCCAAATCCTGTGATCAGAGGAATCAATAAATATTGACCTCCATCACCCACCCTGGCTTTGGTTAAACAAGGTCCATACATAGTGATTTTCAATAAGATAGAGAAGAAGCAAGTTTTCTCAAGCCTTAATTGTAACATTCTTTGAAAATGGTAGGGACAGTTATTAGTACTCAGTTTTGGCACATTTGGAAGAGTATGCCACAAGCATGACCCCAAACTGGTTTATTACAGGCATGATTATGGCATCCTCCTGTGCAGCCCAGGATCGCTAATCTAGGATTTACCTTGCCAGCCTGCTTATTGTTCTATTATCCCAAATGCAGTGTGCACTGACACATAATCAGGATACGTGAGACACAATACTTTATTACATTCTTATTTATTTCTTATTTTCTTGAAAATTCTTTTTGAAGACTTACCAACTTGCTTTGATAAATATTAACATCTGTCCAGAAAAAGAAGGATAGCCCTTTTTTATATCCCTTAAAACTGATTACAGTTAAAGGCAAATGATTCCCCTGTCCAGTCATGTTCAATTCTAGGGGGCGACAATCATATCTGAGGGAGCCACCGTTGTTAGAAGACATTTCTGTGATCAAGTGGTCAGCTTGACTATTCGCTGAGGTGCACAGAACGCTGTTATCTTCTCACCAAAGTGATACCTATTAATCTATTGGCTTTTGCATGCTTTCAAACTGCTAGGTGGGCAGGAGCTGGAGCAAGTAATGGGACCTCACCCCACTGTCCAGCCCTCAGGTTTCAAAGGCGAACTGTCAGCTTTCCTGCTGACAAGCTCAGCATCTTTAACCAGTGAGCCATCGTGCCTTGTACAATTACACTACTGCAATTTCATGGGATCCTTTTTGACTCTTAATGGTTGTTTGAGATTTCTCACTGGATTCCTGAAATGTGAATTGCCAGTAAATGTAAAGAGATTATTATATCCTAGCATTTTAATAGACCCTTCTAGTTTAACTGTATTTTCAGAATGTAACTGTTACTTTAGCATAGTGATTCTACAACCTCTAGCTGAGCCCACAGAAAAAGTTCTTAATCTCTTTCTTTGTGTCTCTCTTTTGAAAACAACCTTTTCTCTGAACAAATCACTTGTACAACAGACATGCTTAGTTGAATTTATTTTTGGCATGCAAATACATTATGTTATAATATGACATACTGTATTTTCCTGCGTATAAGACTACTTTCTAACACACAAAAATCTTCTCAAAAGTCGGGGGTCGTCTTATACGCCGGGTCTCATTCTCCTGTAACCAGGCAGACCAGCCCATAAGGCTCTGACGAGCCTTAAATGGCTCTGAGGAGGGTCGTCTTATACGCCCAGTCGTCTTATACACCGGAAAATACGGTATATATTACATAATTATGTGTCACAAAAATACAGAAATCTCTTCATAACAATAGGAAGGATATTAATGTTGTACAGTCTCTTAGCACTTTTCTCTTTAATATAGGTAATAAAGACTTACGCAAAAGCAGTAACTTGTTCTGTAATAACCTTCTTTACCACGAACTGCAGAGTAAAAATCAAAAGCCTTTAAAATCAGGCTTTCTAAAAATGGAACTAGGCCAAAACTATAATATTTGAATGCTTCTACAGTTAAGAAAAACTGATTGAGGCTGCATGTTGGTATCAAAACTTTCCAATTGAGGATAACTGTATGTCTTCAGCCAAATAAAGAATTGGACACTGAAATGGGTATAGCATCTGAAGTTTTGAAGTGTATACCCAAACAAACACTGATGCCTTCCTTTGGCAGCCAGAATCACAGAAGTGCCCAAGCAATTCAAGTACAGAAAAGATTAGATTCCTCTTCTCTGCCATTAGCAATGACTTCTTTTTCAAGTGGGATCTGTATATGCTACTAAAGTAATGAGATCACAGAAAAAACAATATGCACAGAGCTTAGTTGCACATAGTTGCATACCATTTAGGATTGGAAAGGATACTTTTTCAAAAATTGCAAAATCAATTTATGAAAGTATTTTCCCTACTTCTGACAAAACACAACCACTTTTCACAAGATTGAAGACTGAGATAGATTCATGAAATAGCATGAACACAAAAGTTTTTTTCCCCCAAACTTAGCAAAATTATGTATTCCATCTCTCAAAATAAAGGGAGAGGACAAACATGACTTCTAGGCATTTATTTGGCAACATTGGTTATGCTTCTTTTACATTAAAAATTGCAAAGCCATATTATTAGTAGAGTAAGAATGTCAACTCTGTTTTGATTTTATTCTTTATTTTGATTATCAAAATGAAGACTCCTTTGAATAACATTTATTTTTCGGATGTGCTGAGTGATCTGGTTCACATGTAAGGCTAATCTATGAAACAGAATTCACACCTCATAGTGTAATAAACAAACCATATAAGTTTAGCAAGATATGAAAATCTATTTTTAATTAATGGTCAATTACTTTATTTTGTTTCTATTTCTACATAGACTACAGAATCGTTCATGTTTATGAACTCATTTTTATTGTAATATTTAAAACTGATAAAAGCTGTTTAATTATCTCTAGTTTTAGTTTTGATTATTTAAAAGCCTTAAACTTTCAGGAATGAATTTTTCTTTCATTTTGTCTATTTTTTTGTACCTGACACTTCCTTGGGTAGAAGGCTATCAATCTAGGTTCAGTTGATGTTAATTTCAAACATATGTGTTCATAAATCTTTATATTCCATTTCAACATTAAGCTATGTTTATTTAAAAATGCATTACCGTTCACTTTAAAATACTTAAACATATATTCTAGACCCTTAAATTTTTTTGATTTTTAAACATTTCATATTAAAATATGCACCATATAAATATTTTGCCCTAAAATATTAAATGTTTATAATTATTATTCCTAACATCCAGGTAATAGGAGAAAAAAGCTAGCAAACCATTTATACTCATCATTCAGCCAGCTGGCAGAATTGGTTTATATTCCTTTTGCCCAACACTTAGCAAACAATAAGAAACAAGAACATTTCAGAATAAAATGCAAAGGAGCTCACTTTAAATAAATAGTTTCTAAAGATTTTTATCTGAAATTATTCATCTTTCCTGATAGCTTTCCTCGATGGCACACAAATCAGCTACTGGGCAACAGAGAGGACTGCAATCATTGGAGCAAGAGAATATGAATTCATAACTTATTAAAAAATCCTTTTGGGTAGGAGAATGAGTTTGATTGTTTGATTGGTTGGTTGGTTCGATTTATATGCCACCTTTCTCCGGAGACTCAGGGCGGTTTACAATGTATTAAGAGTTTAGGTTTCCTTTCTATGTATGATATTTAACTGCACTAATAACTAGATTCCCCCCCCCCCAAAAAAATTCTCCTTATTCTCAAAGGAATAAGGCATTTCACATTTCCCTCATATATCTGTATAAATGGAAACAGGACATCACCTGAATATGAGCAGCTGGGATTGTGATGGAATGCCTAACAAATCTTGGTAACATGGAGGAGGCAGCAAGACAGTTAGGGGAACAAATAAGCTAGAAAAGGGGGAAGTGTGTGAAAGAGTATCTCTAATGTAACTTGTACTTACATGAAGTATACATTCTCCATAAGCATTACTTTGCTAGGTTTTCAAGATTCTGTTGTATTACCCTATTAGCAATATAGGTCTTTCCACAAATCCAAGCAGCTCTTGTTTCCTGAACATGTCAAACTCACAGAGCTTGACCTGAATGGAGGAGCTGTTCTTTTTTAGAATTTCTTAATTAACCTTTGAATGATACATGTGTTAAACAATGTACCCTTCCAATGGTCAAGAAAAAGTATTTCTGCACTAGACTGATGCATAATAATAATTCCCCCCTTTTTAAAATTAGATAACATCACCATTTTTGGAGACACTCTAAACAGGAGAAAACGTATAATTATAAACAACTGAAACAAATTTTATCTAATTCCAAGTTCATGTCAAGTACTCTCACTATGCTTCAGATAACAATGAAATAGAGAATATTCAAGTGAGATGGAAATAGATATGTAACATTACTGTAATTGTCCATTCTTCACTTGTACTTGTAAAATCATCACAATCCAAAGAGGAAATTTATTCATCTCTTTGACAACTAGTTTTCTCCAAGGATGACATTGGAAATGCAAACAGGAAATGTTTGACTGCTGAGCTGATACCTTTTCTACTAAAACTTATTATTTAAGAAAAGTTATCCACAGCCCCCTCACCAATTTTACATAAATGAAAAAGAGTAAAGAGAAGGTAAAAAAGAAATGAAAAAGTGTAAAGAGAAGTCAGTTAATGGCAAAAACATTCCTCTTTTCTATATGACTACCCTGGCAAATGACTTAGTCAATGTTGCAATTATTATTTTATGAGTAATAAGTTTTAGGCATATTATGCTGACAGTAAGTAGTACATATGTCTAGCATCTATATTTTCTATTTCTTGACATTTCCTATTATATTGTGCTAAAAAATTTACAGCATGATTTTGTATCATCTTTTAATGAGCTTGCCCCCATCAATTCACATCAATATGGGACTAACAAAGCATTCCTGATGGCCCCAGATTTACATGATTGCTTCCTGTAGCTTATCTCAACAAATCTACAAAAATATATATGAGTATCTGTATATATGTGTGTATGTGTGTGTGTGTGTTTACATTCAAGTTGTAATGAGCTTTATCAGAGGAGCATCAGGCAGAATTCATTAAAGTCTCCTGAAGAATGACATGGGAAGAAGTGGTGGGACTGCATTGTCTTCTCTAATATTTATGTACAGCAACCATAACATAAGTATTAGAGAAGACAATGCAGTCCCCCACTTTTTCCAGTGGGGGAAAACTGGATAAACTTCAGGATAGTTTAATGAATTCTGCCTGATGCTCCTCTGACGGAGTTCATTACAACTTGAATATTAGAGTTAATTTCTCAAGTAAAATTAAGATCAAATATCCATTATTATCTCATGCATATTCAAGAACTTTCAAAAAGATCTCCTAATAATATGACTGGGCAGGTCATGAAAATGGGTGAGATTCCCTTAACCTGAAGGAGGTCTTCCTTGCTTGTATTAATCCCCTATTAAGATGCAACAGGCCTCTAGGGATTATACTCATACCCCACCTATTTCTTGTGTCAGACACTTGTTTTAATACTAATTGCAATTTCAAATGGTATGGTACCTTAAAATAAATGAACTACTGTTCTACAAAATATTTGGTTTGATACTGCAATGAGGACAAACTCTCCAGGAACCTGAAGGTTACTCAGTAAATTATTTGGTATCTGGAGGAAAACATCTCTATGTGACATAAGTGAGCAATCAAGAAAAGTTTAATTACTTTTAGTCAAAATTATTCCTCTTCCCTATACAAGTGTTAAGTTCCTTATGGCTACTGAAAAAAATGAAAGGAAGAAGTAGTTGTTTTCCAGTTAACCAGTGAGGAACACAGTTGCTGGTGGCTCATCAAAGAAACACACAAGTCAGTTTACAGACTAAGTTTTATGGATAGCAGATTAATGACCAAGCCAACTAACCAACTCTAACTTCTAGTGAATTTCTGTACATCAGCAGATTCAAAAAGTTCTATTTTGATTCTGGAATTTTTCTCTGGCCAATCCAAATCTACTTTTACTTTTCCTACCCCTCCCCACTCACAGAGATTATAATGTTACTGTAAAGTATGCAAAGAGATCAAGGATTTTCTTGGAGATGTTTCATTAGTAAGGGGTGGGGTTTATTCTCAGTTTATATTCTAGTGGCTTGCCCTGTCAGTGTTGGTGGGGGTTGTCTTAGAGGTCCTTTGGTTATTTATTGTTGACTTGTTTGGAAGCTCTGTTAAGGATATTGTTGTTGTGTAACAACTAGCAGAGTGAAGTGCACAGAGAAACGTTGCTGAGAGCAATGAGATAGAGATACATACAAACTGGTGTTATCAAAAGTTTTCTTTATAGTGGAAAATAAACAATCTCGTAGTCTTCTAAACAGTCCAAGTCTTTACCGGTTAACTCCAAACAAACTCTTACCAAACAAACAGTAGTTGGTTCACAAACCCCGGATGGTAGCAGATCCACCCACACACGCATGCAATGGCAGCTTATCATCAACTGAACCTTTTACAGTACCGTGCTTAAATATTGTTAAACTTTAAGTAATTATAGCATGACTCAGCATTACAGCATGATGCAGCATTAAAACTTAAAGTCACAGAACACATATATTGCCTGGACAACTGTTAGGCCCAAATCATATCCTAACAAGCTCCTTGTTTAGAATATTGTTTATTTGTTTATTCTGATTTTAATCTTGGAGTTAATCTATGCTGACTGCTGATGGGAAGATGCTTTGGTCCTTTTGTTTCTTTTTTGGCTTATTGTCTCTTTTGCATAGCATATACTGTTTGTGTCTATTTGTCTATTGATGGCTAATTTGTCACTAGTGCCAGGCTTCTAAAAATTCCCTAACATTTTTAGACTTGGCTTGGTCTGGGATGGTCACAGTTTCCCAATTGAAACTATGGTTAAGTCTGTCCATATATTGTGAAATTAAGGGGTTTTCATCATGTCTTCTGACTGCTAGTTGGTATTCACAGATGTGTTCTGCCAGTCTTCTGCCTGTTTGCTCTACATAGTAGCTGTTGCAGTCATTACACTTTATGTTGTAGATGACTCCTGGTTTTTTCTTCTTCTGGAGCTGCTGAGTCTTTTGGGCTTACTTAGGATGTTTTGAAGGGCTTTAGTTGGCTTGTGTGCTATGCTGATTCCATGTGGTTGCAGTAGTCAGAGAATGGATCCACATGATACCAGCATAAACAACTGGACACATATGAACATATTGTTTCAGGCTGCCACTATAATGCATAACCTAGGTTTTCTGTACACAGTATCTTGAATCAGTATAGTAGGAAAAACACCACATCCAGAGCACAGCACTTTAAATTGTCCTTGGGCTTTCTCAGCTGCAAAGGTTTGCTGAGATACAGATTAAGTGTGCTTGGACAATGGTTAATGGACTATTGTTTGTGTCAGGATAAAGAGACTGTGTGTACAGATGACATTCCAAAGGGGATAAGAAAACACAGTTTCAAAACTGCAGAACAAACTGTCACAAATGCAGGGAGTCTTAAGCCATAACCTTGGATCAGCCAAGCCACAATTTGAAGCTGTATCAGTCATAGGAGAAATTGTACCTTGTGCAGGACTACAAGGTATAAATCAGGAGCAAAGCTGTAATAATTATAGAAGAATAATTATAGAATAATTATACAAGTCAGGTGAAAGATGTCAAAAGAGCTCAAGTAAGTACAAGTACATAAGAAGCCATCCCAGGATATCCCAGGAATATGATTACAAGATCCCACTATAATTCTAGCAAATTCTGGAAATTGGCTAGCGATTCTTTCCAAAGGCACACAGAAATATTTAATTCATTTTTTCTTGTACCCTTGTCTTCATACTTGGCACTTTGCCAAGGTCTTTTGGCATCTCATCATTATCAGTGTGATTAGCCACCTGTGCTGGATTCTGCTCATTAGCAGAAGAATCTGTCTATATTGGCTGGAAGCCAGACTGTTGTCCTACAGAAGGCAAACAGTTTCACATCGTTCTCCAACTCTCAAGAAGACCATGGAAACATAAAGTGGTGATACATCTTTTGTTGAGTCAGATTACGACATGCAAATTTGAATCGTCAAAATCCATAGATGCTAATCAATCTCTCCAAGTGGGACTATCAAACATGGAGGTCATCATTCAGACATAAACAGCATCTAAAACCAACTGTATTTCTCCATCTTACTTTTATATGCAACTTCTGAAGATGAAACGCTCTTTGCCAGCGAACCGTCCTTTCGTTCAGCATGGCACATACTGTATCCTTTCCAGACATGGTCCCAGAAGAAGGAAGGATAAAATTAGTTCAAGTGCAAGAAGGTCAAGATCTTAAAGGTGTAACTGTTCAGGATTATAGTCAATAACCACATATGTATTGTAAAAGATTCCCATGTCTCAGAATATTGTATAAAAGAGGAACCAAATGGAAGGTCTAAAATGGAATATGGAAATTTATAAGCACCATATGAATCATCAAATATACATGATGTGATAGATGAGATAACAAATCAGTGATCACTTCTATAGATTTTATATGTATCTTAGGTGGCATCCTTTTTATGTCTTGCATGCATAATACCATCAGTCTTAGCATTAACGAGATTTGTCAATTATAAGTTATAGTTTTTCTATATGGTTATATACTTTCTAGCACAATCCTGTGATTCATAACTGTCTGCCATTGAAGTCTAACATCTTCAATAAACAAACTAAAACCTATAAACAAAGAGAGTGTTCAGGCTTCTTTCCTCATCCAGTGTAAAATAAAAATCTCCTCCACCTGATATTGTTTCAGATACACTCAATTAATTCCAATATAGAACAGAAGAGCAACAATTAAGAGTGATGCCTTGAATTTTTGTCCCTCCTTATTTTTCAGAGATCCAGCATATCTGTTGGGTAACTAAATAGTAAGATGTTGGGTGAAATGATACCAATATTGAATGACTATCAATCAAGTTTAGCTTAACTTCCCATGCATCCCACAATACCCAACAGAGAAGCAGATTTCTGCCAATGATTTCATTCAGTATCACTGGAAGTGATTGCATAGGATACAATTACCACTACAGAATAACAAAGTTGGAAGGGACCTTGGAGGACTTCTAATTCAAACCCCTGCTCAGGCAGGAACCCCTATACCATTTCAGACAAATGTTGTCCAATCTCTTCTTAACAACTTCCACTGTTGGAGCATGCACAACTTCGGAGGCAAATCCACTGATTAATTGTTCTGTCAGGAAACTTCTCCTTAGTTCCAAGTAGCTTTTCTCCTTGATTAGTTTCCAACCATTGCTTCTTGTCCTACCTTCAGGTGCCTTGGAGAATACGGCAACTCTCTCTTCTTTGTGGCAGCCCCTTAGATATTGGAACACTGCTATCATGTCACCCCTAGTCCTTCTTTTCATTAAACTAGACATACCCAATTCCAACAATGGTTCTTTATGTTTTAGCCTCCAGTCCCCTTATCATCTTCATTGCTCTTCTCTGTACTCTTTCAAGAGTCTCAACATCTTTTTTATAATATGGTGACCAAAACTGGATGCAGTATTCCAAGTGCGGTCTTACCAAGGCATTATAGAGTGGTATTAGTATTTTACATGACCTTGATTCTATCCCTCTGTTTATGCAGCCTAGAATTGTGTTGACTTTTTTGGCAGCTGTAGCACACTGCTGGCTCATATTTAAGTGACTGTCCACTAGGACTCCAAGATCCCTTTCACAGTTATTACTACTATTGAGCCAGGTACAGCCTATACTATACCTGTGCATTTAGTTTTTCTTGCTTAAATGTAGAATCTTACTTTTTTCACCACTGAGTTTCATTTTGTTAGATAGTGCCCAATGTTCAAGTTTCTCAAGATCCTTCTTTATCTTAAGCCCATTTTCTCGAGTGTTGGCTATTCCTGCTAGCTTGGTATCATCTGCTCTCCATCTACCCTCATCAGAAAGAACCATCTATAACTAGTGAAGAACCATCTTTGGCAACTAGTGAAGGTATTTTTGAAAGGTGCAATAGTCACTCCACATATGATTCTTAAAGACTAGTCCAATTCCCGGCATCATAACCAGATTAACTGGTTGACTAAGAAAGTTCCTCCAAACTGAACTGATGATGTTTGGAATCAGATGTTGCTTTAAATGGTGAAGTACTAGAAGCCAATATGCATATGGACTGCAGTAGAGATGTTGAATTAATGGAACTGAGCTCTCTATACAACTACAGACAAAAATGGTCGGTCCATTGGCTGCAGTAGATATCGTTTCTACAGCTCTTGAAATAGTGATTTTTTTCAGATCATTGCAGAGGAAAAGCTGCACAAGAAATGAAAGGAGCATAATACAGGGATACATAGAGCAATGATAGGATGAATGGTACTACAACATTTATCCCAGGGAGCATGTTTCCAATTGTTGGTAATACCCTGTTTTCCCCAAAATAAGACATCCCCTGATAATAAGCCCAATTGGGATTTTGAGTGCATGGCAATAAGGCCAAGCATTTATTTCAGGCTTGAAAAAATGTAAGACAAGGACTTATTTTCGGTAATCTCAAAGCCATCACGAGGGGTAGAAAAATCAGTACTATCACTGCAATGCAGATAAAAATATATGAGAATTTGGAGTCAGAGATATCTCTGAGAGTTGGTGAAGTTCTGTCTATGATTGTCAGGTGAAGGGTTATAGCATATGAATTTCAGAACCAAGAATATCATGTCTCCAAATATTGTAACAGAAGGAAATCCCTTGTTGCATGCTATAAGACTAAACCAATAGGTATGGGCTAAGACACTATGTACTCAGCCTTGTGATGTGTAAGAAGAGTAGTGGGATGGTGTTAGCATCCCACTACTCTTTTTCATATCACAAGGCTGAGTAGAAAAGGAAACTAATATTACTGTTGGTGTCGGCAGTGAACGTGTTAAACATTTCTTCCCCTAACAATGCTTACAATGTCAGTTTCCTTTCAATTTCTTGTATGGTGAAATGGTAATGCAGCATCCAGGCATAGGCAAGAAAGCCCTCTCTTGGTGACTACTGAGGAGTCTGATAAGGTGGTATCGAAAATTTGGAGCAATTCATTCTGAAAGCAAGAGACCCAATGGGGATTCAGGTAGTCTCCTAGCTAACAATGACCTCTTCCAAAACAGCCATGAGATAAGAAGACCGACGGTGTCACGATTTCTTTGTGAATTTTTCAGAATGAATCCATAATTTTATGTGCCTACCTAAAACATATTAAGCAAAGAGCAATATCTACACTTAAAGCTTTTAGAAAAATAAGTCTTGGAAGTCATAAAAATGATTTGAGAATGGAACCCGTATCTACAACTTTCTCACCAATTGTTTCCTCAGTAGAATTTTAAACAAGATAAGGAAAAGAAAGCACCGTTTAGGAAAATAAACAAAAAAAAAAAGAATATAAAAACTATCCCTAACTTAATTCTAAATAGTAATGTAACATTCTCTTCCATGTAGCTCCTGCAGTAATTAAAAAACAACTGAGGAGGAAGGGACTCAGCTGTAAACATGCACAGTAGGAACAAACATCCCACCCTTACTTGGCATCAAAGAGTCTTGAGATAGGTCAGCTCAAGAAACAGGCACCGAAGGATCCTAAGAACGTTGCATTATTGTTGTAAGATACATTAATGGGGTTATGAAAACTTTCACTGTTCCTGATTAAGGATACGATACTTAAGCCACACAATCTTTTTCTCATGCTTCCTATTTTCTGTGTTTGAGCAACTGTTCCCCCTTTCTTACTTCTTCAAGGCCAGAGCTGAATTCCTCTAGAGTCTCAGAGCTTGTATCTGTGATGCATAGTTCCCATACTAAAGATTCACATTTCAATAACATTTTTTTTTTGGTGGTATTGGAATCACTGAGGGGGAAAAAATGTCTGGCTTTTCTTGCTGCACTTTTTGTATTTCTTAGTTTACAGCATAATACCAGCCAAACTCAGAGGCAGTTTTGTGGATTTGATATTCTCTAATTTGTCAGTAAAATGCAGTAATTACAAATCTTAATTATTATGCTAATCCTATTATTTAAATCATGTTAAACTCTCTGGGTTTTATTTTTTTTAAATATACAGACGTATGGGTGCATCGGGTGTGCCCATCCTTGACAACCAGAGAGTGACATCAGGGAAACTATTCCACAAATATTTACTTAGAGGTAAGTAACAGAGGACTCATTACTTCCACCTAATTACATCTCGCCACTGACAAGTCTTAACAAGTGTATTATTCTGTACACAGATTTTTTAAGGACTATTGTAGAGTTCAATTATGTACTTATAGTCTCAGAAATGCACTCTGTCTTTGTATCCAATTAATTCTGAAAGATAGCAAGCTCTCCAGTGAACACAAAATAAATATAATCAATAACTAAATGATTGATTGAAGAATGTGAGAAATTATACCTTTGTTAACATTTTCTGATAGTTCAGATTTACTTATTTTTCCCATGTGATATACATCCCTTATATTACAGTTACAGCAGGAAAGTGCTTTTGGCAGAAACTACTTAATCGTTTTTCAGAATGTTTATGATCATATAGAAAGGAACAAATTTCACTATGTAGCAAAAATATGATTGCGTGTGTCTTTATATCCTACCTAGGTCACATGAATGGAAAATGTCCCCAAGGACTGCTGTCCCAGTGCAGCCAGTGGCATCACTGCCAGTCTCTTTGATGATAATGCTGTATTTGCATTCTGCCTTTCCTCCAAATGAAGATTACAAAACATGTAAACTTCAGCAGTCTCTATATAGACATTCATAACATTTATAAACAGTATAAGACAAACAAGACTTAGATTTCTACTTAATTATATATCTGAAAGGAATATCTGTATGCTACCTGAAGATAAATTAAAGCTACTTGCTTGTCCACATATACTGTTCTTTTGAACAGTAGGACAAATAGGTTAACAAGAAGCTTTTCCTTACTATAGACAATATGCAGGTAAGTCATACGTTCCTCTCTTGCTTCCTAGTGCTTAACAACACAATTAGTCACGGATCAATACTAACAAAAGCCTCATTCAAAACTGTATTGAACCATGAAGCTCATTGGGTAACCTTGAATTGGTCTCTAGATCACAGCCTATTCGACATCAGTTATTCTGAGACTAAAATGAGGGGAACTGCATAAACTACCCCAAATTCTTCAGGAAAAAAAGCTGGGATAAAAATGTAATTAATTCTTAATTAAAAACTTACATGGCTATGAAGTAATCATCTTTTCACCTCCCAAGGATGAAATCCTATTATGTCTTTAGCTACAGTGAAGACAAAGGCAAAGCTAAAAAGATAAACCTAATTATTACCAAACCTGTCCTTTTTCCCCCCAAAAGTAGTTCTAAATTCCAAAAAGAGAATTTGTTTTCCCAAGATCCCAGAATTTCTGAATAAATCTTTTTCTGGGCGACACTGTCATCCTGCACTAATCTTGGGAAATGTGAAAAATAAAACACAGAAATAACTGGACCAGAGTAGGTTATCATGTCTCTAGGACATAAGATTGTATCAAATGTCATAGGAAAGGACATCATGGTAGAAGGCATGGACATCCACCACTGAAAGATTAAGAGACGCTAGGATAAATGCACCATCTTCACCCTAAATCTGCCACAGATCCACAAGGATGTCCACAAGGATGCCTTAAGACTGAATTCTAGTTTGAAACATAACTTAAATGGGTCTAAAAATCTCCAGACTGTAACTGCAGTCTGAAACACCTTCTTAATAAACTTTCCCAAAAGGGGAAAGTTGGAGGCATGATAATACTTGTCCAAAATCACTGGGCACAAGGCTAGTCTCTTGAGAAGGGAACACTCCACTGCCTCCTTCAAGGCTGAAGGCACAATTCCCTCTTCAACAAGGTTGGCACTCCAGCATGGATTCAACCACAGATTACCTCCCTGGCTACCTTAACAAATCATTAAAGAGGTGTCTAAATTAACAGAGAAAAGAATCCTGTCCATTTCCTCAGGCATTATTCTAGTTTACTCATCCTACATCACTACACATGACTGAACTTCAGAAACCTCAGTTGGGCCTGCCTGGTTGGAGTTCATCTTGGAGCAGATCTGAATGACTTTATCTAACAAATAATCTGAATGTTCTACACAATGTCCTCTTCTGCTCACTGTCCCCCTGGAAATGAGTCATCCTAAAAAGAGCCACTGGATGGCTATCAGCAGATAGAGTAAGAGCAGGTGACATTTTCTTACCCTTATTGCCATGAGGTAATCCCAATATGGGCTCCTATCATGTCCAATCAGTCACTTTAGGTCTTCCTCCAAGGTTCTCCAGGAGGATATCTTCTAGAGCTTCCTCTTTTGAAGCACCTTAGTAAACTAAAATATACTACTGGATTGGTGCACACAGAGAGAAAGGATACATAGAAGTGATGTGATGCAAAGCCCAAATTACTTCCCAATTTCAGGCAGAAATCAAGAACTTGCTAAGCCATTCAACTCCTCAGGAAAATTCCTAAGCCCCCTCAATAAATTAGAACAGGTCATCTAAACAGGCCTCATGTCTCTGCAGTGAGGAATGACCCCAGTAAACCCAATGCATTCATTATTACTTAGATGTGATGTGTAGTATAAACATGTAAACCACAGAGATTTGAATATTCAGAAAATGTTTTTAAGGGATAGCAACTATGGCATTAATGTCTCCCATATCTTACTTTGAGAAGTTAAAAGATTTAGAGTATTAGCAGTTTAAGACTAAATTAAAGAACATACTGTTCGCTTCATTGAAGTATCACTTAATGAATGAAATGTCTGGAAATGAACATTTCTGATTCTTACTGTGGAAACTAAGGTGTAAATTAATAGTGCAACAGTGTATAAATTACTTTAGGTAATAATTAATGAAAATCTGTGAATAACAAGTTTGAAAGTAGGGAAAGAAAATCTGAGGAAGACTAACATAAAATCAATGCAATCATCACAAATACAACACAAAAAACAGGTGATTGTATTTACAGTTCTACTCTCTATATTGTTGGGATTCAGATTTGCCCTTTATAAGGGCTGTGTTTATGCTGTAGGTAAGCGGACACAATGAAACACTTTAACTTGTTTGACTAGTTAAGAAAATAAATATACCCTCTCTCACCCTTCCAATAACATTTTCCTGGAAAGTTGGTTTTTTTCCCCTGGCTCTACTTCTAAATTAGAAAGCCACACTGCCCTCCAGATGACCTTTTCAACATCCCCTTTCCTTTATTTTTCATGACTTGGCCTGTGTTGACTTCATTAAGGCTGAAGAGGTCCCCTCCCTTAGTCTTCATCTCCTGGCGAACATGAGATTTTGGGAGATCTGGCAAAGTACATTTCATGAAATTCATGATATGTGAGATTCAGATATGTGAGATCAGTGGCTTTCAGCCACTGATTCTCTTCTCTGCTGCTGTTATAGCCAAGATTTAAAAAGAAAGGAGAATAACAAAGGAGAACCAAGAAGAGTCTATATTTTAGCCCAGATTCCTCAGTCTTGAAGAACTGACTTTTAAAGTAAAAAATTAAAAGTTTATAAAAATTAGTACTACTTGTGATTATAGAAAGCAGATAACTATATATCCAGTAGACAAAATTCGTCATTGGAAATGAAAATGTCAGAAAAATCTTATTTGTCTTTCAATTCTATCAGCATTCACACCTACTCCTCTGAAGAGTTAGGTAGCATTCACACAAATTACTCCAAGTGGGAAGGATAAATGTATGGATTGATTTAAATAGTAACATAAGAGACTCATATAAAGGCATTATAAAAGGCAGCTTTGCCAAGTTTGAAATTAAGATTCTTTGTTATAGCACTGTTAATCACCATATAAACATCCCAAGTGGTATAAATCTCTCAGTAGGGGTAAATTAAAGGAATGGAAATGTTTCCACTTTAATAGGTTTGATTTGCTTAGTACATGACAAAATGCTATAACAAATGGGTTATAAAATAATTATGCAAGGAACACACCCAAACTAATCCAAACAATTTATGAAAGTGTATAAAAATAGGCATTTCCTTCAAATATATTATTTTTTGCCAGGAGAATGGTCAATAGAAACAGAAGAGCAGGCCAGGCTTGGCAGGATTTAAAAACTGGCATCTATTTGGATTGCTTCATCCAAGGTGATAATCAGGGGATTCATTGCTACAGATTTCTGAAATCATAATAGGCTCTGACTATATTTATAACAATCTAATTGAACTATACTAGCATAAATTCTTTTCCGGTTCATGTCAGTTTCTAGACATTCATTACTATATGCAGATAATATAGACATGTTGAATTAACCAGAATCCATTAGCAATCAAACATATATATTTGATATAGTAGTATAGACAATGTAGCTGTCTTATTCCCTTATCCTGGGCTACTACACACAGGAGCATGTTTCAGCTTTATTCAAAAAATAATGATGTTCAGATCTTCCATGTACATGAAACACTAGTCAAAATTAATTGCTGTACTCTGTTGGGATTTCACTCATGGTTAAAGATTCCCAAAACAAGAATGCAGGCAATATAAGCAGGTAAATGCTACTTACAGGCGTGAGAAAACCCTATTTACAGAAAGGAAAATATGGGAAAAAAGAATCGGAAGAGACATAAGTTTAGAGGTCAGGCATAATAGTCACAGATAGTGAACCCATTTGTAATGGCTACCAGTCTTGAATCATGTAAAAGATTTAATTACTGTCTTATTGTGTCAAATTTTCAGCCAAATTATGCCTTCCAAGGGGGAATCTAACATGCCTTTTGTGAAGGAGAAAATATATTTTTGCTCAGTTATTGTTAGTGTTGCAATCACCGGAAAGAACAAAGATGTGTTATCATATTTTCTTTGTTAAAAATTACCAATGCTCATGAGAACATTTCAAGTCATATTTAAGGAAATAGGCAGATTACTGGTTCACATGTGCATTCTCAGCTATCTTTGCCTCTTAAAGCTGTGTAAAGTAGAAATTGCACATAATTATATTTTAATAATTAATTAATTAATTACATCTATATCGTTGCAGGCTCTCTTTATTCTTCTGTCACAATGCCTACTACATCATGTGCCTGAACTGCTCTAAAACAGCAAGCAGCAATGGTCTTATTGAAATCAGCAAGGCTAAATCACACCAATAATAAGTAAAACCCTTCTGGTTCAACGGAACTGTTCCCAGCTAAATAAAAATAGCAAGGCAGAATGAATTTTTGTCTTATATTCATTTTAACAGAGTTTATGTTTTCACTGGACTGCACATTTTTATTAGTAAAATGCTGGTATTTTATTCCCATATGTGCATAAGGTAGAGTCATAACACTCATTTGCATCAAAAAACTGTTGGTAGAAGAAAAACAGCAATTAAAATTGTTATAAATATGCTTGAGCAAGTACATGAATATGAATTAACAGAGCGCAAATATGGTCATAGAGGATTTCATGCATGAGATAATATGTTTCTTATAGATCTTATCTCACTATCATAGGAATGTACTCAGTTCTTTGTCCAATATTATAGAAATAGGATCACAACAACTATAAACATTAAATGAAAAACACTAATATTGGGTGGAAAGAAAAGTTTGCTGCTGCTGAACAGGTACCAAGAGGAAAGCATCATTATGTTTTAGAGATTCCAGGCTTCACCTGGGATAGAAGATTTCATCTGTTGATGTACTCCTGGGTTACATCAACAAAGAAATAACATCAAGATTTTAAATGGGTGATAATACCACTTTATACTGCACTAGTGAGGTGACACTTGGAATACTGAATACAGTTCTGGTCACCATGATACCAAAAAAAAAAAAAGATGCCGAGACCCTAGAAAATGTGCAGAGAAGATCAGCAAAGATGATAAAGGTCTGGAGACTAAATCGTATAATGAATGTTTGAGAGAACTACCATATTTTTCAGAGTATAAGACACACTTTTTTCCCTCCTAAAAGAGGCTGAAAATTTGGGTGCGTCTTATACCCCAGATGTAGCATTTCCGAAGCTTTTTTTCAGCCCTAACAAGGCACTAGTGAGTGAAGCGATCTCTGCTTCCCTGCTTTGCCTGCTCCCTCCGATTCTCAGCTGTGAAGTTTTTTTCCAGCCCTAATGAGGCGCTAGCGAGTGAAGCGATCTTCATGGTTTGCCTGCTTTTCTCATGGCTTCTCTCTCCAAAGAGTTCTAAAGCAGTTGTGCTTTAGAAGCTATTTTTTATCCCCAAGCAGGGGATAAAAACCAGCAAACTAATGTGCTGAAGCTGACCAGACTAAAGACGCTAGCCGGATGAATACCTGGTATGCAGATATTTTTTTCCCTATTTTCCTCCCCAAAAACTAAGCTGCGTTTCATACTCTGGTGCATTTTATACTCCAAAAAATATGGTAGGTATTTCTAGCTCAGTGATGGTTAACCTTTTTTGGTGCCAAGTGCCCAAAGTATGCATATGTCGTGTGCATCCCAAACCCCAGAAATGCAATGTGAGGGCTCCCGCTCATGGACCCCGCCCCCCAGATATCCCACGCATGCACCCCACCCCCATGTATGCGCCCTGCCCCCCGCTTTGACTTCCAGGTTGGTGCAGGCGACTTTTCAGGCCCAAAACAGGGCATGGGGACCTCACACAGCCCTCCCCGCGCCCCATTTGGGGCCTGGAAAGTGTCCAGCACCAACCTGCAGCCCGTGCATGTGCCCCACCCCTCCGCACATGCACACTCCACATGCACCCCACCCCCACACATGCACAGCAGAAACCCAAAGACCAGCTGGCTGGCAGGAGGCTCGCATGTATGTGTGGTAGAGCTGGGCTGGGGCGATGGCTGGCGTGCCCACAGAGAGGGCTCTGCATGCCACCTGTACCATGGGTTCGCCATCACGGGTCTAGCCTATCAAAAAGGATTTGGGAGGAACATGATAACTGTCTTCTACTACTTGAGGGGCTGTCATAGAGAAGAGGGAATTGACTTATTCTCCAAAGCACCAGCAGACAGGCAAGAAGTAATAAGTAGAAGCTTGTTAGATAGAGAGCCAACCTAGAAATAAAGAGAAATTTTCTGATTGTGAGAACAATTAATTAATGGAATAGTTTGCTTCTGGAGTTGTAGGTGCTCCATTAATGGAGGTTTTCAAAAATACACTGGACAACTGTTTAACTGGGAAGGTATAAAATCTTTCATCTTGAATCTATGTAAAGGCCACCCTGACCGTGACTGTCACCTACTCTTTGATTTCAAAAGCAGGTGCTATCCGTATGCCAGCTTCACTCTAAGTAGTCACTGTAGTGGTAGAGAATGATATACAATAACAAATAAGAAAAAAAAAGCCTGCGTACATACGTTTTCTGCACTTTTATCATTCACAATCATTCACAATTCAATAAATTCACAAATCTACTTCTATGGTTTTCCTATGTTCTTGAAACTGGCAATCCTATGGTACAATGTAGAAGGCTATAACATTTTGTAAGATTTATGTCCTACAGTAAATTAAACTGATATTATTTAGTAAGAAATTCATAAATGCTGTATAAAATGATTACGTTTGCATTATTATGAATTATTAGCTCTGCTGCATAGCAACCAGCATCATTTTTTTTGGAACAATGATCATTATAAAGGAGTATCTGGAATTTGTGCAAATGAGTTTTCATTGAAGGGCCAAAGAGACACATTCATCTTAGAAATCAGACATAGATAATTTAATGCTTTTAGAGAAATAAAGCAATAGTAACAATTTCTGCAATCATTTTAATAAAAATTTCTCATTATTGCCTTAAGTAAGTCCTGTGAAACTTGATTATGTCAGGCCATAATTCTGTTACCTTCTCTAGAAGACTGGGTGAGTTTTTACAGCACGTGGAAAAGAATGAGCTCCTTATTCAAGAAGAAATTTGGCAATATAAAAATGCATACTGATTCTCCGCTGAAATCTTTTTATATTTTAATGAAGATGGTTAATATAGTGAAATAGTTGATGTCTCATCTCCCAAAGTTGTGGGAAGAGGAAGAATGGAATCTCCAGTGTTCAAATTGTCAAGACTGTCACAGATTAGGCAATAGTACCTTGAGAATAATAGAAATGCCACTGAGACCCTTCTTTAATTTCCAGAAAAGCTTTAGAAAAGAAAAATGAAGAAGGAAAATCTTAATTTCCCTAAGGAATCTTCTGAGTCCTGTTTTGGGGCCCATTTATATATCCTTGAGAACATCCTGGAGTTCTGGTGTTTAATAGGCCAAGTAATAGATATAACAGGATGTGGATGCTCATAAATTACTTCAGCTGAAGTAGGAAATTTAGAATTACTATCCATCCATTCATCCATCCACCCACCCACCCACCCACCTTTTTAAAATAGTGACCAAGAGGCAGAACCAATCCCTCTCAGCAATTTATGATTAGTTTGAAGTTTTATTATTTTCTTCTTATATGTGCACATAAATATATGGTAAATTTCCACTCAGAACTGATGCTTGCCTGAATATCCATGTTTCCATTTAACCCGTGTATGTTAATTTCAAAAGCACACATATGCCTAATAGCTTTTAATTACTACAGAATAAGCACATTTAAATAAGAAAGTTAAATAAAACGCTTTTCATTATTAAAAAAAGTAATGTTTACTATAAGCATAGCTTAAATATGTGTATGGGAAGTAGGGTTGAGATGAGATAATACCTTTTTCTGTCCTTTTGAGTCTGGATTATTGCTTTATTTTGTGTTCCATACAACAAGCAGGACTCATATATATGTCTGACTTCCCTACTTGTCTTGACTTCCCTGTTATGTTATTTGAACTTTGCCCATCTTTTTTTAATGGTAGTTAAATTAGCATTGCCCTAATTGGATATAATCTATTATGTTCCAGAATGCATTTATTACATCCAATCTAGTGGCCCTTCCTGTCCAGAACTGATCCTACAAACAGAATTTACAATTTATTTACAGACTTTTTATTTTGTCAAAACTGGGCACTACCACTTTAGTTCTGTGTGCTCGTATATAAATTATATCCTTGGGACTGTTTTTATTTGATGGTTGGCAAATCATCTGAACAGGCTAAATGTTCCTTTTACAAATAGATTCTGTTTGCAGCTTACAAAGAGACAGTTTTGTGTCACTTCTCAAGAGATAGATGCAAACATGAATAAATGTTCTGGAATCTCCATGTGTGCAAGAACCCAAAAGAATTGTAGCTTAATTGCTATAAACTGCTGCAGCAGGCACTTGCCAATATAGTTTATGCAAAACTTCCTTCGTTTTCTTTCTTTCTTTTTTAAATATACACTGCCAAGAAAAGCAGCTGCTGGAGTCAGCTAATACCAATGTTTTATAGGAACTGATATTTTCAAAACCCTTGAAAAAAACTTGAAACTACCTGTATTTTATGAAGTCCTACTGTGCTCATTAGTAAGCCACATAAAACAAGCAAGGTTGTCAGGCTTTAGAGACTGACGTTTCTCAGTGGTGGCCTCTAACTATAGAATCCCATCAAGAATGCCCCCAGGTGCTTCAAATAGCTTCTAAATCTAATCCGGCTTTTATAGTCTCAATATTCATTTTACGGCAGGTGGATTTATTTAGAATTGTTTACATATCATTAGTATGATTTTATTAATGTAAATATAAAAAAACACCTCAAATCTGATCTGGGAGACAAACAGTAAGATATAATGGCTTTAAATAAATGAAAAATAAAACCTTCAAACAACAAACATGAAATACATCCACTCAAAGAAAGAACAACAAAATATCCTGCTGCTTTATACATACGTGTTTGTTATTTATATTTTTTCCTTCAAGTATGCCACTAACAATGGTATTCATACTGAAAGCAATGGGATAAACACGAAGAAAACGAGGCCTCTTCCAAATGATAAATGATTCAACACTTCATCTTCTGAAAGGGATTCTTTTTTGTTAAAAGTAAGTGGCCATTTTATAATCCTGAATAAACGTGTGCCAATAATTCAGCAATGAATCTTCTCTGCTGGTTAGGAAGACTGATATGTCATAAACAATTATCTGAGGCCTCAGGACCAAGTATGGGCCTTGAAAACAATTGATGCAGCTCTCAGAGACCTTCAAAAGCTGTTACCAATTATAACTTTTAATGTGATAGAAAGGGAAAACCCTTTGTATACATAACTGCAGACTAAACATATTAGCTGTATTTAATTTTAATTAAATGTAAATCAAATCAAAACAAATTCTTATCCTGTTCCAGCATGCTACTTTTTGAGGGTAGTTCTGTGTACGTGACCTGGAGGCCAAATGCAGCCTTCAGACCAAGAAAAAGTTGCACACCTTTGTAAGGAGCCATCAATGATACCCGTGGATCTATATCACAACTATATTTGGTCCATGAGATTCTTTTATGATCTCTGCAACTTTCATATGCAACATTATTACAAGCCTGCAATTCAGTTCATTACCTTTGCACAGAGAGATAACATGAAGAGAGACCAAGAAAACTCACTTACTTGTATGGAATGTGTTTGCTGCCATTGACAAGGGAAAGAATGACATTGCCCAATGCAGACAATGAAAGGCAGAGCCCAGAACCCCCTTCACGGTTTTTGCTGAGAGGTTTAACACAGCTTCCCAGATCAATGAGATGTAAGCGACTACGGCCTCCTGACACTGTCAGAAAAGAAATAAAAGTGACCAAATAAATGATACCTTGGCATTGAAAGCATGATATAGGCATAAATGATAACCTTATCCCCCAGAATCTGACTCAAGTCCAGAGGTGGATTTCAGCAGGTTCTGACCAGTTCTGGAGAACCGGTAGCGGAAATTTTGAGTAGTTTGGAGAACTGGTAGTAAACATTCTGACTGGCCCCACCCCCATCTATTTTCTGCCTCCCAAGTCTCAGCTGATTGGGAGGAAATGGGGATTTTGCAGTATCCTTCCCCTGGATTGGGGAGGGAATGGAGATTTTACAGTATCCTTCCCAGTGGTGAAATCTAAATTTTTTTAGTACCGGTTCTGTGGGCGTGGCTTGGTGAGTGTGGTGTGGTTTGGTTTGGTGGGTGTGACAGGGGAAGGATACTGCAAAATCTCCATTCCCACCCCACTCCAGGAGAAGGTTACTATAAAATCCTCATTCCCTCCCCACTCCTGGGGGAAGGATATTGCAAATTCTCCATTCCCACCTCACTCTGGGGTCAGCCAGAGGTATTTGCCGTTTCTCCAAACTGCTCAAAATTTCCGCTACCGGTTCTTCAGAACCTGTCAGAACCTGCTGGATTTCATCCCTGATCCTTCCCCTGCTACGCCCACCAAGCCATGCCAAGCCCACCAAGCCACACCCACAGAACTGGTAGTAAAAAATTTTGAAACCCACCATTGGGTTTCAAGTCCTGCTCAATTCTGCAGATTTTTTTAACATAATGCTAAAATTAACCAATTAATACTCTACCTCTTGAACAGACAAGGAAAAAGAATAAGCCAAATACATGAATGACTATGCAACTTTAGAAAAGGTGCTTTGCAATGTGCAAAAACCCATCCAAAGGACCCCTATTTGATTCATTAAAGGGTCCTTTTTTAGATTCAAGTGGCTGCTTTGGAAGCCTCTTCTGACTGTTTCCACATGTTTGCATACATAACCAGTTCATTTCCTAGGCAAAAACATGGTTTACATCAAAGTCTGAATGGCCAAGAAAAGGGCAGTTTCTGGTACCTAGACATACTTAGGTTCCTAAGGTATTTAGGAAGAATAGAGACTGAAGATTTATAGAACAATATGTGTACTAGGCCAAAAATAACAATAAGTCTGATCATCATATCCCATGCACACCGCTATTAAAAATGCTCCATGATATAATATACTTGTTGCATATTTATGAATCAGATGAATACAAAACCATCTGAATAATAATGGCTAATCATAGGAATGGGTGGGAAAACAATGAGACTTACTTCCCCCTTTGCCACTCTTCTCCATTCGATACTGATATATGTGCAAAGTGAAGAGCATATGTGAATTCTTTTGCTCTTCCTCCTGACAATCTTGCTGACTGCTTCGACGGGAGGCAATTGCTGCATCAAGAAAAAAAGCAGCTTTTTCTGCAGTGGGAGCTCTGAGTTCACTTTGGTTTTGAAGCTGCAAGGTACCCAGAGACATAGAAAGCTTATTGAGATTCAACACTGATAAGTAATTTTCAGTTAACAAAGTCAAAATACATTTTTGCTCTGATTAAGGAACATGCTGTTTTACAGAATGCTTTCAAAGGGGAAAAGTACAAAATTTGATGCTGAATCTACAGGATCATCAATTCTGGTTGCCATGCTTCCTTTCTTCATCTAGGCCAGGGGTGTTAAACTCAATTTCATTGAGAGCCGCATCAGGGTTCTGTTTCACCTCAGGGGGATGGGGTGGGTATGGCTGGGGTGGGTATGGCTCATGTTGGGGGTTCCTGTGGTGGCCTGAGCGCTCTGCCAGTGAAAATGGGCTCCCAACTACATTTTCAGTTGTAACAGCCTCCTGCAACCCTTTGTCAGCAAAAACGGAGCTCCGTTCTCACTAGTGAAGTGCTGCAACAACTTTTGCTGTTTACAGGGCGGCCCCACGGACCAGATCTAAGCACCCCATGGACCAGTTCTGGCACATGGGCCTTGAGTTTGACACCCCTGATCTAGGCTGATAATGAGCCTTGCTCTTTACAGCTTCTATTTATCACCATGCTTAGTTATACCTATATCTACAGTCCTTTGACATCCAAATCACTGCATTGTAGATTCAGTTACTTTGTTCTATGAATTACTTTGGAGGATCGCTATTTTTTAATTACTTTTTTAGTTCAAACTAATTATCAATCACATGGCAAGACTAATTACACCATAAGTCACTGAAAGAGCCTGAAAACCTAGCTCTTATCAACTGGCTTGGGGTGTCCCCCTTTGGAGGGGGTCAATAGTTTAGGAGAAAAAATTGTACTGGTCCCTTTTATCTTATTTGGGTTAATTTTAATGTTTTAATTCTTACTGCTGAAGGTTTTTATTGTTTTAAAGTTCTTCTAGTTTTATACTGTTTTATATATTGTAGGCTGCCCAGAATCACTTAATAATGAAATGAGTGACGCAGAATTTTAATAAATGACTGACTGACTGACTGACTGACTGACTGACTGATGTATTACATTTTATTGATATTTATGCATATTCTAATCTATAACAAAGCTTACTCATATAACCAACATCTTGGAAAGTTATCAGGTCAAATTCTTGATTGGAAACTGCCCAAAGTTTTCATAATATGGACAGCTATATTAAATAAATAAATAAATAAATAAATAAATAAATAAATAAATAAATAAATAAATAAATAAATAAATAAATAAATAAATAAATAAATAAATAAATAAATAAATAAATAAATAAAATGAAACAATATTAATTGGATTAGTAATACTACCAATAATTTCTAATATCTCTGTGGAAATGTGCAACAGATGGCAACTTAATTATTGGGTAAATTACTTTAAAAACTGTGTATAATAATGATGGATTAAGCAATCTATATGATCTAAAAATCAGACTGATTCACAACAGAATTTTCTTTTCCATACTTATTGGACTTCTCAGAGAATGTTCCAAGAGAAATTACCAGTTCTACTATGTTATAGTATTGTATAATCTAATATGGAGGAGGAACCCTTATCCATATGATATTGAGTTGATCAATGATTATATTTTCGTTTCAAATTCATAACTGTTCATATGGTTTTATGCTGACAACCATTGCTCACAGATATGACTAGGTTCTTAAATTTTATATAAAAACTGGAACGTACCACTGTGTAAAGAATTATTTACTGTACTGTACAGTGAAGATAATTAATCAAATACTGGAAGACAACATTCACTTGGAATTTACAATCCTGGATTGCAAATACATGTGATGTGATTTTTTTCTGAACTTGCAGTCTATCAACACAATTGAAATAACTGAGTGTTATTTTTTGTGATCAAGGGTTATTTATTTAAAATTTAGGGCCAATGACATATTTTATAATTAATATTATCTGTGTGTAATTATAAATATATATATATAATTATTTTGCATATAAAGGCATGGTAGACATTACTATTGCTGAAAATAATAGCTACATACATAGTTTTAATTTTTTCATATCAGTGGTAAAATCTGAACCAATTTGCTACCGGTTTGCTGGCCGCGCATGCGCACTGCACACCATGCATGCGCAGTTCATACCAAACGCACGCTGTGCACGCATGCATACTACACACCAAAAGGAGTCTTGGGAAGATAAGTAGAACAGTGGGGAGGAAATCAGCTGTGGCGCATGATCTTGGGAACTTTTTAAAAAACTTTTTAAAAGCATTTTTTACTACTTTTACAGGTGAATAGGTAGTAAAAAATGCTTTAAAAAAGTAAAAAAAGAGGTTCCAACAATCACAGCTGTGGCACACGATTGTCGGAACCTTTTTTTTTTACTTTTTTAAAGCAATTTTTTACTACCTATTTGCCCGAACCGGTAGTAAAAAATGCTTTTAAAAAGTTTTTTAAAAGGTTCCAATGATCAGCTGAGCAACACGAGATCATCAGAACTTTTTTTTTTACTTTTTAAAGCATTTTTAAATGCTTTAAAGTAAAAAAAAAAAAAAGTTCCATGATCAGACATCGCTCAGCTGATCGTCAAAACTTTTTAACATGTTTTTTACGACCGGTTCATAGGTATATCGGTTAAATATAAGTATATATGAGTTGGGTAAGGCTATTTAGGTCATCATGTCCAACTCCAATTAATACAGGATTATGTCAAGGGATTATGCCAAGGAGTCCAATCCAACAGTAGGCTCATTTCATTCTTCTTGAACTGAAGGCAGGCCTTCACCTCCCTGAGTAACTGATTTCTTTTGAGTTGTTGTTTTCCTGACACTATTTTTATAGTATCTCATCACTGTTGCCACATATTTTTTTCTTGGTCACCTATTTCTCATTCTATTGCTCCTATGTACCCTTTTAGGTCTTGCCATTTTGTTCTTTTTTGTTTCTCTATCTTTATTTTTCTCATTAGAATTCTTTGTGTTGTGTTTTCACTATCTTTGTGAAGAACCATTATAAACCTTGAGCTTTTTTACCCATTAGCTTTCTAGTATGCAATCCTCTGAATTAAAAACAAAACAAAATAATCAATTTTTGAAGTCCAAAGTACTCATCCTTCTACACTCAACTTCAGTTTTCCTTAAAATCATGAATTTTTTCTCTTTCTCTTTGTTTCTTTTCATACACTAATTTAAATTATTAAGACCATAAAACATAATAGATGCCCAAAGCAGGAGAAATTTTTTTCACAGAGGAAGTGTATGGCTTTTTCTGGCAACAAGGCTTCTGCAATTTGACCAGGAGTTAGTTTCCCTCCCCCACGTCTATCAGTTGGGAGTTCCTGTCCAAAGAACACATGAGTTATTCTTGGCTTCTTTTCATAACATGGCAGTAATTAATAAGTAGCTATTAGTATGTCCTACAACAATACTAATCCTATTACTCTAAATTGTGCTATTTCCACAAACTGTATCCACAGGCATATTATTGGCCTCCAGCTTTTGTGCAATATTGTAAATATTTTAATGTGCTATAATATATTGTGAAATTATTATAGGAGAAACGGAAGTTTAGCTTGATCTGAATCCTTTAACATTTTACAGAAAAGAGAGGTTCCTGTTGAACATCAAGTTATGCCAAAGGCACAAATGTTTAGGCTAGGAGAGCGGACAGCTTGCAGCTGCAGGTCATAAAGTTCCTGGTAAGCCTAAAAGTAAACACTTCCAAGTTAGAAAAATGTATGTTTCCGTATTTATTATGATTCAATCTTATAAAACAGGGCACCATGAGTTACATTGTGACACAAAAGAGTTTTATATTCACCTGCATGCCACAAATGGGATCCTCACTAAGGTAGACGCCTGGTGACTGACCATCTTGTAAGCTACCTGTTGCTACCTCTGACAGCAAATCTCTCAGATGTTCTTCTTTTCCCCACACTTCTACTGCAGAGATTCGGACTGAGAAACGTGCTCCTGTTTTCTCTTTTCTTTCATGAATCAGCTTGAAAAGCCAGGAGATGGCGCAAGGGATTATGCCAAGGTTTTGCATGGAATCATCTTTTCCAATCATGGTATACGATTTTCCTGTTGAGAATACAGGAGAAGAGATTAAAATAACACCAAATACATTTACATACGTAAGAAATGTACAAAAAAGATCAAAATTGCATGCTGTTATTCAAATTTATTTTTTATCAAGTTTATTTTTATGGCCCAGACGCCCATTACATAACTATCTGGAATAAAACACAGCTAAAATTGTAAAATGTGACTCCTTTTCATGGATACCGGTAATAGCTTATCAACAGCATCCAGTCAACTGTAAACATGACCTTGAATCAAGGAACAACTTCTCAAAATATTTTAGTGTCCAAAAATGCTAGTAATCCTGGGAATGTAAGCATAACTACTTCTTTTATTCTAAACATTACAAATATTAACTGTTTCTTCTCTACTCAGAATCCTTCCAAGCAATATGACCAACCTTCTACTCTAAAGCTATGCTGAGGGCAAATATACACATCTGTATTTGCTATTTCAGAGAATTAGAAGGAAAACATATCAACAGGTAAAGAAATATCGGTAGATAAGTATATCATGCAAAATATATATGATACAGTGTAATATTATCTGAATAAAAAATATACTAACCGAGTTTGGCATGTCCAAAACAAAATACACATCCATCTGCACCATTCACCACAGACTGGATCACTTCAGCTACAGTTCCTGCACATACTTCAGCCTGTCATAAAGGAGATATATTTTTTAATTTTCTGAACACAAATATACCTTTTCTTGGAGCAAGTGGAGAGCCACTGGATGAGATCACAATACCTTGTTCATGGAGGCTAATAAATCAATTATGAAAAAGTGGTTGTTTAACTTGCTTTACTTCCTCAAGAATAAGGATACCTATGATGTTAACATTGGCATTTGACTATACACTCCTCCACTCACCCACCAGAGAGAGTTTGGTGCAATGTTCAGAACACTGAACTAGGAGCATGGAAATATGGGATCAAATCTCCTTTCATTCATGATATTCTTTGTAACTGACTAGTCTCTAATTGTTCTTGGTCTAACTTAGCTAATAGGATTATGTAACATTAAAAGGGGAAAGGAGGCAGACTAGATGCCTACTCAAAGTACCTTGGAGGAATAGGAAATTATCATAATAGTAGAACACAATTCTTTGCAGAGACCTAAAGATAACAGGCAGTATGAGGCATGGTGACTATCAGCAGACAGACCAGTAGTGGGTTTCTACCAGTTCGCCCCGGTTCAAGTAGTGGCGGCGGTGGGAGGCTCCACCCACCCAACCAGATATCATCATGGATGCTCTGCACATGCGCCGAAGCGCCGCACGCAAGCACGCACTCTCAGTTCCAAACCGGTAGCGAAGGTAAGTGGAACCCACTACTGAGACAGACAATAGAAAATATGAGTTGCTGAAAAACAGAAGGAGTTTTGTGGAAAGAGTTGTGTGATGCTGATGTTAATGGAATGAAATATTGGCACTGATACCTCAGAAGATTCAAGAATACAAGCAGAAATGAAGAGAAATGAATTTACAAGCTAACATAAAAATATTGACTAACTACTGTCACTATTTGTCAATTCTGTCCCGTTTTCATCTTACACTGATATTTTTAATATATTTCCATTTATTTTGGAATAAAACATGTTACATGTTTTGAACTGTTTACAGTTCAAATTTCAGTATGCATTTAGAACAAAATTGTATGCATCATTGATTCAATGCTTCTAAACAATCAACCTTGAAAATTATGATGGAATGATGCTTCAGGCCTTGTTAAGAGTCGCTGCATACCTGGGATGCATCTTGAGGGAAAACTGCATCAAATACAAACATCTTGGGTGGTACTTGGGTGCTCCTTTTTTGGAAAGCATTCTGGCCTCCAGAAGATAAGGGGTCATATAAAGTAATTTGTTTCTTTCGGGGATCAACCTTTAAAAAGGAACTGGATTCTGAAGAGTCTCTGGCCAGAGTAGAACAAATGCGCAACATGACTTTCACCTGTTAGCAAAAACATAATAACAATAATATATTTCATTAAATGCTTTGAAAATAATGACAAACTCATGGGTATTTAAAATGAATATTCTGGCAATTCCAATTCAATATTCTTTCTGTATAAATCTGGAATATCAGAATTAATGACCTGAACCTTTTAAGCAAGTGAGATAAGGTTCCACTTTAAGATTATCACCTTTCTTGTGACATGTGTATAGACAAACTATTTTCCATGGACCAAACTAAAAGAAGATAATGTCAGTGCTGCTATACTTCTAAATTAACATGAAATTAACAAAGCAAGAACAATAACAGCTAGAAATGGAACAGGCATTTTTCAATAATCTGAATGTGCGCTGCCATCAACAGCAGAATGAAAACGTCTTCAATTTTAATAATATTTAAAAGGTTCTCAAATTACTATAACACAGTAAGTCATGTACATATGATTTACATTACTGCACAATTTATGGCTACAAATGCTAAAGTAACAGATCAGGTAAGACTTTATAGAAGAAATATGTCTTCAGAATGTGAGACTGAAGTGGCCTAATAATCTCACGCTATTTGGTTTGGTAAATTAAACAATGTCTTTTCCCACTTCTCTTTTTTTAGACTAGTCTTTTGCTCTCAAAATTATTATATAACTGGATAGCATGGTTCATAGATGTCAATAATTATAATTTATAGTAAGGTCCTGATACATGAGACTGCTCCAGCAGTTAACATGCTCATCTTCTCCCAAACAGGCAGATGTTAAAGCATACTAATTTTACTTTAGAACTTTATTTTTTATTTTCATCAAATCTAGAATGATGTTTTAAAATAAAGGCAACTGGCTTATTTTTGTTTTAAATTTTAAATTCTGTATTGTTTGTTTAACAATTGACTGGTATTTATTGGAAACCATAATTCTTAAACAACATGGCAGGAATATGATACAGGAGGACTAAAGCCTTGTGTATTCCTTCTGCCAGTTACTGAGAAGAGGAAACAAGAGAGAGAAAGGGAGGAAGGGGATATATAAACTTCATGCTGGTTTCTATTTCATCCTGTGAATATAACCTTAAATGAATGTTATTACTGCTCTATGTGAATACAGTCAATATTTCTTAAACAATTCAGACACAAGAACAAAAAGGTAAAACTGAAAGACCCTATTGTGAATTTAAAGTACAAAGTATATTGTAAAAATCCTATGCTCAGGGTCTGATAGGTTTCACAATCATTAATTTGTGTGTGTGGGTGGATTGGTGTGTGTGTGTGTGGGGGTGTATTTCTCTTTTTCTCCTTTTTTGTACACTATTTTTTTCTTTTTTGTTGTTGTTAGGGTTGAATGTATGTTTCTACATACTTTTATTTTGCTTGTTTTGTTTTACTGTTTTGTATTTTGAATATATAATGTAGTTTTAATTTCCCATAATTGATATTTTGTCTGAAACCAGTTTTCAATACTTTTTTTTCTTGACGCAAAACACTGAGATTCAGATTTATTTTTAAGTTTTGTTATTCGGGTAACAAATAGTTCGATACAGCGGTTAAGAGATTGAGCTAGAAATTTGGAAATGATAAGAACTAATTCATCTTGGCATGAGGCCAGCTGGCTAACCTTGGTCCAGTCAGTTTCTCTCAGCCCTAGGAAGGAGGAAATGACAAACCACTTCTGAAAATTATTGCCAAAAAAACTGCAGGGACTTGTTCAGGAAGTCTCCAGGAATCAGACTTGACTGAATGGAAGGTGGGGAAAACACCAAATACTCTAGCGACCATTTGGAAAAGTTTTTCAAATCCCCATAACCAGCTGGGAAACTTTCTACTGACTCTGGAACTTGCATAGGTCTTTTCTTGTAAAGATTTTATCCTTTTTGCTATTAACTCTCTGAATTACTCCTGAGAATTGTGACGAAGTAGAATATGCTTCTACAGTGTATTTCTGAAGTCTTAGATACTGAAGTTCTGCCTGAAGTTCCCTAATAGCTTTTCTTTTCTTTATCCTCTAGCTATTGTCTCAGAATAAAAACCAATTTATTATCATTATGCTTATTGTCAAGGCCCCGCTTTGCTTTCTTCCTCTTGCTCCAAATAGCTGCATATACATATGAAACTATTTCTTAGGACTTTGGACTTTACATGATCCATGAAAACTCACGAAATAATAAATGTGTTGGCTGGTTGCCAGAGGCACTTTGATGGTGGGCTTTTTTTTCAGAAAAAGATCTTAGGAAGAAGAAATAAATGTCTCTAATAGAAAGAACTGTATGTATTAAGTTTGGTTTTTCTGCATGTCCCACTTTCACCATCTTTGCTTCACCCTGCTTTCATAAAGATGAAAACAAAAGTCTATACCAAAATCTGTTCAGGTTTTTGTGCGCTTTGTGTAAAATTTTCCCAGTACAGCTATCTGTCCCCCCCGCCCCCCCCAACCCCAATAATTGCAGTACAGGATTTAGAAAAGCACGAATCCTGAAGAATAACTGTGTTCCAGGAGAAATATTTATCAAAGTTGTAACTGAAAGAATTTTTCTTTCACCACTACTAATTAATAATGAAGGGATGTGGTGGGTTACTCAAAGACCTTTATCAGTAGCATAAGCAGCTCTACTTAAACCCAAACTGTAAGGTTTCATGTTTGAATTATTTAGCTCTTTGTGTAACACATAAAGCTGGAACTTTCTCTTTGGGCAGGGTGTCTTTTATGAGTCACTAATCCCATCAGTCATTCTGGCACCTTTTATTGGACTTATTTTTTACAGCCAGGGGTTTGGTTAGAGTGGCACTGTCCATGGAGACAGAGGCAGAGCAGAACTATCAAGTTATATTAGCACTCCATCAACATAATGGCAATTGCTGACTACAGGAACAGACTTATTTGAGGTTAATCAAGAGTAGGCTTTGTAATTCTTCATTGCCACTGCTTGAAATAATGGAAGGAATCACATCATTTCTTACTGTAAGCAGTCGCAGAATGAACAGTATAATAAAATGTGTATCATCTTGTGACTTACAGCCATTTTCTCACAACAGAAGTTTTTTTTTTTTTTATCTAGCAGCAGCAAATAAGAAACCAAAAAGGAATTATATTTCTTTTATCATGAGTCTGAAACCAAGTAAATTCACAGTAATCCAGTTATCCAGATTTAAACCAACACGCCTAGGGTAGTGAGAAGAATGAATTGTTTGGTGTTTTAATTCTTGCCATTATCTAGTGTATTTCAGTATTGCAGGAGTATTGAATCTGATATAAATCCTTTTTTTAAATATATATATATATATAATTCAACGTGTCTTTATTAGGTCAAGTGAACTTTCATGAGTGGCTTCAAAGTGAGCAGCTTCTTGGCCTAGGGCAATGACTATTAAATAAGTACAGACACAGGATGTGTTGACAGTCTGTTGTTTCAATTTTGTTTTTGCTTTTTATACAAAAGGAGAAACAATTGCTGCTGGTGGGTTTTTTTTTTTTTTTTTGCAACTCTTGAAAATATTACAGGTGCAATTCAAGGTTCGAGTTATTATGCCCTTCATGACATGGGGCTGGGTTACATGAGGGATCACTTTTATCCCATCAGTTCTGGCAGGAGGAGCATGCTCCAGGCCCACTGGTCTTTGGGTGTCAAGTAAATTTCATTGTATGCGTATACTGTGTATACACATACAATGACAATAAAGTTTATTTATTATTTATTATTATTTTGAAAATCCATCTTGTGGGACCAGAAAGTATGTCTTTTCTCTCACAATGCCTGCCCTCTGGAACATCATATGATCCACAGGTAGGTTACTCCTGACTGTCTTGGCTTCTCAGAAAGCTGGTAAGATCTGATTTTTTCCCCAGGCATTCAAGTCAGATAGTTAGAGGAACCCAGTGATTAGTTGTTGGTTTTCTCGGATGCCATAGTATGCTAGTTTTTTTCTTATATCATTGGGAGTATGGTTTTTAAATCTGGTTAGCTGCCTAGAGTCACATTTGTGAGGTATACAGCCATCTAAATTGACTGAAACTAAATGTAACAATATGTGGGAAAGATCTTGGGAGACAGGCTAAGAAACACTGCCTAGAGAATGATCAAATAAGAAACAGCATAACCCACATCTGGATATTGGAATGAAATTGGATGAGGCAAGTAGCTCAGAAGGAACTCTCCCTGATTTCTCAGGCTGTAAAAGAGATGGCAGGAAAAATTTGCTTTCAGATTAGCTTTACAATAAAGTAGACTCAGTTCATCTGGTCATATTTTCTGCCTGATCTATATGGAAAGCTGTCACTAACTAATGATCACATAATTAACTAGATCCGAAAGGTTCTTTTTCAAGAGGTAACTGGCTTTTTTTTCCCCAGGAAGTCTGGTTGCCTCTTGAAAAAGCACCTTTGGGACAACCATGGCTTAGATGACTGAGAATCCCCATAGACATAATTAACTAGGGAAGAGTGAATTCCAAAAGCCTACCAGCAAGTCTCAATCAAAAGAGTCCAGGGAATCTTTTCTGCTGACTGAACTTGGATGACACTTTTTTTACCTTTTTCTTCCTTTCTTTATGGTCCCTTACAAACTCCCACCATTTTTTTCAGGCTTTGACAGCTTCTCTGATGCCATAAAACAGGTAGTGTTTTGCTTGGAGAGGGAGGAAGGGCAGACAAAAACAATGTATTTCACTTTCCAAAAGTAGGAGTGGAATAGACCAGTAGAGCCAACGCTCACTGATTTTTTGTTTATAGCAGCGCAACAAAAATAAGAAATGTAGCCATTATCTTCCTAAGGTTTTCACAGTAAGCTATCTAACTCTATGTACAGGAAACATGGATAGGTATCAAAATCATTGCATCACAAAAAAAGACAGATAATAAATTCTTTTTTTAAATTTAGTAAATATCGATTTAGCCCTTCTAAATCTGTCCTGTAACACAGAATACTGTTGTAGAATAGGCAACAACTGCACCATGCACATAATTAATATAGGGGGTTTTCTAATTCATTTTATTTCAACAATTTATTAAAGTATTTAAACCATTTGGTAGGACTACCCATGTTCCAAAAGTGACTCTAGGAGATATACATGGGTTAAAAGCACAACCATCGTTTAATCAGCACCATGTTTTTGTAGCTATCGTCTGGCATGAACTCAAATGATCAGAATAATCCAGTTCTACTCACATTTTAGACACAGTCACATATTTTACAAGATTTTTTTCTTTGGGAGTGTTTACCTCATAAACACCATAGACCTCTACGATAAAAAAAAAGGTGCAAGAAAGGATTTTCATGATCACAGATGCCCCAAGAGATGAAGACCAACCTTATGGGGCTTCATTAGCTTTGGTATTCCAGTACCAAAATCATAAGCCACTCATGCAATGCCTTACTTTTATTGGTAAATCTGAATGGCATCACTTATATATTATCAGTCTTCTTCTGTCCTTAAAAGTAAAATAATCATCATCAATGAAGGAAAACAGTGAGATAAAATAGATTATAAGAAGTGCCCCATCTTAAAATTAGTAAAGTATCTATCCTGGGTTACATAATTGTGATTTTACAGAAACTAGATGACGATCTTTTATAAACTGCTATTTGAGAATCCATTTTCTGGAGCACTCAAAACTCAAAACTGGAACCTGTTGCAATAAATCATGGAAATCGTTTAAATATTGGATATCATCACCACCAGCAACCCATCAATTCTTAACTGAAAAGCATTAGGTAAATTAACTGGTATCTTCTTTGAATTTCAGGCTTTCTGGATCATGTTTAAGTAGAACCCCATTACTATTTATCATGTAAATAGTAATGGGGAAAACAGTGGGAACTATTTTCAATATAGGTGAGATTACTTGTGTCACAAAAGTAACTTTCTTAATTAAAACAACTTAATTTAAAAATCATAAAAATAACCTTTAAATTGTTGCTTTTCCTTTATAGACTTAGTTAGAAATCCTTATGAAGAGATCACTAGAGGTCTACCATTTATCGCATTATAGTGAAATACTCAGTGTTGTCTTTTAAAAAATGTTAGCTCCAGAGATGTATACTGAATAGAATATAATTAAGGAAAACTATCAGAAAATTACTGTTGAAGTCCATAGAATGAGAGAACTGAGAAATCCAATTCAGTTCCATAGACTTCATGTGCCACTGTGATTTGTCAGAGAGCTCCAAGAAACTTTAACAACACTGCCAAAGTTTATGGAACTAAATGGTTCCACAGCTACCCAACTCTATAGTAGCATTGTGAGCTGATGACAGAAAATTAAACATAAACATCTGTCTAGAAAGCCTTTCTCTATAAGATCTTTGAAAATATGATTCTGCTGAGCTCATGTTTGGTCCCACAGCTTTTGAATTTGCTCTAATCTTCCTTTGCCACAATCTGCTTTCCTTTCATGGATGCTTTGTGTCTAAGATGATGAGGCGGTGGTGGTGCAAAATGGCACCCTTAGCTGGCATTTTGTGTGAGCTGGGATAAATTCTTATCTATGTTCTTCTGTAGAGTTTAAGAGGCCTTAGGATCTGCAAGCTGCAAAACAAAACATTACTATCTAGTGATTTTTAGTTTACACTATAAGCTTCCAACTTTACCAGGCACTAATTTGTGTCTCCGAAGGAGGAACAGCACAATTTAAAACTTTATAGAACCTTTGACTTTTCTGTAACATACAATAAAATTACATCTTCAATAACCATCATTTTACAAACCTTGCAATTGGTAAACACGATAGCTAGGTTTTATTCTAAAAAAATTTTTTTTTAAACAGAATAACTGTTAGGCCAACAGGATCTTCTCTCTACAGTTTTTAATTTTATCCTTTTAATTTCAGGAATGTAGGATTATCAGGTTAAAGACAAGAAAATTTAACTACAGCAAAGTAATTCTGTTGTATGATTCCAACAATATTCTTAAATGAGGCTATAGTCAAATACAAATATTGATCTTTAATCATGAATATTGAAGTAGTCTAGTGCTCTGATGGAATTAAATGATATATTTAATCTCTCCAACCACCTCCAGAATTGTTTACTACCACTTCTGATAATATAAAAAGATAAAATCTTTTTTGAATTAAGCTCAGTCCCTGGACATTTCACAGATTCATTCATGTAGCTGTGTTGCAAATAAGACAAAGGAGATTACTATGCTATATTTTTATTATGAATGAAATGGGCAATTATTTGTTAGAGCCTGGCCTATTGGCATTCATTGCATACATTATTTCTAACCCAAGCAAATTTATTATTTTTTGAAAAAAATATTTTGATAAGAATTGACAACAAATATTGTTTCAAAAAAATATTTTGATAAATATTTGATAAGATCTGGCAACACAGCTTCAAGTTTTTGTTATGCAACTTTAATGCCGAATTAATGAAACCTTCTAAATTCATTCTGTAGAGTATATCTCAGGGTCTGTGTAGTTTTTTTTCCCTAGAATGTAGCAACCTTTAATGAATGGCACCTGATCAATAATGCAGACCCTGACATAAGAGAATAAATACAAAGGCCTTCCATATTAGTTCTGACTGTGGAAAATGTCAGAAGCATTTATCATGAATTCAGATTGATGCCCCGCAGCTGCTATCCACAAAGACTTTAAATCTAACTTTGTGGAATCCTGCAAATGAGTTCTTGTGTCTTTCGTAATTAGCTTTTCTTCAGGACTGAAACACAAAATAAGATTGGATGGAGAGTGCATGTGATGGTAATTATCAAAGCTTTGTTAAAAAGAAGTTAGCCATCATGGCACCTTGTTTTTCAACTGCTTTTTTAAAAAAAACTTGGGCAGTTATTTTGATTTCCAGGTGTGCTTTAATATAATTGCCTTTTGTAACTCTATGTAGCCTAGCAGCATGAGCTGAATCAGTTTGCAAACTTCATTTATACTGGTAATTCAAAACCACAGATTAACAACTCAATTGAGCAAACAATTTTAAGCCAAAGAAATAGCAAACTTTTTGTTTGTTTTAATGCCCAGGCATACAACTGAAAGGTCTTCCTGTACCCTGGAAACCTACATTAAATGCTTTTAAAAAGCAAACAGAAGGACAGATGCCAATTCTTTTTTTTATAACACAAACTGGCTATTAAGTCCCAATAGAAAGTTAAAAAAAAAATTAAGACAGCATGGAACATTTTAATCCCTGACCTATAAATGTGCTGGGGCAGCGGTGGTAGTGGGGAATTTGTTTCTCATTCTGTTGTAGAAAGAGATTGTGAAGTACGCTGTGAAAAGTTACTAGAGTCTAAACCATTTTTGGATTTAATGGTTTTGAACCAGATGGCTGAATTTTTTGCTCACAAATTATTTCTCTATCTTGACTGTCTTTATTCATAGTGGTTGAGCTCTGCATTTCCCATCCCATATGCATCCATTTCAGTGGATGGTCACTTAACCATTTTAAAAAGTATGTATGCAATACTATTTCTAACAACAGAATAGTATGAAACAAGAGTCTTGTAACGTTCGGAAATGTCAGTATCCTGTATACATAGCTCTTCAGTAATTCTCTTTGCACAAAGAAGTAATAAAATTTTCAATTGAGTCTTCCTTTAATCTACTTAGAAAATCATACAGTTGAAAAGCATTATATTGCTCATAAAGTCCAGATCCCTGCTCAGTGCAGTAATCAAAATAAAAGCATCCCCACTAGATGGGTATCTATCCTCTGCCTGAGAACAGTTAATGAAAACAGTTAGTAAAAACAGATCATGCCAGACAAATCTTATTGGATTCTTTGACATGGTGACAAAATTAGTGGACCAGAGGAAGGCTGTGGATATAATTTACTTGGAATTCAGCAAGGCATTTGACAAAGTAGACCACAATCTACTGCTTGATAAGGTAGAAAAATGTGGGTTAGACAACATCACCACGAGATGGATTCGTAACTGGCTGCCCAACCACACTCAATGAGTAGTCCTCAATGGAACTGCATCTACATGGAGGGAAGTATGCAGTGGGATACCCTAAGACTCCACTCTTCAATGGTGAAAAAAGTAAGGTTCTACATTTAGGCAAGAAAAACAAAATGCACAGGTACAGTATAGATGATACTTTGCTCAACAGTAGTAACTGTGAGAGAGGCCTTGGAGTCCTAGTGGACAATCACCTAAATATGAGCCAGCAGTCTGCTGCAGCTGCCAAAAAAGCCAAGACAGTTCTAGACTACATTAACAGAGGGGAATCAAGATCACGTGAAGTGTTAATACCATTTTATAATGCCTTGTTAGGCCACACTTGGAATACTGCATTCAGTTTTGGTCACCATGATATAAAAAACATGTTGAGACTCTAGAGTGCAGAGATGAGCAACAAAGATGATTAGACGACTGGAGGCCAAAACATATAAAGAACAGTTGGTGGAATTGCGTATGTCTAGTTTAATGAAAAGAAGGACTAGAGGTGACATGATAGCAATGTTCTGATATCTCAGGGGTTGCCATAAAGAAGAGGGAATCAAGCTATTCTCCAAAGCAATTGAAGGCAGAACAAGAAGCAATGGATGGAAACTAATGAAGGATAGAAACAACCTAGAACTAAGAAGAAATTTCCCGGCAGTTAGAACAATTAACCAGTAGAACAACTTGCCTCCAAAAGTTGTGAATTATCTAACACTGGAAGTTTTTAAGAAGAGATTGGACAACCATTTGTCTGAAATGGTATAGGGCCGTGATGGCGAACCTATGGCACATGTGCCACAGATAGCACGCAGAGCCTATCTGAGGGCACGTGAGTATTGCCCTAGCTCAGCTCCAGCATGCATGTGTACACCAGCCAGCTGATTTTTGGGGCTTTCGGGCCCACTGGAAATGGGAAACGGGCCGTTTCTGGCCTCCGGGTGGGTGGGGAAGACCATTTTCGCCCTCCCCAAGCTCCTAGAAAGCCTCTGGAAACTGGAGAGGGCAAAAAAACAGGCCTACCAGGCCCATCGTGCCATCGCATGCCAAAAGCTGGGATTGCGGGGTGTGTGTCACATGTGCATGCACGGGGGACAGGGCACATTGAATTGTGGGTGTGGCACACACGCGCTAGACCCCCCCACGCTCCCCCCCACTTTTGGCACACAACGGCAAAAAGGTTAGCCATCACTGGTATAGTGTTTACTGCCTGAGCAAGGGGGTTGCACTAGAAGACCTCCAAGTCCCTTCCAACTCTGTTATTCTATTCTAAAGGGAACCCACAATTCTCTGTTCTTACTGCTAGGAAGTTTTTCCTAATATTCAAATAGAATACAGCTGCTTGTAATTTGTACCTGCATTTTGGACCAAACGAAAGCGAGCCGTGACCATCATGATTATCTGTCTGGTGCTCATTCCTTCTTATCTAGGTGCTGGAGAGGATGTGTTCTAAACTGTTTCCTTTTTAATTTTTTTTTCTTTTGTATATTTGTATGATTTATCTCTATGGGTCCATTGATTGATGATTTGTCTGAATTGCCATATTTTTCGATTTCGCTTGGTTTAGTATGTTTACCACTTCTTAGCTTAGTATGTTCATGTGTTGTGAGACTAAGGAGTTTTCATAACATCTTCCGACTGCTAGTTGGTGATCATGGATGTGCTCTCCTAGTCTTCTGCCTGTCTGTCCTACATAGCGGCTGTTACAGTTCTTAGATTGTAGGTGGTAGATGACTCTTGTTTTTTCTTCTTGAACTTTTGATCTTTTGGTTTACTAGGGTGTTTTGGGGGACTTTAGCTGGTTTGTGTGCCGTGGTGATGTCGTATAGTTGTAATAGGTTACAACAGTGATGCTAACCTTTTTGCCATCACGTGCCAAAAGCAGGGGTCGTGTGGGGGATCACGGGTGCGTATACCCACATCCATAATTCAATGCGCCCGCCCTCCTGAGTATGTGCATGTGACCCCCCCCACTTACCCTTTCTTTTGGCACGTGATGGCCCGGTGGGCCTGGTAGGCCCATTTCCCCCCCTCCCCAGGCTCCAGAAGCTTTCTAGGAGCCTGGGGAAGGTGAAAACAGCCTTCCCCATTCCCCCGGATGCCTTCCAGAGGCTGGAAACAGCCAGTTTCCTGACTTCCGGTGGGACAGGAAAATCAGTTGGCCAGTGTGCACATGTGCGCTGGAGCTGAGCTAGGGCAACAATCGCGTGCCCACCAATATGGCTCTGTGTGCCACCTGTGGCACCCAAGCCATAGGTTCGCCATCACTGGGTTACAACAATCAAGCAGAAAACAATACCCTAATTAAGAAATTACCAAGGAGAAAACCCCCACTCTCAGCAACACTGGCAGGGCAAGCTGTTGTATATATGCAAGGAGCAAACCCCACATATGTTGATGAAATTATCTAGCTGAGTAATGAAATGTCTGCAAGCAAACAACCAAGCTCAGAGAGGACCAAGGACCCCAAAATTACACCATTACATGGTTACTTTGCTCAATGTTTCTGCTACCTCTTCTTGTTCATCTAATTATTCCTTATTGGCTAATATCGCATCAAGAATAGCTGACTGTCTTTTACCCTCCTGTATCTGAAGAAGTAACATCTTACTCTTTAGTTTACAAAAATTAAGGGGGGAAAAAACCTCTCAGACTTACAGGTTGGAAGGTATGAAACCAACATAAACTATATGATGGATATGATGAAAAAAATCAGATTTAATTCTAAAGAGTTCTCTGCAGATAATTTTTGAATTAAATTTAATTAGTGGACCAGCCCCCTGGGGGAAAAAGGCAAAACAGGTAGGATGCAACAGCAACATGGACAACACACAACAGAAAGTTTCTGCTTCCTCTCTCTTTCTCTCTCGGGAACTCAGCATAGCTGATCTACTCTCTATTAGGCATGGCATGATGAAAGATGTCTATAAGTTACTTCTCCATTCAGTAGCCATATTGTAAACGGATAAGTGGAAAGAGGGCAGGATAAACTCCTAAGATAAAGAAAATAGCCTTCATCTGATAAAAATGTAAAAAGTGCTTATCTCTTTCATAATATAGTAATACTAAACTATAAATCATTTGTTTTATAAGCTATAGTAATTCCAGAAATGCTCTGGAATATAATTCCAATTTTACAATAGTAGGGAGTTTTTGGTATCATTCATTGGCATGTACGGTAAGGCAAATGTACTTAATAATCCTCTTAAATAATGCATATCCACAGGCAAACCATCTTCTGAAATTTATGGGTAATTGCAGCCGACCAGACGAATCTAGCCAAGGGGGAAAAAAGTGTGATTTATGTAAAAGCAATTTCCCATTATAAAAAACTTGGAATCTTTCCTAGTAGTTCATCTGGGATTTAGATTTCTTTTTAATTTACATCTGATACATGAAATCTCAAAGCAGTTGATCTAAATGTCAATTGCAGGATTTGTTCAATGGTTACCACAACCTCAACATAAAATATATCATGGGTCATATGATCAACATGGCCTTTTCTTCACTAGCCCATGCAATTACAAGTGATCCTATTGTACAAAGTGCACCTAAACAACGGGATTTCTCAGTCTGATAAGTCATTCCATTGTCTAATATAAGCCATCTCTCTGAGCAAAGACATCAAGCTACTCCTTTCAGATTGTTGAAGTAGAACTTCCATTAGGTCTGGCTAGCAACACCAATCACCTGCAGCTCTGATATTTACAATCCTTAATCTTGGCAGGACATACAGTTTCCTGTACCTTTCAGGGTGAATAGCAGTATTATGCAGGGACAAGATATGGTTCAGACACAAATTCAATGTCCCAGAAAACAGACCAATTCATCACTGATTGGTTTCAAGATTCTGACTTAATTTGGAGTCCAAATCTGTACCTCAATTCCAAAAGCAAATCTTTCAATGACTATCAGTGAAACCAACAAAATTACTATAACTTGCTTGGCATAACTGGATGAAATACAAAGAAAGGGATTGAGGATGAACACTAATAGCAAAATTTCAAATATACATCCATGGGTCCTTCCTCTCCCTGGCAACTTTCATTATTTTTTTGCAACAAAACACTGCTGATAAGTTTTGCATACCTAGGTAGAGATAGAAAAACCAACCATGTCACATTTCAATTTAAATTAACGAATTCAGATGATGCTGTGCTAGAGAAGCATTTACATTTTGAAAAATTATGTCAAAAAAAAAGGGAGAGGTTCTATATTTGGGGGCGGGGCGGGTTTGGAGTGGAGGAGGCAGAGTGGCAACGGAATGCACACAATATAAACTTGGCTCCAGATAAGAAACCTACTCGGAGAGGGGAAAATCTGATAGTGTGACCATTCTCTTCCATATTGCAGGGTGGAAAATTACATATGCTGTACTTAAATTGTAGAACTCAATGATTTCATCAAAATGATGAAATAACACTGCAACAGCATAACTCAAACTTTGCTCCTTTCATTTGTGTGTGCAACATCATAACACATGCACAAAAGGAGAAGAATTTGCATCCTGAAAGTGTGTCATTTATAATTTTATCTTCTTGCCCTATGCTATACCCATGGACACCTCTGAATGTTCATCATAAATATATCCCTGAGCTGCTGCTAATAACAACAACAACAATAATGATGATGATGATGACAATGATGATTTGAGAAGAATGATTTTAATGAAAAAAAAGAAAAACTCAATGAAAATATATATATTGATAATGATAATCAGACTCAAAAGGACCTGAGATTCCAGCATTAACTGAACATATGTTACATTCTCCTAGCACCTATAGCTTTCCATACAACTCACCAAGAACTAATAACTTACCTACATCTCATTTCTATGATATATCCTTTTTCAAAAGCATCATGAGTGGAAAGCTTCTCTGATATAATTTTCTGTAGGTAGGAATTACATGTGATAAATGACAAAGCCATGCTGTCATTTCTGGTGACAGAGCTTTACTGTACTTCCCAATTCTTCTAGTCTCTAATTTTCTGTCTTCCAATTATATATATATATATGTTTGTTTCCTGAGGTTTTCGCGGGTGTTTGTATGTAGGTCTTTGGTTATTCGGGTCTTCTCCCGCATAGAATTGGAAGTATCTTGGCGACGTTTCAACGAAGTCTCATTCGTCATCTTCAGGCTGGTGTTCTCGGCTTCGTGCTTCCAGGAGCAATGTGAGATTGCAGCTGACCCTTCCTTTTAACTGCTAGTGGGGGTGGGAGCTGATTGGATGGGAGCTTGGCTGTGTTCTGATTAGGTGGGGGGTTGGTTGTGCTCTGATTGGCTGGGGGTGTGTTCTGTTTGGGTGGGGGTTTGATTGTGCTCAGCTTAGTCTGAGTTGCAGGGGGATTTGAGCTGGTGAGCTGTGTTGTTGTTGTTGTTTGGCTTCGTGTTTGTGGTCGTGAGAGATTTTCATGGAGGGTGTTGGTCTGGATCATGTATGGATTGGAGGGGTTAAAAGTGGCTAATGATGCAGCTGCGGTCTGGCTTCTGGTCCTTGGTCGTGCCTGTGTAGCGTAGGCGGCTAATGCCTCCTACTAAAAGCAGCAATTAACACCAGCTGCCTGTAATTTCTCTGATTCAATCCTAGCCAGGCTCAAGGTCGACTCAGCCTTCCATCCTTTCTAAGGTGGGTAAATTGAGGACCCAGTTTGTGGGGGCAATAAGCTGACTTTGTATAAATATACAAACGTATGAAGGCTATTGCTTAACGCATTGTAAGCCGCCCTGAGTCTCCGGAGAAGGGCGGCATATAAATCAAATTAAAAAAAAAAAATCTCACATTGCTCCTGGAAGCACGAAGCCGAGAACACCAGCCTGAAGATGACGAATGAGACTTCGTTGAAACGTCGCCAAGATACTTCCAATTCTATGTGGGAGAAGACCCGAATAACCAAAGACATACATACATACATACATACATACATACATACAGGTATGATGCATGTTTCCTTGCTTCTATCTAGAACATGGGTGTCAAACTTGCTGCATCAAGTTGCCGTCATGTGATGTTTTGCGACATTTACCCCACTCATGGAGATGGGGTGGCCACCAGTTTGACACTCCTGATCTAGGACAATAGCAAAAATGCATTACAAATTATTGTATAATTTACAACTGTCAGTTACCTCAGCATTTTTGGAGGGCAAATTATGTAGAGTTATGTATACAAGTAACAACCAACCTAACCTCTTTAGTAGAGAACCACGATGCACTTTTCCTTATAACTTATACAGGGTCGAGCTGAGGATTTTGTTCAATATCTGGATGATAAAATAACTCAGATTCAGGAAGATCTGGCCACCGACTGGGTTAGTTCAGACGAGATGACTGAGGCAGGTCCTGAGAGTGTTATCTGGGAGGAGTTTGAACCTGTTGCTCCCGAGGACGTGGACAGGATTCTGGGACAACTGAACGCGACATGTTTACTGGACCCGTGTCCCTCCTGGTTGGTGCTGGCTTCCCGGGAGGTTACACGAGGCTGGCTCCAGGAGATTATTAACGCTTCTTTGAGTGAGGGTGCCCTACCGGCTGCCTTGAAGGAGGCGGTGGTGAGGCCCCTCCTCAAGAAGCCTTCCCTGGATCCAGCTGTTTTGGCTAATTACCGTCCAGTCTCCAACCTTCACTTCCTTGCGAAGGTTGTTGAGAGTGTGGTGGCGTGGCAGCTCCCCCAGTACCTGGATGAAGCCGTCTATTTAGACCCGCTCCAATCTGTTTCAGGACTGGGTACAGCACCGAAACGGCATTGGTCGCGTTGGTGGATGATCTTTGGAGGGCTGGGGATAGGGGTTATTCCTCTATTCTGGTCCTGTTAGATCTCTCAGCGGCTTTTGATACCATCGACCATGATATCATGTTGCGCTGGTTGGAGGGATTGCGGCTGGGGGGCACCGTTTTGCGGTGGTTCTCCTCCTATCTCTCCGGTCGCAATCTGTGTTGACAGGGGGGCAGCGGTCAACCCCGAGGCGCCTACTATGTGGGGTGCCACAAGGGTCGGTCCTTTCGCCGCTCCTGTGCAACATTTATGTAAAGCCGCTGGGCGAGATCATCCGTGGTTTTGGGGTGGAGTTCCATCAGTACACTGATGATACTCAGCTGTACATCTCCACCCCAGACCAGCCCAACGATGCCGTGGAAGTGATGTCCCAGTGCCTTGAGGCTGTGTGGGTCTGGATGGGGAGAAACAGGCTTCGACTCAACCGCTTCAAGACCGAGTGGCTGTGGCTGTGGCTGCCGGCGTCCCAATATAGCCAGCTGATGCCATTGCTGGTTATTGGGGGCGAATCATTAGCCCCCACGGAAACGGTTCGCAACTTGAGCGTCCTCCTGGACCCACGGCTGTCTTTAGAGGAGCATATGACGGCCGTGGCCAGGGGGGCTTTTTATCAGGTTCGCCTGATACGCCAGTTGCGGCCCTTTCTAGATCAGGACTCCTTATGCACAGTCACTCAAGCACTCATCACTTCTTGCCTGGACTATTGTAATGCTCTCTACATGGGGCTCCCCTTGGGATACACCCGGAGGCTCCAACTGGTGCAGAACGTGGCCGCGCGGGGGATTATGAGAGCGACAGGGCGCTCCCATGTGACACCTCTCCTGCGTGAGCTGCATTGGCTTCCAGTGGACTTCTGGGTGCGCTTCAAGGTGTTGGTAATCACCTTTAAAGCGCTCCATGGCTTAGGACCAGGGTATTTACGGGACCGCCTTCTGCCACCAATTGCCTCCCACCGAGAGGGCCTCCTTAGGGTGCCGTCAGCCAGACAATGTCGGCTGGCGACCCCCAGGGGCAGGGCTGTGGAGTCAGAGCCGGAGTCAGAGTCGAGGAGCCGGAGGAAATTTTGGGTACCTGGAGTCGGAGTCGGAGTCGGCAAACAATGCACCGACTCCGACTCCTACTAACTTTAGATTGGAATTTTAAAAAAAGCAAGTTTAAATGTTCCAATTCTCCCGATTCCACAGCCCTGCCCAGGGGGAGAGCCTTCTCTGTGGTAGCTCCCACCCTCTGGAACGACCTTCCTCCAGAGTTGCGAACGATCTCCGACCTCCGGACTTTTCATCGGGCCTTAAAAACTCACTTTTTCCAGTTAGCCGGACTGGCCTGATCCCATGGTAAATTTTTAGAATTTGATATTAAATTTTAATTGAACTGTTTTAAATTTATGGGCCAAATTTTATATTAATTGTTCTTAAAATTCTTTTAACTTTTGTAAAATCTGTTTTTTATTTCTGGCTGTTCACCGCCCTGAGTCCATAAGGAGAAGAGCGGTATACAAATTTAAACAAATAAATAAATAACTGTTAGTCAATTTAATACAGATAAATGTAAATTACCTTTACAAAAGGTTATTTTCTTGTCCTCATGATATTTGACATTGGAATAATATGATTTGATTTTCTAGCATTCATAAAAGCGCCGTAATCCTAGCTCATTCAGAGCAAAAAGAAATGCAACAAACTGTTAAAGCCTTGGGTAGTTGGTGCTATTCCTACCCCATTCACCGGTTGAAGTTCCTTAAATACAAACAGTATATATGTCGGTATGTGTGTTTGTATGTATATTCAGCTTGAAATATAAGCCCTTTAGAGCAACACTCTGGCATTTGTTAACTATGAAATAGTAAAAACACTGTCAATGTGAATCAAGTCTTCAAGGGCAACAAAGAAAGAGTAATCATTCCCATCTGAAAGCACAGACCTTTTAATATGAATTTTTTTTAAAGAGAGAGAACTATAAAGACAAACTGTTTACTGAATGTTTCTAGCATAACATGAGTTTTGCCGCAAGCTGACAAGTAAATGTATCCAGTTAATTCCTCTGCTGTAAGTTTTAAAAAAAATAAATACAAAACTCTATTTCATTTTGTGTACTTTTCTGTTTTATTAATGGAACTATATGAAATCTGTTCCATTCAAACTGCTAATCTAATCATACCGACTGTTATGGATTAGATTAACCATAGTATATTTTAATGATGTAGGATAGGAATGTATGTGTCTGAGAGCACAAGAGAGCACACATCAGGGCAGGTTAAAGGGGGGTTCTATGCCAAAAAAAGTGGACTGCATGGTCAAATTCTTTCTTTGAACAAAGTACAAAGAATTTGCCTGTCAAATTTTCACTGAAATATCCACTCAATAATATATGTAGACTTAAGTCACATTAAATTCCACCTAAGAGGGGCCTGAAAAACATGGGGTTTTGCAGGCATAGTGGCTGTAAGGAAATATATTTACTATCTGTCCTTTTGCAGACAGTAATATGCAGATAGTGGTAACCCATTTCTATTTTTAAACTTTGTAAAATACGAGATTCAAAAGGAAAAAGAGTATGTTGCATAATAATGATCATGAGGCTGCATATATTACATATAGTAATAACTGTACAGTGTAAATGACCTTAAGACAATCTATTAATCTGAGGATCCAGGATATCTTTAAGAACAGTTCTTGTTCCTTCCAATTTCTCAAATATGACAGAATATGCCAGTGATACCACATAAAATCTATGAAACTTTAATACATTCATCCTCCTAAGGGATTCAAAATTAGGGTTTATGATGAATGCAATCCTTAGTTAACTTGGGAGATGGACTATTCTTTAATAGTATCTGGACTTCTGTTTTATTGTAACTGAGCTTCAATTTACTGGTATTCAGATCAGTGGTGAAACGTAAAATTTGTTACTACCAGTTCTGTGGGCATGGCTTGGTGGTGGTGGGGTAATGTGGCAGGGTGGGCGTGGCCAACTTTTCTTTTTTTTTTACTTTTAAAAGCATTTTTTTCTACAACCTCTTCGGGTGAAGAAGTTGCAGAAAAAAAATGCTTTTAAAAGCCTCTGACGATCAGGCAACTCAGCTGGGATCATCAGAGGCTTTTAAAATCATTTTTTCTACAACCTCTTCGGGAGGTTAAAATGCTTTTAAAAGCCTCTGACAATCCCAGGTGAGCTGTGCGATCATCAGAGACTTTTTTTTAACTTCTAAAAGCATTTTTTTGGCCAAAGAGGTTGTAGAAAAAATGCTTTTAAAAGTTTTTTTAAAAGCTTCTGATGATTGCATGGCTCAGCTGGACATAGGGGAATGGGGGCGGCACAGGGATATTTGCTACCGGTTCTGTGAACCACCTGCCGCCATCGCTACCGGATCGGGCAATCTGGTCCGAACCGGAAGCATTTCACTCCTGATTCAGATGTAGTATTATGCACAATTCTGAATTTATTTTTTGTGAATGTTTAACAGTAAGAAGAATAAAGACAGCCTTGTAGGCCCTCCAAATATAATTTTTAAGGATCAAATATGAATCCCCTAGAATCATCTTCTGGAATTGACCACTGACCAGCTCAGCTCCTCTAGAAGTATGTAATAATGGAGGATAATGAAAAACATGAATTCTCTTCACACAAGGCCAACAGAAAAAAGTGATCCTTTCCCCCACTCTTTTAAATTCAAATCAGGGTGAAATTCAGCAGGTCTTAACAGGTTCTGGAGAACCGGTAGCGGAAATTTTGAGTAGTTCAGAGAACTGGCAAATACCACCTCTGGTTGGCACCAGAGTGGGGTGGGAATGGAGATTTTGCAGTATCCTTCCCCTGCCACACCCACCAAGCCACGCCCACAAAACGGTTAGGGAAAAAAATTGAATTTCACCCCTGATTCAAATATAGGTGTTAGCAGCACATGATCCAAGAAGACTGGGTCAATCAGTTGGACATATTTTTTTCTTTTTGTTTCCAAAGAACTGGGGGAAAAAATGACAGCATGATTGTGAAACTATGAAACTAAAGAAACTATAGGGAAATACCTCAACATGTTTTTGCCTCTTTTTCACTCTCTATGTAGTTCTAAGCAATAAAATGTAAATTATGGAGATTTCTCTAGGATTTCACTCTTAATCACTGACATAAAAAAGTATAGTTAACTTTTAGATATGTAGTTATTGTGACATAAGGATTGTTCATCACAAGTTAGGTGAACCTTAAAATAACTTAAACCAAATCTCGAATTTAAAGGGATTTTAAAAATTCATCCAAAAATGTTTTAGAGTGCCTAGTAATCACTACCTTAAATATGTTACCACAGCATATTTCTTTAATTCAATTTTCGTTTGGTTCAGTATTATGAAACATGATTCTTCAAATCCTAAAATGCCCACATTCAACTTATATTGCTACTACCCTTTTTCTACTTAGCATGGTATTAGACAAAGAGAGGGTTGTATCTTTTATTACCAATCATCAGTTTAATAAAGTCAATACTGATTTTTTAAGGAAGATAAATTTTACCTCTTCTACTCTGAATGAATACCTTGTTGAACATTATGTTGATACAAGGCTAGGAAATGTAATATATCATAAGGGACCAGTTTATAAATAGTAGCATATACAGTATTGCTTTTATTATTATTTTGAAGACAATCCATCATTCAATATAAGAATTTGTTTAAGAAATAGATGGATCATCCACATACGTTATAACTACAAATATAATAGCTAGAATTACAAACAAAATTAATAAAATTCATTTCAGTGAACAGACACAGAAACTTTGTTGGGAAATGTATTTCAAATATTGTTTAACATATAAGATAGAAAGAAAAACTTTAGTGAAATAAACAGAGTAGACATGTTGAAAAGAGAATCGTGAAAAGTGAAGTGAAAAATGATACAAGTCTGCTGCATAGGAAAAACATCCATATAATATTAAAGGAAAGTCCTGAATTAGATGTGGAAAACGCTGTTGCTTGTAAATCAATGAGTAAAAATCTAACAAAAAGGTAATTCAGCAAAATTATTCCTGAAATTCCTGCAACATGGTACATACATGTAATTGAAAATTATCTACATTACCTATGAAAGTGTACTGTGCATAGAGATCATCACCGATATGATTAAATCTTAATTTATAAGACATATTTGGCACAATATGATATGCTTCTGATCGTTCTTTATCTACTTTTGCTGATGGGACAAAGATATGTGCAAATTACTATTAGAAATTTTGCACTAATACACCATCCTTTTGAGTGCAGAAATTAAGAGGAGAACATCAAGGGCTACGATATCTTTCTCTCATGGCACAGCAGATGGGTAAAATGGCATAGTGTCACATCAATATTAATGCAATTGTCAGAAATGTACAAGGTATCAACATTCTGTTCTACTATGGTAAATACAGCTAGATTTTAATGTATTTACTATCAGACAAGAAATAACTGGTTAAAAGTTGAAAAGTTAAAGAAGCACCATTTAACTTTAACTAGTCAAATTTTCTACAACTTAACTTTTAATTTTGTAAATATCATTGTAAGTATCATATCTATTCACATTGCATGTTAGCATGCAAATATGAATAGATAAATAGGTACTACTTCAGTGGGAGGGTAACAGTGTAACAGCCTCGGTGCATAATCATGGTGGCCACATGACCACGGAAATGTCTTCAGACAACACTGGTTCCCTCAGATGGGAAATGGAGATGAGCACCACCCCCTAGAGGCGGACATGACTGGAAAAGGGAAACTTTCCCTTTCCCTTAGAAGAATTGTTTTAGTGGGAAGCAGTAACAAAAAGTACATTTACAATTATGGATACTTCAGAGTAAAATAATTTTTAGGGCATCTCTTTGATTCTTTTTCTACATTCCAAACCCAGGACAGGACAAAGGGGAAACTCAAGCATGTGTGTCATAAAAATCTGTCTTTTAGACTAGAGATATACATTTTGAGAAAAATGTAATTTCTCATTTGAGTATGCATTTTCCATATATAATCTAAGACATGCAAAAGTGCACTACCAATAGCAGCACCCATCAAATGTTTTCCCTGAATTCCAGATAACTTAAACAGAGTTGTACCCTGTTTCCCCAAAAATAATACATCCCCTGATAATAAGCCCAATTGGGCTTTTGAGCACATGGCAATAAGGCGAAGCGCTTATTTCACAGTTCAAAAAAATTTAAGACAGGGTCTTATTTTGGGGGAAACACAGCAGTGGTGGGTTGCTCTCGGTTCTGTCTGGTTCTTGAGAACCGGTAGTAAAAGTGGAGGGAGGCTCCGCCCACCTGCCTGGATGTCATAAGGTATGATCTGCACATACACAGAAGCTTCTGCACATGGACAGAAGTGCCCGCTCCCGCTCCCATTGCAAACCGGTAGTAAAGGTAAGTAGAACCCACCCCTGAAACACGGTATCTATAACACTTCTCTGATCAAAAACTAAACTGGAAAGAAGATAAAGGACACTACATGACAACAATCTATTCCAGGACTACAATTCTTTTAGATAGGCCATTACATTATTTCTTATTTTTAAAATAATTTTCCTGATTTAATGCTTATATTTACTGTTTTTAAGAAGTACTGGTTTTGTTTTAACTGATTTATTCAAGTTTATTTATATTTTTCACTTGTAAAATATCCTGGGCTCCTCTTATTCTTATTTAACCTCCATTGGTTAATTAGCTTCTCTGCCTAAGTCAGCAACTTGTACCAGTTAACTGCTATGAAACAAAAACTATAAAAACAAATATATATACACAAAGGAATACAACTTGTTGAGCACTTGCTGAATATACATAGTTTTTATACTGAAACAGAATTTCTGATCTTACACTGCAATGTGGAAAAGTCTTAATCATAATTTACTGATCAAGGTCGAGACGTAAGCCATAAACCATGGTTAGTAAACCACTACAGTACAAAGCGTGAACGCAGTGCAAAGTGTGAATGCAGCCACTTATTCCCTCTAAGAAAACACCACACACACATGGAGACACTGCTATGATTACAATTCATTCCTTCAAACTTGAATTGTATCATGACTTACTATTTTAACACAATTCAGAATGATGCATTAGTATATTATCTCAAAGGAAACATTTGTGGCAATCTAAACCCTTTGCTTCCACAATATGTTAATTACTATATTCTTGTAATCGTGTTAAATTGTTCCATTTACAATTATATGAATTTGTGGAGAAAATTTCTAAGAATCTCTACCAATATAATAGTAGATACATTCAAATTAAATTAATTCTTTCACTTTTTAATAGGACTCTATTGCTAAAAGAACAAAGACTTCTTTGAAGCAATATTCTCTCATTCATTTCTACTAATTCATTAAAAAATCAAAGATCTCTAGGCAGATTACAAAGTTACTGAAACATTAAAAGGATGCAGTGAATTGTCCCCTTGTCAGCAATTAATGTCATGTGACAAGGATTTGGCCAATTTTAAATTTGCAAGTACAGTGACAAAAAAGGAGAAAAAAACCCTTGATTATAGCTTCCCTTGGTACATATTGTCTTTTTTAAGCCAGCCCCAATTGTAAAATGCAATCTATTTCCATCAATTTGATTTTGATTATGTGCTATCAAGTCGATGTTGACAGAATAGAATAGAATAGAATAGAATAGAATAGAATAGAATAGAATAGAATAGAATAGAATAGAATAGAATAGCTTTATCTGACCTTGTGTGATTAGAGATGCACAAGGAATTTGTCTCAGGAGCAAAAGCTCTCAATGTACATGCAAAGCAAAAGCATCATGATCATCATCTTCTTCGTCGTCATCATACCAATAGGAGGGGGTAATAAAGAAGATAATAAGGATAAATAATACTATAGACATACTACATGTGTACTATAAGTATACATAGACATTAGACAGCACTAGAGTTAGGTGTTCAGCAGAGTGATGAACGAAGGAAAAAACTGTCCCTGTGTCTACTTGTTTTGGTATATGCCTTATAGCATCATCTGAGGGAAGGAGTTGAAATGGTTCATGTCCAGGATGTGAGGGGTGTGTAGCTATCTTCTCAGCCCTCTTTCTACCCTGTGTAATATACAGGTCTTCTATGGAAGGCAGGCTGGTTGCAATTGGTCTTTCTGCAGTCCTATCTGGAGTCTGTACCAATCCTTATTTGGTTGTTATACCAAACCACGGTTATAGAAGTACAAATGATAGACTCAATAATTCTTCTGTAAAATTGAATCAATAACCTTCTGAATTGGTAACAGGAAGAACATTCTTTGTTGTGCCTTTTAATGATGTTTCTAATGTAGGTGTCCATTTCAAGTCCTGGTATATTATAGAACCCAAAAACTTAAGGACTCTGTTGCTGATATTATGCCAAATTACTAAACCTGTTGAATATAGTAAGAGGTAGTACAATAGGAGGGCTCCTCCTAAAATCCACTCTCATCTCTACAGTTTTAAGCATGTTCCATTCCAGATTCTTCACCATAGGGCCAGCTGTTCAACCTCCCGTCTATATGCAGACTCATCACCTCTCGAATGAGGCCAATGACAGTTGTATCATCTGCAAACTTCAGTATTTTAACAGAGGGATTCTTAGAAATGTAGTCCCTGGTATATATAGAGAAGAGCACACAGCCCTGAGGGGTGCCTGTGTTAATTGTCTGGGTACTAGATGTGATTTTCCCTAACATCGCCTGTTGCTTCTATCTGCCAAAAAACTAATGATCCTCCTACAAGTATGGACAGGCACAGTGAGCTGAATCAGTTTGGAGTTTAATCAGTTTAATTTCTGGAATGATGTTATTGAACATCAAACTGAAGTCCACAAAAAGGACCTGTGCATAGATCCCCGGGGATTCAAGATGTAATGCTATGCCATATTGACAGCATCATCTGCCAACCTTTTTGCTCAATCAGCAAACTGCAAGGAGTCTAACAGCAGATCCGTAATGACTTCCAGGTGGGCAGCACTAACCTCTCAAAGATCTTCATAACGACGGATGGCAGAGCAACCAGATAGTATTATTCAGCTCCTTGATGGAGGATTTCTTAGGAGTCAAGATGATGGTAGGGCGTTTGAAGCAAGAAGAGACATAACACATCTCCAGTGATTTATTAAAGATCTGGGTGAAGATGGAAACCAGTTGTTCAGCACAGTTGTTCAGCACAAGATACTTTTGTCTATGAAATAGACCTCACACTTTTTCTAAAATCACAAGAGGTGGGGGTCCCAGAGAAATGGAGATTGGTATAGGAAATTTGGCCTCTGTTGGTGTATCAAGATAGGGAAAGTAGCAGGGAAAGTAGATGTGATCTCTCAAACCTACAGTAGAACACATTCAGGTCATCTGCCAGTTGATGATTCTCTTCAATAAGAGAGGAGGTCTGCTATAGTCAATGATATTCTTCAGGATTCTCCACACCGTTGCTGGTTCATTAGCTGAGAACTGATTTCTCAGTTTTTCACAGTAGCTTTTCTTTGCTACCCTGATCTAGGGACCACATAAATAGATTTTCTCCATGACGATCTACCCCAACCTGATCCTTCAGATCTTCCAACCCATCATCACTGTAATCAATATCTTCCCATTGCTGCTACATAAAAACAACTATGTCTTGTCTATTTAAAAGATGAACAGATGTATTGCTAGTATTTATAGGTACCACTGCAAGCGTACATGGCAGTTTACAAATAGGGGGACAAATCTTTGCCCTAGATAGTTAGACAAAAGGGGACAGGAGGCAGTGGTAAAGAAAATGCTCTCATACCAGCTACATCTAAGACTGATCCAGAACATTTTGCTGCCTCTAAATAGATAAATCTAGGCGTCCCCCTCTCAAACTACTAAAACGGTTGAATTTACATATATTTAAGACATGCAATTTGCCTAATAAGGCAACAATTGTTCATAAACTTTCCACATGGAGTCCCATGTCCCAATCTGTGACATGAATCAAAATGTGCCTGCTTTTGGTTTACATGAAAAATTAAGTATTTAGATTTCTCAACTGCAGAATTCAATGCTTAGTGTGGACAGGATGGAATCCATGTAACATAATGGGCAGATCCACTGTTCCCTCAACGTGCAACTCCCTTCGTGCAGATAACACAAAATGATTGTATAATCTTAACATATTTTGTGTTTGTATATGCACACGTGTAGCTTTGTTGGATAACAGGCAGAATTGATTAAATACAATAAAAATAAAACATTATTGTGGATTTCTAAAACCGATCTTAGGAAGATCCTAGAAAGCCTTGATATGGGGTGTAATACTGGCAGAAGCATTTACTTCCCCCTACAATACTACATCCCATTAAAGACGAAGCATTATTCCATACAATATATAAACTACTGAGCCTAATTTTAGGCATCTTTATATCTTTTTATCCTTCTGCAAAATGAATCCTTCACTGGTTGGAGATTGGTGAATTGGAAATGTTGACAGCATACTCAAAATAAATTACGAATAAAATGGTGAAACTAATTGTCTATGAAAAATTTGTGTATTTGTCCAATATAATAGAAGCCTAATCCCTCACCTATAATAATCTAGTAGATACCATGTTGTTTATTAAATACAAAATAATTAACAAAGAGATCCTGAATTTCTCCTTATATTAGCTGTCCTATCTGATTGAGTTAAAGCTATCTCCAAAGTCTCAAACCTGTTGTTCTTCTTCTCTATCTAGTTATTTTTAATTTGTACTTCCATTATTATTACTGCATTATTAATATGCTATGATAGCCTAGAAAAGATCTTAGTGGAGTTGAATTTCTGTACCGCCTCATGCCACAGAATTGGCCTCATGATAAATCTTTCTAGCAATCTGAAAAGATTCATGAGTCCCACTGAACATCAAGTACAAGTCTCTGGGGGAGTTCAGTTTCCTCGTTTATGTTGCTGTTCAACTTTCCCAAAAAGAATCCTGGGCCTCTTTATGTTTATCACATCTGCACATGCTGTTATCAATCAGTGTGCATGCCTCCACCTTCTGTGTGGCCAGACAGCACAACATCCCTCGTGCCGCTGTCAGATCTTGTGCCAGGACATTGCTCAGCATGCTCCGGAGAAATGAGAGTAATTTAGAGGCAAAATCCAATGTTTAAATTATGTGCATGCATGGCAAAGGGTTTGGAGAAGGACAAAAATGTAAATTTAAAGTATTTTATGAAAACATGCTCAAATCACTCAGGTATACAGCTGGAAAACAAAGCTTCTTACAAGGGTGAACTACATCTCACAATATTTTAACTGATATCTTGCACTTATCTTGGCGGGAAAATAAGGATAGAACAACTATCTGTTCTCCTCCCACGTTATTTGAGATGTTGCGACTTTGTGATAAAATAAAAATAACTGTCTGTCAGTCTGTCTCTCCATTATTTCTCCCTCTCTCTCTAATATTCTGAGCTATGCGAGGGGTGAGGAAAAGATATGCTTCTGCACAACATCCTTTTCCCCTTTAGAAAAATTGTTAAGTCTTCTAAACAAGGTTGCAAATAAAGGCTGTTGTTTTTCTCTTGCTTATCCATCTTCTGATCGTACTTGAAGAAAGGGAGGGAGGAGGGAAGGAAGGAAGGAAGATTTCTTATGTTCCCTGCCAGATTCCAACAAGGAAACTCAACAGGACAGATGGCAAGGAAATCAGAAGTAACTCCTGATTGCACAGCTTTTCTGCCCACCTTTGGCCATTCTGTTTCTCTGCCAGGTAAGGAAATATCTCTGAAATGATGACCCAATGAGGCCTAATGCATATAATTTCTAAATGCAGCATGGGTGAGATAATACAATTAGCCTTGTATGAATTAGAATATATATTTATATGAGGTAGAATATATACTATACTGATCGATAGATTTGCAGTTTGCCTCCTGTTCCATTCCTACTTTCAAAGTCCTCTTATGGGCTCATTACTGTGTCACCAAGTTGCCTCCTTGCACCTCTCCAAGAGATGAGGAGAAAAAGTCACGATCTCATAACTTCTCAGAAGTTTTCATTTTTCTATTGGGTATAGGATCCTGGGCACATTACTATTACCGTATTTGCCGGCGTATAAGACGACTTTCTAACACACAAAAATCTTCTCAAAAGTCGGGGATCGTCTTATGCGCCCGGTGTCGGTCTCCTGTAACCAGGCAGACCAGCCCGAAAGGCTTTGACGAGCCTTAAATAGCTCTAAGGAGCCAAGCTGAATTGCCTGCTGAGTTGCCGCTAATCAACTGAGTTACACGCAAGCCCCATGTAAAAGGGAAAAACTTTCCTTTTACACAACGCTGGCCATCCCAGCTGAGTTGCCTGATTAGCAGGCAACTCAGCTAGGATCACCAGAGCTTGGATGGCCAAACGCTGTGTAAAAGGGAAAAACTTTCCTCTTACACAATGCTGGCCATCCCAGCTGCTAATTTTTGCCTGCTAATTGGTACGTAGCAAAAATCCCCCTCCAGCTTGCTTACCTTAGCTGCTAGTCACAATGCTTGCCTTGCCTGCAATCCATTGCATCAGCAAACAACTAAATCTCCCTGCCTGCAATCAAGCAGGCAGGGAGTTGTAGACTTCAACTCCCAGAATTACTCAGCCAGCAAAGCAAAGCTGGCTGAGGAATTCTGGGAGTTGAAGTCTACAAGTCTTAAAGTTGCCAAGGTTGGAGACTCCTGTTCTATTGGGTAAGTTTTTTTCCCCCTTTGGGAGCTTTAAAAAAAATAGTTAATTGGGGGGTTTTTTAGTTGTTCTTTTTTAGACCTAGCCATTTAAAGGCTAGGTCTAAGTTTTAGGCTAGGAAGTTTTAAATTTAGCTTTCACATAAAAAAAAATAAAAAAAATAATATTTGTGCAGCTTTCTGAGATTGTGCAGTGTTTCTGTAGTGTTTCACTCTAACTACACAAACGCACAAAATCTCACAAAGCTGTATGTGGAATTTTGTGTGTGTAAAGTGTGAAAGTTGTTTTTTGGGGCTTTTTGTGGCTGTGTGAGGTTCCTGCTTGTTGCAGGGGCCATTTTGGGTCTAGCACAGCTGATTTTACATTGTGGGTGAGCCAGTTGATGTTTTTTAATTTTTATTTGGTATGCGTTGAAAGAGAGGTCGTCTTATACAGCAAGTATAGCCCAAACCCTATATTTTTACAAGAAAAGTCAGGGGTTGTCTTATACGCCCAGTCATCTTATATGCCGGAAAATATGGTAAATAAAAAATGGCATCTCATGCTTATTTGACAATTTGACAATTCTCTCCCCATTCCAGGGGAAGGATACTGTAAAATCTCCATTCTCTCCCCACTCCAGGGGAAGGTTACTGCAAAATACCCATTTGCTCCCGATCAGCTGGGACTCGGGAAGCAGAGAATAGACCGGGGCGGGGCCAGTCAGAAGTGGTATTTACTGGTTCTCCAAACTACTCTACGCTACCAGTTCTGGTCACAACCTGCTGAATACCACTTCTGGCCTATTCCCAAGCAAAGTCTTGTGATAACTAAAACTGGTCTGAACTTCCAGACTCGGAATCTCTAATACCTGTGTAACTGAATCATATTTATTTTTTTTCTAAAAAAGGCCATAGTTGACTTTTTTAACAAAATTAATATAAGGAAGCATTGAAATCAGATCTTGATCTTTGCAAAAAGACTCAAACTTCATGACTGGAGGATAAATGGACAAAGTATTGAAAAAATTAAATCCTTTATGAGGATTTTGTGAAATCCTTCTGCATGGCTTTGTATAGGTCCAGTAAATGCAGTGCAGTGCAAAATTATGTTTTACAAAATGATCAAACGCCAGTGGCCTCAATTCAGTCTTTTCGTTTCACCAGAGAAGCACAGCATATCCTAGCAATACTGAAGCTATATTCAGCTAAGAGTGAATATACAACCACTTTTTGGTGCCAGCTAGAACTTTACTCTTCTATTACTCCTCGTGAAAGCATTCAATCTAAATTTCTAATGGCTATATTTATATTTAAGGTAGTTCCTTGTGTTCCAAATATAGTATCAAGAGGGAGGCAAGACTACCTAGAGTTCAAACAGGATCATGGACTTGTATTGCAGCAGGTTATGATAAATATGATTCAGGACAATCTTACAAAAACTTCAATGTCTTGGCTTTTCCAGGAAGGCCAGATTCCTAATAATAGGGTTATGAACCTGTACTCAGTGTATTTAAATAACATATCAAAGACTTGGAAGCCCAACAGTCTGTTCTATCCAAGAATGTTTTTCTTATTAAATCTCTGTATAAACCATTGAGATACTTATACCATCTCTTTCCAAATTCTGAACAACACTAAGACTAGCATACTTTAACACTGTCCCCAGTTGAAGTTTTCGAGGGCTGATACAAAAAAGTCCCAATGAGCTGAGACTGCACCTTTGTAGACAAGGGCTGTTCAAACTATAGCTCATAGCCTGCTATACTATACTCTATATATGGACTCAAGGACCCTATAATTTCTGGTAAAACACCCAGGAAATGCTGGTATTTCCATGTATAGTTGTTGTTATCAAAACAATATAAGTCAGTCTCCTTGAACATAGCCGAATTTTATTATACTGTCTGTAAAATTAGGCAAATGTTTATTATCTGCTGATGAACCCACTACTAATTGTAATGTTTTATCTTGGTTTGTTTTAATTTTATTTTTAATGTGTTTACTTACAATTCTGCTCAGTTGCCATAATAAATTATATGTATGTCAATAAAATGTACTTGCAGTGATTGCCATTTTTTGAACAGGAAGGTACCTCCACTCAATAATCTGCTCTTTAAATAAGTGAAACCAAAACTAAACATGGTTCACTATAGTCTGGTTTTGCCAAAAACTGGAAGTAAATGTTGGTTTCAGATAAAGTGTCATAAAATGGCCATAAATGCGGTCCACTTGCTGAGCAACTAAAGTGTGGTCATGTGACCATGGGGGGGGGGAGGCGCTGAGCACTGTAAGTTTGAATCTGGGTTTAGGTATCTCCCAAGTATTCCATCATAACTCTGAATGGTCACTAAGCAACTGGTCATAAGGCAAGGACTACTTACATTTCAACATGTAGGACTTCAGATGGGTTAAAAAAAGTAAGGAGTTAAACTTTGAGAAGTCAATTTGAGCAAACTTCTTTGGGAAGTTTTACAGGCGGTCCTTTTATTTAAACATAATATCATGCTCTTTGAAAAGTCTATATTCAAAGGTCAATACAGAAAATATATATATAAAGAAAAATCCCAGAGAAATTGATTTAGAATACTGAAATATCATCAATTTTGAGTCCTCAAAGGTTCTGATGAAATGCAGAGTTTTAGTACAGCTATGGGAAAACTTCAGAAAATACTTACACATTAATTATTATAATGTTTAGCTATTTATTCTTATGCTAATACAACCAGCCACTAGCTAACTAGTTTGCATGATTTTGTCTTATAGTTACATTTATTTGTGAGAATACTTACCGCATTTGTGAGCATATATCACAAAAATAGATTACAAATCTCACTTAAGAATAACTTCTAGGCATTTTAATGTATCTTCTACCTAGGGAAACAAAGGAGGAAGCCGTGCATTCTTCTGCATCTATCTTTTGTTATTTATATCCACTGTAAATTCTAAACGGCAAATGTAAATACCAAAAGCAAATGGAATTCACAAACTGTGATAATATTATGAGGAGGACACAGCCAGCACAAAAGAGGCAACTGTGAGATGAAATGTGAACCCCATCTAATATTTTGAAAAGTAAAGTGCCTTTTTATTCTCTGACTGCTTCCACCATAACATGCTTTGCTTCAGATATGAAGCAGATATGTTACTACCTGTTCAATTCTGAAAAAGAAATTTTTTCTTTCTTTTTCATGGAATTGGATGAACTTAACCAACATGTTGGTCTCTTCTAATAAACTTTGGTGTCTTCCAGACACAAAGTTGGGAAGAGAGTTCCTTGCTCAAGATATATTAAGAATCTGAAATTATTTTTCTTAAAGGAAGCATCGACTACTTTTTATTTGTTTAGAGAACTGGATAACGTTTACAAGCATGTTTACTCTTTCAAAGGGGACAGTATCTGTCCTATCTTACCTAAGGGAAGTCTTTAAACTTTCAAAAATTAAGAGATTTACCCCACAAGATGTGGGTTGGCCTCTAGCTATGCCAGTGGTAATTAATCAAAGAAAATGAATTACTTCGAATCATAATTCCAACTACCTTCATGTTTGTGGAAGAGAGAAGAAGGTAATTATAGGAAGGCTGGATCTTATTCCCTAATTGAGTCCGTGATTTCTGCCTCACAGTTTCCTGCTGGCAACAGTGTTCTTCAAGTAATTATTGCCACTCATGAGATATTTCTACCCATAGAGGTTTAAAAAAATAAGCAATAGAGAAAATGAGAAATACTTTTAACTGCAATTTCACTACTATGTAAGAATGTATTATGCATTACATGGCCTGCTTATAAATTATATCTGGAATATAAAGTGGAAAAATATCATTTCATCTGACAGCAATTATAAATTTAGTGATTGAGGAACAATGATTTTCACTGTTGCTACAGACGGAGTTATGCAAGTTGTTAAACTCCAATGAATATAGTTTCTCTTCATTTTGGCTTGTTCAGAAGAAGCAGACAGGTGAAAAATTGATGTTAAAATGTGAATATTATCATAATACCAAGAAAAAATGTGTTCTGCATTGTGTCCCCAGTGGAATTGTACAGTTCAGAAAACACTAATTTTCAAACAAAAAGGGGGAACAAAACTTATATATATATATATCCACGTATAAGAATGTCTAATGAATCTTTTTTTAGAATCTGAATTGTCAGTTTCTATTTCTAATATTTTATCTTAATAGATGTTATTATCATCTTGATTGTGCTAGTTTTTCTATCCTTTCATATTAAATTAATTTTTTCATGAATGAAACATACATACTTGGAAACAAAACTGCATCAAACTTAACCATTTTATATATCACTTAAAATGAAACTACGAGATATATCTGAGGATCCTTTTTAAAAATTAAAACTAACAAGACTAAACACACACACACACCCCTCAATTCTATAAAATAAATATATCCTCAGATTTTTTTTAATGTATCACTATTACTAAGTTGGTGTATTTCAAAAACAGAGAAGCTGCATAATCTTGTAGCTGAATCAATAAACTAGATTAGATCATCAGTCTCTGTTATTATAGTACTATTATAGCAAAACCTCTAACATCTTTTTCATCCTGTCCATTGAACAAGGGTTCATAGGCACACATAAAACAACAAAACGTTTAAAGTCTTGAAATGAGATGGACTTCAGAATGAAATATGTGAAAGGCTTTATTGAAACACATAGGACCAATTCACCCATCACAATAAATCAGACTTTGTTGACTTTGGACCTGTTGCAGTCTAGCAAGTATACTGGTTTACACAACCATGTGAATGTTCTTCCTATCAGAAGCAGTTAAACAAACCAAGGAACTGCTATTAGTTTTCACTACTATGTTTCAATGGCGAGTCTTATCTTGTTTTTCTCCAAACAAAAATCAAAAAGTTATTTTTAAGGTTTTGGCTCATGAGAATACCAATAAATGGATTTCTCTATTAAGTTTTAACAAATTGTTAATAGCAGAATCCATGGATGATTTTTAGGGACATTGAGTAATGAATAATGCTGACATTGTAAACTATTCAGAAAGTGCTGTAAAGCACTATGGGGCAGTAAATAAGTCTAAATGTTATTGCTAGAGAAGCACATTCCTCATTCTAATGCAAGTAAACAGAAACAACCTTAAATACCACATACTCACTGGCACAATCTTTACATCTTTCTTTCAGAAAGAGAAAATCAATGTGAAAGTATGGTTGTGGAAATCTGGGCCAAGGATTCTATGGTTGTTTTTTCAGATTTGACTTTCTGAAAGAAGCTTCCCTTCCTTCCTTCTTTCCTTCCTCAATAAGACTCTAAACTTTTTCCTCTCAAAATGTACTGTTAGTTGGTCCAGCAAAGATTTCAGTCCAATCCATCAAACCTGTTTCCTGAAGAATATTCTTGTAATGGGCCACTCCAACTTGAGGGCTAAAGGCCACCTGGCTTTCATTTCATGTGGAACTATTTAATTTATAGAACAATCTGTTTGACTACAATGATGAACGCACATGTCTTCTTAAAATGCCTCATGGGGTATTCCTTCTTGTTCCCATTTCTGTAACCATAGTAACTTGGAGGAGAAACAGTTTTTGTTCTTCCTCTCAGAAATTGTTTCCAAGGGATAATGGTTTTAACTCTCATTTGTCCTACAGCAATTAACTTTTGACTTACTCTAGGTCCCAGTGCAGAACTTTCAGCAGACAAGATAACTTTTTCTCTCACTTCATTGTTAATATTCTCTTGATGAATATTGGCAGCACATATTTCAGAAGCTGACTGGATTTTTCAAAAAATTTAGAATACTAAAAAATATTTGTGGCCAAGAAAGTCCAACTCTGCATGCAACGAAAAGAATCTATGAAAGTTCCTCTGCTTTAACCTATTTTTCCTCACTTATTTTTTTGAAAGAGGGCAGGATATTGTTTTATTTCTATTTCTCCAAATTTCTATGCAACCATACTTGCTATAAATAATCTAAAATGACAAGGAAGGAAACAGTCCTTTCTCCTAAGGACTAATCATGTAACGGTTTAAATGAACTATGGCTAATCCACCAGTGATCCATTATAAATAGCATATATTACAGTTGTTTCCAAGAAATTTCAGTCAATTAATTACCAGAATCTTAGTTAATTACATTTGCATGCATATCTCCACAACCCTCATATTTCACATGACAACTAACTGTCTTCTTTTGGCTTTATTGTTATGTATGATGTACTTAAATGTTTGTTCATATTAATGTTTGGTCTAGTAGTGGTTAAGGCACCAGGCTAGAAACCAGGAGACTATGAGTTTTTGTCCTGCTTATGCACAAAAGCTGGCTAAGTGACCAGTCACTCTCTTTCAGTGCAACTCTCTTCACAGGGTTGTTGTTGTTGTTGAGGGGAAAATAGGAGGAAGAAGTATTAGGCATGTTTGTGGCCTTGAATTACTTATAGCAAAAATAAAGGTAGGATTTAAAACAACACCTTTTTAAAAAACTATTTTTAAGCACCATTCATTCTGAATAGGAATTTACAAAGAAGAGTATTTCCTCCGAATACGAAAGTTAATACTTTTCATCTTTACCTGAGGGAGAATAAGAGGCAAAGCAAAGTCCAGTGAAGTTTAGTAAAATTGGTCTCATGATTAAAAGTTATATTGTTAAATCTGAACCATGTGTCTCCTTTTTGCTGTGCTCCTGCTTATTAGAATAACTTCTCTTTGTTTAATATGATGCTAAGAATGAAGGTTGATGGAGAGGTTGAACTGGATTTTATATAAAGTTATATACAGTTACTTTATATAAAGTTTTATATAAAGTAAAATATTCCCATTCCTCACATTCAAAATGCTGATTTTATACCCAAACCTGCTTCTAGTGGGAAATAAACCACCTCACTTTTGAGCTGTAAAGCAGTTGAGTTGAAAATACTCTGATTTGAGCTCAGAACACTTTCAAAATGTTAGAAACAGAAAGCTTCTCATTAAAACAGCTCTTTATACTTAGAAACAAGCATATTGAATGGTGCAATAGGGAATATCAAATCTGAAATGTTTTGCACACCCTTAGGAGTTTCTCTATATTCTTCCATTTTTTGAAAGAAAGGACTCACTTAATTCTTCCATTCCATGATAATTATGCCCTCAACTATCACTATACAGAATAAAAATAATTACTTATGGTGGAAACATTCCACATTCAGCTATATAATTTCAGCCATTTTTAACAAATATACAATAATAAAGTATGTCAGTATTTGATTTCTATATTAAAATCTTGTCCATCGAACCCTTTACTCTTCTGATCATCCAGGATACAACTGGCTATAGTCTGAAGAACAGTTATATTCACATTTGTTTAAAGGTGAGCATATCTCTGCATTTTTGAGAAAGCAGATTATTAGACCATACTGAAAGCTCATTCAAGCAAATACAAAATATGTTCCAATGAAGATATGGCATATGATTCCTCAACCTTCATACTCCATTCAGGCCTTCAGAAAGCACTTCAGGTCTTGCCCCTACACCCTTTGATCTTGAATTAAATTATGCATAATTGTAGCCTGCTTTGGTAAGAAAGCCAGAAGAGAGACACTTATAGGCCAAAGTGGGACTGTTTGTAAGTAATGCAGGCTCTAAAATGCCAGGTCTGTAATCAAGATCAATAAAATATGGCTAAGCTTGGACAGAGGTGAAGAGCAGGTTCATTTAATGCAAATGTGGGAACTGCTTATTATTTTATTTTCTCATATTCTCATAATTGTTTCCTGGCAATGTCAGTTAACAGCTATAGTGATGTAAAAATAATGTCTAATACTACCAGAATTATTTGCTACATAAAAATAATCCAAGCATGAAACCATGCTAATGAATTAATTATTGTATTATTGTATTATTATTGTATTAATCTCTGAAATAATGCCTTTGTTTATCAATAGTAGTTCAAAATCCTTTTTACATTGTTGGAATTCCTCAAACATATTTAGTCATAAGACCACTAAAATGTCCTATGAAATCATTTCTATGAATTAGATATATATCTGTCCAAATAGATATCAGGTTATATGAGTCTTCTAACTCTCTTGCTACATGTAATTAACTGCAATGTGCACCTCTTTAATTGATTGGGAATTAATTTAGAAAAAAGAGAAGGGTCACAAATTACATGACATATTATTTTCTTCTTCTACTGCACTATCCTTAAGAATTTTAATTCCAGTTCATTTGAGACTGGCATTAATGCCATTAAAAAGCAATGTAACTGATTTTAGAGCAATGTACATGAAATTAAAGTAGAATAAGAATGAAATACATTTGTCAAGGTGGATTGACATTCTGCCATTTCTACTGTTTTCAAGAATGTACAAGAAGCCATTCATTTCTAGTTCAAGTTGGTTTTGGTACTTGATCTGTATTTATAGAGAGGAATGCAAGACAGAAAAAGATAACAAACTACCTTTCTCAAATGTTAATGATATACCATTGATAATTGCTGAAAACCTACACCTATTTTCCTGAGAATAAATCTGTTCAAATCAGAGCAAATATACATAGAATTACACTGTAAATAACCATTTTTTAAATTGCAAACATGTATCAAGTTAATAGGGATAGTTGATTCAACCCATAGTGTTAGAGGAGAATATTTATCTATGATTAGTCTGGAATAGCCTATTTAATACATATGTTAAACCCTTATCTAATACTTAATCTATTACCATGTAGTATATAATTTAGTGAGCCCTCTTTTAAGATCATTTTTTTGAGGTTAGGTTTATTTACACTAATTAAAAATGTCTTCGAAGAAATAGGCACTAAAGAGTCAGCATTGCAGGTACAAAGATAGCCAGGGAAATTATTGTTGAATTATCATCAATTTATCAATACTTAGAAGCTAAGGGCTTGGCAGCACAAGAAAACGACAGCCAATCACCAGTCATCAACACACCAATCAGCCAATAGGAAGACACCACATAAACACGAATCAGAGAACAGCCCAAAGCACGTATTTCAGTAGAGAGAAATTTCCTGAAGATAGGTTCCAGCATGAGTCTGAAAGCTCAGAAGAGTAAATCTCTGGTCCCGTTGACCAACCCAAATTCGATCTCGCATCATTATCCTGGGACACATATATCTGCCTTCACTGTCAACACTGTCTGAGCAAGGGTGGAAGAATAAATGCATAGTTGTAGAAGGAAATCTCATGTGCAGGGCATAACTTTTCCTTGTTTTGAAGCTACTTTGGGGATTAAAGAAATAAGATATTGCATCTTGCCTCTTTGTTAATACAAACTAGTTATGGAATAATTTCAGCCAGTGCCGGCTGACACAAGCAGCTTTAAGAGACGCCTTTTTTTTTTGGCTCACAACTTTTGTTTTGCTGCAACAGATTAGTAGAACTATAAGGGTTTAATCTGTACCTTGCCCAGTCCTGGAGTATCTTTCACCTTGCTGACTGCCCTTAATAAACAAGGTGGAGCAGGTGGAGGTGAGGTCTGCAGGATCATGCTGAATTTGGTAGCAAATAGATGAGATTCAGAAACAGAGGATGCAGAGGGTCTGTGCTTCTTCTTTTTGGATGATAGATTCAACTTCTGAGCAGCTCTGTAGAAGGAAAAAAAGAGAAATGAAGATGCTATCAAATAATTAATGAAAGCTCCACCGTGTTGCCAAGTGATGTCAGCAACAAAACTGCCTATAAAACTGACTTTTTTTGTGTTTATTGCATGAATCATTCTTAATAAAAACAGGCAAGAATTTTTAAAAAATGGTTAAATTTATACAAGGCACTTTTTTAATCATATAGTTCTTCAGGTAAGAATATAGGCCTGGTTGTAGCCAATCAAAAAATGAATACGGCATATAAATAGAAATTAATATTAGACAATTCTGTTTCATAATGGATATTTGGTTCACAAAATATTTTTGTCTTGGGTGTCCTGTGCATAAGTGTGAAATATTTGGATATAAGGAATAATTGTGATTATGTTAATTTCTATTAAGTGGCCCAAGGGAAATCAACAAACTTATAAAGAACTTACACCAAGATATTTTGAATTTAAACCAACATACAGTCTGTTTCCTGTCATGCAGGAGGAGACAGAAAAAGAGAGATGTAGAGATACTGTATATGCATGTAACTGAGAATCAAACATACAAGTAACAACTCAAAGTTAAATAAACTGCACTTTGATTTAAGTACTGAGAACTAGAATTTCCTATGCTTTCAATACCTAAACAGACATTTCCTGTCTTCAAATTTAGGACATTGCTACAATCCAACTTCCAAATATACTGTATGGTTACAATTTTTAATTTGCTGTGTCTAGCATATGAGAATGGCTTTAACACTGAAAAATGTTTTTTTCCTTCAATGCTGCCATTATAGTCACACTTTATATGTGCACAAAGAGTAGATGAAGTTATAAATTCCTTAGATATCTAGATGGTTGGACACACTGGAACCCTGAACTCTTTTTTGAAGAGTCTGGTGTACTTTTTATATATATATATATTTTAAAATTCCAGAAATTTGATTTGCCATTATACAATTAATGTGTGGGGACAAGTATAGACCATTACTACATGAATGTCTCCAAACACAGTCTTCTCTTTAGCAGCTGAAAAAAATGTTTTGCGATGATCTCTCTAGGTTACCATTAACTCCTCCTCTTCTACATTCTCCAGTCTAGTTGGAAGATCACATTGAATCTTAGACCTTGATTGGTTCAAACTATAATATGCATTTAATGGAGCTCCTTGTAATTAGATAGATTCATTTAATAGATATTGAATTAACTCATGGGGATGCCAATGAGGCCAAGAAAGAACAGCTTGTCAAAAATAAAGGATCAAAGATTTGCAAAAATTAGAATGAAGTCAGATGCTGAGAGAAATGCTACTTAGTGATTAAAAAAGGATAATGACTTCAATGGAACTCGCCTCAATTTAGCAAAGAAACTGATCAGAAAATTAGAATAAGGTACTGAAGGCATGATGGTCAAAGATACTAGGTGTACAGCAAAAGATAGACAATCTGCTCTCAGGTGTCTTGCTCTGAAAAACCACTTGCCACCAAAGTAGAATTTGGGTAGAATGGGTTTGTAAGACTGGGAACTGAATTTAGTGTGCATTTAGATGTTATCTCATCTAAAGTAGAGAGTCATCTGTTGGTACTTTCTCAAGTAATCATTCCTGCCTTACTCTGAGGAATCTTCTCACAGACAGATGCATTGGGTCTGGCCTTTCTTATGACAGCCTCAAATGAATATGTCTGATGTGCTTCATCAGAAAGCCTTCCTCAGACTAGATAATGCTAGTCCATGCAATACAAGCTGGACACCAGAAATCATCTGCTATCTGGTTTAAGGGGTGACATTACAACCAGAGTATTTATGAAATCTGGGTTTGAAAATGAATCAGCTAAGAACTTGAATATTTCTTGGCAACTGCCCATGCTTTCTTTAAACAGCTTTGCTTACAGCTTTCTTTCCTGATTGCTTATTTGTACCCTATGACTATCATTAAGTATTGTACCTTATAATTCCTGATGAATGTATCTTTTCTTTTATGTACACTGAGAGCATATGCACCAAGACAAATTCCTTGTGTGTCCAATCACACTTGCCCATTAAAAAAATTATATTCTATTCTATTCTTACCCTGGGGCTAGGGAATTTTGTGAAGGCCATAATAGTATGTTTCTTGATGTCATTCCCTGGGCTATAAATTATCTTTAATCCTTGTCTATCTTCCTCCCTCCAAATTGTTATTCAATTGTCCATTTTTCAAATCTGTGGTTTTCATTAATGTTTACCAAAAATAAATGTTCTGTATAAAAGATAAAGATATACCTCTCCTGAGTATATTCTGAAAGCCTTTGTGGCATATTTTTAAGCTTTTGAAGAAATTAATTTTTAAGAATGGCAACATCTTAATTTATGCCAATATATATTTCCAAGCAGTGATGGGTTTCAAAATGGTTTACTATCGGTTCTGTGGGTATGGCTCAGTAGGCAGGGCGTGGTGGGAGTGGCTTGGTGGGCATGGCAGGGGAAGGATACTGTAAAAACTCCATTCCCTCCCCACTCCAGGGGAAGGTTACTGCAAAATCCCCATTTCCACCCGATCAGCTGCGACTTGGGAGGCAGAGAATAGATGGGGGCAGGGCCAGTCAGAATTTTTACTACCAGTTCTCCAAACTACTCAAAATTTCCACTACAGAACCCGCTGAAACCCATCTCTGCTTCCAAGGCAGATTCTTTGTCATATCTACAGTTTATACCCAAATTATGTCTGTTATTACACTTGGTTAGATGTTTCTACTGTTCTTTCTCTGTTGTTTCTTTTCCCAAATATTCTGACACTTTGCTATTTTAATTAGTATTTAATTTTTTAAAAATATGTATTGAACCAAAAGATCCATTGCTGACATTTTTTCTTAAAGAATAAGAAGCATTGTTGGAAGATATATGACCTTTTCAAAACCTTAGAATGATATGCCATTTTGATAGTACTAACCTTTGGAATGGCATTAAAACAGAATAACCTGATTTCATGTTGGCCAACAATTGAAAAATGAATGTAAAATACACATACTACATTTTTTCTCTCTTTTTCTATTAGAAGTGAAAAACGAAGGAATGTGGATAATAGTATGGTAGTTATAACCTCCTCTCTTATCTATGGAAAAAGGCCCAAGAAAGTTTTCTTTCCAAATGCATCAAAATAAGACAATTTAGAAAAAGTATTTTTTTTTTAAAAAAAAAATTGATTTATATGCCGCCCTTCTCCAGAGACTCAGGGCGGCTTACAGTCCGTTAAGCAATAGCCTTCATACTTTTGTATATTTATACAAAGTCAGCTTATTGCCCCCACAAACTGGGTCCTCAATTTACCCACCTTAGAAAGGATGGAAGGCTGAGTCGACCTTGAGCCTGGCTAGGATTGAACTTGCAGTAATTGCAGGCAGCTGGATGTTAGCTACTGCCTTAGTAGGAGGCATTAGCCTCCTACGCCACTCAGCTCCTGATGTCCACAAGATACTGCTTAATTTATATGTATAAATGTGATTATCACAATGGTGCTAATTCAAAGTAGACCTTTCAAACCATCAGACATTCAGGAAATTTATTTCACAGTATTGTATTATCTCCTTAAAGAGTTTATACAGTGACTTATGTATAGAAACCTATGAAAAATCTGTACAGATTGTTTCCCCAAATGAAGTTAAGATGTAAGATGTTCATCAACCCAGCTATTAATAGCAATGCAAATCTCCATTGTAACAGTTCCTTGATATACATTTTGGCCCTCCCCAAATTGAAGGAGCAAAACCACAACAGTGCTTGTTAAAACAACAATATTTCAAACTAGTAATTTGAAATAAAATGCTGTTAGAAATAAAATGTTAACATTGACATAAAACTGTCAGTTTGTGGTAGGTATCATTAATATGCTGACTATACTCAAATGAATATTATCATGCCAAATTGGGGATGTAATAAAAGTTCTGACCTGGAATCTGGAGGGCTTATATGGATGAAATTAATGAGTTAAATCTGTGTTAGATGGCACTACTGTTCTTCAGTAAATGACCTGCCTCAATTCTGGTTCCAATACTGACTTACCACATAATCACACATCCTCTAAAAGAATATATTAATATTTTGGGATCATGGTGGAATCTCAGTTTACACTAGAGGATCAAGGGGAAGCTGTGGCCAGGGTGGTCTTTGTCCAGCTTCAAATGATAATACCAATAAAGGAGAATATTTATAGCTCAGGGTTGAAATGAAAGGTTCTTGGTGCTCTCTGAGCTAGCTTGCTTTCTTACAGATATTTCATTCCCCGATGAAATGTTTTCATCTGCAAGAAATCAACCAAGTTCAGAAAGCATCCAGGATCCCCTTATTTCAACTCATGGTCCTGACAACAGTGACCCATGCTCTCTTGCAACTATACTATTACAACACATTCTTCCTAAAGCTGCCTTTAGATTTTGGCAGTGGTTTGATATCCAAGCTTGTTTCAATTTAGTTTCTGAATGTTTCGTTACCAGGCTAAGTAACATAATCAGCAGAATTTTCTTGTCCTATTCTCCTTGGTTTATAAATGTCTTGTGTCTTCTGCCTTTAGATTATCCAGAAGTTATGACTAGTCCAAAATCTGGCAACTCTTCAGCTAACTAAAGATAGATTTAGACAGGGATTTATCCATTGCTACGGACACTAAGTTAGTTACTATTTTCATTAAAGATACTATTCAAAATGCTTATGATTACCTTTAAAGCCTATATGGTTTGGTTTCTGGATACTCATAGAATCATATTTGCCAGCAAGATTTGTCCCAGACTATCCTTTATTTAAACAGGGACTCCTGAGGGGTCCCATTACAGGACGTGACAGGGCAGGACCTAGACAGCCTGGTGGCTTCTCCAATTCCAGAGAACATGCTGATTTCTGGGATCCTTGCTTTTTAGGAAGGCACTTAAGGGCTTATTATTCCTTCAGGGTGTTTGAAATTCGATCAACTAGAAAAACGGCTAAAACATTCAATTCTGGATATTCTTCTATATTAGAAATCTATAATTTACTCATCAACTACTTACTTCTAAGAGTTCTTTAAAAACCAAAATGGAAATTTTCCATAGGTTTAAAGTAGAATTTTAGAGGTATATAGGAAAACTATGCACGGAGTATAGGTCTTACCAGGCTTAGCAGTAAATTCATTATAATACACAGCTAGGTGTGTCATGCATGTATTATTACCAAAAGAGAACAATGCTATGATTCCTGATATAGAGGAACAATTAAAAAATTAATCAAAGTAATAATTTACCCAACTCTGAGTTGACACTTCTGACAAAAAAACACCTTTAGGGTACGTTTTGGTTTTCTGGGGAGGCTGACTCAAATATACAACATATGCAGTTATAGTTAAAGGAGCTCTTTTCCAAGATTGCTAGTTAATTCAATGTAATACTATGCATGACTACTCAGAGTTAAGTGCTGCTATGAATTCAGTAGAATTTACTTCCTATAAAATATATTTATGCTGCAATCTTAGCCCAGCCAATCAAAAGAAAGAAAATTAAGAGTTTATGCATAGTGAAGATCCCACTGAGTGAGATTAATCACACCTGAATTCCTCAATTTAATTTCAGAATGTAACTTTCTTCAAATGGCAAACTATTTGCAGCTCAGTGATCCAAGACACAACTGAATATAATTTTAGTTTCTGCTTGCATCTGTGTTTTTGTCTATATGTTTATATTCCTACACATATCTCTATGAACTTGCTTCTTCAAAACTAAATAAATCTTTGGTGCTTGCTGTTCTACTTTTAATCATAAACTCAATTTCATTAAAATAATACAGCTATTCAAGTTATACTTTTTTGGAACTATTCAGTATATTCCTTGGATGATTTAACCCACTCTTTTATAATACCTGTTAACTAAACTCAACTGGAAGTATTATAGTCATAAAGCAAATCACTGTAATACCTTTATATACAATTATTACACACAGTCAGGACCAATTCATAATTTAATACAAAATTTGCCCTGGCACTGCAAATTTTGGAAACCCTTTGTTAAATAGCTAATTAAATCAGTGGGGATTTTTCTCTAATCGGAGACACTGATTTATCTTGCAGTCCAATCAGCATAGTTTCAAATGAAGTATTCTCTCCACCACCACCCCCAGCCTTAAGTCATTTTTTTAAAAAAGGGGAGGACGATGAGAGTTTTTTCTGTGACCAGAGGGGGTGTAGTTTTGCATGCTGCTTGCATACTGCAGATGGGGCATTGCTTGTTTGCATGGACCGGTTTCTGGCATACCGTGGACTGGTGCCGGTACACGGACTGGGGGTTGGTGATTGGGGACTCCTGCTATATGACAGTGTGGTATAATGGTTAAGGCAATTCTCCTGAAATTGCTAGACTACTCCTTTCCTTTTCACAATTGTGCAATGGGCAATTATAACCTGATTTTTAAAAGCCAAGAAAGCCTATTGTTATTCCATTGGTTTTATGGAGTTACAGGATTTGCATTCTTCTAATATCACCAGTTAGAAAACCTGATATACTTCTAGTCATTTAAATATTTCCTTGTCTCTGAAAAAATCAACTTACAATGACAGAAAAACTATATGTAATTGTACTGAGCCTCCACAGCCACAAATCTTGTCATTTTGTGAGAGTTGAAACACTTTAGAAGCAGGCAGCTTTTTCATTAATTTGCATACATTATCATTCAAGACCACCACAGCAAGTGGCCTTCTGTATTTAATTACAATTTAAACTCAATCCAACATTTTATGAGTAGCTTAATATAATTATCGAAGTTATGGACCTACCACATTCTAGTTACTAATGTTCCTTAACTATAATGTGTAGCAATTACTGAAGTATTTACAAATTGGCCTGTTCTGATTTTAACACATTCTTTTGATACCAAATATTCAAATGCATTTTATTTAGCCTTAAAACAACTAATGGTAGAGGTTTGAAAATATGGTTTAAAAAAAATAAATATTTGGGACTCTGGTAGAATCGTGTGCTTTAAAAACTGTCGTGTTCTCTTTGGATAACTGAGAGTTTTTCTATCCCCCCCCCCCGCCCTCCCAAAATCAACTGTAGCTCTTCTCAACTTGTAAAATTTCTGCTTTTCTGGGATTCCATGGGGATGTTTTCCCATTCAAAATTTTTTAAGATCATTCCATTACTTGAATGCAGAACTCTGTAGAAAGGTTCATAGATGATCTTAGCCAGCAAATCAATTCCTAAAACTTCTGACAAGTTTCACGGTCCTGTAAAAAACTGTCCAGCTTGATTTTCCCAATTTATGCAACCCCTTTCCCCAACCAATTCTTCTGGATTTAAATGAATTTTACACACATCTCTCTTGCTACACTGAGTGAAAAAAACTGAAGCTCAGCAGAATAGAGGAAGCATGGTCAACAAAAGAAGAAAAAAATTACACTCAGTCTCTGGCAAATAGATGAGAGATAACCCACACTTGGATTCTCCAAGCAGTGTGCTGGAGAACAAGATCATTCTTACACATTTCCTACACTAGGAAAAGATTATTGTGGCTCTAAAGTTAAGAGATAGGTTCCAATTCATTAGTATCAATATTGTGTGTCAATCTTATAATTTCTTAATTCCATAGTTCTTTACATATTTATAATGATTTTTGTTCTCTTCATTTAGACAAATTTTCTATTTTCTGATCCAACCTCTTTCAAATAGTTTAACAACCTGTTGTTAATAACGTAAGTACAGGTAATCCTTGATTTATTACCATAATTGCACCCAGAATCTGGTTATAAGTCATGCTGGTCATTAAGTGGATCACTATGTCACCCAATTTTACAACCTTTTTTGCAATGCCTGTTAAATGAATGCAATGATTGCTAAGAAACATGTTAGTTGTTAGGAAAACAGTTGGGTATTTAGAAATTGGAAATAACCATGTTTTCGGCAAAAAAAGTTGTAAATTGTGTTCATGCCACCCTGTGATGCTACAAATGTAGGCTATGTAGACTATGTTAGTGTGGATAGTTGGGCGGCCATCAGAACTTTGAGACTGGGTTTTGAGTAGCTCTGGGGAGGCCCATCATAAATTTGAATGGTTGCTAAGAAACAAATTGTAAATTAAGGACTAACTGTACTCTCTTATTTATTTATTTATTTATTTATTTATTATTTATTAGACTTATATACCGCCCTTCTCCTTACGGACTCAGGGCGGTGAACAGCCAAATAAAAACCAGTACATAAAAGTTAAAATATTATAAAAACAAATATAAATTTGGCTGAAAATTTAAAACAAATAGATATTAAAAATGAATCAACTCTAAAAAACTCTAAAAGATTTTAAAATTAGAAGGGATCAGGCTAGACCGGCAAGCTGAAAGAGATAAGTTTTCAAAGCCGATGAAAAGTCCGGAGGTCGGAGATCGTTCTCAGTTCTGGAGGAAGATCGTTCCAGAGGATGGGGGCTGCCACAGAGAAGGCTCTCCCCCTGGGGATTGCCAGCCGGCATTGTCTGGCTGATGGCACCCTGAGGAGGCCCTCTCTGTGGGAGCGAACCGGCCGGTGGGAGGCAATTGGTGGCAGAAGGCGGTCCTGTAGGTACCCTGGTCCTAAGCCATGGAGCGCTTTAAAGGTGATTACCAACACCTTGAAACGCACCCGGAAGTCCACCGGCAGCCAATGCAGCTCACGCAGGAGAGGTGTCACGTGGGAGCACCCCGTCGCTCCCATAATCCCCCGCGCGGCCGCATTCTGTACCAGTTGGAGCCTCCGGGTGCACCCCAAGGGGAGCCCCATGTAGAGAGCATTACAGTAGTCCAGGCGAGACGTGATGAGCGCCTGAGTGACTGTGCGTAGGGAGTCCTGATCTAGGAAGGGCCGCAACTGGCGTATCAGGCAGACCTGATAGAAAGCCCCCCTGGCCACAGCTGTCCTCTAAAGACAGCCGTGGGTCCAGGAGGACGCCCAAGTTGCGCACCCTTTCTGTGGGGGCTAATGATTCGCCCCCAATAACCAGCGATGGAGTCAGCTGGCTATATCGGGACGCCGGCAGCCACAGCCACTCGGTCTTGGAGGGGTTGAGTCGAAGCCTGTTTCTCCCCATCCAGACCCGCACGGCTTCAAGGCACTGGGACATCACTTCCACGGCATCGTTGGGGTGGTCTGGGGTGGAGATGTACAGCTGAGTATCATCAGCATACTGATGCAACTCCACCCCAAAACCACGGATGATCTCACCCAGCGGCTTTACATAAATATTGAACAGGAGAGGCGAGAGGACCAACCCTTGTGGCACCCCACACATTAGGCGCCTCGGGGTCGACCGCTGCCCCCGTCAACAGATTGCGTCCGGTCGGAGAGGTAGGAGGAGAACCACCGTAAAACAGTGCCCCCCACCCCCAATCCCTCCAACCGGCGCAACATGATACCATGGTCGATGGTATCAAAAGCCGCTGAGAGGTCTAACAACACCAGGTTAGAGGAGTACCCCCTACCCCGGGCCCTCCAGAGATCATCCACCAATGCGACCAATGCTGTTTCGGTGCTATATCCAGACCTGAAGCCGGACTGGAAAGGGTCTTAGAACTGATATTACTTTTTTCCTGATTTGCACATGCCAACTGTACTTTTATTATTAGAGGTTAAATAATGTAGGAATAGTTCACCGTTTCAGGCATAGGAGAGCATGGCCTGACATTCTTATCATATAAGAGTCATGGAGGAGTTGACAACTAAACAAATGGCTGCCACAGTAAACACAGCCATTCTCAAAACTAACATTTACCAGCAAAAAATTTAGAGAAGCAGCATCTTCTCTGGCTTGCTTTAATCTTTTTCTAGGCAACTAGGCCAGCTTCCAAATAAATCCTGAGCTGCAGCTATCCACTAATTTTATTCTCTAAAAATAAATATGAGAACTACATAGGGCTAAGAGATTTTTTTAAAAAAAATGAAGATAATTAATGCTTTGCTTTGCAATTTATCAGTTTTCCCTTAATTATTATTATTATTATTTCATTAAGATAATATAAAAATAAGTCACGACAGAAAGTCTGAAGCGTGCTAAGGGAAATGTCTGCAGCTTGTTGCACAGATCTGACCTCTTGACATTTCCTTTCCAATTTCCCCTCCAGAGCTCTCTTTATTTTCAAGGCATTTTCTCATCAGAAATCAAATGGGATTCTGTTGAACATATTCATACAGCACTGCCCATGATTTGTTTCTGTGAGGAGGCAGGGCAGAGAGCCAGATCATGGAGCCCAATGGCACTTAGTGTAGCATGTTCCCCCACAGCACACATGCACATGTTCCCACAAGTTTTTGCTTAGTGCTACCTTCTATGACAGGAACACAGCACAGCAGCTCTACAAAAGACTGAATAGTTTTGGCAACAAAAGGCAGTCCTTGCTGAACATGCACATATTCAGTGACCATTTAAAGTTACAACATGCTGAACAAGGGGGTACTTACAGCAGCTCCTCACAGTTGCAGCCACTACAGCATCCCTTTGATCACATGATTGTGATTCAGGTACACAAGGGCTGGCTTGCAGGGGCTGACTGCATCCTGCAGTCATGTCATCATCATTTGAGAACTTCAGTGCCTACTTCCAATAAGCAAAGTCAGCAGGAGGTTGCAAATAGCAATCACGTGATCAGATGATGTTTCAACCACACAATCATGCCTAATGATGGCAGCTAGGACTGCTGGAACTGCGGCCATAAGTCGGTGGGGGTCATGTGATGTGCCTTACGATGCATCATTTAGTTCCTGTTCCCAATTATCATCAGTAAGTGAAGGGTTCCTGTACCTACTTTGGGTAATTTCTCAAAAAATTGGTACCCTATTTTAGATCAAGGTCAAACATTTGCCATCTTCCTTGGACACTCTTTTGAGGCAAATGTATGCTTAAAATCTAACAAGATATTTCCCTTGACTCCTTTTACAAGGTAATGTCACTTGTCTAACCAGCAGTCCATTTCTGTGTTTCTCTCTAGATAGCACCTAAGAGGCTTACTGTATATATTGTTACAATACAAACTAATTTCTGCTAGATATTCTGTAATGTTCTATTTTGTATGGAACAGAACTAACATTGTTGATTTTTTTTTAAAAAGAGGGCAAGTGAGCAATAACCTGATTTGCTCAGCAAAATTAAACAACTCTTCCTTTTATCTTTTTTTTTTTTTTTTTTTTTTTGGTTAAAGAAATCTCTTATTCTAACTGTATTGGTCTGTCCCAGAATTATCTTTCTGGCTGGTTTTATCAGTTTAGAGCTTCTGGGACCTGAAAGAAAGATATGTAAAACTTCTGAGAGGCAACCAGATTCCCCACCCCCCCTTCTTTGCCTATCCTCTCACCTTGACACCATTTCAACATTCAGCACATTTGCTGATTTCAATCAGTTCTTTTTCAAAAGAATCTCTGAAAATAGCAACGTATTTAACTTTTGTTCATGAAGAAAAATGGCTCTGAAGATGACTTCAAAAACAGGGCCTCATAGCAGACTAATCATTTTACCTATAATAACAAATGTAATAGCTTTGTGAAGGTTGAATTTTAAAAAATTACTAGCTATTCATAAATGGCAAAGGACAGATCTGAAGAGATAGCTACTTGCTATTCAGTTTACTTTAATGTGGTCACTCTGCCTTATTTCATATTGTCATTACAGTGCAAAAGTACCAAGCAATCTGATTGATGTGCTATCTTTAAAATGAAATAAGAATAAAAATGGCAAGATTTGTGGAATTTAAGACACATAATAATGCCTCAAAGAAGCAATGTTTTCACCTTCTGTCTAGATCAGGGGTGTCAAACTCAATTTCACTGAAGTTCGCATCAGGGCAGTGTTTGACTTTGGGGGCGCAAGGGATGTGGCTAAGGTAGGCATGGACAGCTTGACATCATTTGTGTTGGGTGTACCTGTGGTGGCCGAAGCGCTTTGCCAGTGAAAACAGAGCTTGGAAGGGCTGCGTGCAGCCCTCCTGCGCTCCCTTTTTGCTGGCAGAGGCACCGCGGGCTGGTCCTTTGCTGTTCCCAGGGCAGCCTTGTGGGCCAGATCTAAGCACCCCATGGGCCAGATCCAGCCCACTGGCCTTGGGTTTGACATCCCTGGTCTAGACCAATGTTTCTCAGCTTCAGCAACCTTAATATATGTGAATTTCAGCTCCCAGAATTCCCCAGCTAGAATATGGAAGTCCACACATCTTAAAAATGCTGAAGTAAAGAAGCACTGATCTAGACAGATTAGCTGAGTTAAGCTATCGCCTATCTATCAGATACCTGGCTAAAAGAGGAAATGTTTGGTTGCACAGGGCTTAAGGTGCCATTTAACATCATGCAAATAAGCATCCATTTGCATGACCGGATTTCTTCAATGTCTGTTTCCCTATGGGCCTTTCTTGGTCCACCAACATCTATTCTGTCAGGCACCCCAATCCTCTGTAAAATGCCTGAGACACATGCATTAACCTGCGTAATTCAACCCTTTTATGTAACAACTCCCCAAGCTTTAGGCACAGGTCTTTCTTTACAGGAAACTTGCATATGGATTGAAAGCAATTGATTCGTGTCAGGTAGATCTGCCATATGACCTAGACAGCTAAATGAGGCTCAGAGTTTGTCCAGCATGCTTTTGTCACGTTTCTAGTATAGTGCATTTCATGAGAAAATACAGAAGTGAGAAAAGCACAAAAGAAAGAGCAATTGTGATTAGGTGGTAAGTAAATGGTTGATATACTCTGGTATTTTCAGAAAAGATGGAGAAGAAGAGATGAGCAAACTTCAAAGGGCATTGGCAATGGCAGCTTGGATAAATGCACAAAAGACGTTGCATATGGTCAGGGGAGACAGAACAAGTGTTATTAGTAGGGAAGAAAATGATGTCTGAAGATGTATCTGTTTCCTAAAAACAAGGCAAGGAGAGGGAGCAGTATTTACAAGCATGTGGTCAGAGATATCCAGAAACCAAGAAACTCATCTGGGGTTCAAAGAAGAGGCACATGCAACTCGTGATTAGAAATCATTAAAGTAACGAGAAGACTGGTCAATTACCAATTAACCAATAACATATGAAAGTCAAAATAATAGAGTGCTTTTATTTTGGAACTATTAATTATATTTAATATATTGCTACCGTTTAAACACAATAATAAATATTTTTATATTTATCAGGTATCAAAATGTTTACAAGTCTGAACTGTATATCTTGTATGATCTGATACAGTTCTTGTTTCTTTTCTTTTTTTTCCTTAATGAGGGCTTAATGCTGTAATGGGTACAGACCCCAAATGAGACAAAATTATCTTAAGGGTTTTGTATAATATAATCCAATTGTGAAGGCTGTGCTTTTGTCCCAATGCACTGTGTGCTGTAAAGGGGATCTTGATAATAATATAAAATAGACTTAGGAATCTGGCAATAAAAGGTACAATGGGCACAGCATCCCAAGTGTCAAACAAGCCCCAGACTTGAAAATTTAGGGAAAAGCAAAACTAAAAGAGATGATACTTAGCATATAAGTATCCTCAAAGCCACACATAATATAAACTGAAACCGCAAGCAACTTCTTCTATTTTTCATTGTGTTGATGCCCAGATATTTTAAGTGCATTGTGGAGACAAACCCTCTCTATTTTAAGGCATCCTATGACACTGAAAGCCAGTCAAATTATTAATTGCAGACTGTCAGATTGTCTTATAAAAGTAGCATGTATTGGGCTTGATCCAGTAGGACTGCCCTGGTTAGATTAAACTGACCAGTAGTCTGATTCAGTATAAAGCAGATTCCTAAGAAGTAGTAATTGTTTAGTTTTACTTCTTTAAGTGAATTACTTAAAGAAGTAAAGAGCTACAGTAGGCTAATAGAAATTCCAGAAAGATATGTGTACTTCTCTCTCTCCCTCTCTCTCCATCCCTCTCTCTTTCTCTCAAACATAGATACACTCACATATTCAAACAACCGTACTCCTTTATATGCATTCATGCATCCATGTTTCTTCTCTCCCTCTCTCTCTCCCCCCACCTCCCCTTCCCAAAACACAGGGAGACAACAGCTGAAATAATGCACACCTGCTGGATCAAGCCATGGCCCACCTTAGTCTAACTTTTTATAATTTCTTGTCCAATGGAACTGGGAGTTAGAAATAAAGCTTATAAAAAAGGGTGTGGACAATTTATCTGCCTTATCATCTGTATGTCAGAAGGATCCTTTTCTTTTTTACAAAACTAAGCATAATGGAAACAAACTTGATATGGCACTCCATGAAAGAGTCAAATTGGATAGCATTCAGAATGCTGCTGACCACAACACTGGAAGCTTCCCTCTCTCCGCTACAGGGAGCTTTACATACTGCCACATTGCATATTATTGTGCACAATAGGAGAGAGAGGGAGGGAGGGAGGGAGAGAATGCCAAAGGCGAAAGAAGCTTAACAGAGCTTCTATCCTGATAGACAGTGTTGCTCCAATAGGTTCATGTGCTAAATACAACTCCCTCACTGGTTCCTGCCAAGCTCCTTCCCTCATCTGCCTTTAATTCTTTTTTGTCTTTTTAATTCTGAAAACTGGAAGCAGACACATGGCTAAACAAGTCCCAGCCTCAAGCATCGTCTTTATTTAAAATAATGTTCCACAGGCTCCATAGACATTTGAATACATAATGTTGGGTAGCTCTACAGCCTTGTACTTCTTTTGACAGTGTGCCCAGCTTCCTAGATACAAAACATAGATAAGCTGGAGCAGTAAGGAGCATTCATGGGGTTGGAGCATCCCATAACTAGCTTGCTTTTTACACATTTTAATGAAGGGCCAGGCTCTCACAGCAGCCCCTTTATTAACAGACATACCTTTGTGGCAGTCATTTTGTGACAATACTTGCTTTCAGAATAATAACATCATCTCCCTTCCTGATAAGCCATAGTGGTAATAGATGATGATAGTGCCAATCATCATCTATTACTTGATGATGATTGGCACTATCCGGTCAATGGTAGTATGTTCAAGTAATGGGCAACACTCCAATAATTGACCACACTTCCATATCTCTCATCTACAAATATCCAGCAATCAGCAATGTAATAATTCTTGCATAAGTTATCACAATCAAATTGTTCTGCTTCTTACTGAAGTTATCAGTAGAGTGTGGCAGAAAACAATTATAGTGACCTGAGGCTTGTCTAAGCCTAGTATCTCACAGCTTTCTGAAAACACTCATAAAGAAAGAGACACAGAAGTTGTAATCTACTTGACAGATACAACAAAAAGAGGTATCGCAAATAATAAGCTTTTACCAAGCTCTCCATATGTCACAAAATGACTGGCATGGAATTATGTCTAATTATAAAACACAACTCATAAAATGCTATACTCATAACGCAAACAGAAAAATCCTGATTTAGAATATAGCAGCAGCTCTGAAAAGATAATGGAGTTGTAAGTGATCATCACCTTGCTACTAAACAGAGGCAGAAGTAAACCTGATTTGAAACACAACTGGTTGAAACACAATGACAGAATGTATGTAGCCCATTGAATTGAAAACAATTGTGTCACTGAAGATCAGCACTGCTCAGGAGAGTTCAGGTAATTTAATTTGCATTGTCTGAAGTAAGAGAGGAATTGGAAGTTTTCTAGACATGGAAAAATAAAACTCTACAGCAGTAGTAATTAAAGTTGTAACTGATTGACCTTCTGCTAGATCTAAATAAATCCAGCCAATTAAATATTGGAAATGTGCACAATCCTTCCAAGGCAATTGTTTAGGGTTAGTAGGGATAAAATAGAACATGGTATAATTTATAGCTTTTGATGCAGCTGAATACTCATGTGCACCTGTTACTCAAGAAATATAGAGATGATTATACAATATAAAAGTGGTTTTAGATTGTGGTCATCTGAAACAGTTTTCAAAAATGAGATAGAAAAGTTACACTCGTAATATCTGACTTAGAAAACTAAGCTGGAAGGGAAAAACAAAAGTTACGATATCAGCACAATGCATGTGTATGTATTTTACATATATTAAAATATTGTTACTACAGTACTACTAAAAGAATTGTCTTTATTTTATCCTTTCTTAATTTCTTTCTGGTTCAGTTCAATATTTTATTCATATTTATTTCTTATAATTGCATTACTTTGTCCATAACAAGTAATTAAGAATATTAGCATATCCAGATATGAACATGACGTCTATGTTATAATAACTTCATATAAAAATCAAAAACATATATTTTAATTCTATATTTTAAATACCGAATTGGATTAAGGACCCACACATAACTAATATCATTTTTGCACGAGGTAACTGAGAAGTACCCATTTTAAAAGGAACGCCAAAATATTTACAGCATGACTAACTGGCCCTGGAAAGCTTCCCTCCTTCTTGGTTCAATATCGAGTACAAAAATATTTCTCTCCTAGAGGACTTTTGCCTCTAAAATCATAATAAGTTGCAAGGGTCAAGGCAACGAAGCATTGCCTAAGGAAAATCCTAGTGCTTTATCAGGTCCAAATTTAATCAACTCAAGAGAGTCTTTTTGTACAGTGAGAGATGCTCAAGGGATAAACTGTACCACAAATAAGGCAGTAGTGGCTGTTCAAAAAGAAAGCAAACAAGCCGACATTATAGCATCTTACAATCTTATAAATATAAAAAAATCAATTTGGAACACTTGTTGAAAACTATTAAAATGGTTCAGAATGTCCTAAATCGCCAAATTTATCCAGCCTGAATGTCATTAGCACAACTCAGAAAAAACAATCCAAGAACACTCAAGAGAGCAGAGTGGGAAGTGCACCACCGAAGATAGTTGCCGCTTGTCTCATCCATTACTAGCCTGTATAAACACACCCTGCCTTGCATACAGTACAATATAAACTGTATATGCATAGACTTGTCTAAATGATCAAAGATCTCTCTGCCTGCCGTGTTCCAGATTATGCATACGGAGCCCACAAACATACAGTTTGCATGTATGCCAGCAGTGTTTACATGCTATTGAACATCCATTAAGGCAGGGCTTGCAATCACAATGGCTCTTTTTCTGCCCCCCTCCCCTTCTGTTCTTTCCCTAAATGAGGCTACCACTCTGTTAGTTTCTGCATAGAAGCATAAAAGCGATTCTGACTGGAATGGCTGGCTGAGCAGTAGGGTAAAGGAGTGAGACAAATGGTCACTTTGCAGTAGTCCACAGAATTCTGAAGCTGGTCCTTAATTGCATTCTCTATCCTCCTTACAGAAAAAAAAAATACAGTCGTGTCAGGAAAAAGATACCGGTATGGAGTAGAAAATGTCCTTATCTAAATGCATTATACTCTCATTGCATATCACTCCATAATAGGCTTTGGCACTGAAATCAGTTTCCTCCAGCAATTGATAAAACTGGCATTTATTATCTTTGTTCCTCCATTTTTCTTTTTCCCAGGTAAGATAGTCCTTGGTTAACAACATTAATTGGAACCGAAATTTCCACTGCTAAGCAATGCAGTTGTAAAGTACAATGTCACAGGACTACATCACTTAGCAACAGCAATCCCCACTGCTATCGTTAAACAAGGATCAAGGGTCATTAAACAAGTTCCAGATGGCTTCCAAACAGGCTGGCGGGCAAGTAAGGTGCAGCACAAACAAGGCAGGGATAGTTGTTCCTGGGTAGGGGAGGTTGTGAGCTGCCCTCATGGAATAGCATGAATGTAGTGAGGCTGCCTGTGTCAGGTGGGGAGGGTGCATGAGGCACAATGTGAGTATGGCAGGGCCATAGGGTGGCTGCTGCTAGGTGAGTTAGGATGCATGACTGGCCCATGAGGCACAGTGAGAGCACAGTAGGGCCAGGGGTGGCTACTGTCAGGTACTCCTAAAGGTACTTTTTCAGGTGGCAACTGGACTTTGTTTTTTCTTTGAAGATGTTTCACCTTTCATCCAAGAAGCCTTTTCAGCTCTGACTGGATGGTGGGGAATGGAAGGATTTATATTCCTTGCGGACCTCAAACACATTTATATTCCTTGCCGATTTGCATTCTTTTAGAGAGTCGTTGAGGCCACTTAGAGGATTATCTATGATCTCAGAGTCACCTGAGTAGTGCAAATAGATGTGGAGCCTTCTTGGCTACATAATGTTTTCTGCCCTGTGTTCCTTTACTGTTGAAGACATGTGCAAACTGTTGGGGGTGAGTCTGTGTTATCTGCATCTTTGCACTACTCAGGTGACCCTGAGGACACAGATAGACCTCCAAGTGGCCTTAACAACTCTCTAAAAGAATGCAAATGACCAGCTGTCTGCAAGGAGTATAAATCCTTCCATTCCCCCTCATGCAGTCAGAGCTGAAGAAGCTTCTTGGATGAGAAGTGAAATGTCTGCAAAGAAAAAAAACAAGGAAAAGCAGAGAAACAGGGAGAAACAGGCTTCGACTCAACCCCTCCAAGACCGAGTGGCTGTGGCTGCCGGCGTCCCAATATAGCCAGCTGACTCCATCGCTGGTTATTGGGGGCGAGTCATTGGCCCCCACGGAAAGGGTTCGCAACTTGGGCGTCCTCCTGGACTCGCGGCTGTCTTTAGAGGATCATATGACAGCCGTGGCCAGGGGGGCTTTTTATCAGGTCCGCCTGATTCGCCAGCTGCGACCCTTTCTAGATCGGGACTCCCTACGCACGGTCACTCATGCTCTTGTCACTTCCCGTCTGGACTACTGTAATGCTCTCTACATGGGGCTCCCCTTGGGGTGCACCCGGAGGCTCCAACTGGTGCAGAATGTGGCCGTGCGGGGGATTATGGGAGCGACGGGACGCTCCCACGTGACACCTCTCCTGCGCGAGCTGCATTGGCTGCCGGTGGACTTTCGGGTGCGTTTCAAGGTGTTGGTAATCACCTTTAAAGCGCTCCATGGCTTAGGGCCAGGGTACTTACGGGACCGCCTTCTGCCGCCAATTGCCTCCCACCGGCCGGTTCGCTCCCACAGAGAGGGCCTCCTCAGGGTGCCGTCAGCCAGACAATGCCGGCTGGCGACCCCCAGGGGGAGAGCCTTCTCTGTGGCAGCACCCACCCTTTGGAATGATCTGCCTCCGGAGTTAAGAACAATCTCTGACCTCCCAACCTTTCGGCGGGCTTTAAAAACCCATCTCTTTCAGCTCGCCAGCCTAGCCTGATTCCTAGAACATTTTAGTATTTTAGAGTTATATTTAAATATGTTAGTTTTAAATTTTATGGCCATTTATATTATTATTTTATGAAATTTTAACTTTTATATGTTTGTTCTTAATTGGCTGTACACCGCCCTGAGTCCGTAAGGAGAAGGGCGGTATATAAATTCAAATAAACTAAACTAAACTAAAAACCTCTGGGACAACCATGACCTGGATAAATGAGAATATCCATAGACTTTTACTGTCAGGTAGGGGAAGGTGCAAATGACATACTGAAACAACCTGCAACCTTTCCTACTGGCTTCCCATTGACTTTACTATTGGAAAGCCAGTATGGAAGGTTACAAATGGCGATCACAAGACTGCAGGACACTGCAACTGTTATAAGTGTGAGCCAGTTGCTAAGCATCCAGACCATGACCATGGGACTGTGGAGATGCTGGAAGACCTGGAATTCCAACGACTTGTCGTAAGTACCGTTTGTTCAGCCCCATCATAACTTTGAACAGTTGTTGAGCAAGCCATTGTTAAATGAAGACTGACTGTATCATAAACATAAGCACTGGGGTTTTTTTTGGAAAGGACACATATCTCTAACTTGGCATCAATGTTCAAAACCGGTTTCTTAAAAATGCTGACAGACAATGCATAGAACCAACAATGTTGAATGGTTGCAAAAATCCAGATCAAAGTAATTGTCACTTTTCAAACATACAATGTTCTACACTGGTTTGCAAAAAAGGCCTCTTTTGTTAGAACTTTACTGAAAATAGCTGATTGTATTTTAGGGATGAGCAAACCAAGTATTGAGGCTTAAATTGGCAGATGCATTGTGATTCTAGGGAAGTTCAAGCTGTCTCACACTATTCTTAAACTGTAATTTGAAAATGATCATGGTTTCAATAAATAGAATAAAAACTCCTGAGCCAAGAAGTCTGTCAGCTGGAAACCCCAAGAAGAAAATGATTATTCTTCAATATGAGATATATGTTTTGCTTTTTGTTATTTATTATGAGATACATGTTTTGCCAACAAAATATGATGCATTTATCAACATTCAGAATTACTTTTCTGCTGGCAGTTTTGGAAAAAAGGGAGAAATGTAAAGTCATCAACTGGAGAAATTACAAAAGTAAACCAAAGCGCAATCAAAATACAGAAATGACATTCAATTGTCCTACATACAAAACTCAACACAAATACATGGTAAACAAGTGACTAATGCTCCAAATTTATTACCTGTTTTCTTCCCTTGTTTCCATAAAGGGAAACAATTACACTAAGATTCAGTGTAATTGTGAAAAAGTTCATCAGTTTTAAATCTGGTAATTACAACATACCCAACTTCACATATTGAAAACAATGTAAAAAAAACCCAATCAATTGTCAATTAATGGCCTTTAAACAGATCATGGACACATTTGTCAATGAAAGTTAAGATTGTTTGACATTCTGTATTTCTCCTGTCTTATTTTGCTCTGGAGTTAAAACTCCAGTAATTACAGAGAATGCAACTAGGGTCAATTGTGAACTGATTACAGTCTGGCAAGTGATGGATTGTCTTTGTAATATTTGTCACTGAAGAAGTCCTTTTTTCAATTTAAAAGAATAACCAGATAATGTTATAAATAAAAGCACTATCATATTGCTAGAATCTTTTGTTTCTTTTTTTTTTTAATATAAAGGCGAGATTAAGGGTAAGAGTTGTCTGCTTTATCCATCAAGCACTGGAAAACAGCGCCAGAGAAAAAACTCAAAAAATGGAAAGTTTAAAGCAGAGAAAGATAATGTTCTTGGACTGTGTTATCTGCAGCCAGCTCTGGGCTAGCCTAGAGTGAATAATTATTGCCTCAAGATGTTGTCCATGATCTCTAAACTTGCAAACATTTATATTTTAACAACATGTTGAATTTATTTCCAATCTGCAGATATTGAGGGCAGAGTGCAGGAAATGTGGGTTGGATTTAAAATATACTGGGAATGATTTGCAGATGCAATTGATAGCTGTGTGGTCACTTTGGTCCCCAAAAGTGGGAAGTCTATTCCTGGACAGTTTTAAAAACTCAGCATTTCAGATATAAAATTACATATCTAAATATCCCTTATTATCAGGGAAAAGACAAATAACCTTCTAAAACAGGGGTCTCGAACCTTGGCAACTTTAAGCCTGGCGGACTTCAACTTCCAGAAGCTTTGCTGGCTATGGAATTCTGGGAGTTGAAGTCCGCCAAGTTGCCAAGGTTCGAGACCCCTGATCTAAAATATATTTTAGAGAGCAACATTTCATCCCACATAAATAGGAAAAATTGATTTTAGAACATGCATTCCCTTAATTTGTATTGTGTGATATGACAAGCTCCAGTACAAGACATGAACCTGACTCCTCATTCTAAAAGACACCAATGACAGAATGGATGGATTCTGAATCTTACTAATCATCCTTGCTACTAAATGATATAATTTTTTATGGACTGAATATGTGAAAGCAATAATGTTAGTAAGTATTTGAGTTTTTAATAATTTGTAACATATTTGTTAAACCTGTTTCAATTATGATCAAATAAATGGAAATTATATTGTGTGCTAGGTGTCCTGTCAGCCATATATTGGATTGTATGATCAATTCCCAAAGTTGATTTACACTGAGATAATCTTTTAACTCTCTCATCCATTATGCTCATTTAGTTCCCCAAATATTTTTCTAAACAATGGGTCACCAATAAATTCAGATACTCATGCCTGTTTTCGGTAGAAACCCTTTTAATTCTTCATGATTATCCTGATTTATTTTTATCTTGAAACCATTCGCTATTTAGAGTTATTTTATGTGAGGTACTGATGATTAACCATGCTACTTCCTAGATCTCTCTAAGTTCTTTAAAATATTATATTAAGCCAATTAAAATAGTGCTTCCCAGACCGGGGTAAATTAACCCAAAATTGGGCAAAAGTGGTTTTTGAGTAATGACACAAACCATTAATGGTTTTGCAGGGCAAATGACTGAGGTTAAATCAAGTAGTCAGGGCAAAATTTTATTGGAAGGATAATTTGGAAAGTTTATTTGGTAAGAATCCACAATGAATATAATGTGATAGCTGGGAAAACCTCAATACAATTATCGCCATTTCCAAGCACCTATAAAATTGCCTTCATAGACAGCACAAAATGAAACTGTTTGCTGTACCCCGATTCTGTTTTGGGTACTGAAGGAAAAGGTTGGGCAGCACTGAATTAAAGACTACACTCATAGAGGTAGTCTAAAGTTCTGTGTCATATTGCAAGGATTCCGTGCAGTATTTGTATCTGTCCAAAGTACACATATATAGACCTATTTTGCATTAGACTGTTGCCTAAAATAACAAAAAACTGTTATTTATATCTAATCTGTGATGGAGATACATTTGATGACCAAATAAAGATTTCTAAATTGCTATATTAATATTTTCGAACATATTTCCATGGGGACCATAAATATCCATAATATTGCCTACAGATAGAATAAGTGAGTATCTCTCTCCCATAATGGCCCTCGTACCATAACCACTTAACAGTAACGGCCATTTATTATGGATTTCTGTATCTGGAGAGGATCCTTAAAATGCTGCACTGGCAATAATTGTGAAAATTACAGTATAAAGATGTAGATAGTATATTAGTCCCTAGAAACAATATATTTTTTATTTATCTCAAGTAATTTGATTTGGAGATAATCCCTATTTTTCACTGATTTCTTATGTCCATTCACAATGAACCAAGGTAGTTTTATGCCCAGAATCCTTTTTAATTTGCCTTCTATTCACGCCTTTTTTCAGTTCTTACTCATTTTAATTCCAGCAATCCTTTGCCTGCCCTATATCAATTATTTTACATAAGCTTAGTTGTTAATTATGGGCTCAACCTTTTAAAACCATAATTGTACTTGCCTGGTATTTTGTTGACTTTACAGTTATAAGGCACTATTTTATTCATACAGAATAAAAGAAGAAAAGTACCGTCAGATGTTTTGGGGAAGGCAAAAGAAGAGAACAATGGATTATTTGAGCCTGGAACAGGAGACCTTTGAATATCTGGGTGCGGTGGAATTAGACAAATGAACATCACAGGGGAAAAAAACACAATCCAGCATCCCAAAAAAATGAGTGGGAACAAAGCTACAGAAAGCTTTGAAAATAAGAATAAGGACTTTGTGCAGAATCTATCAGGAATTTTACTAGGGTTATTAATTACTATTAGTTGTAATGATTATAGTCAATTTTCGAGACTGGAGACTCCTGAATACAAATTGCTGGGGAATATAAGAGAGCCCCAATGCCTTCAAAACTTGCATGAGGACATTCAAAAAGTATTTGGCTACTATGAGAACTGAACTAGGTTGATCTTTGGTATATTTCACCCAGACTCTTCTTATTTAATTCAACAGTATCTGATTGTTTCAGCATTTCATGGTGCGAATAATTTATTTGTTTGGAATCATTTCCTCCTTTTAAAAGCTTTGTGTATGTGCAATTCAGTTAATCTCAAAATTTACAAAGCTAGATCTCAACAGTAAATCAATAATGCAAATCACTGTTTATTTTTATATTTTTAACACTGCAGTAATAATCTGGTACTGCCACTTGTTACTATAAACAGTTTTTTAAAAACACAGTTCCTGAGGGATCATTAAAAAGTAAAAAGGAACCAAACATCAACTATCAGATAAAGAAAAATACTATGGCAAAGAAATTCTGACCTCCAAAGAGAAATCACATATATGGGAGTAGGGGTTGTAGAGAGAGGTGACATGATAAGAGATAACATGCAGGGTCCACATCATAACTTGGCCATAGCTCATGTTGAAGCAAAAAGTGAAATTTGTATGAGAAAAACCTCTGGAAGAAGTTCAGAATAATGTCAAAACTTAATTCACTGCTGCGCATTGGAGCTATCAGGATTTTTCTGCTCCAAATCAATTTATAAGCTTGAATTGCTAATGCATATTGCATCTACAGTTTCACAGTACTGGTTTCTGATCAACATGCCTTGTAAAAGGGAGGATGTTTCAGAGGAGAAAGGATTGTTTTAGCTAGACTTTTTTTATTGTGATACCTTTTTCCACTCAGAAGATTCTAATTCTTCAATAAGAAAAAGGTAAACTGGAAAATCCATTAATTCTTACCAACAAGCCTTTAACTAATATGTTCATAATCTAAAGTAAAAGGGTGTGATAGTGGATTGTCATTCTTCACACTTTACAAGAATGTAAGACTTCCCTTTGGCCAAACCATGAACTCAGTGCAGTGGTAAAATTCAATTTTTTTTACTACTGGTTCTGTGGGTGTGGCTTGGTGGACATGGCAGGGGAAGGATACTGCAAAATCTCCATTCCCTTCCCACTCCTAAGGGAAGAATATTGCAAAATCTCCATTTCAACCCCACTTTGGGGCCGGCCAAAGGTGGCATTTGCTGGTTTTCCAAATTACTCAAAATCTCCACTACGGTGGTCCAGAACCTGCTGGATTTCATCCCTGACTCAGTGGCTTAGGTTTCTACAAGATTCCCTTCTACACTCACCATTCTCAGAATAATATATATCTAGTCTAAAATTGAGTCTGAATGTAGGATTGTGCCAGGAGCAAACAACCAGACCCACATGTAAGGTTGAAGTTGAATACTTCATTATTCTTTGCCTATTACACAAGAAACTTCCCAAATGGGCAGTTTTCATATGGGACCTACTAGATAACCCTCTAAGGAATTCAAGGAGGGTCAGACTTAACTCTCTACAAGCTGCAATAAGTCTTACATCAGAATCCTATCAAATCATTGATCATAGAATTGCATATATATATAATGGGAATAAATAGTGCACTATACACTGCACTATTAAAAAAAACCCCTATGATTAATTAAACTGCCAGGAAAAAATAATGTATGTTTTTACCCTGGCCTAGTCTGCAGGGCACAGTGGTACCAAAAATATCTTTCTTCAAAGACACCTCTCAGTCTCTTTAATGAAAAGATGGAATCTCAGAGGCAAATTTTATAATGAACTCAATAAGAAAAGAATTCCTACTTGTGGAAATAATTTCAAGCAATACATTTAACCTACCAATGTTACTTGCAACTACAAAAACAGTTTCAATTGACTATAGTAAAATCAGATGCAGAAGAACGAAAGGAAGGGACACGAACACAATGATTACAGGAGTATATTACTAGCTGAATAGATGTCCTTCCCCAACTAGTTGCCCTCCAGATGCACCTGGGAATTATCCCGCTAATTCCCAAACAGAATAGCATCCTGGTTTTGTTAATCCAAAATTATCCCTAAAATGGACAGCAGCCAAATTTCTTACAGCTCAATTCTCAGGTCAGTAAAAAAAAAAAAACACTAAATATTTGTACTGAAGCCAATTTTAAAATTAATGGAACAAGCTCAATATAAATTTTAGTAACCAGGTATTGAATAAAGCCACCCATAATGGGTTAGGAAAACATAAGACATAACAGAGTCCTGTTTTTTTTCCCCACAGAGAAACATGAATATTTATATCAAATTATTGGTATTAAAAAAATCATGAAAATCATTCCCAATATGTTCAAAGACAAGACATCCCATATGCTAACAGATATTAGACCAGGTGCCATTTACGCTGGCCAAGTTAAACTTAATTCTCATTTTATTAAATGAACTATGTTTAGATAGGAAATTAATTAACAATGTAGTAAGGTTTGCATTTGACATAGTATATGGAGTTGCACAGCTAATAAGGAAAATAATTCATTGAAAGGAAAGGATATTATTTTGACTTTCATAAATTTGAGACAAACAAACAAAAAAATTGAATGTCACGATTAGAGGGTTTTACTCAAAAAGTAAAAAAGCTACTTGTCATTGTTAGTAAGGGGGAAAATAGCAAGGGGTCATAAAAACCTTCATGAAAATCTGGCCTAAAATTTGGCACCGTTTCAATTTATGTGAGACTAAATAGAATATCATGAAAATTAAAGAATGCAAAATTAATTTTAAAAAGTCTGACAGGAAGTATTTTTAAAGGTGCCTTTAATCCAAGAAAATTCTTGGTCTGAAAATTCATGCTTTCAGCTGACCTTTCTTTCTAAAAGGAGGAATACTGTATATACATTACTGATAGACCAAGCCAAACTGAATTATATTTATTATAAACAGAGCAAGATATTAAAAAGTTATTTTGGGCATTAAAGGATTTTATAAATTTTTGACATTTAAATCATGCAATGCAATGTAATGGTGTAATAGTTAACACAGAGGTGACATCACTAGTGTTACCTCTGTCCACGAGTTAGAACCATTCTAATATAATAGAAGAACAAAGAGTTGGAAGGGCCCTTGGAGGTCTTCTAGTCCAACCTCCTGCTCAGGCAGGAAACCCTTTACCATATCAGACAAATGGTTGTCCAATTTCTTATTAAAAACTTCCAGTGTTGGAACATTCACAACTTCTGGAAGCAGGTGGTTCCACCGATTAATTGTTTCAACTGTCAGGAAATTTCTCCTTAGTTCTAGGTTGCTTCTCTCCTATCCTTGATTACTTTCTACCCATTGCTTCTTGTCCTGCCTTCAGGTGCTTTGGAGAACAGCTTGACTCCCTCTTCTTGTGGCAGCCCCTGAGATACTGGAACACTGCTCTCATGTCATTCTTTTCACTAAACTAGACATACCCAATCCCAGCACCATTCTTCATACGTTTTAGCCTCCAGTCCCCTAATCATCTTTGTTGCTCTTGTCCACACTCTTCCTAGAGTCTCAACATCTTTTTTTACATCGTGATGATGCAAACTGGATGCAGTATTCCAATTGTGTGGTCATACCAAGGCATTATAAAGTTATTATATGTTATCTGCTGCAAACATTTTGCACTAAATCAAGTTCTGGAGATAAATTTGCAAATGTTTCATTGGCAAAAGTAGCACAACACATGCTTCTGTTTGTACAAAAGATGAAAATTTTTACTAGACCCGAGAGACCTTTTTCTTGTGTGCAATCATCACCATCATCCTAGCATTTTTCCCGTAAGTGCAGAGTCCGTTTTTTTCTTACTTGCAATATACAACTATAATTACTTTACATTTACCCCATGCAATCTGTTCAATTTAAGACATTTTAAAACAAGGAAAAAATTTTCACATGCTTAGTATTTCTATCACAAGTGTTTCTAAAGATGTAGAAAATGTTCAGATGTACTCTTCTCCAACTTGATGTCTTTGGGATATACCATCTGAGTCTTGTAATTCAACATATTTGACAGGAACTGAATTAGGAAAGGGGTTTCTACAAATCAGTCTTATTTAGATATAGATTTAGGCTATAATCCTATTGTCAGTATACAGGTAGTTCTTGATTTATGACCACTTGCCTATTGAGGTTATGAAGGATCCCCAAAAGGTACTTATCGTCCAATGTTGAAGTTATCACAGCTGCACTCTCACCCATGGTTACATGATTGCCTTTTGAGTGCTTAACAACTTCCCTCCATTGCTTCTTGTCTTGCTTTCAGACTCACCTTTATGGCCACTTGCAATATCTCAAGATCACATAACCGTGAATTTTGACATTTTTGCTGGTTTCCAGCATTTTCTTCTAGTTTCTGGCACACAACATCCACTGGATATAATAGACTTGCTTAACAACTGCTGCAAAACAGTTTAAAGTCAGGTCTGGTCATGTAGTGATCCATTTGACCGCAATAACGTATGACCATAATTCCAGGCTCAATTATAGCCGTAAGTTGACGTCTACCTATAAAGGAGAAGCTCTGCTGTGTAGGGAATACTTTTCTTCCTTTAGATTCAATTCTAGTTTGATCTCTCTGACCTCTTTGGTTATCTTAATTTGGATATCATAGTGGTACCTTTCTCACTTCTAAATGCACACCTAAGAAAAATGACAGCTTTTGAGGCATATAATTAAAGATACTGCATCAGCAAAAGATTAGTAACACAGATAATATTGTATTGTTTCCTCTCAGGCCTTCAATGCATTATAAATCTGTACACAGAAACATATAGTCAATGACTAGGGATCCCTTGCTTATCTGTGAAAATATATCAATATTAGGACATTGTGAATTATCTTTTTCCAGCAATGGGTACCACTGCAGTTGAAAAAAAAAATCCACAAGAGGAATAGGACAGCATGTTGGCTTAGGTAGGAAACAGAAGACTCAAGGTTCTTGTTTAGCTCAATCTATGTCTCAGGATTTCTATTGTGGGGATAACACTGGATAAAGGGGTACTATATACTGCACCTTCACCTCACTTGGAATATTGCAATCAGTTTTGGTTGCCATGATATAAAAAAGATGAGACTCTAGAAAGAGTGTAGAGAAGATGATTAGGGGACTGAAGGCTAAAAATATGAAGAACAATTGCAGGAATTGAGTATGTTTAGTTTAATGAAAAGAAGGACTAGGGGTGACATGATAGCAGTGTTCCAATATCTACAAAGAAGAGGGAGGGGGTCAACCTATTCTCCAAAGCACCTGAAGGCAAGACAAGAAACAAACTGACTGGGAGACTCAGTGGCTAAAACACTGAGCTTGTTGATCAAAAAGGTCAGCAGTTCGGCGGTTCAAATCCCTAGTATAGGTCTCCTGCGTGAGCAGGGGGTTGGACTAGATGACCTCCAAGGTCCCTTGCAACTCTGTTACTGTTACACTGTTACAATGGAGGGAAGTTAATCAATGAGAAAACCAACCTAGATCTAAGGAAAAAATTCCTGACAGTTAGAACAATTAATCAGTGGAACGATTTGCCTCCAAAAGTTGTGGGTGCTTCATCACTGGAAGTTTTTAAGAAGTTGGACAACTATTTGTCTGAAATGATAAAGGGTTTCCTGCTTGAGTAGGGGGTTGGACTAGAAGACCTCCAAGGGCCCTTCCAACTCTGTTATTCTGTTAAGTAATTATATACTGAGCAAATAAATGAATGTATTTGAAACCAGCAGATGGCAGCAGAAAAGTTCTTGTTACACATTTTGGTTTCTGCAGCTCCAAGCCAATAAAAGTGGCTAAATAAAATTGACAAACCAATCCACTGTATCTAAAAAGTATCCATTCTAAAGATGTTTTCAGCCAGGAAGTATAATCGTATCTTCTTGTTTTAATTAAAATGACATGGATCTTCAGATCAAACTTCGAAGTCCTCTATTGTAGGTCAAGCATTAGTTAAACTTGGCTGGAACCTGTGGCAACCAATCAGCCTTTGACTTTTTTTTTCCCATAGAGAGGTAGAATGGTTCTTAACCTTAACTCCTTTTTCTTACCAAGTACATTTCCCCAGTTCTCCCAATGTGCCTGCAACCCCAGCAGCTTAGCAGCCAGACTTTTATTTACCGCAGGTGGTTAGTGAGAAGGCACAGGTATTCAGATGTTCCTTGATTCTTTAAGGTGTCTAGAAATTCCACCAAATGTGTGAATATTATGTCCAGAGACAAACATTTGGATAGTTTTCCCAAGTGCCAGTCAACCACTTCATGTCTTGTAATGTAAGTACTTATTCCTACACATCATCAGCAACAAAGCAAGATTGCTAAGTACAAATATGTATACAATTCACAGAGAGGAAATATGCATATTCCATAAGAGATCACAGAATATTGCTATAGTAGCACATATTGCTGCATCCTTTGATTAGTAGAAAGTATTTCTTTTTGCAAACTAAATTGATTATATATTTCCAAAAAACCATTCCTTGACATTTGGAATAATATTGCTTTCCTAGTTTCTTAATATAACTTTTTTTTTGCCACTCTCCAAAAATAAAAGGACTTTATGTCATTCTGAAGCCATCAGAAAGACATTTCCTCAAGAAAAAAAAAAGGTCTATAAAATTTTTTAAAAGCACTTTTGTTATCACTGAATTGTTAGAGATTTAATACTTGCCATATTCAGATATAGTGCTAATCTTTCAAGAGGTGGTCAGTTCCAAAATGACTTTTTCACAGGAGGCCAGCAGATGTTATTAAATCCCTGCCACTTTTCCTAACTCTTCAGGATATTCTGCATTTATTTACTTGTATATTTTCTAAGAAAACCTATCATCTAAGAAGATAGGCAACATAAGGGTATTCCTGGAAGCAAGGATGTGGATGATGCTCTTCGTGAGCTTCCTTTCATTTTGGTGAACCTGCCTACGTGCCACACATTTAATTTTTACAAGATACATGATACATAATACCAAGAGAGTTTCACTTTCTTCTAAGCTTTACTTGATCTGAAGAAGAGGAAGGGGTGTGAAAGAACCTAACCCCTTCCATTATATAAGCATCAGAGATATACGTTTCAAGTTCACAGTGTTAAATTAAATCTTAAAGAAAAATAGCAAAGTCAGTCACAAAGTAAAGGAAGGCTAATTATTTTTGCCAGTAAAAGACATTGGCCAAGGCAACATACACCTTACACCTTGACGGAATAACACCTTTTACACAGACACTAGTGGTTTATAGCTAATTATTCCATTATGCATTACAGAGTTCTGCTTGAGAGATGCACTCACGCAGTCCCCTCCCCCCTTTTCTCTTTCCAGTGGTTGCCTCAGATAAACAGACTTTAGTTATGGTTCACAAACCCTATTTTCTATATGGGTTTTGTGATCAGTTTCAATTCCAAAGGCAGCTTTGACACTCTACTGGAGGAAATGATAATCTTCACAGTTTCTAATTAAGCATATGGAACTGACAGTGATAACCTTCCTATCTGGCTCTCGTCTCACTTTGGAAAGCTCTTGAGGTTTCCAATTCAATTTCCGGGTCCTCTGATCCTGTAAAAGTAATGAGGACTAAAAATGCAAGTATTGCAATATGGGAAGCTTCCTCAGACTTGTAGCGGTTTTGATCATCAAAACAGGGCGGCAGTTGCCTGGAGGGCAAAGAATGAGGATATGGCTAAGTCACCTTCTACCAATAATGACAGAAAAACTGCACTGCTCAGCAATTTGGGTATGCACAGAAATGATTGATCATGTATTTAATGGGGAAGCTATTTGATGGGGAAAGAGGATAACAATGAATTTGCTCCCGCCACATGTTTTTCAGAGCAGTGTTTCTTAAAAGTATGGCCTAAAAGCTCTTTCATTTGTATGGGTTATAATTATCGATGTTTACCATAAGGAGTCCTGCATAATTTTTAAAAATGGGAAAGGATCCTAAGAGGAAAAAAAAACTTACTGCTCTAGAGAAACCATATCCAGGCTATAAAAATATAGGAAATCACTAAATGACAACAAAGAGGCAAGAAAGAAAAAAGAAAAGAAGCTTACTGCAGCCAATTTTTCGCAAATCAGACCAAGCAGATTTGTGAAAATTTGTCAGAATAGCAGATTGGCATGTGATTATAACTTATATGCATATGTGTACACATAGCAATTTCGGGTAACCATGGTGAAATGGAATTCAGGAAATTTTTTTAGATATAGTTTACTGATTGACAGCAAAGTTCAGATAACTGAATAGTGTAAACCTCTGGTGGTAAGAATATTTTTGGAAATCTTGTCTGGCAAGGTTCTGCAGCTAACCAGGAAGGCAAATATCTTGGAATATATTGTGGGGGATGGGGGGCAGCAGCAAATGAATGATTATTTGAAATCTGCTTTCAAGAATTATAGAAAAGTCTAGAGAATGCAGTTAAGTTCATTTCACTGCCAAACAGGAGATAAACAGTTTATTTCTTTACCCTGACATTTTTTGGTTATCCCTTGGAAACCAGAGTAAAGAAATTGTATTATGGTTGTAACAAAATGGTAGCTTATCAAACAAAAGTTAGTTTAACTACGGCAGGGGTATGGAAGAGAAATAAATTAACCAAGTATTTTATATTTTGTTTGCAAAATTATTTTGCTTCCAAGAAAATGAGATAATAGTAGCTGAGGATTTTAATTTAATTTTGGATCCATAGATTAATCATAATAAAATATCCAAAACAAACAAACATTCCAAATAAGCAGGGATTTAATCTGGTGGATATATGGAGACAATTGTATTCAAATAAACAGAAATACTGTATAACATTAACAATCCAATATTCTTAAATGAAAATTAGGTACTCTTTAATGCCTCAGTCTATAGGTAATTTAGTTGAAAAGTATAATACCGGCTCAGTTAAAGTTTCTAGTCATGCTACAGTTATATTATTATTTATTATTGATAAGAAAATTCAAATTAGAGGGATATGGTATTTCATTCAATATGTCATTGCTAGATCAGTCTTGGTTTTTGATCAATAACAAAAGCATTGAAAAATATTGATATATTTAGTAAACAATTGGAAAACTGAGGACTGTTTGGGATATGTTCAAAGAAATTCATGTTAGACAATAGCTTACATCTTTTGAAGGGAAAAAGAAAGAATTCCATTCTAGAAACTCAGACAAAGATATAAAGGAAGCTTTGAATGTTTACACTAGAACTCATTCTTTGAAATTGAATCATATGCCTTTAGATCTATGAAACTGGAGCTGGATTATACTCTGAAAATGGAATAATGAAAGTATATTAAGCAACTACACTGGGAACTGGGGGAAAACTTGATAAATTGCTGACTTTTGTTTGAAACAATGTAATATAATACTTATACCAAGAGTATCCTTTGGGAAATTTATAAGGACCATAATAAAATTAATTTGCAATTTACAGGGTTTTATCACATCTATATGTGGCAAACATAGAGATACTGATTCAGCAGAAATTTAAAAATGAAAATAAATTATCCAGTTATTTCATATGCCCATTGAAGGGACTTAGCTTTAACTTTGCAAGAAACATTTGGTACAATCTGTGCAATAAAAACTAAGAAGACTCCAGGGACATATGAGATCTTGATTGTTAACAAAGAGATATTTTTTAAAAAATGTTCCTATATAATTAGAGATAAAAATGTATCTTTTAAAAGCGGGGGCCAATTCCCATCAAATGAGCTATATGCAAGTTATATAAAATTGGATCCCTTCATTTGAGCCCCCAAACTATGAGAGTTGTGTTCTATTATCTTTGTAAAACACAAATGCTAAGACTTTATCTGTTACTTTGGCACGAAGACTTCAGAAGGTATTACTATTGATAATTCTTTCAGCACAAAAAAATTGTGCTGGGTCTATTAAAGTGCATCCAATAATATTAGATGTCTGAAACTTTAGCATTCTATTCTGATAAGAATAAAACAGCTTGGTGACTTTATTAAAAGGTGGATAAAGCCTTTGAAATGGTGCAGATTCAGATGTTTCAACACACTATAATATGGATCGCCTCAAATTTTGTATTTTTAATATTAAAAAAATCTAGCCCTTCTGCTTAGATAATTACAAATGGGATTATTTTTCCCTTATCTCCTTCAATTTTTAATTTTGTTTTGGAATGTTTGGCAAGTACAATAAAGCAATCTAGTGAAATTGATGGTATTTGAGGGGCAGGATGTTCTATATATATAGTGTTAAATATTCCATGCATACAATAAAATAGAATGCAATCAATATTTTACTAACTAATAATGTAGTAACACCAGTATGTAGACATTTAGTTTTCATTTCATGCCCGGTTTCTATTAAATATTTAAGGATCAGTGTTTCCAGGAAAACACCTGTTTGCCAAAGAACTTTTCAAGTTTTTGAAAATCAGATGAATTGAGACATTAAGAAATGGATGAAATATGTATAAATCTCTGAGGAAGAATGAACACAATGAAAATGTAGATGGCCTCAAGAGTGATATATAATAGTTTAAGCCACTGGTTGAGATGGGCACTATTGAAATGAAACAGTTCTGAACCTGTAGTTGCTCACCCAATGTGACTCAATAAACCCTACTTGCTCAGCTCCAAATCCTGCAGTCAGTGTGCCATTGTATAACATCAGCTTTCTAGCTGAATGAAAAAGTTAATATAGTTAATATTTAAGAGAAGGGAAAAATTAAAAATTCATTTTGAAAATGCTCAGTAAGTATTGCAGGAATCACTGGGCCAGATATACAAAGAGAAAGGACAAAGCCTAGAAGGTACAAAGTTGCTTTCAATGAACAAGGCTGAGTGTTCAAGGCTACAAGGTTTGCTTCTATAGTTTACCAAATATAGCAGTGATTTGCACCTCTCTGAATGAATAAATATTATGAAAAACGAGGAATTTGCCAAGTTCCATTAAATCATTGCCCATAAACAGGAAATAAAGCAAACTGTTCTCAAAATGCACACCCACCCTTTGGAGATCTCTGGGAGAATGTTTTGTGCCTCTAAGGGTTAGGAACCCATGAAGGATAATTCTATTATTCAAATGCTACTTGATAACTGCCTGCAATACCAGATAGCAATTGACCAGAAAAAGTCAAAGTGTGAAGAAGTCTCTTCCATCTTGCTATAAAGCCATAGTACCAAGCTGTGTGTGTAAGGAGGGGTGGGGGGTGGGGGGTTTGCAGGTGTGTATATGAAGAAAATGGGTTAGTAATACAGGATGGTGTTAATACACATTTAGATGCCCCAAATCAAATTCAGCTAATTCCCAATTGTAGTAGCATGGAGGTCAAGGTCATTTTTATCTGACCTTGGCTAATCTAATCTAAATAGCTGGTCCTGAATAGTGTCTGAATAGGAGATCAAGAAATCCCAAAGCTCTTAGGCTAGATTGGAATGCTTAAAAAAAAATCTCAGAAGGAACTGCGAACAGTTCTGTATTGTAGCCAAGAAAATTATACAGATGTGTTTGTGTAGATGCCAGAGGTTGAACTGAATTTGAAGAGTCTTTACTACTTTGGGGTGAATGGGGGAGGATGGTCATCTTATGTCACTTGTAATTATTTAATTAACTACATAAATTATTCCAATCCATTACAAACTAGGGCATTGGTATTCAGCATATATACCATTTTAAAAAACATTTAAATAAATGTTAAAATAGTTTTATTTCTTTTAAATTAAACATATAGAAACTAACACATACCAAAGTGTGTGCATGTTTTTGCGTGCGTATTTTGTATATACATAAATTTCCTTCTTGCCCCTGGATAGTATGTGTTGTGTCCAATTTCAGGTCCTCTACCAGGGGCCTGGAGTTTGAGGATTCTGTGCAGGATCTTAGCTCTTTCTAGCACTGCAGTCTTCTGGATGCTGTTCCTAGGTTTGGTTGGAGCCATTCTCCCTGCTTAGGAGTCACAACCCCAATTGCTCTTACCACCACCGGGATCACTTTGGCCTTTACTTTCAACACCCCCTCCAGTTTCTCCTTCACATCCTGATACTTCTCCAGCTTCTCATATTCTTTCTGTCTGATGTTGCTGTCACTTGGTATCACTACAACTATCACCAGTGCTGTCTTCTGGATCTTGACAACTACCATAATATCTGGTTGATTGGTTTGAACCTGTGTATTCATTTGGATCTGGAAGTCCCACAGGATCTTAACCCTGTTATTCCTTCTGTGGAATCTCCCATCTGGACTTGAGAGTGTCTAGCCCATACACTCTGCAGATGTTCTTGTATACAATACCAGCTCCGTGGTCATGTTGTTCAGTATATGCTGGCCCAGCCTGCACTTTACACCTTGCCATTATATGTTGGACTGTTTCTAAGAGCTCTCTGCACTGTTGCACCTCAGGCCTGTTTAATATGCCCCTCTGTTTCTATGGATCTGCTGCTTAGCGCCTGTTCTTTTGCTGCTATAATTAGTGCCTCAGTGCTAGGTCCAGTCCTTTTCAGCCAGTGGTAGTATTTCCTAATGTCAGCCACCTCATTATCTGTTGATGGTACATTCCACGTAGGTTCTTGTCTTCCCCTAGCAGTTCTTCTGCTATTCTTCCTATTTTGAATCAAGCTAACCCAACCTGGAACAATGGATTACAACTCCCGCAAACCAAATAAATATGGTTATCCTATAGGGAATTCTGTAGTCTAAAAACAGAATTATATAGGTTAAAAGTCTGAATTATCTGAGGTGTCACAGAAAATATATTGATAGTCTTGCTTTGCTATTATTTTTTTTAAAAAATAAAACTTATTCACACATCGCATGCATTATACTCTGTACATCCAGTATGAGCATCATAATGTGATCATAGAAGGTGTAATGTTAATTGCTGTGTAAGCTATAAAGCAGTAGCTATTGTGGTGACCTCAAAGTCATAGTTCTGTGACTCCAGTATAAATCTGCCAGTGTTGACATGGCTGATGGCAGGAAACAAGAATGCCTCATTGTCTCTGCTAGGTGGCTTAGCAAAATGTAATAGACCTTGTCATATAATGATAGCACAATAAAGACATACTGAACTATATAATCTATTCAATTTAAGGCAAAAAAAAAATCTTAGAATGATTAAAAAAAACCTACACCAATCTTTACAGTTCTGAAAAACTACTCCTAACATTCCACAAATATGTTCAGATGTGCACATCTTACATAATCGAATAATGTTTAGCCCAGTAGTCACTTCTGTATTTTGCAATATGACATAATATAAAATTGTGTAAAGGCTCTTAATGTAAATCTCTCTAAAGAGAGATCCAACTTAAAAGTAAGGAGAAATTCTCTGCTAGTTTCATTTGAAATACTGCTGTTCTAAGACTGCAAAGTCTACTTGTCTGCCTTAGAAAGAGCTCCCTAAAACTGTGAACCTACCATGACTTGCTTACTAATATAGACCATGCTCATTTCCCAGCAAAGTTATACACTGGGAGTTAAATATATATAGTAAATATTGTATGAGTGAGCTTGCATTAATATTTATTGTCTTGCTAGGTCAAAGTACAGCAATCTTCTCAAATTGATGTCCTTGAAATGTGTTGAGCTGTAATTCCTATAATCCCCAATTAACAAATGCAGCAATGTCTGCATTCTCAAATACCCAGCTAGATAGCTCCAGGTAATAGATTTTGGCTGATCTCAAAATACTATGGTAAGACTTGTCTCGTTTAGCACTTCAGTGGGAAACTAACAGCAAATTCAATGCTGTAGGCTGAACTAGTGGTAAAAAAAAATCTGGGGACTGGGGGAACAGTATTAAGCCACTTTCATTCTCTTGCAAAGACAATGGTACAATAGGCATGGACACATCATGAAAAATCAAGACTCAAAGAACCATCTAGAGCCAGGGGTGTCAAACAGGTGGCACACCGGCCGGATGCATAACGTGCAGGCCACGCCCACCCTGGGTCTGCAAAGGCAAAAAACCCACAAAACATCGTGATACGTCACGTGACACAATCAAGTTTGACATCCGTGATCTAGACATTATAGGAAGGTCATACTAGACATGAAGACAATAATATTGTGTTATTTCATTTTTGGTATGATACAAAGGGATAAGAATTGGTATCCAAGAGCTGCAAAATGGAGACCATAGAATCGGGGCAGCAACTCTGAGTGCTGCTAGATGCTAAGGATGGGAGACTGACTGAAAGAACAGCTGGAGAAATGACTGCTTATATATTCTTACTCTCTATTGGAATCACTACTGGAGGACAAAATGGTCTAATCCAGTGATGGCTAACCTTTTTGCTGTTGCGTGCCAAAAGTGGGGGGAGTGTGGGGGGGTCACACGTGCGCATGCCCACACCCATAATTCAATGCGCCCCGTCCCCCTGTGCATGCCCACACGACCCCACCGAGCTCCCACCACTTTTGGCACGTGATGGCACGGTGGGCACGGTAGGCTCTTTTTTCACCCTCCCCAGGCTCCGGAGGCTTTCTTGGAGCCTAGGGAGGGAAAAAACGGCCTTCCTCATCTCCCCAGAGGCCCTCTGGAGGCTTGAAACAGTCTGTTTGCTGATTTCCGGTAGGACCTAGAAAGCTTCTGGAGCCTCGGGAGAGTGAAAAACGGTCTTTCCTTCCCCCAGAGGCCCTCCAAAGGCTGGAAACAGCCTGTTTCCCGACTTTTGGTGGGCCCGGAAGGCCCGATAATCAGCTGGCTGGTGTGCACATGCACGCCGGAGCTGAGCTAGGGCAACACTCATGTGCCCACCGATATGTCTCTGCGTGCCACCTGTGGCATCCGTGCCATAGGTTCGCCATCACGGGTCTAATCCATCATGGATTTTCTTAAAGTGCTATATTCTTAGTACTGGCACTGTACATAAGGATTTGAGATATGCTTTATGAGTCAGTCTTTGCTTTCAGGTGAAAAAAAAAGTCCCAAATATTAAATATTTAAATTGCAGATTTCTCTTTGTTCATATAGAGACAGTATCAAGCAACAAAATGTTCAACAATTATTATTTTTTTCTGCCCTAGGAACCACAGTTCCAGGTTTCCCACACTTTATGATATATAATCAGAGCTGCTAATTCATGTTGCTGCAGGCTTGTCCAAATGTCTACATGAAAGAAGAATACTCAGATCTCAACCACATTCCCAGAAACATTTTCATTTACAAACCTGGAATTCAACTGAGGTTAACTCCCTAGAAGAACTTCACGTCTTGGCAAAAATGTATTTCTTAAATTATTTTTTTCAAATCATGCATGCCATTTCAACTTCTCACTTTAGAGGAATAAATAGATACGTTCTTTATTTTAATAAAGGCAAGTTAGAACTATTACAATAATTAGAATCTTGCAACTCGCTTTGATATAATGCAGTGATTTTCAACTTGGCATGTTCCAGGGATATTGGACTAAACATCTGAATAATTGTTCTTACTGGCTGTGCTTACTGGGATTAATTTATTTATTTATGCTATTCAATTACCACAGACTGCGTAACCTAGTCTACCAACATACAGTACAGTTTTTTTTAAAAAATGACAAAGCCAAATCAATACAATATCACATAACTGATATACTGTATAAGCACATGTAGGATCTTGCCGTTTCTGTCAAAGTGATAAACCTCTACCATTTTCGTATAAGCATATGACATCATGACACACATACAAAACAGGTGGAACTTGCACTGAGTTGGCATAACATAATACTGCTGTCATCATTCTGCCCAAACTACATCTTTTGCCAGCACCTGTGGAGGTTCAGTTCATCTGTTAAGTCATACATTCATTTATGCCTTAGAAATGGGCCATATGCTATGTTAGCTTAAATATTAAAAAGCGTGCAGCTCAGGCTGTGATCCTGGACTGGCGACAGATAACAGAAACCAGACAGCTGTCCTTCCTTCAGAGTGTGAATGGAATGGTGTGAAAAGATGCGGATGTAATAAACACTACTGTTTATTGAATGTGTTGATAATATCTAATAGAACGGAATCCTAGTAGAGTAAAAAGCCATTGGGAGGTCAATTCTAATAGTTTATCTACACTTCTGCTATTTAGGGTCACCTTGTAAATCACAGAGAGATTTACAAGGTTTTATTTATCTTTCTAAATCATAACAAAGCAAACATGTTTATTTTGCACCCTTGTTTCGCTGTGGAGGGGAGTTCCTGACACTTCCTTGGCAGTTCAGTAGTACAGTTGTTTCTCAACCTCAGCAACTTTTAGCTGTGTGGGCAACTCACAGAATTCTGAGGAATACTCTTCTATTGCATTCCAATATAGTATACTTTGCTGCATCTATCCCCAATTGCTTTTTTTTAATATTTAAGTGAGGATTTTCTCACCACACAGCACTGAGTTAATGTACCACAAGCTAGGAGCAGATTAGTTTTCAATGTCTGGTAAATGTTCTCACAAAGAGCTATGTTTTGCCAGCCTATGAAAGCTTGTCAGGAAGACAGTGGTCCAGATGTTCAGAGGTAGACTGTTTCACAGAAGTGGGGGGGGGGAGGCAGAGGGGAGGGCATCACTAAGAAAACTCAACAACAGGGTTCCTACAGATGCCTTGAAGGCAAGCCCTTCTCCCTCTGATCTCACAGGTTGGGCAGTTTTGATTTGGAATGGGCAAGACTCAAAAGCATCCAGGTTCTGACTTTAAAAGTGACAACTAATATTCTGAATTGCACACAGAAGCTAACTGGTAGCCACTAACTGGTAGCCACTACATCTACTGGAGTAGAAGTGATATATGGGTTAACCGTGGTGCGCCCATAATTACTTGGGCTGCTTTACTTTGAACCAGCTGAAACTTACGAATAGTGAATTACAGTAGTGCAATGGTGAGTTGAGAAAGGCACATTCAATGCCTCCTGATCCAAAAAAGGATACAACTGGCATAAGTATGAGGATTGGGAAGAGCTCAGAAACTTTTTATGAACTTTTATATCAATGTATTCATCTAATGACTTCTTAATATAACCGATTCCCATTTATTTCATTTATCAATGCAAATATGTTTAGGCTTTTGGCCCAATTAATCAAACTGAATGAAAACACACAAAAAACTTGCTCATTTATTAAAGGTAATGATAATGATTACTTAAAATAGAAAACTGTTCTCAAAGTATAGTTCTCCAAGCACTTCCTCTATCTACTGTCAGAGGCAAATGCATTCCTTCCTATGTGTGAGGAGTTAATTTTGCTGTAGCTTACAGCAGCACAGCACCTGAATGAATAGATTGGGAAAGAAATTGTTCCATATGCAGTTCTTGCAGTTCAGTTCTCCTGCAATTACTCTGGGTGCAAGAGATTAAATAAATGAATAAAATACTCTTTCTATACTCATTTCAAAAATGCCTATCTTTCCAGGATACAAGTATTAGCAACCACCTGTTCACATCCTCATGCATACTCAGATAGGCAGAGACCTGACTGAGAGAGGACAGGGACATGTTAATTTTTCAACATAAACCATATTGTTTTATTCCAGAACAGTATGACAGGGGAGTGGAAAGTTCAATTACTATTATCCAAGTTCCAGATTTCTGGTATATATCTGTACGTATCACCTCAAACACAAGAGCAAAACTAAAGCCTTAAAAAATTGCATCTTGGACACTAAATGTTACCAACACTGGGTTAAATAAACAACCTGCTTTGATATTCCAAATAAGCACAGATGAAAACATAGTCTTTAACTGTAAAATTTAAACTCACAGGAAATACCTTTTGCACAGCAGAAAATGTGCACAAATGCTTTGTGGACAAAGCATTCTATCACAAGATATTCAAGCCATAAGTGTTAGCTGCCACACGACCAAAGGAACAATGAAATATGTGTGTGCTTTTAACAACCTGGGATACAGAATCCTGTCTAGCAGAGAAAATCCTTTATTTTACTGAAACTAGAACACAATTCTGAATTTTGCCAGTGATAATGGAAGGTACTGTGTTTACTGGAAATCTTTGTATTTTGAATGCATCATCTGATAGCAGGGTGGTTTATAAAAAAAACTACAAAAAACAAACCACTCCTCCTGTAATATCAAAATGCAAGGATAAAAGAACAGAAGCAATGTAAAATTGGCACGTATCCATTCCTTTCAAATCACAAAGAAAAGTTAACAAAGAAAAAGGGCTTATGAGCCATTATAAAAAGCAGACATCATGAAGCAAACAGTATCTCCTCTCTATATGATAATCTCTCCACTGACCACTATCAGCAAAAATTCTGCTTAATAGCTATCATTAGGTTTCTTTTTTGTTCAGTCAATTGAAATTTAATTAAAATTATTTCAGGAAGAAGTAGGGTTTGCCTAATCCTACCCTACATCATTGATTCCGGGCAACCTGCATGCAAGGAGCTATCAATGGCTTGTAATATTTTTCAAAATCTGTAACAAGAAATTGTATCAGTGATTTTTTAAATGGGAATATGAACTAATGAGCAGCTTCCAAAGCAATTATCTTAACTGCTAAGTCTTGCATTCTGTTAATTATCAGGCATTTATGGTGGAATATGATAGAAACCCAGTCAAAGGTTTATACAAACATACATTGTTTGAATGAGGAAGAAGAAAGGCAATTTTTCTCTGCCAATATCCTAATTATATTACAGACTAGTAAGAATGTCAGTGATAATGAAGTTAGTCTACTCTTATTCTTTTCAGCCTGTCAATCTTTTTTTAATTATATTTCAAGGAATATTGTCTACAATAACTTTTTTTGATGATTCCTTAAAAGGTCTCCAAAATCATGTTTGTTGCAGATTATATGGGGACATTTTTAAGGTGTATTTTATAGACAAATATCTTATTTTATATCCCCTTCATCATAAAGTGCTTTCTTGTTATTAAGAATGGATGACAAACAATACAACTAAGTTCAAACAAAAGCAGTGAGCACATAAATGAATGATTTTTCCTGAGTTGAAAAGTCCAGATAAATTAAACTTCATGTTTAAAACCCATGGCAAACAACCACCATGCATGCATGCATGCATGCATAAATAAATAAATAAATAAATAACTTTGTCATTGTATGTGTATACACAGTATACTCATACAACTAAATTCATTTAACACCCAAAGACCAGGTCCAACACACATAATAATCCCCAAACACACTCCCACCCACCACAATACCCCACCCCTAAATCACCCAAACATCCACACAACAGACCAAGTAATACTGTCCAACAGCTCACTGATAATGGCCCTTTAGTTCATTGTTGAGTGCAATTATAGCTCTGAGATAAAAACTATTCAGAAAACATGTGGTCTGAATTTTAATTGTTCTGTATCTTCTGCCAGAAGGCAACAGTCCAAAAAGATTGTAAGCAGGATGGGAAGAATCTCTGAGATGCAACTTTCTCGAACAGTGAAATTCAAAGATGTCATCCAGGGCTGGAAGCTGGAGTCTGATGATATTCTGGGCAGTTTTAATGGTTCTCCGTAGAGCTTTTTTGTCCGCTACAGAGCTGCTCCCATACCATGCAAGAATGCCATATGTCAGGATACTCTCAATGGTGCTGCGATAGTAGGACAGAAGTAGATGCTGAGATAGATTTATCTTCCTGAGCATTCTAAGGAACTACAGCCTCTTCTGAGCCTTCTTCACAAGCATGTTAGTATTCATAGTCCATGAGAGGTCCTCCGAGATATAAATGCCCAGAAATTTAAAACTACCCACCCTCTCCACCTCCTCACCATTTATGTACAATGATAGATGTACATCTCTCTTCCTCCTAATGTCAATTATAAATTCTTTAGTTTTTGTGGTGTTAAGTATGAAATTATTTTCATTACAGCACAATGTCAGCCCTTGTACTTCCTTCCTCTAAGCAGACTCATTGTTCTTATTAATGAGCCCCACCACTGTTGTGTCATCCACAAATTTAATAATTGTGTTGGTGTTATATAATAGGGTGCAGTCATGCATGTACAAGGAATAAAGGAAAGGGCTTAGCAGACAACTCTGGGAGGCTCCTGTGCTTAGTATCAGAGTAGAGGAATGGTAAGATTCCATCCTTACTGACTGTGGCCTACCTGTCAGAAAATCCCTTATCCACAAACAAATCCTCTGATTTATACATTTGGCTCTGGGAGGACATTTGAGTATGAACAAGGAACCACCAAGACCACTCCCACCAACTACGACAGGACAAGACATTAGTATATAAAATGACAGCTAATCCCATTCCCTTCTGACACTGATGATATTACTAGCTTGGTAATGAAATATCTACAAAAAATAACCAAGCTCAGGGAGCATCAAGGATCCTACAGTATTGTGGCAATAGTATTGAACTTGAATTAGGGAGTTTAAAAAAAGGTATAGCTTTCTCCTGTGAAGTTGGGTCTGACTTGGGGTGGGTGGTGGGGACGACACATGTTCACTTCCTAGCTGAGGGACAACACATGTTCACTTCCTAGCTGAGGGATCTAACATTATCCGAAGACACTTCTATGGTCATGTGGCCAGCATGACTATACACCAAGGCACGAAGACCATTGTTACCTTCCCATCAAAGTGATACCTATTTATCTACTCGCATTTGCTTTAAATCTGCTAGGTTAGCAAGAGCTAGGGCAAGAACGGGAGATCTCCTCATCACATGATGCTTAGGTCTCGAACTGCCAACTTCCCGGTTGACAAACCCAATGTCTTATCAAATCCCTACTCAGTCACTGAACTAACTGTTCAGAACTAACTGTTGGCTGTGAGTTATGAGCTAACCATATTTTATCACTATATCCCATGTGATAGGTATGTGTGGATAAAAAGTTAACCCACGATAGGGTAGAAAGATAGTGAGTGAATAAACAATCTGGACTACCAGGATGGAGAAGACCCATTCCTGATTACTTCCACTACAGAAGACCTTAGAATGTTTCTTAGGCCTTTTCTGTCTCTTTCTTTTATATCAAAAGCAATGTTTCTCAATGCCTCAATTGTTAAGCGAGCAATTATTGAATGGTACAGAATGAATAACTTAGGAACTGGGCAGCCAGTGCTGTAATAGTGCAATGGACAGGAGGTACTGGCAATGGAGAGAGGCATGAAATGTAATATTAATTCCAAAATAAAGATTTATCAGTATTTTTATGGTTTAGAAGTTCCTTCTAATGTGAGAATCATAGAAAAGCCATGTTTACAGATTTCTTTAGCTGAAAGAACTGCTCATATATCAGGAACTGTTCAAGATATTAAGCACAAAAATCTTTAAAAGCTCTGGGGAGAAGATTTAGAACCTGAACTCAATGAATCTCATCAGAAATCTCTGGGGCGTAGCATTTCCTTTAAATTTATTTCAGCAAGTCATCAAGAACTGATGAAGATAATCCATCGTTGGTACTACGTTGTATATTCTTTCTACACTATGTTAGTATGGTTTTAAGCAAACTATTACTATTATCATATTTGGTGGCGATAGTCAATCATTCTTTATTGTCCAACTGATAATGTCCATGCTACCGGCATTCTAGATCGGGGTGAAATGCTGCCGGCTCTATTTGGCTCGCAGTAGTTGGTAGCATTGGCAACAGGTAGTTTGGAGAGCTGGTAGCGCCGGTGGCGGGAGGCTCCGCCCCCCCAAACCAGGACATCATCATGTCCCAGTTTTGACTATCTGTGCATGTGCAGGAAGCTTAGTGCATGCGCAGATGACAGCACATGCACAGACAATGGTATGTGCACAGACGGCACGCGGCATGTGCACATCAGCGAGCCAGTAGGAAAGGTAAGTACATCTCACCTCTCTCTAGATCACATAATAGTCTTGTGCACTGAATAATATTTTCGGTTACTTGTGCTATTTTGCAAGACATTTACATGGATGCGACATCAGAAATCAATTCAGTTTCTTGTTAACTGCAAAACTTTTATTTTTAATCCAAGTTTTATTGCAAAACTTGGGGGGGGGGGAGAAATCAAATATGTCTTTTATTGGATCAGTTGTATTCAAAAGTGGGGAAATTGCTTTAGTTGAAAGAGGGACACAGAAGTTGTCCCACAGAAGCTAAGCTACTTTCTTAGCAATCAGAGTCCCAATTCAATCCACTAACTAACTGGATAGGCAGAGATGATTTCCCTGGATGGTTACAGCAAGGAAAAGGCCCATATGCTTTGTGTTTATATTCTAGTGTTTTTGGCATTAAGAACTAGAGGCTTCTATTTTTTTTAAAAAAAAAACCCACTTTCAGTTAAATCTCCAATCCAATCAAAATTGGCCTGAAATTGTACTATCAAAATTCAATAACAACATCTTCCAATTTTAGGACTGTTGTTTCTGTTTTAATGACAGAAATGGAAGCAGTTTTTCTCCCAGAGTCCTTGTTTCCCCTTCTATCATTCCATGCTACTATTAGTCATTTTGAACTGAATTTCAAGGGCAAAATTTTAATGTACAAGTCTGTATTAGAGACCAGTTACACGCAACCTTTAGCTACCTATCCCTGAATGAACACAACAAAGAAACTCTAAAACTGAAGTATTTATTCAGATTGATTATTATAATGGTGATGCTGTCCTATAAGAGTTGTCCTTCATCTGCAAAAATGGACTAAAAACAATTAATATGAATGTTAAAATATCTTTAAGATTTCAACCTCACAGAGACAAACGTTCAGAGACACCCAAAGGTTTCTTTTCATGTGTGTGTTTTCCTTTATAACTGTATTATATTTCATTTGTGTTGATATTGTGTTTCTTGAGCAAAAAAAAAAATGATGTAAAATAATATATCATTTTAATATATTTTATTTTAAATTAACTTCAGCTCCCAAATTTCCAACTCCAGAATTCTGGGAGACAGAGTATAGAAAGCTGTTGCTGGAAGTTTGGTCTAAATATGCTCTTCTTTTCTACAACAAAGGAAACTGTATTTTTCTCCACCCGATATGTTTTTATCTCTTAGAACTGATACTTGCATTTTTAAAATAGCAGTTTTTAAACACATAGTGGATCACAAATAAGTTGAATATATTTGCCTTACACAATCTTACACATTCAACATTCTACTAAAAATCAAGTGTAAGAAATTATTAATGGAAACCAGATATTTCAACTTGAAAAAAGGACTTTCTAAACAATTATTTCATTAAAAAAATACAAACCAAAAAGTATTATTTATCAGTCTTCATCATTAACTGTATTTCATGATTGCTATTTCTGGAATAAGGTAAATATTTATATAATTTTAGAACAGAATAATTATTTTATCAATGCCAATGATATTAATAATAATAGATACAAATTCCCTTGATTTGTATATCTGTATCTTAAAAGGACAAGCAGAACAGGAGATAAATGTCCATTGGCTATTAATCAAGCAATCAGTATCATATTTTTCCCCATCACTAGTAAGAACAATATAAGTTATTACCTAGCCAGCAAGCTGATGAGAATGAAGAAGTCTATCACTATCTTTGCTAGATGTTATGTTGCCATTGCTGTGTTATAATCTACTGAGGAAGGTCCAAGAGTAATGAAGCTATATAAAATCAATATAATGCCCCCCAAAATGCTACTCTTTGTAGTATGTTCATCAGTGTTTCAAAAGGGCTCTAAGGGCTCAGCTTTACAGGTAAGAATGGAAGAGCCTCTAATTAATATTCTTGAAGAAATGGTCCTATAAGTGTATATATAACACTAAATCGGATATACCTAGAATATGAAACTGATGTATAGAAGCATATTCAAATTGAAATAATCTATTTTGAAATTTTGCTTTTCCACCATAATAAAATTTCTGCAAAGTACCCATATTCTTCTTTCACTTTTCATCCAAGAAGCTTCTTCAGTTCTAGAAATGAAGAAGTTTCTTGGATAAGAAGTCACATTTTCAAAGAAAAAAACCAGGGCAGTCCAGCTGCCTTTTTTAAAAAGCACCTGACTGGATGACTGAGAATCTCCAGAGACATTTACCCATATTCCTCTAATCAGGCTATTTAATCCAGACTTCATCAATGTGATGACCTCCAAATACACTGGATATTAAACCCAATAACATCCCAGTCATGCATAATCCCTTACTGCCCATACTACTAGAAAATTAAATAGATTGCACATTGGGAAACAATGGCATAATCTGAGAAGGAGACTTCAAAAGCAGCTGGCATTTTGCCATAAATGAAGGGAATACTGGTTCTTGTTTATTGCTTTTGAAAATATTTGTCCCACTTGGCTGTAGGGTCTACGCTACCTGGATCAAATGGTAAAATTATCCATGCATGATACAACAAGGAATTTGTTCTTCCATGGGCTTGCCACAGAGCTTGAAAATGGTTTGGAGCTGATAGATAGTGATAGTCCAAGGTCACCCAACTGGCTTCTGTGCCTAACTGAAAATTAGAAGTTCAATTTCCTTACCCTTAAATCAGTGTCTTGACCACTACATCAATCTGGCTCTGGAGTCCATAGTTCAACAAAGAGTGAAAAAGGAAACAAGCCTATTGCATATATGCCCAAGCAATCTCAAAGCATGCATAATTGGATATATATCATTATGAAAAATAAAGATCCACTGCAATGCTTGTCCCATATTAAGAGAGTCCTTACTATATTGATGAAAAGGATGTGATAATTCTCCAGAACAAATATTTGTCTAGGGACCAAAGATAAATATAAAGCTTAGAAGGATATAATTTTAAGGTAATAAAATATGTCAGGTATTATACACACACACACACACACACACACACACACACACACAAAGAAGTCTACCATTAAGACACGGTTTAGACACAATTTTCTTTGTTTCTCTAGATGTTATTTTTGTCTCGTCTCTCTCTGATCTCTGCAGAAAATTAGATTGCTGGATATTCATTCTGTTGCAACTTAAAAGATAATCAATGTCACTTAACAATACTAATTTGATTCTGCTGCTTTCAGAACTAAGTAAGATTTTTAAATAGTCTTGCTATTTCCAAGATAGCAAGAGTGTATATATTGGCAATTTCACTAAAATGAAGTCGAATTTAATCTTCTGGCAGTTAAGATGGAAAATAGTCTAGGCCCAAATAGCAACAGGAGTTAAAGTAACAGGAGTTGTTTCTTGAGACTAGATCTAATGGCTCCTTTTAACTTCAGAACAGAGATTTAAAGAAACCTTGAGAATTGCCAATTGCCATCTTGAATGGGGCTCTTTAACATCTGTACAGCATCACAGAAGGCTGCAAGAAACTGTCACCTCTTGAACTTCTCTCTGACATGCAGCTGATTAAAGGTAATTTAGACTCCTCTGGATAATTATCTGACAGCACTTTTGAGGCAAAGAAACAAAGTTGGAGAAGCTTCTAACAGTTGAGCATTAATCAATCTAAATAAAACTATCCACTTGGTGTAACACTTAAGACTACAATGCCTGAACTAAGGACTTGGGTTTTTTTAACCAAATAACTCCTTGGTGACTGGTTAATAAGATTCTAAGCATTACTTGGACTGACATTCACTTTCTCTGCAAACACCATCTCAAGACAGGCAGGATGTGGGTGAAGCTGGGTAGATCCAGTTGACAAATCAAAATCTAGTGAGTGTACTGGCAAGTTTTAAAATCTGATACAGTGCCAAAAAGAAAAAAATAACAGAAAAGAAACCAACATAATTTGGCAATATGCGCTGATATGCACACTCCAGTATTACCTTTGTATTTCTCCAGCCATGCAATGTGCACATAATTGCCTATTTGCAAACGGAGACACAAAGAGGAAACTCACTATATAAAGCCACAATTAGCATTTGCTGTTAAGGTTTGTGAAAACACAGCATTGCTTTTGTACTAAACAACTTGATCCTTGACCTTTGGGGGTAAAGTGGAGGATAAGGAAATAGATCAAATTATCTAAGTCAAGTGGAAACTTGGCAAAATAAAGGACTAATATGTTTTGTTAATCAATCTCAGTGAAGCATTTGCCATTAAAACAAATATTAATGAAGTTCTAAACTTGTAAAATAGACGTGCCAAACTAAACCTCCATAATTCCCATGTCATTACTGGAATCAATTTAATTCTTCCAATACTTAAAATACTGAACTAGGTTTTTTAAGTATTTAATCCAATGACATAACCAGTTAAAAAGCAATAATCAAGATAGAGTACTATGATGTTCAGAGCAACCAAGGTAGAGATGAAAAAAAAATCTGCCCCAATTTTTTTGAGATCAAGATGGCAAAATAAAGTTGGAGACAGCATTTATGTGGAATTTCATGACTTCTCTTAGCATTCATTATCATCTACAAAGTATCATATAGAATATATTTTATTTTATTTAGACAGCATCTGATACCAGAACAACTCTGGGCTAAGACAGACAGACAGACAGTCAGTCAGTCAGTCAGACAGACAGACAGAAAGCCTCCTTATAACAATTAACAACTATTTCACAAATATTGTACCAGGAATTTAAAGACAATGAGTACCAAACAAACCATGTGATCTGTTGTTTTGGCTGGGAAGAACTTCCTGTCTGCCCCTTTTCCTGTGTCAGCAACCTTCCCGGCACAACCAACTTCCTGTCAGACCTCTGTAGGTGGTCCCAGCTTCCTTTTGCAACAACCTTCCCAGCATGGCCGACTTCCTATCTGTCCTCTGTAGCCAGCGCCCTCTTCCTATCACAATGCATCAAGTACCAAACAAATGACGAGTACCAGGACATTGTATCAAAATACCAAATTCGACAAGTTTTGAAGTAGTTGAGTACCTAAGTATCACTGTATTTAAGCATTGCATTAGAAAAGACATATAGGTATATCAAGGATTTCTTGATTAAAAACAATATATTATGTATTGTATAAGTGTGCGTGTATTATAAATTTATCTAAATAAGCAGATGAAAGAAACTTAGGATAACAATTAAACAGGAAGGGCAAAATATTTAAGAAAATTAGAGAAATCAAGGGAAATTGATGCAAAGATGAATATGATAAAAGACAAAGATCTAGTGGAGGAAGTAGATATGCATCAGGGCAAAAGGGCATAAATATACAGAAAATTGTTCAAAAAAGATCAATATGTATGTATCACTGAATTAGAACCAGACATTCTAGAAAGTCGGTTAAATGCAACAGAACTTCAAAAGTACCAGATGATGCTGTTAGCGTTAGTAGTTTTTAAGCAGGAAAACACAACAGTGCCCAAGGGGTTGAAAGAGTTTATAGTCCAGTAACAAAAAGTTCAATATTAAAGAGTGTTTAAACTACTGAATAACTGCACTTAATTCATATCTTGTAAAATAATATTAAATACATCATTTATTTCAAACAGATCATTATAAGATAACACAGAACCATAAAATGTTCTGTGAACTTTCCTGGCAATCAATTCCTAGCATGTATGCACTACAGTATAAAATGTTAACTTTATTATGTTGTCATGACATTGTAAACTGAGAGAAATACTGTAAACAGACGTAGGTTTGAGGTGAACAACCTGGAAACCTTTCAAGTAATTTTGAATGTCTATAGAATGACAGAGAGTATCTTAAATAAACTCAAGATTATTTTTGTATCCCTCATAGGGATATAAAAATTTCAGATATAGGATCCTCCTATATCTTCCAATCAAAATAGCTAAAGGAAGGCTATCACTCATGCAAGAGTAAAGGTCTTTCTATGTTTGGATGGTTCTAATTCCACAAGATATGCTGAACGTGCTATTTCAGAGCTGTCAGTAATAGCGAAAGTTCGAGCCCTACTTTCCTGGCATTTTACATCCAATATTTACTCTTCAGCATACAGCTGACCAAATCAAATCCTAAAGATGGAGAGAGCCTTAGAAAATCTAATTTCATCACCAGGTTAGAGTGTAGGCTGTAGAGATGACAACTAAATTGTGGATACTTTGACACATGGGTGTAAAGACTAGAAAGCAATAACTAGAATGGAATGAAGATAAACTAAAAGGTTCAGAACAGGGAAGGAAAGTATGCCGAGATCATAAACTGCCCCCTTTATTTATTTAATTTATATGCAGGATATACTATGAGAAAAGTTGAAGGCAAAGAAGCTGAAATTGGAAACATCAAAACTTCATATGCTGGTAACATCACTATGATTCTGGTAGAGAGAAGTTCTCTGAGGATGGGTTCCAGCACGAGTCCAAAAGCACGAAACGTTTAAGTGATAATTTTATCTTCCTAGGGTTAAACATTCACAGAGATGGTGACTACAGCTATGAAATAGTCGAGACACAGCCTATAGAAGATCTGTGCAAAATATTAATGTGCACAAGCATCACCTGACAACAAAGTTATTTATTGTCAAGGTCATCACTTTTCCCAGTTGCAGCATTTATCTATGAATGTGAATAATCATAAAGACTGGGCAAGAGAAATGTATGCCTTTGAACTATGTTGGAGAAAATTGTTTAAAATACTTTGAACTGCAAGAACATAACCTTTATTGTCATTTTCCTGTACGCACAATGGCACACATTATTGAAATTTTGATGCACTGCTCTTGAAAAAATAATAATATAGTAACAGCAGGAGCATCCAAAAATGCCACATTATACAAAATGACTCTAAAACAGACACACACACATATTCTGAATACATAACAGATACATATAAAGCATATTGTTTGAAATAACTTCCAACTGCTCACAAAAAACTTCAATAATGATGCTAAAGCTTACATATTTTGATATACAATATAATACAAAAAAGAAGAACATGGTGGTTGTAAACAAATGAAGGCAACTGAACACAAACTCAAGGAGGCTGGCTAATAACACTGATGATACAAACATGAACTCATAAGAACTCAAAGAAGCAGTTACTGACAAATGGAAGGGACTGAATGACTAATTGAGAACAATATTATAAATACCTGCATGTTATATTTTACCTATTTAGCAAACATAGATTACATTTATTCAGGTCTGTACACCTTTTCTTGAAGGCTGGAATGTTATGCTCAGAGTCTTACCGTAAGTACATTTACTAAAACGAAAGTAGCAAATCTTTTTTTGTTTGTTAATATTTGAATTAGCCTGTAAACAAAGAGACAAGACAAAGGAATTCTGAATAATCTGCTCAGGTTTTTTAGATGGTTTTGCCTGTTACACTGACTTCTAGGTCTTTTCCTTTCTATTATTTCTCATGTTATAAAGCAGTATAGTATCTATACAATTAATTCAGACTATGTTGCTTTAATATTTGTGGAACACTAAAAGAATAATATTCTTTTTTTTTTGCATTATACTATTTTATCACTTTTATTATTCTTTGATCTGTTTCTTTCATGAAACAGGAAATTTCATTAAATTTATAATTTCACTGAATTTATCAGGATTTACTTCCAACCAAACTGATTCACTAGTTGAATTTGTTAGGCTGCCTAATTGTCAAAGAATTGAAGTTGCTGTTATCAGGTTAGTGCCTTGCTGTTTCTTTCAATCACTTGGCATTTTAACTTTCTCTTCCTAAACAAAAATTTTTCAAGAAGCTTTTTAGTAATCTTTAGGGCTAAAATAATTCTATACTATCTCCATATACTCTCTATTAAATTACCCTCCTGTTTTTAAGCTATGATTGCAGATGTACATAATGGCTGAGATTGGATTATGCTTCAAAAATGGCTTCCACAAGCATTAAATTGGTCAGCAGCCTTCCAAATACAGAAAGACTAAAAAAATTACTTTTGACTATTAAGGTGAATGGTATTAAATTATAATGAAAAAAGGAAGTGGAATAATTACGCAAAGCATATGGTCTAATTGCTGCATGAAAGAAATTGTGTGTGTGTCAGTTTATAATTGTCTGTTATTGCTTATGGTTTTATTACTGTCTTTATTATGTTACATTTGTGTTTGATTTCATATACTGCCCAAAGCTTCTGAAGTGAGGCTGTTTATAAATCTAAATAAATCATAGTCAGATTGGCATCTATCCTAGTAACATCCCTTTGGACTGAAAACAATTCTCAGGTATTCCCAGCTCTTCACCTTCAGCTGCTTGAAGGAAGAGACTGGATCCAAAAGCTTGTGCAAGCAAAAATGTTAGAAGTGTAATTAATGGAAGATTTCTAAGTAGAAAGAGCAAATTATTATTGAACTGGCCCATCCAATTCACATTGCCATGCCAGAAAGGATAGCAATCCTAGAAAGCTGCTACATGTTTTTTTCCCTTTCACTTTAACCATGTAGTCAAACAAAGGTCAAGTCGAATCAGTGGCACCTAGATAATACGTGGGAAGGAAAGATCCTTCTTTCTTCTCTATTTCCCCAAAATAAACTTGCTTATCCCTGATGCAAACTGTCTCTCTGATATCAAACATTTGTCCTTATCTTACTATATATCAAAACTATGGATCTAGCCGAGAAGAAGCTTCCATTCTTCAGACATTACCTGGTTCAATCGGCTGGAGGGGTGAAATGCTACTGGTTCACTCCAGTTCGGGTGAACTGATGATGATAAAAACTACCAGTTCAGGCGAACCGGTAGTAAAAAAACCCCAAACTACTGGTTCCTCCCAACCAGTATTTCCGATGATCAGCTGTGCAGTAGGGTTTAGCTTTGCTAGAAAGCAGGAAATCCTGCTTTGTAGGGAAGCTAAATCACGCGCCACAGCTGATCCCCCCTTCGCTTCTAATTACCTTCCCAAGCCTCCTTTTGGAGCATACTGAGCATGCACAGCACGTTTGGTGCACACTGCGCATGCAGCGTGTGTTTGGTGTGCAACATGCCTGCACGGCCAGCAAACCGGTAGCAAACTGGTTGGGGTTTCACTACTGGCCGGTTGGTTCCTATCAGGATATTTGCATGGCAAATAATGATAGAGACTCCATTCCTCTAGGACACATGTCGTATGTGATCACTTTATTTTTCTAATATCTCCTACCTTCTTATCTTTTGGCTTTTGTTTGCTATTATTTAAAAGTCCAAAGAACCTTAGTCCCTGAAAAAAGCTTTAAGAAAGTAAAGCATTATAATTTTACTCACATTACTGGTATGAAATGCTTCTTTGGACAACATATAAAATAATGGTACAGCACTTTAAGATCTTGATATTTTTACACATGTTACAACAAAGTGTGTAAAAATAAAGTTAAATTCTGTTGTACATTAAGGATTTTTTTTTCATGAACATCTGGGATGAATGTAAGCCGCCTGTTTGTTGCTTAAACAAAGAGCTGGCACAAGGAGAAAGGAAACGATCTGCTTTCATTTAGAACATTATTTCTTCCTTGGAGTTGAAGTATTAAATATTGTGCTTTTGTTGACAGGGAACAGTGGGATAGGTCGGTTTTATTTTTAAAAGACCAGAAAGGATTACTCTTGTCCAAAAATACAAACCGTTCCTCTAAATTTGGAAGCAGTCTAAAATAAGGTTTGAAATAAACAGAAAAGAATGACATGGGGTCCAAACTTCAATTGAAATGCAAACATTATCCTGTTTGCTCATTTTCTTCCTCCTTCATATAATATTGTGAGCTCATAAATTCTCATCTAGAGGGACCTTCAAAAAATCCTCTGAACTGTTGAGGGTACATAGCTTCATGGCAGAATAAAATCATTTTCTATTTCCACATATAATAATATATAAACAAAAACATGTTAGGTAAATCAGTGGGGTTTTTTCAATCTGCAAATCTCTTCATTGCTATAAAATTTGCAGATTACCTAAAACCCTTCTGCTGTTCTTTCTATAAAATTAGGCCATGACCCTGATTTCCATTTTGATGCAATTTTAGAAAACAAATGGTAATCTTACACCATTCACAATTATAATTAGGACAAAGGACATGTGAAATTAAGATTTTTGCTTCCACCATTTTTTATTCCACTTAGACTATTTTGAAAAAAATAAAATGCTGTGCTGTGCTATTTGTACACAGGGGCATATAGGAAAGAGTTGGGTTACTAAAGAATGTGGGAGATACACAGATGCAAATCTTCATTTGCAAATAAGAGAGCCAAAACATCCAATTCAGGGGATATAATTAAACTATTAAATTAACAGACCAGAAACTAAGATAAGCATAGCAATAATAATAATAATAATAATAATAATTGTCCAATATAAATATAAAGACCACCAAAACAGAATCATAATTGGAATAATTCAACAGAAAGTAAACAAAGTATAAACTAAAAGAAAGTTGGACAAGTGCCCCTCCAGATATTGTTGACTCTAGTTTCCATCAGCTGCAATGAATATGCCAATAGTGAATAATCAGAGAAAATACATCTGAAAGACCATTTATTGTTCATTTCAGAACTAAAGAATGTCCTTTGTATTGACTACAATGCAAATAAAACAAAAGACTTCAAGGAAAGGAAATTTTGAGCTCTTATTCTTAATGAGATGATTGACATAATGTGTATTACCAAGAAGACATTCCTCTCTCAGAGATTGGATGTTGTCTTACCTGAACGTCCTTTCTTCTGAGCAGAGGGTCCAGTAGTCATGAATGGGTTAATGTAGACTTCCGTTTCAGACTGAGTCTGCAATTTGTGAAGCTCCTCCTCTTACTATGGCTTGGCTTCCCATATTTCTGATGAAGGAGATCTTGCAGACTATAGGGCTGAGCTGAGAAACAACATTAGACACGCCCCCTCCCCAGAACGAGGATTGGGAGAACAAGGGTGGGAATGACTGCTGGACCCTCTTCTCAGCAGAAAGGACATTTAGGTAAGACAACGTCCATTCTATTATAGTGAGGGTCCAGCAGTCATGAATGGGACATGCCAGAGCAGACCCCTTCATTGGGAGGAAGCAGCCTGGTCCGAGGCTGGATCCCCTGAAGAATATGTTGCAAGACTTGATGGCCAAATGCCGTGTCCGCCGATGCATATACATCCAACTTATAGTGGTAGATGAATGGGGAAGGTGAAGACCAAGTAGCTGCCCGGCAAATGTCCTCCAAAGAAGCCTGAGTGGACCAGGCCATGGAGGTAGCCACACTACGGGTGGAATGAGCCATTATACGGCATGGGACAGGCAAGGACTGGCAATGGTAAGCCATGGCAATGGTCGCTCAAAGCCAACAACCGATCGTGGGAGAAGAAACCTTCTGACCCAACGTGGCTGGCTGAAAGGAAATAAAGAGACTCTCCGAATGACTGAGAGGCAGTCGTTTTAAGGTAAATTCTGAGAGCCCTACAGACGTCTAGGGTGTGCCAGATCTGTTCTAGTCGATGAGAAGGTGAGGGACAGAAATTAGGAAGGACCAACTCCTGGGCCCCGTGGAAAGTGGAATTAATCTTTGGAATGAAGGAAGGGTCCAAGCGAAGGACCACCCGATCCATATGGAAGATACAGAGATTGGATCTCGTAGAAAGGGCCACCAGCTCTGATATTCAGCGGGCAGAGGTGATAGTCACCAAAAAGGATACTTTATAGGATAGGAAGCCCACCTCCCACAGGGGTTCAAAGGGGCCCTGGGTCAGGGAGGTCAGCACCTTGGAAAGGTCCCAGGTGGGATACCTGTGTAGAGTGGGAGGGTGCAGATTAGTAGCCCCCGGAGGAATTGCCTGATCAGGGAGAGCCTGGTGAGGGGCACTGACGACCCACATGATACAACAGATGAAAGAGCTGCTACCTGTCTCCTTAGAGTGTTGGGTGAGAACCCTGACACTAGCCCAGTTTGTGGAAATTCCAAGACTTGTTCTGCTGATGCCTCCATGGCCACCAGGTTACGTTGAACACACCAGCGGCAGAAGGAAGCCCAGATGAGTTGTACATGCGGTTAGTGGAAGCCCGACAAGAGGCTTGAAGCGTAGCTATGACCCCGGCTGAGAGATTGCGGGCCCTCAGGATCTGCCACTCAGTCTCCATGTGGTCAGTTTGAGCCAGCGAATGTCCGGATGAAGCAATGGTCCTTGGCTGAGAGCTCCCTTGTCTGGAGGAAGACGCCAAGGAGGGGCCACTGATAGAGCCACCAGGTCCGCAAACCAGGGAAAACAAGACGCTGAGGCCAGTCAGGGGCAATTAGAATCAATTCTGCCTCTTCGTCCAGCAACTTCCGAATTACTTTGGAAATGATTGCCAGAGGTGGGAATGCGTAAAGGAGACCCAGGGGCCAAGGACTCTGCAGAGCGTCCACACCCTCCGCTCCCAGTGATGGGAACCGGAAGAAGAATCTGCTCATCCGGTGGTTGTAGCTGGATGCGAAGAGGTTGACCGCTGGAGTTCCGAACCGCAGGGTGACCTCCTGGAAGATGACTGGAAGAAGGTGCCATTCGCCCTGGTCCACCATGGTGCTGCTGAGAAGATCCGCTCTTACGTTTGCGGAGCCGGAAACGTGGGTGGCTCTTATGGACTTCAGGTGTCTCTCTGACCAGAGGCCCAGGCGCTTGGCCTCCCACATCAGATGGCCTGAGTGGGTTCCCCCCAGGTGGTTCACGTGAGCTTTCACAGCTATGTTGTCCATCCTGACTAGAATGTGATGGTCCTGTAACCTATCCTGGAATGCTCGAAGGGCCAGGTGAATGGCCCAAAGTTCCAGCTACTTGATGCCGTTGGTCAAGTCATCTGGTCTCCACTGGCCCTGGCCAATGTCATTTCCCAGGTGGGCTCCCCAGTCAAAGAGGCTGGCATCTGTCGTGAGGACAAGACAATGGAGTTCCCTGACGCACCGACCCTTGGACAGAGCCAGGGAGGATCACCAGTGAACGGAAAGCAAAACTTTGCGGGGAAGCCAAATCAGGAGGACAGAGGCGCTCAAATGGACCCGTTGATATGGAAGAAGGAACCATTGCAGAGCCCTGCAGTGGAGGCCAGCCCAAGGAACAATGCCTATGCACGATACCATCTTCCCGAGCTGGGCTGTCCCCTCGAAACCTTCCTGACAAACTGGCCAGGCACTCCTGGGAAAGATACACCTTGCCCTGGATCATGTCTATCACAGCTCCAAGATGCTGCATGCGGGTTGTCAGTACCAGGTGGCTCTTTGCCTCATTGATGGAAAACCCATGGCTTCGCAGGACTCGATTGTGGTGTTCAGGTCCTGCCACACTAGGCACTCCGATCTGGACTGGATCAGGAGATCATCCAGATAGAATTGGATCCGAATGGGAATTGACCGGAGGAGGCCCGCCAGCACCACCATCAATTTGGTGAACACTCAGGGAGCAGAGGAAAGGCTGAATGGAAGAGCCCTGTACTGGTAATGACAAGTCGCATAGCAGAAGCGAAGAAATTTGCAATAGGCCAAATGAATGGGAATGTGGAAGTATGCCTCCATCAGGTTGATTAACATGAGGATATCCCCATCCCTGATGGACTCAAGAATGGTTTGCAGAGACTGCATTTTGAATCGTTGGTAAATGACCTGACGGATCAAGGCTTTCAGATCAAGAATTGCTTTCCAACCCCCCGAGGATTTCTGAACTATGAACAGGCACAAGTAAAAGCCTCGTCCAATCTGATTCTGTGGAACCATCTCTATGGCCTGAATTTGAAGGATATGTTTGATTGCTGATTCCATCAGGAGTCTCTGCGACTGATCCTTTGAAGGGGTGCATTGAAGAAATCTGGTTGGGGGTGGGGGTGTAGAGGAATTCCAGGGAGAGGCCCTGGGAGACCGTCTCCCTGACCCAGGCATCCGAGGTCGACGCCTCCCACTGGCTGACAAATAGAGTCAGGCAGCCCCCGATGAGAGGGTCAAGCGAGCCGTCAGCGGTACCTGGGGGAGGGGCAACCCCTTCCCCCTCGAAAGGACTTGTGGCCCTGGCCTCTGAGGCTGGAACTAAGTTGTCTGTCCTGGAACCTATCTCATCCTGCTAGGAGATTAGACTCTCTAAGCCCTGGGGGAGGAAGACCCAAATGCTGTTCCCCGAAAGGGATGAAAGGAAGGAGGAGGACAGGAGCCGTCCTATGGGATAGATTGGGTAGAATCTTCCTTTTGTCCTTGGACTCAATAAGCAAGAGGAGGACCAAAGAGCAAATCTCCCAAATACAGGGAAGATGCCAGACGCCACTTATGTTTAGCATCTGCTTGCCACTGGCAAAGCCAAAGAAGGCGGCAGGATGTGATATTGGAGCCAATAGCTTTGGCAGCAAATCTGGAAGCATTGAGAGTGGCATCCACCGAATACTCAAGTGCAGCCAAAATTATGTTCACATCCTGATGAGCCCTGGTATCTGTGACTGGTAAGCGGTCCTGCAACTGCTTTACCCACATGAGGGTAGCCCTGTTAAAGAAATAAGTGGCTGATGATGCCTTAATGGCCCAAGCCACAGTCTGGTGAGCCTTTGTCAGGGAATGCTCCAGGCACTTGTCCTTGGGCCGGACCCCTTCCCCAGGGGGACCCGTAAGGACAGAAGGGACAGACAAAGTGACAACCAGGGGATCCATAGCAGGAACCTGCAAAATGGAAGAAATATCAAAAGCCAGATTATAGAGACATCTATCAAGTGTGTTTGGATTAGGGCCCGAAACTGGAGTTGACCATTGGCGAGTGACAACATCCCTGAACATCTTGGGGCCTGGGATTTCCTCCGCTTCGAAGATAGGTTCCACAAACAGGGAGGAAGAAGGACCCACTGCTTCCCCTGAAGAGCTAGACTTAGTTAGGGGAAGGCCAAGACCCGTGGTGAGTTTGGCTTTGTGCAGGAGTGACCTGAAACCCTGAGGTTTGAACAGGCCAATAAAGGAAGGTTGATCAGTGGATAGGTCCTCTTCATCCAACAATCCAGGTTCCCCTAGCTCATCTCCTGCTGCAGATCCCTGACTGGTAGAAGTTCTAGCATAAATCTGATCCTGAGCCTGATCCAGATCTGCAGAACCTTGAGACTGAAAAGAGTCATGTGACCTGGCCTGGTCTGAAACCCAAGAGTTATTTCTACGCAGCATTTTTGCAGCAATTCTTCTCTGTACTGCTTCTTGCATAAGAGTTGCTAAGTCCTAAGGTTGATTGGGAAGAATTCCCCCTGCAGACTGTGGTGCATCCCCCTGAGAGGTATGAACCTCAGGAGGAAACTGGGCATCCCCTTGTTGGAGTGGAGAATCTGTAGCCTGAGCAGTCATCTGAGGAGGAGAGATCACCTGAACAACAATAAAAATATGGGCAGGTGGAGGAGAAGCCTGAATAGCCCCAAACAGATGAGCGCTGGCCTCAGCTTGTGCTGGAGGAGCACGGGCCGGGTCCCCATCCGGGAACCATGCTGCAGGAACAGGCTAATTAGTTGGCGAAGCAGAGGCCTCAGGAGAAGGTCCACAGACCTAAGGGGATTAGAGGAATTCCTTCCTGGTAGCCTCTTTTTCAATGACTCTCTCCAGGGTCTTATGTCTCTGGGACTCTGCCTTTTCCCAAGCTTTTGAGGCCTTCTTACTAGTGGGCTCACTGGAAGAGGCAGCCCTACCCCGTTTAGGAGGACCCTGACCTGAAGGACCCACCTGTTCCGACTGTTTAGTGGCAGATGCCCTCTTGGAGGGGCGAGCTGAAGCCCTGGATGCCATTCTTTCTGTTAATGGAGGTCCCAAACTGCAGCCCAAGGTACCAATAAAGAGGAGCGGCACTCAAAGCAAACAAAATGGCAGCCGGCACTAGATAGGGCGTAAAACGGTGGCCATGCAATAATTCAAAATGGTGGCCGCACCAGGGAATTCAAAATGGCAGCCACTGAATGAGCCCCGAAGGCAATAGCCCCGAAGGAGCAGAAACCAAAGCCGTGAGATCCAGAGAGACTGGATCCATCGGAACAGATTTACCACAACCGTGAAGTCTGCTGGAAATGCCTGTCATTGCCCTCCTTGCGGCGCTTCGGTGCTGGATGCAAGCTGGAATGCCCTGGCCGCAGCAAAGTGTGTGGGGGAGAAAAACCCTAGGGTCCCCAATCAAGGTTCTGCCAGCCGGCAGAACCGCCGCTGTGAAGAATGGCCCTCAGCAGTCTCTGGCTGCTAGGGAGAATAGGGAGGCTCTCAACCAGACAAGCCAGGAGGGCCTGTCCCCACCACTGAGCGGTCCTCAGCGGTTTCGGGTGTGAGCCCTTCTCGCTGGAAAGGAACAAGGCTCAACCAGATCCCTGGGAGCCCTGCTAAACCTGAAAACAAGTAGCTCTAATAAATTCAGAAGAACAGCCAGATTCCTATGGATCTGTTAGGAATGGGCAGCTCAGCCCAAAACAGTCCATTTTGATGGACTGAATCTGAAATCTGGAAAGCCAAGCCAGAGGAAGAGGAGCTTCACAAATTGCAGACTCAGTCCGAAACGGAAGTCTACATCAACCCATTCCTAACTCCTGGACCCTCACTACAGTAGAAATGATTCTCTGCATCGGTCAATGTTTACTTCTTTGTATAAAGCCGTCGATAGACCCAACCTTCCCATTCTTGGAAACATGATTGGCTTGTAACTTTAGAGAGCCTGGATGAAACAGATCCTCTAAATCGTTTCTAGATGGATTTTAAACCAGGACATAGCATGGAAACAGCATTAGCCATGTTTGAGAATGACTTTTAGCAGAGTCTAGAAGGGAGTAGCCAGATTTTCCTAGTTCTTCTTGATGTCTCTGCAGTTTTCATGCTGGTTTTATAGGTTTTATATTTTCATAATTTTTAATGTTGTAAACTGCCCTGAGTTTATGTGTGTGGATTAGATAAATAAATAAATAAATTTCTAGGCTCACCATGGGATTAAGAGTGGGAAGTATGGTATTACATGATGTGTGTTTTTTTCTTATGTTGATTCCAGTCATTGTTGGGATGGGGAGAGTCAAGCCTTTGATCCATTACATATGGTGGGTCTTGGAGCTCAACACTCTCATTCCTCTCAGTTAATATCTGCATGAAAGCACCAAGTGCAATCATTTGCTAACAAGTATAGGGCCCAAAATGATCAGTATGCAGGTGATACTAGAGTTTATTTTTTCTGAACCCTGGGTTGGGTAAGCAATACTGTCAAGACCAAAATGGAATGATTGGCTCTTCCAGTATGAGGGATCTATTAACTTTATTTCTGGATGTGTTGCACTTCTCCAAATGGAACAGGTGTAAACTTTGGGGGTCTCCCTAGAGCAGGTACCAGATGTAGCTAGGAGGTCCTTTGCCTCAATTTATCTGCACTCTTTTCTGGACCAGGACATCCTTCTTCCAACCACTTATTCCTGAAAATGAAGATACTGCAACATGGAATAACATGAAGGAAAATAAGTATTTTTTGTTTATTTAAGTTCAGAACAAGAGTACTGAACTATGGAATAACATGCTTCAATATGAACTTTAGGTGTAAACAAGTCTCTAATACTAGAATTCAATTTTTATTTGGGGAGGGGGAAGATAACTATCCATTCTACCCAAGTCATTTCACGGTTTTAGAATCAGGGAACTGTTTAATTCTATTGACTCAGGTGGGTATTTCCTATCAGTGAGGACTCTTCACACAGATAATCAAAGCAAATCTTTCTGAAGGCCTTTGTACCCAGATTCCCATCCTTTATGTTGACTGAGCTTGTCAAACTTACACATAGGTGTGAAGACCTACATAATAGATACGTAGGCATATAAGCTTTTCTTATTGCTTAGGAGTTAGCAACACTTGGAACTTCTTATGTGCTAATTTAAATGTACATGTTTTATTTATTACTGAATTTCTTTTTTAAAAAATTGTGAACGCACACACACACACACACACACATATATATCAATGTTGCATCATTTATTGCTGGTGCTTTACATAAGAGTGCCTTTGGGCATTCTGCTGCAAAACAAATGTCTAACTGCTTCTATCATATTGTTTATTTATCCCTCCTACCTTAGGAGCCCCTGGCATGATAAAGAGGATTAGTTTATTTTATCTGCAAAACAACTCTGTGGCAAAAGTTAAATTAGAATCAGCAAGCGCAACTACGCAATATGTTTTCTGGTTGAGGTGCAATTTATTTCTTTTTCCCATACTATGCTAGTTGATAATTATTGGAATTATAGTTGAATACCTGTGGAAGGCACCAAATTCTTTTGTTCAGACATTTGTGTCCATAGCTGGAAAGTAAAACTGTCAACATATCTTCAACTTATGACCATAACTGAGCCTCAAATTTCCGTGGCTAAGTGAAATATTTAAGTCAATTTTTGTCCCATTTTACAACCTTTCTTGCCACAATTGTTAAGTGAATCACTGCAGTTATTAAGTTAGCAAAACAGTTGTTATTTATTTATTTATTATTCAAATTTATATACCGCCCTACTCCCAAAAAGGGACTAAGGGTGGTGAACAGCCAAAATAAAATACAATTGCATATAAAAGTTAAAAGTTATTTAAAATAAATTAAATAATTTAGGCTTAAGAAACAAAATTTAAAACATCCAAATAAAATAAAAACATTTTAAAATCCAGTTTAAAAGGGGAGACTTAAGCCAAACCAGCCTGTTGGAATAAAAACGTTTTTAGGGTGCGGCGGAAGGTGCGTAAGTCCTGTAACCTCCTTATCTCAGGGGGGAGCTCGTTCCAGATGGCAGGTGCCCCCACAGAGAAGGCTCTCCCCCTGGGGGCCGCCAGTCGACATTGTTTGGCCGACGGCACCCTGAGGAGCCCCTCTCTATGGGAGCAAACTGGTCGGTGAGAGGCTACTGGTGGCAGAAGGCAGTCCCGTAAGTACCTTGGTCCTAAACCATGGAGCGCTCTGAAGTTGGTAACCAAAACCTTGAAGCGCACCCAGAAGACCACTGGGAGCCAGTGCAGCTTGCGCAGGAGGGGGGTCACATGGGAGCGCCACATCGCTCCCATCACCACCCGCGCAGCCGCATTCTGGACCAGTTGGAGCCTCCGGGTGCTCAAGGGGAGCCCTATGAAGAGAGCATTGCAGTAGTCCAGGCGTGAGGTGACAAGAGCATGAGTGACCATGCGTCACGAGTCCCGATCCAGAAAGGGACGCAACTGGCGAATCAGGCGAACCTGATAAAAAGTCCTCCCGGCCATGGCCATCATATGCTCTTCTAAAGACAGCCGTGAATCCAGGAGGACGCCCAAGTTGCGAACCCTATCCGTGGGGGCCAATGACTCGCCCCCCAATAGTCAGAGATGGCGCCAACTGACTATACCGGGACGTCGGAAACCACAGCCACTCGGTCTTGGAAGGGTTGAGCCTGAGTCTGTTCCTCCCCATCCAGATCCGTATGGCCTCCAGGCACCAGGACATCACTTCGAGGGCATCATTGGGGCAGTCTGGGGTGGAGATGTACAGCTGAATGTCATCAGCGTACTGATGGTACTTCACCCCAAAACCACAGATGATCTCACCCAGTGGCTTCATGTAAATGTTGAACAGAAGGGGCGAGAGGACCGATCCTTGTGGCACCCCACATACATGGGGCCTCGGGGTCAACCTCTGCCCCCCTGTCAACACAGACTGCAACCGGTCGGAGCAAAAGGAGGAGAACCACCGTAGAACGGTGCCCCCCACTCCCAGCCCCTCCAACCGGCACAGCATACCATGATCGATGGTTGAGTGAATCTGGTTTCCCCTTTGACTTGACTTGTCAGAACATTGCAAAATGGGGATCACATGACCACAGGACACTGCAACTGTCATAAATATGAGTCAGTTGCCATCATCTGAATTTTGATCATGTGATCACAGGGATGCTGCAATGGTATGAAAAATGGTCATAAGTCCCTTGTTTCAATGCCGTTTTAACTTCAAATGGTCACTAAATGAACTGTTATAAGTCAAGTATTACCTGTAATGGCTCTGCTTCCTCCATAGTTACATCCTGCACATATTGGTTGAAATGTGTCAGTGATACTCTTTTTTATATAGTATATCCAAGACTATCCTACAAATAGAGCTATTATGTAAATCTTCCATGGGGAAAGGGACACATATCATGTTCACACTCACGCATGCACAAAGCGCAGTAGAAACTACAAATATTTTTTTGTCTTTTTTCACTTTTGCATTTCTAATTGGCCAACTCGTTTATACTGATTTTGAAGATTAACGGTCCACAAGATCAATTTCTTGTATCACATCATAAATGAGCTTTTATTTTTCAGGAATGCAGTGCCTTTGGGTGAAAAAGTAGTTCCATTTAGAAGCACACACGTTCCTTTATAAAATAATCATTTCAGGTCAATACACAAAAAGATTTACGGTTATGCTAAATTGAGGAATGTGTATAAACCAGCTATATATTTAAACAACACTGCCATTTTATAATTTTTCCCCAACATACTGTGATCTTGTTGTAAAGTAAAACCATACATAAACATATAACTTTGAGCCAAGCTGAAAGCTAGACATATGTTAACTTTTCTTGAAATTACACAGAGGTTTCTTTACGTTTTCAAGTAGCCATTGGTTTGTGCCACTAATTGCATGGAGAAAGTTGGCTGAATGAATTCCCTTCTTAACAAAACACTATTTCTTTTACCAGCCTTGTCAACAGTACTCAGAAGACATGGTAATTGTGTAGCTGGAGTGTTAAAAATGTTACAGTTGCACTTTAGCAACTGTGTTAGCCTGTTAGTTATAACTGGAAGAAAATTGGCAAAGCAAATGATTATCATTAAGATCATACAGGCTTTCTTCTGATTCTTTAATAAGAATTGCAAGAGCAACTGTTTTACACTAGATTCATCAATGTCTTGAATCTGGTATTTTCTACTCGAAGAATAACGTTAATGTCCTGTCTTCCTTCTGAATTTTTATTTTGCATCCTGAAAGTCAAAGTATACCACTTACATTTGTAGTGAATAGGTAGCAATAATTATTCATTTCTTCGATGTAATTTATTTTCTCATCTACAGATACAATTTCTTGTTCTAGAAATTTGAACAAAAATTCTGCAGCTCAAACATCTATTTTATCTGTCTAACTTGACAAAAGATAACAATTGCTAGGATGTCCTTGCTGCTGATTTCTCTTGTTCCAATCTACAATTCTCCAGAATAAAAGACAGAGATGCTGAGGGCTGATTTAAACTTTTGTTTTAGCAATTATTTAAGCAGATCCAACCTCCAACTCCAACATATTTAAATGTAAATATGAACCAGAAGGCAGGTAGATCCATTATACATTTCCAGATAGTTCAACAAGGAAAACACCAGAGATATAATCACATGAACTTTTGTCTGTCTCTCTCTGTGTGTATTTATAAAACAGCTGAATGTATGTGAGCAGCCTATGACTATTCATGTATAGTAGAAAGTAATCTAACCCTGAGGTGAAAGAAGACATTTCCATTTTTTCTCTTGGATAAAGGCAATGATAGATTCTGATAAATCAACACCAGACTGGATCTTATACTTGCAACATCCTTTTACTGCAACATCCATTACTTTCAGTATAATGCTTAAACATACAGGACAATCAGACTGATGCACTGTACAGTAAATGTTGCCCAATTTGTAATAAAAATGTTAGGAGATTGATTTACCTAAAATAATTAATTGGACCCTTGGACATATCCCGCAAAAGGTCACCCACTTCCTGAGAGACACATGTAGTATTGACTCAAGATTTCAGTTATTTGTGCTGATCTGTTCAGTGAAAATCAATAGTATTTTGATTTGTGGGCATTGGTTTGATTATGCTATTGTCATAAAGTCTCTATGATTCTGGTAAAGTGTGCAAAAGAAAATGATGGGGTTGTTTTGATTCAGTCTAGACATGTCAGTAGGATTTTCTAACATGTCAAATCAGGGACAAGAATTACTATTATTTCCATAATGATTTTTCCAAAGAAAAAACTAACTCAGCATACAGGTGGTTATTTTCAACAAAACCTCCTAGTTTGGAGTAATTCAATTGCCTTCACCTTGGAAACACATTACACTGTAAATAGAACTAAGGCCATCGACTAGTGACAAAGGATCACTTATAAAAATTACTAGAGTGACATGAATATATATACGGTGGCAGTCAACAAATGATAGGAGCCTCAATTCAGAAGCCCCTCTCTCTTGAATAAAGGACTGTGTTCCAGTGTTGTTTTCATACTCTAGTGCATTTAAAAGCTTTTCTTCCAAATTAAATTAAATTAAATTAGGACAAAAATGATACCTCATGTTATTCCCTACCCAAAAAATAATTCTATGTAAAATTGCAGCATGTAATGTTATCTATGTTACTACACCCTTCTATCAAGTCATCAAGTGTGCTTTCTTTATAAGGTTATTTGACAATTTAAAATAATCCAAATCAGAACTTTCAGTCTTACCTGGCAAAAAAGGAAGCTGCCACCGAGGTACCTGTGGAGGTATCACTAGCAACACAGGTGGTCTGGGAACTGGGGAAGCTATACAAGGAAGGTTTATCTGCATTGTAATGGTTCAGCACAGCTTCGGTCAGTCCATCACGGCCAGACTCGGTGATCAACTGAGAAATCTAAAAACAAAACAAAGTTATTTCTTTTATTTTGCTGTATTTCAATTTATTGGTTGTGCCACTCCAATGGACTCTTAGAATGTACTATATTCACCACTGTGCTATACAGGGTATGTGTACATTTGGCTTAAAAAAACAGTACATGTCCTTCAACTTCATATCATGATCTTTACATTCATTTACCCCTTTTATAATCCCATTGTGAAACTTGGGATTCACAAGTTCTAGCACAAGAACTTCTAGCACATTTTTGCTAGAACTTCACCTCATTTTTGTTGGAAGCTATGAGCTAAAATAACATTCTGACCCCGTTAAGTTTTCATTATGGCATTGGTATTCCTTCGGATTGAAGGAGAAAGTCTAAAGCATTATCTTTGTGCCACTGGAGCAATTTATGCACTTTGAAGGTATTAGTCAAAGCCTATTTATTAAAAGAAACTTCTACACCTGTTTATAAATGCTGCAGCATAACTTCACTCAACACAGGTTGAAACTGCAAGCTTGGTGACTTGAATACCAAGCAAATAACTATTCTGAGCTTCAAAATTATGTGATTACAAACAAGGTTAAGATGTTAGAATCTGTTTGTCATATTATGCTCTGACTTATGTAATATTAAATATTAAAAGTAGCAAATGTACAGATCAAAGAGTATAGTCTAAGTAGGAATTTTTATTCCGCTTCTGTGCTGTTTATAACACAAAATCTTCTTTCTTTCTCTCTTTTCTCCCATTCACTTCTGGTCAAACCAGCCTGCAATGGCTAACAATAAGGTCAATCTAAAACACCATTGAAACTAAACTCATAATTTTTAAAATGTACTAAAACATCATTGCACATTATAATAAACAGCAGCCACATTCATAGTTACAGCTATAAAATGTCAAACTTACAAATACAGATACTGTACTTAGGTCCTCGGTATAAAAAAAGGTTTTAAAACATTTTTCTACAGTTCCCGAGAAAGGAAGATATTAAATGACCTTGTTACCATCTGTTACATTTGCATTTCTCTTGCCTCCACATTTTTCCTCATGTGAAGCAAGCTGCTCTACATATTTATCTTGACATCAAAAGTAACCTGTTCTACTGAAATTCAAGGTTATATGAATGATGTTCTACACATCAGAAAGTACAATTTTCATGGAAGCATTTTATTCCTGGTAATTTAATTAGGTATTTTAAAACACCCATATTCTCCAGTTTAAGATCAAACTTCATCTCTTAGATTTATTTCTCTAGGTACCTTAAGAAAAAAAATGGCTCTCTGCAAGCTTTAATACTGACAGAAGATCACAACCTAGCCAAATAGTATACAGAGCAGATAAAAACTTGTGATCTATTTGTGGGTAGATTGTGCTTTTCATCACACCATTATTTTGGTAGGTGCAGAATACCCATAACTGGCATTCCCCATTTTAACTTGTTCAGCTATTTCTTTGACATTTACTTAGTAATTTGATCCTAAACATTTAATGGGAAAATCCTCACTTGGATTTTAACTGATTTTATTTCTAAGTAAACAGCGCTAACACCACTGCTATTTAATACCACCTTCTGATTACTTCCAATATTGCTCTCTCTCTCTCTCTCTCTCTCTCTCTCTCTCTCTCTCTCTCTCACACACACACACACACACACACACACACACACAGAGAGAGAGAGAGAGAGAGAGAGATGGGTCATCAAACACAAGACAAAACAAAATCGTTGGGGATTGGGTGGTATTCAGCTTGACATAATATAAATTATGCAATCTAATTTTCATGCTAGTATACTATAATAAACTATGTAGACGGAAAAATAATCACATTCTCTAAGGAAGAAAAGGTGATTCTTAGAAATGACTGGGGACAGCACTTTCCTAAGCTAATTCAGGCTGGGCAGAAGCCACTATTAAATAACAAATCATTATACATAAAGTTCAAGAATTGATATATCTTCTAACTGAACAAAGGAGAGATAAGTGAAGCTGCAAATGAGCCAACACAGCACTACAGCAAACTGCAGTATCATATGACATGATTTCAACAGACTTTATTTTCTTGTGTCCATCCATCAAGTATTTCTTTCTTTCTTTTTTTTTTAATTAAGCTTTTATGCCGCCCTCTCTCTGACGAGGACTCAGGGCGGCTCACAGGAATAAAACAAGCAATAAATCAATATTTAAGTGTTAAAAGCTATTAAAATTCCCCTTAAAAAACCCCTTCAGTCCCATTCAGCCTGGTGAAATAACCATGTCTTAAGGTCACGGTGGAAGGAGCGCAGGTCAAGGGCCACCCGGAGCTCCAAGGGGAGTTGATTCCATAAAGTAGGCGTGCCCACAGAGAAAGCCCGTTCTCTAGGAGTCGCCAGTCGACACTGCCTGGCTGATGGCACTCCAAGAAGGCCCTCCCTGTGGGAACTGGCCGCAGATGATCAGTCAGGTACCCTGGGCCTAAGCCATGTAGGGCTTTATAGGTGATAACCAGCATCTTGAATCTCACCAGGAGGGCAACTGGTAGCCAATGCAGGCCACGCAGGAGGGGTGTAACATGAGAGTGTCGGGACACTCCCATCACAACCTGCGCGGCCGCATTCTGCACCAGATGAAGCCTCTGAGTAGTCTTCAAGGGCAGCCCCATGTACAGAGCATTGCAGTAGTCAATCCAGGAGGTCACAAGCGCATGAGTGACTGTACAGAAGTCATCATGGTCCAGGTAGGGGTGCAATTGGTGCACCAGATGAATCTGTGCAAATGCCCCCCTGGTCACGGTCGCAACATGATCTTCTTTGCGCATGAGTTGACCTCAGTGAGGTCCTACACTCACTGAGGTCAACTCAGTGGTCAGTGGTCAACAGGAACTGTCTGTTCCTAAGAAATGACAAAGTGGGAAATTCTGTAGAATCTACTTCTTCCACAATCACAGATCTCTTTATAGCCATAAGAAAGTTTTTGTGTGATTCTTAAACATTTCCACACAAAGATGCTGCTATACACAAATTCCAATTACAGTGGCCACTCCAGAGGAAATAAAGAGTTTTATTCATTTTAGTGGGCAATTATCACATCCTCAGCAGTTGTCTTTCCAATAATGGCTCAATTTTTCTTGAGTGAAAAAAATCAATCACACATATTCCCGAGTAACAGAGGGCTAAGGAGAGTTTATGATGATCACTGATCAGGCCTTTAGTGGGAATTCGTAAATTACTTTATACATTTAGTCCTTCCTTACCAATTGCTAATTCAGCAAGAGTCTCAAATTATGATCATTCTGAAAAAGGAGATTAATAATAGTCAGAGCATCCCATGGTCATGTGACTACCATTTACAAGCTTCTCAATCAACTTCTGACAAGCAAAGTCAATGGAGAAGTAGGCAGAAAGTTGTAGTCATGTGACATTGTGCTTAACCAGAGATCCCTGATGCCTCAGTGGTTAAAGTGCAGTATTGCAGGAAAAACTCTGCCCACAGCCTGGAATTCGATCCTGACGGAACTCAAGGTCAGCCTTCCATCCTTTCAAAGTCAGTAAAATGAGGACCCAGATTGTTTGGGGGCGATATGCAAATGATATTTCTACATTGTAAAGCTCTATGTAAGCACATTGTAAAGCACTATGGGATGGTATATAAGTTTAAATGCTGTTGCTATTGTTATTAATGACTGTGGGTGATTTGCTTAACAACCACAAAAAGAACTGAATAATTGAAGTCATAAGTCAATAAGTGAGGTCTCTCTGTTTTCAATATTTATTCTATTCTAATAGTGGATTATAGTTTCAATTGTATTTTTCTCTTAATAATGTAACACAATTGGAGAAAACATTTATATTACAATTATGCATTCACTTATAAAGTGAATATTGATGGATGTGACCAATTAGTTCAGAACTAGCTTTGACCTTCCACCTCAAGGTTTCAGAAGAGAAGAAAATTAAAACTGGGAACTTTTCAACCACTTTTGTCACAACTATGCTATCTGGCTGGATATGACAGCTTCATAATAGGGGAGAAAAGTCTTAAGTTAACTAGCATATCTGAAAACCAGAAACACAAAAGTGTCCAAACAACATATCCTGTCCATCCATAAATTTCTAAGAATAAGTTTAAAACTACTCCTATACCCAAGTTTTATTTTAAACCAACAGAATATGTGCTTATAATCCTCTAACACACTAAGAAAGATATAATAGGAATAATAAAACACATACACAGCATGGATTTTTCATAAAGAATTGCTGCTTCTTTTTCTGAAAATGCCTAGTTCAAAAGGAAAACTCCAACAATACAGTAGATGCCCCCTTCCCTTACTCATATTTTCCATCAGGAAGCTAATACTTTTGTGGGTAGAGGTTTAGGATAGGCTAATGGGGTAAGTTCTGAGTGGATCCTTTGTCAATATAGTCGCAGGATATCACTGCCTAGCCCAGCAACCACAGTCAATGAAATCTTTATGCTGTATACATAAAACACTTTTAAGTGCAAGTGGGCAGCACAAATACATTCTTTTTTGAGTTCCTATTCTTTGTTCTGAACCATAAACTTAAAAAACCATGTAGCCCTTCTCCTTTCTTCCTCAAGAGCAGCAGCCATTGAAAATTGGTCTCTTTTAAGATTAATGAGATGCAGTTAAGAATTTGCTAACATACTACTAAAAAGTATCTACTGAAGTGTTGTACAGGGAAAATATTTTTTAAAAAATTAATGTTATTTGTCCCCAAACTCATCTAATATGCCATAAGTAGCTCTGTTTAATTTGAAATGGTTTTCTATTGAACAGGAGGCTTGGAACTCACAAAGAGAAGCATCTCAATGTGGAATATTTATAATGGTTTAGTTCTATTTGGGAAAGATGCTTCAAGGCACAAAGCACCACCATAATTTTACATCTTTATTTGTAGTAATGCAGTCTAAAAACTTGAATAATTAACATTCTGCCTTCCAGGCCTTTAACAAATTATCATATTGGTCACATGCTAGATACAGTACAAGCATGTACAAGCACTTCTAGATTATTATTATGTTGGTCTCACTGTCAGCCAGATGTTTAGACTGGAAGTGGCATTTTTGTTCACCTGAGTCCTTCCCAAGGGCCTAGAAAGGCATATGTTGTTAATAATATAAAAAATATAGTTGCAGAATGTAAACTGTTCCACGTAAAGCTGCTTTTTGCAACTGACTGATGGTGAATTTGTCAGTGCCAATGATATTCAAACAATGCTTCAGGTGTTTTGGAATTGTTCCAAAGCACCTATTGATACTATCTTTGCTTTCTTTGCCACAGTTCATTATCCAGAATTTTTTTATCTTTCTTATCAACAGTTAAGTCTGAGACATTGTAGGGCACTTGCATTTCTGAATTCTAAAATCCCAGCATACCCTAGCTTTCTCTTTCATGAACCAATGGTGTCCCACAAAGTTCTGTCTTGTCCTATCCCATTCAACAGTCACAGGAAACTGTTGGGAAGAACACCAAGTTTTGGAATAGCAATAGCACTTAGACTTATAAACCATTTCATAGTGCTCTACAGCCCTCTCTAAGTGGTTTACAGAGTCAGCATATTGCCCCCAACAAACTGGGTCCTCCTTTTACCCACCTCGGAAGGATGGAAGGCTGAATCAACCTTGAGCTGGTAAGAATCAAACTGCCGAACTACTGGCAGTCAGCAGAAATAGCCTGCAGTACTGTATTCTAACCACTGCACCACTACAGCTCTTATCAAGTGCCAAAACTAAATTATTCCTTTTGTTGAATTGCAGGGAAGCAATAAGACCACTTTGTAGTACGTAATAACAGGCTGGACAAACTGAAATTAAATTTAAACAAAAATGAGAGATTGTAAGTAAACCTGAAGTTGTGAATGGCACATCCACAGATTTTGAATAGGGATGCTGGAAAAAAAAAACACCACAGGTTCATAGTTATAAATAATCTTGGATTCTTAGAGTCCCAGCAGATTTTACTTTGCTAATCGCTGCTGACTATAAGGGTGGCACTCAACTTTGTTTTGAGGTGATGAGCCAGCATTGTCCAAAGACATTTCCATGGTCATGTGGCCAGCAAGACATCGTGGAACACTTCCTCCCCACTTAAGTGGTGCCTATTTATTTACTCGGATTTGCATGCTTCTTAACTTCTAGATGGGCAGGAGTTAGGCGAAGACAAGCACTCACCCTGTCGCGTGATGCTGGGTCTCGAACCAGGCTGTCAGCTTTCCAGATGACAAGCCCAGCATCTTAACTGCTGAGCCATCATACTGCCCTCTTTGTTCTTAACTATTGCTGAATTTTTAGGCAGACACTATCCTAGGAAGAATTTTGCACAGTACCAGTTGTGACCCTTGCTGAGCCAGTGAGTATCTAAGTCTTTGTAACATCCTGTCTTGATTACTACAACAAGTTCTATACAGAATTACCCTTGAAAAGGTGATATAAATTGCAGCAACTAAGTAGCAAACACAGAAAATGTATGATGCTACTATTGACTTATATGCAGTTGTTGCCAATGATCTGCCAGGCACATCTTAACATTTTGGTAAAGAACATTAGTCCTATATTATTTAAGATTGGACTGTCTGAGGAACTGGCTTCTCCAATTAGAAATCTGTTTGGCTTCAGTTGTTAAGATTTACCAAAGACTCTTTTTTTTCAAGTTACATTCACTGCCAAAGGTCCACCTTTCTGACACATAGAAGGCTTTCTCCTATTCTGCTTTCATACTATACAATGTTCCTCCTTGTGCGTTAGGTTTGGCCCATCTCACCATGTTAAAAACTATAAATATTTTATTTATAATTTATATAGCCACCCATCTCCCTATACAATGATAACATAAGAACAAGATGCATCTCTTTTGCTGGGTGCTCAATTGTTTTAATATTTAGTTTACTGTTAATTTTAATCTGTATTTTAAATATTTTACAGTATTGTGTGTTTTAAATTTTGTTAGCTGCATTGAATATATTAAACACATATATTAACATGCATAATTAATTACACACACAGTGTGTAATTAAAAAAGTACTTAAGACTGATGGGGTGAACTACCAGTCACATAACAGACAGACCAGTTTAAAGTACCTTGGAATTACACAGGAAAAGATCAGACAGAGCCCAAACAGCCAGCTCAATAGGAAGAACAAGAGCCACAGCATCGACACATATGCCCTGCTAGTCATCAGACACCCTGCCCATATATTTAATTGTACAAAGCAGGACATGAAAGCTACCAATGTTGAGACTCCAGAAACTCCACACAATGTACAGAGGCTTCCGTTCCAAGTTGAACACCCACAGACTGTATACCATCTGGAAAGTGGGCAAGTGGGGTCTGGTGAATGGCAAAATCACTGTCCTGGATAAAATCCAGAACAGAGCATACAGGAATACATCAGAAATTTAGGAAGAACATGCTCTAATCCAGGGGTCAGCAACCTTAAAGATTCAGAGAGCCATTTGGACCCATTTCCCACAGAAAAGAAAACACCGGGAGCCACAAAACACTTCCCATACCTATTTCCTGAGCTAGCATATATAGTTGAATTAAAGATTCTGTTTTCTTCTGAAACTTTGTTTTTCATGGATTTATCCATGATTGGCCTACCGGGACCAAAAAGCTTAATAAATTGTGCGTTGATGGGTGTCGTACATTGGCAGTTGTGACGCATATTTTCAGTGACAGGGAGCCGCAGCAGAGGGGTGAAAGAGCCACATGCGGCTCCAGAGCCGCGGGTTGCTGACCCCTGCTCTAATTGATCAAGCTGTTAAAAGTAACTTTTAACGGTAACAATGGATGATCTGTATCCTCGGATTTGCAAGATTCTATTAAGGTAATCTTACAATAAAACGAAATTAGCTGATCTGATTTTGTTTCCTGTCTGGTTTAGCTGGGACATGAGGCAGTGGAGAGGAAGGGGGTTGTGGGGGAAAATTGCAAATCCAAATGGAGGCACATATGTACGTCCACTATCACATTTCATTCTAAATTAAGGTCCCTGTTATAAGCTCACTCAGGAAATTTAAGGCTGGAAAAAGCTTCTGTATTTAGAAGTAAAACCAACATTTCCAATTGTTCCTAACCTGAACTGACACATGCTGAGTTTTTGGATGAGCTTTTGGAAAAGTTGTTCAGCTGATTGTACAAGGTCTGGGTGTTCTTCTGGCCAAGTGAGTTTATGTTTGTTTGTTTGCCAAACTAATGATCAGAGCTAAGGAGAAAAAAAAAACATATAGCTTCAGGAAACTCTCTGATTAACTTCCACACACAGCAGCATTCCTGAGCCAGGAGCTCAGCCTCAGTCAGCACTCTTGAGAAAGCAAATAAGCAACTATGAGCTTACAACAAAAGCAAGCAAACAGAAGAGCAAATAGAAACAAGGGAGGGAAGTGAGGGGAAAAGAACAAACAAGCACCAGGCCTTGCAAAAGGGCAGAACTGAGAAAGCAGCCCTAATGACTTCTGCAGAGCTCTTGCTGCTGAAGGAGAACAGGAAAGGACCATACGCTAGCTTTTCCTCTTTATGGGTTATCATGAAAAGGCAACAGGGCAAAAACATGAGAAACTCTCAGTGAGGAACAGCAGAAAGAGACTTCCAAAGAGGAAAGGTACAAGATACATCCAGGAACAGAGACACAGGAGTTGGACACCAAGAGGTAAAATAAGCTTCAATGAGGGGAAAAGTGAGTACTTGGAAGCATGTTAAAGAGTAAGCAGAGGCAAGACAATGCCAACCAATACATTTGAAACTTTGAATGTGGCAGATGAACTCCAACCACTTGAAATAGTTCTACCATCCCAACATCTCCAGGACAATGGAAAAGATTCTCAGCTCCACAGGGGTCAACAAAACCAAATCACTCCAGTGAGGAAGAAAAGATGAGTGGGGATAGAAGACGTTATTGCAAGAAATAAAAGCATGCTGTTGCACAAATCCAAGATGTGTTAGAAAAGATCACCAAAATCCATCAAACTGACAATAAGTACTTTTATGACAAAAACAATGGAAGGTTTCATTTTAGTAAAGCCCTTTTTTTCTTTTCTAACATACAAGCTCCTTTAAACACGAACATGTATAATACATGGGCAGAGAATTCAAAAATTACTTTGCATGATGACCTCAAGTTACAACCGAATGGAGCCTACTTACTACAGTAGAACATCAGGGTGTTAAGTGAATAGATCACACAATGAATCCCTATCCCTGGTCTCTTCAATACAGTCATTAAACAAATACACAGGTTGTTAAGTAGAATATGGGGTTCCTCAGGAGTTGAGGAGTTGAGGAGATCCTTGTGCAAGCACAAGCATAATGCCTCCAAATTCCCCCCATCCATTCACATACCTTGTGCTCTGCTTTCCACCCTTAGGGTCTCCACAGCCACTTGGGACTTACTCACTTTGTCATTGATTGCTCACTGACCTTTCAAAGATCTCCATGGCTCAGGATATCACGATAAAGAAGGACAGGCTGAACTATTGCTGGGCCATGTGGAAGAATTCCACAAGTGCCATTTTTCCTGAGATATGAGTGAAGCTCTCTCTTTTCCTTTTATCATTAGATACTAGCCTTCCCTCCCCACAACAAAAACTAATGGCAATTGAGAGAATTTTCCCTTGCTTACTGCTTGCCTTCCTCCCATTGCTAAGGGCGGGGGGGGGGGAGGGACAGGGGAGGAACAAAAGCAGGACAAAATCCACCCTACGTGGCCCAGCAATGGAGCGGTTGGTCCTCCTTCTGTACCTCGACATCCTGCTATGTGAGTGATTATGACTCGGGATTGGGTGGGAAAGAATGTGTGAAATCCGGTGGGCTAGCAAAGCAGATCCATTGACTGTAGGGACCTGAAGGGGCAGGATGGGGTGGGGGGTATAGGTAGGGGGCATGCTACAGCATCTCTATGGGGGTCATAAGCATGGTGGATTTGAATCACTATATTGATTGATTGATTGATTGATTGATTGATTCGATTTATATGCCGCTCTTCTCCGGAGACTCAGGGCGGCTTACAATGCGTTCACTAGTATCACTAGTAAAAAAGTTTGATTTAAATCAACTCAATTTAAATCATAATTTTTAAAGAGCAACTGTCATTTCTATCCCGCAGCAGCTCCTCCTCTGACTCACTGTTGACTCAACAATAGTCCCAGTATTGCAGAATAACTACGTTCCATGTTAGGCTGAATGAATTAAATTATTAATGTCTCTTAAATAGAAAACTATCTTTAGAAAGATTTTTACTCCAAAAGCATTTTATTAAAATAAATTTGATAAAAATAAAAAAAATCTGATTTAAATTTTAAAAATCCGATTAAAATTTTTTTAAAAAATAAAAATCATCGATTTTTATCCACCCTGGTCATAAGGGTGAACAACCACAGAGATGTTGCAACAAACATAACTTTGGCATTGCGTCATAAGTAGCTTTGGGGGTCTGTCATAACTTTGAACTATCGCTAAGTGACCTGCTGTAACTCAAGGATTACCTGTACTCTGTTTTTCTCTAGAGTAAATTCTGTCCCTAATGAGACTGGGATAAAAGCATTAGATGCTTTCTCTCAATGCAGGTACTGTACGTATGAAGCAACCAATTGTTTTTTTTTTTTTTTGCTTTGGTTATCTTTATCATTTTCTTTGCTTCTTCTTTAAAAAGTATTGTTTTTTTGGAAACAGCAGCTACATAAACTATAACCCAAAGCATTAATACAATTTTTAATTATATGTATCTCCTGCTGTTATTGTTCCTTTGCCTTTATGGTCAATGTGAGCATGATGGACTATAATGATCACATTTATTTAATAACTCTTATCTAAGACTTGATATAATCCAGAATGTGATCTTAAAAGTTATAAGCAATGATAGCTCATACATTCCAACAAGATTTCAGAATGCAAAATGAACTCCATGTTCATACTTTTAAAGTTAGAAAACTTATTTCTACATTGCCACACAGTTGGTTTTTAGACAATTGTGTGGCAAATTAGACAATTTTTACAAAATTGTTCTTCATGGACCCTTATTCTGCTTTCTGTGATTTTTTTTAAAAAACTGGGTTATTGACTTGTTAATCACTACTGGAAAGTATAACTATGAAAAGAGTATTGGACTATATAATCTTTCACAGCTTGTTGATTCACACATAACCAGGTACTTTGGCTGGGATTTATTCTACTGAAGGAGAAACTAAACAATATTATTGGTCAACCAGCCCATTACCGGCTTTTATTAATTTATTTATAGCTGAAAAGAGAGTTAAAATTGAACTGGTTCCACCATATGCCTACCAGGGGATATACTGCTGTTTCCCTAAACATCGTTTTTAAGAAACAGCTACATTCAAACCCACGGGCATAGTTTAAAAAAAAAAGTTTTGCTAATGGTTCAGCATATATTTAGAAATTTTGTAGTAGTCCAGAGTGCTTTCACATATTTCAAAATAAAGTATTAGTTTTATAAATAATTGAAAACATCTCTATTTCCAGAAGACTATAGACTATAGTGTTGAAGAATATATGGAAGAAAATATATTAAGACTATAAATTTTATGAACAACAAAAAAATGCACTCTCAACTATCAAATGCATTCCACTTTTCTTGTCAGTAAGCAATCCTACACTTTCAAGTGATTATTCAGTAACACTGGCTTTGAATACAAAGACATGTACAACCTTTGCTTGAAGCGTTTATTATAATTAGAAATTTCACTTATCCACAAACAAGCTGCCACCCACTATTGTCATGAGACTTCCAAAAGTTGAGATCTTACTCTTGCTACAGCATAAACCATTGATCTCGTACTTTCCTACTGACAGGAATGCCACCAGAAACTACCCAAGTGTATCTGCTCTGCTTAATAGCTTTATTGAGGCAGCAAGCACCCTCCTTTTCAATTGTAGCAAACAAGTCTGCAAAATGCAGCATAAGCACCCCTGCAGACTGGCAATATTTTAAACTTCATCATTCATCTTCTTTCGAAAGATCTATGACAAGCATCTGCTGCAGAGGGAGTGGCAAACAGAAAATGATTTTTCTCCATGTTTCAAACAAATAATAATAATAATACAGGGAACTGCAATTTTCTGAATTAGGTTCACATAATAGAAAGGAAAGCTCTTTTTCTAAGCAATGGATGTTCCTCATACCTTGCATATAAAAATGAAGCTGTTTAGGGAAACAACAACCACCCTGTTTTTCCATTGAGAATAGGGCCACTTTAGATCGAATAGGCCAACTTTAGACCAGGGGTCTCCAACCTTGGCAACTTTAAGCCTAGCGGACTTCAATTCCAAAGCTGGCAGGGGAATTCTGGGAGTTGGAGACCCCTGCTTTAGACTATTAGATTTTGTCAGAGAGAAACATCTGGCAGGTGTATCAAAAACATCAAAATGGCAGCTGGGACTATGGCCATGGCTGTCATGTTGACTTGTTTGCCCCCCATGGAAGACTTTTCTCTCAGTACCATTGGCTGCAATTCTAAGTTTAGTTATTAAAGAGTAACCTCCATTACCGATAATAAATTTCACCCCTCAGTAAACAAGCACAGGATGACGCTGTTTTTCACTTATGTATCCTTGCAGACAAAGCAAGTTTAGTTTTTCTTTCCTTTAATTTTTCTCATTCCATGTCATTTAATAAGTATCTTGGATCCATTTACATCTCAAAGTAATTTTGTACTCTTTTCCCTAAGACCAAAATTACTAAAAACAATGTCCTAAGACTCAGAGTACTGATATCTGATAACTGATTCAGCTCAGCATTTTTGTCACAATGGGGAAAATGACTGGTGCATTAATAATAACGAAAGCATCACAGCTACCAAATGCTCCAAATGAATCCCCAGGATCCTACCAAGATTAAATATGGCCTGTCTCCATATTAGTAATAACAGAGAACTAGTGTATTATGCAACCAAGATTTGCATAATATCGGATCTGAATTGGATCTTTCCAGCACAGGGTGTCTTCAATTTACAGAATTAGTTTCATGACCATTTGAAGCAGGGGTGGGTTCTAAAAATTTTTACTACTGGTTCTGTGGGCATGGCTTATTTTGTGGGCATGGCTTGATGGTCATGTGACAATTATTTAGGATTTAGCAGAGGTACTGGTCTACCAGGCTTTTAACTGCTTGCAGAACTGTACCAATCTACCCATTTATTTTTTTGCAAGCACTGGTCTACTCATTTGTTGTCTTTTAACACTGATCAGCTGTAGGGCGGCCCTTTGAAGCTCCGCAGCAAGACTTTAAACAGTTTTTTTCCCTCTAGCCATCAGCTGGGACTCAGAAGGCAGCAATAGATTGGGGGTGGGGCCAAATAAAAGATAAGAATAATGCGGGGGGGGGCAGGCGAGGCAGAACTGGTTGGGTGACGTCATATAGTCACCACTACCGGCTTGGGAGAACTGGGCTGAACCGGGAGGAACCCACCACTGATTGGAAGTTATGACAGTACTGAGGAAAATGACTTATGACCAGTAAGTAGGTTCTCTGACTAAGGAGCGTATATTCAATCTATTGAGATCTATTTGAATAAAAAAGCTATGGGACTGGTGCTGTTAACACTTGCCTCTTATTTATTTTAGCGTATGGAATCTACAGAGGTCATGAAATCACTGATATACAAATTTAGTTTAAATAAAGCGTCAGCAAAGATAGATAGATAGATAGATAGATAGATAGATAGATAGATAGACAGACAGACAGACAGACAGACAGACAGACAGACAGACAGACAGACAGACAGACAGACAGATATACAATATAGGAGATAAAATATTCAATTAAGATAAGCCCATAATAAAAATCACCACAATATGGAGAATTGAAATAGATGTTATAATTCGATATTTCACTTGAATCATTATTATTTATTTAGATTTGCATCTAGATATTCTAGTAATGTAATCCTCTTAACACTCAGAATCCTCTTATTGAGATATTAATAAGTTACCTATTGAGTATCTGGTTTATGACACCATCAAATATGATGATGAGTATAACACAGAAATAGGATTCAAAAAGGAATAATAAGTAATGTGGACATATTCAAGATTTTTTTAAAAAAAAAATCCCTCCTAATCTCAAAGGTTATTGTACGATTTGCTCTAAAAAGTTCAACTACCCTCATCACTGTCTCTGTTTGCTACATTGTTTAACTATAGAACCAATTTTTGGCCATAAAATCAACTAGCTGTATAGTTCAATTTGACAATCTCTTCAAACAAACGAATTCCACAAAGAAAACTGCCTTCTATGGAACCTGAATAGAATTCCTATATGGAACGATTATCACTCCAAACTGTTTACCTTGACAGGCAGTATCTCCCTTGGCTTCAGGTAATTTTCCCTGCTCTATTTGAACATGCTAGGAATTGAAACTCTATCTTTTAAATCCGAAGTTTTTTGCTTTAAGCAGTGGTCTTTTCCCCCATCGATTTTCCTTTTCTTTCACAAAAGATTCAAGAAATGCTTAGATAAGAGAGTAAACTCAATCATTTAAATCAGAAGATGTTTGTATTTGATTGCATACATGCTTACCTACAATATTCTCTATGATTGTAAAAGAAGCCTAAGGCTGAATGGGAGAGGTAAAATTCTTCTCTGACAGAGTTACCGATACTTCCTAACTATCAACAGAAGGGAATATCTGAAAGCTCAGGATTGAACTATGGAGTCCTTGGGGTACTCTGAGTTTGCTTGCAGACATTTCATTACCCAACTAGGTAACATCAGGGCTAGTGAATGTGAGCTTTGCTCCCTGTTTGTATACAATAGCTTGCCATACACGATAATTTGCTCCCTCCTTATAAACAGGGAGTAAACCCCACAGTCAGTAACACTAATGATGTTACCCAGTTGGGTAATGAATCTTCTGCAAGCAAATAATCAAGCTCAGAGAGTACCAAGAGACTCCATACTTCCTAACAATGCCACAATAAAATATGGCGAGAAGTGTTTACCTTTTTTTTATTCCTGTTCCTTCTTCTCCTCATTCCATATTGAACCAATGAGAAATTACATAGTATGACTGATGTTAGGTAATTTTTTCAGAGGGAAGATCTGGGGGAAACAAGAGGGAAGCTTCAGAAGTACAATTGCTACCTTTCCGGCACTACTGAAAAGCATCGATTAAATACAGTAGCTAGAGTGCATAATCCTTATCACGCAAATTCACACAAGCATATTCAGAAACAAATCCCATGGAAGATTCTACCAAACTGAGGAGTACAAAATTGTAGCAGGAATGAACGTCAGGAATTAATTATGAGGGTCCTCTATGTAGTTCACAGGGCAAATCTTCTGTATGTATTTATTAATTAATTTGGTCTTTAGCTTGCCTGTTTATTAATTATCTTCTCCAAGCTTATTCTGGAGAAGAAAATTAATTATTGCAGAGAATTATCTTCTTTATGCTTCTTGCACTCTCGTATTCCCTTTTGGCAACCTGTTTCAGATTATTTGGAACCTTTCAGGAGAAAATGGGCATGGCAAATGACTGGAATTTGTGGGTCCTATGGCAGAAAAAGTTGCTTGTGCCTAGTTTAATTTGGACAGTTAAAACACCAATTAGGTTAAACCTATGGTGGTAAGCAAGATGATGTTTCATGCTGGGATTCTTCTGAATTTGTAAAATCTAAAGGGTTAGGGTTTTCTGATGTTTGAATTCTGTTTACCTGTGTCTCAGACCATGTTCCTCGTGGCTCCCACTGGCAGCCAGGCAGAGGGTGAGCAACTGGATCTAGGAGGTAATAAATGCTATATGAGGATAGTACTACCCACCTTGAAAAATATCATTGTGCCCCCTCTCTTAAACCAACATGTGTTTCAACCAATCTCTAACTTCTCATTTTAGATAAGGTTATTCAGAAAGTGGTGATAAATCAACTACAATCCAAGAAGAAATGGATTGTCTGGATTGTTGTTAGTCAGAATGAAGGAAAGCCCAGCCAAGGGGTGCAAATGACAATGGGAACTCTAGTAGATTATTGCCAAATTCCTAACAGCAGAACACAGCCAGAGAAACAAGATGTACATTCAGTTTCACTAATCAGGCTTAGTATCAAAAGATAATAAATTAGAAAACACACTCTTGGAAACTGTACAAGCAAAAATCCTGCATTCCTTTATGAATGAATTCATTATTAGAACTCTGTGAGTCAGTTGAACTTCTTTTTCTTACAATGGAAAACTAAAGGGTAGCAGCTCTTCTCCCAGGTAAACCTAGCATTGAAATATCTACCTGGTCTTCATTAGTGTCAGTCCCACAAAGTGAACCAGACCAGGAAATAAGTCCAGGAAGGCTAAAACTACTTTTATTGAGATTGGCTATGATAACATAATCTTTCATGTTTGTGCTGTACCTCTCTTTCTTTATAATCTTGGGAAAAAAGGAGGTATTGAGTGTCTTCCAAATATTATCTGTCTGTTGTGGACTTAAAACATGATTTTTTCCAAACGCCATCACTCTGCTGAACAAATAATTCCCTCAACACTATCAAGCTAGTTATTAAGTCTGCATTACTATTAATCTTCTCAACACTCCTATCACCCATCTCCCCCCACTTATGACTGTATGACTGTAACCTTGTTGCTAGTATCCTTACAATTTATATTGACTGTTTTCTAATATGATTTGATTGCTTATTTGTTCCCTATGACTATCATGAAGTGTTGTACCTTATGATTTTTGATGAATGTATCTTTCCTTTTATGTATACTGAGAGCGTATGCATCAAGACAAATTCCTTGTGTGTTCAATCACACTTGGCCAATAAAGAATTCTATTCTATTCTATTCTATTCTATTCTATTCTATTCTATTCTATTCTATTCTATTCTATTCTATTCTATTCTATTCCATTCCATTCCATTCCATTCCATTCCATTCCATTCCATTCCATTCCCTACTACAGAGGAAATTGAAATAAAAACATCTTAGAAGATTTGAAAATCTTCTAAGACATGGCTTGAATTGCAATCTGCAAAAAAAAAGATAATGCGGAATAACATTAAAAATGGCTAGCACCCACTAAATGCTCTTTTGTGTAAGCTTGATTTTTTTATTTGAAACATAGATTTCAAACAAATTATTCACCCTTAAATGTTGCAGCAGATTAGAAACAGAGACAATATCTGAGAATATCTTACAAAGCCACAAATATTCCATGGATCACCATCTCATGATCCAGAAGACATTTCTAACTTCAGAAAATAATTGCTTACTACTAATTTATCTAGTTATGCATCTACCAAAAATGGAATTGTAGTGTAGCTATTGAACCTTAGCTGAAACTGATATAGTTTGGCTGAAGTAGAGAGTATAGTTTCATTTCACAGTACATAAGCTCTTGTGAATGTATATGCCTGAAGCATCATAATCCATCTTCACTAAAATATCTGAACACCAGACATACTGCATTTCTGCTTAGGGACCTGGTTCTTCTGAGAATCTTAAGGACAGTAACTCTATACCCTATTAACTAGAATATATTTTTACTGATGAAAAGAATCAGAGCAAATAACTTTTCCATGGCAAATACAAAGAGACACACAAGAGGGAGGAAATGTTTAACATTCAGGACTAAAACATCGTTACTTGATTCCATCCATCTACAGCATCAACCTGAAATCTTGTGCTATCCTCTGCAGCTCAGAACACAATCAACAACAGTTAGAAGGAGAGCCTAACATTCTTAAATTGGCTAAGAGCTAAGTAAGACACCTGGAAGGCAACTGGTTTAGTTTACTTGGGTAGTTTAAAGCTGGTTTAAACTACATGAATTTAGTTAATTTAGTTAATGTGTGTGTGTGTTATGTTGCTTTAAATTTCATGTGTTTGTTTCATAAGTGTTTCCATTTCCCCTATTATTTAATGATGTAGTCTAAAGTTCTTCTTAAATCCTTATCAAACTCGTGTATTTCTTATGAAAAGATATTTACAAACTTAAACATAGGAAAACTTCTATAGACATAACTTGTGTATCCAGTCATTTTTTAAAGAACTTATTTTTTAAATTTAAAAAAACCAATTAAATAGCTCCAATAACTAGTGCAATTGATCTGAAGCATCTACTGTATTTAAATCAGTTCTGATTTGGTTGATACTTTCCTAAGTAAACAAGAAGATTAAATTAATTAGCCAACCAGGAGTTTGCAAGAGATTTATGACAGATGTAATTAAAATGATTCCAGCACAGTCTAGTTTTGATAGCAAGGAGACTTCTTATCAGAAGCAATGCTTAAATTTTATTAATCAGACCTAATTCTTATTAATTGCTGAAGTAGCAATGTCCAACCTTTGTTCTTCCCACAATGACCTAATAAAAATCTGAAGTGGCTATTAAAAACTGATCTCTCAAACAGGAAGCCTTCAAAGACATCAGTGCTTCTTCCATCCAAGTATATAGTGGAAAAATATAAATTTCCTATAAAGGGTTCCTATACATCAAGTAACTGGGGAAAACAACTGGAAAAGAAACATGATGATATCCAGCTGAGAAATCCAAAAATCTCAGGCATAAATAACAAAATCTGACTTATCTGAGAAACCTTCAAAAAATACTAAAGTATGTGTTACAAATGGCAAATGAATTTGAAAAAGGTTTCTATCACTTATACATATTTAAAATGTAAGCACAGATAACTGGTTCGCTCTGCTACTGGTTCGCTCTGATTCGGGTGAACCGGTAGTGATAAAAACTGCCGGTTCGAAAGTAAAAAAAATGCTTTAAAAAGGTTAAAAGAAAAAGGTTCCGAGGATCGCGCGGCACCTCAGAATCTTTTTTTAACTTTTTAAAAAAGCATTTTTACTACCTATTCTCCGGAACTGGTAGTAAAAAAATGCTTTAAAAAAAGGAAAAGGTTCTGAAGATCGTGTGACAGAGCTGATTCTCAAAAGTTTTTTTTTTTTTAAAAAAGGGTTCTGATGGTCCTGCAGCACAATCAGCTGTGCTGTCCAAGCATCGGAACCTTTTTTTAAACTTTTTTTAAAGCATTTCTTTATTATTGGTTCCAGTGAATAGTAAAAAAATGCTTTAAAGAACTAAAAAAGAAAAAGAAAAAGGTTCTGACGATTGCATGGCACAGCTGCGATCATCAGAACCTTTTTTTTTTTACTTTTTAAAAGCATTTTTTACTACCTATTCGCCCGAACCAGTAGTAAAAAATGCTTTTAAAAAGTTTTTTAAAATGTAAAAATAAAATTGGCCACGCCGACCCAGTCACATGACCTCCCACCAAACCACACCCACCAAGCCACACCCACAGAACCGGTAGCAACAAATTTTACATTTCACTTCTGATAGATACTGTAAGGATATAGAGACGGGGGAAAGAATATATTCGGGTTTGTTTCTGCTACCGAAAAGGAGAAATACAATGTTTCATGATTTTTCTTCTCCCTGCAATCTTAGGAGTGTGTGGAAAGTGACACAAAGCTCTGAGGGAAGAAAGGGATTTAATAAAAACTGTTTTCCCTCTTTTCTGTCAAGGCATTAAAAATTGTTTATAAACAAAAAGAATACTTCTGTTTGTAGCTGTGGAATTTGGTTAATGCCAATTATTGAGTTTCATTCATTTGTAACAGAAATTTGTATCTCTCTCTACCCAGAGAAGGGTACATATTCCTATTATTAGAAGAGTGACTTTGTAGCTGTGCATACTGCCATTTATTTTATGAATGAAGTTTTTGCGGGTGTTTGTATGTAGGTCTTACAAGACCTACATACAAACACAAGGTCTTACATGCCTTCCTATGCCCTCTTCAAAGTCTTGTTTTTCTGATTTCCAAACTTATTATTATTTTATATTAAATGCTACTATTTATATCACCCTCCTCCCCAAAAGCTAATGTCCTCAAGAAGTACTAGGACTACCGTTCCCTAAAATTAGATCACTGGAGTGCAGAAAGTCTCTGTCACTCCAGCACAAACTGATTCAGATAAACTGCCCTCCAAATATGCTCCAAAAAATTGGAGATCCAGTTAAGGCTTGGAGTCTAACACTGCTTGAAAGCATTTAAAATGATGATGATTATGGTTAGTCACAGTTGGCCACATTTTAGTCTGGATTTGGCATTTTTATCCACTTATCGTGTCCTTTCCAAAGACCTGAAATAGGCAGATGTTGTTAAAGTATTGTCACAAGATATATGCTCTTCCAAGTAAAGCTTCCTTTTGCAACTGATTGATGGTGATTATTATTAATTATATTATTATTATTATTATTATTATTATTATTATTATTATTATTATTATTATTATTTAATCTGTAGTGAGATTCACAGTCTTTGAGGCTGGTTAATAGCTCAGCAGCTCGAGTCCTAACCAAGGACCTAGGAACTGTTAAGATATCGTCGGAGGATGTAAGCTGTTCCGAGTAAGGTGGTTTTTTGTAGAGTCAAAATGTTCAAGTCTGGTAAATTTAGAATTTCTAAATAGCGGGGTAGCCCTTTGGGTATTGCTCCAAGGGCTCCAATTACAATCGAGACAACACATGATTTCTTTTTCCATAGTCGCTCAACTTCAATTTGCAAGTCCCAGTACTTTGTGATTTTTTTCTTGCTGCTTATCTTCAATCCGTGCATCACCAGGTATTGCAATATCAATGAACCATACTTTTTTCTCTTCAACTACCATTATGTCAGGTGTGTTGTGGACCAAGTGCCTGTCAGTCTGAATCCTAAAGTCCCACAAGATCTTGAGTTTCTCATTCTCTAAAACTTTCTCAACGTGATGTTCCCAGTGGTTTTTGCTGTACTCAAAACCAAACTTCTGGCACAATTTCCAGTGAATGATCTTAGCAACGCGGTCATGGCGTTGTAGGTAATCGGTTTGTGAAATTTTGCTGCACCCACTGATCAGGTGGTCGACTGTCTCATCTTTCTCATTACAGAGACGGCATTTCTGTGAGTTCAATCCTAGCCAGGCTCAAATTGGTAAATTGGTAAATTGAGGACCCAGTTTGTGGGGGCAATAAGCTGACTTTGTATAAATATACAAAAGTATGAAGGCTATTGCTTAACGCATTGTAAGCCGCCCTGAGTCTCCGGAGAAGGGCAGCATATAAATAAAAATAAAATAAAAATAAAATAAATAAATTTGCTGTTGGTGGTAACATGCTGAATTTTTGCCTTCATGCAGTTTGTGGCTAGGGCTTGTTCTTGAACTGCCAAAATAAAGCTTTCTGTTTCTTTTTTCAGTACTCCTGATCTTAACCAGTTCCAAGTTAGTTTCTGGTCACCTTTGCCTTCAATACTTTTCGAGTATTGGCCATGCAGAGCTTTGCTTTTCCAATTTTCAGCTCGCTGCTCATTATTATTATCACATCATCATCATCATCATCATCATCATTATTATTATTATTGTTATTATGGTTATTATTGTTATTATTGTTATTATATTTACAAATGTGAAATCACAGCTGCCAGTTCTTTAGGTGGTGTTGGCCTTCATGCCAAGAACCTAGGCCTTCCCAAGAACCTAGGATGTCATAATGTATCTGTGTAATATAGGTGTAGATCCATGCCATGGGGCTTTTTGCAATTGACAGATGGAAATTCTCTCAGAGCTTAATTATTATTATTATGTTTGTCAGTCAGATGCTTAGATTGGATTTGGCATTTTTATCTACCTATCAATTATTGACACTTACTGACAAAGTTACCAAATAAGGCAATAGGTTAAAAAAGGCCCCTTTCTCTCTCCCCACCCCCCCCAAATCTCAAAAGCCTCCTTTATCTGAGACCAACAACTTAATCCCTGGATTTAGTATCTAATCCCATAACAATCATTCTTGGTTTAAGTGCACAAACTATGCTACTTTTAAAAACTCATCAGGGACATTCAAAGGAAGATGTCTTGATATGGCAAGTTAAATTCAGAACTGGCTGCTTTGAACTGCCCTGTTCAGCACAGCTAGGCCAGCAGAGAAACATATATCTTTGTTACTATAAATTACTCCTTAAATCAAAACAGGAATGAAAATCTTCCTTCCAGAAACGTGAAAATAATTTTAAACTGCCTTATATATTATGGTATGTTGCACTGTACTATATCCCTCTGCACAAGTACTTATTATTTCACAAAGTGATTCACATGAATTTTATAAAGGGAAAAGGAATTGATCTTGCCTGTTTTGCATTTATAGTCTAAAAAAAGTAGAGAAGGAAAAAAAGAGTAAAAATATTACAGACAATACCGAATCAAATGGCAAGTTGCAAACTGAATGGGTATAACTTGGAATAGTTAGGCAAATTATTTTTGTTGTTTTTTGTGAATTATTTCACAAAATAAAGAATTGTTTAAGAAATATATGAGCTAAAACATTGGTTTAAATTGTAAGTAAGGCCTCACTAGATTAGCTAGAAGAATCTTTGTAAAATGTAGTTCCTTTAAAAATATTTATTAAAATACATGGACATGAATTATTAAAATTGTACTTCTTTATGGAACAAGCTTACTGATGTTCAGCCAAGAATCTCTAGTAATCTTAAGCATGATAGGCAGTTCAGCACTTTCGAAGGTGACAGGTCATTACCTTTATTCTTGAATTCTTGAGCTCACCTGGGAATAACCAACTACGTGCACTGATTGTGAAAAATTCTGCAGTATTTCATTCAACTTTCCAGGGAGTATTACAATTAAAATTATTCCATTATCTAGGAGTGTTTCTCCATGACTTTGGTCCATGGATAACCATTCTTTTCCAATCATTCGGCACATCATTCAAAGCAGCTAATCAACTGGCATTCTTCATTCATATAGAATCAGCTCTGGTAGTCATCTCAGCTGAATTCTATTAGGCTAAGGAGTCTCCTTCAGACTTCACATTATTTTTCATATATGTAGAATAAAGATCATTGTTGCAGTGAAGGGGTAAAATAAGCATTAAGATTTCCTCAAACCCTGAACTGGTCTGCACTTTTGTTAATGTGAAAAGAGGATCTTAGGATCTTATTTGTGCGTTGTTTGTATCATTCTGAAGCATTTGCTTTTTTCCTCATCTTTGTTATATATTTTATTGTGTATCCCTAAATAGTGTGCTCGTCTCAAAATGAAACAAGGAAAATCCCTTAATTATCCTCAGAGCCTCTGGCTCCTTGTTCATTCATCAGATTTAATTCCTTACTCTGAGAAGGAGCAGCTTTAGTCACTTTCCAAAATACAGTATACTTTCCCATAAAAACAGAATTAATTTAAAATGTACTTATAAACTCAATTTCTATATTAAAGGTATTTTACACCTTTACTTGAAAGTTTCTATGACATGTTTCTTTAAAAATGCATTCTTCATCACAGAATGATTTCATAACTTATTTTACCATGGAAAGACATCATCTTTATTAAACTTTATTGAGAATTTCTTAACCTTATCCTAGCTTTTCCAGGCCCAGATTATCCTAGATGGCTTGTCAGAAAAGAGATGTTGCATATCTGAACAAACTAACTAGACTGAAAAAAAAATCAAGTATCCAAATCCTTACTAATTGTGTTCTCATGTCATGCACCGCATTAAAGGATTATCTCACTCTTTTAAATGACTCTTCACATCACAGCTGTGTCATGGGGTTGTTAGACTTACAGGATAAGCCTCCTTAGCTGTTTTGAGTTGCTGGAATAGTCTTTTACTCTCAGTTTCAGGTTTTTTTCCTGCTATCATGAAGGATAATCAAGTGATTCCCAAATCATTAAGCCAAGCATAAAAATGTCATGTCAGATCAAATCATACCAGAATGATTGTAAGGAAAACTTATAATTAGCACAGAATCCAACAGAGATAGGCTAGATGTTGTTCATTCTCAATCTCTTTCATTGTTTCTGTTGTTGAAAAAATCCTAATGATGAAATCAGATGTTTTGACTACAAGTTGGGACTAACTGCCAGAACTATGGTCCTTAAGAAAACATTTATTAGCATCCTAAATTTCTTTCTATGAAAAGAACATCATATCCACAGCAATTGCCTCAATAGCAACCATGAAATTGAAGATGGAGGAATTACAAAAATTCTCTCATTGTATGAAGGGAAATCTGGACTTACATGAAGTGTTTTTATAGATAGGACCCTACAGAAAACGATTAACTCCTCTATTCCATGGGAAAACAGGGTTCAGTACAGACTTCATCCCACTTTCTGAAAGTAAGATGCAGAACAATAATACAGCTATACTATTACACTTGAACAGGATGAGAGTAAGATCAGGGGTGGGCTTCAAAAATTTTAGGAAGGGGTTCTCTGCCCGGTTGATGGGTGGGTCAGCCTCCTGCACCACGGCCGGGGGGGAGGCATTTTTGCCCTCCCTTGGCTCCACAGGCTTTCCTCGAGCCTCTGGGAAGGCGAAAACGGCTTCTCCAGGCTGGAAACGGGCCCGTTTCCCGAACTCTCTGTAGGCCTGTTTTTCGCTCTCCCCAAGCCTCTGTGCACTTACCTGCATCCAAAATGGGCTGTGTGGGGACTCCTGGGAGGGGTGGGGCAGGGTGGGTAGGACCAGCCAGGAGTGGGATTTGGGGGTTCTCCAAACTGCACAGAATCTTAGCTAGAGGTTTTCCTGAATCCCCTGCGAACCCCTGCGAACCCCCCAAGAAAGATGCAGAACAATAGTACAGCTATAGTAAAATGGGTGGGTTGAGAACCGCCTAAAGTTTGATATAAGTTGGGCTAGCTATATATTATAAATAAACAAACTAACTAACAAATAAATATTGAGTAACCTGCACTATCTTTGGAAATAACTAATAAAAAAATAAATGTTCCTGGACTGTTAATAGTTCACCATTGGGGAATGGACAGCTTCTTGGACAGACCCAGTAAATATTGGCTTCCCCTTCATATAATGATGCCATTCTGTATTACCAAAACTGGGAAAATCACCACTGGGTACACAGTTGCTTCTCCTAGAAAGCCTGTTTTTTTCTGTTTTTAAGAAGGTGTAGCAGCAGATGAAATCTCTAGATCTTGCTTCCCAAGCACGATTGCATTATCTGATTATGACTAGATAAAAATTTATTGTTCTACATCCACATCACAATGCACCAAAAATGTCAGGGAATGTGTGAGGGTCCTGAGGATATCGCTTTTGAGACATGATGATTAGATGATTTGTGGATGGCAGGGAAGAGGCAGGCCCCTAAGCAGCATCTACTATCTTTCTGAGTCTTAGAGGGAAGGCAGGACCAAAAATAAAATTCTCATAGCGTAAGGCTTGGTTACTTGCAGGTTTATCAATCTGTGAACATCTGTGTCTATTCAATAAAATTTGAAAACTTTGGGATACTACAGTTCTTGAATATTAAATAGTTCTATCTTATGAGATCCAGGAAGGATGCCTTTTCTGTCCCTGTGGTTGTCCTCTGGGGAAAAAACATCCACTTCAAAATATGGATGATCCCTAATTTTGCTGGCTTTTAAAAAAAAAATCTGAAGACCTATCTCTTCTTTGAAGTACTGGGCCAAAATATTACACGAACCATTTATATGTGTTAGTTATGCTATGTGAATTTGTATGTTATTTGTTAATGATTTTTTAATATAGGTATCTTTGACTTTTGACCACAACTGAGACCAGAATTTCCGTTGCTAAGCAAGATGACTGCTAAGTGAATTGTGTCCAATTTTACGACCTTTTTGCGACAGTTCTTAACAACTGCAGTTGTTAAGCAAATAACTTAGTTGTTATAAAAACCTGGCTTCCCACACTGACTTTGCTTGTTGGAAGCTGGCTGGTAAGGTCATAAACAGAGAGCACATGACCTTGGGACACCCAAATTTTGATCATGTGTCTATGGGGATGCTGCAAAAGTTGTAAATGTGAGGCCTGCACATGTCACTTCTTTTCAGTGCTGCTGTAACATTGAACAATTGCTAAATAAATAGTTGTAAGTCAAAAACTACTGTATTCATAGTGGGTACATTTTTAATGCTTTCAGCTTAATAGCTATGCAAAACTACTCAGCTAGTGGGTGACAATAAAAAATGAAACAAACATACAAATATGTGAGTAAGAAGGACAAACAAAAATCCTTCTGGTCAACGAAAGATGGTGGGCTAGTGAATATAGTCCCTTACCTTATTGCTCTATTTGTCACTACCCTTCTTAGTGTAGACTAGTGATGGTGAACCTTTTTGGCACAGAGTGCCCAAACCGGAAAGTGCACGTGCGCGTGACCGCACCAGAATGCTGCAAACCCAACAACCAGCTGGTCAGCGAGCATGTGCACCTCGGAAACCAGATGACTAGCTGGCTGAGCTGGGGTGATGGTGCACGTACCCACACAAAGGGCTCTGCGTGCCATCTCTGGCACGTGTGACATAGGTTCGCCATCATGGGTGTAGACTGTATTCTATAGAAAGTTGTTGAAAAATTCCAAGAACCAAATTCCCTAAACTGGTCTCCATCTTTGCTTGGAGAGTATTTGATTGTCTGCTATAACAAATTGGGCAGCTAATCCCTGCAATGGACAAGTATAAAACAAATGGCCATAAACAAAAATCAAAGACAAAATATAATGTTCATCTTGACCTTGCTTCCTTTCAAAATTTCCTTAAGTATAGCCCGATCACTGCATTCTGGGGTGAATTGCTACTTCAATTTTTGACAGGACAACCTAGTGCAGTGATGGCTAACCTTTTCTGGACCAAGTGCCCAGTGCACGTGCAGCCCCCCCCGCATGTGCTCCTCCCCCCATGCATGAGTGCACACCCCCTATATGCATCCTGCCCCCTGTGCATGCACACATGGGGCCCCACACACATCCCATGCAGGGGCCAGAGACCCCAAAACCAGCTGGCTGGCAGGAGGCATGGGCGCATGAGGATCTGAATTGGGGCAACGAGTTACGTGCCATCAGAGAGGGTGCTACGTGCCATCTCTGGTACGCGTGCCATAGGTTCGCCATCACGGATCTAGTGGAAAGTTGTCTATTCTGGGACACCCTTCAAGATTAGTTCACTAGTAGCTGAGCCATCCCTCAGTAAAGAGATTTCAGAGCTCTTATGGTCTGTGTCTATCCATTTGTAGTTTATTGCAACAATATACATCTGATCAGAAAGGTATGTGGCTGTAAGGATTCTCCCCGTACATTAGGAGGAAAATATAAATGGCACCCACTAGGTGTGAGGCATGATTTTAAGAGCTTTTCTTCAATGAAGGATCCAAGTTTGGATCCCCAATCTTTCTCTTAAATTTTTTTTGTTAAAAGAAAAGAGAGATAAAGGAAGAATTAAGTATTTTCCTTCGCGCGCCCCCCCAATCACATAAACTAGCATAGGTTCTAAAATGATTTATGGATACATTGTATTTTAACAAAAAAAAAACCCTATATGCTATTTTTATCTTTAGTGCTCACTTATCTCCTAGATAAGATATATAGGGTAACTGCTTGATATAGACTCATGACACTCAAAACAGATTTTATGGACTTCTTCATAATTATTCCTACTTTATAAAAAGATACCTAACTGATATATAGTAATAGCCACCTAACAGATATAACTAAAAGCTTTAAGTCCTATATCTTATCATTGTATTTTAGGTTATACATCAGATCTCATTTTTTAAAAACCACTTCCAATTTTTATATTTAAAAAAAAACTGTGTTTGAAATTTTCTTAAGAAACAAAGTATTATTTTTGCAAAGTTAAATTTCTGCTTTTGTCATGTATACCAATGGTTGGAACTTAAAAATTTCAGAACTACATGGGATCCTCCAAAACATCTTTTAATGACTCTTGGAGCATCCTCAAACCACAGTTGTGGAAAACTGGTCAATTCCATAAATTAAGGTTTACATGAAAACCTTAATGTAAGCCTTGAATCAGACTTGATATCATCATCATCATCATCATCATCATAAACACATAAGTAACTTTGTGCGACTGATCCCAAGCTAACACAAAATCATCCAATCCAAATATAATGACAATCATGAAATATCATTATTGAGAACATGTTATACCAAATAAGAAGCAATGCTGTTCTGCTTGTCCTATCTTTTCAAACTCTCAATCCAGCAATATGATTGCCAATTTACTAATGGGGATGAAAGGCAAACTGGTGTGTGTGTGTGTGTGTGTGTGTGTGTGTACACACACACACACACACACGCTATAACTATACCCACACATGTAAGTTCAGGTAGTCTTCATTAGTGATTGCAATTGGAACAGACAACTTGGTTGTTAAGTGAAGTAGTCGCTAAGTGAAACAGCAACTCTGCTCATGATCTTACTTCAGCTTTCAATTGTTTTACGGATTTGAGGAGATTATAAATCACCCTGCCAATAAAAGTATGTATAGTCAAGTCTATGGTTTTCCCAGTTGCAATGTATGGTTGTGAAAGCTGGACTGTAAGGAAGGCTGAGCATCAAAGAATTGAGGCCTTTGAACTATGGTGCTGGAGAAGACTCCTACGAGTCTCTTGGACTGCAAGGCATTCAAAACGGTTAGTCCTAGAGTAGATCAACCCTGACTGCTCTTTAGAAGGTCAGATCCTGAAGATGAAACTGAAATACTTTGGCCACTTAATGAGAAGGAAGGACTCACTGGAGAAGAGCCTAATGCTGGGAACGATTGAGGGCAAAAGAGAAAGGGGACGGCAGAGAATGAGGTGGCTGGATGGAGTCACTGAAGCAGTCGGGGTGGAGATTAAATGGTCTCCAGGGGATGGTAGAGGACAAGGAGGCCTGCAGGAATGTTGTCTATGGGGTCACGATGGGTCGGACATGACTTCGCAACTAACAACAAATAAATGCAAGGATTGATCATCAAGTTACTTTTTCATCTATTTCATAACTGTTAACAGTTACTGCATGACTGCAATCACTAAATGAGGACTCTATAATTGTCATTAACCATTATTCTATAAAGTTGTACAAACTGTTAATACAGGTCTGGCTCTATACAGGTAGTCATTGACTTACAATCATAATTGATCCCTAAATTTCTGTTGCTAAGTGAGATACTTGTTAAGTGATTTTTACCCTATTTTATGACCTTTCTTAAGCGAATCACTGCAGTTGTTATGTTAGTAACATGGCTGTTAAGTGAATCTGGCTTCCCCATTGACTTTACTTGTCAGAAGGCCACAAAAGGGAATTACATGACTCTAAGACACTGTAACCACCATAAATATGAACCAGTTGTCAAGCATACAGTTTGATCATGAGAACATGGAGAAAAACAATCATGTCACTTTTTTCAGTGATGTTGTAACTTTGAACAGTCACTAAATAAACTGTTGTTAAGTCGAGGACCATCTGTACAATTTACCACCTACAGTAAGAACAAATAGCAAGTGGCAACTTCACACATAAGTCATGATAGGGCACATGAGGCAGAAAATTCAATTCTTCTAGTATAAAGCAACACAACCGATTTCCTGCTTTTTTATGAAATCCAAAAACCTGATGGGAATCATCTCATTCAATCAAAGTACAGTCAACCTGCAAAGAGTGAAGAAATCCTCACTATTTCTTCTCCTCTATCTATTTAATCCCCATGATTTTAAAGGCTTGGACCAAACTTTCTTATATCTTAAATATTATGAGTTCCTCTTCTTTGCAGATTTTCTTCGTTAAGATTTGTTGAGATGCGTGTCCAAGAGAGTACTTTTTCACATTTGAGATGCACAGAGTCTACAGAATAAAACAAGGTCCACCTTCGTAACAGTCAACCAATTCTGCCAGGCAGGCTATCAATTCTGCCAGGAAAGCTAACTGCAGTGTGAGATGCCCACCTCAGGAGCCATTAAGTCTAGCTATCCCGTAGCTCTTGTTCCAGGACATAAAACTGATAAAAAGATGATGAACAGGGCATTGAAACCTACTAGATTTATAATACTCTTTATCCAGTTATTTTTTTTTCCCTTGGCTTATTAGATCAGCACTTCTGAAAAATACCTGCTAGTGGAAACAGCCTGATTCTGTACAGTCTGATCATCTCCATGTCCCTCTATGCTATTTGGTTTAGGGATAAAGCATCTTCTTGTACCTTTAATGGAAGAAAAATCTCAGACGGTAACATAATTACCCGTCCTGCAGTTAACGAACATGGCCATAATTCAACAAAATGTTTTAGTCTGATGGTAATTTAGCCTTCATTACACTGAAATGGAGAATCAGTAAAGCAAACAAAAAGGGAGCACAAAATAACATTAGCTCTTTAAAGGTGATGTCACACCTGCTTACAATCACATAAGAATAGTAACACCACATTCTCTGGCTTTGCTAACATGTCTTGGCAGGCTACTGCCACACTAGACTTCTCTTCCTACGTTGACTCTTCAATATGGTTTTGAAGGCTGATTCTGCAAGAGTTGTGTAGAGGCTATATCCTTTAGAACATCCTTCCCACTGTGGGGATGGTGACCTCATTGACCTGAATCCAGGTCCATTTCTCGTCTTTTGCAGCTGGAAATATAGAAGGAAGAAAATTCCAAAGGACTACTGTTACCTTGTTTATATTTGAGGTCATGACCGCTCCTAAAAGCTTACCTTCTTAAGCTTTTAATAGCTTTATAACATGCTGAAATTCCTATCTAAAACTTTTCTAGGCAGCGAAGAAAAAAGATTCAGCATTTGCATTTCTCCCCATTAGGGGATTTTCCAGGAAAAAAAACGCCCACTCAACATGCAAAGAAACCACTACTTTATGTTTAGAATTCTGCAGCACCAGCTGTATTTACCAAACACGTTTAGTACCACTGAACCTATCTGAGATCAAGTTATTCCTTCATCCCAAATATCTATTATTTGCACTGCTAATTTAGCAATCCACAGAATGGTTGACAGAGTTGAAGACTGCAAAAATAAGGCAGCATGTTTTGTTTATTTTAGTGCCAAATGAGATCAACCACTCTATATTAAGTATCTTGACACTCTATCATAGAACTAGTTAGTACACATGTATTTCTTAAAGCCACGAAGTACTCTGTAAGTACCAGTACGAATCAATGAGGGAAAATCCTTTCTAACGCCACTTACTTGATAGGGATACAGAGTAATACCATTTGTTCTTGACAAGGACCAGGTGCCGTCTAGGTACTGATGAGCCTGGATAGCCACAGAATTCAGGATGTTACCATTGCTGGGACTGGTAGCCATCTGTACACTGACCTTTGTCTGGTGTCCCAAGGAACCATTTTTCTTCTCTATCCCATTAACGATTCCTATGTTGTTCACTTTTCCACTGAGTTTGTTAGGCAGAAAGCCAGCATAATTGGAAGTAGCATAAGGAGCAGATAGGTATGCCCACTCTCTGGGTTGCAGACTGCCCATATGTCGAGAGCCCACTAAGGTGGGAATATTGGGAAGGGGAGGAGGAGAGCCAGGAGAAGCATCACAATGTTCTGCGTTGGCTGCTTGTTCAAGTGTTAAGACCATCTGAATAGCCTCCTGTTTCAGCTGGTTCAAGTGAGTGGCACACACATCACAACGGTTGTCTCTCTCATTCCATGCTTTCCGGGTAGTATTGGGAACCTGTAGTTTGTCATGAATCACTGAAGAAAATGCTGGATCCTAAAAACCAAAAAGTAAAAAAAAAACCATTAAACTAAAAGGACAAAAAGAAATCAACTTTATTGTATTTACTGTAGTGTTGATTTTTTAAAAAATAGAATGTAAATATCTTTTATGTTTCTGCTAAAACTAAATTGGGCATCATGTTCTTGATTACCACCTGGAGATATATTTATGAGTTGCTTCACTAAAAGCTATTTCATTTGCATTATGGTTACTCATAACGATATCATTTCCACACTGAGAAAATTAGAAATTTCTTCCATTATTAATTAGATCCTATTTACTCAGATTTGTTAATTAAAATTTGTACTTTAAAATTTGATGTTATCCATTCTTCATTGTCTACTGATTGTTCTGTGCCAAAGGATCAACCTTCTAATAGCTCACTAAAGGAAACCACAGGAGGAGCTCACTTTAAAAAGGTAAAGGTTCCCCTTGCACATACGTGGGGGCAGTGCTCATCTCTGTTTCAAAGCCAAAGAGCCAACGCTGTCCAAAGATGTCTCCATGGTCATGTGGCTGGCATGACTAAATGCCAAAGGCCACACAGACAGCTTTTACCTTCCCACCAAAGGTGGTCCCTATTTTTCTACTTGCATTTTTTATGTGCTTTCAAACTCACTTACAAGCTTCTATATTCAAAAGGGTGGTCTCAATATCCCTTCCCCTCTATTTTCAAACATATAATTTTTCTTAGATGTGGAGAAGTGAAATAAGTTTAAAACAAGAATAAATGTGATAATGCTAAAATTAATATATCAGGAAAATAACCACCAAATGCAGACAGAAGGAATAAAGACTATTCACTGCTGGGAAGTCACTCCATCTTTACAAATTGATGACACATCTCTCTTTTCACTAAAGTCCATAGTGATTCAACATGTGGAGATTAAATGATTAATGAATCATGGTATCTCTTACGTCAAACCCTCCAAAAAAATAATTGTCAACTGAAGACCAGAGAAACCTGAATAACAATGAGAAAGCATTATCATTGCTTATAGTGATGCACTCACTATAAGAGCATCAGGCATATGCATTTCCTCATCAACAGAAATGTTTAATATTACAAGTATTAAAGAAAACAATTATTAAAGAAAACCTTATATTTTGGATGAACTGGCTACTGAGCATAGAAAGCAAAGCACCAATATTCTGGTACCCATATATGTAGTCAGGTTCACTTTTGGTAAATTATCATACAGAAATTTTTCCAGTCTATTTCTGCCTTCGGAATATTGACATTTTGCAGACAAATAGGTAGCACAACAAGCAGAAATCTTTATCTCACAGCAGAAGGAAGAGCACTGACTGGGCCACCTAGAACTATCTAAAACAATTGTAGGATTTAAACCAGTTTATGAGTTTAAATTTCTAGAGTTTATATTTTTTAAAAAATGGAAAAAGCATTACTAGAAAACTGACTTCACCTTATTCAATCTCTAAAAAAAAACAACTTCAAGAACATGAATAAGAAATCAAATATATGAATCAAAACAAAATGGATATCAACTTTCCTAATAATAAGCGTATCTTAATAATCAATGTATAAATAACATTCCAACTTTATCCCTGAAACAAGTACTTTATAATTCTGCAGAAAATGATCCAGAATGGCCACTACAGATCACATAGGGGGAAAACAGATTACTATTGTTTACATCAAAGCTTTCAAACTGATTGCTGGAATAGAATAACTGTAATGTTTTGGTATTAGTTTACTTTCTGTACAGTTCCAGGGGGGCTACCGGTGAATTTAATGAGCAGAAAGTTTATTAGTCCCATAGGTGTGCATAAAACTGGCAGAAGGAGTTCAAGCTATGTATAATTTGAGTTGCACAGCATAAGTAGCAGGAGGATGCCAAGTTACACACACTGTTTGAGCTTCTTAGGCTTTAAAACTCAGCAGGAAACATCAGAGAAATAGGTCTGCTTGTGAGACTTAACTGTCAACTTGAAAAGTCTATAGTATTTTGGCAGTCTTTCTAAAAGTCCAGCTGGGGACAGAAACTCAGAGCTTTTCAAAACTCAATTGGTTATTCAAGGTTATAATTACATGCTCCTTTTCTGATAAAGTTTGGTTGTGTTTCAGGCAAATGTTTAATGGAAAGCTACCAAACTTGTATCCCCACTGCACTGGAAGTTAATATAGTAGAATATATGAAAAGAGTCAGATGACCCCAATTTCAAAGATCACATAGAAAATACCACACAAAAAATTGGTATTTATTTCTCCCTCCCCCCTGGTTCTGTGGGGGGGAAGAAACTGTCCCCCTCAGAATGGGCTCGCAATTTGGGTGTCCTCCTAGACTCACACCTAAGATTAGAGCAACATCTGTCAGCTGTGGCTAGGGGGATCTTTGCACAGGTTTGCCTGGTGCACCAATTGCGACCCTACTTGGATCAGGAGGCTCTCCTCACAGTCACTCATGCCCTTATCACCTCACGGTTAGATTATTGCAACACGCTCTACATGGGGCTACCCTTGAAAAGTGTTCAGAGACTACAGTTGGTCCAGAACGCAGCTGCGCGAGCTGTCATGGGTGCACCCAGGTACACGCACATTACACCAATTCTCCGCGAGCTGCACTGGCTCCCTATTGGTCTCCAGTCACAATTCAAGGTGTTGGTTATTATCTTTAAAGTCTTACATGGCTTGGGGGGGTAATGTGACTGGGTGGGCGTGGACAACTTTTTTTTTTTAACTTCTCAAAGCATTTTTTCTAATGCTTTGAAAAGCCTCTGCCAATCAGGAAACTTAGCTGGGATCATCAGAGAGGCATTTTAAAAAATACCTCTCTGACAATCAGGCAACTCAGCTGGGATCGTCAGAGACTTTTCAAAGCATTTTTTTACTACCTCTTCAGCCAAGAGGTTGCAGAAAAAATGCTTTGAAAAGCCTCTGACTATCCTAGCTGAGCTGCGCGTTCATCAGAGGCTTTTTTTTTTACTTTTAAAAGCATTTTTTCGTCAGAAGAGGTTGTAGAAAAAATGCTTTTAAAAGTAAAAAAAAAAGCCTCTGATGATCCTGCGGCTCAGCTGGGCATGGTGTGGGGGGCAGAGGGATTTTTACTACCGGTTCTCCGAACCACCCGCTGCTATCGCTACTGGATAGGGCAATCCGGTCCAAACCGGGAACATTTCACCCCTGTTCCTAATTCTTCCTAGTTCTCTGGAATGAAAAGGCAGGGGAAGAGGGAAATGTTTTTAGATTTGCAAGATTCTGTTACTGTAACCTTACAATAAAGGAAGTATTAACATTTTGGGTTGTGGTTTCTGATTTGGATTACCTTGAAGGACAGATATCAGTTTTGCCTTTATGTTGCAGAGAACTAGGGAGGGTCAATTCTGAAATGCTAGCCAGTCAATTTTGAGAATCTTTCTCCATCACCATTCCTGCTTTTGGACTCATTCTCTTATCAGGCAGTTGTCTAGGCTGCATCTCTTCTTCCAGTCTCTCAAGGTCATTCTCACATCCCATTCCACTTAAAGTGCCTGTAAATCTTGTATTCTGGGTAGGTTATCAGGCAACTATTAATAAACTTAATGAACACACCCTATTCAAATTAGGGGCCACAAAACAAACATGTAAAGGAGTTTATAATAGACCTGGGGAAAGTATGAGAGAGGCATTAAGGAGAACAAATTGTCCCAAGACAGAGAGAACTAGTGGAAAGAGATTCAAAATAGCCTTGCATTCATTCTCCGACAGAGCGCCCACAGCAGTCAGGATTGGGTAGTGGCAGGTCTGGTATCGAATTAGGCTGAGCCTACTGAACTTTTCTGGCACCTCCCCTTCCTGCTAGTCCAGTTTTTCGGCTCGGTCTAATCGAGACCAGACGTGCCTGTAGATTTCTCTCGCCTTTTTGGATTTTTCCTGACCTCTACTCATCTTTATCACAACAAGTAAGAATCCGGCGTGAAGGGCAGGAGCCTGCATCCGCCGAAGGCCGCTTGCGGCAGGGGCTGCCTCCGGGCGGCTCCCTTTGGGGCACACGAGCTAATACCTTTTAGCTCTGCCGCCTTCCCTTCCTCTCTCTCTCTTCCCTGGGTTGTTGCTTAGCTGGGAGCTGCGAGGAGTGTGTCCGCGCTCCCAGCGATCTAATTCTTCATTTCGGGGCTGCCGCGGCTTCTTCAAAGGCCCGCTCATCAGCTGAGAGGCGCAGGCGCCATTTTGTTTCCCCCCCCCACTTGCCGCTTTATTCGCCGGCGCTCCAGCTGCCTTTCGGCTCTTTTGGGGGCCCAGCCCAAGCAGGGGAAGCGCGAGGAGTGTGTCCGCCTTCCCCTGCTCTTCCCTGAGGGGCCCTAATTCTTTTTCTGGCGCCTTTTTTATCGCGGCCGCCATTTTGTTTTTGGCGCGGGCGCCATTTTCTGGGCCTATTTTTGCGCCCTTTTTCTGTCTCTCTCCCAGAGGTCAATAACGAAGGGGAAGTGCGAGGAGTGTGTCCGCATTCCCCTTCTTCCTCCTGAGGGGTCCCCCCCCACCTCTCTCTTTAAAAAAAAAAAAGCGGTTTTTGCCCCTGAGGCCTCCAGTGCCAAGCCGCATAGTAGCCTCGCTTAAGGCCTATCGCCGAGAGAGAGAGAGAGAGAGAGAGAGAGAGAGAGACCTTTGTCCATAGAGGTTTGGCATTCCTCTCCTTTTCTGGCACCTGCCTCTGAATAGAGAGCCAGCTCTGAACATGGCAGATATTCCTCCTCAGAAGCCAGGCCGTTCCAGATCGAGAAAAAGGCCTAGGGTGGGAGACCCTGGAGAGGGCCCCTCTTCCCAAAGGGGCAAGAGCAAATCTTCTTCTGCCAGAGGCACTTCTTCATCCAATTCAGCCATGTCCAGGGATGAAGATCGCAGACATAAGGCCATGGAAAAGGCCTTTGACAGGGCACAGGCCAAGAACCTACATCAACCAAGTTCAACAACAGCAGCTCAAAGGGGATCTCCCCATCGCACTTCCGCTTCAACTGTGGCTGCTCGGGAGGCTTCTCCCCATCGCACTACTGCTTCTCTGTCTCCTGATAGGTCTCTGGCAGGAGATTCTGCTCCTTCTCAGGTTGCTGCCTCAGTCTTTCCAGCATGTCCGGACCCAGCTTCTCAACCACTGCAGTTAGCTCCGGACCCCTCGGCTAATCCAGCTTCCTCTGCTCCAGCCTCTGCTGACCCACAATCTCTCCTCTAGAATCCCCTCCTATCTCCAGATATGAGGCTTTCCTTAGCTGATTTGATTTCTGAAGCCATTAAGCAGGGCATTGCTCAGGGTCTCCAACAGCATCAAGTATCTTCTTCCCCCAAACAAGGGTCTCAACCTCGCCCTCGAACTCACGCTCGTACTGAGGAAATCACAGAAGACCCTTACGATCGGGATTCAGACAGTCAAGCTTCCCTCTCGGAGGGAGAAATTCTCCCTGACCAGGACCTCTTTGAGGACGAAGGGCTGGAACCGGACCAACCTGCCTTTGTGGGTCTGTTTAAACCACACATGTTTAGGTCCCTTCTTCACAAAGCCCAGTTAGTCACCGGTCTAGGGGCTCCAACTACTCCTCCTGAGGCTTCCTCAGGAACAGCAACCACATCCTCAGTTCTCTTTCAAGAACCCACTGCGCATTCTGACATTGTTCCGACGCCAAAACTATTCTCTGATGTCATGAAACGACAGTGGTCCAATCCCAGCTCTGGTCCTGTTCCAAATAATATAGACAGAAAATTTTATAATGTCTCCCAGGACTATTCTTCACTGCTACAGGTCCCTTCGGTGGACCCTCCAGTCGTGGCCCTCACTTCCTCCTCCCCCCTCACTGGCCCCTCTGAGGAATGCTTAAAGCCAGAGGATAAGAAGGCGGAGAGGACCCTCATCAAAAACCACCAGGCCTCTGCGTGGGCTGTCCAGGCCTCTTCGGCGGCTTTGTTTTTCAATAGGGCCACTATTTTATGGCTCAAGCAGCTGCAAGAGGGCATTCCAGCAACGGACCAACGAACTCATCGGGACATCAATAAAATCCTAGCAGCCGTTGAGTATTCTGCTGATGCCACACTTAACGCTGCCCGTTTTTCCGCCAAAGCCATTGGGTCCTCGGTCACCTCCAGACGTCTCCTCTGGCTGCGAAACTGGCAGGCGGATGCCAGGAATAAGTGGCGCCTCGCTTCTTCACCTTATTCCGGGGACAAACTCTTTGGAGAACAACTTGACCCCCTCTTGATAGAAACCAGGGACCACCGCAAGATTCTCCCTGCCCTTTTTCGACACTCGGATCTTCGCCATCAAGGGTCCTTTCGTTCCTCATCCTTTCGGCCATCGGAGTCCCCCTTCTCGTTCCAGTGGCAACAAAGGAGCTTCCCTCCAAGACAACGCCAGCACGACAGTCAGGTTAGGCAGGGTCCCCGATTCAGTTCCAAACGGCCCTTTCGGGGTGGGAGATCCAGGCCCTTTCGGAGACCTCGTTAATTGCAGCCCTGATCCCTTGATTGGCGGCTGCCTATCCCAGTTCGCTGATCAATGGGACTCATCCACCTCTGACCTTTGGGTCAGAAACACCATTAGATTTGGCCTGTCCCTGGAATTCTCTTCTCCCCCTCCCAACCATTATTTGCCTTGCCCTCTATCGGCTGACCCGGTTAAACGGGCTCAGCTAGATGAGGCTATCCAGCATTTGTTGGCCATCAGGGCTATCCAACCGGTCCCCGCTTGCAGCAGGGGTCTCGGGTTTTATTCCCGTTTATTTTTGGTACCAAAGTCTTCAGGAGGTTGGAGGGCTATCCTTGACCTAAAGTCCCTCAATAAATACATTGTTTATCATCGCTTCAAAATGCAGTCTTTAAATACCATCCTGCTCTGCATTCGCAACGGAGACCTTATGTCTTCGATAGATCTTACTGAAGCTTACCTCCACATCCCCATCCTCCCCTCCCACCGCAAATTTTTGCGTTTTTCATACAATGGCCGCCATTTCCAGTACGCGGCCTTACCATTTGGTCTTTCCTCTGCCCCTAGGGCATTTACTAAAGTCATGGCCGCCCTTATGGCACATATTGCTTCTGTCCCTATTCGGGCCCTTTTTTATTTAGACGATATTCTTATACTTTCACAATCCCATTCCAAAGCTATTCAGGATGTCTCCTCCACCATTGCCATTTTACAACGTCACGGTTTCTCTATCAACTGGCGTAAGAGCCAGCTGTCCCCTTCTACTTGCATTCAACATCTAGGCGCTCTCATTGATTCGTCAACCCTCCAGGTCTCCCTTTCCCTTGACCGCCAAGCTAGCCTTTCTGAATCGGCTGCCCGCATCCAGAGATGCGGATCCTCCTCTCTCCTGAGCCTCTCCAGCCTTCTAGGCAAGATGGTATCAGCTTACGATATTGTCCCCTGGTCTCGCCTACACAGCAGGGAGCTCCAGTGGCTTTTACTCCCGTTCCAAAGGACCAAGCATGCCACCTCAGCCTCCAGGATCGCCTTACTCCCTTCGGTGACAGACTCGCTGACCTGGTGGACGTCATCGGCAATATCCCGGGGCTCTTTCTTCGGCCAGGCGACCAGGGCGGTGATCATGACAGACGCCAGCCTCTCGGGCTGGGGAGCTCACCTGGATGTTCACATGGCTCAGGGTCTATGGTCCCCTCCAGAACAGCGGCTCAACATCAACGTCCTGGAGCTCCGTGCCATCTTCCTGGCCCTCCTGGCCTTCGAACCTCATGTCCTTGGCAAGGACGTCTTGATTCTTACGGACAATGTCTCGGCCAAGGCTCACATCAACAGGCAGGGCGGAACTCGTTCCCGATCTCTTCAGAAGGAGGCAGCCAGGTTATTCCTCTGGGCCGAGGCTCATCTATCCTCGATCAAGGCCGAACACATATCGGGGGTGGACAACACTCAAGCGGACTCCCTCAGCCGTTTCCAAATCGATCCCTCCGAGTGGAGTCTGCACCCTCTTCTCTTCGAGGAGCTGGTTTCCAGATTCGGGACCCCAACTGTCGACCTGTTCGCCTCAGCCTCCAATCACCAACTGCCCCGGTTCTTCTCTCGCTTCCCCTGCCCGGGGGCAGAGGCTGTGGACGCCCTCCGCAGCCCTTGGCCGATGAGTCAACTTCTCTATGCCTTCCCCCCCTTCCAGTCCTATCCAGGGTGATCCACAAGATCCTGCTAGAGAAGGCAGAAGTCATCCTTCTGGCCCCCCACTGGCCACGGCATCCTTGGTTCCCCGATCTGTTATCCCTATCGGTGGCCCCTCCCTGGAGGATTCCCAACAGCCAAATAGTTCTCCTTCAAGGCCCTCTTCTCCACCCGGACCCTCAATCGTATCAGCTGACCGCTTGGAGGTTGAGCGGCGCCTCCTCGCTGGAGCATTAGTTTCTCAGGACATCATCACCATCATACAGGCAGCCAGGCGTCCCTCGACGTTGCGCATTTATGGCTCCACCTGGCGCTCTTTCGTCAAGTGGTGCTCAAAGAAAGGAATCGTCGCTACGGAGACCTCCATTGCTCAACTTCTGGACTTCCTCAGGGACGGTTTCCGTTCAGGCCTGTCTCCTAACACCCTCCACCGACAGGTGGCGGCGTTATCTTCCATTCTCTCTTGTGGTTCCCCTTCTACATTAGCCCACGATCCGCTTGTTCATGCCTTTTTACGAGGCGCTACCAATCTCCGGCCTCCCATGATTCATCGGTTCCCCACATGGGACCTCAACAAAGTTCTACAAGCCTTAACTGCTCCTCCCTTCGAGCCTCTCCGCACTGTCAGTCTGAAATATCTCTCCTGCAAAGTTTCCTTCCTGATTGCCATTACATCCGCACGTAGAATTTCCGAGCTGGCAGCCTTATCTGTTCGTGCTGATCTTTGCATCTTCCATACAGACAGGGTAGTCCTCAGACTCGACCCAGCCTTCATACCCAAGGTCAATGCCACTTTCCATCGCGCACAAGAGATCATCCTCCCGGATTTCTGCCCTTCTCCCAGATGTCATCAAGAAGCAGTTTGGCATAAGCTGGACGTCCGACGGGCTCTCCGTATTTACTTGTCTCGTACCTCTTCATTTCGTCGATCAGAAGCCCTGTTTCTATGGGCGCTCGAGTCTCTTCAGTCACAATAGGCCGTTGGTTTAGGGCCACCATCGCATCCGCTTACAAATCTCAATCTCTGCCAGCTCCCCGTAACATCACCGCTCACTCCACCAGGAGCGCATCCACTTCAGCGGCTTGGTCCACTCAAGCATCGGTGGAGGAAGTCTGCCGGGCAGCCACGTGGGCATCTGTGACTCCCTTCGTCCGGCATTATCGTCTTGACTCATATGCGTGAGCGGATGCAGCTTTCGGCAGGAGAGTTCTCCAACGAGTCCGGCCTATCCCGCCCTAAGAGACACCAAGCTTTGGTATGTCCCAATCCTGACTGCTGTGGGCGCTCTGTCGGAGAATGGGCGTTGGTCTTACCTGATACGCCCGTTCTCGATGATGCGCCCACAGCAGTCAGCCCCACCCTTGGCCGTACTAGGGTTCATGGGGGTGGGTGGACTTTCATCCTCTTTATTATATATCTACAGGCACCTCAGTCTACTGAACGAACTCGCCTCCAAACTGGACTAGCAGGAAGGGGAGGTGCCAGAAAAGTTCAGTAGGCTCGGTCTAATTCGATACCAGACCTGCCACTACCCAATCCTGACTGCTGTGGGCGCATCATCGAGAACGGGCGTATCAGGTAAGACCAACGCCCATTTTGTTTAATATAAGAGAGGTCAGAGAAGATCTTGGATGGGCTTCCAAGATTTTGCTATTGTACCTTACAATAATAAAAAGCATCCTGGAATCTCTGCTGAGCCCATTTCTTAGTTTGGTCTATACTGAAGGACTGATAAAAATGTTAAGCATGGAGTATCACATCAATTATTCAAAGATCTCTCTACCCAAAGCAGGAGTCCTCAGATTTTTGGGAACTCATTTGGAATGTTGAGAAAATGTTATGCAAAATCTCACAAAGCAGCATCCGTTATTCTATGCCCTATAATAAAAGATGCATTTAACAGAAGGCAAACTATTGGGAGTTGCTCCCTACCATCTCCTTTTTAGTCTCTCAGAATACCCTTCACATCGCAATTTACTCTTGCATTTTTCTACCAATATGGACATACTTCTAAAGGCCATTAACTTTACAAGGCTTATGTAACATAGACAGGCATCTTTTATAAAGAATTTTTCAGGGTTTTTTTTTCTTTAAACCACTTGTCACTTTTACATTTTTCTAAATTAAAAGAATCTAAAAATAACAAGGGTGGGGCAAAGAATCTCAAAGGCACCCAAAAAAAGCTCCCCATTTGTTTATTTATTGCATTTGTACCTCACTTCAATCAATTTGATAATCAGCAGCTTACAAGATATTAAAAAAATATTTTTAAACAATCCACAGGAGACATAAAAGGACATAAAATCAGAAGTGATGGTGAAAACAAGGACAACAACTCAAAAAGAATAAAACAGCATATAGCCTGATCTAGTTATAAGATCCTCCAGGGATAGTTTGTTCTTCGATATCGCTCTGAATGCAGACAGCAATTGATGACAGCTGTTCTCCACTGTGGGAGACTCCTCCAAAGAATCTGTGATGCTATCAAAAGGCAGCACTTCCTGGCTTCTACCTTTACTCCAGGAATTAGGTTACTAGGACAGAGATCCCCAAACCACTGAGTGTTTGCAACCAGGCCGTGGAAATGGTGGGCGTGCCCATGCGAGTGCAAGCGGATCCCTGCTTGCATGAGCAGCAGTTGAACACGTGCACACATGTTCCTTTTGCGTGAACAGCAGGTACACGTGCACACTGCTCACACAAAATGGAGGTGCGCACATGTAAGCTTGCCAACCACTTGCGTGGAACCATTCTCTCTCCTCCCCCCACTGGTCCGCAAAGCCAGAAAGGTTGGGGAACTCTGCACTATGAGTAATTTCTGCCTAGATGATTTAACAAATTTAGAATTATCATGGTTGATTGGAGAAGAAAATAGTGATGGGCCTTTGGTGCCACAAAAGATATATTCTTTAAGTGCCCAGTAGGCTATAAAGCATGCTTAATGGTTGGCATTCAAACTGGCAGATCGCATGTTAGACAAAATCAATCCGGATAGTTCACAAATTTAAAGATTCGATTCTGATGTTGTACTACCAAATGGTTTTCTAGATTTCATATGCAAAATTTTTCCTGTCCTCAAACCCTTGAGTTCAGCAACCGCCATAATAATTGGTTGGTCTTTAGGCTCAATCAAAAAATTGTGATCATGAGAACCGGATCCCACAATCATCAAAGGATTATTCCAATAGTTATGTCTGAGATACTTAGCTGAAGACTGAACTTAACATGTTCTTCAGAGCAAGCAACTAGCCTTCACTGAGCTATGTATCTCTGAATACTGAACATCTAGAAATTTTCTCTGGAAACATAAAATACAGAGGTTTAAATTACATATGCAGTAAGTTCCACTTAAAGCAGATACAAACTCTTCATGTTTGATATTAAATGTTCTTAAACTACATCCTAAAGAAAAACTGATAGAAAAACTGATAAGATAGCAATAGCAGTAGCATTTAGACTTATATACCGCTTTACAGTGCTTTACAGCCCTCTCTAAGCCGTTTACAGAGTCAGCATATTGCCCTCAACAATTTGGGTCCTCATTTTACCCACCTTGGAAGGTTGGGAGGCTGAGTCAATCTTGAGCCTGGTGAAATTTAAACTGCCAATTTGCAGGCAGCAGGCTGTCAGCAGAAGTAGCCTGCAGTTCTGCACTCTAACCACTGCGTCACCATGGCTCATGAAGAGAACAATGGTAATCTCTGAATATAGAATGCTAAGGGTGCATTATAACCACATAGTTTCAAGCAAACTTTTTCACAGAACTGCCATAGGTGATAATACCATGAACAAACATCAACTAGAATTGGGGTAAGGCTATAGTCCACCCCACCTACCCAGAAAGAAGTTGAAGGGTGTTTTGATTCAAGATGAAAATGTTAATAGTTATGAAATGCTTCACATATACTAAATTAATGCATCTTGCAACTCCCTGATAAGGAAACGTTATAACTGAAAAAAGGTAGTTAAGGAGAAATACGCTAAAGGTATTTCAAATTCTACACGGCGTGGAAAAAAATAAGTGGGGAGATAAATATCTATTAATGCTAGAATTTGAGGCCATCCAAGGAATATGAATGTCAAGTAAATCAGAAAAGATCAGAAAGATAAAAAGAAATATGTTTTCACATATCACAGAGGCACATTATGGAACTTACTACAAGTTAATATTACCAACCAATTTAGAGAGCTTTACATTTATGAAAATAAGGCTATCAGTGCACTTAAGCCATGACATTTATTTACTGCTTCCAAAATGTCTTATTTGGGAGCTTCTCATAGGCATTTAATTGCTGAACTCTATGAAGGGAAAAGGCTGTGATGGACAGAGCATCAAAATATTGAAAGTATTTCTTATCCTATAGTTAAAACTAGAACTCTAAATTTGGAAACCTTGTACAGCAGTCTGTATAATTTTTTATTTATTTATTAAGATTTTTTTTTTTATGACCACTCAACTCATTCTCAGGGACTCTGGCTGGCTTACAAGGGCCCCAATATAAAGACCAATAAACTCCCACCCCCGGTGACAACAATCAGGTGAGCCACTTGATGGGCCTCATATCACTCTGGGGTTCCCTTGGTTCTGTCAAAGCCTGTTGGCAGAACCAGGTCTTCAGGGCTTTATGAACGAGTATTTAAAGTAAGGGGGAAACTTATCCCTGCAGGGATGACGTTCCACAAGGAGGATGCCAGTACAGTGAAGGTCCTTTTTCTTAGTCTTGTTCGATGAATCTTAGGAGGGGGAATCCATTACATTCCCTGCCTTTCCAGTCTGGCAGATTGGGTAGATATGTTTGGGAAAAGACTGTCCTTTAAATAACCTAGTCCCAAAGCCATGTAGAGCTTTGAAAGTGACAATCCACTCTTTGAATTGGACCAGAAGTAAATTAGCAGCCAATGCAGCTCCCACAAGACAGATGATATATGTGCAAATCTAGGTTTGCACAAAACATGCTGGCTGCAGCATTATGCACCAATTGAACCTTCCAGATACTTTTCAAGGGCAGCCCCACATAGAGTGCATTGCAACAGTCAAAATGGGAGGTGAATAACTATGAGCAGGGTCTGTTGGTCCAGGAAAGGCGTAATCGATGCACAACCCACAATTGCAAAAAGGCCCTTCTGGCTACGACTGCCACTTTCTCTCCGAGCAAGAGTCATCACTCAAGGAGAACACACACACACTGATTATGCACTTGCTCTGTCTGGGGTAATGCAATCACACCCAAGACCAGAGATAGCAATTATCCATGGACCAAAGAACCCCAATCCCAAAGCTATTCTGTTTTATCAGGGTTCAATTTCAGCCACTGTTCTCCATCCAGGCACCACTAACATAAGCTCATTAACTAACTATATGGCTCCCACTACAGCAATTCACAGAAAGTTCCACTATACACTAGATGAATTACGACTTTCTCAAAAATCATTAAAGACAGCCTTACACAGATCACAAATTATTAGTACATGAATAACCAAGGCAAGATCAGCCCTCCCCAGATAGGATAGAGGCCTAAACATACATCCATCCATCCATCCATCCATCCATCCATCCATCCTCCTACATTTCTATCTGACACTCTCCAATTAGCATTTGTCCAGGACAACTCCCAAGCCAGGGGTAAAATGCTCCCGGTTCGGACCGGCTCAGGTGAGTTGGTAGCGATAATGGCCGGTGATTCGGAGAACCGGTAGCAATGGCAGCTGGAGGCTCCGCCCACCTGCCCCATTCCCCGGAGTCAGGGAATGCACCATTCCCTGATTCCAGCCTTGCCGCGGAGCCGCTGCCTTCTCGCCCTTAGCCACGCAGTGTATCCTACTGCTCGCCTTTCTCCCGCGGCTGGCTGTCAGGGAAGGCAAGCACCCGAAAGTTACTGGAGTTGCTCACTCTCCTTCTTGAATGAGCCGCTCTGGTCCACGCGCTGGCTGCACAAGCGCACACCGTTTATTTAATTCAGTGGCAGGTTGGGTGTGCACTTGCGCAGCCAGTGCGTGGACCAAAGCAGCTCATTAAAGGAGAGTGAGAAACTCCGGTATCTTTTGGGTGCTTGCCTTCCCTGACAGCCAGCCACGGGAGAAAGGTGAGCAGTAGGAGTCGGGGAATGGTGCATTCCCCAACTCTAGGGAATGGGTGGGGGGGCGGAATCACATGGTGAAGGGTGAGCAGGCAGCAGCTCCGCAGCAAGGCCAGAGTCGGGGAATGGTGCATTCCCCAACTCTGGGGAATGGGGCGAGTAGGCGGAGCCATGGGAGAAAGGTAAGGACACGCCGGCAGAATAGAAATTTAAAAAGTTTTCCTACCGGGTTCTGTGGGCGTTGCTTGATAGGAGGGGGTCTTGTGACTGAGTGGGCATGGCTGTGAGTGACATTGAGTTGGCCATGTCCAATCAGTCACAGCCCCCCCCACCAAGCCACGCCCACAGAACCAGTAGAGAAAAATTTTAGATTTCACCGCTGTCCCAAGCTATGTCATCGTCGTTGTTGTTTTCGTTGTTGTTTGGAACCCTATTTAAAATCAGATGCCACCTTTCATCCATCACCTATTTTTTCTATCACAGCATTGCTCTTCCATGGATTAGGGATCAGTCTGTCATCTTCAATTACCTCAAAGCTGCTTTACCTCTACAATGCCTTACGTAAGTCAGGGAGCCTGGATAGCTCAGCAGACTAAAAGCATTGTGATTAACATCAGCTGTCTGCAATTACTGTAAATTCGAATCTCACCAGACTCAAGGTTGACTTAGCCTTCCATTCTTTCTAAGGTAGGTAAATTGAGGACCCAGTTTGTGAGGTCAATAAGCTGACTTCGCATATATATACACAAAAGTATGAAGGCTATTGCTTAATACATTGTAAGCTGCCCCGAGTCTCCGGAGAAGGCATATAAATCAATTTTTTTTAAAAAAAGTCCAATTTCAAGAAAGTAAAATTATTGTCCTCATTTTTCTGCTTCTCTGTAGGAAGGTGAGGCACCAAATATGGCAACATGCACGAACTATAAAATTAAATATATTTTCTGATACTACACAGCTCCTACAGATATCAGGGCCACGTTTTAGCACTTAAATTTTCTCTATGCATGCATATTGCAAGGGCCAAAAATATATGTTACTCTATAGAGATATAGCTATTGCCTGAATTGCTGTCTTGAGCCTGCTTTACTAGCTATTACTGTGAGTTTATTTGAGAGCTTCTACATTTTGTCATGATTTAGTTCCACCTTGTTTTATAGTGATGATTGATTACTGTTTTTTGGTTAGGATTTTTTTATTCTGTATCTTTCTTCGAAGGCTCAGATTGGAAAAACTACATCTAAATGCAAATAAAAAGAAATAAAGCTTGCAGATGGAGGTCAGAAGAAACTAAAAAAGCAAGAAAAGATATCTTTGAACCCAACTGAGCCACTTAATTCTACACATACTGCATAGAAATATAGCTTCTTAGTGGGAAAACATAACAAAAACCTGGGTTAGGTGATCCATCACCTCTCACCAAATTTTTGGAAGGTGGGAAAAGATGGGAGATCAAAGGCTGCATGATTCTGCCCTAACATAAGTGTGACTTCCAGACTATCACTCCCAGTGTGAAGCAAAACAACTAATTAAGATACACTAATGGGAACAAAGGCTGTTTCTGTGATAGAAACCACACACACTTTTTATATGATTTTATTCCCTGCTTTAAAAAGCTATTTTCCTAAGCAAAGTCTTTGTCACTTTTCAGGAAACAGTATGAGAAACTAAATTATTTTAGCTTTATTTCTTCATGACTGAGGATTCTGGGAATTGCAGTCTCACCACATTTGGATGATTCCAGCCTGGATATCCTTCTCTAAAACTGAATTAACTGCTGAGACATACAACTTTCCCCATTTGACTGTTGAAAAGCCAAAGCTTCCAACTGTTAAAATTGCACCATTTCTGTTAAAATAACAAAATGCTCAAATAAACTGAAATCCACAGGAGTTTTGTGCCAACAGGGCCTGTGGTTTCTAGTCTGGTGAATACAAATTAGCAAACATGCTACTAGCAAATTATCTCTCTCTACTAAACAAGAAGGTGAAACGATGACTAACTATTGCTGAAATTGTATAGGGTTTCTTTCCCTAAAACAGTATACTTGCTTACCCACCCTCTTTAACAAACAAGAACTGATCTATCTTGGTGCCACATTATCTTATCAAAATTCTCTCTATCCCTGTACCACAAATAAATAGTTGCAGTTCATCTCTGCAAAATGTTCACTTGGAATATACAAGAAATAGAAGCCACATTATATAATAAAACACTCTCCATTTCCCATTGATTTTTAAACATTTTGCTGAGGCAAACCATAAATTTATTTCTTAGGAATCTTATATTGCCAGAATTCCTCTTGAACCAACTATGATAATTAGAGGAAGTATCTCTTCTATTCTATTTTTAGGTATACAATATTGCCACCGGAATTAAACTGGCTCATAGTTCTTTTCCTAAATTATTGCATAATGCTCTTTATTCATTCAAACTGCAATAATTAAGGATTCTCTGCAGAATGTATGATTACTTATGTTATGCTGGGGTGGGGAGAAGGTTTATACAGCAGAAAATTCAGTGTAAATGTGCACACATACAGTACCTCTTAGGACAATTGCCAGTACCCTTTATTAATTCATTTTAAAAACCTGTTCGAATAATTCGGGGCATGAAAGACTGCAATTGGTAAGCCTTCCTTAGCAGGGCTGAAAGAGACCATTGAAAGCTGCATGCATCTTTACAGTTTTTCTCCCACTTGGATGAAATATATCACAGGCAGACACCAGTTTTGTAGGAAAGGAAAGCAGGAGACTCAAAATGAGCTCCTGTTACTAAATGTTGCACTCTTTCAAACCCTTTGGCACTTATCACCAACCATGGGCTAAAAATATATCATCCCTGCCTGATTAAGTCAATTGCTGACAAGCATGAATGAAGAAACAGCTTCACTTGTGTGGTCCAATGAATGAGGACTAAGATTACAAATCTCTTCTCAAGTATTCCCAAGTGCCCCACTCTCTGCTCCGGGCTACTGGGGTATGAGATGAATGAATGAATTAGAAGAAAAACGTTTGTGGTGTAACTGGCAATCTTAGCTGCTTAGGCCTCAAATCAAAATATATCCTTGCTTGGATTATAAAGTCATATGGAATTTTTTTCTAATCAATCAGGTAGGAAAGTCACTAAGAAATCTGGAAGATACTCCAAAACTCTTTTTAAAGACAGGGAGAAAAGAGTAGTTAGTTGACAGAAGTCAACAGCTCAAAGGAAATTGATTGTCAAAGGCATAATTTTGAGTTCTAATGTATGCTTACACACTGAATGGACCCATACATTCTGTATCTTACCTTCTCTGTAAGTAATCAAACAACCAACTGTGCTTTATGTTCAGGTGGTACCACCTATCTTCAACAGACCTGCTACATTCAAAAAATTGGCACCGAACACTATCACTAGCAAAAGCACCAAAAAGAAGAGATTTTATGGCTAAAAATAATAGCAAAAGAAGGTACTTTGTGATGCCTTTTGTAAACATTAGGTTCCTATTGATTTGCATTGTTTCTGTACTCAGGATATCACTAAGTCAAGAAAAGATATTATTCTGTATTATCTTAGAAGATATAATAGCATCTGCATTTACATTCCAGGATCTAGACAGACCACTAATATGCAATGTTTTTATGAAAACGTTCTCAAGCACTATCTACATTGCAGATATAAGTACAATTTGCAATTGTTCCCAAGGAATTGTGAACCACAAATCAGCTGGCAATATGCCTAGGCTATGTAGAAATAGAGGTGCTTGCTGAATCCATAGGACCATGTCTGAAGTAGATATCCCTCAAGGGCAATTTTCTGCAACTCCTGGCTCATAGAAGATGGTAAAATGGAAGTGAGTTTATGGTAAATACGTTTTACTCTTAGCATCTCTCGTTTTCTTTGTTTGACCTGCTGGTTCAAATGTTTGTCTTCCTTGTTCTAACCATGTTAGGACAGCAGAAGTAATCTGGGGGTGAAGGTGGGGGCACTGATTCAAGTAGATTCAAAATTTCCAGTCCCACCAAGGAATAGATCTGTTGTCCCTACCTCTGTTCTGAGAACTAAGTATATGGATAGAATTAGGATTAGCTGCATTAGGGCATAGATCTCATCAATGGTGAGAAAGGCATGGGCACATCCTTGGAAAATGGAAAGCAGAAGACTATAAAACCTGCTACAAAAAAGTGCTTCAATTTAGAGAGGCAACTGCATTTAGACTGCTTCTGAAGGCAAATGAGGCAAGTGTCAACTTTTTTGTCCTCTCGAAGGCGGTTTAGATTTAGAGGTTCCTATCTATAGGAAGCAGTTTGCTAATATACTTTCTGAGCACGCCTTCAGGGGCATATGATCCATAATTTATATGGCTGCCCAGAGTTTTATTACATAGATGGGTGGCCTTATAAATTTGATTCATAAATGAGTAAACAATCGTCAGGAAGAGGATTGGAGGAAAAAAACCTACACATATAGAAATAACTAGGAACAATTAAAAAAGAAAAGCAAATGGAGCAGAAGAGGAAAAATGCAGAGTAGTGAAAAGTATTTGATAATTAATCAGAAAGAGATTTGTTTACACTGTTATTTTACCATCTCACCCGCTCACTGTTTCTCCAAGGTTGCTATTTCAATAACAAATAGCAACCTTGAAGGACAATTTTCAGAGGAAAAACAATGCAAGAGTAAAATGCAGTTGAACTATACCATTTTTTCATAATCAAAAGTAGATCACAATTGGAATTTTTAAAAATAGAAATGTGCTTAATATAAACTTACGTTCAGTCAAAAGTCAGCCTTCTCCAACCTGTCACCCTTCAGATACACTGAGATTACAAAGCTCTTACTAAAATCATTTGACAATATGTAGTATATAACCTGCAGGAGTTTTGAAAAACGAAGCTGCCCATTCCAACATGAAAAAACACAAATGGATTTTATTGAAGGTATGTGTCTATGTGCATAATCTCAAGAGCTACATACTCTTTTCCAAGATACTAATTTCCTTCCATTTAATTAATTTCAGCCCATCCATAATCACACATTATTCAGCATTCTGGATAGATTTTCAAAGAATGGGTTACTTCTTAGAACTTTTTCTCTATCTATAGCTACATACCTGAGGTTCTTTTGAGTATGGCCCCCCTCCATTGATCCTAAGTTTGTTAACACTGAGGTCCTTTGGCTATTTGGTTGTTGGGTTCCCTCATATTCCTTTTTTGAAATATGAATAACACTCATTCATTTCATTCATTAACTGATTTCATTCATCGCCTAACATTTGCTAGAACATCCGTTAGATACTTTATGCTTCAACTAACTACACCAATGTCCCAATGTTGATAATTTCTGCTATCCATAAAGAGCCAGTATCCCAGAACTGCATTTGAAATTTAAAAAGAAATGTATTTGGTACTGATGTAACATTAACTGATTTTACTGAAAACACAAGCTTCACATTCACTGCTGGGAAAGGAAAGATCTTGTATTCAATACTGAAAATCAGGAATTCCAAATTTAAAATGTTTCTTCCACATAGGGCATACAGATGAGTTTTAAATTGCAAACTAAAGGCTCTAAGCCAGCAATGGCTAACCTTTTTTGCCATCGCGTGCCAGTAGGGGGGGCAGGGATGGGTCACGCACGAGCATGCCCATACTCTTAATTATATGCACCCCGCCCCCATGCATGCACATATGACCCTCCCCCTGCTCCCCCCGCTCCTGGAATGCGATGGCTCGCTTTTCTTTCTCACCTGACTCCAGGGCCTCTCTAGGAGTCTGGGGAAGGCAAAAACGGCATTCCCCCCCCAGGAGGTCTCCCCCTGTAGGTGGGACAAGAAGTTGTTAAATGGGCCAATTTCGACCTCCGGAGGACCTCCGGGGGGTGGGGAAGGCCATTTTCACCCTCCCCAGACTCCTAGAGAGGCCCTGGAGGCTGGGGAAAGCAAAAAACGGGCCTTCTGGTCCCACCAGAAGTTGTTAAATGGGCTATTTTCAGCCTCCGGAGGACCTCGGCAGTGGGGGTGGGGAAGGCCGCTTTCACCCTCCCCAGACTCCTAGACAAGCCCTGGAGCCAGGTGAGAAAGAAAAATGGGCCTTCTCCAAGCCCTCCAGAGGCAGGAAACAGCCTGTTTCCCTATTTCTGGAGGGCCCAGGAGACCCAAAAATCAGATGCAGGCACCAGAGCTGAGCTCGGATGCCCACTGATATGGCTACATAGCTAGCATGCCCACTGATATGCCATAGGTTCGCCATCACGGCTCTAGGCATTTTCTGTGTTATTTTAAAGTTGTCATTAAATGTCAACAGGTGTATTTACCCTATAGCATTTCCAAGATTTGGCCTGAAACTTTTAATTTTCCTACTATGCTCAATTTTAACATTCCACAGTAATTAAATTTTCTTCTCAGCAGCAACTGAATAATTTTATATCTATAAGCTTATACATAAGCTTTAATCTCTTCCAGCCATCTTACTGGATAACCACTAGTTTTCTGATAGAGAGACAAAACTGTATCTATATCCACTTTCTTTATCTTAAAATTAAACATGATTTTATTGATATATAATCAGTTGCTTAAAAATCTAACTAACTGTTTTCTATCTGATTTATTTGGCTGCCCAAGTCACAAAAAGCAACTCTAGCCAATATACAAGTTTTAGGAATATATAAAAGAAACTAAGAAAAGAAATACAATAACCATCCAACAAAAAAAAAGAACAACAGTAATAGTAGAATCAACCAAAAGCATATCACAATCACTATAGTTCATTCTGGATGGTCTGGGCCAACACCTCTGGAAGAACCACATTTCCAGAGCTTTATAGAAGAACAAGAAGTCAAGGTGTTGGGGAGGTGCTGTGACAGAGAAAGCATATCTCCTAAGTCAGTGATGGCTAACCTTTTTGCCATCGTGTGTCAAAAGCAGGGGGAGCACAGGGAGGGTGCACGTGTGCGTGCCCACACTCATAATTCAATGCGCACGTGACACACACACCCCACTCTCCCCCACTTTTGGCATGTGATGGAATAGTGGGCCTGGTAGGCCCATTTTTCACCTTCCTGAGGCTCCAGAGGCTTTCTTGGCCTTCCCCATCCCACCCCCAAGAGGCGCACTGGAAGCCAGAAACAGCCTGTTTCCCAACTTCTGGTGGGGCCAGAAGGCCTGAAAATCAGCTAGCTGGCGTGCACATGCGCGCTGGAGCTGGGCTAGAGCAACGCTTGCATGCCTACAGACATGGCTCCATGTGCCCTCTGTGGCACGCATCCTTGGTTCTACCAAGCAACCTTGCTTTATAGAAACAACTCAAAGCATGCCCACTTTCATAGTTCAAACAGAAATAATTGGGAACAGGAGGTTCTGCAAATAACCCAGCCTTATGCCATGAAGGGCTTTATAGGTGATAACCTATTTCCTCCTTCAGTTGTCCTTTACCAAGCCAAAGTGTAAACCCTCCAGAGTTACTTAGGTGAGATGAATGGTGTAGAAATTACTTAATTGTGTCCCAAAATTCTAGCCTATCTTACACAGAAGATGTTTTCAGTATCCTGATCATTTTGATTGCGAGGATGCTCCTTTGTGTGCCTAACTTTTTATTTTTCTTTTATTAGCATTCTATAAATCTGTCTAGAACAGATATTAAACTGACTAGCCTAAAATTTCCTGAAGGTTCTGTTGACCCATTTTTTTAAAAAAATAGTACTGGATTTGATTTAAGGGAGCAACTTGATTTGACAAATCAAGGAGGAAGCAATTTTAGTTCTACATTCTTATTATTTTAAAACCTCCAGGTTTACAAAGTGATTTGCTCCTCCTGACATTTCCTTTCAAGTTTTTTTTACATCAGTTCCCTCCCTCCCTCCCTCCCTCTTTTTTATTTAGACATTTCCCCTTCTGTAATTTGTGATAGCTTCCTATTCCTATGTATGCTAAATGTAATAGCATAGTGGTTATTGTTTCCTATTGGTTCCAGAACACTTATATCTCATATGAGATCATGTAACACTTGGGTTGCTTCTAAGTTCACCTGTTCATTTAATCATATAGAAATTTGTTTTCTTTATTATAGACAATCACAATGAGAACTTTTCTTTTGATGCCTTCCCCATTGCTCCAACCCCCAACCCCCTTCCAAGATCACACTGAGCATTCTGATCAGGTGGGTGATAGCATCTCATTAGCTCCAATTCAAATTTGATGTTATGAAGGAATGTCAGGCACGAACAACAGTGGAGGTCACAAATGGTCAGAGGCAACTGAACAACTCTGTATGGGAGTCGTAACTTGAGCCAGAAAAAAATATTTATGTAAGTATCTAAAAATATATGTATACACAAAACCCTCAGAATAGGGGGTTGGTCTATTATACAAGAGACAGTAGCACCTATATTTGAACTAATTATTTGTGCGAATTTCAGACATATTACTGTGTATCTGGTCATGGAATAGACTGAAGGGAAAAAAAGCATTAAGGGGTGTTAAAATTCTTTCCCATAGAAAGGAAGTCTGCAATTAGAGCCCAATATTGATATCAGCAGGTGTTTTCCATTTAAAACTAAAAGCCTATATTTCAATCTATATCTGTAATGGATTTTTCTACAGCGTCTCAAAATAGCACTTCCTGGCAATGAAGGACCTTAAGAACCATAAAAATAATATACTTTTGTTCTAATTCACAATCATTTCCCAAATAGCATGATTAAAGGTTAATTCTGTGGTCATTTCTGCCTTAACAAGCATAGGATATATTACTGGACTGGTTTTTTTTTTATGTGCTTCTGTTTCCATGGAGAAAAATGCTTCATCTGAACATTAGAAGATGTTGTGTGTGTGACTTTAAAAGATCTTTGTAATGAGATGGGGAGAGTGAGACTGCAGACCACCAGGGAAGTGTTTGTGATTGGTCTGTCCTGTACTGTCCAACTAATGGAGCTATTACCTACAATCAAATTCTCTTCTGCCCAGAGTTCACATAAGAAAGCTTCCAATTTCCGTGAAACCTGAGTATGAAATGTTGCAAAATCTAAACTGGAGAAGCTAAAGACGGGAGCATTAACCTTTTGAGAAAGAAGTTATGTAGATTTGAGTGCATATATTTTCATTTTCAGTAGCAGTCAGCACTTTGATACAGAGAAATATTCGAAGAGGTTCACACAAAAAAGAAGTTTAGATAGCCAGCTTCTGAGCTGTTGAATATGTTAAAGGTTAAACCAGCATATCAAACTATCTCAGAAATGGCCCTAAAGGTACTGTTAACTGTTTTTGTACTGTAGCCAGCAAGATGTAGTTCCTTCAAGCCAGTCCTATCTGCAGTCTTCCTGCAGTATTTTGATTCAACAGTATTTTGAATCTTATTTTTAAGCAACACTCTGTATTATCTCTGCATTTGAAAGCATCGGCTGAAACAATACTTTTCACTTAAGGTAATAAAAATAATTAGCTAAAATATTTGTTATATAATTTAAGTAGAATGCAGTAAAAAAATAGTATGGTAGCAATTTGCATTATGACCTAAGGTCTCAATAGACCTTTCTCATATGAACTTTATTGAAACAGCCCGGTCCTCAGGAAACCAACTAAAAACCCTTATGAAAAATATATTATGATTTAGCCAGCAATTAAATGGATTGCCCATTTTCAATTCAAATGAATTACAGGTAATCCTCAATTTACAACCACAATTGAGTCTAACATTTCTGTTGCTAAGTGAGATATTTGTTAAGTGAGTTTTGCCCCTTGTTATGATCATATTTGCTACAGTTGTTAACTGAATGACCATGTGTCTGAAATGGTAGAGGGTTTCCTGTTTGACCAGGGGACTGGATTATAAAGTCCCTTTCAACTTTGTTATTCTGTTAGTTGTTAAATGAGTAACACAATTGTTAAATGAATCTGGCTTCCCCGTTGACTTTGCTTGTCAGAAGGATATAAAAAGTGATCACATGACTCCAGGACACTGCAAACATCATAAATATGAATCAGTTGCCAAGTGTCTGAATTCTGACCACATCAGCATGGATATGCTGTAATGGTCCGGTGAAAAATAGTTATAAGTCACTTTATTCAGTGCTGTTGTTCACTAAATGAACTGTTGCAAGTTGAGGACTACCTGTACTAGTTTTGTATCATACCAGTCTTTATAATCTGGTTGCAGTATCAGAGCAACCCTCAACCTATGCCTCCCTGAAAAATGTACATATCATAATAAGGCCTTCTGTTTCTCTACAGTACAGATACAGCTTTCCTAATTCAACAGGGGGGAAAATTAAGTTGTTGTTTTTTTAAAATTAGATTTATATGCCGTCCTTCTCGGGAGACTCAGGGTGGCTTACAATGCGTTAAGCAATAGCCTTCATACTTTTGTATATTTTATATAAAGTCAACTTATTGCCCCCACAAACTGGGTCCTCAATTTACCTACCTTAGAAAGGATGGAAGGTTGAGTCAACCTTGAGCCTGGGAAGATTCGAATTTGCAATCATTGCAGACAGCTGAATGTTAATAACAGGCTTTTTAGTCTGTTGGGCTATCCAGTCATGAGTTGCATGAGACAGGAAGGTTCAATCAGCAGGAGATGGAATATGACGGACTAAATCTGTGTTTTTCAAACTTATTGACTTTAAGATGAGAATTGTCTAGCCACCATACTAAATAGTCCCTTCCAACTCTATATACGTAGTCCTCGACTTACAACGGTTCATTTCGTGACCATTCAAAATTACAATGGCACTGAAAAATGTGACTTGGGGCCACTTTTCAGAGTTACAACCTTTGCAGCATCCCCATGATCATGTGATCAAAATTCAGATGCTTGGCAACTGGTTCAATTTTGGCAAGAACGGTTGCAAAACTGGGCAAAATTCACTTAACTGTCTCACTTAACAACAGAAATTTTGGACTCAATTATGATCATAAGTCGAGGCCTACCTATATATACTTAATGAGAGAAAAGATGAGAAAGAGGAACAGATTATATGCTTCTCAATGATAAGATTCTTTTTAGACTGTTCAAGATCTTTGAAGAGCTAATTAATCTGAAGCTGCACCAGTGGAAAAGAGTTAATAGAAATGTTAATACAAACATAACACCTGTAATAAGATTTTATCATGCTTCCTTTGATATGTGAAACAAACAATTACTCCAGGAGGTTTTGAGAAACAGTTATGGAAAACCACAGGTGATAAATTAGCCATCCTCATTCAGTTTGTCTTTGGAAATGGGCACACACTGAGATTTTAACACAATTGAACAAAAAAGCAGTAAAGGTCAACATCCGTTCAGTTCTTGCTCTCTTCTACATCCATGGAAAAGTGTATCTTTCCATATTTGCTATAATTAATGAAGGGGTAGGCACAGCTCCTACACATAAAGTGCTGTTGAACATTACAAGGATGACTGTGTGAAGACAGAAAACAAATATACATAGACTCTTAACAGAGAGCCTGTATAAAGACCTTCAGAGGATTGGATCAAAAATTGAATACTGCTTTAATGTATTTATTGCCTAAGATTTATATTCTGCTTTTTCAATAGAAGAGAATATATAAAGCTCAGGGTTGAACTGTGGAATGTTTGGTGCTCTTTGTTTGCTTGTAGACATTTCATTACTGAACTAAGTAACATCATCAGTGCAAATGAGTGTTTTAGTGAATGAGTGTCTTGGTTTTTCTCCAGGAATCAAGGTAGCATACACAGCATTTTCTGCTATTAAGTATAATAACCCACAAGGGGTTTATGGACTGAAAGAAAATGATGTAGTGAGCTTCCATCTCTGAAGGTGGACTTGAGTATCAGTTTCCTAGGTCCTGCTGGATTTTTTTAAAACGGCTATCAATATGTTTGTTCCTAGATCTGCATGGTAGCAATTTCAGAGAATGTCACAACTTCACCCAGGTGATAACAACATCGGAGAGATTTAACAGCCAATAAAAGAAGAACAATAATAGTCCATAAAACTTAAGAAGCAACTTTAAGTTGGTTGAACAGAATTTCCATGTATTCATGTGTTCAGTCATTCTAAATATTAAGATAGTTCTTGATTTGACCATTCATTAAGTGACCTTTCAAAGTTACAACAGTGCTGAAGAAGTTGGGGATATAACTGGTACACAGAATTCCAGCTGTCCCAGCATCTCCACAGTAATATAATTCTGGGAGTCACAGTCACAGATACAATAGTTCTGGGGGCCAGTGAAGGGGACAGCAAGGTTTTGAAAGGCAGCATGGGTGTAGAAGATTAGTTATTTATTAAAGTACATTAAGAGTCATCTCAAATAATAATTAAAAAGTCAATATGGAGGGTATATTCTATATTGATATTTCAGTCTAGGTAACTAAAAAAGGAGTAACTGCTAGAGCAAAACTCTTCTCTCTAGATATCAAAATTCAGGAAATAAAACAGGAATTATGTTATAAAGAAGAATTCAAAGCTCCGAAACCACAACTCTAAAATATTAATAATGATGACTTACAGGTTATGATTAAATTATTAAATCTCCCTTAACCTTTAAAACATTTAAAGTAAATTCATTAAAAATGTTACATGTCCAATTTTAATTTTTAAAAATTAGGCACACTAAGATAAGTTTAGTCAGAATTAGATCCATTCATTCATTCATTCATTCATTCATTCATTCATTCAATTTCTATACCGCCCTTCTCCCGAAGGACTCAGGGCGGTGAACAGTTAAAATGACATACATATAGAATGTGAATATAAATAATTAAGCCAGTTTGGCTCGACAGTTAAGAATCTTCAGCATAAAGATTTACAAAATTAGATCCATGACCTGCATAGAGCAAGAGTCTTGTATTCCAGACACAGAAAATGTTTCTCCAAACTATTTGGCCTTGGGAGAGAAGCTGCAGCAGGTTCCCCATCTTCCTCTTCCTCTCTCTATAGCAGTGGTTTTCAAACTCGGCAATTTTAGGATGTGTGGACTTCAACAGCCAGCATTCCTCAGTCAAGGTAAAGTTGTCCAGTCTAAAAAACACTGCTGAGCACACATTTGGCATAATATGATATTTGATTCCAACAAAGCTCCTTGTTCTGCCCCAGCTATGGACCACAAAAAACCCAGCACACACAAAGTCCATACAAACCTTCGTTTATTAATTAAGGATTACTAATGAGCTTTCTTAGTAGTTGTTCAAACACAAGTACAGTTTAAATCAGTCTTTTCTGAACAAAGGCTGTTAATTTAACTTCATTAACAGCCGACAAGAGTCCAAGGAATAATAACTCAATTCTGAGGCAGAGTCTTTCAGATAACTGTAAGCTTACTGTGGTTGGCAGAATGCCCAGAAGCAATTTGCAGGAAAAATGACAAGAGAGAAGCAAGAGCCGATCAGACATTTCTGGAGTCAATACGTGAAGGAATATGAACGAAGTTGTTTCCTGCAAATTGTCTCAGTCATCGTCATTCCTTAAATAGGCTAGGGGAGTGGCCAATTAGCCCCAAGCCTTACTCTCAAGGAGAGCTCCTCCTGAGGAGCTATTCCTGCCTTTTGGCAGCTCTGTGCGCCGATGCATTGAGAGGAGGCTCCTCCTCTTCTTCCTCTTCACTTATGAGAGCTTCTGGAGGTTCTGAAGGCCCTGGCTGAATCCCCACCTCTGGCACCAAATCTTCTCCAGCCTCCTCATTGTCTGACTCAGGTGCCAGCTGCACAGGCTGCTGGCAAATTACCACACCAGCTTTCTTGCTTCTTGCTGTCAGAATCAGCTACCAGCTTGCACAGGCCGCTAGCGGGCCACAACACTCCTATTAGAGCTAAAAGAATGTATCAAATTGCCTGAAAAGGAAATCAAACTACATGATACAGAAGTTAAGGATCGTATAATAAGACTGTCTTATTTAAAATTTGAACTCCTATGAGATTTTATTGTATCTTTTTAAGAGTTATCACACATTCAGTATATGGAAACTACAAGTACTTCCCAATACTAAGAAAAATGCACTCTGTATAAACTGGCCATCAGGCAAAATGTGAAATATATACAGTATTATAAAATACCTAAGGCAACCATTTCTAATTATAAACAAAATAATTACAAAAATATGAAACCATAATATTTTTGTAATTATTTTCAGGTCTATAGAAACTTATGAAATATATCTGGCTAGAGCAGAAATATGTAACATGAATGCAAAAGCAGGTTTGTGGGTTGCATTAAAAATGTCTCAGAAACTTTAAAGATCTAAACCAGTTTATGGTTTTTCACTTCAAGTTAGAATTTAGACAATGATTTCTGATCACTTGGACTTGTATTGTAGTAATCTATTTATGGGCAAATCATCTCAAACTTGCTTCATTTTCCATAACATCATTATCCTGGTTGACACCCTCTATACAATTGCCATGCATTTATCGATAAGACATTATGATGTATCAGAATCAAAAACCAACAGGTATTTTCAGGGATAATTTACTCATACAGGTAAAGGAAGGGAGGTATGTTCTCCAATGAATGGAGCGATTATATATTTTATTTTCTTAGACAATAAAATACTGCCCTCTCCTTTAGATCAAGAAAGACAAAGTAAACAATGTACACAGTCATAGCATCTATTGCTAGTATATAATATAGTAACATTAATATATAGGATACCATGTCCACCTGAGACAAGTTATTTGCAGAGGGAAAGAGAGGCAAATCATGATAAGAAGCTTAAGCAGGCTCATTTAGGAAATAAGCCTATATGCTAATGTATAAGCAAAACTGTTCCATCCACATCTTTTAACAATTATAAGACATATCTTCTTCTCCCAAATTCCCATACTATTAAGATGTGATTGCCTCTTCACTGACAAGGAAAAAATACTGAGAGTTTTTATTTGAACATTCTGCAGCTGTTAAGCATATGTATCCTTTGCTTACTTTAGATGGTGTCAACATTTGAGAACTTTTGAGTTTTGGAAGGAAATGTGGTGGCTAATGGATCAGATCACCGCAGATGGGGACTACAGCCAAGAAATTAAAAGATGCTTGCTCCTGGGAAGGAAAGCTATGGCAAATCTAGATAGCATAGTACAAAGCAGAGATATCACCCTGCCAACAAAAGTGCATTAGGTCAAGGCTATGGTTTTCCCAGTTGCAATGTATTGCTGTGAAAGTTGGACCATAAGGAAGGCTGAACCCCAAAGAATTGAGACCTTTGAACTATGGTGCTGGGGAAGACTCCTGCAAGTCCCTTGGACTGCAAGGGGATCAAACCGGTCAGTCCTTAGAGGAGATCAACCCTGACTGCTCTTTAGAAGGCCAGATCCTGAAGATGAAACTCAAATACTTTGGCCACCTAATGAGAAGGAAGGACTCACTAGAGAAGAGTCTAATGCTGGGAATGATTGAGGGAAGAAGAATAAGGGGACGACAGAGAATGAGGTGGCAGGATGGAGTCACTGAAACAGTCAACATGAACTTAAATGGACTCCAGGGGATGGTAGAGGACAGGAAGGCCTGGAGGAACTTTGTCCATGGGGTCGCAATTGGTCATACACAACTTCATGACTAAAACGACAACAATGGATCAGAGAAATTCCACCACCTCTCTTTCCACACTTTGTACCCTCCCTCCCCATACCGCTTAATTTTATTTTAATTGAATTTTTAAATTTAAGGTCTTTATTTATTATTTTAATGTTTTATTCTGCATTTTACCCAATGTCTGTAAGATGCCTAGAGTTGTCCTTAGTAAGATATAGACTAATCAGTCTGATATCAATACTTGGAAAGATTCTGGAAAAGATAATCAAGCAAAACATCTGTGACTACCTAGAGGCAAACAAAGTCATAACCAGAAGCCAACATGGGTTTGTCTAAAACAGATCATGCCAGACAAACCTTATTGCATTCTTTGACAAAATGACAAAATTAATGAACCAGTGAAATGCTGTGGATATAATTTACTTAGACTTCAGTAAGGCACTTGATAAAGTTGATCACAACCTACTATTAAGTTAGAAAAATGCGGGTTAGACAGCATCATCATCAGATGGATTTGTAACTGGCTGACCAACTGGGCTGAATGTGTAGTCCTTAATGGAACTGTATCTACATGGAGGGAAATATGCAGTGGGGTACCCCAAGGCTCTGTCTTAGGCCCAGTACTCCTCAATATCTTTCATGTTCTTACCCAGCTTCTTGTGGCGTCTCTGCAAATGTCTACATGTCCTTTGGCACTTCAATGGTAAAATTAAAGGGATTAGTTATATAAGTGTTATCTTTTAACAGGATAGTTTATTCTAATACCCTGTTTCTCCCAAAATAAGACATCCCCTGATAATAAGCCCAATCGGGCTTTTGAGCTCATGGCAATAAGGCCAAGCGCTTATTTCAGGGTTCAGAAAAATATACAACAAGGTCTTATTTTTGGGAAAACATGGTAGTTTCTGTAAGAGAAACTGATGCCAGTTGGTGAAAGGACATGAAATCCTGTATATACCAAGGATGGGAAAATGCAATTGGCACAAGGGCAAGCTTGTCTCCCCCATCATACAATCTGGCAGACCAAATTCTATGAGAAAGGGGATCTTTAATGAACCTTCCAACTGTCCTTCTCTTGCTCTGGGGGAGTCTTGAAATGATTGCTGTAGGCCTCTGAAGGGAAAAAGGCAATCTTTCCCCTCAGAAAAGAAGATGACAATTATTTCCAGACTTTTCCTGCACACAAAGTGTTTTGTTTTGAGCTCAACAGATGGCAAAATGCAATTGTTTGTGACTTTCTCCTGCAACAAGGAAAGTGAAGGTGGCATGTCTAACAAGGAAGGACTTTTTTGCAGGCCTCACATGCTATATTGGAAGACAGGAATGCTGCATTTATCTTGTAAATTGGAGATGTATATACCAGCTAAAGTAGGGCTTCCCAAAGGTTTTCCTTCATTACCCTAAAATGTTTATGAGAGAGTCCTTACCACTTAATTTAAAAAAAATCCCTATTTAAATATCCCTTTTATGATTAGATAATGGCTTCATATGTAGTTACCCAAAGAAAAACCACTTTTACTCCAGTTTGAGTAAGTTTACTCCAGTTTTATCCAGGTTTTGAAAGCACCAAGATAAGATATACATATGATATATATGTAAATTTATATTACCTTGTTAGCATTGTATACATTATTTATTTATTTAATTTATATAGCATTTCACCCAAAGCAACTCTGAAGAGCATACAACAAAGTTTCCTAATATTTCATTAATCTATAAAACTTCTTTCCAATACAGTATGAACTTCCCAGTGAATTATGAATTATGATTAGTGACCTGTTCTTGATCACAATTAAATAATATTTATCAAGTAACACAAAAGTAATATTTATTTACCCTGTTTTCCCCAAAATAAGACATCCCCTGATAATAAGCCCAGTCAGGCTTTTGAGCGCATGGCAATAAGGCCAAGCACTTATTTCAGGGTTCAAAAAAAATGACTGGGTCTTATTTTCGGGGAAACACGGTAATTGCTTTTGGGCCTGCTGTGTCACCAGATCTCACTAGTTAATGATGTAAACTTTTCCCATCCCAAAACTACATGCAACTATATAAGAGCAGGGTTTGCATTATGATTGACACTTTATCTATGTGAACATCATTGCTGAAATGTACCTAGCTCCTATTCTGTAATCTGATTATAAAAGATAGAACCCAAATTATTTACCTCCTTTAAAAATTGCAGGGAACCTTTTCTATTCATTGCTTAGATATTTTTAGACTGCCATTTCAATTGAACAGTCAAAAAATGACTAGCATCCAATGAAGAATGTATTGAATTAAATATATCTACAATGTTTAATGAAATGCATGATCAGCATTAAATATCAAAAGGAAGGGAATGGAAATCCATAGTAACATACTGGCAATAAAAGTGGAACGGCAATGAATTTAATCAGCCCAGCCTAATATTATTCAGGATCAGATAAAAACAATTTGACACAAGATGATGCAGTAACTAAGAATGCACCTCAATAACAACAAAAAAAACCCTTTGAATAAACAACTCTTTGAATTTATTTGAAGGCTTATAATGATGAGGATATATAAACCATTGGATATAAAAACCAGGACATAAAATATAATATATCTGCAAATGTATTACAAATACAGCACACTAAATGTTACTCAGCAGTTATCCTGTTATAAAAAAAGAATGTTCTAATGGGATTTAAGGTTCTCTTGGAAGGGCTATCTACTTAAGAAGACTTCTATAGGATAGACTGAGATAGATGATGAGTCTGAGATACACCACTTTTCCTCCTCCCGTTGCCACCATCCACTGGCCGACCAATTTTATTTTTTAAAAAAATAATAATATAGCAAATACAATTTTCTGTGACTCTGGGGATAGGATTATAAAAGATTTTCAGAAGTCACAAGGCTGGAGCAGAAAGACTGTCTAAATTACATTCCTTGGATTTTATGTTATTATCTTCACGGCAGAGTTATTACATATTAAAGCTAATGGCCCTCTTTGACTACTAACATAATATGGAATGTGATTGATATCCCTCTCAGACTTCAGAAAACTCTTTGAATTTCATAAGCAAATTCAGATGAAGCCAGAACAGGTAAGCAGAATATTCTTATGTGTCTAATGTACCAAGCCTAAGGCTTTTGCTGCAGCAGATGAAAAATCTATTCCAGCCCTTGAAACCTTAACAGTAAAATATTCCAGGTTCTCTTCTGCAAAGAAAATCCTAATGCAACTCATGTGCTTATAGCTCAATATAACATGTGCACATAATCATCTGCACCTCCTTTTGTTTTTCTTTTACCATAAAAAAAATAGCTATATACCCACAAGGTTAGGAACTCCATTTTTCTTCATGCAACTTTGACAGCACTGCATACAGTATCCAGCAATTAAAAATGGCATTTTCCCTATCGGCAGGGACAATTTATCCCCCCCCCCCCCCCCCCACCATCTCCACTTCAGGGTGAGAAAATTAGTTTCTGAAATCGAGAAACTGCTAATCAGAGCAAGGCCTGTGAAACAAATGGAAAAGGTCATTGCTAATTCAAATGTGACAAGTATTTATGTTACTCAGAAAAGAGCCTGAGACTATTTGGAGAATATGGGGAGTGTCTGGTGACATGAACCTACTGAGAGGTTCATACAGAGGCAGGACTTTCAGATGGGTTCACAGGAGTTCCTTGATAAGACAAACAGCCTGCAGGTGAGCAGAACTCCAAGGGAAACCAGCAAGAGACATTGAACAAATAAGGGCCAGCAAAAGGGAAGAAACAATACACAAGGGAGGGAGGTATCTTGGCTGAGCCAAGCAGTCTACAGACCCTCTAGCAAAATGTTGTGACAAAAGTGCTTCTTTTGTTTTTTGCCAGCCTGAGGGTCAGGACTGAACATGAAAAAATCTCATTCAGAAAGGAAAACCAGAATCAGCCTGATTGGCTACCAATCTATCACCCTCTACATAGGAGCAATGCTGCAGACCCTACTCTGACAGAAGCTTAAAGTCAGTACAATGCTTGATATACATTGGCTTTCTGGGCTTTTGCTGGTTCAACAAAGATGCTGCACCAGAAAAGTTTTGTATGGAGAGAATCAATGAACTCTGCTGGAGGTTACCACTGCATGGTGCCTACAAGACCACACTGAAGAGATAGGATGTCTCTTAAACTACAAAATTCATAAAATACAATCTATATTGCTAATTAGAAACACTATTTCATAAAGAAAATGGAAAACAAAGCCAAAACTCTTTAAGAAAATACTGAAATAAAATACAGTCCTTATTTAATGACCACTATTGGGACAAGCAACTTGGTCATTAAACAAAGTGGTCACTAAGTGAAATGGTAACCGTGCTTATGATCCTACTTCAGCTTTCCTTTGGTTTACAGATCTGGTCATAAAGTTATTCTTTCATTACCCTCATAATTGTAAACAGTCACTAAAACGAAGTTATTAAATTAGGAATGCTTGTATGTCACAATAATATTCCTTTCATTCCCACCAATTGGCAATTTTGATGCAAAATAGGTGTATGGCAGCTTTTTTAATCAGTGGTTGGAATTCTGTTTAACTTTTTCTTTCTAAAAAAAAATGCTATGTCATTAAGCCTCTTTCAATTATTTGATATCATTTGTAGTTAAGTACTGAAAAGCAGTTTCCCAAAAGTGGGACTTTCAATGTCTTCTCACTTAAAAGCTAATATTCTCTGTGAACTTTTATCCAAAAACATTTAGTGCTAAATTTGCTTCAATTGTTTTAATATAGCATCTGAGGCCCATTCTTGAATAGGGTTCTTCACTGGCTAATGAAAAGAAGAGGATCCAAATCATAGTTTAAAAAATACTCCAGTAGGGTATCTTAATAATGCTTAGGCGTTTGATAGTTGCTGTTTTTCAGCTCATACATTTTGTCCTAAAAAACAAATTAAAAATATTTCCGATTAATTAATGCCAACTTAAACCTGCACTAAAACTTGAATGCAAAGGAGGAAAAAACTTTTCATTTCTTCATCTGCTATGTTAGCATTGTGACAGAACTACGTAAGAGTTATAAAAGCTTTTAAAAGAATAAAGCCAACTGACAAACCACTTCATTAGGGAACAACAAACTTCATGTTTAATAGGAAGATCAAAGCAAAGAAATACTCAACCCCTGACAATCTTCAGTTCACAAAACCAGCACAAGTCAGTGACAATAAACAGTGTACTGCTAAACACAAGCTCCATCAGTTAACCAAAGCAAAAGCAAATTTCTGTCAGGTTATCTGGTTGTTGTCATTGTTTTGTGGCAAAACGGCTTAGAAGAGAAAAAGATAATTTGCAGACTGAATGTCTCCTGTTCAATGACTGTCTGAGAGCTAAGGGAGATTTTACACAGCAGTACACTGAAACAACCTGAGGGCTTGTCTAGACTTGGTGAAATCTGCACGGATGGTGACGTCTACAGAGACTATTCCTGCAGGCACAAAAATAACTTACAACGTAATGTGTGCTATCAAGGAATAGGTAAAATTTGACATGGTAGATGAGGCAAACTGCTTTAATTCACATCAATTTGTGTATTTTAAAAGGATTTTTTTAAAAAAAATTCTTTCAATAAGTTGATGTGGGGAAATTTAGGTTTGGTACAAGAGAGTAACTATAATTCTACACCTCATTAAAATAACCAGGATTTTTAAAAGAAAGCTATTATAAAGAACGGCAACACTGACGCTTGTTCATTCATTCGTTCATTCATTCATTCGTTTGTTCTTTCATTCGTTTTTTCATTCATTCATTCATTGTGATCATGTTGTGCCCTCTCAAGAAGCCAACTTTCGACCCAATAAATTTAGGTAATTATCATGTTTCCAATCTTCCTTTTTAGGGAAATTGTCTAGACTCTAGACCCATTTCAAGATGGCTTATTGTGATTATCTAGATTATCAAGATCTGACTCAGTCAAGCTTGTGGGTGGGATTTAATACAGTAACAGCTATGATTCTGCTTGTAGATGACCTATGGTAGAGGGAGGATAGAGCTAACACATCCATCCTTGTGCTTCTTGATCTCTTGGCAGTTTTCAATACTACCAACTACAGCTGTCCTGCGTAACTCATTGAGGGGAAAGACCTACATTGGTAAATAAAAAATTCTTGTGGGCCCAAAAGAAATATCTGGAGTGTCGATCAGCTGTTCTAAAGCTAGTGGAGCAGTAAAACTGCTGAGCTGGCAGCAACAATGACAGAAGTACTAAATGTGCTACTTTTAAAAAAATACTTGTGGATTTTACAAAGCTGCCTGGTAAGCTGTATAGGGTGGGTGGGCTGTATGTTATTCAGGCATGGACTATGATTATTCTTTTGGATCTGCTCCATTGGTTGAGAGTTGGGATTACCATTTTACGGTAGTTCGCTTCCTTCCTTTGAGTGCTGGATCCAGTCAGTGTTAATTGCAGCACAGTAGTTAGTCCCTAGGCCCATGATGTCGAACCTATGGCACATGTTCCAGAGGTGGCACATTGTGCCATCTCTGATGGCACACAAGCCGTTGCCCAAGTTCAGCTACGCTGCATATGCGTGCATGCCTCTCACCAGCCAGCTGGTCTTCGGATCTCTGCCGCTCATGAGCGGGGCATGTGCAGGCCACGCACACATGCGCATAAGCAGGGCGCATGCGGGGGGCTGCACGCACATTCACTGGGGTGGAACGCATGGAGGGGCCACGTGTGCAGGGACAAGGGAGGGCGTATGCACATGCATTGCATGTGGGAGGTTCTGGAGGGCGCATTTGCACATGCACGGTGCACTTTGGGCACCTGGTCCAGAAAAGGTTAGCCATCACTGCCCTAGGCCTCTACTTTGTGGGGAGCCACAGGCTTAATGCTCTCTTCCTTTAACATCTATATGAAACTACATAAGTACAAACTCATCCAATGTAGAGAGTAAAGAAGTTAAAAGTGATTGAACTATGAAAGAACTGTTATCTAGGCAAAGGGGTCTGAGTCGTGTTTTAAGCCCTGAAAACCAAGAAAACATTTGGAATATAAGAACTAAAAATAATTTTGCCCTTTCCTTTTAATTTGTTAGTTAGTGTGCTATTCTTCTGTCTTGAAGTTGAATATTTCTGAAGAAGCCCTTTTTGTTATTTTCTTCATCAACTCAAAACCCATTTTGAGTTTTAGCTTATCTGACACCACCTTTACAATTTTGAGATGGAATCAGCAAAAAAATTTAATGGAGGAAAAGGATTTTAGGAACACAGGATAGGCTAAGCCTAGATTCAGAGACAACTTATTCCTAAATTCTATTTGAGTTGATTTACCTGCAGACATTTAAAGACCTGGAAAAGGTCTCCCTCACATATTCAAAGATATTCCTTTTCACATATTCACACTAGAGTACTGTGGAGATTACCTTTCAGTAGTTTCTGAAAACTTCAAAAGCACAACATAACATCATACCTCTGGCAATTGCTTAAAGATGCTACATCTTTTCTTGGGTTCATGGTTGATTTAAGGAGGTATCAACAATTCAAGGGGCATTGCCACATTCATTTTAAATCACCTTTCTCCTTCAAATCCAGACTGCTGCACATAAAGCAATTGATTTGAAAGGATTAATAGACAGCCATCATTTCAACAACTAATCTCTAGATCCAACTGAAAAATGATTGTTTTTCAGTTAAAATTCTAAATGGTATGCTATTGCCCACATAAATCTGATACACTTTTATTTTCTCCTTGTTTCGCTGCCATCTGAGGAACACCTGGTAAATGGAGAAGATAGACCTTCCCTGAGTGATGCACAGACTTTGAAAATCTCTACCATTGGAGATCCTTCCTTTAAGAATCCTATCCAAGAATGTCTTATTTTTATTATTCCTTTGTTAACTTATTCTTGTTAGATACTGGAGTCGTGCATATGAGGTTTTTTTGTAAAATATGTCACATTTTGTTTAATTAAATACTATCTTTTTAATAGTTGATGATTACCCTGAAATTTTTACTGCTTTCCTAATAACATGCTCTAGAATTAGCTATTTTGATACTATGGTATCAAAAACATATTTTTGGATTGAATTTCCTGAGTCTTAGAATAGCTAAGCCTGAAGAACTACAGAGAAGCCCAGACATAGTAGTTCTTGAGTTCACAAGTATTAAGATTTATCCAATATCTTAGGACAAACTTTCCATTTTTTCCTGGAAAAGAAACCAAACTAATTAAGTATGTGACTCTGTTAGAAGCCAAGGCTGTATTATTATTCATGAGCCTTGGTTACTGTGAAGTAGGTGTACATATTTCCATTTTTAATTGGATTCAAGGGAATTTCCCCAATATATTAGTACATACGGAACAACCCATAGGAGAAACATTTGAAACAGCAATTCTAGAAGCCTGGCAAGAAAAAAATGTGTTAATCCTAAAATTGCCCAAAAAATGTTCAAATTAGCACAAAGTAATATTACAATAGCCAAATACCATTTTTGTCTTAGCAAACTTCCTTTCAGTAAACTGATTTAAAAGATAGCAAATAGCCTAGATTCTAGGCCCTAGAACTTCCCTAGTTCTCCTGGGTTTCTCTTCCTTGCTCAAGATGTACTTGCCCTAAATCCTAATTTTCCATCTTACTTCTTTAATTAGGATCCTGCACACTAATTAGGCAAGAAATCAATTTGGGAATTGGAGGGATGCCAAATCGTTTCTTTTCTTTCTTACCTAAAACTGCTTCTTTTCTATTCTGGTAGCTATTCCGATTCCAGGGTCAGGATTTTCTGCTCTTTTCCTTCCTCTATTTTATCACTTTGTTGATCCTGAGATTCATTTGCCCTTAATAATTATTTATCCCTAACCAAACACCAGGCAGATCCAAAGCTCAACTGCGTATCAGACACTTACGAAAACAGCAGAAACACTTTTTGAGACCATTGGCCATAGTAGGAAAGCTGAATAGAAGATAATTTGCTACTTGATATCTTGAATGAACTGGGATGATTTGGCCATTTTTAATTGTCTTTTTAAAATTAAAGTACTCTGCCTCTGTTCCATCTCCCTATTAGCAAAGGCAGAACATGCTGTTTGTTTACTTGTTGGTTGGTTTCAAGTTTTGGGAAAAGAGGTTCTAAAACCTATTTTTGTTATTTTAAAAACATTTTACTGTGCATGGTTTTCTATCCCCAGTTAATCAAGGATATACATAAACTGAAACATAAGCTTCTAATAAAGCAGACACTGTTATACCTTGATCAATGTATTAGTCTTTAACAAACTGTAATACAATTTTATGTTTTTATGCAACAGACTGTCTACAAATTTTTTAGTCACGTTAGATGCTGTTTTAGGACCTCTTTCCAGAGCACAATACCATAGTATTTTGAGACTGAAGGATGCCAATGTGTGTCTACAAATACTGTGCATTCCATAACTCTCAAAGCAATCTGCAGTTTTCCTTTTCAAAAGGCTTCTTGCAATATTTATTTTTTAAAAGGTATTTTAAAGGAACATAGGCATTAGTATCCCCAATAGAAATTCAACGAACACCTCCTTTATCAAACCTCTTGTAGGTTACATGTGTTGACAGTATTAGAAATGATAAATGATAAAAGAGGCTTTGGAATGAGGACTTTTTGTCTTTTTGACAATGGAGTTAGGATAGAAGCTGTAGGGCCGCTTTCATTTGCACACTACCGAGCTTTCCCAAATATTATTCGAGATTGCATCATCTGAAAAAACACATAACTTCCTGATTTAGCTAAAACTTGGTTAAATTAATGAAACATCATTCAATGTGTATCATACACACAGATATCTCACCAAAGCTATTGGCAAGCCCAGGGGCGGGTTTCAAAACCCGTCCCTACTGGTTTGTTTGTGGGCGCGCAGATGCGCGTGACATTTCTGTGCATGTGCAGAAGGGTTCAGGTGGGTGGGCGGAGCCTTCTGCCACCGCTGCTACCCGTTTGTCCAAACTGGAGCGAACTGGTAGCAACCCACCACTGGGCAAGCCTCTTTTGTTAATTTTCTGCCCTGACAAATGTAAGAATTACATTAAAACTACCACTGAGTATGGTTTTGAGAGATACTGTGGTAAATCCAAACTCTGCATCACCATGGTTTAACTCATGAAGACAGTTACAACCTTTGAGAGTATCAAACATGGACAACAATTCCTCTATGAACAAACAATCATTTACAATTTGTACAGTATGCCTTATATTATTGAACATAAAGACTGTACTCAAAGAGTTTCTTATTTTCGTATCTAAGCAAAGCAACTGGCTTGTTTTATTTATGTTTTTAGAAACATAAACTGGCAATCATTCTAGAAAAAAATATATTATTTTTTTCAAAGCACATTTTTTACCATTATCTGTTAAACTGATCAATTATTGAACAGAGACATTAACTTCAACCTCCATTTTAACAAATAGGTGATAATAGCTACTACATCTATGCTAAGATTTTTTTTGAAACAATCTTGAAGAATCTTGGAAAACAAATTAAGTCTGACTATTTATTTTAAAAAGCATTTAATGTTCTTAAGAAGTAGTAATAGTAATTTGTGAGGAGGGGAGTAAAGCCACAATTGAATGAAATTCTAAGTCAAGTAATTATCTTACTATATTAGACATGCATTAAACATTATAGAAAAAGAAAGAATGACCCATTGATGGTACGGAAAGCACCATGTTTTACTATAATTCATGAACTTCTCTCTGTTTCTTACACATCTGTGGTGTTCCTATACAATGAAAAGGTTAAAATTCAAGCCTACACAATTCTTCTACATTCTTCTACAACTCAAAGGGACGATATGGACATACAGTAATACAGAGAAAGGTAGATTTAATATCTCAACCAAAAAATGGTTGTTATCTCTCACACCTGATTATTTGGGCATCCCAAAAAGGTTCTCTGCAAGTCCCATGGAGTTTCATTTTGTCCCCTGAAACAGGGAAGAAAAATAATCCATTCCATGAATGTAGAGGTGACCTTGGAGAAGATACAAGGAAACCAGGGATGAAATCCAGCAGGTTCTGACAGGTTCTGGAGAACCAGTAGCGGAAAGAGGGGCCTTGGTGGTACAGCGGACTAAGTGCTGTTATGTAGCACTTAGCTGCCAGCTGCCTGAAATTAGCGTGAGTTCAAATCTCACCAGGTTCAAGGTTGACTCAGCCTTCCATCCTTCCAAGGTAGGTAAATTGAGGACCCGGATTGTGGGGACAATAAGATGACTTTGTAGAAACAGCGCTTATGGGGGGCCAAAAGCCCTAATAAGCAGGTATATACAAAAGAATGAAGGCTATTGCTATAAGTGCATTGTAAGCCGCCCTGAGTCTTCAGAGAGGGGTGGCATATAAATTGAACAAACAAACAAACAAACAAATAAATTTTGAGTAGTTCGGACAACCGGCAAATACTACCTCTGGCTGGCCCCGGAGTGGGGTGGGAATGGAGATTTTGCAATATCCTTCGCCCAGGAGTGAGGAGGGAATGGGGATTTTGCGGTATCCTTCCCCTGCCATGCCTACCAAGCAACGCCCACAGAACTGGTAGTAAAAAAATTTGGATTTCACCACTGAAGGAAACCATTAGCAAACCATAAACTCAGTCCCGAAAAACAAGAAAGTATAAGAAAAAAAATTAAAACTGTCCCACTTTGACTCTCTTTGCTGTAAGAAGGAAGGAAGGAAGGCTTTTGAGATTTTGTTATTATAATCTATATCAATACAGTTGAATCCTAGTATTTTCCTTTGGTTTCTGTTTCTCTACCTGCACTACCTTGAAGGGCTGACAAATATTAACTTCTCCTTGCTTTGTCTTGTTTTCCATAATACAGCAGCTGATCATTATAAAAACATAGTAACTGAAGATATATCTAAGTATGGCTTTTTTTTCTTCTTCTCTTCTAGCTTTTTTCCCTTTTTCACATGGCATCTGGATGTAGAAATGGAGTTTCATCTTTGTAAAGTCCCATGAGAGCTTAGTACTTGAACTAAAGCACTAAAGCAACTAAAGCACTAAAGCAAAGATATTCAAGTGTGATACATTTAACATTTAAATAAAGAAATAAATTCCAAAAGGCACCTGCCAACTAACAATTGATCTCAGGAAGGTAGGAAACATTGTAGGTCTCTCATGCAGTCCATTTATAAGAAGCAACTGAAATATCTTCAAAACACAACTTGTATTGGAAAAATGCTTATTCCTTGAAGCATTTTGGAAGCAAGCAAAGAATATAATTCTTGCTTCTTTTAAAATATAAACAATTTCTTAAAAGGAACAATTAAAAAAAAACCAAAAGCAGTGTTAAGCAGACAAAAGATACAGGCAACAAACAGGTTTATTAAGAAAGATATTCAAGTGTGATACATAACATTGCTAAGAAAACAAGTATTAAAGATTAACAGCAAACCTTTTGTCCTTGGGGTTCTTATTTTAAATCAGATGTTTTGTATAAGTGTTGGCATTGCAGAGTTTTGAAAGGGGCCTGCTACTTATTGGCTCAAGTCCCATTCCTTGCCTATTCTTTCTGTAAGAACCTCAGCTCTATGCTGAGCAGGTGGAACTTGAGAAAAAGCCAGCTACTACTCACATTCCAAGATGAAACTTTCATTTATTCATTTTTCTGTTTTATAGGCACTGACCTTCTCATTTTTCAGCCATTTTAGAGTGTGGGCACTTTGATCACATTCCAATCCAAATACAATTGTTTACCTATAAGTACAGCAGCCCACAATTTGTTACACCTTGCTCTGCAAATTTTTCAGGCCCTTGCTGCGTACTTCAACAAAGCTGTGCAATTCCCACCTGAGGCGCTTCTGGCTCAGAAGTGAGGTGCCTTTTTCTTTCTTCCAAGTAAATAGTCATTCCCATTCTTTTCAATAGACATCTTAGTAATAGCCTCTCTAGAGGTTAAGAAGTGCAAGGCAATGATTGGCACCACGACTTGTGCCAAAAGGCATTTCCAATGCTGCTGATAAAAAGAAAAGCAGATTCATTGCCTGTTGTTTGTAGAGCTGTATTGAAACGGCATCTCCCTCACACCCCCGTTTAATTATACAAAATGTTCACTTAGCTGGGCAGAAATACAAAGGTCTCAAGGGAAAGAGAGTTACTCCATATGAAAAGAGCTTAAGAAAGGTTGACATCTGTATTACACGGTTCCATGCGTCATAAGGCCTCAGGTAGGGATTTTATACTATAAATGTTGCAATGCTTCAATGAAATCAAATGCCTCAGCATGATCTGGATGAATCCTCGGATACTGTTGCTTCTCTTTTTTCGATCGCCTTACACAGAATCACTAGGATCTTCTCATTTCTGCCTTAGGAATTGATCCTCCTATCTTTGAGGAGGTTTACTTCCACCAATAGGCTTTTTGGTCTGTCAGAGCCCCATCTACTGGCCAACTTGAACTTGCCAAATCTATCTGTTTCCAATCTTAGATTTCTGCAGTCAATCTCAAACTACAGGTAGACCTTCGACGTACAAGTGTTTGCTTAGTAATTGTTTGAAGATACAACAGCACTGAAAAAAGTGACTTATGACTATTTTTCACACTTATGACCTTTGCAACATCCCCACGGTCACGAGAATTACATTTGGAGGCTTAACAACTGACTCACATTGGATAATGGTTGCAGTGTCCTGAGGTCATGTGATCCCCTTTTGCAATTTTCTGACAAGCAAAGTCAATGGAGAAACCAGATTCACTTAACAACCGTGTTACTAATTTAACAACTGCAGTGATTCATTTAATAAATGTGGCAAGGAAAGTCATAAAATGGGCATATTGCTCACTTAGCAACATGAATTTTAGGCTCTATTGTAATCGTAAGTTGAGAACTACTGCCTACAAAAGCAAAGTTTTCTTTCCCTTGAAATAGTCAACAATATCGACGTTATTCTACAATGGGGAAACAAAATTCTATATTAAATAGTGAATTCCGATTGCTCTTCTGTAGACCATATAGTGAAGGACTATTTAAAAAATAGTCCTTCACTAAGGACCAACAGGCTCCAATCTTCTTGTAGGACGAGGCAAGATCTTATATCCTGATATCTGGACTATGAGACAAGATTTGCAGCAGCCTCTATATTGGGAACCAGCAATTCAAAAAGGGGAGAGAAAGAAATAAAAGGAGAGAGAATTATACATCTTTTTTATTTTTGTCAAATTAATGTCTAGATACTAAGAAAGTCTTTAATGGAGTAGTGACAACCTGTCTCTTACCCAGTTCAATCTTGCAGCTAAAGTATTAAAAAAAAAGGCAGTAAGAACAGTGTCAAATCACTACAGATAGTCCTTGACATATGACCATAATGGTGCCTGCCCAACACGATTGCACATCAGTTATGTAACTGACTCAATTTTTTGACCTTTTTCGTAGCAGTCATTAAGCAAACACGGTGGACATAAAGAGAATGCCACCGTTGTTAAGCGAACCAATGATTCATTATGGGTATGGAGGTGTTAGGTTTTCGGCAAAACCATCGTAAATGGAAGTCAAGTGATCATAGGATGTTGCAAATGGTTGTACATGCGACTGGGATGCCGACCAGCTGAAATTTAGCCACATGACCACAGAGGAAGCCAGACTGTTGGAACTTTGAATCCAGCTCGTAAGTTCTCTTTTTCAGGTTGATCATAACTCTGAACTGTCATTAAGCGACCAGTCATTAGTCAAAAACTATCTGTACAAGTTCTTGACAGATGATCCATCCCCATCCTCATGGCACAGGAAAGCAAGGAGAGCCGTTCTTCAATGATAAGCACAAATATTAAAGAGATGTGACATAGGAGTCTGGCATTAAGGTATGATGGCAGATGTCCTGCAGACATATGGAGAAAGAAACACCCCATTCTTCCTAATCTATCTTCAATACTGTAAGATTCAGGTCATATCCCTTCTCCATTATAGGCAAAGAAATCTTACCATGCTTCTTAAGGATCAGGTCCAAATACAATTCCATAGCCAGTATCTTTGGATTTTCCACCCTGACATTGAGATTACCATCAAACTATCATAGAAGAAAGATTGACCATGCCAGTCATTCTTAAAAGAGTAACAGCTCAGTCCAGGGGTGCTATTCAGCAGGTTCTGGAGAACCAATAGCCGAAATTTTGACTAGTTCAGAGAACCGGCAAATACTACCTCTGGCTGGCCCCCGAGTGCGGTGGGAATGGAGATTTTGCAATAGCCTTCCCCCAGGACTGGGGAGGGAATGAGGATTTTGCAATAACCTTACCTTGGAGTGGGGTTGGAATGAAAATTTTGCAGTATCCTTCCCCTGCCATACCCACCAAGCTACACCAAGCCCACCAAGCCATGCTCACAGAACTGGTAGTAAAAAAATTTGAATTCCACCACTGGCTTAGTCCCAGTCAGTGACTATTTAATTTAACTTCCAAGACATATTGGGATATAACTCCCATAATTTTTATACCAGCCTGGAATTCTCAATTATGTCCAATCATCTGAAGAATACTTGGTTAGGGAAAGCTGCTCTAGTTTATGTTATACAGTGATGTTATTAGATGTTACTTAATTTGTATTACAACTGTAATCAATCTGTGAGCTATCTTGACCATCAAACAGAAATTATAAGGTCTAATATCAATTTAATTATTGAATAAAAAAGGAAGAGATAGAGAGAACTGAAATGCCACAGTCTTATACATAGAAAATATGTAGATAAATCAATCACAGGTTTTGCCTTTTAATGAAAGAATTCAGGCAATAGAATAGCAATAGAAATAAACATTAACTGTGATAATGATGGTTGTCAGAGCAATAAACCTATCTTGCTTTATAGAATTTGCCAATATTTGCTAACTTCTTTGGAAATCACTGTGGAGCATACAAAAATATATATATACTGGATGAACATTATTTTTTAAAAAATAAAATAAATATTGGAATACATCCAGAATTTTTAAACAAACACGGCTTAGACTGAAAAATGCCTGGGTTATACATTCCAATCTTTTGGAAACTATCTACCCATTTCTAGAAATCTTAGTTGGTGCCAGGTCACAAAGGGTTTGAGGAGTAATCAAGCAATCCAAGACCTCTAGTATTACTAGAAGCACTAATGATAAAACCACAGGGCAAAGACATAGTCACAGTTCAGTCGAAAGTTAAAAGTACAGTAAACTCTGCACCTGTGTTGAAGGCTCAAAAGGTAGAGCAGTAAGGCTGATAGAAACTTTTTAAAAAATCTTTTACATTGGCAGTTGAGTCTTTCAACTGCCTGGGTACTTGCAGGACCGCCTACTACCACCAATAGCCTCCCACCGGCCGGTACACTCTCATAGAGAGGGGCTCCTCCGGGTGCCGTCAGCCAAACAGTGTCAACTGGCAGCCCCCAGGGGGAGAGCTTTCTCTGTGGGGGCACCTACTAACTGGAACGAGCTCGCCCCGGAGATACGGAGGATCCCGGATCTGCGCACCTTCTGCCGCGCTCTTAAGACCTTTTTATTTCACCAGGCAGGCCTGGCCTAACCTCTCTTCCTCTTTTAGCGTCTAAATTTTAATCTGTTTTAAATTGTGTGGGGTGTTTTAATTCTGTCTGGGCCAAATTTATTTAATTTGATTTTATTTGGGCTTTTAAATTTTGTATACATGTATTTTTTATTGTTGGCTGTTCACCGCCCTGAGTCCTTCGGGAATAGGGCGGTATATAAATCTAATAAACTAAACTAAATTAACTAAACTTTCACAAGTTCAAAAGCACGTGCTGTGAAACTTGATTCTGACATGCTTCTGGTAATAACCTAACTCCCGAGAATCAAGCATCTATGGAAATTCTCAGCCATCCAGGTCATGGATGTCTCAGAGGTGTTTTTTCAAATGGCACTGGACATTTGTTTTTCCCTGAGTTATGAAGAAACGTCTTGGAAGAGAAGGAAAACTCTTCAAGGAAAAACAAAGCCCAGTTGCCTTTTGAAAAAGCACCTTTGGAACTCCCAAGAATCAAGATTGCTTGCTACTTCCTTCTCAGATGAAGATCTATCCAAGAAAGTCTGATAACTCCAGCCTGTTGATCATTTGTGATACACACTGTCACAATACCCCTCCCAACCTCGCATTCTGACCAGGAACTCCAGCAATCTACATTCAGTACATCTGAAGAGTACCAGGTTGGAAAATCCTAATTTAATGAACAGTATAATAAATTTTTTAAAAAGTCCTCTTTGAATTAACTCCTGGTGTCTTCACAAACATGTACATGAAGTTTTTCTGGCAACAGTATGGAAGTAGTTTGCCTTGTCTTCATACAGGTTGTTTTCAACTTCTCCACTTCATCTACTGTGCTAGCATTCTCTTGATAGTCTTTCAAACAGTTTGAAAAATGCCATTTGATACATTTCTTGCAGAGTTGGAAGTTCAACTGGGGTCATTTCAGCTCATTCTCCTAGACTAACTTCATACAGAATACTAAATCCAAACTCTTGAATTAACAAAACAAATTCCTATTTTCACAAGCCAGAAGAAATAAAAAGTATTATGTTTTAATGTAGAGGCCAGATTCGTACAACATGCTAAATTTCCATAAATTGCTCATTAGCTTAGACTACCAAGATATATGAATCTATCTGTAACTTATAAATACAGCTACATTTTGTCAGTAAATAGTTAACTATCCAAGTCTGAAGAAAGACAATCAATCAAATATTTCAGGCGGCCCTGAAAAATTCACTTAAGCTCTGCTTTATGTCACAATAGAGTAAAATGTTGTAATAATGCTTCAGCATTATGTAGGAAGGCATGGGCATACACTAATAACTGCCAAATGTTTAGACGTTACACTGATGAAGAGCATACAAGTACTTTGATCAAAAGATGACAATTAAAAAGCAAACTTAGGAGGATTTTTATGAACAATTTTGGGAGTCAATTAGTTCTTGTTTGAACTGAAACTTTATGCTTCTCCCCCCCCCTCCCCGCCCTTGACCTCTTCCTTTACAACGTAATACATAAAAAACACATTAATGTACTAGTGAAATGTCACTAAAAACAGGCTTTCTCAAATCTCTCTTTCATGCATGAGGTTATTTACTTCTTACAAGTGAACTTTTTCAAGGGTTCTCTAAAAACATGCAGAAGTATAATTTAGAACAGCCAAAAAAACTTCATGTACATATTTGTGAAGTCACCAACTCAACTTGTGAAGAAGGACTTCAACTCAATTCAAAGAGGACTTTATTTTATTTATTATACCATTTGTTAATTTAGGATTCCCCAACTTGGCACTCTACAGATGTATTGAATGGAGATTATTGGAGTTAATTTAGAAATATAGTTGCTTTATAAAAATATAGGAAAGGTGCTGTTATGGTGAACATTGTTAGCTATATACACAACTAGTGTTGTGACATAATCTGTTATATTTATTCTGTTACAAATATTTAACGGTCTGGTATCACAAGACACTATGGAGAAGTTACTCTACAGAGTTGACTAAGTATCATTCTGATTTTAGCAGTAAATCAGAAGAACTGACTGCAGTGAAAAATATTTCTCTGTCTTATCTCTTTTTTTACACTTTCCTGTACCAAAAGGTTGGACTCTATCCAAGGCATATGTAATAAGACAAAGTTCCAGGATCAAGACAAAATCAGTCTGTATCCAAATCAAATGAAGTGATTTTGAGAATATGGTATTCAGAGTACAGGGCCAACCCCTCCCAGTTGACCTTAGCTTCTTTCAAGTCATCCAGACACAAATAAGATCACTTTGTCTTCTGTTCAACCCAGAACTGACCTATTCATCTGGGACCATTTAAAACACAGTGCCTGTATGTTATGATAATGAAGTCTGAGTATTGCAAGAACAGACAGCTTCTTAGGAGACAGCATGGTCAAATGGACCTTGACTGTCAGCATGCTGTTTAAGAAAACACATTCTGGGAACACCTGTTTTAATTATTTGGCATTTTGTGCTGAAAGTCATGTATGAATGTCCGGGGGGGGGGGGGGGGGGGGATCCAACTGGAGTAAAAATTACAAATTAAAATCCCTTAATCATCATCCCTTTCTTCAAAAATATCCTTCTGATATAATTCTTCCCTTTTTTTAGCATAAAATCTATATATTTCATGTGAATCAATGTCTAGCTTGCATAATCTTTACTTTGCAGTTTTATGGATGAAAGAGTGAACTTAGTTTAGATTTCAAAAGAGAATCATGAATTATGAAAGGCATGGAGAATGCTCCTCTAAAAAGAAAGGCAGTTTTGTTCATTTATAGCCATAAAAGTCCTATAGAGTAGCACTTTGGGGGGGAAAAGGATATACTATCTTTCCTTAGTTGAAGTACAATCGTATATTAGCACTCAGTTAGCCTTCCCATACAATAATTCACCCAAAGAATAATATACTAAATGCTTCGCTCTGGGGAATTATTTAATTGAAGACTTTTATAGCTACAATGAAAAACTGTACATTTTGCTAATGCCAATTTTCTGTCTTCTGCTATATCTTGAAAATAATTTCATGGAATAATGTCTAAGATTTTATTGTTCCCAAAAACTCTATTTGAAAAACAAAACAATTTTGAATAGCACAGGGATTACATAGGAAACACTTCTTTTGCCAAAGTTATACTTTGCCTTTCCAGATCTAAAGGCCTGTAATACAAATCCCATCATCCAAGAAGTATTATTATTATGGATTACTTTAATGAGGAACATTATTGCAACCCAGCTGGTGGCACCAGGATGAGTTCTGCATTTTGCTTTCTATGTAATACAGAATAAATTATTAAAGGAATATTATGCAAACAGTAAAACGTAAGATTAAAAAGGGAAAGTACTGCTATTATAGGAAAGAATTCTTTTTTTCTGAAAATCAATTAATATTACTTTTTAAATATTTTTATTTACACTCCAGTTTACTGTCCACAGGGCACTCAAGGCAACTCATAATAATGGAGGGGGGGGGATCTATTTAAATACAGCTAATCCTCGGTTAACAGTAATTGGGACCAGCATTTCTATTGCTAAGTGATGTGCTCAGGAAGTGTGATAATATTTTTTTTAAATAATCTTTATTTACATTTTCAGTTAAAAACAGACATTATAAAGAAAACAAAACATCATACATTAATAAGAGACAGCGTATATAGAGCTAAATCCATAAACCCCTAACCCCCCAACCACAACATCCTATACTGTATGTTAGCATTATAACCCAGAGAAGACAGAACATCTTACAAATCTTGGTGACATCAATCCAAGATACACCAGTTGGATGGAAGTGTGATATTATATGATCACACAGTAACAGCAATTCCAGTTGCTGTCATTAAGCTCAATGTCACGTGATTGCCATCTGTCATCTCCTATCAGCTCCCCCACTGACTTTCCTTTTTTAAAGCTGGCAGTGAGGGTCACAAATGGCAATCACATGACCACGAGAACCAGTTTAGTCTAGTGCAGTGTTTCTCAACCTTAGTAGCTTGAAGATGGGTGGACTTCACTCCCAGAATCCCCCAGCCAGCCAGTTTATGAGAACTAAGGAGAAATTTCCTGACAGTTAGAACAATTAGTTCTAAATTAGGAACAAATTGCCTCCAGTAGTTGTGAATGCTTCAATACTGGAAGTTTTTAAGAAGAGATTGGACAACCATTGGTCTGAAATGGCATACGGCAGTGATGGCTAACCTTTTTGCCATTGCATGCCAAAAGCAGGGGGAGCGTAGAGGAGTCACGTGTGTGTGCCCACACCCATAATGTAATGCACCCCACCCCCTAGAAAGCCTCTGGAGCCTGGGGAGAGCGAAAAACGGGCCTTCCCCACCCCCGGAGGCCTTCCGAAGGCCAGAAACAGACTGTTTCCCAACTTCCAGTGGGCCCGGAAGGCCCGAAAATCAGCTGGCCAGCGCGCGCATGCGCATTGCAGCTGAACTAGGGCAATGCTCCGTGCCCACTGATATGGCTCCATGTGCCACCTGTGGCACTTAGGTTCGCCATCACGGGCATAAGGTTTCCTGTCTGATCAAGGGGTTGGACTATAACACCTCCAAGGTCCCTTCCAACTCTGTCATTCTATTCTATTCTGTTCTGTTCTGTTCTGTTCTGTTCTGTTCTATTCATTCTATTCTATTCTATTCTATATGGTTTTCTTGAAATTAAATGTGAGACAACAATAAAAGTGGGTATTGTCATCTCTGGAAGAAAATGGATGTTAGCTCTTCTTTTATTTTATGTCACTAAAATATCCATATTAATGGTATCAGTCAAATAATGACTTTCCACAAAAATATTTTTTTCAGGTACCAAATAGGAGAAATGAAAAGATACAAAATTGTTTCACTATAAGGAAAACAAATATTGTATATCTAAAGGGGAACTAGGAGAAAATGAATGTTTTTTAAAGAAACATTAACCCAATTTTGCATGGAATTAACTACCAGTGAACATTTCAATAGATTATTCAATTAGAAATTAATGTGCTTGTTATATAACTGAAGTAATATAGGTGTGAACTCTTATGGTAATATGGTATAGTTGCTGTATTTTTTTCATATCAGGGAGCACTTGGCAGAAATAATTTGTTTTTCTAACAGCCAATCACTTTTATGGCATTGCGCTCATTTAAATAACGCCCTGCCCTTTCAAAATTTATCCGAGATTAGTCTTTTACATTTGCTTTTACATTGCTTTGGGGAGACAAAGTTATTAAAGTTATTAAAGTTATTCATTAGCAAATCATATATTCCAGCACAGGCCCCAAATGCCAAAGTCTTTTATCTCCAGCTTCGAAGATGTAAGTGTTATGGAGGAGTAAGAATCAAGAATATAAAATTCTTATAAATCTTGAGGAAGAATGCATAAAGACTTGCAGCTAGGAAATTAAAAAAAGAAGGAAATACATGTATGTGTGTGTTTTTGCACCCGTGCATGCTCTTGTGCGCCCATGAGTGCATAGTTTGTTTATATTTAATTACACCGGGTGCTACTAAGTACCTAAAAGTTCAAATCCTGAAATATTGGAATGCAAGTTCTTCAACACTGATCAGAACAAGACAATGGCCAACAAATAGGAAGAGGTAAATCTTCATATAAATTTCAAAGCAAGCTAATCCTAATGGAGTATGTAAACTATTTCACAATATCCTTAATTTCATTTCCTAGAAAAATAATGGTTAGGATCGTCAAATACAGATTAAGCCCTACATAGAAAGGGAGATGGCAGAAGTTCAAACTGGGTTTACAAAAGAATAGAATAACAGAGTTGGAAGGGAGTTTTGGAGGTCTTCTAGTCCATCCCCTTGCTCAAACAGGAGACCCTATACCCGTGATGGCGAACCCGAAGACCAGCTGACCGGCGGGAGGCACGCGCACATGCATGGCAGAGCTGAACTGGGGCAACAGCTTGCGTGTCATCAAAGAGGGAGCTGCGTGCCACCTCTGCCACGCATGCCATAGGTTCACCATCACGGATCTATAATTTTTGCATCACATATTTCCTACAAGGATTTTTTTCCCCCTCATATCAAACTTGTAAGTTTATTTTTTTTAAGGTTTGTGACTAGGCTCACCCAATTAAATTTGTATCTAAGTGGGATATGCTTAAGCCTTTCATTTCTAGTCCAACGTATAGAATAACATGTTTTAAGTATTTGGTTAGTTTTTAAACATGCTGAATTTGGATTCTGAATATTTCATGGATAGCAAATAAATGCAGGAAAAAAGCTAAGCATTTAAAATCCATCTCTTTGTGCAAAAAGCTTAGGCATTTACCCACTTAGGCTGTTTCCAGGGCCATGTGATAACATTCAATTGTAGTTTTAAAAGTATGTTCTTTGCCTGGTAATTTAATTGTTTAAAATACTTACCAAAGATAAACTTTTCTTTTGCTGGTATTACCTTCTTTTAAACTTTTATATTCTGAATGAGCCTGTTCAGTAACATCTATATTTATTCCCTATCTGTGCACTTTTACAAAGTCAATATAGATACGAGTTTATATCCGAAACACTGGCAGTTATGGACAGGGAAAAATACACGTAAATTATAAAACACTTAACTTTTCTGAATTGGCAGTTAAATGAGATAATAATCTGTAAGATGTTGTTTGCAGCATCTCATTAATAAAGCTCAAAGTTGTTTTCAGCAATTATGTGCAATCACTGTCATTTTATCACTGGCCAAGAATTGTCCTTCACTGTAGGCTTCAAACACATAATTATAATCACAGATTGCCAAGAAAATCATCCTGTCTGCAGGGAAGATGTAGAACTACATCCTACTGACACTGAAAAACATATTGATGGGGTGGGAGGGTGAGGATCTTACATAAGAAACTCACTGTGAAGAAAAATACCCAAATTGTGGGTTTTTAAAAAATTTGGAGTTAGATATACTGCTCCACCTCTCAACTTCTGAAACAACATACACCTTCTAAGTCCACTGCTGAGAAAACTAAGGGTCTCTCCCAAATCTCCAAGCTGTGATCAAAGTATCTTTCCCATCACTATTTAGCCACTTCTCAACCTCAAAAGAAAGGCCATTTCTATTATTCTGCTTCAGATTTTTCCCCTTTGGGATAACTTAACAATGTTCTTACAGAAAACAAAATAACTGTAATATCAATACTGTAAGACTTATTTATTTCAAATTAATAATTTATTCAAATTAACTAATTTATTTCAAATTAATTCTATACATTTTTCAATCTCTGTAACTTTCAAAGTTCCTTAATGTTGATTATATGAAGTCTCTGCACAAATTCTGTACTGTATGCAAATTGTACAAAGCAATTAATCTTTATTCAGGTTTCATGACTAATCTATTTTATTTAGAAAATAAACAACAGCTGTATTTCTAATTGTTAAGGTTGTTAGTGAATGTCAGTATTTGGAATTACAAATTTGCTTAGGCCAGGCAAAGAAAACACAGGGTTTAACATATCAAATGATGTAATCCTTCAGTAATTTATTGATACTTTTCTATAAAAGCCCTGGATAGGATAAAACTGGTTTAACTTATAAATCAAGGAATCTGAAGGGGAAGGAACGTTGGACTTACCTGAACGTTCTTTCTATGTGCGCTGCAGGAGAGTCCAAGCATGGGTTCAATTCATATGATTGGCCAGAGACTGAGTTGCAAATTCTTTGGCCATACCTCCTCCTTCCAGTCGAGCCTCATTTTTTTCAACAAAGCCATGGATCTGGAGAAGACGTAGTCCAACCAATGAAATCAACCACTCCTGGACCCTGGACTGTACCAGAAACAGGGTGGGATTGGACTCTCCTGCAGCGCACATAGAAAGAATGTTCAGGTAAGTCCAACATTCCTTCTCCTGTGCGCTGCTTGGAGAGTCCAAGCATGGGATATACCCAAGCTAAATTGATGCAGGGCGGGAAACTGGTTGGCCCAGGTCCCCTTGGCTGGCAGAACCTGTTGTAATAACCGTCTTCCAAACGCCATCTCACCCGAGGCAAATATGTCTAATTTGTAATTCCTGACAAAGGGTGATGGAGAAGCCCAGGTGGCCGCTCTGCAAATCTCCAAGATCGATGCCTGTGTAGCCCAGGCTGCTGTAGTGGCCACACTTCTGGTCGAGTGGGCTGTGACCTGGCGTAGTGTGGGTCTGGCCTGATGTTCGTAGGCCAACACAATACACGCCTTTAGCCAACGTCTGATGGTGGAAGGAGAAACTTTCTTGCCCATAGATCTGGGCTGGAATGATACGAACAAAGCCTCTGTCCACCGGAAGGAGGCCGTACACTTTATGTACTTGCACAGAGCCGTGTGGTCGTCCAATGTATGCCAGCGCCTTTCACGTGGACGTCTAGGTTTCGGGCAAAAGTCTGGTAGAATAACTTCCTGCACCCTGTGAAACCAGGTGTTAACTTTCGGTATGAATGTCAGATCTAGACAGAGGATAACCCAATCTAGGTGAAAAATGCAAAAGTCTTGTCACACAGAAAGGGCAACCAGTTCCAAAATCCTGCGTGCCGATGTGATTGCTATGAGAAAGGCAACCTTAAAGGTAAGCAGTCTGATGCTGGCTGAGCTTAAAGGCTCAAACAGAAGAGACATGGGCACCTGCAAAACCACAGTCAGATCCCACGTTGGGTAAATATGGACTGTTGGGGGTAACAGGTTGGATACTCCCTTCAAAAAACTATGCACCCTAGGGTGATGGGAAAGAGTTCCCAGAACTCTTGGGAACCAGAAAAAGGATGGAATAAAAACCGAGACCCCTCTGACCCAGTGGCACCAGCTCTTATGACCACGATGTCCAGCAGGTGCTGAATCTCGGCCTTCATCAGAGCTCTATTGGTGGCATCCCTGGGAATGGGGCATTGAATAAAGTGTTGTGGGGGGCTGGAATAATATTCTAGAGTGAGCCCTAGCATCACTGTTTGTAATGCCCAAGCATCGGTAGTGGTATCCTGCCACTGGTTGGCAAACCTCTTTAACCAGTTGCCAATGGGGATGTGCAACTGAGAGTCACTTTGTGCGGTGGTTACTGGCACCCTGAAAAGGCCACCTGGATTGTGATTGATGAGCCCTGTCTCAAAAATATGACCTGTCTTATACTCTATCAACACTGTGGGGGTACTGTCTCTGATATTGTGGGGCAGAGAATCCCACCTCAGAGCCACGAAAGGGCTGCCTCTAGTAAACGGGAGTGGATCTCCTCTTGACTCAGTTGAACAGATGAGGAAGAGCCTTCCATTTGTCTTTTCCCTCCACTAGGATTGGATCTATCACTTCCCCAAATGAAGCCGATGCTAATCTCCATTTGGATTTCATGTCGGCTTGCCACTAATGTACCCACAACAAGCGTCTTGAAGTAACACTGGATGCCAGAGCCCTGGAGGCAAACTTGGCAGCATTGAGAGTCGGATCTGCAGAGTACTCAGCTGCTGCTATCAATTTATTAATATCCTGCTGCAAATGGACACCTTCAGAGCAGCCCTGGCCTGCATCTGCCGCAGCCATAAAAACAATGTTCTAGAGAAGAAGGAAATAATTGCCCAAGTGGCTGCCTGGTGTGTTTTACGGGCAAACAGCTCCGCTTTCCTATCTTCTGCCCTTAGTCCTTCAGCAGTGTTCAAAGGGAGAATTGCCGCTGAAGCCAAAGTGGTCAATGGGGCATTCACAGTCAGAATCTGTAGGAGCTCCTCTAGCTCCTGCTCCGCAGTGTACATTCTTTTATCCATGCCACAGGGGCAGGAATAGATCCAGGCTGATCCCACTGTCTTTTAATAAAATCCACAAAAAACTTTGGTGAGGGGATGACTTCCTGCGCCGTGACCTGTTCTGTAAAAAGGCTGGCACAAGGATCCTGAGGTTCCATGGGGTGATCTGCAAGACTCTCCGTCCTCCCCATATTGGCTATTGTTTTAGCCTTAAATAATAATGTCTTTAAAAGATTAGGCCAAAAAAAGCCCGGAATACATGGGTTTCTCAAGAGAGACTAGCTCATCCTCTGAGAATTCAAAATCCCCCAATTCTTCCTCCCCTTCCAGTGAGGCCTCACTGTGTATTGATGGAGGTGGGGAATGAGGCTCTTGAAGATAGCCTTTATCTGGATGCAAGTGGTGATGCAGGGCCCCAGACTGAGAAGGTCCCGGATTCAATGGCCCATTAATCCCCTTTAAGTGAGGGCTGCATCAATACTCTGAGCAATAGTCTGTGCTATTGCATTGTGCAATTCTACACATAAGGCCTGGTCTGAAGTCTCCTGAGGGTGGACCCCTGCCGGTGTAGGAGTAAATGTGGCAGATGGAGCAGAAGGTTTGTTGCCAGACATATCTAGCAAACCTGAATCAGACAGGTCAGAGGCATGATTCTTCCTGATAGGGAATGGTATGAATTTCCTGCAGGTCTGGGATCACATTAGGAGACCAGTTTAGCTGGTCCTCCATTAGTGTTTGTGATGGAAATTCCAGTACCAAAGAAATGCAAGGCACACTAGCACTCCCAGAAATCCCCGGTGCTCTTGCCACCTCTGCCTGCTTTTGGGCTTTTGCAAAATGCTTTTCCAGGGCCTTCTGCCTTCTTTTGGCATCTTTGTCAGATGTTGAAGATGAAGATTTGGAATGCTTAGCTTTGGATCTGGTAGAAGGCCCTTTGGCTACTGATCTTGCCTTCTTTGGCTCAGAACATTCAGCGATCTGCTGTCGGAGGGAAGACTACTACTATTAGAATCCACATGGTCCACCATTATTGCTATAACTGCTGTTAATGATAGTCTCAAAGAATCACACAGACTGCAATTAATCCCTTAAAAGGGAATGTATCACGGATATAGCAAGAGTGCTGGGTTACTCAGTGTGCAGTCCAGGCCTCAGGAATCGCGCCAAACCAGCAGCACGGTTTGTTAGCGCAGGACAGGCCACAAAAGCAACAGCAACAAAAGGCATGAAACTGGCAACACAGTTACAAATGCCACCCCACAATCAGTGCGTGAAAACCGGCAACACAGTTTACTTGCACGTAATGGCTGCCTCCTTGGCTCCTGACTGAAGCTGATGCTGTCTCCAATGCCTTCTGGCCTGTTCCACAGCTTGTAATGGCTTTAACAATGGTGGCTGCCGCCCACAAAATGGTGGCTACCAGTATTCCAATCTGTGCGCAGCACAGCAAGCCATGCCCGCAACTCGCTGCAGCCAGCCAAGTGCTGGACCAAAGCCTCGGTCCTCCAAAGCCGGTTCCAACCTCCTGTGGCCTCTGCCACCCCGGCTTAGCTAATTAGCTGCCATGCGGCAATGGCAGCTCCGGCGGCAATTGAAGCGCCACTCCCAGCATGGCAGGCAAGCCAGTCACTCTCCCAGTGCTCCAGCCATGTCAGTTTTACTATTTATTTTTATTTATTTTTAAAATTGACCAATTTTCCTAATTAGAATCAAATAATTTGTAAGATCAACTCAATATATGTCTCTCTAGGGTGACTGAGTTGAAAAAACTGAGGCTCAGCCAGGAGGAGGAGGCATGGCCAAACAATTTGCAACTCAGCCTCTGGCCAATCAGATGAATTGAGCGCATGCTTGGAGTCTCCAAGCAGCACACAGGAGAATTTTCAGCAGCACTACTACTTTCAATATGGAAAGTACTAGCAAATGTGTAACATTAGTTTTCCATCAAAGTAATTATTCCCATTATTGCATTGTATTTTATGGTCCATGACCATATGATCATAAAGATACTATAGTACTTTTCTCTCTCATGTGCAGGTATAATAGACTGAACATCATATCAAGTGTGCAAATAACAGATTGAGTATCATATGAAGGCAGCTTCTCCACTGACAGAGTACTTCTCTTCTTATTTCTAACTGCAGTACCTTATAATATGTAAATAAATAGATCCATACATAACTCTAGGAAGAGGAAGACCAAGAAATACATTCCCAACTCAATAAACTATGGTATATCATAGTTTCTGTAATTATGATTTCTGGACTAGAGAAATATCAAACATGACAGAAATCTATGTCTGAAGCACACAAAGTAATTATTTCACCACAAAATCAAAGAGCATTAGGTACCTTGCAATTCACACTACAATTAATCAAATGGTAGGCATATCAACTCCAACAAAGAGCAGGTGAAAATGGGTATTTGGAATCTGGATAAGATCTGCACAGACAGCTCCAACAGAAAAGTGAGTATTTTAAGGAGCAGCAAGTAATAGAGGTTCAGTGCCATAAACTGGCCCAAATCCATACACTTTGAACAAACTGGGTCTTGCATTAGGCTGCCAAAGACTCTGCTTAATTAGTTTATGCATCATGACCTAAGATAATTTACAATTGTTTAAGGGAATTGGGCTGGAGTAGAGCCCTTTAGAGGAAATTTACTATTAAAATATACTGTTTCAACATTATAGATTTTATTTTATTTCTCTTCTTTAAGAAGAAGAATTTAGCGAATTAACCTCATCTGTCAGAATTTAAAATTGTATTCAATACCTTTACTGAGATGCTTGCTCCCTTTAAACTACCACCCCAAGAATAATGAATTGGGAACTATAACTTTTGACTAAATCTTTGTTTTCATCTAGGAATGTGCTGCTACTTGTTAGATTAGGGTGTTGTCTCTCCGGTTGTTGCTTTACAATGTTGGCCTTTTGAAACTCTGTGCTCCATTACATGATTCCTATGTGGAATGTTAATATAATCATTCATTCACTTGTCAAACCCCTATTATTAGCTCTCTTGTAAAGTGGTTATTCTATCAGGTATTAAAACATATTGTTTCATGCTTTCATCTATCCTGAGGGAAATTTAGTTGCTTGAAATGTTAACTACTGGTACTTTATTAATTCACCTGCCCCTCCAAACAAATGTTATGCTGCTCTCATATTTACTGATAAAAATATATAAATTAAGAGGCTAATTATTCATCCATTGTGCATTATAAGAATTCTATTTTATTCTTACTATATCTTCAAACACTATGATAGCAATTCATTTTTCAAACCATGCTTCAGTGTATTTTTCAAAGGTGGAACAGCAGTTCCAACTTTATAAAGTAGCCTTTTGTCTAAGTACTGAAAGAGTTGTATGGATTATTTATCCACAAAACTTTTTTTCCTGAGACAAACTTACACATCTTTGCTACAGAGTTGTTTCCAAGATCTATTGGACTATTAGGTAAAGCTAGACAAAAGGAAAGATGGTAATTATTATTACTTGCTAACTCTAAGCCTTGAGCTACATTTCAGAAACTGTTTCATAAACTTCATGAACAACTTTTGGTTGGCCTAGACGGGATCTGAACCCTTAACTGCCTTCTAAAATTCATTCCATTACAAAACCATGGTGCTTTTATTCTATTACTTAGTAGAGTTGTTACTATAAACAAACAAGAGGTGGACTATCTATCAATCTATGAATTCATGCATGCATGCTGTTGTTTAAAAAAATTCCTTAATAGTCCAAATTAAAACTAGAGAAGGAAAAGTAATGTAATATTTAACATATTAACAACCAAGAAAAGAAAACCTTTGTCTTAAATAAAATAGAAAATAGAAATTTCAAGAGGAACAGAGTGATAGCCAGTACCAGCCAATATTGTCTGTTGTAAATAGCCACTATTACTGACCTATACTGGTGTATGCACTCTCAATTTATCCCTGGAAAATTTTTATAACTAAAGATTGGGGAGAGGAAGGGAGGACTCTGAGGATCAGACATCTTAGAAATGGATCAATGCACACACAAAGAAGGAAGCTAAGATCTAAATCGCATTTAGAGAAGGCTGAAAAGTCTAGTGGCCTATTCCAGCTTTTAGAGTCCCAATCAATAAGGAGGTACAGAATCACGAAGCAAACTCTTGATTGTCTATCTGGGGGGGAAAGCCCTAATAAAGCAATTAAAGGGGTGTTTCCCTAAGCCATTGCTACAGAATAATTGACTTTTAAACTGAAAAGTAAAAAAAAAAAAAAGGGCATGCAAGGTTAAAAGAGATTAGGATACGGTAGAGCAGGTTGATTGATTTGGTTTTTCAGCCCAAAAGAAAACAGGAAAACAAATAAATTAAAGACAGTGCTTTAACTAAAAGAGCCTCCAACAAAACAGCCCATTTAAAAAGTAAAATGCAATTTGCTTTTCTTTTCCTCACCTTTATTTCTATTGTATTACTGCATGGCAGAAGGCAATCATTCACACTTGGAGAAGCCTCATTAGGGAGACACTGCTCAGCATTTTTGATTTGATTTGTTTTAACAGACAGCCCATCGATATATTCCAGTGTAGACTGCTATTCTTCAAAATAGCAATCAGCCAACCATGTCTTATTTCAGGACACTCCATTTCTGTCCCCATTCCATCCTTGCCACTCCTTTTATAACTCATTATTTCAATTGCCACAAAGAATGTTCAGCTATAATGTTCAACCTTCTTAGTTTCTTTCTGTCTAAATATTTGATATTTCTGCAAAGCTTAAATTTTTCCAAGCCTTCCAATATCTTCCCTTACTCACGAAAGGTGACATCTGTCTACATCACAACTCGCACTCAGTAAGTTATTTTTTATTTATATACAAAATTGTCTAGAGGTTTTCAGCCTTGAGTTTTATTACATTCAGTCATCCATGAAAAAGGCACAAGAGGAATTACAATAGCATAGTCAAAATTGTTATGAAACCCTACTGTGTACTTAGTGTGGATGGGGAAAAAATCAAGAGAATTTATCAACTGAAACAAAAACAAAAAGACATTTGAATTTTATTCACTGAAAAATTGTCAGTGAAGGTCTGATTAGGTAGCATTTATCCTACTACAATTAGTTAGTGCCATTCCTCCCATGTACAGCAACAGAAAACACAAACAGATGACCTATTTCTATTTTGTTGTAAGGCTACATTAACAGATTCTTACAAGTTTGAAAATACAAATCTCCTGCTGTCTCTTTTTACAGACTGATCGATTAGGATGGGTCCTTCTTAAGTTTTATTTTTCTCTAAACCTTAAGCAATTATAGGCTCCTCCCTCTCGTCTGATTGTTCCCTAGGTAGCAACTCTTTCCTTCATCCCTCATTCCTACATATCATTATAACTAGATAACCATTCTAACAATCCACTCCTGCAAATGGAATAGCTTATAGTCTATTAAAATATACACTGAACTGCAATCCTTACTAACTAGTATTACAACCAACCAAGATCAAAGTTATCATAAATTCAGTGTGAGGCAACTTTTAAGCCGGCCAGGTGGAAGTCTGACCCCAGTCCATGTGAGCTTGCTGATAACTATCAGCTCATTTGCAAAAGTCATTAAATGTCGATTAGAATGTAATTAGTTTTATCACTATGGACCTGTGCTGATCTGAACTTGAATTTGAGCTAAGAGCACCAAGTACATTTCAACTTTCTGCGTCACTTATTTCAGACCAATTTGACACACAATGATATAACTTCTGAGGACAAGAAAATTATAGAGATTTTTTTAATCTCACCTGCCTAGGTTTAAGTCTTATAAGGATGGGATTTTAGCAACGGGAGCTGAACAGCTTGGATAACAAAATGGTAGCGATCTAAATAAAAAAGCAGGTACTACAATCATTATTGAAATGGGGGTAATCAAATAAGCTGATTAAAAATATTGCCAATGCTGTGATGTAGTGTTTGTGTTTGTGTGTGCGTGTGTGTGTGAGTGTAAAATTAAAATTAAAAAATGAAGAATGTACCATCTCATTAGATGGACAAATCACAAATGTGATGTAGTGTGTGTATGTGTGTGTGTGTGTGTGTGTAAAATGAAAATTAAAAAATGAAGAATGGACAAACAATCCCAACTACGCATGATGTTTCAAACTGATGGGATTTATCTATTAAAAGTCACGTGTGTTGAGGCAAGATACCACTCATGGCAAGAGCAAGAAGCAGAAACAAAGGACAAGGAAGGGAGAAAAATCCAGCTTTCCATAAACAGATGCAGTAGAATGCTTCCAAAGGCAGATGCTCAGAGATTTCCAGATTCACCGCTATACTCACTGTAGCTGATGGTTTCAAGCAATGAGAAATAAAAATATAATAGCAGTTCTTCTGCTATTCTTCCTATATTGAATCAAGCTAACCCAACCTGGAAAAATGGATTACAACTCCCACAAATCAAACAAATATGGTTATCCTATAGGGAATTCTGTAGTCTAACAACAGAATTATATAAGTTAAAAGACTGAATTATCTGAGGTGCCACAGAAAATATATTGACAATCTTGCTTTGTTATTATTATTTTTTAAATAAAACTTTTATTCACACATCGCATGTATTATACTCTGTACATCAAGTATCAGCATCATAATGTGATCATTATGACCCCTAAGGGGAGAGCCTTTTCTGTGGGAGCCCCTACCCTCTGGAAAACGTTACCCCTGGAGCTCCGGATAATCCCCGACCTCCGAACCTTCCGCCGGGCCTTGAAGACCTGGCTCTTCTAACAGGCAGGCCTGGGTTGACTCTATACTGATTTTGTAGCTTTTTATATTCTTAAATCTTAAATTTGAATTGGTATTCCCACCTTTAACTTTATTTATTGGATACTCTGTTTTAATTTGTCTTTTAACTTTTATATTTTCTGTTTCTTATTGCTGTGAGCTGCCCTGAGTCCTTTGGGAGAAGAGCAGCATATAAATCCAATAAATAAATAAATAATAAAAATATAAAAATGGTACAAAATTTGTAGTGATTTTGAACAACCCAAGTATTGGTTTGTTAAAGCATCTGCATTAACTTGCAAACCTTACTCAGATGCAGGTAATAATTTTACAACCCAAAAGGTTGTACAAAAATTTGTACTGGTGTTATATAGACAGTGTCCACAAGGAGCAGATGTGAATTTTCCACAAAGACCCTCTCATCAATGGTTCTGAAAGAAGCAGTTGCAGAAGAAAACTAAGTCATGAACTTAGACATACCCTACACTCAAACATACACCCTTTAATACTCATGAACAAGCACATTCATAGATATGCCCACTTTTTAACCCACCCACATTTTTCATAATATTTTGATTAAATATTTAAGGTTCTATTTATCCACAAGTATGTGCGGGAAATATGGGTACTTTAAAATAGCATTAACATACAGTATGTACTTGTGGATAAGCCCCTTTATGGATAAGCTGTACCTGATTTTTAGGTGCGCTTTGGCATTTAAAATTCTTGGTTTATCCACAAGTATATACGGTAAATACATTAAATATACTGCAAACATTTATTATATTTATTTATTTATTTTTATTTATTAGTTCAATTTATATGCCGCCCTTCTCCGGAGACTCAGGGCGGCTTACAATGCGTTAAGCAATAGCCTTCATACTTTTGTATATTAAAAGAGACTAGAGATACAACATTGGAGTATAGTGTAATGCAATAAAATTCATCTATTTTCCATCTTGGATGTATTAATCTTTTCTAGTAAAATTCTAGGCAACATATTTTCTACTAGATTAAAATGTTTGATGGGATGAATTTTCTTTTCCAGTGGACTACCCAGTGGACTAAGTTGCATTGATACAAGCTGCTGAAACAATTTATAAAATTCTTCTCATCTCATCTCATCTTTCTCTCTCTCTCTCTCTCTCTCCCCCCCCCTCTCTCTCTGTGTAGAGGATGCTTATTTCATATTCTTCTCTGATACACTGATGCTTTAAAAACAGTCTTCTCTCTTTCTAGATATCTGTAAGCCAGGGGTGGTATTCAAGTGGTTCGAGCCGGTTCAGGCCGGTTTGGGTGAACCAGTAGTTCCAATGATCACCTGGCCCAGCTCACCCACCCACCCCTGCCCTATCCTGTCCTATATTTCCTTTTTTGTGGTTCAGCAGATTCATGCAGCACAGCTGATTTCCGCGCCTCCGCTGTTCTACTTACCAGGGCTGCCTTAGAAGGTAAGCAGCTGAGCTTCAAATTGCTGTATTTTGAACACTGTGTGAAGGCACATTAGACGCACACACGTGCAAAGCATGCCTGCGCAAAGTGCACACACACACAACCAGTTGTTAATCCGGTTGCAGCCCACCACTGTTGTAAGCTCACACACAACATCAGTTTTCATCTTCAAGTTGACACTGAGCTTGTGTCAAAAAAGGAATAAACTATTTCACTTATTTTAAAAAAAGTTGTATATGGCCTATAGCTACCCTTAGATGTATTGCAAAAAAATTTTTTTTAAATCAATACAAATACATAAAAGATCAGTCTAAAAGCTTCATAAAGTAAACCCATCAGAAATTAAAATTCAGAAAATGTAAAGTCATAAGAGACATTATAAAAGTATATTTGACACTGACAAAGTAATTAATTAAACATCCAATTAAGCCATTTTTTGGGACATACCTGCGGAGAGGAAACCCCTGATAAGATCCCAAGAAATCCATAGTCCCAACTGAGAAACGACACTCGGGAATTTGTCTTCTCAGCACTAAGTAGATGACTAAAACAGGACTGCAGATTACATGAAAAGTGGCTGTTGGAGAGAAGCACAAATCCCATCTCAAGCATCTAAGGAGGTCATGACTTGTCCAAACAAGCTTGAAGTAAAATGTCATTAGGGTGAGGCCTGGTAGATCTCCCACAGAGGCCATTTCATCCACAGCCGATAGTAGGTGAACCAACAGAGAAACCAAATTGTAAACAGTGACAAGATACAACATGACTTCCCCTAAAAGCCTGACTTTACATATATATATATATAATCAGATATACAAACAGAGTTAGCAAAATACTACAGTTATATTTCTACAAAGAAAAAGAAAAGAAAAAGGGATAAAGACCTGAAATTTGTCTGATAAAGCAATGTCCAAATTTGACCAGATTGCTGCGAAGTCTTATGATTTTGTCAAAACAACAAAATGTATTGAAAACTTGACATATCACACATATCATCAATAGATTGATAATTTCTTCCCTAACTTTGTACACTCATTCTTGAGTGCCTCATGACAATATGAAACTGAATAGGGAAGAACAGGCTCAGGTTCAACCCTAGGAAGACCAAGTTGCTTCCTAGCAAGTTGCTGCAGATTTGGACTCACTTGAATCAGGAAACTTTCAACTTTTGTTCTGGGTAGGATCACACTCCCTCAGACAAAGGTTCTCCTAGAGTCGCATTCCTGTTTGAAGAGCAAGTGGCAGTCATGACTTTTGTACAAATCCATTTTATGCTCCAATTGTACGCATTTGTGCATCAGGAGATACTGCACTGATCACTCACACGTTGGTCACTTTTCTTCTCAATTACTGAAACATACTCTACATGGACCACTCAGAAGCTACAGATGATCCAGAATGAAAATAAACTATTAATGGGTGCATTTTGATATTCCCTTGTGACAGCATTTACATCCATTCCTTATTAAGTGACCACAGTATGCTTCTTAAATCAGAAGCAAAATGTTCATTAAGTGAAATGTTTACTAAACAAGCACATGTCTGAGGAACACAGAGAAATGCTAAGAAGATTACTGGTTGTGGCCATCTCAGTTAGCTGAACTTCTCTCATACAACTATGCCACTCTGGCATGTGTTGTTACCAGGTGAATGAAATTTTAAATATGTGCATTGGTCGAAATTTTTTAAAAATTACTCTCATATTTGTGAATGGTCTTAAACAAATTAGCAAGGAATAAATGTACTTTGCTAGTTGCACTGGTTGTCACTAGGCCTCCAGGTCCAATTTGAAGTTGGGATCTATAAAATCTTTCAGAGTACAGGGCCTGACAATTTGCGGGACCATCTATTTCTGATTACATCTTGTCTGTTCAGTACAAATTGACAGGTTTGGGAAGATCTCATTACTCATTTGGTGAGTAGTAGTCATTTCGTGAGACCTAGGAGATGTGCCTTCTATCTCTCTCTCTCTCTCCTATAAAATATCATTTCTCCCACCCTGCCTGCCTGCTTTCCATGGACCCACCTCTTCTCCATGGCACTTGGTCAGGAAGTTTTGTAAATACATTTTGGTTCTATATGTTTTTATATGTTTGATTTTGTTATGTGTTACTTCTTACTATGAATTATATATACCGTCCTAAGTTACATACCAAGTGGGCAGCTAGATAAATTCAATACATGAATAAACAAAGTTAAGAATAAAAGTTAACAGTAAACTTCATGATTATGAAGGCATCTGAAGCCCCAGTCCATCAATCCACTGGTGTACCATATAGTCCCTATTATATTTATTACAGCACTGCAGCTATTGATGCCACAGTAATTTTACAGATACACTATATGTCTCTAACATATAAGGCACGTCCATTTATATTCTGAATGAATCAGATATAAGAGTGCATAGTGATTTTCAGAACACAGGCTAATTTATAGAAAATTGCTCCTGCTTCAACTGAGCCAAGATAGTCCAAGATAGTCTAAAAATCCTAAGATTGGGTAACTACCTATAAAAAAGATGCTTTGATTTTCAAAATAATGCCATTTCTCTCTTTCTGCTTTTTAAAGAGACATTGTGGCAAGAAAGATCTATGGCCTAAAATTATAGGTCATTAACCTAAGACATCTCTTTATGCCTTTGGGGAATGTACCCTAAGAAGCTATCACATCTACTTTATAATTATCCAAGTAGCAAATAGACCTTGAAGGCTAATGTTTAACAATTTTTTAAAAAAAAAAAGTTTACTACGGTCCTTAAAATAAACTATTAAAAGAAGCATAAATAGGAAAAAAAAAGAAACTAAATAAGCAGAAGGGAGAAAAGGTATTGAAAAATTCCTTGCCTTATCCCAACAAGAGTTATTCTCTAATTAATTTATACTTGCTTCAAAAATAAAATTTATAAATTGTATAGAATCAAAATAATCATATATCTGTTGAAAGTCAAATATTATACCTAAGGAGAGAATTGGGTTATTCCATAACAGAAAAGAAAAGATAACATTTTACTGACTGGAAGAAGGGTCCAATGTTTATATTTTAAATACTAATTAATGAAAGGAAATACTGGATTAAGTTTGAATCCACAAGTATTTGGACCAGCTTTTCCCAAAATCATGCAGTTGGAAATTATTGTGTTTGTAATACAAAAAAACCGCAGGGCAAGGTTCCTGGAGAAGGCTGCTTTTTTTTCAATTGAACCCATTCTATAATGTATAATAGTTGCCCCAGAAAGCCATGTCTTTTCAGAACGTATTACCTATGTCTACATCAGGTATAATATGCAAAGACCCAGCTCTTTGTAAAAAGGCTGGGAAAGGTTGAAGAAAAGAGAAGAGGATGAGCTGCATGAGCTGCACTGGCTCCCGGTGGTCTACCGGGTGCGATTCAAGGTGTTGGTCACCACCTTTAAAGCGCTCTATGGCTTAGGACCTGGATATTTACGAGATCGCCTTCTGCCACCGATAGCCTCCCACTGGCCAGTACACTCCCACAGAGAAGGCCTCCTCAGGGTGCCGTCGGTCAAATTATGTCAACTAGCGACCCCTGGGGGAGAGCAATCTCTGTGGGGGCTCCTGCCCTATGGAACGAATTGCCCCTGGAGATACATATGATGCCCGACCTAGTACCTTTCGCCATGCCCTTAAGACTACTATTTCAACAGGCTGGGCTGATGAAATAATGAATTTTAAATTGGTATTTTAGTCTTGGAGTTTTTAAAAAATAGGGCCAAATTATTTAATATGTTTTAAAATGAGCTCGGTTGGCTCAGTAGACTAAAAGCATTGTAATTAAAGGCCAGCTGTCTGCAATTACTGTGTTCGAATCTCACCAAGCTCAAGGTTGACTCAGCCTTCCATCCTTTCTAAGGAAGATAAATTGAGGACCCAGTTTGTGGGGGCAATAAGCTGACTTTGTATAAATATACAAAAGTATGAAGGCTATTGCTTAACGCATTGTAAACCGCCCGGAGTCTCTGGAGAAGGGCGGCATATGTTATTGTTATTATGGCTGTGCACCACCCTGAGTCTTTCGGGAGAAAGGCAGTATAAAAATTTAATTTAATTTAATTTAATTAATTAATTAATTAATTCAGCAAGTCAGATAGACTGAGTTAGAGTAAGTAATGAGTGCAATGTTGGAAGACCTGAAAGACCAAGTTAGGGAGAGATCTAGATGGGGAAAATCTATCTATGTAGTCACTAGGAGTTGAAAAGAATTTGATGGCACATAATCAAGCAAGCAAGCAAATTTAGCTGAATCACAAACCTTACAATCTGCATGAAGTCATTTGTTTCAAAGACAGCCTTTGAAAATCTGGTGTCTCCCAGATGTGTTGGATTACATGGTTCATCATTCTAGCAGCATGGCCAAACTGCCTGGGAACGAGTGATGCAACAGGAAAGCCCCAAGGTCATTTTGTTTATTTTACTTTGCACGTTTGAACTGCCAGAATTGTAAATGCTATTCTCTGGGACATACATCTACTGAATTGTTGCTTCAAATAACTGTTCATATTGCAGTAAAATGGTTTATTTTCTATATTTGGTCTATATTTGGTCAAATGGTACCCCTTTGATTAAAGGGCATATCTTACGAATAGTAGCAACAATGTTCTGTCATGAGAAAATGAAGCATTTGGACCAAATCATGCAAGACAGAAAAACAGAACTGGGCAAATTTCTTCAGAAGTCACAAATGTAATCACAGCAGTAGTATTCATCTGCCACCCAAGTGAGACAAGAGCTTAACTGGCCTGAAATCTAAAATAGCATTGTGGTGAAATTATCTCTAGCCAAATTTGTCTCTTGGACATAAAATTGTGGGTGCCTAGGGCTGAGCACTTAAAAAAAAACCACAATCCAATATTATGCAAATTGAGAATGTTGGCATCGATGTATTTAATTTGGATACTTTATTCGCAGCACTAATGTAAATAGACAGCAGGGGAGAGCAGCATGTTGGGAAGCCTAGTAGACAAAGAAATAAGAAGCATTAGCATTGGAAACTGCACTGAATGAAAACAACAATCTGTTACATTCAGCTCCAGTAATGAAGGAAATGGATTACAGAAAAATCAACTCAGCTCTCCTTCAAGGCCTAAATGGCCAGGCTTAAACTATCATAGTTTGGATAAATTAGAGCGGAAAGGGATCTTGGAGGTCTCCTAATCCAACCCCCTGATCAAGTAGGAGATCCTATACAACTTGAGGCTAGTGACGGTCCAGTTTCTTCTTAAAAACCTTCAGTGATGAAGCACCTACAACTTCTGAAGGCAAGCTGTTCCCTTGGTTGATTGTTCTCACCATTAGGAAGTTTCTCCTTAATTCCAGCAATTCCTTAATTGCTTCTCTCCTTGATTAGTTTCCATCCATTGTTTCTTGTCTTGCCTTTTGGTGCTTTGGAAAACAAGTTGACCCCCTCGTCTTTGTGACAGCCCCTCAAACTATAACAGTTATAGGTGCGTTATTGGAAGACTTGAAGAATGAGGTTTTTGTTCTGAGAAAATGTATTTATGTACTCACTAAGAATGGACAAGTTGATACTGCATAATCAATCACTCAATGACTGAATTAAATCTCAAATTTATTTGCCCTTCGTTGGTGCTTTTCTTTTTAACTTCCAGGCTAAATTTTTTTGCAACTTATTAGACTCTATTGGGGTGTATACTCACAGAGCAATGATGATTTTATATATTCTGACAGGTCCCTGCCTAAACATTCTAACAATATTGTAAATGATTGACTATTGCAGGGAAAAGCTGATTGATCTATCTGATAAATATTTCCTGTAATAATTTAGAAACATACAAATCTAATAATGAAAGCCAGGAAAGTTTATAACAAAAGCAATGTGCAGTTTTAACTGCATTTCAAATTAAGCACATTATATGATAAGCAATTCGATCTTTCACTTTAGTAGCATAATATTCTAAAATTACCAGATACATGGGTTTCACGATATTTAAGTTATGGGGAATATATATACACAGACACACACACATGTACATGTATGTATGTATGTATGTATGTATGTATGTATGTATGTATATTCCACTGAGAACAAAAGAACAAAACAATGTAATAGATTCGATTGAAAGCAGAAATGCAAGAAAAATTCATCATTTGTGTTCACTAACAAATTAAGACAAAGATGGACGCATTATTTTCATACTGCCAGGATATCACTAAATGTAAAAGAAGCCCAATTCTCATTCCTTCTCTTCACAAGTTTTTAATGCCAATCCGTTTTCAGAAAAACCACACCAACAACAGAAGAGACATCACTACATATTTAAGTACACATGGATTCCTCAATCCATTTCCTGTGTTTAAAAAAATCCAGATAATGTGTTTTTCCACAGATTCTTCCTATAATTTCCTTTCCAACAGGCTATTTTAATACAGCAATTCCTAACATACTTTTTATAGACCATGTTTCATAATATACATTTTGATGCTATTTTTTCCAGAGATAAATTATTTTGTGTTTTTTTTAATATAAGAATGACAGATATATGCATAATTGAGTGCTGTGAGCATCTGTAATGATGGATCATATCATTTTCCTACCATAATCTAAATCAATTGTTGGCTTTCTTATATGCTGATACCTATTTCTGCAAGGGGAATGTATACTTTCAGGATTATTGTACATGGAGATCTTGCTAATTTCTCATGTGATTAAGAATAAATGCTAATCAATGTTTAAGTGATTAGTTAAAAAGAACAACGTTATAAACTAGGAATGCATGAAACTTCACACACATTTCTGCCACTTTGAGATAAGAAGCCATTTTATTACTTGGGGGATTCAAAGCTGAGATAAGAGTACATTCTAGTATCCTTTGCTGACATTTGCTAGGTTTGCAATGCAATCCAAAATAAAAGTATTAAGGGGCCTGAATAGGGTAGTACACAAGCTCTATCTATTCCTTTACAATGAAAGACAAAGCAACTGCTATTATTTATTATTATAAATTAGTTAGCAAACATAATCCAATAAAGAAAAGATTCTTTTTTACAGATTAAAGACCAGAAGAAAAGTATCTGCCAGATCTTTGCCAGTGCAACAAGTTCTGGATCATAGCATACGTTACCTATGAGTGTATCCCTCTCTTACAATTTGCCTTTAATTGTGCGTGCTAATGTAGGATGGGAATGAAGGATTATAATCAAGCAAGAACCAAATGTGTCTCTGAATACTGCTGACTGGGAAAGATAGCAGAATAGGACAGAGATTAATATCTTTGTGGCATTTTTTTTTACTCTATATACTACTAAAACTCTTGTGTTACTTGTAACCTTCAACTGGGCAAAATGGCACACCATAGGGCAACAATTTTTGAATCATCATAGTTCAAATGGGCTAATTTAAAGAATGCATCCAAAATGGGCATTGGTCCTCCCTTAATGCCGATTCTCAGGGAAGCTGTGGCATGGATTGCTTCTGTCAGATCTGCCTAGAGACTGAGTCATAGTTTTTTGGTCACGCCCCTCGCTCCTCCCTTTCAGGCTCAGTTCCGGCGAAGAAAGGCCAGAAGAAATATTCCAACAGGAACAAACACTGTTGAAGATAGTGAAGATAAAAAACAAGTCTCCATCTGGAAGAAAAAAACTCCTTCAATGTTAGAGACAGGAAAGGACAGGCCCTGAGTAGAAGGTAGGGGCTGGATGATGTCACAGCTTCCCTGAGAATCGGCATTAAGTAGGACCAATGCCCATTCTCCAGTGATGGCTGTGGCATTGTCCAGACATGGGACATACCAAAGCTTTTGGCAGTCCTAAGGGCGGGGTGCTGAAGGGCCTGGATCGACCCCGGCTTAATGCACCTTCCAAATGCTGTTTCTGCAGAAGCAAAAACATCTAATTTATCATGTCAGATGAATGGGGAAGGAGAAGATCTGGTGGCCGCCCTGCAAACCTCCCCAAGGGAAGCCTGCATTGCCCTGGCCGCTGAGGTAGCCGGGCTTTTTGTGGAGTGGGTGGTGATATACCTAGGAACAGGGAGCACCTGGGCTTGATAGGCCGAGGCAATACAAGCTCTGATCCAGCGATTATGGTCGAGGAGGAGACTTTAGATCCTAAAGAATTTTGAAGAAAGGAGACAAATAAGGCCTCAGACTTTCTGGAAGAGGCTGTTCATTTAATTTTCAGAGCCCTCTGTACATCTACAGTGTGCCACTTTCACTCTAACCCGTGAGATGATCTTGGACAGAAATTAGGAAGAATAACTTCCTGGGCCGTGTGAAAAAAGGAATTTATTTTTGGAATGAATGAAGGGTCTAAACGTAAGACAACTGTGTCTGGATGGAATACACAGAGGTCCTCCCTGACGGAAAGTCAGGGAGGACCTCAGCTCAGCTCAGATATACAGCGAGCTGATGTTATGGCTACTAGAAAGGCCACTTTCATAGTAAGGATACAAAAGATGACCGATCTGAGGTTGAAAGTTCCCACCTGTCCACAAAGAGAGCCAAGAGGCCTCCAATGGGAGGGGTCGGTGGTGAGTCATTTGCAGCCGTGGGATTGGCGGTAGTCAGAGCCACGAAAGGACCGCTTTGACTGAGGGAATTGCTTGGGTCTGTCCCGAAAAGACTGACACTCAGATGGGCGATTTGATCCCTGAGGATAGATCTGCTGGGAAGAACCCCCCTGCAAATAGGCATGGAAAGATTGTTTCCTATAGAATGGAGAAGACCTCCTGTCAGCATGTCGAGTTGATGAAGGAAGAATTTTTCGCTTATCCCATGTTTCAATGAGAAGTGGCTCAAGAGACTCTCCAAAGAGCTTTTCTCCGGTGTACAGAGCTGCAGCTAGGTTTCATTTTGCCTTGAGGTCTGCTGGCCACTGGCAAAGCCATAGTAACCTGCGAGCTGATACTGCAGACACCAGAACTCTGGATGCGTCCTTGGCAGTATTTAAGGTAGCGTCAGCAGAAAATTGGGTAGCTGCAATAATTTTGTTAATAACTTGATGGAGGCGAGCCTTGCTTGGGGCTACCCTGGCCTGCAATTGTTGAAGCCACAGAATAGTGGTGCAGTTGAAAAAAGGAGGCAGAGGACCCTGTTTGAATAGCCCAGGCTGCAGCTTGATGGCTCTTCTTAAATAAAAGGTCAATTTTTTTTGCACCACATATGTAAATAATTGTGGAGCTGGAATAAAGCACTGGTCAGGAACAGGCTCAGAAAAAAGACCTTGTGGTTGGCATTGGTGAACTTCCTGAGGGTGTCATCCTCCTTTAGAGCAGCAGTGATTCATGCCTTATGAAGTAAGGACTTGAATCTGTTTGGGGAGAAAAGCCCTGTAAAGGCAGGTGTGTCTGGGATCATCCACTCATCATCTGAAAAATCAGAATGATGTTCCTCTTTAAAGGCAAAAATCTCACTGCCTCTGGAAGCATCGTGAATGGGAACCAGTCAAGCTGGCAGAAGGAGGGCCCTGAACCTGAGCAGATTGCTCTGAAACTGCTAATCAAGGATAACCTTGGAAGACAGTTGCCATGCGAGAGGCAATGGCCTGGTCAATAAGAAGTTGCAAACCTTCTTGTAAGTCCTTAAAAGGGTCATCTGAAGGTCTGTCTGATAAAGGAGACTCTCTTACAGAGGCTGCCCCTGCTGAGACCCTGCCAGCTTCAGGAGTTGCAGATGTAGCTAACTGACAAGCAAAGGGATTCTGAGTTGGCCCCTGCTCTCCATGAGTCAGTAAAGCTGGGCCTATGTAAGTTCCTCCTTCCCCTTCTGGGGACCAAGCCTGATTTGGGGATAGTGCAGGTGTCTGATGAGAAGGAGTACTGGGATGGGAACAGACCTCCTTGGCAGCCAAATTTAAAGCAGCTTTGGAGACTTGCTTTTCTAAAGATTTGTGCCTTCATTCAAGATCTTTTGCTTCTGCCTTAGAAATATGTTTACATTTGCAAGAAGCCTTTTTCCAATGGAAGTCCCAGCTCCCTCCCTGTGGGAAGAGTGATCCGCCATTTTGAATCTGTACTCACTGTGACCAAGATGGCAACTGAAGGAAGATGAGTTTCACTTTCGCCACGTGGTGGGTTAAATAGCAGCTATGCTGGTGAAAAACCAGGCTAGCCAGCACACACATGAGCAGGGCGGACGCTGCTTAAGGGGCGGCTTGTCTAGGTAAGGACCTTAGATCTTGCCAGCTCCCAGCGCCTACGGCCGCGGTCAAGTGAATACAAGACTGACAGACTGTTCCAATGCCACATGGAGGGTGCAGAAAAATTCATGTACCACTCTGCTTTTAAATGCTCCGTTGGTGGTGTGGCAGGAAAATGAGCCCAAACTGCTTCCAGGCCTCTGCTCTGCTCTCGTTGATGGCAGAGCAACAAAAGTCACTTTAAAATTGCCGCAACGCTTCAAAGAGCCGCCGTACAGCTGATCGGCGGTAAAAAGAGCTACAGTCGGCTGCGGCTGAAAGACGCAACCTTGGAGCTGTTACCAGGCTTCACTGCCTAAAATAGTTTGTGGTATAGCCTTCTGGGGGTTGCCGCTGCCCCATTGGTGGTATAGGAGCTCGAGGAAGCCCCCCAGAAAGGAGAATGGCCGCAGCGAAAAAATCGCCCAAAATGGCGGCCACCTGGAGTGAAGGAACAATCTGGTAGACCAGGATGCTCCAAAATGAATAGGTAGACCAGTAGGCTCAGAAAATATTAAGACAAGTTTTCTAGTGGTTCATGGGGTTTAATATCCTTAATTCATATCCTTAGCAGCATGGCAGCATTGAAGTGGCTAGAACTTCGCTAAATTTCAATGCATGGGAGTCGTAGTTCCTGGATTCTCCAGTGATGGCTGTGGCATCATCCAGACATGGGTTGCTTCAGTCGGATCTGCCTAGAGATTGAGTCATAGTTTTTTGACCATGCTCCTCGCTCCTCCCTTTCTGGCTCAGTTTCGACTCAGTCAGCCTGAGAGAAACATCTCCAGAAGATCTGGCTCTCAGCCCATTTCTGTTCGATTCTTCAGAGTCACTGTGAGTTTTTGCATGGGTACCAGTTTCCCAGGCTTCTTTAACTATTTTCTGAGCCTCAATCCATCATGGGTGAGCCATTCAAATGTAATATACGCACAAAATTCCAAGCAATCTGATATGAAAAACAAGGTATTTGTATGCTACATCTGTGAAAGGTTCTCAAACTATAATCAAATCTCTTCCCCTCACTACTCATAAGCTTTTAGATGATGATGAGTAACAGGTAAAATACTTTTGAAATGGGATTAATTAAAGCCACAGATTATATATATATCCTAGACATATACTAGGATTTATTTAGATAATGCATATTTGAGAGCTGAAAATCCATACATTAATCTCCAGTGCCATGTACACACACCTAAGTCAGTGTTGGATCATAGCCAGCATCAAATACTGGGCATGGGATGAGCTGTCTCAGTATAAAAAAACTGCAGTGGTCTAAGAACTTTAAATTCAGCATATGCCTCATATTAACTATGTGATTATATTAACTTGATTTGTGCATGTCCCAGAAGGTGACTGTATACATAATATTTTTATTTATTTGAAAATGCGATTATCTGAATAGAATGTTGCACAAGCTACAGACTACATAAGGAAAATACCACCATCCAATATTAATACAAAATAAGACTATAACAATTGTCATTATCCTTTTACAACAGGCGAACAACAGAAGAAACACAAAGCATCCATAACAAGCCTAATATTCAAAGAAGTTGCTAGTATTCATAGCAAATCTAGAAAACTGGCTTCAAGGTCTTCAAATAGGTTTGTTACTGCAAGTGCTTAATAAAATCTGTTCAGAAACCAGCTCTTTGCATCAATGTATGACAAGCTCAAAAGTGAGTCAATTCTGATATGTTGTTTTATTAGCTCCTATATATGCAAGCTGCCAGGCAACACAATTGGTTGCTAATTTAGAGGTTAGAGTTAACTGCTGTATTTGCAGAGCCAGGGGCAATTCCATCCAGGTGAACTATTAGGTGACAATAAGAAAAGAGATTTAAAGTTTTAGTGCATGGCATTGAAGGAAAGAAACTGCATTATCTACAGAAAATTGAAGCCATGTAATGAATTAGTGTTTCTTTTGTTTGGGCTGCACTAACATACCTTAGTTTCTTGACAGCCAATATATAGATGTTTTTCACATCTGACTGCACATTCAAGATTGTTTTCTTTTTTTAATCAGTATAATTGGATAAATAAGGTCTGGACATACATGTAAATTTTAAGGAGTTCTGTATTTTGAACAATATGTTACAACGTGAAATTCCCAATATTTGGCTCAAGGCATTATGACAATATACTTTGACATCAGCCTTAGCCTCAAATCCTTAAATCAATAAAATTCAGCAGTTAAATTAGGAAACGTAAGGGACTGAATGCAGAATTGATTCTCTGAACAAAATAAATTAATCACCGGTTGCTGAGGACATTAAACTCAATATATCTATAAACAGTATTTATCAATCTTCTAGAAACTAAACAGTAGATCAGTATTTTTTGATTCATTGGAAATGTATTGAAAAATATAACTGGGTTTGGAATGAAGTATCCCTTGCTGCTCTCAGCACAACTCCGAATGTAAATTGTTCAGTGAAAATAAGGATGAGTGAAGAAAACCTAGTACAGCAATCATTCTGTAAAGGAGGTTTACATTACAATGCATTAGCAGCAAGAATTTATCCTTGTTCATGCTGACTCAGAATGCAAGTCAATAGAGAGCTTGATAAAGAGACCTGCCCCTATTACTGAATTGACTTCTATTAAATTTCCCCTCCCTTTTTCCTTATTCCATTCTTCCATTCTGCTTATTTCCCCCCTCCCCTCTCCACACAGTTTAGTTCTCATTCACCTCTTAATTGCATTTTATATAGGTCTACCAAATTGTTCAACCCTGTCATTAACTGTTAATACATACCAATGACTGAATGACTGAATAGTAAGCAAATGGACATCATAAATATGGGATGTTTTACAAGATGTCAGCTAGAATATTGTTATTCATTAACAACTTTTTAAAGAGCAATATTTTTAGGAGAATGGGGTGCCCTATGTATATTTCATTATTTTAAAAAAATCATTTAAACTCTATTTGAAGGTGACCCTGAAATACTAGGAGATATCTGACCTTTTATAATCTAGTTAGTTAACAGCAGAATTTATTTTCAATTGAGGGTGAGTAAATCATTGTGTGTCAATCATGATACATATCCTACAAAGTTTTAACCCTGGTGAAATACCAAATAAAATGTGGGTTTCTGAAAAATACACATGCTTTATCCTTTTTTAATACATTGAGGTCTCAACTAATTAACTTTGTTTTTAAGTACCCATTCTCTCTTCTCTTTCATGAGGAAAAGTAGACTTTTGAAAAGTAGACTAGACTTTTTGAGACTATACCCAGTTCTTATCTTGCTTAACTGTAAATTCTTTCAGCTACAAAAGACACAGTGAATACTATTTAATTCACTTGTTTAGTGGATTTCCAGACTTTAGAAAGCCCATTCTTACCTTAAAAACAAGGTAGTCTGAAAAAAAGGGGGGTGGAATCTATGTGGCTAATCAAAAACAGGATAACCTGTATCTATCCCTGCAGAAGGCACCAGCATGTTTTATCTACAGAAGATTAAAAGTAAAATCAAATTAAAAAAACAGCAACAAGGCAATGGCCCCCTCCCCACCCTTTCCACAGGTAGATGAGTAAACAGTGACTCAACAGAGATTTCATTCACACAGAGGAATATGGTATGCTGGGAACTCTTCTCAGCCTGACAATCTGCTGCAGATGCTAGTTAAAGGGAGCTATTTATCAATGTCAGCCATGTGCATTACAATGCACCAGTTTGAAGCAGCTCAGGCTTCTCCTGCCCTTGTTTCTCCCACAAGCTTCTCTGCTTCTGATCTTACAGCCTCAAAGAACCCTTAGCTTTGGCTTCCCAGTTACATCTGCATTACAAGAATTGCCAAAATACATACTGGGGTGTTCTTTTTCCCTAGGAACCCCAAAGGAAAAAAAAAAAGAAACATTCTGGTGTTAATTTTTCAAAAATTAAAAACAAAAAAGTTCCTCTTTCCCCTTCTATATTTATTTGCAGTTCAGTGTTTATAAAGAATCATGACAAGAAATCATCTCAGCAAAATGATTACACAAATTTAGCTGTTTCATCTTTGGTTAAACTGAAATGGAATATTAATGCAGAGAGACACTAAGGTGCAGAGAATCAAACAAGTACCTTCTATCCATTATTTAACTGTTAAATCGGCAGGAGGCAAGGCAGCTAAGACAACTAAGACAAGGCAACATATGAAATGATCCTTCATTGAGGAGCTAGACATATAAGGATCCCATCCCATCTTACATGGTGCTCTGATATACTATATATCTTTGGTTGTGCCAACTTCTGCCTAATGTTTTTCTGTTATGGTCCGCCGGCAGCCTGCGGAGCTGGCAGCAGAGTTGGACAGTGAGGAGGCTGGGGAAGAACATGGGCCAGTCCTGAAGTCTGGGGAATGCTCAGACGAGGGCTCTCTGTCAGAGGCAGAGATGGAGCCAGGGCCATCTGAGTGTTATGTGCTGACTCCAGAGCCTCCAGAGTCTGACTTCAGCGAGGCAGAGGAACAGGAGGAACCTGTTCCCAGCGCATGCATGCACAGAACTGCCAGAAGGCAAGAACAGTTAAGACAAAAGGGGCGACTTGGGAGTAAGACTTGGAGATGATTGGCTCCTCCCTAAGACATAAAGGAGGAGCAAAGGCACATGAGCTTTTGCAGGAAGCAACTTTGTTCACACTGGTCGGTTTAAATTCTGAAGCTCCATTTTGACTCTGTACTCCATGTGGCCTTGCAAAGCTAATTGCCAATTAGGTCTTTGGCAGCGTGTCAAGGAAGATAAAGGTGGGTGCTTATCAGCCTTACTCCGAAGGACTGTGGCAGATTTCTGTCAGACCCTTTACAAACTATTTGTGACTCATCACGGGCTGTGAATGAACAGAATTCACAGCCGCTGAAATAAAAAGAGGGTTTTTGGGACTAATTGTGTGCTTTTTACTGTCTCAGGAAGCCTAGGTCAGAACATTTTCTTCTTATGCTTCATCTTTGCTGTTTCTCTCCCCACCCCCCGCATTCCTAAAATTTATCCCATAAGTTCTCCCTTCCCTCTATCAAAGGTAAAGGTTCTCCTAGCACATATGTGGTAATTGTTCCTGACTCTAGGGAGTGGTGCTCATCTCTGTTTCAAAATCGAAGAACCACCACTGTCCAAAGACATCTATGTGGTCATGTGGCCGGCATGACTAAATGCCAAAGGCGCACAGAATGTTGTTACCTTCTCATCAAAGGTGGTCCCTATTTTTCTACTTGCATTTTTTACATGCTTTTGAACTGCTAGGTTGGCAGAAGCTGGGGCAAGTAACGGGAGCCCATCCCCTTATGCGTCACTAGGGATTTGAACCACTGAACTGCCAACCTTTCGATCAACATACTCAGCATCTTAGCCACTGAAGCCACCGTGTCCCTTCCCTCTGTAGACATACACTATAGTCACTCCCAAGCAATGATAACTATTTTAAACTTTAAGCTTGTCTTAGTTCAGTTTCTAGTACAGACATAAGATCACCTCCTAAGCCTGTTGGCTTAATTCATGCGTGATTTTTTTTTTTGCTTAATATTATGTGAATTCAGCTATTGTGATCTGAAAACCGATTTGCAGCTTAATGCAACTCATTCTGGTTCATTCATTAAGACACAGTACATAAACCATGACTTAACTTGGGTTATGAAAACCCAAACATTGCCAGTGAATTTATATTAGTGGAATTAGATTGCAATAATTTTATAGGATTTTCCATGGTGACACCTGCATTTTCATTTTAGCCATATTCCCATACTAGTCTTTCCTGATTGCATTGCTTCGTCCCTATCTAATAACCTCATGCTATGAATTGATATCTAAAAGTTCTTTGGAAAGGAAAATACAGAATGATGTGTTTTTGAAATGTAGAAAAGCTATTTATTCCTGCCCATTAAATTCTGAACTTTAAATCAAACTGGCTGAAATAATTTATTGTGTCCTATCAAGTATTTCTGCATGCATTGCTGAACTTTCCAATTTATTTGCAGCAATAACTTCTTAAACTACATTACACTCCACTCAATAAGCACCTGTTCTGAATTTTAGGAGCACTTTGCCAGGCTGCATTCATGATTACTGGGGAGGAGAAGTAAAAATCCACTGCCCCTCTGTTACTAATACTTCAGCTGACCTTGATTCTCTTGGAGATTATAAAGCCTAACAACCACTACATTCTCCTGGTGCAGAAACCAGCATTTTCCTGTCACTCTCTAGTTTCTAATCTGAGGATGTCCTGTGATCACCCAGCCATGCAAGAAGTTGTGACTTCTTAAAAAGCCTTGTTTTTGGCAAGGCTCAATAATCTAAATCAGAGGCGTCAAACTCAATTTCATATTTGGTGTGGCCAGGATAGGCATGGCCAGCATGACATCACTCATGTTGGGGGGGGGGGTGCCTGTGGCGGCCCGAGCGCTCTGTCAGTGAAAACAGGCTTCCAAGCTCCATTTTCGGATGGGATGACCTCTTGCAACCCTCTGCCGGCAAAAACAGCGCTCAGGAACCCGTTTTTCCTGGCAGAAGCACTGCAAGGTGGTCCTTCACTATTTCCAGGGCAGCCCCACGGGCCAGATCTAAGCATCCTGCAGGTTGGATCCGGCCCCCGTGTCTTGAGTTTGACACCCCTGATCTAAATGCCCACAATGCTGGAATCAAAGCATCACTTTCTGTATTTGGCCTATAGATCAATAATTGTGCATATTTTCTAATCCACAGATTTCTGTTAAAAAAGATTTAGATTTCAATAGAATTAGATGTTACTAGATATATATTAAAAGAGTAACAGTAAAGGTTCCCCTCGCATATATGTGCTAGTCGTTCCTGACTCTAGGGAGCGGTGCTCATCTCCGTTTCAAAGCCGAAGAGCCACCACTGTCCAAAGACATCTCCGTGGTCATGTGGCCAGCATGACTAAATGCCAAAGGTATATGGAACACTGTTACCTTCCCCCCAAAGGTGGTCCCTATTTTTCTACTTGCGTTTTTTATGTGCTTTCAAACTGCTAGGTTGGCAGAAGCTGGGACAAGTAACATGAGTTCACCCCATTACGCGGCACTAGGGATTTGAACCACTGAACTGCCGACTTTTTGATAAAGCTTAGCATCTTAGCCACTGAGCCACTGCATCCCTTATTAAAAGGGTATGGGAAAACATTTTATCAATACTTTGCCAATAAATATTTCTTTCTTAGAAAAAATAACAATTGGATACAGTGGATCACTGTATTATATTAACATCAATTTATGTCATTTTCAGTTCTGCAAATTTTCAACTGCAACATGTAAAAAGAAATACTCTTGTTTACACACTGAAAATGATGCATCACGTTTTAATTCTGCCAAATATTGGCAGGAATAAACCAGATTAGCAAAACTCTCCACATGCTTAATTTGTAGGCAGCAAACATAATGCTGAAATAAAAAAATGTGTTGTCCCCCACCCGCATTCTAGATTGGTGTGGCTGAATTCCCACTTTGATAAATTTTGTTCCACTCTCTAGGAAGCTTGCAATAAAATATGTTTCTTTGAAATATGCAGCTGCATGGAAACTAAACAAATGGAGGTTTAGTCGCCAAATAACTTGATATATTTATTACAAGAAGTGTTTAAAATGATTAAAATAGATGAGAAGTAAAAGACTAGTTAATTGTTGCCAATTTTTCATTTCAATGTAATTGTTGTCTTCTACTGTTGTCTTTGATAGTTTGATTTGAATGATCCTTGCCATGGATATTTTAAATGGTTATATAGAATTTTCTTTTGGTTTTGCCTGCACTGCTATAAACTATTCTGGATCTTTAGTGATACAGTAACAAATAGAATTAATGTCCAAAAAACCCAGAGAAAACCAAGACTCTCATAATTTGGATGCGCCCTAAAGTTGTTCCATTTTGTTACTATGGTTTTGGAAAGATATAATAGTGATGTTTAACTACAGATCAAAAATACAGAATTTTACTGAAGAAGAAGTTAGGATTTATCATGCATATTGCATTGCAAAATAAGCCTGTTTTGTTTTGAGACCAACATACTGCTATTCGGAGTTTCAAACAATAAAAAAATGTTCACACCCTGCATGTGAAATGCGTCTTTATTAATATAATGGAAAGGTAGACCAATGTAATTTTATATAATGTTTTATTGTTTAGTAACGGAATAATTTTATATCTATAAGGTATCATTATTGATATTTTTGTTTTTTCTGTTGTTTCCTTTTCATAAACAATAAACACAAACACAATTTCTGAACCATTGTCAAAGATAGCCTCTGAAGAATCTGTATGCAAAAACTGTGCATAAAAACCTTTTAGAAAACCTGAAGCGGAAATTCAGTAAGTGAACAGACAAACTGTTATCAAAATTACTTACAGCATTATTGCAGCCTTGAATATGTTGACATTTTGGTAATCCCAACATCACTGCAGGAAACAATTTGATGAAAATGCTTGTATACTGCAGCTTTAGAATGTGCTAATCCTTCCAGAGGAACAACAGGGAATGGCATCACCAATATTAACCTAATTTAAGAGACTTGTTAACTGTTAATAGGATCCATTACAGAAGGAGAAACAAGAGTCACAGCTTTCAATTTTCTCCAGAATGCCTTTTTTGCTTCACTAGCCATCAATAAACAAAAGGGCAAAAAGACTGTAAAGTGTAATATTGCCTCTAGAAGCTTGGCTAGTTCCCCACACTTTGCAAATATACTAGCTGGAAATTATGAGCATTAAAAGCATTGAATTCTCCACTGAACTAGAACTGGCTGGGGAATTCTGGGAGCTGAAGTTCGTACATCTTAAAGATGCTGAGGTTGAGAAACACTGACGTAGACATCACTAATTTAAAAAAGATTTCTCTGAATGAAATCTTACTGGACTTTTGAATGAAAAAACCTTGAGTTGTGAATAGAAGAGAAATTGGCAGCCAGCTTCTAAAAATCAAAATAAAATTCTATTTAAGGATACCCATGTGAGAATATTTATCGCAGAGCAAAAATAAATTGTAAATACAGATTAAGCAGCAGCTCATCAAAAAATAATGATAAATTCCTGCCGGGATAAAAGTTGTGGATAGAAACTCACTGGTTTACTTTAGGGCAGGATTATTGTTGGGACAAAATGTAGATTATTCCCCCATGCTCTATAAGCTCCCTTGAGCTTTTGAGGATATAAATCTAACCATTAAATAAAAATGAATAGGCAATTTAAAATGAATCTTCCTGAGATTGCTCCACTTCCAAATGTAAATAGGGAGACCACCTGATTAAATAGTCCTTCACATCAAGACACTAGCATAATGAAGAAGATTCCAGCTGGCCTCTCTTGCTGACATATTATTTCATTCTCTATAGAGAAGTAAATTTTTAGCCCTTAATAATTTCTGACTTAACCAACATTAACATTCAAAACAAGCATTCTGTGCCTGCATTTTTAAATGACATAATCCTAAAATGATCAACCTCTTTACGCCTCTGACATGTAAGTAGACTAAGGTGTTACACAACACTCACTCAAACTAATGAGCTTGTAGTATGGACAGAATGCTTCCAGTTACTTCCCTGAGACACTTAACTTTTGTTCAGCCTGTTTTCAAATTAACTGGCTCAATTTGCAATATATATTTAGCCTTTGTTTTCTCAATGCTTCAAACATATGCCGAAACCAGATCTGAATAAAAATTCATGACATAATGGTTCTGCAAAGAAAGACACAGCAAGCTGTCAATCTGTTTGGTTGTTTGGAACCATCCCAATCATCTAGCGTTCCAAAAATAATCCAGGATATTATTGCTGATGCAGCTGACTCGGTGTGAATTCTTTTACACTCCACCCCGCTATAAAAAAAACTATCTTGCTTTTGACAAGCCAGTGAATTGGGCAGGTTGCCCAGTTTAGAGTCCTGCTGACCCAGATTTGAGAAAGATTATGCATTCAATGAAGAACGAAAAATCATTATGGAATAAGTCTTCAATGAAATTCTCTTCTCACTCTGAAAGCTAAATGTTAACAATTTTCTAATGAAAAGGAATGTAAACCTTTAGGAAAGGAAGTTACTTGATTCTTTGAGAATTTAGCAGCACTCAGATTTTCAAATATTCTCAAGAATAGCTTTACAACCTTCATTCATGGGTATGTATTTGGAAAAAAGATATCCAAAGTAGTGCCACAACCAATTCATTAGCATAAAATCTGTCAAGGGGCAGAACAAGATTTAAGTAACTATAATATACATGAGGATTTCATCCAAGAGATGATGCATGCACCACACAGATTACTCTAGATTTCTGTCCTACACAAATCTTCTTTATAAGGATTTATTCACAGTCTGCCTCAGAAAGGACATGATTCACTCACCACGAAGGCCATACAGTATTTTCACAACTGAAACTCTATCTGGGTAGCAGCCACTTTTGAAGTTGGATGAGCTGTTTTCCAGCACACAAGTAGGCTTTCATCATTTTATGCCAACACTAAAAGCCCCTGCAATTGGATGATCTTCTGAGCTCCAACTGGCCTCACTGACTCTGTGCTTTTATGCTTATTTTTTTCTGAACCCAGCGGTCCAAGCTGGAGCTTTGGACCGCATTGTGCCTTTGCGGCCTCTGATCCGGTGCCGATCCCAGTTGGCTCCCTGGTTTTCGGAGGAGCTAAAGGAGATGAAGCGCCGGAAAAGACACCTGGAGAGTGATTGGAGGGACAGCCGCTCCGAATCTGACCAAACACTGGTGAGGTCTCACATTAAGACCTACCTAGTGGCGATAAGAGCGGCAAAATCAAATTATTTTTCCACTCTTATTGCATCTGCCGAGAACCGCCCAGCTGCCCTGTTTAGGGTTACCCACTCCCTTCTCCATATGGGAGCATGGGAAGACCCCTTGCAGGATAGGGCTAAGATTTTTGTGCAATTCCTACATGACAAAATCGCTCAGATTCGGGAAGGCTTGGACTCCAATTGGGTGGGCTCAGATGGGGTGCCAGAGGTGGGTCTTGAGAGTGTTATCTGGGAGGAGTTTGACTCTGCGACTCCTGAGGACATGGACAGGATTCTGATTAGGTTGAGCTCTGCCACATGTTTATTGGACCCGTGTCCCTCCTGGTTGGTGCTGTCCTCCTGGGCGGTCACACGAGGCTGGCTCCAAATGATTATTAATGCTTCTTTGAGTGAGGGTTTCCTCCCCTCCGCCCTGAAAGAGTTGGTGGTGAGGCCCCTCTCAAGAAGCCTTCTCTGGACCCGGCTGTATTAGTGAACTATCATCCAGGCTCCAACCTTCACTTGGTGGTGAAGGTTGTTGAGAGTGTGGTGGCTCAGCAACTCCCTTGGTACCTGAATAAAGCTGTCTATCTAGATCTGTTCCAGTCGGGCTTCAAGCCTGGAAATGGCATTGGTTGCATTGGTTGATGATCTTTGGAGGGTTCGGGACAGGGGGTGTTCCTCTGTCCTAGTCCTATTGGACCTCTCAGCAGCTTTTGATACCATTGACCATGATATCATGCTGCGCTGGCTGGAGGGGTTAGGAGTTGGGGGTACCATGCTGCGGTGGTTCTCCTCCTTCCTCTCTGGTCAGATGCAGTCTATGTTGGCAGGGGGACAGAGGTCGATCTTGAGGCGCCTCATCTCGCCTCTTTTGTTTAACATTTATGTGAAGCCGCTGGGGGAGATCATCCATGGTTTTGGGGTGAAGTGTCATCTGTACACTGATGACACTCAGCTGTACATCTCGACCCCAGACCAACCCAATGATGCCCTTGACGTGATGTCCCAATGTCTGGAGGCCGTGCGGATCTGGATGGGGGGAAACAGGCTCAGACTCAACCCCTCGAAGACTGACTGGCTATGGCTCCTGGCATCCCAATATAGCCAGCTGGTTCCATCACTGGCTATTGGGGGTGAAACTTTGGCCCCCTCGGAGAGGACTCGCAATCTGGGTGTCCTCCTGGATGCACGGCTGTCTTTAGAAGACCATATGATGGCTGTGGCCAGGGGGGGGGCTTTCTATCAGGTCCGCCTAATTTACCAACTGCGTCCCTTTCTGAACTGGGATGCCCTGCGCATGGTCACTCACGCCCTTGTCATGTCACGTCTGGACTACTGTAATGCTCTCTACCTGGGGCTTCCTTTGAAGGGCACGCAGAGGCTCCAACTGGTCCAGAACGCAGCCATGTGGGTGATTATGGGAGCAACTTGACGCACCCACGTGACACCTCTCCTGCGCGAGCTGCAATGGCTCCCAGTGGTCTTCCGGGTGCGGCTCAAGGTGTTAGTTACCACCTTTAAATCACTCCATGGCTTAGGACCCGGATACTTACGGGATCACCTTCTGCCACCAATAGCCTCCCACCGACTAACATGCTCCCACAGAGAGGGACTCCTGAGGATGCCGTCGGTTAAACAATGTAGACTGGCAACCCCCAGGGGGAGAGCCTTCTTTGTGGGGGCACCCGCCCTCTGGAATGAACTGCCCCCGGGGATACGTATGATTCCCGACCTGTGTACCTCTCACCATGCCCTTAAGACTCTGCTATTCCAACAGGCTGGACTGTCTTAAGAAGAATTTGGATGCAGGTGTTTTAAATTTGTGGGTTTTTAATGGAAGAGCCAATAGTATTTAATTTGTTTTAATTGTTCTTAAATTTTGTATCTTATATTATTTTATCGTGGCTGTACACCGCCCTGAGTCCTTTGGGAGAAGGACGGTATAAAAATTGAAATAATAATAATAATAATAATAATAATAATAATAATAATAATAATAATAAGTGACACCAGACTATTTCTTGTATACCATTTTTTTCTGAGGAATGGGCAGGTTAGAGATTAGGATATCAACAGCTCAAAGAAGACTGAATGGAAGCCTATCAGAATGGAAAGAAAACACATTATGCAGACATTTGTCAGCAAATACCAGTATAATACTTTACTTTAAACATTATGTTTTCATGGTTCTTTAAGACAGATGCAAATGTGCCAGAGCATTTCAAGGAAATAAGTCCTTAGCATGGTAAGAACGTTAAGAAGAAAATATTGTCAAAAGGCAAAATCCTTGTATTACATTTCTGCTTTACCTTTACTTCTCCCAATATTGCCACATCCTACAGCATCCTATTTCCAAAAAAATGAAACCAGGTTTTTAAGGGGAGTCCCCAGTCAAAAATTCAGAGGATATGGGACAATTGGTAAAACAGGCTATGGCTTATTGGAGTTATAAACAAAAACATATAGGAAAAAAATCCAGATCAGGGAACGCTGAGCGAGAATCTAAACAAAGCAAATGTACTTTATAAAAATCTTACTGATTTTAGTAATTATAGCCAACCAAAAAGGTACAATCTGCAAGCATTATGATGGCAATTCTTAACATAAATATTTTTTTAAATTACTGTTATATTTTTTTAAATGTTTCTGTTGAAATAAAACTTATTCCAATAAAAGAGAACATTAATACATAATGCTTATTTTACTTGAATGTTATTTTAAAAAGAGGCTTTAAAAAGCAGTATGAAGGTAAAGAAATAATAGTTTGAAAATTCAGTTGGCATACATGCAACCGCAAAATTGGAGTGGATAGTTTTAAATTTCTGGGCATTTATATCTTGGAGGACCTTTCATGGACTATGAATGCTAACATGCTTGTGAAGAAGGCATAGAAGAGGCTGTACTTCCTCAGAATGCTCAGGAAGATATATCTATCTCAGCATCTACTTCTGTCCTACTATTGCAGCACCATTGAGAGTGTCCTGACATACGGCATTCTTGCACGGCATGGAAGCAGCTCTGTAACGGACAAAAAAGCTCTACAGAGAATCATTAAAACTGCCCAGAATATTATCGGATTCCAGCTACCAGCCCTGGATGACATCTTCGAATCTGTTTGAAGAAGTTGCATAACATTCTCAGAGACTCTTCCCATCCTGCTTACAATCTTTTTGGACTGTTGCCTCCTGGCAGAAGATACAGAACAATTAAAACTCAGACCACATGTTTTCTGAATAATTTTTATCCCAGAGCTATAACTGCACTCAACAATGAGCTAAAGGACCACCATCAGTGAACTGTTGGACAGTATTACTTGGTCTGTTGTGTGGATGTTTGGGTGGTTTTAGGGGTGGGGAATTGTGGTGGGTGGGAGTGTGTTTGGGGATTATGTGTATGGGACCTGGTCTTTGGGTATCAAATAAATTTCATTGTATGTGTACACTGTGTATACACATACAATGACAATAAAGTTTATTTATTTGTTTAAAATATTCTGTCCATAGTTTTATGCTTTGGTATTATGACCTATCCTGCAAATACAAGACTAGCTATTGCTGCCTAAAGTATTATAGATTTAGTCCTCTGAAATGCAGACAAATTATTGCTCCTAGCTATTTAAATTCACACTTCTAATGCAATAATTCTATTTGGACTGACAGAGATTTTTGCACTACAAAATTAAGTCTCTATAAAATCTGGCTATGTTTATTCACAAATTAAAGGTCTAGATGAACATGAAGTTCCATTATTTTGCAATTTGCTAAACTATTGCCTCATCTCAGCTAGGAATGTCTCTATGTACCCATAAGTGGGAAAGGAACTGTCTTCCATTATATTATCAACAGGATTTTTTCAGTATTATCAATTTTGTGCACTACTGACAAAGCAAAAAGTGGAAACAAATATTTGCAGCCCTGCAAGCTTTTTAAATAGGACATGAAAAGGAAGCTGGATCTACCTAGGGATGCTAGGATCTCTCCATGCAGCATTTTATCTTTCAGACTTTGCAGAGGACACACAAAATGAGTGATAGTGTTATCTCCAGATGGTGATAGCAATCCTACACATACCGGTTCACAGGAGGATAACTGCAGGGAGAAAGTGTCTTCATCTTCTGAGAACCATTTGGTTGGTCATTGTGAGAAACAAAATCTGGACCAAGAACAGCCTTAGCAACTTTCTGTAGGGCTCTTTTTATGTTTTCGTAACAATGAAGTCACTTCTTTTGTTCCTCCAGAAAACATGTAAACTGAAGAATAACTATAGCTTAGCTTGTTAGATATATTTTTAACTCAAAATACTTTCTATCATGTGCATTTATCAGTAAAAGAAAAAGAAGGCATATTCCTTTTCCCAGAAACTTGCCAGGGGATAGAGTTGAAATAGTTAAATTAAGATATGGACTTTCCTCATTAGAGGTTAGCTATGTGCTCTGTAACCATAGTTCCTAAATTCTCTTCCTGTTGATGTATTGTGAGTAAACGTTTTGTGTTCAAGTTAATGTTCCACACTTCAGTGATAACTATGAGCTAGTCAAATGTACTCTTGTTCCAGGTTAAGCATTCAATTTTCTGTACAAAATATGCTTGGCTGCATAATTTCATGTCTAAGGATCAGTCGGAGCACAAAACAATAAAAAAAAAGCATTTGGTTCACATCATAGAGGCAAACTTCAAAGTCCACAAAAAGATACATGTGCACTACATACTTAAGAAATATTAAAAGCTATGCTTTTATTACTTCTTGTGGATTTTTTCATGTTTACTGTTGCTGTACCTTCAAATATACAAGTGAAATGCATTTTAAATAAGGAATAAATGCAATATCTAAAACATATATTGCTGTCTAGGTTTATAAAGGACTTTTGCTGACAAGTTATTAGAGCTAATGAAATTTCTACACTGCTCTCAACAGGAGTCAACAAAAAGGCTAAATCAGCTGGATTCACAAATGATGAATGGACAAGAACAGAGACTTGATCATTCTTCCAATAATGCTATACAATTCTCATAACTGTGTAGTGGCAACAATGTAGTCAAAAGTCTCTAGTTATTCTAAATATAGTAGATCATAAATTTAAGTCATTGAAAATATTGTTATGTAGTCTTTCCCCCTTCAGTGCTTCCCAGATGTGTTGGCTTATAACTTCCAGATTTTTAAATGAGTATAGCCAAAACTATTATATGAACACAACTTCTCAGAACTTTGGTTAATTAAACACTAACCATTGTTTTCCTTGGCTCATAAAAGGAGAACATGTAAAACATGGTATCTTGGACAACTGCAACAAAATGGATCAGGAGAAAACAGGAGTGAAACACATCCATATTACCCCTTTCAAGTCTGAAACCTCATAAAATCCCAGTTCTTATGTCTTAATATGGGAGGGGAAGGAAGAGTCTAACTATTTTGATCAACCTCAGATAGCTCAACAGGCTAAATAGCCTGTTATAAGATTCAGCTGTCTGCAATTATTGCAAGTTTGAGGCTCAAGGTTGACTCAGCCTTCCATCCTTTCTAAGGTAGGTAAATTGAGGACCCAGTTTGTGGGGCAATAAGCTGACTTTGTATAAAAATATATAAAAGTATGAAAGCTATTGCTTAACGCATTGTAAGCCACCCTGAGTCTCCGGAAAAGGGCGGCATATAAATCTAATTTAAAAAAAAACAACAATGGGAAAGCCAGATTTGCTTAACAGCTGCGTTACTAATTTAACAACTGCAGTAATTCACTTAAAAAAAGTGGCAAGAAAAGTTGTAAAACAGAACAAAACTAACTTAACAAATTTCTCACTTAGCAACATAAATTCTGGGCTGAATTGTGGTTTTAAGTTGAGGACTATCTGTAGTTGCCCATTTGAGGCAGGGCTCCTGACTTTTCATTCCCAAACAAGGCAAACGTAAGAAAGCAATTATAATCCTAGTTTTAACCGTGGGTTGTCAGGAAAGATGCAGAAGAAAAGTGCTTGCTAACATTCATGCCCCGGATAGTACTTTGGCACCATTACTATTTCATGCAAATAGGATACTTGTGACTGTCACACATTTTTAACAATAGTTTTTTTAAAAAAAAACACTTAAATTTTATAGTTATGAAATTTAATCTCTCACACTGCATCATGTCATTCTTTTTTCTTCTGCGTACATTCTGTATCTATGTTTATGCATTAAGTGAACCTTTCATAAATGGGGATCCTCCAGATGGTTATATTAAATGGAATTTCTGGAAATTCCCATCTCAATGCATCTGAAGGATGCTAACTCAGAAGTAGCAGCACTGTTTTTGGTGCTCAGTGCCTTCAGGCAGACTCTAACTGCTGACCCAGCAAACCTTATGATAAATGACTTGGTTTAATGTTGCAAGTCACAGGTTGCAACTCAAAGGGACATTTCTTTAGATTCAACCTTTTTTGTGTTTTCATTTGCATATTTGGAGATACCAGCTCTTGGATGTTGATAGAAGAAATGATCAAATTTGCTGTGCAAACATAGAGCATCCCATTCAGAAATTTGGGGTCATCTGTATTTTATTTCAAAGAGTGCCATAAATAAACAGTGATAAGTGAAACCGAACAAACAAGTATTAGCGAATTTTCGAAAGCAGTATTTTAACTTTATGCTTGTTGATTTAAACCACCAAAAACAATCGCTTCAAGTATGTGTGTAAATATTATCAATTGATAACATTTGGGCCTGATGCTGAAAGCCAACTGGCATTCTGTCTCAATCATTCAACCCACTGGCTCAACCACATTTACAAGGTTACTATAGAAGAGAACAATGCTTAAAAGAGTCCCCAATGAAGCTCTTGGACTTGTTAAACCTTTAATGCAATGCCAGTGGTATTCCAATCCTGCTGCTTTGAAAGGCAAACTGCTGTGGGAGGTACATTTCACCAAACTGCTCAAAATCCAATCCAAATAAAGAACCAATTGTTCAGAGAACGACATTACATATGCAGAGCTCTTCTCATAATCCACAGAAAACCTCTCCCAGAGTGTTTAATTTCTAAAATGAGAGATGCTGTGGTTCATATCCCTGCCTTAAAACCATGAGTCCAACTTTGGAACCTCTTTTTGTAACTAGAGACAAAGAAGGCTTGCAATAATTATTTATTGATTTGAGGGAGCTACATTCAATATATATCCAATGCCAGTATCTTTTTTTAATTTATTTTATGTTTGGGTTTTTCAAACCAGAATCTTCCAAATAAAGTTCTCATGTATATGCAAAAAATAAAAAAAATCATTGTCTCCTTGACTATAAACTTCCAACCAGAAGACAGGTACCCTTTCAAAGCTCCAAGATGCTAAAGTTCTAAAACAGCCGGGGAAGGGGAGAAAACCGAATTTCAGGGAGACATTATAATCTATCCTGTTCTCTACTGTTTTAACACTTATGTGTTGCTCCCAATCTACACAATACAATTATTCAGAGTCTGCGTTTAAAGGGTTAAAAAGGTAAAGGTAAAGGTAAAGGTTCTCCTCACAGATATGTGGTAGTCGTTCCGACTCTAAGGGGTGGTGCTCACCTCCATTTCAAAGCCAAAGAGCCAGTAGTGTCCAAAGACATCTCTGTGGTCATGTGGCCGGCATGACTAAACACCAAAGGCACACGGAACGCTGTTACCTTCCCACCAAAGGTGGTCCCTGTTTTTCTATTTGCATTTTTTATGTGCTTTCGAACTGCTAGGTTGGCAGAAGCTGGGACAAGTAACGGAGCTCACCCTCGTTATGCGGCACTAGGGATTTGAACTGCTGAACTGACGACCTTTCGACTGACAAGCTCAGCATCTTAGCCACTGAGCCACTGTGTCCCTCTATTTAAAAGGTTAAGATGCTCTTATTCATCTAAGTGTTTGGCCCATTTTTTTGCCACAGGAATTTAAATTGTTTTTATTTCCTTATTATTTCATTCTAGATTATAAACTGCCTTGATGTCCAACTGGCAGAAAGGCAGGTTATAAACCAAAATAATAAATAGTGCTACAGAGAAGCATTAAAAATATGGTAAGTCAACCTGCAATCCAAAGGGGAAAATCAACCCTAAGACCTCAGTGTTTTGCACAAGCTTCAAAACTAGTTGTTAATTCAAACTGCAATATGTTGCCCTTTGCATAAAGGAACAGAAATTAATTAAACTGGGGGAAAGCAAAGCACTCTGCACGCAATCTTCTCAAGCTTGTTTCATAGCAAAACCATTTTCTTAGCTGTGTGGGGTCTTTGGTGTTCTCTGAGCTTAGTTGTTTTCTTACAATCAAGCTCAGAGAGCACCAAGGACTCCACAGTTCAACCCTGAACTACAAATATTCTCTTCTATTGGTCTTAGCTGGGTATCACATATCTTCATCTGAACTGGCTCCTTGTTCCCCTAGAAATGCACTCAACAGCAGGCGTGCCAAGACTTTGTTTTGCACAATCATTATAATCTGTACAGTAGCATAACTGATTGCATGTTTCTGAATGATATATATGAAATTTGCAATGTGTATGTATCAGGGGTGAAATCTAATTTTTTTTGCCACCAGTTCTGTGGGTGTGGGTTGGGGGGGCATGGCCTAGTGGGGGTCATGTGACTGGGTGGGCATGGCCAATTTTTTTTACTTTTTAAAGCATTTTTAACTAGTAAAAATGATTTAAAAAGTAAAAAAAAAGTTTGCAATGATCAGCACCTGACCAGCCTGACCCCCTCGCCAAGCCAGATCCAATGGCTCCTAGCCCCAAAGATTGCAAGCCTTTCTACCTCAGCCACTAAGGCTGGGAGATGACCGGGGGGGGGGGGGGGGGGAAGAGAAACAAATTGCTCAGCTGCTCCCCCTTTTCACTCAGCCCGAGCTTCCTGTTGCGGATTTTCACACCTTGCTTCACATGCCCGGGATTGTTGCCCTCATTTTTTTTCTTTCCCCTCCTCTCCGAGTGGAAAAATGCCAGGAGCGCTTGCTTCCTCCTGCCGTTTTTCCATTTGTAAGGAAGCTTTCGTACCTTGTGAAGGCAAGTCTGGCTTCCTGTGCCTAAAATCTCATCAGTACCGCTGTGCACGCGGCGTGTGTGTGTGGATGTCCGGCATGGGCTGCTGCGAAGACTGGAAGCAAACACACACACATACACACACATACACACACAGGCTTTAAAAGACATTTGAATGAAGGCGGGGGTGGATTGGAGAGGTCATTCCCCTCCCCCTCCCTGCCTCCGCACCGACATTCAGTGCAGCACATGCACACACACACAAGCTTTAAAAGACCTTTTGAATGAGTTGATGCTCCTTCAAGTTGGCCTCCAAAGAAAAGAGGAATGAAGGTGGGAGTGGATTGAAGTGGTGAATTCCTCAACTCTGGTTCAGCCGGCTGGGGGTGGGATGGCAGGCACAGGCTGCTGCAAAAGACCAGGAGCAAAAAGACACACACACACACAAGCTGCGTGCACAGCAGTACTGGTAAGGTTTTTAGCGAGCAGCTCAGGAAGCCAGACTTGCCTTCACGAAAGCTTCCTTACAAATGGAAAAACAGAAGGAACAAGCAAGCGCTTCTTTTTGCACTTACTCCTGGCATTTTTCCACTTGGAGAGGAGGAGGAAGAAGAAGACGACGAGGGCAACAATCCTGGGCATGTGAAGCAAGGCATGAAAATCCACAGCAGGAAGCTCAGGGTGAATGAAAAGGGGGAACAGCTGAGCACTTTGTTTCTCCAGAATCAGTAGAAAAAAATGCTTAAAAAGTAAAAAAAAAAGTTCTTAAGATCACGCATCACTCAGCTAGTCGTTGGAACTTTTTTTTAACTTTTTAAGCATTTTTTTTACTACTGGTTCTCTGGAAGTAAAAGCAGGAAGTGACGACGACTGGGCGGGTGAGCAGAGCCTCAGGTTGCCACTGCTACCGGTTCTCCGAACCCCCAGCCATCATCGCTACCTACTCACCCGAGCCGGTCCGAACTGGGAGCATTTCATCCCTGGTATGTATCCTGGGAAACAATATATTCCCTTGGTTTATGTGTCCTTATTAAATGACCATCTTTATAGTCCCAGACAATAAAGGAATGACAATTGGAAAGCTCTCACCTAATTAATAATACATATTTTCTTGTGTATTGTAGTACTTGCCATTAAATGAGGATTTGATGATTGTTTGTATGAAATAATAGTTTCAAAAAAAGTATTCAGTGTAGTTTAGCTAATTGATAAAAATCAAGATTGTACAAAGTCATTCAAAAGCAAGAAATTGCTGACTTTGTAATATGATCAAACTGGAGGGAACAAATTAGAACTGCAAAATGTATAATCATATATAGTATATAGCTGAGATGGCGAACCTATGGCATACGCGGAAGTGGCACGCAGAGCTATCTCTCCAGGCATACCAGTCATCGCCCGCTCTTCCGGCTTCCGGTGTGCACATGCGTGCCGGCCAGCTGGTCTTCGCACAGCAGGAGTGCAGGAAACCGGAAGAGCAGCTCCCTGGCATGCATGCTGGGAAAATGAGCTTCTGGTTTCCAGCATACGCATGCACGCTGGGCAGCTGGATTTTGAGCGTACATGCACACCAGAAACCGGAAGACCAGGTGACTGGCATGCATGCACACCAGAAACCGGAAGACCAGGTGACTGGCATGCATGCACTGGAAACCAGAAGCTGAGCTTCCCGGCGTACACATGTGCACCAGGGAACTGCTCTTCCTGTTTCTGGCACTCCCGAGCGTATGTGCTCCCGTTTTGGCACTCGGTGCCAAAACGATTTGCCAACACTGGTATATAGTAATGGTATACTATAAAGGTAAGGAAAAGGAACCCCTGCAAATTTTACTATGCTAGATGTTGCTGATTATAGGGGATGTCACTCCTCTCTGCTTCAAGGCTTCACTATCCAAGGCTGTCCAAAGACATTTCCGCGATCATGGGGCCAGCATGATGTTGTGGAGTGCTGTTTCCTTCCCACCAAAGGGGTATCTATTTATCTACTTGCATTAGCATGCTTTCGAACCACTAGGTGGGCAGGAGCTAGGAGAAGACAAGCTTTCACCCCGCTGCATGACACTCAAGTTATAATTCTTATAATACTATAAGGATTATGATACGTTGAAAGATATGACATGAGAGCTTTTACTCCTGTGTTCTACATTCCATGAGATGAACATGCATTAATTCTCCATATAGGAACGAAGTGGGACCTTGTTACCCATCTAAGCAAATTATATTTGCTATATACACCAATGCTCTAAATTTTCACCAGTGTTAGGTATTTCAGTTACAATATGGTATAGACAAGCTATGATTTTCCGACAATGTTTGTTTTCACTACCCATAACCCTAAGATCATCTTTACTGCAGGCATTTATGCTAGTACTTCAGTCATCTCCAACTTAGTGTGTTCCAGATGCTGGCTCAAAAATCCAAGAATTGCAGTGTCAAAATATTTGGAAGAACTAGCTTTGGAAAACTAGGTATGACAAATTCCGCATCTTATGTAATCAACACTGCATTGAGAACAACTTGGGTTAACTCCAACTCTAACTTTAATCCAAAAATCCATCCTCTTTAACTTAACCTCTGGTAATTTTGTTTTTAATTTCAAACTTCTTAACCTACATTTCATAATTAAAAACAAATCCCAAAATGCTATCCAAGTCAGGCTGTTTAATTGCATTAGAAATTATGATAAAATATGATGTCAGTGTCAACAGGGAAATTGCTATAGAAAAGACATTGTGGCAGAAATGTTATTAAACTAAATTATAGGACAATAAAACACAGAATAAAACTAATTTTTTTTTAAAGTGTGAAATTATACTGGCAAAATGCTGAACTGAGCAAGTGATGTTCTCAGTGGCCATCATGAACATTATTAACTGTAAAATGAATTAAATGAATAAAAAGAAGCCTGCATAACAGAAACATACCATACAGAAAATTTAAGTCTGTAATCCTATTATTTTTCTAGATTGAAAAATTCATAGGAATGGTGATGGCAGCCATGAAATAAAGAGATGTCTGCTGCTTGTAAGCAAGACTGTGATAGACAAATACAAAATATTAAAATGCACAATCATATCAAGAAAAGTACACATTGTCAATCAAGCCAATTTGCAAAACACAGTTCAGAAAGTTGGTTATTTTTTAAAAAGCTGAAGATAAAATGTATGTCTTTGAAATATGGAAAAAATTGCTGAAAACACCAATGACTGTGGATGAGTATCATGGAACATAGATGATATAAAACCAGCTTGTTCATGCAATGCCTTAAAAACAAAGCTAAGGCTTCTAATGGGAAGCAAGAAAGTAAGTCCCGATATCTGGTAAAATTAAAGGCTATAGAGGTCAACAGAAGACAGTAGCTGTGTATTATCACTGACAAAACAAGCATGGCCTTGCAAGAATAGAATGTAGCAGTTACTGAAACACAATCCTTTAAAAACATCCTCCAACTCACAAAGGCAACTGAACACCACTGTCCACCACTGAACTCAAATGAACACACTTCTGAGTAGGCATGAACAGGATCACATTGCAAAGCATTTATGTCATGACAAGTAGTCCTGGACATATGACTACAACTGAGCCCAAAATTTCCATTGCTAAGCAAGGCAGTTAAGTGAGCTCTGCCCCATTTTACCTTTTTTCCCACAGTTGTTAAGCAAATCACACAGTTGTTAAGCAAATCTGGCTTTCTCCATTGATTTTGCTTGTCGAAAGCTGGCTGGAAAGGTTACAAATGGTGATTACAGGACCCCGGAACAGTGCCAGTTGCCAAGCGCCCAAATTTTGATCACGTGATCATGAGGATGCTGCAATGGTTCTAAGTGTGAAAACTGGCTGCAAGTCACTTTTTTCAGTGTCGTCATAACTTTGAACAATCACTAAATGAATGCTTGTAAGTACAGACCACCTATAGAACTAAACCGTATATTGAAAAAAGTATATGCTTTTTTATGCAGATTTACACGTTTCAAAATCTCAAATGCTGCTTCAAATAAATATCTATGCATTTTGTATGTTAACATTTACAAATGTTCAATTTTTTTTGTTCCACACGTACTGTTATGCCATGTTACTGTAACATGCTCTGTCCATGAATTCAACAGACAGTAAACTATGGATCTTTTTTATTAAGTTGAAAAACCTATGCTTCAGTTGCATAAGTCCAGACTGCAGGAATGAACTCTTATTAATATTCATTCAAGAAAATGCTGCACATGAAGGTAGTCTGTCGAGGAAAAGATCAGTCTAGAATTTTTCTTCCTGACATCTAGATTTGTCTATTGTAAAATGCATTCAGTAGATAATTTTCACCCAAAACAACACTGATTCAATGAAACTTAGTCTTTTATCATTTGATTTATGTAGATCAGGGGTGTCAAACTGGCAGTGTCACAGTCATCACATGATGTATATGACTTTTTTCCCCTTTGTGCATTTTTCCTTCACGCAGTCACCGTGTGATGCATCCGGCCCGCAGGCCGCAAGTTTGACACCTCTGATATAGAGTAAAGGAATCTAACTATAGCTGCTACCATTAGCATTCATACTATCAGGATTATGGAAATAACTAAACACAACTGTTGGAAGAGGCATAATTTAAGAAGGGAAGGTTTGAGTCTGAAGCTCTTGCAGATATGGAGCTGCAAGACTTGCCAATGGAAGGTTCCATTGTTAAGTATTGAGACCAAAGATCAGCATAACTTGTAAAGTGTGGTTTCCATTCAAGGAGAAAACTGAGAAATGATAATTTGTCCAGGGTTATTCCAGGATTAACCACAATCACTTCATATTGACAGCATTTCCGGCATTTCTCTCTTGGGCCATACAATAAACACCTACATATGCAATAGATGTGAGTTATTCATAGCTGCCAAAGCCTACTAGAGTTCTGGGTAGGGCTTAGGAGACCTATGGATTTCTGGTCGCTGTAGAATTACCCGTCCCTGGGAGTTATAGTTCACAACCCTTCTTGCTCTTGATCTTTGCGATCCACACTGCAATGTGAATCCACAGGCACCTAAACCTAAAAGGGTATTTATAAAGAGAAACGAAACTTACGACCAACATTTCAAGCTTTGGACCACCTGTGTTACAAGGATCACATTCTTAGTGATTGCGGGTCGACTATTCTACTAATGGTCCTTCGGACCTGGTATGGGTCATCAACTCGGGTTCTCAGTCTTCAAGATCACGGAAATACCCTGACTTAAACCCCCACCCAGCTGGAACGCGGTCAGTTTGCCCAAGGCTGCTCTTGCAAAACCGAGGAGGTCCACACTCCATTCCCTCCCCCCCTTGCCGTGCACACGAGCGACCAGGACTCCTCTCGCGGTGGCCCTTCCCTCCCCGTTCAGGCAGCCCAAGACGGGACGCGCCAAGAGAGGGCGGCGGCCCCGGCTTCCTCCCCGTCCCAGCTCCACTCACCTTGGGACTGTAGGGCCCCGGGATCAGCAGCTTGAGTGCCTGTCTCTTCAGCTCCACCAAGCGGGCGTTGCAGTTCTCACACCACACGCCGCGATCTGAGCCCGGGGAGGAGCCTCCTCCGCTGCCGGAACCGGGCGAGCCGGTGCCGAAGCCGGGAGAGCCTCCTAAAGAGCCCGGAGAACTGGTGCCGATCCCCGGGGAAGCGGGACCCGGAGAGCCGGTGAAGGAGCCAGGCGAGGAGGTTCCCGATCCAGGCGAAGGGGTGCCGGAGGAACCCACCACAGAGCCTGCTCCTTCTGGGGCGGGGCGGCTGCTGGACCGGGACTCCTCGTAAGCTTTCCTGTACCAGCTTTCCGGCGAGAAGGGCGCCGCGGGTTTGGTGGGGGAGCAGGAGTCGTTCACCTGAGCGGAGAAGGAAAAGGGGAGCGGATTAAGAGGGGAAAGAGGACAGCCAAGTGCACCTACCGATTAAGCAGACCCGGGATTGAGATTAGCAATCACAATAGCCCCAAGCAGAAGAAAACGCCCATCTCTCCCCTTCTCTGATTTCCACTCAAGGAGACCTGGGGGCGATTCCCCACCCCGAGAAAATAGGTTAGTGTCTTACACATACACGTCCCTAAGGAGCCCAGATGAATGATAGTAACTCTCTTCTCTTTCTCTCACATCCCCTCCCTTACTTCCTTCGCCCAAGTCAGGACTGACTGTAGCTACCCTTGGACGAAAGAAAAAATTATAACAACCCACTACCCAAAAGAGGCTCTCGAGCAATGAAATGGAACCTGGGGGAGGCTGCAAAAGTTCGCTACGGGCACCGGGAGTCTTGCAGCTATAAGGAAAGGCAACCTGCCCAGATTTATTTCACGCAATTTTCTGATGACGGAGCAGACCTGCCTGATTGATATATACCAACTGCACCTTGATTGGAAACATTCCGCTTAACAGGCGGCTTAGATCCGCTTGCAAAGCTACGGGAGGCTACCTTTTGTGTAAAAAAAAGAAAAGAAAGAAAACCACACACACACAAACCACAGACGGGTCTCTCAAGCATCCTAGTGCGCCCTGACCTGAGGACTAACTTACCCCATATTTCCTGTTTCGGGTGGTGACTGCAATTCTGTCTTTATTCCCAGCCACCGAATTCATGATGATCTTTGTGCACGCGGGAGAATGCCTTGAAAATTTATATCCAGTGGGGAATCTACAAATCCAATAAAAGGTTTACACCGGCTGGAATCAATTGTGCGGAGGTGCTTTCTTTTTTTTCCCCCGTTCCCTTTCTCTCCCCCAAAATCCTTGAGCCCAAAAAGCCGGAACCAAAACCTCAGACCACCAGAACGAGGGTCCGCGAGAATGTCTTTGCTTCAGATCCTTTTTTTGTCTTCATTGTCTTCTATCTCGTTTAGCTTTCTTTGCGCAGAAATCCAAAGGGTCAGCATTTTCCCTTCCCGATCGCCAACCGCCAGTTGGCCCCCTATAACCATTTGCCATCCAAGGTAGCTTTTTAGGAAGGGCGAGAGGAGCAAGAGAGCTGGGTGTTCCTCCAAGCGGAGACTGCTCCACGATTTTGCAGTGCGGTAACTTGTTTCTTCGCCAGCCTTTGCAACGGAGTTAGAAGAAATCGTCCAAAAAAAAAAAAAAAATCTCGGGATCCAGATTCTGGGAGGAGCCTCCGAGTTCCTTGCAGCCAATATCTTTCTGCCCGTTTTTGCCTGACAGTTTTTGTAAAGGAAAAGGGAAAGCACTGGCTAAGCTACGCAGCACGCCTGAAGCCGTGGAGGAGCTGCAAAGCAATGCCTTCAACGGCTCGCTTTGAAGGCTAAGGCAAGCGGGGCAGCCGCGTAACTGCAGGCGGCTTTGCTACTGTTGCTTGACCTAGACTGAGAGAGAATTGATTTGCAGCATCGCTTCAGTGGCATTGGGGATTTGAAACATTTAAAAAAAAAAAAAACCACGCCTCCCTCTTTAAGACGAGGCGATGTCCTTGTCTCCATCAAAACAGCTGTGCGTAGTTAATATTCGGAAGAGCTCCTGAGTAAGATTGTAGGTCTGTTTTTGAGTTCTGCAAGCATGGAAGAAGTAGGCAGCAGCGACTGACACACCTGTGACAGTCTCCGGTCAAGGCTCTCTTTTATATGGTAGTGGATGCTGTGTTATTTTGGGAGTAGACAAAGACGGTTATCAAGAAAACTTGCAAAATCTTAAATATGGGGCTTTGTATCTTTTGTTTTACTCATCTGATTTAAGAAGAATTTCCACAGGCTTCCCTCCACCCTACCCCCACACCAAACTATAAAAGACAATTGCATTTCTGCACAGTTGGGTGAATGTGCTGCTTCAATTAAAGAAGATTCCTTCTTTGGTTAAAAAGTATTTTTGAAATTGTTCCATCATTGCTTCCTCTCTCCCCACCCTTTCATAACCCCCTGATCTCTAACTGGAGAGAGTGGGAAACCATTCTGTTAACCAATGGCCATTTTGATGGCAAATGGATCCAGATGGAGGCAACCCATCTAATCAAGATATCTTTAATATTTTGCAATGCATTTTCTTTGTTCTGGATCCAGGTTATAATCAAGTATAATTTTGGCTATGTGAACATTAGAGAGCCATGGATAAGAAAATATGCCTAGAGACAGAGGGAGGGACGCCCTGCAAGACACAGCATTTCTGCCTATGCAAACTTTCCCCTTATGTAGACCTTGGGTGAAATTCACATTCCATTATGTGCAATCATGAGAAAGAGAAAGACATTGTGTGAAAATTCAGAAGCCACACAAAGCTTGATATTCTCAATTTATTTTCTCCACCAAATCTGCATGGAATTCTAATAGCCTTGGGTAAATGGGGATGATAAATTGGCTTCCAGCCTAACCTCTTCTGTTAAGGTTGTGAAATATGTAGTGCATTTATTTTTTTTCCATACGTCATCAAAGCCTTTAGGCCCACTTATGCATTCCAGTGGTCACATGGAAAATATCTGAAATTGCTCCATCTGGCACCTGTTATAATATTAATGTTTAGCATTTATATCACTTTAGTTTTCAAAGCACTTCATGCTCATTGTTTCAGTGATTTTTTTATGGGCAATTCCTTATGTTTTTGATGTAGCTCCCAATCTCTTGCTAATGATCATCATTAGGTCAAACTTGCAGCATCACATTGCCATCACATGACATTGCAACATTTTTTCCCTTCACGGAGCTGGGGTGGGCATGGCCTGTGCGTGACGCATCCGTCCTGTGGTCAAACCCAGTTTGACACCCCTGGGTTAGACGAATGAAAGTTGACATCCAAAATATCTGAAAGACCTTCACATTTCCTACAAGTAGATTAAAGAGAAGGTTTGCAAGCTGGTGAGATCATAGCAGATGCAATCTGAGCCATAGATTTTCTGCTTCAGCACTGGAGCGCTTAGTATTACAGTAGATATCCCGTGTTATTGGGTAGGCAGTTCTGAGGAATCAGTTCATTGGGAATCAGGCTAATTTTTCCATGTAGAAAAAATGGAATTTCTTTTGGCATATTTGAACGGGTATCAGACAAGCAAAATCCATGGTTTATTAAATGGTGGCCTAATAGTGTATAGAGCAATCTTAGCAAAATGGTGATTTGCAATTCTAGTTAAATATATATTATACTGTGATGAGACATATAAAGGTCGAACTGTTCCCTACACAAATGACTCGACTAATCTTTCCTAAAAGTTTAGTTAAATCTGACAAATACATAGAGCAAATAGAAATTGTTATTCCTTTAAGTTAGATGAAGTTGACAAGTAATAGGATTGAGCTATGTACCAATAAACATCTTCATTCATTTCCACTGTGTGAGTGTGGCTGTGCTTAATCAGTTGTTATCAATAGACAGTCGATTGGATTTCAGAATTCCCAGACAGCACTGGACAGCATGGAGTACCACTTTCAGTGGTACTCCATGTTATAGACTTATGGTATTTATACTCTTAATTCAGCTCCTTGGAAATCTTAGTCTGTCTTATGCTTTAAGTAAAAAATAGACTCAAGTGGGCTTTGAGCAGTTCAGCTGTAATAATACGAAGTGCAGCAACACATACACATTGTAATTCTTGAACAAAAAGTAGGGATTTTCTGCAGTCAATCCTAGAGCCAAAGTACCTTAGCATAGTCATCGTGAAGTTTGCTGTGCAGATTGCTCTGGAAGCCACCAGCAAAATACAGCCAGAAATCTTACTTGCATAAGGTATACCAAGTTGTAACCCTAACCCATAGAAAACCAGGAATGAAATTATATTGAATGTAAAAGTTGACTTCTGAATGTATGTGTTTATAGGGTTATTGTTCTTTTTATTTGAAATATTTATCTCCTGCCCATTTTGCAGAACTTGTAGCAAATCAGAAACCACAAAAGCAAGATGAATCCCTAAAGCAAGTTAATTAAAAAGACAGAATGATAAACACAGTCATAAAGTAATATCTCTAATACGCAAACAAGAGGCACCACCAGTTTGTGTGTAACTAAGTCCTGTATGCGAGTGCGAAAAACCAGTTTGTCATTTGGTTGGGAAAAGCAGGCAATATCTAGCCACCATCTAGGAAGGGTCTCTCTTTAACCCATATTGCATACATCTCCAAGCCTTTGGTTGGCCCTTTATCTGCCCTTCCTGGACCCTGTGAAAAGTGATACTGAAATAGATCCAAAAAGGGGGTTGTGTTCATACTCAAAATTGAAGCATTTTGCCCTAAATCGTGTATATCGGCCTCTTGTCATGATTACAACTTAGGTGTCCTGTCTGACTGTGCTTGGTGTATATTAAGGCATCTTTACAAAAGTTGAAACATAAAAGAATGGGTCCATCCAAACATTGCCCAGTTCAGTAAATGAGTTGGACTGAATGTAGAATACAAGAGCATCCCCCAGTGGAGACTGACGCATAACATTCCAAGAGGCAAAAAGTGAGCTAGAAGGCAATACAGGTAGTCCTCAACGGCCACAACTGAGCCCAAACTTATGTTGCTAAGTGTGAAATTTGTTAAGTGAGTTTTGTCCCATTTTATGACTTTGCTCACCCCATTTGTTAAGTGAATCACTGCAGTTCTTAAATTCGTAACGTTGTGAAGTGAATCTGGTTTCCCCATTGACTTTGCTGATCAGAAGATTGCAAAAGATGATCTCATGACCCTGGGATGCTACAACCATCATAAATGCGAGTCAGTTGTCAAGTATCTGAATTTTAATCACATGACCATGGGGATGCTGCAACGGTCATAAGTGTGAAAAATAGTCATTTTTTCAGTGCCATTGTAATTTCAAATGGTCACTAAATGAACTGTGTTGTAAGCTGAGGACTACCTGTATATCAGTTCACCCATGCCTTCACATCACTATGGCACCCTCTGTATGGTCTGAAAAAAATATCCAAATGCTAGAGCAGGTTTTGGTTTAAGCAGGACAATTTCTACTATCATTCCTTACACCTCATGCAATTACTGTAGCAGTAAAAGTCAACTCTTCAAAATCACCCCTCCTCCTCTCCAAATGGAGGGACTTTCCCCAATGATTTTGCTGATTCATCCCATCCTTTTTTTCTCCTTGCTAATAGCGGAGATAGGGATAATATGATGTAAAAGGAGAAAAGCTAAGTTAGTGTTGTGCTCTGCCCCTCTTCTAGTGCAATCACTGAGGGGAAGGGGGGGGCATGTGCCATGTGTAGTATGGTATATAGCCTTAATTGGCTTGGATCAGCACTTCTCATGAAGAACAGGCAGGCCTGCATTGTTCTTCATCAGCCCTTTAATTAGCACACAGTTAGATGCCCCTGCCAAACTGCATCTGCTGTGTTAGGGATCGTCAGATTGTGTGCAATGGTATGCTTAGTCATGGGAGATTAGAGACATATGAGAATCAAAGGGGGGTAGGCAACAGATTGGCCAGCTTGCTTGTAAATTCCAATTTGCAGAATATTGCCTTGTTACACACCAGGAAGCATAAGAACAGTAACATCTTGCTGTCCGTTCCCCCTGAAAGTTTGCCGACAAGGAACAGTAAGGATTCATGACTCCAGTTCAAACATGGTCAATCAGGCAATATTTTACAGTTGGCTAGTAGAGCAGAAAGCATAAAGTAAAACCTATTTAAATACCAGGTAGGTTCCATCATTCAGAAAAGACAAATGCTCGAGGGGAATGAAGCATCCGTCTGTTTATCCACACACTCACAAAAACACCACCCAAAGATGAGGTATTCTAAAACCCATTAATTATAAGAAATGTTAATTATAGGACTCCATTGGGTAAATTTTGCAAAATTCTGGGGGATGTAGTGAACCAGAGTTTATCTAACTTAAAATTGTAAGATCATTTACCATCTGTTTAGCTTAATAGGGAAAGCCAAAAGAGAAGCCTATAGTGACTTTAACCAGAATACTTTCAAGTATCACATTACTTAATCGGTAGTATTCTAGCTGTCAGTTATGCCTAAAATGCACTGTTTTAACCATTGCTTGAAGCTTCTCTTGGATGGAGCCTTCTTTACATCCTTGTTGTAGTCTGTAAGCAATTTGTTTCCATGCCAACAGCAGCCACAACAGGTAGTGTACTATATTAGTTCAGAGAGCCTCAGTCTGATGATTTGTGAAAATATTCTATTGATACTCCTTGGAGCTGCTTCCAGTGGCAATGTTTAACAACCTTAATGTGCAGACTAGATGTCCATCAGGACAAGAATTCAGAAGTGGTGATAATGTAGCGTTGTTTTTCAGCCAATAAAAATACTTGAATAAGTTTTTTATTTGTGCAGCCATTTTTGATCGTAATATTTTTTAAAAAAATCAAGGCAGGTTATTTATTTATTTTATTTATTAAATATACTGCCTTTATTACTTAATAAGTAACGCAAGGCCGCAAACATGTATAATATTCCTTTCTCCTTATTTTCCCCAAAACAACAACCACGTGAGGTGGATTGGGCTGTGAGTAGCCTAAAGTCATCCAGCCACCTTCCATGCCTATGATGGGACATACCGGTTCTGTGGGTGTTGCTTGGTAGGCATGGCATGGCTTGATGGGTGTGGCTTGGTGGGCGTGGCAGGGGAAGGATACTGTAAAATCGCCATTCCCTCCCCAATCCTTGGGAAGGTTTCTACAAAATCCCTATTTCTTCCCGATCAGCTGGGACTTGGGAGGCAGAGAATAGATAGGGGTGGGGCCAGTCAGAATTTTTACTACCTGTTCTCCAAACTACTCAAAATTTCCGCTACCAGTTCACCAGAAGTGGTCAGAACCAGCTGAAACCCACCTCTGGTGAGACTAGAACTCATAGTCTCCTGGTTTCTATACCAGCGCCTTAAAAAATGAACTAGTAGAATTAATGAAATCAAAGAAAAGTTTATGAATTTGAAATTGGCAGATTTTATTTATAATTTTTTTATTTAGTACCCTTTTTCCAGAACCTACTTTGCATGATAATGTGGCCCAGCTTCCAATTCACCAACATATAGTGAGGGGTGCAAAGGAGACCTCTAATGTTATTTGATATTTTTCCATTCACAAGCGAGACAATTTATTGTAATTGGCACCAAGGTGTAATGTATGACAGCTGTGACACAGCTTCTGTGTACTGTATGTCCTTCAAGACTCTAGAATGAGTGCAAATGATTTTTTATGGAAGAGTTCTTCAAATACCCTAAGGTATTTTGAATGTCTTTCTATGCACTGAGTTGGGACTGAGATTGATGGAGGCTCACTTTCTTACTTTCAATTATGATTAAAATTAATTTTCTGTAAGCTTTTAACTCCCTTGGTTCTTCAAAATAATTATTGATCCGTTTAGGGAAAAAAAAAGGAAACTGCAAATATAGGCTCACTCCTGAATTTGTGATCGTTATGCTGTTCTGCAAGGTTAAAGGAATAATGAGAAAAAATATAATGAATACTAATTATCAAAGAGTTTGGAATATGATTATCATTTCATTAACTGATTATGAAGATCATTTGATTAATCTGGAAAAAAGTAATGTGCCTGAAAAATATCTCTCCGGTTTAATGGATTCTAGTCATTGGAAGAGTTTTATTTTGGTTCTCTTTCATACTTTGCTCTCTGACATTTGCTCTCAGGAAGATTCTGCTTCTAAAGAGCATGTCCTCAAATTGATCAGGGTAAGTTAAAGCATGATTAGTAGCCTTTGAACTTTTGCATAACTTTACTTTTTATTTTAAAATTCCATAAAGTATTTACTACCTTGCAGATGCTTAGGATTCCAGACAGGCGAGGTGGATTTTGTTTATGCCTTTTGTTTAGTCAGGGTCCAACATGAACCATGTAGTTGTATGAGCAAAACTCAGTTAAAAGAGCCTTCACTATTTGTCATACATGGTTAGAGTCAATGGTTTTTTTTCTGTTTGTAGTTCCAAATATATTTGTTTTCTCAGTTGTTTTAATTTTGTAGTTAGTTTGCTCTATGGTTGTAAGACAATTGCGGTATCAGATAAAGCAGCTTCAGTTATTTTAATTGTATTTATCAAAAAGTCATCAGGATACAAATCTCAAGATTATATTCAAAGAACTTTGATATAATCCTCTAGGGCAGTGTTTCTTAACCTTAACAATTTTAAGATGTGTGAACATCAATGAGTTGAAGTTTGCACATTTTCAAGTTGCCAAGGTTGAGAAATACTGCTCTAGGACTAAAGAGGAGTGTGTGTGTGTGTGTGTGTATGGGAAGTCTATCTATTGTTGCATAATAATCTGGGCTGCTTTCCAGTCATCTACAGGAGTTTAGGAACTGTTTCTCCATACTGCAACTACTGTGTTTCCCCAAAAATAATATATTTTTTGTCCTATATTTTTTTGAACCCTGAAATAAGCGCTTGGCTTATTGCCATGCTCTCAAAAGCCCGATTGGGCTTATTATCAGGGGAAGTCTTATTTTGGGGGAAACAGCGTATATACAGGTAGCCCTCGACTTATAATGGTTCGTTTAGTGACTGTTCAAAGTTACAATGGCACTGACAAAGGTGACTTACGACCATTTTTCAGTTATAATCTTTGTAGCGTCCCCATGATGATGTGATTAACATTCAGATGCTGGGCAACTGGTTCATATTTATGACCATTGCGGTGTCCCAGGATCATGTGATCACTTTTTGTGACTCTCTGACAAGCAATACCAATGGGGAAGCCAGATTCACTTAACAACCAGGTTACTAACTTATCAACTGCAGTGATTCACTTAAAAACTGTGGCATGAAAAGTCGTAAAATGGGGCAAAACACACTTAACAAATTCTCACTTAGCAACAGAAACTTTGGGCTCAATTGTCGTAAGTCAAGGACTACCTGTACTATGGCTCTGTGAGCAAAGCAACCATGTGGCTTTTCTTCAATCACTATCTAGCTAAGAAGGGTGGTAACATAGACGTAGTGTGCAGAGGAACTACCTATGTTCTATTTTTGCCATGAAACTGAATGTACAGGTAATCCTTGACTTACAACAGTCCATTTAGTAACTGTTTGAAGTTACAACGGGACTGAAAAAAATGACATATAACCGCTCTTCACACTTATGACTGTCGTAGCATCCCCATGGTCATGTGATCAGAATTCAGATGCTTGGCAACTGGTTCATATTTAGGACAGTTGCAGTATCCTGGGGTCACATAATCACCTTCTGTGACCTTCTGACAATGGGGAAATCAGATTAGCCCACATGCTTTTGCTCCTCTTTTAAGACTTTATAGGAGGGGCCAATCATCTCCAGGCCTTACTCCCAAGTTGTCCCTTTTGTTTTAACTGTTCTTGCCTTCTGGCAGCTCTGGTTCCTCTGCCCCTCTGATGTCCGAATCTGGAGGCTCTGGAGTCCGCACATAACTCCCAGATGGAGCTGGCCCCATATCTGCCTCTGATGCAGAGCCCTCATCTGAGCCTTCCCCAGATTCCAGGATTGGCTCATGTTCCTCCCCAGCCTCCTTACTGTCCAACAATGCTGCCAGCTCCACAGGCTGCTAGTGGACCACAACATTGTACTTTACTCACTGCAAATATTTTTGTTCTTAAAAAAAGAACTGTGTGGTATTATAAATGAGAATATTATAATGTAATCTGCAATCTGTATGTATCCTTTAAAAATGTGACAATTGTCACTCTAAAAGTGATTAAATGCTGCGTTTCTCTTATAGCCTGTCCTGGGCCAATCCAAACAAAATTTCCTCCAAATTCCAACTCTATTTGATACATAGCCAAAGCTCTTCCATTTAGCATTGGTTTCAGTTCATCTTCACACACATTTCTTAACTCTTGCACTAGTACTTGTTAATGCCTTATAATTGTTTTCAGTAACACAATTAGGTTTGCCAGCTGTAAATGCAAGATTGGGAGCTTGGGAGGGGAAATGGTAAAACTAAAAAGGCAGCATATTTGTCCCATTAACAAAACAAAGGTTTTTAAATCTGATTCCTAGTAAGAGATTCCATGGGATGTGAGTGGCCTCTGGTGGCAAAAACTGGGAAAAGACAATACAGTATAATTGATTCACAATTGATTCAGGACTGTGTACTGCATATGTAGAAATACTTACGGTAAATAAAAAAAGAAAGGCAGGCAAATTCAGTAATGTTAACTGACCAACAGTTTTACAAAGAAGTAAACGATCATATTAATAGGTAATGATGGAATGATCCTGCACAGTACTTGATTATTTTATAATGATACTTTAGAATAACTTTCTAAAATTCCAGGTATGATAGATTTCCCTTGGGAATAGAAGTCCAAAAATGCAAGAAGATTTTTCAAATATTAAAACAATCAACAATAGTTGTTCAATTAACATGCCTCATTTTTTGCCAGTCCTTTGTGTGATAACATTGCAGAATACGTTTACATTCTTGTACAATATTAAACTTTTCAGAATTTTTTTCTGTCCCATCTAAAATAAAATAAGTTGATTCTTGCCCTCTTCCAGTTAGGTGATCGCTTTGCGCTCAGAACACATTTAATCTACATTATGTTTAACCAGCAAGTGAATTTCATAGAAGGCATATTTGGTTCTTTAAAATGCTACAAAGAAAATAGAACTACTTTTGAAATGAATGGAAACCTAGTTTGTTTGGGATTTGGTGAAAGCTAAACTAATGGAGACGGGCAACCAACGTGTAATATCTTAATTTATTTTTGCATTAAAGGAACATACTTTATCAAACAAATATTTCTAGGTAGCTGCCCACATCAAACATTTTTTCTTACTACTGTAATGAAAACATTTATTCTGCTAAATCAGAGATACTAGTATTCTTATGATTTCTATTTGTGACACACATTGATATATTAGAAAGTGGGATTGGTTTTAATCTGCTCAAATACTTGACAAACCTTTGGCTCCAAACTTATTTTTGGTGGAAAAACTGGCTCTGTGAGTTACAGTAAATTACTTTTTGCCATTTCATTATTTTTTACTTGATCATTTAAATTATGATTATATGCCATCAAGAATAAAGGCAAATATATGTGTCCCAGGATAATGATGTGACATCGAATTTGGGTTGGTCACCGGGACCAGAGATTTACTTTTCCAAACTTTCGGACTCATGCCGGAGCCCATTTTCAGGGAATTTCTCTCTACTGGAATACATGCTTTGGGCAGTGGTGAAATTCAAATTTTTTTACTACCGGTTCTGTTGGTGTGGGTTGGTGGGCGTGGTGTGGCTTGGTGGGTGTGGCAGTGGAAGGATACTGCAAAATCTCCATTCCCACCCCACTCTGGGGCCAACCAGAAGTAGTACTTGCTGGTTCTCCCAATTACTCAAAATTTCCACTGCCGGTTCTCCGAACTGCTCAAAATTTCTGCTACCAGTTCTGCAGAACCTGTCAGAACCTGCTGGATTTTACCCCTGGCTTTGGGCTGTTCTATTAGTCATGTATATGTGGTGCCTTCCTATTGGTGCGTTGTATGTGCCATCAAGTAACTTTCAACTCCTACCAACCACATAGATAACCACCAAGATGATTTAAATAGTCCGTCATATACTAGCCAGTTTGGCTAGTGGTTAAGGCATTATCGTAGAAACCCAGAGACTATCCTGCCTCAGTCAGAATGCCAGCTGGATGACCTTGATCCAGTCACTCTTTCTCTGACCCTAACTCACCTCACAGGGTTGTTGTTGTTTCTCCCACCTCCCCCCAGGAGGAGAAAGGTGTGTTGGATATTTTCACCACATTGAGTTATTTGTAAAAATAATAAAGGTGGGAAAGAAAGAAATAAAAAAGATTTTTCCAGTGATCAACACAGGTATACATAACTATGCAGATCGTTTTACATTTTTTGCCAATATGCTCATACAGAACTGCATAGTACAGGACCATTTTGCAGAAGCACTCAGAGTGCTAACCAAAGTTAAAGTCAAATAATGCTTATATTTATAATTGTGCCTCTTTGATTTAAACTTTTTAGAGGACCATATCTGAAAATGGAAGTTTTAATCAGGAAGCAAACAGTATTTCTCTTGATTGTGTGTCTTTAGGTCAGTGTCAATTTTTAGCTGCCACATAGACAAGACATTGTCCAGGATGATCTGTTCTCAGTCTGGCCCTTCATCTCCCAACAGTGTATCCACTACCTCAATAATCAAGTGTATCCATTTTGTTGGTGGTGGTTGTCCTTTTTTTTCCTTCCACCTTTTCCAGCATTATATGTTTCTCAGGAGAATTATTCTTGCCAAAATATGTCCAGATGTTGTGACCCAGGGCCACATAGTTAATATTAAATGCAAAACAGTTCCAAAACCAAACAGAATTGATTAAAACAACTGAGAATTAACTCATTCTTAGCTTATTCCAAATTAAATGAAAGCAAAGTTCTCAAAACACCTTCAGTTTATCTCTGACCTTCGGGTAATTAGGCAAACTGCCAAAGGCTTTTCTTGGCAACAGTTCAGGAATAGAAGAAATAACTACAGCCAAACAAGAAGCAATTCTCTCAATGGTTGTTTTCCGGCAAAGAGGCTAAGAGCCGTTGCTGGTCTTTTAAGCCTTATGGGAGGGGCCAACAGGCTCTTCCTGTTCGTCTACCTCTCTACTATAAGCCTCTGGAACTCTCCGAAGTCCGCACATCACTCCCCAATGGCCCTGGCCCCGTCTCTGCCTCCGACGCAGAGCCCTCATCCGGACCTTCCCCAGCCTCCAGGACTGGCCCATGTTCTTCCTCAGCCTCATCACTGTCTGACTCCACTACCAGCTCTGCAGGCTGATGGTGGACCACAATGCCAGAATACAACAATCTGAGCCTCATCATTGTTCTTTGAGCAAGGAATCCCAATTGATTTATTTTGTAATCCATTGCCTTATTTTCTTGGCTATCCATGCTCTTCTCAGAAGTCCTCTCCAATGCCATAGTTCAAAAGCTTCAATACACTGTCTATCCTACTTCTTCAATGTTCAGCTTTCACAGAGTGTCGCAGGGAAAACCATTTTCTGCATTGTGTCTCAGCATGTCACAGCATGTGAATATCTTTTCCAAGATTTTATTACTACTGTGCCAAGTGTTAGTCTGTGACATATTTCTTGACCGTTGGTTCATTTATTGTTGATAGTTGATAACTATAATGCAGGAACTACTCACCAGCTCAATATTTTAATTATCAGTTCTAAGATAGGCTGCTATACCAATTTTTATGTGCAGCGCAGAAGGAGTTTTGATCCCACTGTTCCAGCTGCCACCTTGACAGGTTTTTTCCTGCAGACACCCTGTCTATAAGCAAATGTTAAGAAAAATGGTATCAACTGCTTCAAAAAAGGCAATTTTAATTGGAGATTAGAGGCAGGAGGAAGTAGCTGCCTGCCCCAATTCTTTGTTATTTTACCACTGCTTAAATCTCCCCCTTTCAAGTGAGTTTCCATGTCCTAAAAATGGAAAAGATACGTGAATAAAAAACATATTCAGTGATTATAGTTCATAGGCAAAGAAACAGGTCCTCCTCTGAAACAACAATCTGCTAAGCACAGAATTCACTCTGTCTCCAAAATCATTTCTTTTTCCTCCTAGGACTACACATTATTTAATATTGAGAGGACAATTACTCTGGATCTTAAAATAAGACCATTTTCACATTTTATTGACCGACGTGCCATTGTATTGAATTTCATATATTTTATGCTCTTCCTGGTAAAAATCAGTGCATGCTTATTATATTCACTAAGCTTTTATTTGATACTTTATTTAATTCAATGTTTGTTTTAATCAGCATTTTAATTTTTAATGATGCTTTATTATTGAATTTTCTTTGTTATTTCAAGCTATCTTGACTGTGAAAAAGATAGAAATACAGAGGCATGCTGTATCTACAATAATTGTGTGGGTGTGTTTTCAAATTATTATAAAGGTGTGGAATGTGAAGCCTATACATTTTATGAATTTGGATGCATTAAACTGATACATCTACTCTTGATAATGTTTATAAATACAAATTCCAATCTGAATATGCTCAAAACACTCCCTTGAGTGTCAAAGGGAAATTAATATTTCTTCACATTCTATCATAGTCTTAGTGACTTTTGCTATCACCATCAACCTTAGTTTAGACTGAACTACAGAATCAAACCATTTCTTTAATATCATGATACAGTTACACAATAGGCAGATAAATAGAAGAAACCTATAGTTTGTCAAGCATATCTACAGATTTCTAAATTCCATCCAGAAGACATGATTAAATCTAGCATTCATTGCTAAGCTCTATAACCACATCTGGTTTTTTTTGTTTTTTAAAAAATTTTATTTATTTCTTTACAACAAGATATTTATTCATATACAGATCGTGACAGGAGCTTTACACAATATATTAACTTCAATCAAGATATACAGATAGAAAATAAAATCTACACTAACCTTATCCTTTTTTTTGTTCTATTATTCAACCAAATATACCATTGGTCCCCGCATTAAAAATATGTGGAATCCTTTTGATCTCTCCAAGTTTTTGTTAACCTATCAACTTCTGCATATTCAATGATTTTCCCCAAAATCAAATCTTCAGCCGGTAGGTCTTTCCCCTTCCAATGTTGAGCAAAACATATTCTTGCTGCGGTTGTGATATATATAATCAGACACCATATATTCATGCCTATCTTATCTGGCCTAATATTTAATAGATAATATTCTGGTTTCAATTGTAATTTATATCCAGTGATTTCTAATATCCACCTCTGTATAAATCTCCAAAATTCAATTGCCTTAGGGCAAATCCAGCATATGTGAAAATAAGTACCTATCTCCCCACACTTCCAACAGTTTGGGGAGAGTCCTGGGAACATTTTAGATAATCAGGCAGGAGGGAGATGCCATCTATACACCATCTTATACAAGTTTTCTTTGTAAGTGGTTGCCATCAAGAGTTTCAATTGTTTCGTCCATATTTCTTCCCATTTTATCAACTCAATTCAGTAACCAATATTTCTCCCCCAAGCAATCATTGAGTCTTTAACAATCTCATCCCCTATCCAATAATTTATTAAAAATTTATAAATCTTGGATAACATTCTTTCCTCTTTTCCTAGTATAACTACTTCTGTTTTGACCTACTTGACAGATACTGAAATAATGGGATTAAATCTGGCAATCAGAAGACTGAATAATATTCAATAAAACCAACAAAAATATCAGCTGAACCACATCAACTTCCAGGAAAGACTTGTTAAGAAAGACAAACTATAAAAACAGACACTCTTGTTTATCCACAGCTCATGCCACTGAAACACATGAATAAGCTGTTGTAGAGCCCAACGGACAATGAAACTGTACCTTCTCAGGCACTAGGTGGCAGGCTCTTACTTACATATCAATAACACCCAACCTGAAGCAGATTCTCATAATAAGCAATAATCGTGGAATGATGCTAACACAGGAAATGGCTCATGCTACAATTTCCCTACATTTGCACCAAGAGTACCATCACACAAGAGTAACTTCAACTACAAGATTTGAGGTACTGTACATTTACCTATGTATGCCATCATCTGTCAACAGTGCTCTTCTCAATTCCATAGCAACTTCAACTGGAGGAAATTTATCAATAGTCTGAATTTAGGAGAGAAGGGAAAGAGAATTTTTCCCATCAATATTGTTTAATAGAAGGGCATAAGTGAAGAAATGGATCAGCTTCACCCTGCCCACGCTTGTATTTTAAATCTTTCTCTTCCTTAGAAGTGATCAGTGGTGATAGCTACAGGATTTAAAATTCTATATAGTTGTAAGCTACAATCAGTGTTTCTTACGGTTCTGCCTGGTTCTCCTGAGCCGGTAGCAGTGATGATATGATACCAGTCACCGAACCGGTTCTACCCCCCCCACCCCCCACCCCCCACATCTCCCCCACCTCCTGCATTATTCTTACCTTTTATTTGGCCCCACCCCCAATCTATTGCTGCCTCCTGAATCCCAGCTGATGGCTAGAGGGAAAAAAATTGTTTAAACCCTTGCCACCAAAGGGCCGCCCTACAGCTGATCAGTGTTAAAAGAAAACAAATGAGTAGACTAGTGCCTGCAAAAATACATGGATAGACCAGTGCTTGCAAAAAATAAATGAGTAGATCGGTAAAGCTCTGCAAGCAGTTAAAAGCCTGGTAGACCAGTACCTCTGCTAATAATTGTCACATGACCATCAACCCATGCCCACAAAATAAGCCATGCCCACAGAACCGGTAGTAAAAAAAATTAGAACCCACCCCTGACTACAGTATACTGGTAGTCCTCAACCTATGACCAAAATTTAGCCCAACATTTCTGTTGCTAAGCAATACAGTTGTCAAGTGATTTGCACCCCATTTTATGACCTTTTTTTACCATAATTGTTAAGCAAATCACTGCAGTTGTTAAGTGAATCATGCTGTTGTTATATGAACCCCATTTATTTTGTTGTCGGAAGCCAGCTGGGAAGGTGTACAAATGGTGATCAGATGACCCCAGGACAGTGCAAAGGTCATAAATATATGCTAGTTGCCAAGTACCTGAGTTTTCATCATGTGACTATGGGGGAGTGTTGCAATGAAAATGCAAAAACTCAATAAATCACTTTTTTCACTGCCAGTGTAACTTTGAAGGATCACAAAGTGAATGGTTCTAAGTCAAGGATTACCTGTACCAATTCTGCCCCCTACAATCCCAACAACAATCTTTTAAGGTTGGCTTGTATTATTAGCTCAGCCAACCCTCTCTAGAATTTGAATCAGAGAAGTTAAAAGATAGCTCTCAATCCTGGGCTTATGAAGGAGTTGTGTTTTTAAGATTAGATTAGATTAGATTTATTATATTTATATACCACCCCTCTCCCGAAGGACTCGGGGTGGTGAACAGCCAACAATTAAAATATTAAAAATACAAAATTTAAAACAATATTAAAATCCAATTAAATTAATTTGGCCCATAGTTAAAACCCCTATATTAAAACCCATAATTAGCAATTTAAGTTAAAACAATTAAAAGAGTAGGTCAGGCCAGCCCAGCCTGATGAAACAAAAATGTCTTTAGGGCAGTTCGGAAAGCGCACAGGTCAGGGATCCGCCGTATCTCCGGGGGCAACTCATTCCAGAGGGTAGGTGCCCCCACAGAGAAAGCTCTCTGTGGGGCTTAATCAGACTTCCTTGTTCATATATGGCCTTATAATTGCATGCAACACTATTTTCCAGAAGCAGAACATTTTTCTCATTACTATTAAAGCTATTCACACTCAATTTGTGTTTTCTCATAGGATTCAAGAGTACTCTACTGTTATTCTTTATTAGAAAAAAATTAACAAACTATCACATTGCTTGTTTATTTCATTGAAATGAAATGGAACGGAGGCTAATTAGTCAGTAGTATTGTATGTAGGGAAGGGAGTTATTAAAACCTAAGATAAAATTTAATTGAAGAAGAAATTACTGATACAGAAGGATACCATCTCAATTATTTAATATATCTTAATTAGAGGTTCTAATAAAAGCAAGCATGTAAAAAGTCTGGTAATAGTTAATATGTGGTCAGAGACATGTAAGTAAAGCTTTTCAAGAATCATGTAGATTAAAACCATTTTTAAATTAAGAATGTTGGGTGCCCTACCAGTTCTTACCAATAAGAAACATATGCCATTGCCATATACTGAATCCCTTGTTGTTGTTGGTACTTGGACCATTAACACTGATGTCAAAGATCTGAAATATCATCTCAATCTCTTCCATCCATGAAGATTTTAAAGCCATTTAAGGAATAACTGAGATAACATGTTTACCTGTGCTCTAGTGAAAAGTGCAAACATTTACTGTATTTTCCTGCGTATAAGACTACTTTCTAACACAAAAAAATCTTCTCAAAAGTCGGGGGTCGTCTTATACGCCAGGTTTCATTCTCCTGTAACCAGGCAGACGAGCCCATAAGGCTCTCACGAACCTTAAATGGCTCTGAGGAGGGTCGTCTTATACGCCCAATCGTCTTATACGCCGGAAAATACGGTAATTACTTTTCCTGAAATATAACTTCATTGTAAAATCTACTGCTATGCCATTCAAATAGTAACCCTCCATAATCAAAATATTTTAATGTAGAACAGTGGTTTCCACAAGAGGATTAAAAACTGCAAGACAGCCTTTGCAGCAGGGTGAGGCAATGTGTATCAATATTGTAGGAATACAAAGGAATAGGGCTTCAGTTGCACTTCTGTGACTGTTACCTTGCCTCTTGACACCCCCACTCCTCATGAATGACAATGACATAGGTTCAGTACGTAAAACTGTATTAGACAGTTTTAAACTGCCCTAGCCTAACTAAGCTAGCCTAATGTTTTATAAAAATGTTTTAATCCGATTTGTCTTGTCAAAATTTTAAATGTTTAATGGGGAATTTATTTTAAATTGATGTGGGCCAAAATATTTAATATCTTCTAAAATTGTCTTAAAGTTTATATTTCTGTGTTTTAAGTTGGCTGTACACCGCTCTGAGTCTCTCGGGAGAAGGGTGGTATATACATTAAATAAATAAATAAAATAAACAGTTTTAAACATGAATTAACTATTCCTGGGGTCAAGTAAAAAAAACCTTAGGATGTAGTCATTATACTTTTGTTTGAAAGAAAATATTCCGATATTTCCAGTATAAACTGGAAAATTAAAAAAATACAAAATGCATTCTATTCTGATATCTCAGAAAGGTCAACTGGACATTGGATTTTTTTTTTTTTTTTTTTTTTTTGATAGCAACATTCAGATATAGCAGAAGGCTTTTGTAGCAGCTGGAATTTTGTTAAGGTTGATCAAAGAAAGACATATTTTAAGTATTGCTCAGTTCTTTGCACCAAAGCAACACAGTATGTGTCAGGGTTCCAACCGATGCCCTAATTAAATCATGAGCCTCAAGCCAAGCTTCAGAAGAAATCCAGTTATTTATTACTGTAAATAACTATTTAGTAAATATTTAGTACTTACGGGACCGCCTTCTGCCGCCAATAGCCTCCCACCAGCCGGTGCGTTCCCACAGAGAGGGTCTCCTCAGGGTGCCGTCAGCCAGACAATGCCGGCTGGCGACCCCCAGGGGGAGGGCCTTCTCTGTGGCAGCCCCTACCCTCTGGAACGATCTTCCTCCAAAACTGAGAACAATTGCTGACCTCCGGACTTTTCGTCGGGCCCTGAAAACTCATCTCTTTCAGCTTGCTGGTCTAGCCTGACCCCGCTGAATTTTTAAGATCTGTATTATAGGGTTGGGTATTTTAAATATTTAATGGTTAATGGTTTTAATTTTTAGCCAAAGTTATATGCTTTTTTAAAGAAATTGTTTAACTTTTGTGTACTATTTTTATTTGGCTGTTCACCGCCCTGAGTCCGCAAGGAGAAGGGCGGTATACAAATCTAAATAAATAAATAAATAAATAAATAAATTAGAAGTGTCATGTCGGCACGGACCAAGTGAAACTAACTCTGACCTCACTTAATTCGCGCTTTGGCTCTGACCCTGTTTGCCCCTCCCCCCAAGGTGTGTCATCAGTCACATTCCCCAACGAAGCAATTTCATGGGTTGTAGAAGCCACTCCCTCTGGCCACTGTGGATCTCCATGGAGATGGCCTTAACGTTTGCCAGCTGGAATGTGTTTTGTTTTGACTAAAGGGCCAGTTTCTTGCTGCAGTTGCGAAGTTCGATTCCCCATTCCCCTGCCTTTGCAACTCGAGAACAGGTCAGGAATTCTTCATGAGTTAATACTATGTTTATGTTATGGGTTAGCCTGGGTAAATATAGCAGATATCCAGGCAAGAGAAATGAAATGCACTAGTATAGAATAGGTGGTACCACGCTCAACAGCAGTAAGCATAAGAAGGATCTAGGAGTCCTAGTGGACAATCATTTAAGTATGAGCCAGCAGTGTGCTGCAGCTGCCCGAAAAACTAATATAGTCCTGCTTGCATCAACAGAGGGATTAAATATCAAGCTCACGTGAAGTGTTAGTACCACTTTATACTGCACTAGTAAGGCCACACTTGTGTAAAATACAAAAAAGATGTTGAGACTCTAGAAAGAGTGCAGAGAAAAGCAACAAATATGATTAGTGGACTGGAGGCTAAAACCAGTGGTAGGTTGCTACCTGTTCACCCCAGATCGGGCGAACCAGTAGAGGTGGTGGTGGCGGTGGGAGGCTCCACCCACTCACCTGGATGTCTCTGTGCATGCACACGTGCGCCCACAAGCAAACTGGTAGTGATGGGATTTGAAACCCACTGCTGGCTAAAACATATGAGCTGGATATGTCTAATATAACAAGAAGGACTAGGAATGACATCTTCCAATATCTGAGAGGCTGTCACAGAGGGGTGGGAGTCAACCTGTTCTCCAAAGCACTTGAGGGTGCAGGAGAAGAAGTAACGAATGGAAATTTATCAGAGAGACACAACGTAGAATTAAGGAGAAATTTCCTGTCAGTGAACAGCTTGCTTTCAAAATGTGTGGGTGCTCCATCAGTGTAGGTTTTAAAGAGATTGGACAGTTATTTGTCTGAAATCTTATAGTGATGATGTGTCCTGCCTGGGCAAGGAGTTGGATTAGATGACCTCCAAGGTCCCATCAAACTCTGTTATTCTGTTATACTGTTATTCTAGAAGTCTGTGAATGACATAGCCTGCTGAGAATCACCATTTGAATCATCATTGTTGAACACTAGCAATCCTAAACAATCACACTGCCTTTCTCTCCCTCATCTTGGTGCCTCATATATACACGTGTAGTTATGGAGAAAGAATATGTATGAAAGAATTGATTATTATTTGCACTCACATATCTTAGATTAATGAAAATCTGGCAATCCACCAAATGGTAAATAGATGGGGAAATTGCTACATGTGAGTTAAGATTTAAGTAAATAATTATATCAATATTTCATTTAATGGAATTTTCTTCCCCTACCTACTTTATTCATTTATATGGCCCTGGCATATTGTAGTATGGTCTCTGCATGCCATTCAAAAGCTGGTGCCCAGTAGAAATTGTACACCCTGTGTCTATGGCATCTTTTCCACCCTCCAAATATACTGGGATGCAACTTGCAAAATTCCCAACCAATATATGTGCAGGTTGCAACTCTAGTGACAAAAAAATCCCTGACACATTATCAATCTAATTACAACAGCCAGGATTTTAGATAGTGATTTTTAAAACATGTGTTCCTTTTCCTGTCATTCATCCATTTCCTATTTCCAAGTATTTGTTCCCATGAAGAAACTGAATTTGATTTTATGATGGTCATTGTGTCACTACTAATCCCAAATGAGAAATAAAATATAGTAATCCCACATTCAATCAGCCAGATAATTATTTTAAATAGCCCTATGGAGACTTAAAGGTTGTACTTTACAGCACAGAGAAATGTAATTTAAAATGTTTTAGCTTTTATCAAAAGTGAAAAAGAAGGAATATCAAATGGCATCATAGAATAGGTTTTGTTCATATCAGAGATACACATGAATGGTGAGAAACTATTTCCTTTGATGTCAGTAACTAGCAGAAGAAGACTCAAGATAACTTCCACTATCAGTTATCCAAGTCCACAGAGGGATCACTTTGTGGGATCGGAATCCTGACACCAATGTCATTCTGTCACTTACCTCTCCATTTCCTCTGCCATCCAGGACAAGGGAGGCAGGGGGATAGACTCACCCCACCTTCTCCCCACCACTACTGTAACATAGAGGTGGGATGTGGAAATGAATATTCTATCAACTCTCAAGTGAGAGGAGCTATTTATCCCTCTTCTCTCTGTGTTCCTTCTCTTGCCCACCTTGGCAAGAGAGAGAGGGGAAAAAAATCTTTTTCATACCAGTTCTCCTAGCATCAACAGATCTGCTTCTGCCAATTTAAGTGGCTGCTGAAGAGTTGCTCCCCATCATCACTGCTTCTCTTCCAAAAAGAGACGGGAACTGGAAGGATCTCAGGTTTGGCTGGAACTCTCTGAGAAGCTGCTCATGGCTTCCTTGCTGAGCTGCTGGCTGCAGAGACCACCCCTATGGCTTGAGTGTGCAGCACAGTGCCCTGGATGCATTCTTCTATGCTTCTTTGTCAATAGATGAATGCTATGTTTTATAATATTTCTCTCTGAGTTTGAAAGTTAATACCCCTATGAGAGCATTCAATCAATATTATGGAATGTTTAAACTTTCTTAAGAGTTTTCACCAACAGATATTTGACAAATAGTATTAAGTTCCATGAAATAATAAAAGCTCATTCAGGCCCAGGAGACCAAAGAAACTATCAACTATTGCTGATAGTATAGGAAAAAGAAAATGGAGTCAGAGTGCCAGGCAGGATAGCTGATTATTGGCTGAAATGCTGAATGATAAGAGATACTGGCGAGGAAAGAAAAACTTCCATTATTTTTAACATTAGCTGATTTAATATCATACACTTTGTCATTTGCTCTATCCTTTTCTCTTTAATTAATACTAATACTAATAATAGAGTCAACATCAGGAGGGTCAGCAAAATATTAAAATTAAAGCTGAATGCTGGAAACATAATTAAAGCCATTAATACATGGGCACTACAGTGATACACTACTCAGCTGGAATCATTAACTGGACTTTGTCTGAACTAGAAAACTTGGACCAGAAAACACGCAAACTTTTGAATATGTACCACGCTTTACATCCACAAAGTGACATCGATAGGTTGTACCTTCCAAGGAAAATAGGGGGCAGAGGACTATTGCAAATCCATCAAACTGCAGAAGAAGAAAAACGAAGTTTGAATGATTATGTGAATCAAAGTTCAAAACATTATAAAAACAACAGAAACAAAGGCAGAATATATTTTAAAAAGGGCTGGATTATAGATTAAATAGATGGAAAACCAAAGCTTTGCATGGACAGCACTTGAAAAACATCGAAGGAAAATGTGATGACAACTTTACATGGGCATGGCTTAAGATGGGAACTATCAAAAAATAAATGGGTTTAATACTCGCTGCTCAAGAACAAGCACTACAACTAATGCCATGAAAGCAAGGATACAAAAATCCACCGACAATCCAAACTGCCAACTTTGCAACAACAAAGTTGAAACTGTTTCACATTTAATATGTGAATGCAGCAAAGTCGCACAAAGTGATTACAAAGCTAAACACAACTGAGTTGCTAAGTTAATCCACTGGTCATTATGTAAAAAATACGACTTAACCTGTATCAAAAAAATCATGGGAACATAAAGTGGAAAAAATTATAGAAAATGAGAAAATGAAGATCTTGTGGGACTTTCAAATACAGATGAATCGTCATTTGGAACACAACATGCCAGATATCACAGTTGTCAAAAACAGAAATGTACAGTTTATTGACATTCGGTACCAGGAGATGCCAGATGTCGAAAAAAAAGAACTGGAAAAAGTCATGAAATATCATGACCTGGCCATCAAAACTACACAGCTATGAATGAAACATGTAACAGTGATACCCATTGTCATCAGGGCACTTGGTACCATGTCCAAGAATTTTATAGGATACATCAACAAATTGCAGCTTCCTGCAATAACCCCAGTGGAATTGCAAAAAACTGCGCTACGTGGAACATCGTACATCTTAAGAAGGTACTTGGTTGATACTTAGGACGCTGACAGCAACCCGTATCAACTATTAGCAATAGTCAATGGAATTTGTAATGCATTTTTGAATGTTCAGTTGACTGAGTTTCATGTTTAATGAATGAAGTAAATAATAACTTTTTATATTTTTTTTTATTTTTTTACACAAATAAACACATATACATCATTCCTTCCGTGTGTCATCTCGGTGTTTCTTCAGTAACTACTTCTTTTTAATTACTCCTCCTATCTTCATTTCTTCCCTTATAATTTCCATTTCTCTATTACAATATTTTCCCCCAAATACATTTAATATAATATTCTCCTATTTCATTATCAAAATCTTTTATCTATTTCTTTTTTCTATCCAATCATAAAATTTCCCCCATATCTTAAAATATTCCGTATCTTCTCTCTCTTTCATTAAGGTTAATCTATTCATTTCTGCACAGTCTAAATTTTTTTTAATTACTTCCCCTTCCAACGGGATTTTTTCTATTTTCCATCTTTGCACAAATACTATCCTCGCTGCAGTTATTATATGAATAATCAAATATACATTTTCTTTACTAATTTTGTCTGGTAGAATACCCAGTAGGAACAGCTCTGGGTCGTTTCCTCTAACCAAATTTAATTCTGTTCCAATATACTATAGCTTCTGAACATGTCCACTACATATGATAATAAGATCTTGATTTTTGATGGCATTTCCAACATTTAGCTGATTTGTCTTTAAACATTTTTGCCAATTTTTCAGGGGGCATATGCCATCCGTAAAACATTTTATAGTTTCTTTCCCATAACTGTTGCCATCTATCAAGCTCAATTGAGTATCTGCAATTTTTTTTCCAAGCAATCATTGTTTTGTTTACTTGTTCTTCTAATTCCATACTAAGTAGAAAATTATAATTTTATTATTTTATCCTCTGTTCCCGTGAGTATCCTATCCAGATCTGTCAGTTCTAAATAAAAGCCATATAATCTTAGATCTTTTTCATATCTTGCTTGTATTTGCATCTATATATACCAGTCTATCACAATTCCTTGTCTTCCAATTCTTGTTTCCCTTTCAGTTCCCCCTTATCTGTAAGTAAATCTTTATATCTTTATATCTAAAAATCTTTCCAAAATTAACCATGTTTGGGTATATCAGTGCTTTTATTGTTGATAACCATATTGGAACTATATTTTCAAATAGTATTTATCTCTAACTTTTTCCCACACTAAAAACTATGCATTTCTTAGATAATGTCTATGAAAATACATATGTATCTTACTTCTGCCATACCATAAGAATGCATGCCATCCCAACTGTAAATCATGTCCTTCCAAAGTTAGTAATCTTATATTTCTTAAGTCAATCCATTCCTTCATCCAAGTTAATGCTGCTGCCTGATAATATAATTCCCAGTTTGGCAGTCCAAAACCTCTCCTTATTCTTGCATCTTGTAACATCTTTATATTAATTCTCGTCTTTTTCCCCTGCCAGATAAACTTTGTTTTGTTGAGGTGTTGAAAATAGGTCTTTTCAATTTTTATTGGAATTGTCTGGAATAGAAACAATGATCTCGGTAATTTGTACATTTTGATTATTGCAATCTTCCCCGTGAATGATAACTGCAAGGTTTTCCATTTTTCCAAATCTTTCTCAATTTGTCTTTTTAAGTTATAATAATTGTCCTCTTTTATCATTGCACATCTTGAAGTTAGTTGTATTCCTAAATATCTAACATACAATTTCTATGTTTAATTTTTCCATTAATTCTCTTTTTTGTTTTTCTGTAGTATTTTTCACCATTTTTTTGTTTTTTCTTTATTTATATTTAAATCTGCAACCTCTCCATATTCTTCTATTTGTTTTAGTAGTTTAAGTCCTGTCTTTTGTGGTTCTTCCAGAATAAATACTAAATCATCCACAAAGGCTTGAAATTTATATTCCTCTTTTTTAATTTTCATCTCTTTTATTTCTTCATTCCATCTTATATTTCTATTTAACACTTCTAAAGTAAATACGAATAACAGTGGGGATAGAGGACATCCTTGCCTTGTCCTTTTGTTATATTAACTTTTTCTATCATCTCTCCATTCATCATCATCTTGCCTGATAGCTATATATTGTTTTTATAGTATTCATGAATCTCTCTCCAAAATCCATTATTTGTAGTTGCTTTATCATAAACTGCAGTTCACATTATCAAAAACTTTATGTGCATCGAGATATATCATTGCCATTTGTTTTTCTCAGTGTGTCTAATAATACTCCAAAGTATTCCAAATTATCCTCATATTATCTCTAATTTGCCTTTTAGGTAAGAACCCATGTTGATCGATATGAATAAATTTATTTAATAGTCTCTTTAGCCTGTTCGCCATTATTGAAGTAAATATCTTATAATCCACATTTAACAATGAAATCGGTCTATAGTTTTTTATTAATTTCAAATCTGAATCTTCTTTAGATATGAGTGTTATATAGGCTTCTATCCAAGAGTCTGGCATTTTTGCTTTCAATAAAAGTTCATTAAATAATTCCAGCATTACATTGCTTAACATCTCTAATAATAACAAAATAATAATAACTTTATTGTCATTGTACATGTATACAGTTTACCCATACAACGAAATTCACTTAACATCCAAAGACCAGGTCCAACACATTATCTATGTACATGATCATATATAATCATATCAAATAATTTACTGTAGCTATGTCTTTAACTTGTTAACTTTTGGGAAGATATTTATTTGCAAGTTTGCACATGTGCATCTGTGTGAAAGTTTTAAAAAAGAATAGAGCGATCTCTGGAATAAGACCCTAGAGCTTATTCCTAGATATATATTAAAGGATATCAACAAAAAAACATGATGTTTGAAACCTTTGAAGATATCTTTAAGATAAACACAATTAAATCAGGTGAATATATTTAAATGGAAAACATTCCCCCCAAATGAACAGACATAGAATAAACAGAGACATCTCAACATACCTGAAAGAGAACAAATTCCTTTTATTGGAACAAAGGGAAAAGATGTGCTCAGGTGAGGACATCTGCTTTTAGTTACATAAACTCTTTTGAATAGCAGAAGCACCTCTACTCTCCCCAGCTCAGATATCAAGTTTTCACATAAAACAAGGTTTGAGTTTTCTTATTAACCATTCTTTAATGAAGTTTGAACGTCAACATTTAATATTTTGAGAAGTTTGTTTTAAATTCAGCACAACTGTAGAATTTCTTTGTTTTTACTACATTTGGAACTTCTATTTTTCTTAGTTTTGTTTGAGTTATTTCACTAATTTTAAATTGTTTTCCTGTTCAGTATTATAGTTACATTATCCTATGCAGTGTGCATTATAATCCTATGCTTTCTTTCTTGAAAATAAGTTATGCTTATTTTTCAGTAAGCATATTCAACAGAGCCTATTTTTCAGTAAATCCATTATTTCAGCCTTAGATTTCAATCCTGCACATTTTTCTTGCACATTTTTCTAATAATTCAATGCAACTTTCTTGTGAATTGTCATGCAGATTACTCAATTAGTATTTTATTTGCAAATTTTGAATTCTATTTTCAGTTTACAATCAGATTGACACTTTAAGATATTTAGTAATGTTTGTATTTTACAAAATAAACAATATAGTATTTTCATAAATTTCAGTGTAATTATTATTATGCTTGTGCCCAACAACAATGAAGTTAATGTAAAAACAGTAAACTCAGACCCACAAATTAAACAACATTCTTAGTTTTCATCCACAACCATCATTGAAATATAGTCCTTGTAGCGAACAGTATTTGTTTCTGGATCTACTGCTGCTGAAAGCATTTCTTCCATTTCTTCCTGTGTAAAAGGCTCACCTGAAGCCAAAAAACAACAATTTGCTGTACTATTTCTGACTATATAAACTTTCTAAATTATTGGTATTTTAGGGTTTTCAAACTATTTCAAAAGCAGTAAACATAAATTGAAATTTAGGGGGAAAAACTTAATTACTGAGAATCCTATACTGACACTACCCGTTTCATATAACATAATTAAATTCAAATTTAAAACGTTTAACATGTAACATAATCTTTCATATGATTATGAAAAAATTCCAACCAGCAAGTATTTCATATTTTAGAATGTCTGCAAAACATTTTACCAATATTCAACCTCCAGGTTGCCTTTCTTCCATTCTAAGGCCTATGGCTGCTAAGCATATCTTCATACAGGTAGTCCTCATCTTACGACTGGTGGCTTAGCACGTGTTTGAAGTTCCAAATCACCTGAAAAAGGAGATTTATGACCTGGTTCAAGGTTCCAACAGGCCCCCTTCAGGGTTACATGACCGAACTTCAGGCACTCTGTGAGAGAAAACTTCTCTCAGTATTAGCTGTGTCTATTAATTGGCTTTTGGTTTGAATCTTTGAAAGAGCCAATCAGTGCACAGCCTTTGACTCTGAGTCTTCCTGCATTTCCTAACTGACCATGACTTAGCATATAAGCAGCTGCTCTCAGCTACACACTCACCACTTTGCATGCTCCCACACACACTTATGCCGCTGCCCTTTGTAGCATGCTGCTTGACGCAGACTCTCTCACACACACACACGCTTGAGCTGAAGTCACTCCCCTTCCCTTTTGAGGGAGGAAGAAATGAGCTGGCCTCGAAACCGCATGGAGAAGCTTCAGGAGAGCTGAACGGACTTTGCTAAGAAGAAGAGATGACTACTGACGCCTTTATATATTTTTATTTTACTTGTTTGTATTTATTAAACTAGTTCAGTTTTCTTAAACTTCTCTTGACTCGTCTGGTTTGTCTGGTGCATTTGCAAGCGGATAAGGGTCATGGTCTTTGGAACCCATCTCAACACACTCAGCACTACAGCCGCAGTTACAGCTGTTGGCAGCAACTGTGTTTTATGACAATTTTGCTAAAAATTGAACTTCCTGTTTTCAGCAAAATTGTGCACATAAAACCTTGGTTTGCTTAATGCAGATTTGCTTAACAACTATGGTGGCAGTTGTTAAGCAAAATTTCCACAAAAACAACTGCCAGAAAAAATGTCATACAATTGGTTTTTTGAAGCCATTATGACATATAACTGTGATGGGCAGTCTCCATTACAGTTGTATGTTGAGGACTACCTGTATTCTGTGTCACACAGATACACTCAAATTAACATGCAGAGTAGAACAATTTTTTCCTAAGCATAAAAATTAGTTTTAGTAAATATTTTGCTGAAGTTTTACCTTCTTCAGTCATATACTTTACCAAATCATCTTTAGTTAGATGTCCAGATTTATTCTGATCCAAAACCTATAAAATGGAATACTGAATGTAAATTTTATTCTTATTGCCTTGAAGTTTAAGAAATTTCCCCATGCATAGATTGATACAAACCTCAAAAGCACGTAAAAGAACATCTTCTGGAATTGGACGGTATCTGAAATAATACAGTTAATAAAACAGTTATTGATAATCTGTGTATCTAAGATTTGACTGCTACTTTGAAACAGCCTTCCAACTCCTTTTACCATAAATTTTAAAGCTTAAAACTTTAAAAAAACTGGCAAATTTGTTTGTGGAATGTTGTGATTTCTATCTGCTGCAGTCTAGATCAATTCTTAGCAGTTTATCTAATTGGTAATTTATGTGAGTTTTACCTGAGGAAAGTAAAATATTCACCATAAAAAAAGAGTCAGACAAAAAATAAACTAAATAAAACTAAAAACTACAAATAATCCACAAGAACAATTTCAATATTTCAATTGAAATTTTCAGTTGAAATATTGAAAATAATTTCAATATTAAGAAAATAAATATTGTGAATCTTGTGGTAATCTGACATTTCTAGAAAAATGAAGAAACTATTTGCCATATCTAATATAGCTCTGCAATAGATGATATATGACTTTCTGAGGTTATTGAAGTATAACTCTCAGTATCTGCATTAGTGAGAATATTGGGTGGTATTGCTGTTAATGGTTTAGCAATATATGGAGGACCACAGATTTCTCTCCTGACTGAGGGGATTGCCGTGTATTTTGAACAAAGCTTCAGCCAATTTAACATAGTACTGACACTGTAATAAATCCAAACCCATTTCATGGTTGCCAGAAATATTTTAAATTTATTTGATTACTGAGAAGTTTGTTTTTTAAATTGGATTTGTGTAAAATAAAAATCTCTCATATATGCATAACCAAGTTTCACAAACTGAAATACCTCTTTATGTTCATTACCTTCTTTCCATTAACACTCTAGTCATCATAGGAAGAAATTTTTCCAAACGAATAAACCCAGTTGGTTCTTCTTCTTCTACCTAATTTTTAAAAGAATCATATCATAAATGACAATGATTTATTGGAAAATAAACCAGAAACTAATCTGAAATTACACCATCTGAAATTAGACTGTAATATATGAAATAGAAAAAACAACCACCTTGTTTTCTATAGGAATGCTAAGAATCATCCATTAGCTAATATTGAGGAGAGTGATACCTTCCATGTAATATGACAGAAAAAAAAGTTTGCCAAATCAGACCTCATCCTTCTATTTTCTCACCAATCAATTAAACATGACTGTGTTCTTCTCATCCACACATTAAATATGCAAAATGTTACACATGTATGCAAAGAACATATATTTCTAGCTACACAGACATGATCGTGACATGATGAGTTTTGTTCCATATAGCATCAACCTTGTGAACTCTCGTTTCCTCTTTCCGCTACTTATTCAAAATGGACAGTGATATCTATCTATCTATCTATCTATCTATCTATCTATCTATCTATCTATCTATCATCTATCTATCTATCTATACCATACATATACATACATACACACACACACGTACATATATGTAATATATATATATATAAAATTTTATTTTTGTAGGTATGAAATATATATTTGTTTTCTGAGGTTTTCGCGGGTGTTTGTATGTAGATCTTTGGTTATTCGGGTCTTCTCCCACGTAGAATTGGAAGTATCTTGGCGACGTTTCGACGAAGTCTCATTCGTCATCTTCAGGCTGGTGTTCTCGGCTTCGTTCATTGCTCCTGGAAGAACGAAGCCGAGAACACCAGCCTGAAGATGACGAATGAGACTTCGTCGAAACGTTGCCAAGATACTTCCAATTCTACGTGGGAGAAGACCCGAATAACCAAAGATCTACATACATACATACATACATACATACATATATATATATATATAATTTTATTTTCGTAGGTCTTTATGTGTATTATTCTTTAGGCCAGGTTTTTCCTATGTAAATCAAGATGTTTCACAGCCATAGTTCAGTGAAATCTCATTCACTAGTTTCTAGGCTTTCTTAGCAAAAATGCTGCTTTGATGTCTGAGAAAGCCTAGAAACTAGTGAATGAGATTTCACTGAACTATGGCTGTGAAACATCTTGATTTACGTAGGAAAAATCTGGCCTAAAGAATTATACACACACGCACACGTGTGTGTGTGTATGGTGCAGGTATATATGTATGCACATAGCATGTGTACATGTGTGTTACATATGTGTTTGGGTATATATATATACTTTCTCTTGAGAGCAGACAACAGAATTTCATTTTTAATGTGGGCCAGGGTGCTGACAGTAAAAAAATTATAATTAAAAAAAGTTATGTTATTTATTTTATCAGTGCAGCAGGAAGGTTGGTTTATGAAAGCTTGAGTCAGCTGTTGCACTGTCAGGAATAGCAGAATGCCTGAGGTTGTCATTAGAGATCTAAACTAAATGTATCCGTATAATTCAGATTTGCAAGCTCCTTCAAAAAAGTTACCTCTAGGCTTCATTATCTCACTGTATCACTTCTGTTGTTCTACTGCAGAACCACTGCACAAAAGGCACACACAACATTACATTTCCCCCAGCTCTACATTCATTCTTGGCCCCTCCCTTTAAAAATAAAAGCTGTGTTTGTTTTTAAAAGGTTGTGAATGGAAATTTAAATACATCGATTTACTTTGTTGCCATGCAATGAGATAATAGAAGCAGATAAAGTAAAGGTTAAGTCTCATATGGTCTCATAAGGACTTATGATTTGGGAGTGTGATAAGCAATTTGCAAATCAGCAATAATGATGGCCAATTAAAGGTGGGGAAGAAAGAAAAGAATGTTTTCTAGATTGGTTGAAAGAATGTAAGATATCATTCTTTCTTTTATCTAGTATATTTAGTTTCTTGGTCTGAAAGGGTTGAGATAGAAAAGTAGCCAAACAGCAAAGCTAGCTTCATTGATTAAAAATGAGCAGTTTTTTTTTAATTATGGTTTTAGGATCTTCTAGTTATCTACTTTATTATCACAGCCATACATGGATAACAGAAAGAACGTTGTAAGAGTAGATTTATGCAACATTGTCCTCTAGTGGTAAAATTATTTTTATACAAAATATTTCTCCATTAAAGCAAAATAAAACATAAACAAAAATACTATGATTTTTAGAATAACATTTATTAATTAAGTGCTATGTAGGTAGTCCTCAACTTACAACCACAACTGAGCCCAAAATTTAGGTTGCTAAGTAAGAAATTTGTTAAGTGAGTGTTGCCCCATTTTATGACTTTTCTTGTCACGATTAAGTGAACCACAATTGTGGTTAAGTGAAACACAATTGTTAAATTAGTAACACTGTTGTTAAGTGAATCTGGCTTCCCCATTGACTTGGTTGGTCAGAAGGTCACAAAAGGTGATCATGTGAACTTGAGACACAGCAATGATCATAAATATGAACCAGTTACCACACATCTAATTTTGATCACATGATCTTGGGGATGCTGCAAAGGTTGTAACTGTGAAAAACATCACATAAATCACATTGTTCAGTGCCGTTATTAAATTGCAATGGTCACGGAATGAACTGTTGTAAGTCAAGGACTGTATACGGGGACATATAATGTTGTAATAATTGTATATGACACATTTATATTTAGTTTTGCTTACTGTTTGCCACATTTAGCAACCATTTGGATTTATGATGGTATAAAAAAAAGAGCTTTGCAATCACTCCTCACATTTATGACCATTGCAGGAACCCCTGGTTACATGAAAGCCATTTGCACGCTTCCCAATCCGCTTGTGACAGAGTTAATAGAGAATGCTGAAGTAAAATCACAGGTCATGATCGTGTGATGTTACACTTAATGATCATAGTGACTCGCTTAATGATTGAATAGGAAATGATGTAAGTCTATCACGGTCACAATTTTCCATTTAACAAATGTGGTGCTTAGCAATGGAGTTGCTGGTCCCAATTATGGTTGCTAAGTGAGGACTACCTATCTCACAGACTCTGAAAGTCTTTAGAAGGAGATTCTATTATTATTATTGGTTAATCTGTAGTGAGATTCACAGTCTTTGAGGCTGGTTAATAGCTCAGCAGCTCGAGTCCTAACCAATGACCTAGGAACTGTTAAGATATCGTCGGAGGATGTAAGCTGTTCCGAGTAAGATGGTTTTTTGTAGAGTCAAAATGTTCAAGTCCGGTAAATTTAGAATTTCTAAATAGCGGGGTAGCCCTTTGGGTATTGCTCCAAGGGCTCCAATTACAATCGGAACAACACATGATTTCTTTTTCCATAGTCGCTCAACTTCGATTTGCAAGTCCCTGTACTTCGTGATTTTTTCTTGCTGCTTATCTTCAATCCGTGCATCACCAGGTATTGCAATGTCAATGAACCATACTTTTTTCTTTTCAACTACCGTTATGTCAGGTGTGTTGTGGACCAAGTGCCTGTCAGTCTGAATCCTAAAGTCCCACAAGATCTTGAGTTTCTATTATTATTAGTATTATTATTTGTATTATTAAACATTTTGAATACAGTGTATTGTCAGGGTTTATCATTTACAAAACAAAGAAAAGACAGTAAAAATATTAACAAATATACTGGTAACAATGGTAATCATGTAACAGAATAGTTTTGGCTAAATTTCTTTTTATATTAGCTTATTTATAATTCTGTTAAATATATTGGCATATTTATAATTATAAACTATCTTTATATTTAATTCATACTTAGCAATAACCTTTCATCATCTAATTTCTACCTCTTATCTCTAATTACTCATAAAATCTATTCTGTATCAAGTAATATTCTGTGTCTTCTTTGTCTTTTATTTTTAAAGTCAGTCTGTCCATCTCAGCATGATCTAACATTTTCCAAATTACATACTCATCTGGTGGAGTATTCTCATTTTTCCAGTATTTTGCAAATAAAATCCTTGCTGCTGTCAGTACATGCAAAACTCAATATGTAGTTCCTTTATCATAACCCTCCGGCATTATACCCAACAAAAATACTTCTGATTCTAGGTCTATACTTTGCTTAATCATCTTTTCCAACTAGGTATGTATTTTCTTCCAATATTTTCTTGCTTTTATATAAGTCCACCATGTATGATAGTAATTACCTGGGATCTGATTGCATTTCCAGCATTTGACAGACAGATTACTAAACATTTTTGCTAGTTTTACTGAAAAGCAATATTTAGTATGCGAACAGGAAATATCTACTTTCTGAAACCATGAAATGTAGATGATGGACTACTGGAATTATAAACCAACCATGCATGATTGGATTATGTCTCACAAGGTATGATAAAATGTGTTTGGTGAAAGCATGGAGAATTTGACTGGGAAGGCTTCAAGTGGAATCCTTCAGGGACAGGAACAAATCTCCTGAAGTATAGATCTCAGATTTAAAATTTCTACAATTCAGAAAGGCGTGTGCTGAAAGAGGTCTATTTAAAAAAAACTGTGGGGAAAAAAAAAACCCTTTTCACAAAGTACACATTCTTCAGTAACTATACCCTTATGCTCAGTGTAAGAAAAGTAAACAAGCTGTATTTTAATTGTTAGTACAGAGAAGTAAATACAGTATGATCTAATAGATATAATGGAGACCTGAATGGAAAATTTACCAGATCTGGAATACAACAATTGAAGGATACAGCTTGCTTGAAAGAAACAGAAGCAATATTGTAGAGGAGAAACAGTTGCATTGTACATTAAAACTATCAATTCCTGCAGAGAAATCAAAATGAATGAACACGGCAATGCTTTAAAGCGTCTGAGTTTTAGAAACAAAAAGCAATCCAAACAGAAGATATAGAAGAAGCTTTCGAAAACCAAATTGCAAATGTTTCGAAGAGACATGAAATCATAGGAGACTTGTATACCATCTGTTGGGACTTTGCCAAGAATGATTTTTCCATCATATTTTTGACTTGTCTTGCAGACGATTTTCTGTTTTAGAGGATGGAAGAGGGTATAAAAGAAGCTATCTTAACTTGATACTAACCAATATTGAAAATTCCAGCACTATAATAAAATAGGGTGGGCTACATCTGTTTACCTTTGCCAGTGATGGCTAACCTTTTTGCCATTGTGTGCCAGGAGGGGGCGGAGAAGGTTTGCGTGTGTTTGTGCCCACACCCATAATTCTATGCGCCCTGCTGTGCACCACCACCACCACCACCCCGCTCCTGGCATGCGATGGCCTAGTAGGCCCATTTTTCTTTCTTACTTGGCTCCAGATCCTCTCCATGTATCTGGGAAGGGTGAAAACAGTCTTTCCCACTCCCTTGGAGGCCCTCATAAAGCCTTAAACGGCCCATTTCTCAACTCCCGGTGGGACAGGAAGTGATGTTTTTTGCTGTCCTCAGCCTCCATAGCCTCTCTCTTCTTGTCCCACCGGGAGTTGGGAAATGGGCCCTTTCAGGCCTCTGGAGGGCCTTCGAGGGAGTGGGAAAGGCTGTTTTTGCCCTCCACAGATACACAGAGAGGATCTGGAGCCAGGTAAGAAAGAAAAACGGGCCTTCTCCAACCACCCCCAGGCCCTCCAGAAACAGGAAACAACCTGTTTCCCTATTTCTGGTGGGCCCAGAAGACCCGAAAATCAGCTGGCTGGCGCACGCATAAGGGCCAGAGCTGAGCTGGTATGCCCACTGATATGGCTACATGTGCCACCTGTGGCACGCATGCAATAGGTTTGCCATCACAGACCTATATCTTCACTCTTCAGGCTTAGTACTACACTAGCAGTCCCTCTATTCTATATGAATTTAACATAATTTTAGCCTCTAGTTATTATTATAGGATCTCTACCTATTATTACAAGAAAAGCAAGATATTTCATTTGCTCAGTGAAATTCCTCGATACTGCATTTCTAATCCTTTAAGAAAAGAGATCAGATTTACTCTCAACATCTTTAAGTAACAGAACTTTAAAATTATGTAACACTACCTCTGCAAGCATATCATGGAGATCCGCCTCATTGGGACAACAGCCTAATGATCTAATGATAGTGCCAATCTCTCTGAAAAAGGAAAACATCTGTTATTAAATATATAAGTAATGCAAATTTCTAATCCTGATTTATTTCATTCAATCGCCTCCCTATCAAGTATGCCTAGTTCATAAATTCATAACCACTGAAGCAATAGATAGAGGGAATATAGTTGCCATGTCTTTAGTGAATTCCAGATCTTTAGTGAAGTAGGTTGGCTTATAGATTTAGTAAAATGTGTAACAATTGCATTTTCAGATATACCAGTACTAACAAAGAAGTGTCAATTATTCTTTCTGCCTCCAAATACAGTTAATTGACAGGACCTGAGCAAAAGAATATGATGGATCTTTAAGGGCTTAATGACCAAACAAACATTCCAATATATAATAGTGATTATATATGTGTGTGTGTGTGTTCTTCTTTTTACGCCAGGTTTTTCCTACATAACCAAGATTTTTTGGAACCACAATTGAGTGAAATCCCAATTCACTACATTCTGGGTTCTTCTACATTCTACATTCTACAACCCAGAATGTAGTGAATTGGGATTTCACTCAATTGTGGTTCCAAAAAATCTTGGTTATGTAGGAAAAACCTGGCCTAAAAAGTAGAACACACATTAACCTACAAAAAGCAAGAATATATATATATGTGTGTGTGTGTGTGTGTGTGTGTGTGTGAATTAATGCATATATAATAGTGAAAGCATGAATTAATGAAATAGTTTCATTAATTCATGTTTTCAAACATGAACTGAATGTCTACTTAATTGAAATACAGTTCTGCATTATTGAATTTCAATTCCTGTCATGACAAATTATGAGAATGTCCTAAGTTATTCACTTTCTAAATGCATTTACACTAACTGGCCTACTCTAGTTTTATCTCATCATTGTGATAGTATGTATATCTGGAGAATCAGTGGAGAGGACTTTTAGCAAAGTACAGCTTTCCCAAAGAGGAAGCAGTAAATCCAATCAGAGGTAGGCCCAGATTAAAAGACTGCATATTAAGAGATTGCGCAGTCCTGAATAGGAGGGGGGAAGGGCGAAGAGGATCAGAGTAGCCACACCCTATAATTTTTTAAGGATATATCTAGTAAATTAGAAAGTTAAAGTTTTAGTTTGGCAAGATACTGTCCACTATTTGTAAGTAAATAAAGAACTGGACTTGGCTGGATTTCATTGTGTCATTTAGGCTTGGGCCTGACAATCACCTACCCCAAATTTAGATTACTACAGAATAACTCAATCTTGGTATTTATGGTTGTGGTAGGCTAGCCTTCCCCTACCTTGGTACCTCCAGACATGTTTGGAGGTACCAATTTAAACTCTCAGAATTCTCAGTAATGATCACCTCAGAGAATTCTTTGAGTAAAATCCATGCATCCGGGGGACACCAGGTTGGGGAAGGCAGGATTGAACTGCTATCATCTTTCCTGTTGAATGAAAAGGGATCACTGAAAGTCACTTATTTTCCAGGAGATGCGAGTCTAAAGATAGTGGCCCAAACACATGGTAAGTCACAAACAAAAAAATGAATATGTGTGTGTGTGTGTATTTAAAATACCAAAGAAAAAAGGTACAGTCAATAATTGGCTTTCAAAAATACAAACAGTCCAGCACTAAAATGGTTAACTCATTTTCTTAATAAACCCCAGCAAAATCTCCAGCTGAGCAATAAGCTATGCCACAACGAATAGTGGTTAAGAAAGAAGAGGGTTGTGGCAATAAAACAAACAAAACAAAAAAGACAAAGGGGTTATAAGAAACCAACTGTAGGAAGAAAAGCTCAACAGAAATCTGGTAACTATAGTAAGTAAACAAAACTAGAACTTGCCCTCTGTTAATCTTTGTCAAACCCAAAATTTCACACTTCAGGCTTTTCTCCCATAACAAAGAGAACAGAACTTCCCTTCCTTCTCCATTTGCCTTTTATATGGTAAACACAGATGTTTCCCAAATCTCTGATTTGAGCGTAACATTAACTTCTTCCCTTATGCATTCAGCCAAACCATTCTGATCTCAGATTCCAGATTTCTGGGAAGTTTCCATTCTGCAACACAGACAACCAACCACATTGGGGCTAACTTAATTAATCTAAAACTAATCAAAATGTTTCACATTTCTCTTTAAAATAATTGTCTTTATTAACCCACACTGCTTTATCATTAGGGCTATTAATTCTTAACAGAAGAAATTTTCCAAACCTGACATCCACAGTTTTATTACATTCATGGTCGAACACTTCAAAGGCTTCGGTGATCTTCTTTTGGATTTCTGCTACTGCAGATTCTATAAAGCAAGGAATTAAAAATCAATCATAATATACTTTTTGTCAAAATTAGTAATAAACCGTTCATTAGAAGCATCATAGCAAATATTTTGAGCTTTCCAGAATTAGCTTGGTTGTTAGGCATAATATAGGTGTGAAGGAAATGAATAATAAGTTACTCTTTTATACAAGTGGTTAATGTATTAAAAAACTATGATGTTCTTACTGTTGCAAACTGACCACAAATTGTAATTAGTAGAGACAATGTGTTATGACTTGCTAAAAGCTCCCTTGGAGACAGGATCCTACTCCTTGGCAAGATCATTATCAGTAAAAAGGAACATCCCCCCAAGGTGAAGTTAAAAGTAAACATGATAAGATTGTTGTTGTTAGGCAGGAAATGTCAAGATGACCCTTTAAAATGTAAAACAACTTGAAGAATGATTTAGGAGAATAAAGGAGAGTTGGGAGGGATTCTTAGGCGTGGGGTGCATTGTATAGGAGTATAAAATGTGTAACTTGAAAACTGCTTTTTGCACTCTTTGAACTCAATCCATTTGGGAAGAATCTATGAGGCTACGCTTGCAACCACTTTTTATTTTTCTTCATTTTACCTCCAATAAACCTTTGATTTTGTGAACCAGACTTGTTTATGAATTGTGAGGATTAAAATATTTGGGTCTTATATCTCACAGGTGGATAAATAAATGGTAATCAATTGCTTTCATTCTGTTTTCAGTCAGTCTGACTGTCACTGTCCCAATTTTCTCTTTTTCATCAATTCTGGATGTGAATGTCAACCACTTTATAATGCCTTGGTAAGGCCACCTTTGGAATACTGCATCCAGTTTTGGTTGCCACAATGTAAAAAAGATGTGGAGACTCTAGAAAAAGTGGAGAGAAGAGTGACAAAGATGATTAGGGGACCAGAGGCTAAAATGTATGAAGAATGGTTGCAAGAACTGGGTATGTCTAGTTTAATGAAAAGAAGGACCGGGGTGACATGATAACAGTGTTTCAATATCTCAGGGGCTGCCACAAAGAAGAGAGTCAAGCTATTCTCCAAAGCACCTGAGGGCAGGACAAGAAGCAATGAGTTGAAACTAATCAAGGAGAGAAGCAACCTAGAACTAACAGAAATTTCCTGACAGTTAGAATTATTATTTATTGGAACAACTTGCATCCAGAAATTGTGAATACTCCCAACACTGGAAGTTTTTATGAAGATATTGGATAACCATTTGTCTGAAGTGGTGTAGGATTTCCTTCCTAGGCAGGGGGTTGGACTAGAAGACCTTCAAGGCCCCTTCCAACTCTGTTATTCTATTATCCCTCAATCTTGTTGTGCTAGGGTTAAATATGACATTGCATTCATCATATGCTGAATGCAGTAAAATCATCCTTTCATGGAAATAGAGGATGTACCAGAATAAACTGAATGCTCTGAGAACAGTTTGGCATAAGCAAGGAATAAGATAATGTGTGATGTCTCCCTGATTATTTAGGATGTTTATGGATAAAGGAACAGTTGTGGTGATGCTAGATTGGGAATGTAAGTAAGTATGCATATACGCTTGAAGGCTGATAATCATTGTTGTTGGCTGAGTACCTAAATTCCAAGAGAAGAGAATTTAGGTTACTCAGGGTTGAACTATGGAGCTCAGGTGCTCTCTGAGCTTGGTTGGTTGTTTGCAGACATTTCATTATTCAGCTAGGTAACATCACCAGTATGTATAAATAGGGGTTTGTTCCCTGTTTATATACAATAGCTTGCTCTGCCAGTGTTGCTGGGTGCATAGCTTTCTCCTAGGTAGTTCCTTGATTAAGACATTGTTTTCTGCTTGATTGTTTATCTGGTGTTGATCCCTGCTTATCAGGGTGTTAGCTGCTGGAGAGGATGTGTTCTAGTCTTTTTATTTGCTTAGCATTTATGTTGCCTCTTTTTTGCTATACTATTTTTGGAGTTTTTTTGGTTTTTTGCCATACTATTTCTAACTTATTTGTGATGTTCTACAAAAAGTTGTTTACCATGAAAATAAAAAGATTAACATGCCTGTGTGAATGTGTTTTTGCATACACAATGTTTTAAATTAAACTGCTGGCATAGAGATTCCTAAAATATATTCACAGTTGTGAGCCCCACCATGACTATATTCCATATTGTGTATTTCAGGATGGAGTGGGAAACCTGTCTGATATTTATAATATACTGGATGGATAGAGATTTGATCCACATTTAGACAAAACCCAGGTAGATCAATTGGACAAGTAAATTGTGACCAAATCTATTTTATTTCACTGAGCCTAGAACCAATGTAGTAGATTGTTTTCCTCAATTAAACTATTGTAGGATCACCAAAAACAGGTTAAATTTCTAGATAAAGCCCATTGTATCTTAAAACAGTTTATCAAGGAACTTCCTAGAGCAGAAGTGTAGGATTAAAATGATAAGATACTTCTAGACTACTGCTTAATTCATTGAACCAATTGGAAACCATGACTATAATATTAAATGAAAGTATGTGTGATGTCTCCCTGATTGTTTAGGATTTTTATGGATAAAAGAACCGTTACAGAGGATGATGTAATTGCTAAGGAAATCCAACAAAGTCATATTTGCTATAATTAGTGGACACCCTAAAAAGTGTGTATATGTGTGTATACCCACACCCCTACATAAATATGTATAAATATGTATATACATGGGGATCAAATCTCTCTAGAATATCTGGGGTTTATTCAAAACCATTATTGAATATGTATGAATATTGAATATGAACAAATGTAGCGCGAATCAGGAGGGGATAAGTACACCAGCGTTGTGAATAGTGAGATTTCCTATATAACAGCAACCAGTTCTACAATATTTTTGTTCCCTAATTCCTCACAAGCAAATAGAAGCCTGATTTATGATTATCTTTTTCTGCTGACTTTGAAATATTGAGAATACTATCAATCAATTAGTGATGCCACCAGTTGACCAATAGGTGAATGCAAGGAACTTTATTCTGTCAGTTTTATACTGTTGATCTTACCTAAAGTAACAAAAATCCTCTTATCTACACCAAAAAGAAATAAACAGTAATTAGTTCAGACCTGACCACATTTGCCAGTTATGAGTGGATTGCTTACTGACATAGAAGTATAATGAAATGTGGGACTCATTTATACAGTAGGTTTAAAAAAAAAAGATTGTCATATAAATGTATTGGAAATATATACATATTTGAATATTTGCATTAGACAAGTATATATAGAATTGTATCTCTTCATTATAATGACATCATATTATGTTTTTGTTCCTTTGTTGCATTTCTTCACTTTTTTGTTAAAGCATTTTTGTGTGTTCCTTTTTGTCTTCTTTTTATCAACATATCTATTTCCATCACTATTATCATTGTGTTTCACTCTTTTATCTTTTCTTTTGTTAATAATTAGAAAATAATTTTTAAAAAGCATTATGAACAACGCAGTTAGTTTTAAGGTTAGGGAAGAATAATAGCTGTCCTAAGTCTAGAAGACCAAGAGAGGCAAGAGTTCCTGGCAATGGGATAATAGATGGCTTTAAATGTTTGCAAACCCAGTGAGTCAAAGAGAAAACACAGCTTTCATATACTTTCAAAGAGACAAGCACCAAATCAACTTACATTGTGAGAGTATTACTATTACTAAAAAGGAGGGGTTTTTTAGGTTTCTAAAACCTGCTATAAACAAATGTGATGCAAAAAGAGATTTTTGAATAACATAACAGAACAAAATTAAACTGACAATAAAACCATAAGGAGGAGGAAATCTGCCAGGAAGTAACTGAATAAGAAAATTAAAGAAAGTAACAAAGAGAATAAAGAGGTTGCAGAACAGTTGAATAAGTTCTTTATTATTTTTTTTCTCTTATTGTATACTATTATGACAGACTTTGTGGAATATTTGCATGTGTGTTAGTATAACTACACACACAAAGAGGTGGATGTGAAAGAAAATAAATGATATATGATAACATGATAACATGATAGATCCCACAGGACTCTTTAACCTTGCAATGCCTTAGATAGATTAAAAATCCCTAAAGAGTAATTACTAGTAATTTGTTGACTGTTATTGTGCAATGTATTAAGGCACCGAGTTCAACATCTCAAGAAAAGGACTATTATTATTATTATTACACTAGCATGAGGTTATCTGGAATAAAACATGCAAGGGCATGCATTATCTTTTTGGGACAAGGATATTACAGGTAGTCCTTAACTCACAACTATTTGTTTAATGACAGTTTGAAATTACAACAGCACTGAAAAAAGTGACTTAAGACTGGCTTTTACACTTACAACTATTGTAATATCCCCATAGTCCCATGATTAAAATTTGGGTGCTTGGCAATTGCTGTTTATTTATAACAGTCACACTGTATGTGATCACCATTTATAACCTTCTCAGCTAGTTTCAGACAAGCAAAGCAGTGGTGGGTTGCTACCAGTTCGCTCCGGATCAGGTGAACTGGTAGCAACAGCAGTGGGAGGCTCTGCCCACTTTCCCAGATGCTTCTGTGCATGTGCAAAGCGCTGCACATGAGCACGCACGAGCGAACTGTTAGTGATGGGATTTGGAACGCACCCCTGAAGCAAAGACAATGGAAGCCAGATTCGCTTAACTGTGGCAAAAATGTCATAAAATGGGGCACAACTCACTTAACAACTATCTTGCTTAACAACAGAAATTTTGAGTTCAATTGTGGTCATAAATTGTGGACTACCTATAGTTTATATATTACCGGAATATTAAAAACATATATTGATTTTAGCAAACAATATGATAGTATCCTATCATATTTTACTAGACAAGATGTATAATGTTCCCTAGATAATATATTAAAAAGACTTCTAACTAAAATAGTAAAGCCTTCTGTCTTATTATCTGTATCAGGAGTATGATGTGGCTGTTTATAAAGGTACAATATTAGGCTATTGTAACAGGAGCATAGTATCGTATACAGTGCGTATACAGGTAGTCCTTGACTTATGACCACAATTGAGCCCAAAATTTCTGTTGTTGAGTGAGACATTTGTTAAATGAGTTTTAGGACCTTTCTTGCCACAGTTGTTAAATGAATCACTGTAGCTGATAGGTTAGTAATTTAGTTAAGTGAATCGGGCTTCCCCATTGACTTTGTCTGTAAAAGGTTGCAAAAGATAATCAAATGACTTTGGGATACAACAATGGTCATAAGCATGAATCAGTTGCCAAGTATCTGAATTTTGATGACACAATCTTGGGGAAAAGGTTGTAACCTTGAAAAACGATCATACCGTAAATCACTTTTTTCAGTGCCGTTGTAACTTTGAACGATCCTAAATAAACTCTTGTAAATTGAGGACTAGACTATGGTGTTCAACATAGAAAATCATGTCTTGTTTATGGCTCATTTTAGTAAGGATACTGTTAAACTGGAGGTCATCCACAAGAAAATGACAAAAGTGATGAAGAATCAAGATACTGTATTGTTTTATGAGGGATAGAATAAAGAGCTATAATTACAATTTTAAATGACTCTCAGCATTTAATTTTTTATTATCATGTAGCACTACTATTAGTAGTGCTCAATAAGAAAACAGGATATGCATAAATCGATAAGTTGTAGAAGTTTTCTGCATGGTCCAGTACAGTAACAATATTTCTCAAGACTATTTTTTCTTTACATATAAAGTATACAGATACCGAGTTATCCTGTTCATTTAAACAAATGACTTTTATATATTGCTACTCTTTATAATGAATATTCAGGATGGGTATGAAGTCACTGGCCAGTGGCAAACATTTGAAAAAGGTCTTTAAGATCCTTGCTCACGGTCACTCATGCCCTTGTCACTTCCCGTCTAGACTACTGTAACGCTCTCTACATGGGGCTCCCCTTGAGGAGCACCAGGAGGCTCCAACTGGCGCAGAGTGCGGCCGCGCGGGTGGTGATGGGAGCGACATGGCGTTCCCATGTGACACCTCTCCTGCGTGAGCTGCACTGGCTCCCGGTGGTCTTCCGGGTGCGCTTCAAGGTTTTGGTTACCACCTTTAAAGCGCTCCATGGCTTAGAACCTGGGTACTTGCAGGACCGCCTACTACCACCAATAGCCTCCCAACGGCCGGTACACTCTCATAGAGAGGGGTTCCTCCGAGTGCCGTCAGCAAAACAATGTCGACTGGCGGCCCCCAGGGGAGAGCTTTCTCTGTGGGGGCACCTACTATCTGGAACGAGCTCCCCCCGGAGATACGGAGGATCCCGGATCTGCGCACCTTCCGCCGCGCTCTTAAGACCTTTCTATTTCGCCAGGCGGGCCTGGCCTAACCTCTCTCCGTTTTTAGCATTAAATTTTAATCTGTTTTAAACTATGTGGGGTGTTTTAATTTTGTCTGGGCCAAATTTATTTAATCTGTTTTTAGTTGGGTTTTAAATTTTGTATTCATGCATTTTTATTGTTGGCTGTACACTGCCCTGAGTCCTTCGGGAGTAGGGCGGTATATAAATCCAATAAAATCTAAATCTAAATCTAAATCTAATCTAAGATCTATAAATTTTCTAAAAATGTCAACAAAGCTTGTAAACACATTCCTATCCTATAATTTATAAATACTATGGTCAACATTTTATTTTTATTTATTTATTTATTTGTTTAGATTTGTATACCGCCCTTCTCCTTGCGGACTCAGGGCGGTGAACAGCCAAATAAAAATAGTACACAAAAGTTAAACAATTTCTTTAAAAAAAGCATATAACTTTGGCTAAAAATTAAAACCATTAACCATTAAATATTTAAAATACCCAACCCTATAATACAGATCTTAAAAATTCAGCGGGGTCAGGCTAGACCAGCAAGCTGAAAGAGATGAGTTTTCAGGGACCGACGAAAAGTCCGGAGGTCAGCAATTGTTCTCAGTTTTGGAGGAAGATCGTTCCAGAGGGTAGGGGCTGCCACAGAGAAGGCCCTCCCCCTGGGGGTCGCCAGCTGGCATTGTCTGGCTGACGGCACCCTGAGGAGACCCTCTCTGTGGGAACGCACCGGCTGGTGGGAGGCTATTGGCGGCAGAAGGCGGTCCCGTAAGTACCCTGGTCCTAAGCCATGGAGCGCTTTAAAGGTGGTCACCAACACTTTAAAAACATGCCTGGATTTGTATACTTAAATGTTGCATTTGTGAATAAATGTGTTAAATCTTTCTTTTCTGATACATTTTAAGTAATTACACATTTCAAATTTTAGCACTTTCTTTATCCAATTTGTTTGGATTTCGGAGAAAAAATACACCTGCTATCTTTATCTTGGTTGCCCAAAGAATGTTAAAATACTGCCTATGTTTGCAAAATAAGCCTACCCATTATTCACATAAACATGGTTCACTAAAATATCACATTTTGTTGTTTTCATGACACATTGAAGCATAAAATATCTACAGTGTACATTTTACACTAAAATATAGTTAGTCTCGTTTGACTCAATATAAACTACAGGACACAGTCACAGTAACAAGACTAGCTATTTAGTTTTTTAATGATGAGTGATTGTGAATCACACATATTTTTAATAACAGTCGAGGTATCAATTTTGGGGGGGGAGCGGGGTTAATGTCATATTTTATATCTCCATTTTAGGCTGAATTAATAAATAGATGCTCTGGACTATTTTAAGGGATTATTTTAAGTTCAGCACTCCCAGTTCTCAAAGTATGCAGCAAACCAAATAATCCAACATCAACGAATGCTTTAAAATAAGAAGGAAGCCTGTATTAAGTTGGAAAAGGCACGCATTGCTAGAATTCTCTATCGTTGATAACAAAAAGGCGTTTTGAAATGCAGAATTTTATCTCTAGCCCCGCAAGGGATGGAGCAGCATGGCTACATTTTGTCCCGAGGATTCGTATGAGGAAAGAAGGGAAAGAAAACCGGGACTGAACTGGGAGACTGAGGAAAGTCCTACTGAACATAAATAAACTTGAAGATGACGCAATAGGCCAGGAAAAAGATATAACCTAACTCTCCTACAATTTAAAAAAAAAAAAAAAGCTTTTTTAAAAAAAAAGTATAGGAAATAGCGGGCTGGAGGTACAAATTAGAGAGGAAACGGTGGAGCTGCTCTCTAATCCTCCGTCCTTACCCGCAGTGGTTCCTTCACGCTCCTCCGTCGCCATGGCTGTCTCCTAGCGGTCGCCATGGAGACGTTCGACACGGGCCGGGTCCCAGCTAGAGTTTCTCTCGGTTTTCCCAGTCGCCGCCCAGAGGCGACGCCATTCCTGCGTCCCTCCGGACCTTCAAGTGGAGGCGCAGTTTCATTGCAGGTAAAGTGCCCCGAGCGCTTTTGCCAGCAGCGAACTTGTTCCCAATGTGCTAAATGTGCTTTTTAAAAGTGCCTCTCAGAAATGTGTGGCGTGGTTTTTAACATAAGGCACAGGTTTCCTCCTGTTCGTAATTATTACCATGTTGCCGAAAGAAGAAGCCATCTATCACCTAAATCTGCCTCAAAGCCATACACAGCATTACAATTTGGAAATTAGGAATCCTCTTATAAAGAGCGTAGGGTGTGAAGTACTTACTAAAAACAGGAACTTGCTGGGCAAAAGATACCAGATGGAAGGGGTTGAGCCTTGTTTTGGTAAGCCTTATAAATGTTAAACGTGCATACTGTCTTCTGTTTTGACATGCAAAATTGTTTAATCTGGAGTTTGGGGTAAATTTTGTTATAGTACCAAACGATTACTTGTTTTAATCATAGTTTATTGAGTATACTACAATTGGCTGAGACATTAAGCCGTGAACCACTCCTTTATAAAACAGCTGTTCATAAATCATATCCTTTGTGTTTTATGTGAACTGATTATGAATTTTAGGGGTGAAAGTTATTTTAGATACACTGTTGCAGCTGTGTACATGCAACTCATATTAGGAATATGCATAAGTGCAACAACGTGCCTACCGTCCCTGTCCTAATATTCCTTTTTACTTACTCTTTTCATGTATTCAAATTATGTTTATACTTTTACCTGTTATCTTATATATGCTTGACAAATAAACTTATGATTATGATTAATATTAGAAAAAATGGATGTGCATTTACATGCATGTTATAATATTTTTCTTTTGAATCATAAACTTTTGGAAAAAGTGGCAAGCAAATATGCATTTTAAGTCAGTTTGTATACTTTGTCTTTAAGCGATTGCATCCCCAAAATTCCAGCTGTGTTGCTTCATTGCAGAGGGAAGGATGTTCTTGGAAAGGATAAGTAAAAATCACTTACTGTATATCTAATCCTAGAAAGGTCACTGCTTTGCTGCCCACCTAAAGCAAGCAGGCACTTAAAATGGACAGTGACAATTTAGGAAGATTCTAGAAGCAGAATATCTGCACCCACTCTCTTGGCCTTCCATGGGGGCTTAAAACCTTGGCTCTGCCAATTGGCTTGGGACTCCCATGGGAGCATGTCATACTGGAAGTGGTTAGTGGACTGAGAGAAGATTCTACCTCCACCCCATGTGTATCTTGCTGTCTTCTTTGCCTTCTTTGTTAATTTTAATGTTAATATTTACCACCTTAATAGTTCAATGTTTTCTTTTTTTTGCTGTAAGCCAGCTAGATTTGCCGCTAGTCAAAATACATGACATATAAATTAAATACATAAATAAATAAATAAATACATACATATCATTTTACTGTAGTGACAATGGTAAAATATTTCATGCTGCACCAGAGAAGATAATAATAAACTAATCCTGTGTTTTACCAAGAAAACCACATGGATTGGATAGACAATGTGAATATTGTGAATAGTGCCAGATGATGGAACTGTGATTAAATGGCACTCAGAATACTAATGGTGTTTATGAAGTAGCTAGGCTAAAGTCTTTGGGGTGTCTTGTTGCTGATGTTGCTATGCAGAAAAAGAATCCAAAGTTACAAAATGGAATTACAGCATGAAATAGAATCTGGGAAACCTCAATATAGTGAAGCGTGAAATGAAATTATTACATATTGACATCTTAGGCATCAGCTAAGTGAAATGGAGTAGAACTGGACACTTCTGACTTCCGGTCAGAAGATCATACTGTTAATTACTCAGAACATGAAAAATAAAGAAGGAATGGCATTGCTTTCAGGATCAGGAAAGATATAGCAAATAAAGTACTTGGGCAGAATGTAGTCAATGCCCAAATAATATCAATCGGATTTCGCAGTCAGTCATTCAGTATGACAGTCATTCAAGTTTATGTTCCTATCACTCATGCAGAAGAACAGATGGTTGATTAATTTTATGGTGAAGTTCAGTTTGAAATCCAACAGAACATGCAAGTAGAATATACTGCTTGGGGGCTGACTGGAATGCTGAATTGGAAATAATAAGGAAAAAAATGAAGGTAGATTATGGCCTAGGAAACTAATGTAAAACACGAGAATGACTTAACCAAGTTCTGCCAATCCAATAGTTTACTGTTAAACAGTCTTTATGAGAACAGCCTAATACAATGCCTATACAGTGGGTCACAACTGCCTATACAATGCCTATACATATGGACTTTACCAGATAGAGTACATAGAAATAAGATTGTTACAAGATACTGTTACAAGAAGGTGGTAAACATCAGTTATAATGGCAAAGATATGGCCAGGGGCTTACTGTGGAACTATATCACAGACTGCTCATGGGCAAGTCCCAAATTTAACTAAAGAGGAAGAAAGCCAACCAATTTTCATGATATGATCTTGAGCAAATACTCACATTTGTCAAACAGAACATCAGGAATTGTTTTGAATTCCTTAACCTCATTGATAGGGAATCTGAGGAACTGTGGAAGGAAATCATAAAAGTTGTTAAGAATAAATGTGAAAAGAGGCACCCAGAGATCAAGAAACAGAAGAAGTAAAACTGGATATCAGAACAAAATGATGGAAATCGTTGAAAAGAAATGTCAAAATCAAGAAAGACAAAGATCTAAGGAAGGAATTTAACAAAGAATTTCAGATAGCTGATAAAAGAGACAACAACAAATATTACATCTGTAAAGACAATAAAGATGGAAACACATGAAAAAGCAAGGCAAGTCTTCAAAATATCTACAAACTTGTTGGAAGTTTGAAACTCAAATAGCTGTGCTAAATGAACAGATACTTGATTTCAATACAAATAAAGATGGGAGGGGTATACTGAAATTACTGACAGTAGAGATATTAGTATCCAAGATATCTTACAATAGTGGTCCCCAACCTTTCCGGCTCCAGCAGTAGCGGTGGTGGCGAAGTGGGGGTGATGGTTTTCTGCACGCAACTTACCTCCCGCACATGTGCAAATGAAGCTTTGCATGCTTGCCCGCCGCTTGTACAGCCTGGTTCCCAACAGGCCACAAACCGGTACGGCAATCCGTGATTTGGGGACCCCCACCTTAGAAGATATTTGCTACTTATATATATAGTGTAATGCTTATATTAAGTATACTTATATTATATAGTGTAATCTGGACACTATGTTCAGTTTTCAGTTTCAGAAGAAAACTCGTTTGAGCTGTGGTGCTGGAAAAGGCTCCTGCATTTTCCTTGGACAGCAGAAGTGACTAGCAGGCAAGTACTGGAGCACACAACACCAGACATGTCATTTGAAGGCAAAAATCACAAAACTGCACCTCAATTATTTTTGCCATATCATGTGGGAGAATTTACTGGAGAAAGCAATTATGCTCAGAAGAGTTAGTAGTAAAAGGAAACCAGACTGCCAAAGAACACAATGACTGAACACCATCAGAGTGGACACCAGCCAGAGCATAGAACAACTCAAAGTAGTAGTGTAAGATTAGAAAGCATGGAGAGTCCCGGCTCATATAATTGTCAAGAGTCGGACATTGCTGAATGGATATCATCATCATTATATTCGGTTTTACTTATTCTATAGCAATTACATATATAATATTGTAGAGCTGATAGAAAAGTATGCTTTTTCACTAATGGGAAATATTGCAAGAAACATCCTTAAGACCCAACTAACAGTAAAAAAAAAATAACAAAATGGTTCTTTACCTCCTAAACTAAATGGCAAAATTGCAATTCTCAGTAGTCATTTATTCAAGAATTTAGAAAATCTTGTCCCTTAATTCTTTATATCTCTTTATCTTCTAGATTGATATTTTGCACCTGAACTTCAGGCTGATGAACCTCAGTTCTTGTAAGAAATGAAAATCTATCCATTGTTATATGAATGGATATCAGTTCTTTCCTTATAACTGTTCCATGTCTGAAAATGTTGCATTAATAAGGAAAACATAAACTGAGGAAGAATAGAGGTATCAATGAAAATGTGGCAGCAAATAGAAAGAAATGGGAAAACAAATAGGACAACAGATGGGAAATGCAACTGTGGAGGATAATACTGTGGAGGAAAAGATTCAAGGGGCAGTGATTACATAGTCTTTCAGAGAAATTGAAAGATGGTGATACAGTGAATAGAGGTAGTGACCCAGAAAGAAAATGTTGGTGAATGTGTAGCGCAGATGGCGTATCAGAGATCTGATGTGGTCTCAGTGTAGAGTCAAAGGCTTTTAAAATGGGTGTGCCCCCTCACCTGAGAATTATGGTATAATAAAATGTATAAGTGGAGATGATGATACTGGATAAGTCTGTGTAAGAAGTATTTACAGAGAGTATATTGGACTAGATCTCCATGGTGCATTTCAATTCAGTGATTTTATGATTGCCTGGATGAGTTTTGAGAATGTATCCAGGTATCAAGAAGATCAAGGAAAAATTAATTTCAGAAAATGAGATCTTCAGATGGACCAATGATAGACCTAAATAAATAAAGCCTAGCAAGAAACATATTAGCAGAGAAATAGCATTCTTTATAGGGGATATTTCAAGGATGACTGCATTGATTCTTTAGTAAACATATTTGAAAGGGAAGGGATACTACATCATAGAAACTTTTAGGAAGATAATTTAGTAACTTCATGTTAATTCCATGAACAAAACAAACTAGAAAAGTGCAGGATGAAAATGTCTAGAGTTTGCAATTTTCAAAACGGTAGACATCACGATTACTTTCCACCTATACAAGTATTCAAAGTCTTGGCACTATCTCAGCATAGGTAGAATCAAGGCATAATTTCTGCAATACAAAATACTCTTTGTATATTATCTGGTGAAATCAACATGGTTAAGAGCAATCCAATTTTTAGAAAAGTTGGAACAATAATCAATGGAGAGAAATTGGTTCTATTGTGTTCATATAATAAGATTATCATTGAAACAGAGCAAAGAGAGTAGAAAAAGGCTACTGTCCATATAAATAAAAGAAGTTTTTTACTGTTGTTATTGAGATTCTAATGGCTCATCTTTAATGCAATATGTGTCTTGAGGATCAGACCAAAATGGCATGATATTTTAAATAGTTTTTGTAAATTGTACACATACCATAACATAATGCAAATCCTGTTTTATGGGTGGAAAACAAGAATTTATTCAGGAAAAATTAGTAACCAAGAATATTCAGGCAAAAAGCTTTCTTGCAATTTGAGAAAAAGGACTATGAAAAATACCATTCCTAGACATGTAGCCAAGCCTAACTCTGATCTATTAGATTCATTTAATTCCAGGGCGATTTACTTAGACACAATGAAATAGATGGAATGAGGAAAGAGTTTACTGAAGATGTGTGCATCAGGAAACGGACTAAAGCATAACTGCTTGTTCTATGTGCTGTTTTGGAATAGCAGTAAACCAAAAGCAGCCTAATACCAGCTGATAGCAAGACTTCTTTTGAGCACATGCATAGAAATCCAAAGTGAATCTTGATTGATTACTGAGTTATCAACTTAATCAACTAGTTTAAAAATAATAAAGCAAGAAATAAGCAGATCATAATTTATATATTGCTCCAGTGTTTATTAGATGAAATGGATTATCTTTTCCAGTAAGACTCAGGCCTGGATATAGGATGGAAATGGCATCAGTCTCACTTTTTGATGAACTTTGGGGGGCGGGGGAGAGGGTTGTGCATACATCCTTGCTCTATTTGACCTCTCAATACCCTCAACCGTGATATCCTTCTGGAATGGCTTCAGGTATGGAAGTGGAGGGCTCTGTGTTATCCTGCTTCATTTTCTTCCTTTGTGGTCACTCTCAGTTTGTGTTGATAAGCAAGAGGTCCAGTCCTCGTCCACTGTTTTGCGGAATTCCACAGGACTCAGTACCCTCTTCACTTCTGGAAGTCTGTAGAGATTCTCAGTCATCCTGGTCATGGTTGTTCCAAACGTAATTTTTCACAAAGTAATGGATTTTCTTGTTTTTTCTTTGAAGACATTTTGCTTCTCATTCAGGAAGTTTTTTCAGCTCTGACTGGATAGTGGAGAATGGAAGGATTTATATTTCTTGCAGACAGCTGGTCTGCATCCTTTTAGAGGGTTGTTGAAGCACTTGGAGGTTTATAAGAAAGTCCAGTTGCCTCCTGAAAAAGCACCTTCAGTTCTGTTTAACATCTACATGAAGCCACTGGGCGAGATCATTCACCATCATGAGTGTCTTAGATATTTTTATATTGATGACACCCAGCTATATGTCTCAGCCCATGGTGAGCCAAGCAATGCCATGTCCTCCTTGCAGTGCTTGGTTAAGGGCTGGATGGGAAGCAATGGGCTGAAATTGAATCCTGGCAAGAACAAGTGGCTCTTGGTTTTGGATTCTTTGGTCCATGGAGAATTGCCACCTTTGGTCTTAAATGACATGGCACTGTCCCAAACAGATCCATTGCGTAACCTGAGGGTTCTTCTGGACTTACCACTCCTACTCAAGGAACTGGTGGCAATCGTGGCCAGGAGGGCTTTGTGCAACTGTGAGCTGTGCACCACCATTTACTCCATTTTCTGGACCAACAATCCCTGTTCACAGTCACTCATGTCCTAGTCACCTACCATCTTTACTTTCTGAGGATGGATGACTTTGCTCCAGGCTTTTCAGAGTATTCTGCTTCAGCATGAGAAGCTGTTTTGTTACCACTACTCTGGACTTTTAAAACTACTAATCCATGAGCCTCCAACTGTTGGTATCTTGGGTTTTTACATGGTGAGAGCTAGTGTCTTGGCCCAAATGTTTAAATGCCAGTGACTTGACCTGCTTTCAGTTGCCAATGCTCTGGGCCTTTGGCAAGGATTCAATTGACATCTTCTGAAATTTTGTTTTGCCATCATCCTCACTGTTCAGCATACACTGTCTTTGAGACTGGCAGTTTGTGACTGCATCTTTCTTCAGTTGTCTTTTTTCGGCTGAGCAATTGATTCATCTACCTGATTTTGAAGGCCAGGATATTTAAGGTAAAAAGGGAAGGAAGGGTGCACATATTTCTACCATTGTGTATCTTTCACTCTATAATACTTGTGATAGAACGTGTATTGCCAATTAAAGCAGAATTATTTTAAGAATTTGTTTTTTTTTAAATTGATACTATGTTGTTATGTATCTGAAGATAACTTGTATAAAATTGGAAAGCATGTAGAGATGAAGAATGGGAAAGCAGAAAAAATTAGACTTTTTAATTTTGATTTACTTTGATAATATAGTCAGATATCTTTTTAAGCAACTCTTGGTATTGTTTTTATAACTTAATTTGTAATCATGTTCTTGTATATTATCTAGAAGATATAAGATCGGGCAATATTTGAAAATGAAATGTTTGCCATAAGTGATAGAAACGAACTGTTTGTTATTTCATATACATTGGTTTCTAAACAGCAATAGCGCACTTAAATCTATTGTCTAATTTGTAAGGCAAATAAAAAGCATATAATTGTCACATCTCATCCACATATTCAGTTAGCACACTAGGAATCTGTAATATGTGATTGGTATGTTGAAATCTTGATATAACACATGGAAAAGCTGATAGCTAATATTCCATTAAAGAAGAGCGTCCTAATGAATTGTTCTTAGCTCTATGCTGGCCTTATGTTTGAGATTGGCTGACTTGATTTGCCTAATATATAATTTAAAATTTTATTCTTTGACTTTTAAGAATGTGCAAAACTTGCTTCTGTATAAATAAAACCCAACAAATGCAGAAAGCAATTAAAGATTACAGAATAAAAAGAAAGATTGCACTGAATGAGTGGTAAACAACAGATTATCAAATATGAATTCAAAGTGCATTATTTAAAATAAAAGCATAGATTGAGAGTAAAATATGCAGAGAAGTACGTAAGGTATTACAATTGGGTATCCTTGGCAGTGATGGACAGTCTTTGGAATCGGCAGATCTTCAGATACCAGTGTAGCCATTTTAACTGCTACTTTTCCATAGTTTAGGACATTCAACTAATGTAGCTGAAGCAGGATCTTACAGATGACCACTGGATAACTTTCTATTCACTATATTCTAAAAGCAAGTATATTCTGAAAGCAGGATATGCACCCGGTTAGAGAATGTACAAAGTCAGCTTAAAATCCTTTGATACTCTGAGAGGCCCCTAAACCTGTCAGAAGAGAGGAACAATTCTCATGACACATAGCTAAAAGGTGGTTAGGTCAAGGATACCCATTTGGGTTGAAAGTTGTCTATCAACAAAAGATAATTTGGACTTATGCTCCAGTAATTTACAGAAGAATTATGATTGTTTGGCAAGGATGATGTAAAACTTTAGTAATTAGAAAATGTCAATTAAATATAACAAATGTATGTTAACCATATATGGAAAGTTGCTGTGCTAGCAGAATCCTTTGTTTAGAAAAGTATAAAAATTGTCATATCATCACTGTCTCTTCCCTCGGAACTCAGATGGGAGTCTATTCCGAGTCTTGCGCAAATAAACCTGACTCTATCTGACCCTATGGGATGTCTCTTATATCCTTTCTTCCATAACACAACCATCACTAAATTGAAGGACTGAGATAGAGGAAATGGAACTATTTTTAATAAAATTACTTGAACAAAGGTATAATTCAGGCTGCTTTTCCTTATAGTGTATGTGCACTTGCATATCTTCTGAGTCACTACAATACATGGCAACCGTTACAATCCTTGGCCCCATTATATTTCCATTTTCTGTCTAGATGCTTTTTAATGTAGTGGTAAACAATAATTTTCCTGTAAAATGTGCAATTTGTGCCAAAAATAAGCTAAAACCTACAATTTGCTAAGAAAAAAACCATAAGCAATATTTTATATCTAATTCAATAAGGCTTGTTTTCTGAGGTACAGGGCCCAGTATCCAGTGAGTCTACGCATTATCCCGTAATCTGGAACATTGTCCCATAATTCATGAAGGTTTAGATTTTTTTTTTTGTTTTGCTACGCCCCATGTTTACCGTAGGTCTCCGCCAGAGAGGCGAGCTAGGGCAGTGTGGCAAAGAGGGCGAGGCTATATAAGAGGCGCGCGACGGGGGCGGGCCAAGCGTAGCGTTACGTGCTCGAACCCGTGAGTCGCGCTCCTCGTTCCTGCCTCGCGAGCCTCGGTGAAAGGATTTGGCGCCAGGCGGATCTCTTTCTGCAGCTGCCGCAGCCATACGAGCCAGCCGCCTACGCCCAGACCGCATCGAGTTCCTGCCGTCGCCGCTGCCGCCATGAGCTGCTCGCCGGTGAACGTGAAAAAGTTGAAGGTGTCCGAGCTCAAGGAGGAGCTGAAGAAGCGGCGCCTCTCCGACAAGGGCCTCAAGGCCGAGCTCATGGAACGGCTCCAAGCCGCGCTCGACCAAGAGGAGGCTGGCGGAGGGGGCTTAGCCAGTACCGAGCCCGGTAATGGCAACATCGAGGACTTGGGAGAAGCCGCTTCGGGCGGCGGAGGTGCCCAGGAACAGTTGATGGCTTCGGGAGGCGGAGGCCCTGACCAGGCCGCGGCCTGCGACGACGATGAGGAGGCGGAGTTCGGCGGCTGCCAGGGAGAGGAGGAGGAGGAAGAAGGCATGGAGTTGGGCGAAGAAAATGGTGAAGGGGTAGCCGCTGGTGAAGAAGAGGGGGCCGACGATCTAGAAGACGACGAGAACGGCGACGATCAAGGCTTTCAGGAGGGGGAAGATGAGGAGGAAGACGCCGCTGCCGCCGCCGCCGCAGGCGCGTCCACCACTAGCAGCAGCGGGAACGCCAACGGCCATGGCGCCGTGGGGAAAGAATTGTCTGGCAAGGGCGCTGTCGCTCCGGAGGCTTCGGCTTCGACTCCTGCATCGTCGGGCCAGCCCGGCGCCAAGCAGGTTTCGCCCACCCAGCAGCCGCAGCAGCAAAAGCCCGGAGGGCCCGCTCGCCCTGCGGGTGAGTACTTCGCGGAGCCCAAATGGGCGGAGGCGGTTGGTAGCTTCTTCACGGGGTCGGGGAGCGCCGCCATCTTCTTTTCTTTCGGCGGCCGCGGCAACTCGTCCTTCGGGGATTTCCAGGCCTCGCGCGCCGCGTGTTTCGGAGGGGGAGGGGCGCTTGCGCCATTTCGCGAGAGCAACGAGGAAGGGGCGCGGGGGAAGGGCGGCCCAGAGGAGCCGCTGGGGCGCGCTGTGGAACGCGCGCGCGGGGGGGGGGGAAGCGTTTGTGGATTTTGCGTCACATCCGCTCGCGAGGCGCTGAGAGCTTGCGTTCAAACGCGATATACGATGGAGGCGGGCGAATCCTTTTCTTCCGATGTAGGCCTTGCGCACCGGCTTGTTAATTTGGGTGAGGGTTACCAGGTCTCTTTGGAGCCGCCTTCAAATTTAGCGAGCGGAAATGATGCCCGAAGCCGCGAAATGGCCGGCTAGTTCTGGAAATGAAAGCGGAAAGCGGTGGATGGATATAGCTATGGGTTGTTGCTTAGTCAGCGGCAGGGCGTATCTTTTCCAGAGCAGGATTTTTGTCCTTTTGCATTCCACTATATAGTTTCTAATGTACTTTTTTTTCCTCCAAAAATTCCAAGGGGAAACTAAGTCTGAACAAAAACCTGGTGAGAAAAAAAGGGGAGTGAAAAGACCACGGGAAGATCATGGACGAGGCTATTTTGAGTATATTGAAGAAAACAAATATAGCAGGTAATAAGTGGTATTTAAATTTTTTAATGAAATACTTAAATGTTTTCTGATAGTTGAATTCAAGTGCCTTTTTTAATTGATCAGGGCCAAATCACCACAGCCACCTGTTGAAGAAGAGGATGAACACTTTGATGACACAGTGGTTTGTCTTGATACTTGTAAGTAAAAAAAAGTGCTGGTCTCTTAAAAGTCTTCTTGTAAGACTTTGAGGATCTACTTATGCTTATTACCACACCTGAGGTACAATTTCTGCTTTTATTTGAATTGATTGTTCAATGTCCCTTACTATTGTAATTTATCAAGATTGTTTGGAAATGGGATAATGATGAAAAGCCAAATGAGAAAGTGGTGCATACATAGATATAGACTGAATGTATTTTGTACCTATGCCTAACTTTATCTTTTAAAATTAATTATGTTTCCAGCATCTATATTAGTCTCTGAATTATCATTTCTCCTTCAACAGTGGGTTGCTATACAGCTCTAATAAATATATTTCATCACTCCTACATTCTGACGTTTGAGCTAGTAGGAATTATTCAGTGGTTCATGGATGTAGGATTGTCATTGTAATACACATAAAATGGATATATTTTAGAGCTTTCCTTGGAAAATCTTACTGTAGTCATTCTGAATACTTTTATGATGTGACCATTTGAACTAAAATATCAGCTGCTTATATTCAAGTTATTGTTATAGAGAAATTGTAGTTTATATATTCCCATCAAAGCCAATATGATGCAAAATACTAATTACTGGTGAATTTTTAAAATACCATTTTCCATAAAAAGCTAGTGGAATTTTATATAGTGAGTACCACTTTCAGAGCTGTAATAAAGTATTATTAAATGCTGGAACAAAGCACATAACCCTGCATTGGTAAAGTATTGCAAACTGATAGAAAACAGTTTAAAAATATGTGTCTGTATCAAGTTTATGGTAAATTAGATTTTTCTTTGCTGTAGGTTCCTTCAGTTTTGTCATGCTATGTTGTCCATGAATGGTTTAACTGATATGTGATTAAAGCTCTTTTTAAAAAAAGTGTACTTAATATATGGAGCATGGCTATTGAAGAAGAAAACTTCTGTTTTATAAAAGAGCCTATTGCTTGCATGTTCACTGTAGTTTTGAATGAACAGTGAGCTTGATTTTGGGATAGAAAACCACTAGATCCAGGGAGGCTTAGTTCTGAAGAAGTATAATTTACAGGCCTTAGTCCTGTTAAAGGGCCAATGTTTTAACTTTGTGTTAAAGGCAAAAATATGAATACCTTACTATCAAATTATGCTGTGTTGAGTGAAATCCGATAGTATCTCGAAGTTGAAATTGATGAAAAATATTTTTCTCTGAACCCATCTATAAATCTCAAGGTATCCCAAAAGTTGAAAATGATATAGAAGTTTTTGGAAACGAGGAAAGAAAGTACTGTCATTTCATACAATATGGATAGATTAGTGTGAAAATGTAAAAACCAAGTTATCAAACATTCTAAGTTATCTCGGAAACCTAGTTTTAGCTATTGTGTATGACTTATATCTATAATACGTTTATAGGTTAACATCAATTTGGAAAGTTTGATTATTTTGATGTTCTTTGTTCAAAAGCTTTTAAAGCATCAATTGAAAATTGCTTAACATAACACCTAAGTTGTCTTGAAAACCATCTTGTGTACTGTTTTAATTTTCTGCTATATTAGACATAGCAAAACGTACAAAGGAGCATAACGCCAAAGGAAAGTTGGGCAGACTTTTGGCATTTATTTTGCTGCTATTGGTGTATCCACTATCCTGTGCTGGATAAATATTAGTGAACATACACAAGTTAGATAAGGAACTGCAGCAAATTATTTGCTTACTGCAACCTAATTGAAATTGTTTGCATAGTTATCTGAGTATTGATCCAGGATGCTCAACTCAAAATCTGATTCACAGAGCTTTAAAAGCTCCTGGTCAAAGGTAACTGCTTTGTAAATAAAGGATATGAAATAATTGATACAAGGGCAACTTGAGCGTTGACTTTCTGTAAATTGTTGTTAAAAAGAGTTCGGAAAATTTTACAAGTTATCCAATCATCAACTAATAGGCAGATCATCTATTTTATATCCACATTTGTTTAAATGCATGACAAGCACACTTTATACCTAAGCTGCATGTAGAAAATTTTAATTCTGGAGTCAATTTAAGTATATTATAAATTGATTTTACTGCTTTGTTTTGGAGCTTTTATAGAGAGGTGGGCTGAATTAATTTACAAATACACCCGTGGTAATTCAGAAATACATGCAAGTTGTTTTTAAATCAAAATAATTACAACCACATTTTTTAAAGAATGCTGTTCCTTTTCATGTCCCAAGGGTGTTTTTTTTTTCAAGAGGGAACTGAATTTTGGTTTTTCTTTGAAGACATTTCGCTTCAAAGAAAAACCAGAAAGTCCAGTTGCCTCTTGAAAAAAAAGCACCTTTGGAACAACCATGACTTGGATGACTGAGAATCTCCATAGACATTGTTCATTTTGATGTTTAGAATGTACTACAACAGATTTCAACTGTACCCCACCTCCCCCCTTTTTTTGGGACAGATAACTGTGACCTACACTTTAAAATCTCAAGAGATCGTTTTAGTGCTTCTTCATTAACTATGGAAAGTTTTGCCTTTCTCTGGGCTGGAGGACGAGCATCCTATGGAGTTTCGAAAGGAAAAGTCTGTTTTGAGATGAAAGTAAGTGAAATTAATAGTGGTGTTAAGTGCTCATTGATGCTGAAAGTGTTTTTGCTGAAAGACAACATGTAAAGGCAAAGAAGATACTTTGTTGGTATCTGAAGATATTATGAATATGTACCAGGCTTAATTAAAAATTAATAAAGAGTGTAATAACCCCCTTTGCTTTTAAAGAAAAAGCTTACCAGAAAAGAATTGTTGGCTCTTGGGAAGAATGTATATGATTAATCCTAAATTCAATATCAACAGTGTATTAAAATAATTAAAATGTGGACTTCTGTGTAACCAATACAGCATCATTCATACACAAGAGGAAATGTATGTATGAGTTCAGGTTTGCAAAAATAGCAAGAAAACGTCCATGCAAAAAGCATTTACGTTCAATATATAGTATGAAAAGTGGGGAGGAAAGGTGGGTATGTCTGGCTGAAATTTTGACGAGAAATCCCAGGTGGTATAATATGTTTTTAGCTGTTTTTATTGTCAAACTAAATATTATTTTCTGTGAAATAGGTAACTGAAAAAATTCCTGTTAAGCATCTGTATACAAAAGACATTGACATACATGAAGTGAGAGTTGGCTGGTCACTAAACACAAGTGGGATGCTGCTTGGTAAGATTTTTTGTTCCTGGTTTTTCTGTGGAGTTAAGCTCCTGCCATTCTGAGATGACAGGACAAACTTCATTTTTTTAAAAAAAACTTTGATTAATTATAGCCTGTTTGACATTAATTACATTTTATTTATATAACTAATTTACGTAAGTGTACATACGATACTTGGCCAGTTAAGCATCTTTGGTCCCTCCCCCCCCCCCTCTTTTCCTATTCTTAGCTAAACATTTATTCTTCGGTTCTCTTAGTAAAGGGAAGATGAAGCAGCTTGTATGTGATCTGCTATATTTTATATACATGCTAGGGTGTACAAAACTTTTGTCTTGACATTTTAAGTTACATCGGTGTTCTTACAAAGTTGAAATATTCATGGATATGATTTGCACCTAAAACTAGATTTTGTATTCACAAATTAGATTTGTGTTAAGCTTCCAAGGCACACAATACAGTGATTAAAATGTTATAAAAATCAACATCAAGTTACAAAAATTTAAACAAAATCATTTTTACTTTTGGAAGTTCTGCATTGGAATATAGGAAGTGTAGCTTCTTCTATATAGGATAATACTGGAAGAAATTTTTCGTACATGAAGGAGAGTGTTACAAGTAATATCACTTAGAAACACCACTGATTTTTGTCAGTGTTTAGCTCTACTCTCATTTACCTTCTTGACTCCCTTTAGAATAATGGGTTTACTGGTGAGTGCTTGTGAAAAATAATTTTTCAAGAGGTTGGCATAGAATGCTAGAGAGAACCGTATTGGATAGAAAACAGTGGAATTTGTTCCATTGTATAGGCATTTTAACACCCCTCCCTGCCAAAAAACTAGCTCTTTTTCTCCAATATATAATTTGCCTTGTGCGATTAGTAGTAAGTTTTGTGTTTTCTACAGTTTGAAAGCCTCATCTGCAATTGTTCACATTTATTAGGTGAGGAGGAATTCTCTTATGGATACTCATTAAAAGGGATAAAGACATGCAATTGTGAGATTGAAGATTTTGGTGAGAAATTTGATGAAAATGATGTGATCGGATGTTTTGCTGTAAGTCTTCATTATCTTATTAGGGTTGTACGTGTTGCATATTTGCTGTTGTGTATTTACAATTTTTAATAATTGGAACAACTAACGGGAAAACTTTATTACAGTAACAAAAATTTTCTGGAAAATTTGGGAAAGTTCCCTTTCCTTTAAACCTGCTGAATTTTTTCTTCTACCATGTCATTCCAAAGACAGTTTCCACAAATAAATCTTCTGAACTGGAAGTTATTTGAGATGTTCAGGAGATAAATATTAAAACAATATATTTCATCTGGAACCTCATGTTTTAATTCCTTCTGTTTGGCGAATTTACTTAATAGCACTGAACCACTTTGAAACAGGATAGTCAGGGAGGAGCGTTATCTAAAGTTAACCAAAACACTCCTATATAGATCAGAAAATTTTTCAGACTCGAATGTTTCTCTAGTTTTGTTACAGCTTTACTTGACCTTCAGTCTAAAATTTATTGTTAAATCTTAACTAGTAATCTGTTTAGATTTACAGTTTCTTTCTGATACCTTAAACTACTGAGGATTTGCCATTATGTTAATAAAATATTTTTTCTTATGGCAGAATTTTGATGGTGATGAGGTGGAACTCTCTTATTCAAAGAATGGGCAGGACCTTGGGATTGCTTTCAAGATCCCTAAAGAAGTTCTTTCTGAACGGCCCATTTTCCCACATGTCCTCTGCCATAATTGTGCAGTGGAATTCAACTTTGGCCAGAAGGATGAGCCTTATTTTCCCATACCAGAGGGTTATACATTCATCCAAAATGTTAATCTGGAAGATAGAGTTAGAGGACCCAAAGGACCAGAACATAAGAAAGATTGTGAAGTAAGTAATAGCCCTTTTTGAACTAATATAAAACTTAATCCTTTCAGGAGGAAGGATTGTTTTTTATGCTACCTACTGTGTCCTGCAATGTTGAAGCCTTATAGCGCAAGCTTATCTACCCAAAGTCAAAGTCAAACTTTAGGATAGATAATGAAGTATTTTATTTTGAGCCTTATAATTAAAATCATGACTAAATTTTCATTAGGTGGTCATGATGATTGGTTTGCCTGGGGCTGGGAAGACTACATGGGTCACCAAACATTCAACAGATAATCCTGGAAAATACAACATCCTTGGAACAAATACTATTATGGACAAAATGATGGTGAGACATTACTGTACTAATTTATTGCACAATTTTATACATAGAAACTTTAGATTGTTGTAAATAATTTGGCAGTGGAGTTACAGGTCATTTAGTTGACTAGTCTTATCAGTTATGCTTTTCATTGAGGATGTGACATTACTGGAAAGGGGAGGGACAGTTGTTCACGTGAGTTGGGAATTCACTAAATTGCTCATTCTTATATTTGGAAATGTGGCTGTTAATGTGTTTTAGATTCTCGATTGAAAGGTAATATTAAAACTATCCTGGCTGTTCAGATGAGACAGTTCTTTTGATGTTTATTTGACATTCCAATAATTAGTGTTTCTGTTTTGAAATATGTTGCAACTGGATAATCAAGTTGACACTTTGAAATAAATTGGGATAGCATGTTTAATTCTTAAGATTTGGTGTGTTTAGTGAAAGGATAAAGTGACTTTATTTTTGACATTTTAATAAGCTTTAAAATGAATAAAACAGTAAACTTAAAATCAAATGATATATATACTACTTTGATTTTTATAGGTTGCAGGTTTTAAGCGGCAAATGGCTGACACTGGAAAACTTAACACACTACTTCAAAGAGCGCCTCAGTGTCTTGGCAAATTTATTGAGATTGCTGCTCGTAAGAAACGGAACTTTATTCTGGATCAGGTATGGGGGCTAGAATTCTTTGTTACTAATGCAATTAAGCTGCAGTTTAAGTAAGGGGCATATAGTCTAAACTTTAGTGGGAAATAAGTATTTGATGCATAAAGTTGAAATTACAGCAATTGTGTTCAAAATACAGTTAAAATCGGGGAAAATGGTTACCCTAGAATCTTGGCCTAACGTACATAACTTCCTTCTACTTGTAAACTTCATTGCATTATACATATGGAGGTGAAATCTAAGCACACTAATTTAACTTAGCTCTAACAATGACAGCTACGTGTAGTAAGTTACTGCATTTTTTTCAGACAAATGTGTCTGCAGCTGCGCAGAGGAGAAAAATGTGCCTGTTTGCAGGCTTCCAGCGCAAAGCAGTTGTTGTTTGCCCAAAAGATGAAGACTACAAGCAAAGAACACAAAAGAAGGCAGAGGTGGAGGGAAAAGATCTTCCAGAGCATGCAGTGCTCAAAATGAAAGGCATGGAACATAATCTATACTGTGTTCTAGGATGTTGAGTATCTGTTTAAAGGAGTAATGTAAAATCTATAAAGATTCAAAATTTCTTGCCTTAAACAATTAATGCCTCTTTAAAAAAAAACTGGAAGACTTCTGTAACTTTGTTAAGACAACACTATATTGTGTTCCCTCTGCTGCAGTCCTTAACACTATTCAGTCATGATATGCTTCATGCAGATGCACAAAGCTGTCTTGGCATTAAAGTGCCCTAGAAAACGAAGCTGAACATGTTTAGTGGACATGTATTCCCAGTTCAATCTTATAGGGAGAATGTGTCAAGTGTTCGAGAATCTTGCTCTTAGCATCTTGAGTTGAAGATCACCTGTCTTATATTCCTTTTTATATAGGAGGGGAACTTTGGCTTATTCTGATGGTTTCAGAAATAAATACTGAATATTGAGGGCTCTCTGTCTTATAGGAAATTTTACTCTGCCAGAGGTGTCAGAATGTTTTGATGAAATAATCTACGTAGAGTTGCAAAAAGATGAAGCCCAAAAACTTCTGGAGCAGTACAAAGAAGAAAGCAAGAAGGCCCTTCCTCCAGAAAAAAAGCAGAATACTGGTTCAAAGAAAAGTAATAAAAAGAGTGGTAAAAACCAGTTTAACAGAGGTGGACAGAGAGGACGTGGTGGATTTAACATGCGTGGCAACTTCAGAGGAGGAGGTAGACAGTAGTGCAATTTGTCCTTCTATGTTCCGTATATTGTAGGAATCATCTTAAATGCCTGATCCTAAAGAAAAGAGTTGTGAAGGATTTACCGCTACCTATATATAGTTCCAGAAGACACAAGGCAGTATCATTATTTGTAAAGTGGATAAAGACTGCTATGCAGCTGTTGAGTATCCCTTTTGTAAAGAGTGTTTGTCTTGATTCATGGTTAATATGAAAGTGACAGGTGGTAGCTGAAAAAGTTGGGACTTGTCATTTCCTTTCACTACAGTGATTCTTAAAGGAATTCCATTTGGGGTCCTGCAGATGTTTGCCAGTTGAGGTTTGGATTCTAGTTGCAAAGTTCATGGCAATCTGGGTGTTGGGCAGAGGTTAACCAATAAAGGGAAACAGTTGCTTGTAATTGTGTGCCTTTTTGGGTTAATAGTTAAAAAAAATACACAGATACCGAATCAGTAGCATTTTCCCTCCACAGTCCCTGGAAATCGTGGCGGCTATAACAGGAGAGGTGGCAATATGCCCCAGCGTGGAGGTGGAGGTGGAGGTGGCAGTGGTGGAGCCATAGGCTATCCATATCCTCGTGGTCCTGTCTTCCCAGTAAGAGGAGGAGGTGGCGGTGGAGGCTACTCAAACAGAGGAAATTATAACAGAGGTGGAATGCCCAACAGAGGGAACTATAATCAGGTAATGTGTTGTTAGAACCCAGAAGATGGTCTTATTTTCTTGAATAATTTGCTTTCAGTAATCAATCTAGATTTAATTATAAATAGTATGTTGCTCTGATAACTAAACTTGAAGGAGTAAAGTTTTAAAATTTATAACATTTCAGTTACTTTTACTTTGAATCAGATTTTTTTTTCTTACATGCTTTATCTGATTCCAGTGATATCTAATCAAGGAATGATATCCATACTCATTTGTAATGCCATTTGTGTGCAGTTATACTCAAGGCTCCAAATTATTAAGATGATAAAGACATAGACATATAACATAAATGCATCCAAAAATCAGTTGAGCACCAGCCACATTTAGTGTTAATACAAGTGTACAATCAGTTGTTTTCTAATCCCTACTTTTTTTTTCAAATAATGGCTATTAAGTTAAATGGATCTAGTCAAACTGTTAATTTGTAGGCTGTCAGGTTTTTTAAAAAAAATAAAATAGTACATTTTAACATGCTCTTAGTAATAAGTTTAGCATTTTCTTAATAGAATTTATATCTAGCTGGAGTACAAAAACTTTCTCAACTAAACTTGATTGGATTGACAGATTAGTGTTCAACAGATAATGCAAATTACTCAATTTCTTGTTTTGCTGTAGAATTTCAGAGGAAGGGGAAACAATCGTGGCTACAAAAATCAATCTCAGGGCTACAACCAGTGGCAGCAGGGTGTAAGTATGCTTCTCAATTTTAAATAAAACATTTTTGTACCTTATTCTCGCTTTTTATAAGACTCCTAAGTAAGCCATACATTTAAATTTGACATAACAGTGTGTTCTCTTTGTTCTTTTCCAGCAATTCTGGGGTCAGAAGCCATGGAGTCAGCATTACCACCAAGGATATTATTGAATTCCCAAATAAAAATGAACTGATCCATATTTCTTCAAAACCTTCACAAGAAATCGACTGTTTTCTTTAGTAGGCTAACTTTTTAAACATTCCACAAGAGGAAGTGCCTGCAGGTTCCTTTTTTAGAAGCTTTGTGGGTTTTGGTTTTTGGTTTTTTTTTTTTTTGTACATTTTTAATTGCAGTTTTAAAGTGAATCTTAAAAGAACCTCAGCATTGTGCACGATGAGCGAATGTGTCAGTATTTCAGGGTTCTTACATTTTATCTGTAAAATGTGATTTTTTTTACCACAACAAAAGTAAAATGTTGCTTTGTATCTGGTGTCCTCTGATTAAAAATTTTTTTTCTCCCCCTCCCCCTCAATTTCTAGGAAACAGTCGTGAGTCATCAAAACAGAATATTTAGCAACCAGGCTTTTTTGTGCCCCCCCCCCCCCCCCAAATACAATGTAAATAACATTCATTACACTCCATCTTCCACTCCATCCTCTCTACAGTTTTTAGGTATGGAAGAGAGAAGAAAAATCAAAACAGTCTTGGCAATAAAGGGATATTCTTTTTTCTTTTTCTTTTTAATTTGGCAATGTTTTTGAAGAGGCAAAACCTTAAAGCTAAATAGTGATGGTGGAGTGCACATCTAACCTGGTTGCATTTATCTGTAGAGGCTCAACTTGTGAAGGTACACACCATCAACTTTTTCCATTGTTCTGCATTTTGATTCTGAAAAAGCTGGCTCTGCCCATTTCTTATTAAACAAACTTGTTGTAAATCCAGTTGTCTAATGGGATCTATATGAAGTTAGCTGTGTGTCTGTAACCCTTTCCCCACAAATACTGTGTATTTAGTGTGCTTGTAGTAGTATACTCCACCATTTTGTAAACAAATGAAATTGTGATTCACCCATTTTATATCTAATTTTTAATCATGTTAGTTTTCAGATGGGTGTGTCTCCTTAGCCTGCTGATTTACTTTAAAGAAAGTGGGTGGAGAAATTAACTTTAGCCGTTTGTTTGCAATAAAATAAAATCATTTTACTCTTACTCTGGGATTCTCACCACATTGGTCTAAAATCCCTTTAATGAAACAGTTAGCTTCAATGTTTAAAGTAATCTGATTTCTGAGAAGGTTCAACATGTATGCTCTCCGCACCCTATGATATAGGGGAGAGAACCCTACACAAATTGTCATTTTAATAGAAAATATGGAAATATGCCTGTTTATTATTTTTGCATTTTGAATTCCTGTGTTGCAAGTTACTACACTGAAGCTGATAATGGCTTTTTTATGTCCACTAATAGTGCTTAAACTCCTAACTTCATTACCAGAATTTTGCAGAACTGTGACTGCAGTTTAATATACGGTAGATGAAATTAGTTGCAGAGAAGAATTGCTTTGGGAGGGTGGGTACAAGTGAGTAATTGAATTTAACAGGAGTAAAATGAAAGTGGACATTTTTGTGCATTTTATCGTGAATTCCATTAAGTTGGCAGTCATGGTTTGCATGTACTATCTTCAGCATTTCTAGTTCTTGGGAAACATGTTATCCATAGATTTTAATAGCTTTCAGCAAAATACTGATGTCCTTGAAAACAAGTAATAGAATTTATTTTGATTGAAAAAAAATTGTTTCCCAAAATGCACTTGGCCTTAATAAATTTTAGGCACGCCTGAGAATCATTTCTCCCTAATTTATTTGTTGTATTTTGTGCCTTACCCTTCTATTCCTCTCCCCTTTGTATTTGGGCTAAGAAAGGTTTTGGGATACTTTGGATGGATTTTTGGGAGTTTAGTGCATGCATTCTGTTCAGACTTAGTATTATTCCTACAATATTTACTAACATGAACAAGTTATTCCTAGATACGCTTTACTAGGAAACTGCTCTATGAAGCAATCTACATTCATGGGGGTACACAATATATCCATGGACATGATAATATCAAAATTGGTTTTCTGTACAGAACAACTTTTTTGTGAAGGATGTGTGTGTTCTTAAAAAGAAAAAAGCCTTTGGGACAGAAAACATTTGGGAAGCTACTTTAATTTTTGAAAAAAATATTTCACAAGTCTCTTGGCTTTGGTTCAAGGAGCAGGTGGCAACATGAACATGTTGATATTTGCACATAACCACTTTGTGCAGCACATGTTGGTCCTATTTCCAGATCAAGAGATGTGTTTCATGCCTTAGTTGCTTCCTAGTTGGATTATTACAATGCGTTCTCTGGGCATGCACCTGAAAAACATTTTTAAAAACCAGGTAGTCTAGAAAGTAGCAGTGCAGGCATTCTGCCACTGTACTTGCTTCCCACAAGTTTCTGAATGCATTGCTGGTTGTCGCCTTTAAACCCTGCAGAGCACAAGGCCAAAACAACTGTGAGGGACTGTATTATCACCAGTGGTTTCTCCCTGTTCTACCAGTTCTGCCAGCATACATGTATTCAAGGTCTCTTCTATGAAACTAATTCCTTGTGGGACCTAAAAGGCATAGAGCCTTTGTTAGAAGTCTTCCTTGTGGAAAAGGCTCCTGCTGAATTTCAGGTAGTCCCCAATTTTCTTGGCTTCCCAGAAGACCTGAAAACCCTGCTGCTGCTTTCAGGCTTTAGGACCAAGATGCTAGCAAGTCCCTCTTTGCATTTTGCTACATGTTTTAGTTTTGGTGCAGATAATATATTTTACCAGTCATATTTATTTTTTATACATGTTAACTTTTATGCTCTGTTAGCTACAGTTCAGACTGCCATATACATGTTCAAAATAACAAGTGTGTTGTAGGCCAGCAATCCCCAACCTTTTTCGACACCAGGGATTGGTTTCGTGGAAGGTAATTTTTCCACAGCTTGGGAGGGATGGTTTTGCTTGCTCAACTGCAGCTCGCCTCCAGTTGTGCAGCCGGGTTCCTAATTGGCCATGGACTAAAACCCCAAATGTAGAACATAAGTACTGTTCTATCAGTTTACAACTTTGGCTGGAAATGGAATTAATTACTTTTTCTCTAGGTTCCCAAAAACAGTGCTTTTATAACAAAACAGACCAGGCTCCTCAAAATGTCCTGCAGTGTTTCATGTCATGTTCTAGTGCTATAAAGTCAATTGGAGTTGGGAGTCCCTGGTTCAAGTCCCAATCCTGGCCAAAAAGTTTGCTGCATGACTTTGGATCAATAACTGCTAAAAGTACTTCCCAGGTTTGGGAAAACAATGGAATGTAAGCTGCTGTATAAAATCACCTATTGGTGATTATTTGCCTTTTAATTTGGATTGAGTTTGATTTTCACTGATAGTTGTAAGCTGTATAGAGTCAATAAGTTATTGAGATCATAGAAAATTAAGTAAATAAAATAGGGTTGGTTGGCTGGCTGGTAAAACAAATCTAGGAACACTTTCTTACTGAACCATAAAATGATAGATTAAAAATGGTTGCTGACATTGTAGAAAAACAAAATCGTAAAGATTTCCAAAATTTTTTTTTCAAAAATGAAGCAAGGTATTTCAAACATTATTTTACTATTTTCAAAAATATAAAAATTTTCATGACCAGTTTCTTTACATAAGGGGGGGGGGGGCGGAGATAAGTATTAGTCTCTGTGGATAGCTATGTACTTGGGAAATCCAGACACAGATTTTGAAATTTGATATAAACTCTGTAGAACAGATGGACATGAATAGAAAAAAAAACTATTACTATTATTTCCAAATGACATTATAGGTGCTAACAATTTACAAAAACTCAGTTGGGCCTAAGTAGATTTTAAAATTTACCAATAAAGGAAAATATTTGAGGGGTCCTTGGTATTCTCCGAACTTGTTTCATTAGTGATGTTACCTAATTGGGTAATTAAAGGTCTGCAAGAAAACAAGCTCAAAGCACCAACGACCTTATTTAAGATTTAGTAAGATTTAATCATTACAGTATTTGGGATATGTAAAACAGTTCCGTGGTTGCAACTTTATGACTTGGGCACAGAAACTCAACAGCTTCTGCTAGATATTTACTACATGATTTCTCAGTGCACTTGGACAGACTTCATTGGAAAAAAGTACTGCATTAAAAGCATACATTTATTAATATATTGTGTTCTTTACAAATACTTTGTACACCAATATGCAATTAAATGAACATAGTTTTTCTATCAGGTGTACATTTTTTCAGTTAAAATTAAGGAAAGGAGACAATCATTTGCTTTTTTAGCAATAAGTTATTTACAAGACCAGTAGGTCATTAAGAGATCAGTAACAATATATTCTAGTACATTTTGGTAAAATGTTTTTTCAACTATTTGGATCCTTTATAACTGCCAATTTTTAAAAAGTGATAGGTAGATAACATGCATGCATACACCAGCTTGATGCAAAGCCTGCACAAATTATGACATTAGTTCCATCATCTGGTTCTCATCAGTGGAAATGTTTCAAATAAACCATGTGCATTATTATATATAAATCAAGTGACAATTATTAGAAACTAAAGGCCTCAGGCACTGCACCTTTACAGATGAAAAATTCTGAAAAGGAAAAAAATACAGTATAGCAATTTAGAAAGAGATTGAAATCTACAGAGCAAAGGTATGGCTAACATTAGAATCCGGTAAATATTTTGCACGATCATCAAAAATTCTAGCATTCGAAATATATTTGTACTTCGTAGCATGAGTAGCAAACTACTATTCCATTTCCTATTAAAATAGGTACTGAGAACATCAGCAGAATTGTGCTCAGAGGTGGTAGCTGAGAACCTTAAAAACTGCTGTACTTCATTAAGATCAAAGTACCGTAACCACTACTGTCCTTTAGTTTTGACTATTTTGTCCAATGGATAAAGCTTTCAATGTGCTGTTGCTATATTTTTAATTCATTGCTAGAATGTGCCACTTTGGAAAGATTTCTGCCATGCTCTTAAAGCAGCATATTGCATACAAACCAATGGTAAAAGAATAAAAAACAACTTTACAATACAAGAAATATTTTATCAAATTACAGTAAAGGTACAGTAAATACATATAATCTGTAAAAATACTTTTAAGGGCATTGCCAAAACTAACGGTTTTTTTCATGATTTGTTTCTCTCTTTGTGAGATCAAACTGAGTGCCTTCAAACAGTATCTTGTTTTTTATCGCTTCTTGAACCATGCGTTGCTGAAACCTTAGTTTTGCATTGTTGTATCTACAATGGAACCTTTAAAAAAGCACACAATTATTATTTATATTTTGTTTGCTTTATAGCAATTAAAAAAACTAGAAGAAAAAAGCATGATCCCTTTTTTACAGAATATAAGTCAGCCTGTTATCAGATTGACACACATTAAACTTAAAGAACACATGCTACGTAACATTTTTCTCTATCCCTTATGCAAAAATATTTTATTGCCATATTTATATATTTCTGTTTTCTGTGTCAGTTCAAAACATGAGACTTCTACAAGTACTTGCCATGGAACCTGTTTCAAATGCCTTCCCCATTATGCCTACACAAAAAAACGGAGCACACATGCCTACTCTTTTTTTCATTGCCTTTTTTAAAGAGCAGCAACTAGTGGAAATTTTAAAAGCTTTTTGGTTACCTAGTTTAAAAAATTCGTATGGTTGCCAATCAAAAAACACAAATCTGGGTGGCTCACAATAAACAATTTCAGAATCACAACTTGATGCCAAGTATGAAATCAACCAAGTTCTATATGGAAATTATGGAAGAAAATTTGGTCGTTATTGCCAATGAGACCAACTGGGTCTCATTGGCAGTCCATGCATCAGTCCATGATGCATGGAAAGTACAATTCTTCCATGTAATAAGGAAATCTTACTACAAATTATAATTAGTAAATAAGTATCAAGTGTGATTACTAATAAAAGTGTAGAAAAAACATTCGCATGATCAATCTTAAAACAGTAAGCTATCATAATTTTTGAATTATACCCACCAGCATCCTAACGTCGTCACAAAGAAACCTCCTACTCCCAAGTTATAGGATCGTCTCACTTTGCCTGATGATGATAAGAGTTATTTTACTCATAGTGAACATGTATTGATAAGGCAGCAATAACATGAATATAGGAAATCACAGTAAAACATAATTCAAAATAAAGTTATTTCTGAAGTTTAAGGTAACAATAGAATAGATAATTGTTGGAATACTTTAGTTAAATGAGATTTAGTGTGTACTATGCATTAAACCTGAGAGCCTCACTACAGAACAATTTTTTTTAAAAAATTTGATTTATATGCCGCCCTTCTCTGGAGACTCAGGGCGGCTTACAATGCATTAAGCAATAGCCTTCATACTTTTGTATATTTATATTTATACAAAGTCAGCTTATTGCCCCCACAAACTGGGTCCTCAATTTACCCACCTTAGAAAAGATGGAAGGCTGAGTCGACCTTGAGCCTGGCTAGGATTGAATTCAGAGAAATCACAGGCAGCTGGTGTTAATTGCTGCCTTTAGTAGGAGGCATTAGCCCTCTACGCTACACAGGCTCCAATTATTTGGAAAGCACAAAGAGCATATTAAATTGATAAAGGAGGAACAGGAGAAACATGCAAACTGTTGAAATAAGACTGTCTAGTTATGACTGCAACAGACTCGTTGATCACTGAATTATTCTTTCACTTAATTTGATCACTAAATTATTCTTTTACTATTAATTTTAATTAATTAACATTTAGAAGTTTAAAGTTTACTGCCAATATTCAAAGCTTCGGGATTATTGCAATATGCACTTTTTCTAGGAAGGAATGAAGAGTGACAGAAGCAAGCACTACTTTGAAAGATGTCAACTGTGTTTATTAAAATGGTGCATAGATGGTAATTAGTAATTTGTGAGAAAGTATGATGGGAAAATAAAAAATAAAATTTAACAATCGCATGTTAACAGGTCTTTATTTTTTACTTACTAGTTGCCAAAAAGTGTCCAAGCCCTACACCTAGACCACCCAATATTCCATAAAGAAATGATTCTCGAGCACAAGGAATTTTATGGATTTCCAGCATTTCCTGTAGAAAGGACTGAAAAGAAATTAAATACATTATCGTTAAGATATACTTGGGGATCACCAAATGTAATTTTAAAATGAACAAGAACAATTTCTCTGAATAATAGTTTAAGATCCAATTTCAAAAAAGGCATCAACCTCTGTTATAGTTAAGCATATCAGAGAAATTTGGTGAAAACAGCTTTTTTACTAAGCAACAAAGACCGGAAAAACTGAACAGTAAAGTCAAACAACTATTTCAACAAATAAAACTCATTCATCATATGTTACTTGTAGTACATTTTTCAGAGATTAAAACTTAATTTGGATACAGGAAATTCACTTCCTTTGATTCTATTGATTTACAAGTGGTCTCTGATGGTATTAAGTAGAACATGAGCCGGATAGCTCTAATATTACTTTCTTGGTGGATAAACTGCAGAAGGTAATGATTGGCCATATTAACAGTCATATCAACATCAAATTTATATATCTAATGTATACATTATTCAAATGAATATATTTGGAGCTTTGAGATACAGTGTCATAAATTACTGGTAACATCAAATTTACTAGTACAACTTAAATAAAGCCATCTGCATTCTGAATTAGTTTCTGACCATGGACCTCAGTTTTACAAATGGATCAGTCAGTGCTTCATAACTGAGCTGTATTCTTGTTAAGGTTTGGGAAAGAAAATTTAGACCTTATTTTAATATGGAGAAAATTTTAAAACGTGCTAATGCTGGTAGAAAAATTAGGAATAGTATGACGTCTGCATTAAGGAATAAATATTTGTTGATAGAAAAAAAATGGCTGTATATAAGAGAATGCTTTTCCCATTTTGTTATATAGAATTGAGAGTTGAATATGTCAGTGAAAAAATAAAAATTAAAGCAGTTAAATAGGGTAGAATCTATAACATGTATATAACTCGAAGCTAGTCAGAGACTAGAATAGAATTCTTTATTGGCCAAGTATGATTTCCAACCTGGAAATAAGGAGAAACTTCCTGGAAGTGAGATCAATTAGTCGATGGAACGGTTGCCTCTGGGAGTTGTGAATGCAACTCACCATCGCTGGTGGTTTTCAAGAAAATACTGGACAGCCATTTTCTGGGAGGGAAAAAGGACTCCTCCCTTGGGTGTGATCAGGGGTGAAATCCAGCAGGTTCTGGAGAACCGGTAGCGGAAATTCTGAGCAGCTCGGAGAACCAGGAACAGAAATTTTGAGTAGTTCGGAGAACCGGAAAATACCACCTCTGGCTAGCCCCAGAGTGGGGTGGGAATGGAGATTTTACAGTATCCTTCCCCTGCCACACCCACCAAGCCACATCCACAGAACCGGGCGGGTGGGTAGGATGGGGGTTCAGCTAGAATAACTCTAATGTCCCTTTCAGGGATTCTTTACTTAAAAACTGTGTGCAGTAAAACAAACAAACAAAAAAACCAGCTATGAATATGAGCTGAATATAAAAATAAGTACGTTGTGGAGGTTTGATTGTACGAAAGAATGAATGAGAATTGAATTGTAAGGGTATGGTGTGTAACTGTGCATGTAAAGATATAGCAAAGGGTTGATAAGAATGGGAAGATGGAGAAAGTTATGGTCCTATGGAATTAATAAGATCTGCAAAAAAAATAAAAGGCAAAAAGTTTTCATAACCAAAGGCCACACAAATGGTATATGGATGTGGAGAAAACAATTATTTGCCAGGATGGAAAATATGGATTTAGTGAATGGTGTTGAGATATCACAATTATAATCAAACTTTGGAATTTGCTACTGTGAGATATGATGGTGACTTCCAGTTTGTCTGGCTTCAAAAAAGGTTTGACCAATTCATGGAAGTCAGACAATCAATGGCTATTAGCACGTGATGGACACTATCCCTGTCTTTGAAAGTTATCTGCTGGGAAACTAATGGGGTTCCTTTTGCTTTCAGTTGGCCACTGTGAGAAGAGACTACTGCTCTAGATTGGCCAAGGATCCAATCCACCTTGGCACTATGTATGTTTTTATAATAAATTAGATGTAACTACATTTTTTTCATATCTCCTGACTTTAATTTCTTCACTTGTCATTCCTTTTCTATACTTTGCATAAGATTTCTTACTCTGAACAGAATGTTGTAATAGATACGTGTTGTCTATATTTAGCACTGCTGTATCCATATGCCTGTAATACACTGTCACCATACAAATAAACACATTTACACATTTTAAAATATACATATGCTATATTAAGGATGATCCTTTCCCAAGAGGGTAAAGATCCTTTAAAAATTTGATACCTCATAACAGCTGCTAAGAATTTAAATTACCAGAATGCTGAACATACTATATTTTATAAAAACTCTTTTCATAACAATTGTTCTTTGGAAAAATATCAAGTACATTTGGACATTTTTTAAAAACATCAGAATAATTTGGATCATATCCCCCTAAGGTATTTTTACTACTACACTTTGTATGTCAGAATAGAATAGAATAGAATAGAATAGAATAGAATTCTTTATTGGTCAAGTGTGATTGAACATATAAGGAATTTGTCTTAGGTGTATATGCTCTCAGTGTACATAAGGAGAATAAAATACATTAATCAAAACTAAAAAGATACAACACTTAGTGATAGTCAAGGTTACTAATAAGCTATCAAATCGTACTAGGAAACAAATAAAAACAATATAAATTGAAAGATACAAGCAACATGGTATAGTAATAAGTGGGTAGAGACAGATACCAGTAAGGAAGAGTAATAGTTCTTCTGCTTAACGCATTGTAAGCCGCCCTGAGTCTCAGGAGAAGGGCGGCATATAAATTAATTTTTTAAAAAAATACAGTCTTAGTAAATTATTTAACAGTGTTGTGGGGATTAGTTGTTAAGCAGAGTGAGGCATTCAGGAAAAAAGTCGTTGTATCTAGTTGTTTAGGTGTGCAGTGCCCTATAGCATCTTTTTGAGAGTAGAGATTGAAACAATTTATTGTTCAGGAATCTGTAGATATTTTCACAGCCCTCTTTTGTATCAACAAATACAATTAAGTTAGTTAAGGTTGACTATCGTTCTTTCATTTTTGCTCTTTCCTACTGGTAGCCAAACCCCCTTTAAAATAATGCTGAGCAGCAGGGATTATGGCCGTTATTTTGAAATAGGGTCGTTTTCGGTGCAATGGCATTTCCAGAAGCAACTGTCACCAGCCCAACGTGGAAGGGAAAAAAGCAGCCTCTTGTTTTAAGGAGATTTGGCAGATTAAAATTAAATCCAGGTCTCCTACATTTAGCTGTCAAAAGGAGACGACAAGAGGTCACCGAAACCTTCGTATTCAGAACTACTGTGTATCTCTGGAGAAGATGATTTGCCTAGCCTGGACTGCTCGCAAAGGCGGTACGTTTCGACCAACCGAGTCCTTCGGGGTGGTTTGAAGCAATTCGACGAAGAAGCAATTTTCTTTAAAGATGATTTCACCTCCATTACCTTCTTAGAAATCTTAGTCTCTTCCTCCGTCGCCATCATCAGACAAGCGCCGGGTCTTTTCCCCCAGAACTACGACCAGCGAGTCAGAATGCCGCGATAGGCAGAGAGGCCTTATGCTAAAAAAAAAAAACCCCGACAAAACAGCCGCTCTACACACTCGCCTTTCCCGTCCGACTTCCCCCTCCCCCCCTCCCCTAACTCGGCCTCTCCTTTATCTCTATGGTGCTGGGAGATTGAACTGCCGCCATTTTAGGTCTAGAGATTGCGAACAGGAATCCTTTGTTCAGTGAGATGGGTCACGGAGCAGCGCGCGCGTCGTCTACATGCACGCGCACGCGCTCCTTCCCGCGCGCCGCTGCGTAGCGTTCCCGTTTCTGAGTTCTCAAGGTGGAGCCGGGAGAGGGCGGGAAAAAGGCATGTTAAGAAATGGGAGAGGAGCGGGGAAATTAAGTATGATACACGCTTGAAGGGAGGGGGAGGAGCTATAATCCCCAGTACAGTAAGTGCTGTTGAACTCATTGAGACATGCCGTATATTGAACGTTGTGTTCCCCATTTCTATGCATTTTCAGGAGGACAGATTTCGCAGGACAGCGCGCGAATGTATATATATTTCGAAAGCTAAGCTGAGAAGAAATCTTAATAGTGCAAACATTTGGGGACTGGGTTTTATCTTGCAGAGGGATTTCGTTTAATGAGTAAATTTCAGAGTCAAGCATGCCTGTCCTGTGTTTAGCTACATAATTTCATCATACTGGTTACATCTTTTTTATATGTATATATCTTTTAAAATTAAAAACACCTAGAAGGCCCCCGTTGTGTACTTTAATAGAATGACTAGAGAAACTTAATAGAATGACTATAGAAGTCTCTGGGAATGATAGACTTTCTGGTTTGAAAATTGGAGTTGTAGGGCAGCGTATCTAGAGAGTATCAGTTTAGGGAAGGCTGGATTAGAATATCGGACTAGGATGAGCCATATTCATAATTCTATACCTGCCTCACATTTTGGCCTACCTCAAAGGATAGTTGTGAAGGCAAAATGGAGGAACCCCAGTATGGCACTTTAAAATCCTTAAAGTCATGCTGCCTGGGTGTGTTACAATATTTTTATAAAAGTTATATGGAGATATTTGAAATCTTGGGAACCCTTTCAAAATTCCTCTTCCCAAACATTCAGTGCTTTTCTATATCCAGTTTTCAGCTATCAATAAATGTATTACATTTTAGATATCCCGAGTAAGACCATTTTCATTACGACTTGCAAAAATGTCACAAAACAACAAGTACATTTTTGTATGTTCAAGGCACTGCGAGTAAGTTGAGAGAGTAGAGGAGAGAAAATGTCTTATAAGGGTAGTCCTCAATTTACAACCGTTTGTTCAGTGACCATTTGAAGCTACAATGCTGAAAAAATGGATTTATGGCCATTGCAGCATCTCTGTGAGCATATGATCAAAAATTGGGTGTTGGCAGCCTACCCGCACTTCCATGTGCAGGGCCACTCCAACACTCTCCACCTGCTTATCTCTTCCCCCACCCCCAACTCCATCTTTGCCCTTTGGCTGCCATGCATCCTACCTTGCAGGGTGGCAAGCAGGTTCTGTGGAAACTGCAGTTGCCCCAGTCCAGGCCCAGCCCCAATATTCTGTACTGCAGTCAGACCCCTGACCCCTGCACTTCACTGCCCCACCTCACCACCATTCTGCTGATGAGGCATGTCTGGCTTTGATGCAGGGTAGGGCTGGACTGGACTGAGTAAAAAAGCCAAAATCAGTCTGAGTGGTAGTGCACCTAAATTGTGTTCTTTAGAGGCAGTGCCAAGCCCATCCAGAGATGACACTGGTTTTGATAGACAAACACAATGAATCTATAGCAACTACATCTTGCTTGATTGGGTTCAACTTCAGTCTGCCTTCAGCCTGCAGATACCAGGTTAAGATGCTGAAAGCTACTTCAGGAGGTTATAGGGAGATATCTTAATGATAACATTTTATACATAACTTGAACAAACTTACAGAAAATTAATGAAAATAGCTGTCTGATAAGAATTCCTGACATTTGTAGGAATAGGAATTTGTAGGAATTCATTATAAGATATAGGTCCATCTGCCATCTGGTGGTTATATATAACAATGTTTTTGCTTTTAAGAAAGTTTGCTCCTTTATGTTATCAAGATTGCAGTATTATATGCTCTTTTAATTCTTAAAAATACATAGATTTTCTTTGTATGGATAGAATGGGGAAGGTGAAAGCAAGTTCATATTATTTGAAAAGCAAATTAAGGAAAATTTAAGTCACTGTAGTCTCACCCATCTCTTAGTTATAGTTAGTACTAGTTATATTTTAAATTAATGTACAGATAAGTGTTTGCAGAATAATATCCATCGGCATGGTTTGCAAGAATGAGTAAGAAAATATTCCTAAAACAATTCAAAGAAATAAAAAAGTGCAGCAAAGGTAAAACATTTTAAAAGACATAACACCGCTTGCAATGTTAAGGTAAAAGCTCTGTTATCCTAAGCATCTTTAGCAGGGAGTAAACCACACAGTGGCATTTACTTCTGAAAAGATTTGGAAAGCATGTATCAGATTATTTCATAAAATTCCCTCAGATTTAATGAGGCAATTAATATAATCATTAAAATGTTGATAGAGTGTTCTTGTATTTGCTGAACCATATTCTGCATAATGCAATCAAAACACAATGCTTAATACTTGTTAGGGAGTACTACATGAGTTGTACATTCAGGAATAGTACTGACTACATGAATGAAATGTAGGTAATTTGTGCTGTAAGAGCTAACAAGATTACTACATATTGTGCAGTATATGTGATGTAAGTACTGTTTTTGTTCAACATGTATCTTTATGTGCTGATGAATCAGTGTAATCACAGTAAATTCATGATAATTATATAAAAGCTTATGTCTTTAAATAGGTGTTGTGTAATGATAAAGTAAGGAAGACAAACCCTTACTGTGAGCTTATAGACTTAATTAATGAGAAAAGAGATGGACTATAAAAGGAGAAGGAAAACAAGATAGAGCTTACTGGCGTGAAGCTTAGCTGGAGAACCCGTATTACATATTTAAACAAGTGACAGTATTTCAAAATACAGTGAATGACTGATTCAACATTAAAATGTTTTGCTAAGTTAGACTATCTGGTTCTTTTCCTAGCAATAGATACCCGATTATCTTTGGCAGCACACCCCCCCACACACAAAACCAGGATAGGAGCCTAGATATATCTAGTTGTTTGTTATAGACACTTGGTATTCGAAGATGAATGACCTCAAATGAATACTGTACTTAAATATGATAGCTTACACATATTAAGTAATAGCTGGAAATGTAATGAATAATATAATATAAACATACTGAATAAATTAAAAGACATGCGTTCAAATTAATGTGTTATTTTATTTTTTTTAAAAAAATCATGTTTATTAACATTAAATTAGAAAGGAAAACAGAATATCAGGTAACTTGTATTATCTCGTGAGAAATATCAAATAAATCTAGTGGAATCAGTTCCTGATCTTCATCAATTGTTTGTTTATGTCTGATACTCCAGGAGCTCAGTTTCCTAAACAGTCCTAAGAAATATGCAATTTTGCCTTTGTTTCTCTCTTTCTTAGCTTTATTGCAAGGTTTGTTTTTCACAGTCTTGTATTTCCCATGCTGTTTTTTACTTCTAAATAATGATTTTAAATTTCTGTAGCTGCAAGTATTGATTAATTTTGTAGTTTCTGTTTTTGTTCTTTGCATTTTTGTTTCAATGTTCAGGAAAGCCATGAATCTGTCATTCAGTTTCTTGAAGTTTGCTGTTAATTGAGGTAGTTTTTTTGACAGTTCTAGTAGATTAACAAATTCTGTCATCCTTCAAAAAGCCTCTTGATGTTTGCGGCTTTCAAGTTCTAAGAACAGGAAAATATTATTAACTTATTAATAATCAGTAAAAGCCTTAATATTTAGACATTGTTAAAACTTACTAACCTAGTTTCTGTTAATGAATTTGGCAGATATCCATGGATCAAGACATTCTATGCACAAATACAGTGTCAGTGAAATTCTTCAAAGAATGAATAGTATTCTGTTTCTACGGAAGCAGATGACATCACTATTGGTTGAGTTACTTCATATATCAGCTCAGAAATACAGACAGATTGTGCATATAAGAATATTCATCATAGACTATACCTGAATAATTCCACATTCAATTGGATATTTGCTGGTAGGGATCTTACCTAATGGCCTTACGTAGATATAACTTCAATAATCTTAGGTCTTCATTCTGGAGATTTAACCGTTTGTTTAACATTTCTCTTTAACTGAATAGGACAACATCCTAAAATCATGAAAATTTTCATGACTTCAGCAAAGTTATGAAAACTTCTGTGCCAAGTAAAATCAAATCAAATCCATCACCTAAGCTATTCTTAGCCACCATCTGTGAAAACTAATAGTACAATTTGTATATTACATCTGTTCTTATAACATAGATTTCAGAAACGCCTCTTTCTACACTGATGTCATGCACTTTATAAGTATAATAGTTGCTATACAAAAGCATGGTGAATGAAATACTAATACAGACTTTCAACTGTAGATATTGTAGCATACTGGAATGTAAAACATACAGTGACATGTATCCTTTTTATATTTACAAAATTATATTGTGTATTCCAGTGGGTGCCAATTCATTGCTTGATGAAATACCAAGTGCTGGGTATTATCTTTAAAAAGATATATAGGCTGAGCCTAATCTACATTGAAATAATGCGTTTCTGTGGGCGCTTCCATATCACTAAGATCATCTGAGGTTTGCTTAGAGTTGCTCAAAACTTATCTCATGGAAATGATGGTGTAAAGTGGGTGTGGAATTATTTTGTGATTTGGTTTTTTGATCTCTTCCAAATTGAGGGTATGTATTAGCTATATCTCCCTTTAAAATTTTTCATTGTTCTTTAACATTTGTGTTTGGTTTTGTCTACCGATAATTAGTATGGTAAACAACCTGAATAAATAGCTTCTATACTGGCTCACAAAGAGCAAAAATCTGTGTGTTCAAAATAAGAGAAGTAATTGTGATGGAAATATGCAAGAACCATTATCCAGACAAAGAGGACTGAAATATTCTTTAAGCCCTGGGAAGCTAGATAATATTCAGAAGCAATTCAGGCAAATGCCTTTCTGATTCACTGTGCTATACTTCTCTATTTCTTATAGTTCAATCAGGTTTGTAAGTTTCTGTTGTTATATCCTCTCAATAAAATGATTTTATTAATAGTTTGTCTTTGGAGATGATTTTCTGTTCTGGTATTCTAGTAGTGCTGGCACCTACATAGCATCACCTAGACCAGTGGTCACCAGCCAGAGGTCTGTGGACCACTGGTGGTCTGTGAGAAAATTTTGGTGGTCCACAGAAAAAGTACTTGCATTTTTTATATTGCACTAAATACTACTTATCTTTTTAAAAATTCATATTAATGGCCTACGGGATTTAAAATTATGAATTTAGTGGTTCCTGAGATTCAAAAGGTTGGTGACCCCTGACCTAGACATCTAAATAAATGCTGATAATCAGTGCCAATGGGTTTTAAGAGCCTTCCTCCCATGTGATTATAGAACCATGCATCTTACAGCAGTGACTCTGGATAGTGTATAAAGATTAAAACAAGGTATAATTCATGATGCCCTGATTTAAACAACACCTACTGCCCCCCACCCAAGGTAGAGCATTCCTAACCGCCTAGCCAGAATCCCTTGGGGAACAGATGTGTCTTCAGAGCCTTACAGTGGGCTAACAAGAGTTAGGGCCATGTATATCTTGGGTGAAGATTCTATTCTTCTGGGCAGGCAGAGCCATAGAGGAGGTGCAAGTTTGGAGTCCAACAAAAGGGCATTATTGGAAGAAACCCAAAGCATGGCCTCTTTTCTAGATTTGATGGCACGGGCAAAAACAATGGGACTAGTGGTGAGTTCCTCCCGGTTTGGCCCGGTTCTGCCGAGCTGGTAGTGGTGACAATATGTCACCGAATCGGTTCTGCCCCCCCCCCCGCATTCTTATCTTTTATTTGGCCCCACCCTCAATCTATTGCTGCCTCCTGAGTCCCAGCTGATGGCTAGAGGGAAAAAAACTGTTTAAACTCTTGCGGCTTCAAAGGGCTGGCCTACAGCTGATCAGTGTTAAAAGAAAACATATGAGTAGACAGGTGCCTGCAAAAATAAATGGATAGATCGGTACAGCTCTGCAAGCAGTTAAAAGCCTGGTAGACCAGTACCTCTGCTAAATCCTAAAGAATTGACACATGACCATCTAGCCACGTCCACAAAATAAGCCACGCCCACAGAACCGGTAGTAAAAAATTTTAGAACCCACCCCTGAATGGGACAGGTGGTCTTGCAAATATCCTGATTGTAAACCATGCAGGACTTTATAGATGGTAATCAGCATCTTGAATTGAACACAGAAGCCTTACAAAACAATGGCCTCTGGTTCAACTTCTTTCCCCACCTCCCCTCACCAAATGGAACCAGCTCCAAAGAAAAGAGAGTCATGTAACATGGTGTGTTCCAGTCCTAAACAAAACCAATGATACTATGATCAACGACACTGAATGCTGTGAGATCAAGGGGAGCCAGGATGGCTGCACTATCCCCATCCTGAGTCCGCCAAAGGCCATAGACAAGTGCAATCAATGGCTGTCTCAGTACTATAAGGAGGCTTGAAATACCAAAGGGAAGACAGGCACCTGGATAAGACTGTGCAGGGCCCATCTCTGCTGGGACCTGCAATGACTCATTGACTATATTAATTTACTAACTTTATTTTCTGTCTCCAGATGTTGAAAATGTTATCCACTTGAATATAGTTTCATAGAGATTCTTTAAGTCTCCAAATCCAGATTTAATCATTATCTATGCTGTCTTATTTCCATTTCTTATCGAGGCATAACAACTTCTGGATTTCATGTTTTTTTTCCTGCTTAGTCTAGTGGAATGTATTTAAGTCTAGTATGGCTTTGCTCACTTGTTTCACTGATTTTCAGATGGTTTACTGGTTTCTTAGTAAACCACATACTGGTGTATATGTGTGAGATTCCCAGGTTGTATTCCCAGCATCTGAAGTTGAAGGAACCTGGGTAATAGATAGGAGGCCTGGGAGAAACCCATTTCATAGCCTGGAAAGCTAATGTTCTACTCTTAAGGACTAGGCTACAGTGACCTTTGTTTCCACTCATGCTTTTCTGTTCTTTGAAATTGAGAAATGTGTATGTGTGTGTGTATACACACACACACACACATATATAAAAGCAATCTCACAGCAGAATCTTAGAGAGTTTGTGTGCCTTTTTGAACACCAAAGGATATAATGGCATACAGTTTTTGTCATTTCTGTTGAGTCTCCATGAGATACCTTACAGCAGACTTCTGGCCTAAGGAGCCTTAACTCTTTATTTTCTCATTATTTATCTGATTTAATTCTGCCACTACTGCTAAAGGAAATATTTATTTATTCTGGCATACCAATATTTTGACTTCAAAATGTAAAAATAAATTTAATACTACAATAGTGAAAAATGATTGAAAAGATACATTAAAATTGACAAGATCAAACCACATATTTTTATAAAAACATCTTTTTAATAAATTAATGGATTCAAGTTTATAATAGTTAGACATAACAATGTAACAAAAGTCAACTTCTCCTATTTCATACAAATACTATGCATTACAGTAAACCTATTTTTAGTTTACAAAAATGTGTTGGTGAAAACTATCTTAAACCACCTAAAAGTGAACATCAGTTGTTAACTGATTAACTGAGTTGTATTGCATGTATTCAAGAAGAACCTCACCATATTTTTATAATGGAACCATCCAGATTACTAGTGTAGTCTGACATTTGTTAGCAATTAATTTTTGACTTCTTAAATATGAATGGCATCTTAAAAATGGCTTTAATAAGACAAAACACCAAATAATTACAGTATTCTCTTTGATAAGAAACAAAATAAAAATTGGGCAGATCAGAGAACCCAAAATGTATTTCTTCTACCCGTTTTTCTTTTAAGGTTGTGATATCCAGTATTATAGGTAGAAAGGGTTTTTAGCTTTAATGCACACTATGGCTACTGGAGAAGTGCATTCCCTGCTGAGTAGTAATGCTGGTGAAACACCTTCAACTGTTGCTAGTTAGGAAAACAGATTTTGGCAGGTTGATTTGTTCAAGGAATCAAGTATAGTATTGATATAGCACACGTGATAAGTTATAGAACTCTCATCATTCCCTAAGATATTGTAGCAGCTTCAATATGTAGAGTTCAGCTGTTTGTTGGCATACAGTCAACTATAAAATGCCACAATATGTATAATGGAAAAGTCTAATAAAATCAGAATAAACAATCATGTTATTAAAGAACTGCTATGTATTTCCTTGCATTCCTTACATGCTGTTCTGGATGACTATAAAGACATAAAATGTCAAATTATTCTGTAATTAATAATAAAGCCAGTTATTTTATAGAATTTGATGGAGATTCCAGCAACTTTGGATGGGTAAGATTTCATGGCACTGGTAAGTTATGTAAAAAAAAAATGTGCATCGTCCTTCCTTGAAAGGAATGGAGAAATTTCTATCCATCAGCCTATGAATAATTAGGAGCAGAGTTTTCTTTGTTAACATGTCAACTTCCTTAATAGATGGAGATCCATACTATAGGTAGGAAATCTCTTTTCCATATCAGTTGAAAAACCAAATTATCCCATTGTCAGTTTACAGAGGAACACTATGATTTTAAAAGTGTATTCTCAGAAACCCAATTTAGATGACTGATTAAAAAACATAAAAGCATGGGATGTAATTAACCAGTAAAAAGTTACTCTGGTTAAATCATAACTATGACTAGTAAGACAATTTATTTGCTTATTAAAAGTACTGGCTAAAATATGCAATCTTTTTAATACCCATTTTAGATGATTTTTTTTTTACTTTCAACAGGATGATGTTAGAAACCTGAGTATTGTTTGCAATAGTAAACATATCCACAAAGGAGCATAAAATGATATTATTAGAAGAATTTATATTCTTCACTAACGCAAGCCTTGAAAAGCCTTGGTTTAAACACAGTTTCCAGGTCATTCCTTTCCATATATTTGGAAGAGTCTTAGAACTGCGTATATAAAAATCAACCCAATTTCAATTAGATGCCAGTACTATTGTTAATCTCTACCCCAATGAAATCATGTCAGCAATAGTACATGTTAAATAGAAGATATTCCTCTAATATTTTTGCAGTTGGTTTTTTTGTAGTTCACAGAGTACATATTGCTATTTAATGGCACAAAAATGTCTATAACTTATTCATCTAAAACACTCGATTCAGCAAAAAACACAGTGAGCTGGATAAAGCATTTGGTTTCTTTGTTTGAATCTGGCTGCTGAGAAAGGCAATTATAACTGTCACTTCTCTTGGAGTTTCTGAATTAGAATTATATTTAACAACACTTTACATCTGTTGGATGATCCACATTTTTAGTTTCCAAGTGACCTATTATTTACCATGTTCTAAATTAACTCATCCACAAGTTTATATGAATCTGTAATTTATCTGTTTTATCTGCATTGATCTTATAAGTTCAGATTTTAAATGATATGTGAAACAGGCACTATTATCTGAAAATCTCAGAATGATTTTTCATACCTACAAATCAGATAAAAGAATGAGGCAATTGAAATAAAATGACTGCAATTTATCACCCAAAAGAATGCACTTGTATTTGTAATAAAATATAAATTTGCTCATTGTAAATTGAAAAAAATTGACATAGAAGTCACATTTTAGGAACATTTCTGCTAAACTAAGATTACTTCCTTTCTTTCTTAGGCAAAATTCTTTGTATTGATAATTCTGTACCCTGTTTACACACAGTATTTACTAGTTCCTTGTATACCAACAAGAGTTGGAAGAGGCATACTCTAGTCTAACCTATTCTATTCCAAGGCAGTAGCAAGGAACACTGACCATTACTTTACTTCCATTGATGTTAATTAAGTTATGCAGGCTGTACTGAATTTATTCATTTTCTTTTAATGGCTGATATCCCTCGGGGATTTGTAAACAGCAGCACACAATACTGTAAACAGTTTAACTTCTGCTCAATTAGTCCAAGTCATTTGATTAGATTAAAATGAAGATTGCATTTGCGTTCTTCTCAAGTTCTTTTCATTTCATCAAGACACTTATTTCACTACATATAAAATCCTGAGCAGAACACCATGGGTTTGAATTAGTTCTCTAATTGCAAACCAAAGACACCATCAAATGTCTATTTACTATTGTATAAGGGAAGTCAGTTATTGACAAAGCTCCCAAAATAACAGTACTTTGGACTAAACCTATATTTTAGTATGATGGCCAGTTCTTGCCACTGATGCTGAACTTGGTAAAGAAGCTGATGTTGCAGCATCTTCTGCTTCTTCTAGGACTTCCTGAAGCTCTTGGCTTACACTAGACTGAAGGGCAGCAGGTGTAAGCCATTCTTTTGGTAGACAACTCTGGAGAAAAGGAATACAGGAACTGAAATAGGCAAGACGATTCACCCAACGAGGAATCTCTCTCCCACAGAGAATCTAAATGGAATTAACAAGTTAATCATTTTTAAAGTATATGTGGGCTCCTATCTGAAATCAGTAATTTCTCTCTCTCAATTGAAATATTCAAATATGCAGTTATATTACAAGGTAAATTTCTACTAATGCCTGCCAGACTGATAATATAAGTTATAAATCTAATTTTCAGACAGAAGTAACTTTGACAATTCTAAAGTTGCATGTACTGTGCATCCATTTTTTCCAACAAAGACTAATTAGAACATAAGGACAATGAAACTTCACTTGTATGTATTGTGGGTAATGTGGGTCATGTCATAATATCCCAAATACTACAAATAGTCATGTATTGACACCACTTTAGCCATATCTGGATTACATTAGATGTGCCAGACATGCCTGTTATTTGGTCTACTGCATCCAAAAATCTGGGAAATGGAGGTCCACTAATAAAAGCTGCAGTAATACTAATAAAAAATAGTACAATAAAAATTATATAGGAGGTCACCAATGCTGTTTCCACTATTATTTTTGCCTTATGTATTGTTTTCAATAAATAGAACAAATCCCACACTCCTCAGTTGCATCTGAGAAAACACACTGATTGTGTGTTCATGAAATAATTCTTTGATAGTTTAACTGACCTCCCATCTAGAGATGCAAATTGAATATTCTGTCATTGCCAAGTGCAAACTGGAAACACAGAGGTAATTTAAGGAGTCTATTTATAAGATATAAAAAGGTTATTTTTTAAAATACAAATTAAACTTGCCTCTGATAAAGCTGAAGAAAAATGATTGCAGTTTTTGTGCATTAAGTGATAAGCATTTCCTTTAAATTCTTTTCCAAGTTCTTCTACAATTTTTTCTACATCTTCCTCCATGAAGTCAGTACTTCCAAGAACAACAGCTTCTCTGAAATAAAAGACTGAAAATTAAAGGATTCTTGCAATTCAGACAAGAGTTTTTTTTGAGAACACAGATGCACTTCTGGAAACCAGCCTTCATTTAAAACATACTAACTTTCTGAACTTCATGTTCAATGAATATTTCACAATATTGCTTTTTTTACAGTTACGCTGTTTTATATATAGGAACATCAACTTACTTGTGTAGGCTTACTTTTTATGGGAAAAGCTTGTATGGGAAGAACTTTTTATATGACAGCACAATAAATAATATCTTACTATTAATAAATAAATAATATCTTACTATTCTAAACAAGGATTAAAATTGGCTCCTTTTATTAATAGAAGATGGACAGCTACTTTTGTGTTTGGTCATACAGTTCAGAATTTACAAGTTGCAGTTAATAGATGTATGGAAACTGTTTAAATAATTTCAGAATACACTAATGAAAATTGCTTACTTGAATTTAAATGTTTCCCCTAATTCAGATGCATTGCCTGGTAAAATTTCAAATATTCCAGAAAAAGGATATGGATGACCACCATAAGCAAATTCTGAAAGACAAATTCAAGATATTATCCTTAGTCAATTGTTAGTAATGCTTGACTTCCCTATAATTTTCTGGGCATGCTTAAAACTAATATACTATCATATAGAAAATATTGCTACAAAATCTAGACAAACCTTAAGACTTGGTACTTATAATATACAAGATTTATATTTTAGTTGGGAGTATTAGGTTGAAAGATAGTAAGGCAAATGCTATTTATGCCAAGTAAATCTCCCTCCTCTGAGGGATATAGGTGGTTAAGAAAGATGAACTACAAACAAATAAACGAAGTATCTTTATGTATAAACCATGAAAAAAAGCAACCTCAGAATTATTGCAGTTTTGGCTTAGAAAATGTGCCACACTTCCCTGGTCAGATGAACATATTTCAGATGCTTAGCCACCTGTTCACATTTATGACCGATTCCTAACGTACCCTGTGATCATCTGATTGCCATTTATAATCTTCTCTGCTAGACTCTTCAGAAAATCAACAAGGAAGCAAATAAGGACATTGGATTTGTCTGTTTTGCTATCATTTCTGTCCCATTGAAATGGTGAATGCTAGCAAATATTAGCATTCTGAGCCTTCCAGTTTTCACCAGATTTGAGATCCACTCTTCTAATATGCTAAGGAATTTCCCCTCTGAACACCACTGTTTTCATGATCATTCAGAAGGCCCCTTCTCCAAATTATCCTAAAAATGACGGGAATGGGGCCTGTTTACAGATGAAGTGAAGTAGCCTTAGTAGGCAGCAGCTGCAGAACAATGGAAAGCAATAGCAATAGTAATTAGACTTATATACTACTTCATTGTGCTTTATACCACTCTGTAAGCATTTTACAGAGTCAACATATTGCCCCCAACAATCTGGCTCCTCATTTTACCAACCTTGGAAGGATAGAAGGCTGAGTCAACCTTGAACCAGTCACAATCAAACGCCTTGCTGTGGGCAGAGCTAGCCTGTAATACTGAAATCTAATGACTGTGCCACTATGGCTGTTTTTTCCCCCTCTTACACAGAAAGATAAGTTGACCTGGGCATGGTGGGCATGGAATGAATCCAAGTCTTCCAGATGTGGTGGGATGGGGAAAAGGCCCAGATCTCTTGGCTATGGTGGGAAACCTGGGTTCTCTCCCTGCCCCACCATGCCCAGGAGGCCTAAGTCTTCTCCTGGTATTTCGCATAACAAATCCAAATGGGAGAACTGGATTGTGATAAATTTAAATTTAAAAACTGATGTGCTGCTCCTTCCAATGTCTTCCTATGCACACAAAAAGTTCCATTTTAATTATTCCTTGTAATTAAAAAATATAAGGCTAAAGTTAGGTACATACCTCTACCATATATTTCAATTCCTGAGTGAAATACTCCAATTCCAAGGGAGGAAGTGTATTCATTCATCCAGTACTAAAAAAGAACATGGGAGATGTAGCTAAATGTAAATAATTTTTATTTACATCCCACATGCCAAGGCAATCATCTCTGAGAGGAAAGACCATTTTAATTATTATTTCCTGAAATATGCAAAACATTGTTTGTTAACCATTAAGACAGTCATAGATAGAGCACAGTCTAATTTAATTAGGTGTCAGGAAGCTTAACAATTCAATACTTACTTATCAAAGAACAATCAGACAACGAAATTCAAGTAACTTTTCTCACCCATTAAAAATACTTTTTACAGCTACAGAAGAGGAACAGCTTTTACTGGACAAAACAGACTGAAACTGATTTGAACATGAATCTGAAAGTGGATTTAAAAATGCAGACTAAAAAACTAATATGGAAAAAGATGCCATATTGGAAATAAAAATGACACTCATGAATGAAGGCTGTAGTCTTAATAATGAAAGGTGACATACAAATAATAAATCAGAAGAATGACTTGGATAGCTTTCTTAACTTGGCTGTACAAAATAGTCATTTACACAATAGTAAATAGTTAACTAGTGAAGGAGTTTCTGAGAGAAGACAGAGAAAACAATAAGAAATCAATTTGTGGGACATTATTTGAAATGATTAAAGATCAAGTTTTTAAAAAGTAAACAAAGAATATAAAGTGAATTTATTTGATCAAGATTAAAATATGTTGCTATTTCTGTAGCTCTTAACAGACATAATTCAAACAATCAAATCCCAAAATCAGAATTACATCTCTCTTAGTTTGTTGGAAAGACCAAATGTTAACTTCATTAACAACTCATTGCTGTCTCTTATAATACAAAATATTTTTTTCATTCATACTTCACCCCATTTTCTATACTCTTTTAACAAAAATACTTAATAACACATATAACTTCTTTTTCCATTAGCCTACATTTCTTTCATCCCTCATATTCCTGAAATGTCTATCAATTAGACATTATAAAAAAAGAAATTATAAACTATTAAACAATGCCTTATTTAGATTTCAAAAATTAATCTATAACCCCTTTAGACATTTTCAAAAAAATACTATCCAAATAACCATTCAACGTTACCAAAATAACTCATTATTTAACCATATTCAGATAAACATTTTTCCTTTTTCCTCACAACCATCCTTGCTTAGGCTTGGAGCATCTAGGTGTTCGAGAGCTCTAAGCACCTAAAACTTTGTACCTTTTACTGTTTAGGCAACTAGGTCACATAATGATAGAGGTATGATGAAGTACATACAACTAGATTTTGCAATATCCAGTAAGAATAATTGGGAATAATTCTAGGATCATTATCGATGAATTTACAAAAAACAGTAATGGCCACTCAGAAATCTATTAAAAATGTAAAATCTATCTGATGTGAAAATCAAGTAGATTGATTAAGTAGATTGATTAAGATTAAGTGCTTTATAAAAGAAATATAAAATGAATGTGAAAACATATAAATTATTTCTAACTTTGACCACCCAAAAAAATCTGTATATTCCAACAGTTATTACAAAGCGGTTATTCCAACAGTGATAACAAAACTAAAACATTTTAATCTTGGTTTAGAACAGCAACTGAGACCAGAATTTCCTTTGCTCAGCAACAGTCATAAGGCGCTAGATCACATGATTGGCAACTCTGGCAATCCTAAATTTTCATTGTTAAGAAAATCCCCACAGGTTGTTAATAAGCAACACCCTCATATCGTCACCATTTGTGAATACTTGCTGGTTTCCCCATTGACTTTGCTTGACTTTTTTTCTTTTTTCTGTTTTAAAACTTATTGTCCGTTCTCTTTGTTTTCTTTAAAGTTCAAAAAAGAAAGGATCTATTTCTTTCTTTCTGATCCTTTAACCAATCTAGGGGCAATTTCTTTAGTTATTTAAAGTTTCCAGATAATTTTGTTCAAAATTCAATTTTCCATCAGGTTTTTCTCCCTTTAAGATTGCGCTTCAGAATCTTCTTTTCTTCCCCTCCTGCTCATTAGCCACTGTTTCATTGCTTGGGGTCTTAAAGTTAAAAAAATGTTTTCCTTATTGTTGTTTCAAACCATAGGTTGGCTGTCACTCACCTGGCTTCCACAAACACTGTTCTATTCATCCCTCCTGCTCAATGCTTAATGCGGTTGCCCCAGCTTCGTAGCAGCCGCAATGGCTGCCATCCCTTGCCGCAGAGTCATATAGAGTTTTGTCTGACCTTCGAGGAACTTACCTGTTCCTCTTAGTCTTCCCCGTCCCTGCCGGATGGTTCTGGTCCAAAGACCCATTGGCAGCGGTTCATCAGTCCGGGTTTTTGTGGGGCTCATCAGAGCCCGCTATTTCCCTGACTGTCTTGCTGAGACGCCAAACTGGAAATATCTCTGGAAATTTCTTAAGTTTTCAGCAAAGAGCTTCCTCCAGAATTCATTTGGTTCCAATCGTTTATTCCAAACTTTCCAAAAACTGCAGAAGAGTTTAAATTTAATTTTCTTGAATATCTTTTATTTCTCAAAAACAAATTGGAAATACTTGTTAATACTTGTTTTCTTTGCCCAGTTTGCATCTCCACAAAAAGCACAGTAAAGTTCTGCTTGTGTGTAGCAGCCCTCAGCAAGGAAGGCGATGAGCTGTTCAATTACTGCTGCAAATGAAAACGAGGAGAAGGCAGGGGAACTAAATTCATTTGTCAAAAATTGGAGAAAAGCAAAGGCCTTCCCTGTGTTACTAATTCATGGTGATTGAAATCACAATAGGCTGCCGAGAGTGTAATCCAATGGCTTTTCCTAAGGAAACAGACCTCCCTTCTGAATTCTTAGGTGGTTTATAATTGGCACAAATCAGAATGGAGCTGCATAAGCAACTCACATTTTGACTTTGCAATGAAGGTAAGAAGCCTTAGGCGTATTTAAGACCAGTAGAGAGACTATAAAATTAGACATCTACTGTTCAATGTCTAAGGTTGTAGACATGGACATGTTTAAACAAGGTGTTTGCAATTTCAACACAATGTGAGTACTAACATAAAATGAATTCTAGTAATTTTATTATATTTCTTATAAATTCATAGAACACACTCAGAATGTTCAATTATTGTAAAAAAGATTTCAAGTCACTGACATTAGCAAGAACATCTTATTGTAATGAGCTGAAATTAAAGATAGGCAAGACATATAGATCCAGACATCTTGGTTTTTTTGGTATTGCCCTTCCCCACTTCACCCCCAAAACACTTTCTAGCTTGGTACTCATAAATTTCATCTTATTCCCAGAATTATTGCAGTCAGTATCTTGTCAATATAGCTACTGAAATCTTAGCATCAACATTTAACAGAGATATGGGGTAATAACTTGGACATTAGGTGAGATCCTTATCAACCCTCAAAATTATAGCGATAAAAATATTTATAATAGGAAGCTGGCAGAATAAAATGCCTGAAATAATTTCAGAAGTATAAGAGCTACTTTCTCGTTCAATTTTTTATACCTTTCATCCAGAGACCTTTCCAGATTTTATTTTAACAACAGCATCATAGAAATGCTGTAATGTTGAGCATATAGCCAGCTCTTCTGGCTCTATATCTAAAACTTCTGAAAGATTTATTATATCTAAATAACTATCTCTCTGACGAGCTATAAGGATATGTATATAATATATAGTTTTATAGAATTCAAAGCAGAATTCTATAAAATTAGTCTCATTATAGCTGGTGTAATATGTTCCTGAAAAATCCCTTACTAAACTAAATACAGCAAGGTTATTTTACCTTGCTGTATTTCAAATGAGAATCTAACACTCTCTGGATTTCCCTTCTTATCTCCAATATTTGTTTGTTTTAAACCATATTCTGTATCCAGGCCATATAATTCAAGTTTTCTATTTTGTGATTCAACTGACACTGGTAACTCTATCCCAAACTCTATCCCAAAGACCACTTTATGTGGTCATAAAGTGAAATGTGACCATGCCCAACTTACAACAATCGTACGCAAATCATTCATGATTGTTAAACATTATGTCACATGACTGACCCTTGCAACTTCCAGCAGGCTTCCTCATTGGTTTGCTTGTCACAGGCCAGCTGTAAAAGGTTACAAATGGCAATCATGTGATTGTGGGATGCTGGGACCATTGTAAATGCATGCTAGTTACCAAATACTTAAATTGTAATTATGTGATTGCAAGGACATTGCAAATGAATGCTGAATGACTGGTCAGTAAGCAAGGACTACCAGTACCATATGCCACTAACTGAGATAAGTTTATCCAAAGTCCATAACATTATTAGGGATATGTGATTAGAAATTCAAACTGAATCAACGTTGCATATTTCAACTATATTAACCATCAAAAATATTAAAACATTATTTACTCTTTAACATATCCAGGAGGAGTGATTAAAAAACAGGCAAGTGTAACCTGTTGGAATTAGACATTCATATGTCCCTTAAATTAAATTTCTGGATGAATGTACAGAGAATATCATGATTTGGGGGACTCATTTTCTCTTGTGAAATTTTATTCTGATGCAAAACTAATTTAAAAGTCTATGTGGCAACTATCATCTGCTTTACCTGTAAAGAGATTAGCAAAACAACTATATAATACTGTATATCAGATTTATTTTTGTCTGAACCAATTAACTATTAACATTTATCCATACCATCTGAAAATTTCCAATTTGGCTCCCTAATAAACTAAAATTATATAAATTCCATATTTGGCTTCCTAATAAAGTAAAATTATATAATGACCTCTGAAATCTTTTGTTCAATAATAAAACTAGAAAGTGTTTTCAATATAAGTTCCATTCTGGCAGATTTTGAATCTCTACTTATCTGTTCATCCCATTTTCTTGCTAATTTTTTTCTCATTTGGAAGACTGAAGTGTATAAGCAAGGAAATAACATCATTTAAATCTATAAAACATCTGTCTTTCTTCAGGTACCAGTAGTTCTCAAGTTAGAACAGTAATAGAGCCTGCCTATTATGGGTGTAACTTGTGACAGTCGTAAAGTAAGCCAGTCACATGAACAATACTTCACAAAAAACGCATTTTTGCCCTCCCCAGCCCACAGGAGCACTCTGCAGGCCTCCCAAAACAGGCCCGTTTTTCGCAAAAATGGGACATGCAGGGCAGAGCTTTTTTATTTTTGTTTATTTCGAATTGCTTTTAGCCACCCAGACTTCGTATGTAAGATGGACAGCCATATACATTTTCTAAATAACAATAAAAATAAAATCAAAACCTTCAGGATTTCTAGTGGGCACCTGTCAATGATCTATACTTCTCTCTTTCTTTCTGCCTCTGAAGCTGTGAAGAAGTCAAAAAGAAATCTATCTAACCCATGAGTGACCCTCCAAATTAATACATCAATTCTGAGTAGAGTACTGTAGAACTATTACCTCTAGATGGTTAAAGGCTTGTTTGAGACAATTAACATTACTTTCAGGATAACACAATTACTTCATACCAATTTCTAAGAATATGCCAAATACTGCATGATACAGAAATAAAGTCCTTATTCCTTGTCTGATAATGAGACAAGCTTGATGAAATTCTTGGTATTTCTAAAAGATTTGGTAACAACATATGCTTCTTTTCTACATAGTCCATATTTGTTGTCATTCTAGCTGCTTATATACTGCTTTATCTCAGATCTCCAAAGAATGACAGCAATATCAGAAGATTTTGAAACCCATATCTTGAATCAGCAAGAAGCCGTTTGAATAGATTCTGCTTAGGGTATCTGAAATATGATACTAAGTCCATTGTTATATCTTAAGCAGTTAAAGTTGCAATTAATTTCTTGTCTCTTCAAACTTAAGTTTTTTGTTCTTTTAACTGCTGCTTGATCTTGCTTTATTTCTTCTTGATTTTATCACCCTTATGAGCAAATTTTGATACTTCATTTGAAGTATCTTCAATGTGATAAGAATCCTAAAACAGATTACTTTCGAAGGAATAATATCAGATGAAATTTCAAAGCTACCTGTGAATTTCCCAACTGAATTGGGTGTCAGCAAGAGTTGCCACAAAGTGGGAGAGAATAAATAGTTTCTGGCTTGAAGCCTTACTCCATAACGTAGTGCAATTACAACCTCCCCAGAAGCCAAAGCTGAGATGGTGGCTGTGCTGTAGTTGAAGGGAGAGCCTGCTTCTTAAACTGGAGGCATTCTATCTTCCTAAATATAAAAGAAATTGCAAACGCAATTTAATTAAATGTTCAGCTTACCAGCTCTCTTCAAGCACAGTCTACAAACTTTAATTCTACACCTGTCAGGGAAAGAGAAATAAACTGCATCTTAGCACATTGCCGTTTTAGTGCTCAGGAACCATTTTAAAAGGGGAAGGGAACATTAAAGATATAAGATGGAGAGTATATTTAACAAATAAATGGAAACATAGTTTGTCACACATGATTAAAATTAATTAATGCAAGGTATCTCTTTTTTATTAATGCAAAACTATCTCTTTTTTATTCCTATAAATTTTGAATGGGGGAATAAATATAGAACAGAAATTGTATCTACATCATTGGAAACATTTATATGAACTTTCTTTTACTGTATAGTTCAAAATTATGACAATGCTGAATGAAGGCACTTATGACACCTGGCCGAAGTTTGTTCATTGCAGTACCCTGGTAGTCATGCAATCAAAATTTGGATGCTTTGCAGTATGCCCACCCCCATCACTGTGAGTTGGCTGACTCACCACGACCACTACTGTGAGCCAGGAGGCCTTGACTGAGTAGACCCACTGACACCCAAGATTTACTACATGCCAGTTAGGTCCAGTGGCGCACACGTCTTTTCCCTCTCCATCCACCACTCTGCTGGCTGACTTCATCTTCCTGTCCAGCTTTGAGAAAGATTGCCTCTCTGGGTTTAAGGAAAATTGTCTTCACTAGGTTTCTAGCGGAGCCTTACTTTGGCTAGGTGTGCCTTTCAGCAGCTGCAGAGAAAGGGAAAGCAAAATAGATTCAGGCATGGCCAGTGGTGGTGTAGGAGAGAAAAGGTCAGGTTTCTTGGGAAGTGGGGAGGAAGGAGACCTATGTGCTGCTGGGCTTAGCTGGTTGAGCCCATCTGGCCCATGGCAGTTTTCCACATTCCAGTGGGTGCTGAGCCTTCCAAGGCATTCTCCATCCTGAGGTACCTCTGCAATCACTTACTGACCCATGAGGTAGCTTTAACAACTGCAATGGGGAGAGTTGGGATTGTGGTCATTGAGCAAAGCAACCAGTTACAATGATGACTTACAACTAAAATTATGGGCTCGATTGTGGTTGTAAGTCAAGGGCTACTTATGTTTTTTCTTTTTTGGAGGTGTGAAGAAAGACTGCAGTAATTATCACGTTGTAGTATCAAAAATGACAAGGATCACAGTAACTAAAGCACTCCAGGAATAATAGACTATAGAAAAACAATTTCTCATTCACACCATTTTAACTATAAAAGTTGTTACTTTTTGAGCTCTTGATATTTCCACGAAGAGAGTTTTGACTACAGGTAGCACAAATACCCCCCCCCCACCCACCCACCCAAATTCTCTGATTCCCTTTTATCCTTTTTGCTCCTGATTCTTCAGAAACTAGGGAACTTTATCCAAAGTTTCTTCAGGATCTCTTTTGCATGGCTGGAATGATAGGCAGGGAAAAATCTGCTTTCCAATTTAATCATGATTTTGAATGAAAATGTCAATTTTTAAGGGATCCCAGAATTCTTCATGATGTGATCAGTTGAAGCTGTTTTGTTTTAGGTAATAGGACTTAAATCTTAAAAAGAACTGGGCCTTTTGTTCCTTGAATTTGAAATCCATATTGTTTTAGAATATGTAAAGTTATTTCCTTTAGTAGGACAATTTTTTATTTTATTTTATTTATTTTATTTTATTTTAAATTTGATTTATATGCTGCCCTTCTCCGGAGATTCAGGGCGGCTTACAATGCGTTAAGCAATAGCTTTCATACTTTTGTATATTTATACAAAGTCAGCTTATTGCCCCCACAACTGGGTCCTCAATTTACCCACCTTAGAAAGGATGGAAGGCTGAGTCGACCTTGAGCCTGCCTGGGATTGAACTCGCCAGTAATTGCAGCAGCTGGATCTTAAATGCTGCCTTTGTAGGAGGCATTACTCCCCTACGCTACTTAGGCTCCTTTTACAATATAAGGTTATCATACCTCCTAGTGATCTGTTATTTGATTGGCTTTCTCTAAGCAGCCAGAGAGTTCTTTAAATTTCCTTTTTCAAAATTTTATTCGAAAAATTTCGAAATACTGTCAAGCCCACTGTAGACTAATTTGTGCTGTTTCAATTTGGAAACCTTTAAGGCACAAACTGCAGTGACATCTTTGTAATCTTCAACCTTGATAGTTACATTTGTACTGGCTGGCAATTCATGATGTTTTGATTATCCGCTTACTGCTATGTAAGAAAATAACCTCTCACTGGCTTTTCTCTCACATCATATTTCCTTATTACCATAGCCAAATCCAACATAACTAGAAGTGATGTTATCCAACAGTTTTCCTCTGCTTTCAGCCCTTTGGGTTGTTTTGATTGCAAAGTGGTTCTGTTTACACTCAATTTCCATTTAATTCTTTGCCCTCCCCTCTGGAGGGTCCTTTTTCAGAAATCTGCTGTTCAACGTTTTTCTTTGATTCTTCACCTTCATCATCACAAGCTGTCAGTTCAGCCAGCAATTAGTTCCAGATCTTTTTCCAGCAAGATGTCTCAAAGGGGAAGTCATATTTGTCTTGAGTTCCACACCTTTCGGTCACAAAACAACTTACCCAATAACTGCATCTATTCAGACAGCAAGCCAGACTAATGGCTTAGTCAGATCCTTGGATCTTCCTGTGTGCCAGAGCGAACTAATGAGCTGTCACTTGTTGATAAATATAGTTTACCATGTCATTGTACAAGGCACAATGGCTTTTTCCACCAGGAACTAACTACCTGAGAAAAAAGCTATAAACAAACAAAAAACATCTGTGTTCCTATAATTAGTTCTATCTGACTACTAGTTTCCACATCATGCTAAATTATTTTTTTCAATTTTAGTTCAGTGAGTTTATGAGAACCCAACGTTATCTTGTGTAATCTATAGTTTACAGCTCCTCATTATGAATGAATTCAATTTGTTTCCCCTCATTAATCAAGTCATTGACTCAGGTGCTTGCCTTGAGGAATTTTTCTCTTCCCAATGATGGCAGATATGACTACTTCATCATGGCACAGTCTATTCCATTATTTCGCAACCTCTTCAATTTTTAAGACATGTAGACTTAATCCCCAGGATTTCCCACTGGGAGTTTAAGTCCAGACATCTTAAAGTTGCTGAGGTTCAGAAACACTATCTATTCAATAATTTGTTTAAAGTATAAAACCTTATGGTGTATACTGACATACTAACATTATACTAGCTATGCTTCACTTCTAATCAAAGGTCATTTACTGGGGAATAATGTTTATGTATATAGACTACTATGAAATACGTACAATTTGGATATTTTTACATATTTTAAATATATGAATTTTATGAAAATGATGTATGATTTTTTAGTTAATATATTTATAAGTTATTATTTGTAAATAATACATTTTGTTGTAAATAGTATTGTATTGCCTTTGGTCCTCAAATACTTCATGCTGATTGACATAGCAAACTATATGTCATGTAAATATGTTTTACACTTAGAAAAAGTATTGTTGCTATATATATTAAGAGCAGAAACCATGTGTGTGTGTGTAGTACAAGTACTAACTCTCGGATACTTCCAATGATTTTGGCTAGAGTAGAAAGTAGAAAAACATTCTGGAAGAATGAAGTGGTAAACCCTTCTATACTGTTGTTAACAAAACAACATGGATGTGCTTGTGTAATAACTGGGAGTTGAGCTTGACTCAAGGGAGACTACCTCCTCCTCAGAAAGAGACTTGTTTTATTACTCTCAAAGTACGATGTTATAAATAAATAAATAAGCAATGCAAACATGTTCTTGAGATGTCAGTTAGTGTATAATAATTATATCTGTATCTCAGTTTTCAAGATCATATAATTATCAGGCCAGAATAATCGCACAAGCAACTATACTATGCTATGCTATACTACATACTACATATTATATTATGGACTTTAAAGAATGTACTTTTCAGCTCTAAATCATTCTACGCTATTGTGGATAGTAATTACAAAAATGAGTAATAATATAACTTTATAATTATATATAAAGAATCCTCCAGGAATTATTAGATTATATTTTGGAGAGTAGCATTCTTACATATATGTGCAAATTCCCATGAGTTTTGAATGAGCAAATATATAATCTTAGGTGCTAAATAATTTTGGTAAACTATGAAAGTTATTGCCTTCCTTCCAACAAACCCTTGAGGAATTAAATTCCTTTTAGATGCATAGCTAAAGATAAACATTGCAAACCACCGTGCACATTCCTAGTACAAACCATATGGTTGTGCTTCTGCAAGAGATATGCTAGGGGAAAGAGCTTCTGTAAGATTCAAGTTGTCATTACATTTGTGTCACATTCACTCCAAAAATGTATGTAGATCATAAGATTGATATTCCTCACAAGTACATGGTCATATAGTTGTAGCAACAAGGCTGTTTCATCAAACAGGTATTCAAATGTTGTGAATTTTCTGTTATGAAAAACAGAAAATTATGGGGAGAAAATATGTAGTCATTATTATGCTTCACCTTCCATTTATGCTTTTAACTAGTATACAGGAACCCTTTTTCTACTCTTCTCTCAAAATCGTGTAATTTATGTCACAACAGTTTCTGACATAAAATATTGAAACCATGTCCACAATCTCCTCAGGGTGCCGTCAGCCAGACAATGCCGGCTGGCGACCCCCAGAGGGAGGGCCTTCTCTGTGGCAGCCCCTACCCTCTGGAACGATCTTCCTCCAAAACTGAGAACAATTGCTGACCTCCGGACTTTTCGTCGGGCCCTGAAAACTCATCTCTTTCAGCTTGCTGGTCTAGCCTGACCCCGCTGAATTTTTAAGATCTGTATTATAGGGTTGGGTATTTTAAATATTTAATGGTTAATGGTTTTAATTTTTAGCCAAAGTTATATGCTTTTTTTAAAGAAATTGTTTAACTTTTGTGTACTATTTTTATTTGGCTGTTCACCGCCCTGAGTCCGCAAGGAGAAGGGCGGTATACAAATCTAAATAAATAAATAAATAAATAAATAAATAAATAAATAAATAAATAAATAAATAAATAAATAATAATTAAGAAGAGGAAGATGAGAATCCATATCCATAGTTAGCATCATAGTAGTGGGAATCTAATTCCTGGATCTTTCTGGTTAAATTCTATTATTTTATTCTCTATATCAAAGATATCTTGCAGATGGTTGACAATCACCACTGTGACAATCAAATACAGAAAGATGACTGTTGAACCTGATCTGCAATTATAACATTACATTTGGCTTTGCTCTCTCTCTCACACACAAAACACTCTTTACATTAGAAAGCCATGTCCATATCAGCTGCTTTAATTTACAGAACAAAGAAAATCTTGAAACAGTCCACAGAGACCCCAGGCAATGTTCACATCATGAAGGGGGTTGGAGAGGAAAAAAAACCCCACTCCTTTTCACCATACTTAGTTTTTTTTTAAAATGCTAATTTGATTTGACAACAGGGAGCTGGAATATAGCCTAATTTTATTACAACCCATCACAGATAAACATTGATATTTTTGTCCAGTTAAGTCTGGTTTCCTTCTGGTTTATCAGATTGGATTAATTTGCAAGTTAACCAACTCAAGTAAACAAACAGGATTTGTTTTTGCTGAAATGCTGTACTACAAGTCAAGGATTTACAGCTGTTCATTACTAACTTGCTATGTGAAACAGTTAAAAGATAAGATATGAACTGTCCCCAAGCTCACAATGTTGCAACCTCTTGATAACGCTGCTTGACTATTGCCAAAAACATAGAATATAAAGACCAGATATACATCCTTGTCAAGAAAATGTGTAGCTATTATTTTCCACCCTCTTTTAATAATTCATGCTACTGTGGACCACTGTTTATTAACCTTGGCAACTTGCAGATGTGGGGACTTCAACTGTCATGCTGCCTAAGGAAGTCTGGGAATTGAAGTCCCCCCTACTTCAAACTGTCAAGGTTGAGAAACACTTCTGTAAACTATAAGAGTTTTTATAAACACTTGCAGCAAAAAAATAATGCATAAAAGTACAGCTAGCCCTTGATTTACTACTGTTTTTCACAATTACAACCGTTGCAGAGTCCCTATGGTCATGTCATCAAAATTAAAACACTTGGTAAGTGGCATGTATTTACAAGTTGCAGTGTGTTGGGGGTCATATGATCACCTTTTGCAACCTTCGGACAAGCAAAGTCAATGGGGAAGTCAGATTTGCTTAACAACCGTGTTACTAACATAACTGCAGTGATTCACTTAACAACTATGGTTGAAAAATGGGGCAAAACTCACTTAACAACTGTCTTGCTTAGCAATGGAAATGTTGGGGTCAATTGTGGTAGTAAACTGAGGATTACCTATATACATTCACTCAAAACCTTCTGTATATTTGGTATTAGTACGCATTAGTAAGTTAAAAGATGACATAACTTTTATTATAAGTACCTCAGAAGCATCAAAGTACCAAACATTTAAATACTTTATGTGCCAAAATAAATTGATGTTTATGTTTTTGTTCTTCGTGATTTATTTAGAACTATTTCTTTAATGTTCCTATATTTTGTACATTTGTATTACTCCCTACTTTCCAAAGAATTCAAGTGATGTTTTATTCCCATCCTATATTATACCATGACAATTTTAACAAAGGCAGATTTTCTATTCCTAGCTCAACATTCTGATCCATTTCTAATGGCTTCATGCTTGTAAGATTGGATTCAGTATTTGCTAAAACTTTGGTTTTTTCTAAGCCCTAGATTAGAACCACCAACCAGAGCAAAATACAACTAAGCAAGTCAGGTGAGCAGACATGCATTAAGGATATGATAAAGATATATTATGCTAGGGAACAGGATACCTGGTTATAGAAGCAAATTCCCAAGCCCCTTAACACACAATTGCAGCTAGATTTATCATAGCTCAAAATCTATGTTCATTCCACCCTTTATTGCACTATATTGGGTTGGAAAACAGTGTGCAACACTAAGACAGAAATAAATGAGATTGAGATAAGAAACCTCTGACTTACTTATGGTCCACCAAATAAATTGCAAAACTTTAGCCTTAAGTAAGGCTAAATTGCAAAACTTTAGCCTTAAGTCTTAACTCTTATTAGATAAAAGGAAAATATCTCACAAATTTTCCCTGCATATACACGAAGCTAGGGCTACAATTTAGAAATGTTATAATTTAGAGACAAGACAAGAGCTGACCTGCTCAAAAAGATATTTTCCACCATGAAATGTATTTTGATCTTTTTTGTTACTCTCCATCTTTTGATTCTTTCCAAGGGCAAAAAAAAAGTGATGCTGGAAACCAAGCCTGTAATGGTGTCAACTTTAAGGATTTCTCACTATTAACAATTTAAGGGCTGTTTCCCAGGCAGCTAACTCATTATGAAAACAATTATTCTTTAGATATATCAGGGAGAGGGTTTTTTTTTTTTTAACAGAAATTAATATAGTAAACTAAACCTACTAGTTGAGCATCTGAGTGAATCCAGCACCCGGCAGGAGAAAAGTGAAATCAGACACACCTGTTGCTAGGATTTAGCAGCTCCTGCTAATCCCACCGAGCCCATTCCTTGTTTCCAAACTATTATAGCATCTTTCAGTCAGGTTAAACTACTGGAAAATTGAGGTGGATCGGCGGGTGGGGAGACAATCAGGGAGGATATCTGTTACTGCACTGGCAAGAACTTCTGAAAGCGGAAGAAGCCGCCCGTTCTTAACTTGAACATCGAGAAGCTAAACCGAAATTTGCCAAGGCTTGGATGAAGGGTTGGGAGGGAAGGAAACAGGACTCGCTGTTTCGGACCGTTGAGAGAAAGCCAGTTATCCTCGGAGGAAGGTAAAGAGAGAGAGAGAGAAAAGGCCTGGAAGACGCGCCCGGGTTAAGAGATAAGGGTGGGGAAGCGTCTGCTTACCCGCTGCTCGGGCACAGGAGCCCTCGCCTGCCCGGTCACTCACCATATCGTAGACGTTGAGGACTACCAGTTGGTTCGCCATCCTTTCTCCTTTCAAACGCGGGTCCCACTCAGGCCGAGGACGGCGGCGGCGGCGGCGGCCTCAGGCCGCTCGCGGGCGGATGCCGCCTTTTCGCCCTGCCTCTTGCGGAGGAGGAGTGTGAGGAGGTGGAAGAGGCCGCCAGCCGCATGGAGCCGCCTCAGTGCGGGGAAGGGGAAGCCGGGGCAGCACCCCCAGGAATTACACTCGCGCCAAACTAGGCAACGAGAGAGAGAGAGAGAGAGAGAAGCGGGGCCCGACCGGCACGACTCCGCCTCTCTCCTCTCGCTTCTGGGACCTGGCTGGTCCGACCCGACCGGCCTATCTTCAGGCGAAAGATCGCGGCAGTAAACCTTCCTTGAGGATTAGCTGCATGGTCCCCTTCCACCTCCGTCCCAGCGTTGCAAGAGAAGCTCTCAAGCCAGCCGCACCTTCCACTTGGGGGCGAATGGACGCCAAACTACAATTCCCAGCATACATTACAGCAGGAACCCAGGACGCAGTATGGCGTGCACATCGATAGGTGAAATACGAATTCTATCCGCATTCAGAGGTTTTTGTCTTTCACTTTTTCACTTCTGTCTTTCAGGGTTTGCTGCAACTTGAACTGCTCTCAATGAAATACAGTATAATGCTGTTTTTTAATCCCATATTGCAAAGATATGTAAAGATCACGATTGATGATTTCAATCTTACCGCCACTTGTTATGTCGATAACTAGGTAAGGTGAGATGGTGTTTACTTCATGAGAATAGATAGAGTTGCCAATTCTTGAGAAGCAGAATGTTTTGCCAGAACAGATTTTATATGTTTCATTAGCTGAGACTTCCAAGGACCTAATTAGGTACAATGGTTTAGAATTATAAAGGATACTGAGTCCAAAAATCTGAAATGAATTCACAATTCTTGTGCAAAATAATTAAAGTCCTAAATACCGAAAGCTATTTTTTCTTTCAGCAGTACAATATAAGAGAGAGGAGCCACTGCTGCAGTAACTATTATTAATTTGAGGTAAAAAGCCTTTGCCAATCTACAAATCATTCTGAAATCTATTAATACCTATCTAGTAAACAGCTGTCATTCATTCAGAGACTCCTCATGCCAGGGGTGAAATTCACTTATCTTTCCTACTGGTTCACAAATGTGCATGCACTCACTTCGCTCGCACACACCTGCACAGCCAACACATAGAACAGGGCAGCAGCACGTTGGAGAAGCAGAGTGGAGTTGGAGGTTGGTAATTTTTGCTGTAAGAAGCTTGCAGCTGCGGCAGCTGCAAGCATCTCTCAATTAGGGGCGAGATGCGGGCTGGCGGGGAGCCCAGCGGCAACAACAGCTCAATCCTGGCTTGCCTTCCCTAGTAGCCAGCTGCAGGAGGAAGGTAAGGTCACAGCCACAGGATGATAAAAGAGGTGGTTGTGGGGGAGGAAGCGGGGAGATTAAGGGCCAGGACCTCTGAAGGAGGGGAAACGGGGCAACGTGTGCGACTGATGGAGAGCGGGTGGCATGCAGGATTAGGCCAGGCCTTTGACAGATTAGGCCAGGTCTGGGCAGAAAATAGGTAGATAGGTAGAAATTCATTTTTTTTCCTACCAGATTCTGTGGGCATGGCTTGGGGGTGGGGGGTCATGTGACTGAGTAGGCATGGGTGATGGCAAGTTGGACACACCCACTCAGTCACATGACCCCCAAGCCACGCCCACAGATCCAATAAGAAAAAGCCTCAGATAGAGCCTCAGAGAGCTCAATTGGCTAGATAGCCTGTTATTAACATTCAGCTGTCTGCAATTATTGCAAGTTCGAGGCTCAAGGTTGACTCAGCCTTCCATCCTTTCTAAGGTAGGTAAACTGAGGACCCAGTTTGTGGGGGCAATAAGCTGACTTTGAATAAAAAAATATACAAAGGTATGAAGGCTATTGCTTAACGCATTGTAAGCCACCCTGAGTCTCCGGAGAAGGGCGGCATATAAATCTAATTTTAAAAAAAATACCACCACTGCTTTACAGCCCTCTCTAAATGGATTTACAGAGTCAGCATATTGGCCCCAACAATTTGGGTCCTCATTTTACCACCTTGGAAGGATGGAAGGCTGAGTCAACCTTGAGTCTGGTGAGATTTTAACTTCCCAGTTTGAAGCAGCTGGCAGTCAGAAGAAGTAGCTTGCAGTACTGCATTCTAACCACTGCGCCACCGTGGCTAATAATGTGCTCTGCAGGTTGTACAGTTCTCTTTGGTACAAAATGTGGAATTTCCCTTTAGTATTTGTAGATTGAGACCAGGTCATATAATAAACTATGCTCTCTATAGTATAGTTAAAATGTTGAGAGAGGCACAAAGGAACCTATGTCCACCATCAATTTTGAAAACTCCTAAAATGCCACTAGGCCAGTCATTCTCTCCCAGCCCATTCTCTCCTAGCTCAACCTACGTCAACCTACATCACAAGCTTGTTATGGGGACTAGAAGGAGGCAATACTATTCTGTGTTATTTTAAACTGAAAAACGGAATATATGTCTCAAGTAAATGCCCATTGGCACATTGATTTATAATAAAAATTTCTACGATTGCCCAAGTGTCAATTCTCTATGGCTTACAGAGATTAACAACTGAAAAATAATGCATTTTTCAGGAAGGTAAATTTAGCACTTATACCATGTTCACCATCTCTAGGGGGTATAAACCCCATCCTAGGCCAGGGTCTAGGCAAAGAGCCAGGTCTTCTAGAATCTTTTGAAGAACAGATCTGGTGTATATACAGAGGTAAGCTGCTACCGGTTCGGACTGGTTCAGGCGAACCGGTAGTTGCAACCAGCGGGTGGGCTTGCGCGCGCTCACATTTTCGGTGCTGGGAGAAACAGTTGTTACAACTGGCAGCAGCCCACCACTGTGTGTATAATATTTTAAATACGTATGCTTCTTTTAACTTAGCACAGTGATAACTATAGAGACATGTTCATGGCGTTTTCATTGCCTTTGTAGGGAAACTTTTTGAATTTCCCAATCTAGCATATATCTGTGGGTTTTCCTGACCTCCCATTCAAATAGCATACGTTCTGGCTTAGATATATTACACAGATAGTAAAATACTTCAGTAAAGCAATAAATGCTATGGACTTATATTTTATTTAAAATGCTGAAAACAATCACTTAGTCAACTGAATTTATTTTGAGCTTTTTATTAATACTTACATATTGTAAGTGGCAGACAATTTGACATATATTAAAATGAGGTTAAATATTCCGTATTGCATTAAATTGGACTACTCTTCTTTTAAATTGACTTAGAGCAGTTTCTTTTGGCAACAAGGTGCATCGACGTTACCACCTAATGACAATTATTTCCTGCATATAGTAATGTAACCTTTCCATTTATACTAGTAATCCTTTATGGTAGTACTTCTGTTAAAGAATGGGAAGTTATATTAACAAAAGATAGAAAAAGTTAGAAAAACAAACTATGGTTGCCTTGTCCAACCTAAATATTCTCCAAATACATAGCTGACAATCTGGGAGTTTAAATTTAACTTTTTGAAGGATGCTGTGGATGGTAAAAGATGATCTATAGCAGGCAAAATATCTCAACGTTTAAAATCCACAATAATAATAATAATAAAAGGTATTTTTAAGATTGTATTAACTCCTGGAAAAGTAAAACATTGAATAACATTTTTCTTATAAGTTAAACATAGAAATTCACTAAAAATATTATTTCATCCAATGTGATAAATCAATTTTTCTTCTCCTGATCATTTGCTTTTTCTGCAGTGACAGCTGGCCTAAGTGACATCAGGGGATCAACAAAAGGGAATGCCCGGAATATTTTCACATATCTGAAGTAGCTGAAGATGAGGACTCCCCAAAATAATGTCATTAGCAAGATGTTCCAACCGGCAACATGAATCCAATTTGGTCTGAAAAACAATATAATTTGTACTTTTAAAAAACTGATTAAGTGTAACAAAACTAGCATACAAACCACATAGTTTATTTATTAATATAATCAGAGCAATTAAAATATTAAAGGAGATAGTAATTTTTCTGAACATTCTTAAAAGTTGTGGTGCAATATCTACCATTTCCAGAAAGATAACAGTGTTTTGCAACAAGAACAGTTAGATTTTGCTTCACGTGTTGCCAGCTAAATCCAGAGAAGAAAGAAGTAGAAATCTCAACTTAACTAGAGATGAAATATCAAACATGCTTAATTGCAAGAACTTTTCAATCAATGACAATGTCTGAATAGTCAACTAACTTCAAAGTACAGGTAGTCCTTCACAAACAATTTGTTGCTTACCAATTGTTTGAAGTTACTACTTACAGCCTGGATTCAAAGTTCCAGTGGCTCTCACACACACACATCCGCCCGCCCCAGTCACATCGTATTTTGCGCACTTGGAAACTGGCCTGAATTTGCAGCCATTTGCAGTGTCCTGCAGTCACACTACCATGGTTTATGACTTTTTTGTTCGAAATCAGCATTCATTGCGACTTCTAGCAAAAAAACTCATTGTGGACAATGGATTTGCTTAATGAACACCATGTAAACAATAACAACCACAGCCTTCACTTCAGAGGTGGGTTTCAATAGGTTTTGACCAGTTCTGGAGAACCAGTAGTGGAAATTTTGAATAGTTTGGAAAATTGGTAGTAAAAATTCTGACTGGCCCCACCCCAAGTCCCAGCTGATTGGGAGGAAATAGGGATTTTACAGTATCCTTCCCCTGCCACGCCCACCAAGCCATGCCACACCCACCAAGCCACCTCCACAGAACCAGTAGTAAATTTTTGAAACCCACCACTGCTTCGCTTCATGACCATCACACTTGCCTAACTGCTGCCAAAAAGGTTATAAAACTGGGTGTGGTTTTATGGTGACATGCTTAATGACCAGCATGACTTACAACCATAATTCCAGGCTCACTTATGATTGTAAGTGGGTGACGACCTATATCATGTTTTACGAATAATACCAACCTAGGTTTTCTCCTCCACTCTACCTCAAAACCTATCTTCTAATAGATATATCTGTTTCTGGTTCCATTGGTAATAATATATTAGAAAACTGGTGACTGTACATATATGCAACTAGATTTCACACAGAATATTAAGAAAACATTATTTATAGTCAAACTCTATAATAAAAACATAAAACTTGAAAAATTAAGTCAATTATTTCCAGGCTATAATGTCAAGATAACAAAGGCCAGATTTGTGGTTTACAGACATTGCAGAATTTCACTTATCATTTCCAGTTTATACCATCCCAGCATAATTCCATGTCCCTTTTAAAAGCTCTGGATTACAATCCTTTCTAGAGATATTCAGATCTAAAACACCTTCTCACCACCCCAAAGAGCGCAACACAAAGCCTGCATATTCCCTACTGTAAACTCTGCCATCATACTATACCAGATCAGGAGATACTACTATAGGATTGAACAGAATTAAGTATAACGTTAAACATTCCTTGACTTATCCATCTTTCAGCATTAAATAGGCAACCATCTTCCTGCATTGCCTCCTGAATTCTGCAAAAAGCTGTTCTCTGCATAAAATAATAAATGGTCATTAACCTGACATCTGAAAGGCCAGTGTTAAGAAATCAATAAGAACAGTTCAGCCTTTTCAGTCATTTTGTGCCTATCTTTAAAAGAAGACTTCAAAAGGAAAATGAATTATAATTTATAAGGAAGTTTTATATGTATTTATATATATATAAAGACCAGAACAAATAAAAGCACTCAGTATATATATATTTAAAAATTCCAAATGCAAAACACCAGCAGAAGAGAGGAGAGGGGTTTCAGTTTTACGTTCACAGCAGCAACCAGGGGATAGGGTACGGGATGCTTCTGTGAGGCAAGCCTGAGGGAGAGAAGGGGGATAGGATAGGATAGGATTCTGTGGGACAAGGCTGAGGGAGAGAAGGGGATAGGATAGGGAAGGCTTCTGTGAGGCAAGGCTGAAGGACAGGAGAAGCTGATCGTAACTACTCATTAATTTTCAAGCTATAAGTGTCAATTTATCAAGCCCCATTACATAGTTTCGTAGCGAAGCACGGGTATCCAGCTAGTGTATAATAAAACCCAGTGTCAATTATACATGGTCTGACTATATGATAGTTGCAATCCCTAAACTGTGTGGCCCGTTTAGGTTCAACGCTAAAAGGGAAATGACTAAGCAGTGCAAAGGGTTTTATCACAATTTTCACATAACATTGCTATGGTGAGAAGACGTGTTTGCAATGAATCCCCATTGCTGTTGAGCAGAATCTAGCCACCTGCGCTGTAGTTATGGACTGTTCATCCTTAAGCAGTCACTGAAGATAGGTAGTGTCGGAACGGCCAGGATACCTAGCAGTTATTGGCAGAATATGTTTTTTCCTAATCTCCGTATAAAAGGAACATCTAAGGAGCATGTGACCCACAGTCTCCACCTCTCCTGAGCCCCAGGGAAAAGAGTCTTTCCATGAATGGTATCCTTTATATTTGCCATACAGGACCGCATATCAGGAAGTTCAATTTTATCTCTTGGAGCTTAAATTTGGACTTTTAAAAAAACCTTTGAACATGTACTATACTTAAATATTACCTATATTGAATGACCAAAGCAAGTTGTTTCTGTTATCAAAGTGGCAGGGAATGGTCAGGGAACACCACTGCTCATTTTTCTTGCACTTAAGTTTAATATAGTTGTGATAGCCTATGTTCTAGCAGTTTATTTCTATCTGATCTTGTTTCCAATTTTTCTCTCATTTAACTGAAAACTGAAGAATGAAATTTATTCCTAGGACCTGTAATATGGTATAATATGGTATGAGCCATGGTAGCGCACTGGTTAGAGTGCAGTACTGCAGGCTACTTCCGCTGCCTGCCAGCTGCCTGCAGTTTGGCAGTTCAAATCTCACTAGGCTCAAGGTTGACTCAGCCTTCCATCCTTCGAAGATTGGTAAAATGAGGACCCAGATGGTTGGGGGCAATATGCTGACTCTGTAAAACCGCATACAGAGGACTGTAAAGCACTATATAGCAGTATATAAGTCTATACTGCTATTGCTATAAAAGGAGAAAGCTAAAAGTCATTATCTGAAGTACATTTTTCCACCACACCTGTTAGAAAAAGGATATACTGGTATCATAGATGTGTTTATTATGTATTGAATCATTAGATACTAACTCAGCTGTCCTGTCCTGTGTATTATATAATTTTTCAACCTACAGCATATCGAAATGAATTAAACTTACAAAACTTAACATAATACTAGTGATTTATGTTTGTAAAATGGTGATAGTTACAACTTGAAGGTATCATTCTTAGGAACTATGTAAACTTTTGCAAGACACCTAGGAAGACGTATTCATTAGTCAATGTATCAAAAAGGTTATTTAAATTGTTTTATGTTTACATACAAAGAAGTCTTATTAATTTCCTCTCACATTTTCCACTGAGGCCTCTATAAGCATGCATGTTGAAATTGTGGAGGTAGGTTCTACCCCAAAAGTTCCAGCTCTTGAATGTACAGAAAATTTATTGCAGGATCACAGCTTCCCTCTATCTGTGCCAAAACTATTTCATTTTCTCCCCCACCCCCAAAGGTATGCATTTCATTGGTAATAAAATTAGCTAAAGCCCATTGGCAATTACCTTTCAATGATACCATAGATCTGGACAGCAAAATATGTAGACAAATTACAAAAACTGAAACACAGAAAACAAATGTATTAATATTTTGATAATGTCCTTGTGTTAAATTATAGTAAAAAATTAAAATAAATGGAACTGTAACATTTCTAAACAGAGGGTGTTAAAATAAGGTTCTATAAAATTAACATAAGTAACGAATTAATTCTTGTCACTTCTCATAGAGATTTACTTTGTATCTTATTTATTTGCTAAATCCTGTACTTCCTAAATTATGGACCAATTTTCAGTTCAAATTATGTATCTAAATAGATAGTCTCCGACTCACAACAGTTTAAGGACTGTTTAAAGTTACAAAGGTACTGAAAAAAGCACTGGCCGTTTTTCACACATCTGTTGCAGTATCCCTATGGACACCAAAATTCAGACGCTTGGCAACTGATTCACATTTATGATGGTTGCAGCGTCCTGGGATCATGTATGATCACCTTTTGCGACTTTCTGACAAGCAAAGTCAATGGGGAAGCCAGATTCACTTAACAACTATTACTAACTTAACAACTTCAGTGAACTTTCTTATTAACAACTGTGGTAAGAAAGGTTGTAAAATAAAGCACAATTCACTTAACGTCTCATTCAACAACAGAAATTTTGGGCTCAATTGTCATTGTAAGTCAAGGACTATCTATACAAATACGTAGCTATTTCAAAACTAGTGTTCACGCAGTAATTTGCAATGTTTTCTCTGCAAATTAATGCAGAAATTGGATAGGGCGGCATAATTAAATGCTGACTTAAAAATGAATTTAAATATTTCCCCATATAGGCTGGGTAATTCTGATAGTTGAAGCCCATATATCCTAAAGTTCAGAAGGTTGAGAAACACTGATCTAGACACTTCCCATGCATAACCAAGTATGGCTGGACCATAAAATATAGTTAAAACATTGTTAAGTCTTGTAGAATAAAATATAAAATTGTATGCAAAATATAAGAACAGTTGTCATAATATACCAGGAAGATTATGACTAAAATGCAGGAAAAAAAGAGGACAGACAAAAAGCTCTAAATATGGATGATTATTAATATACTATTCACTAGGATATGTTAATAATGTTGAATGTTGCCCAAGTTTGATAATGGTCTGGAGATGGGAAAACAAGCTGAAATCAAATTCAGGCAAGATAAAAATACAATTGAAAAATAGGAACTAAATTGCAAGTTCAGTTAAAAGACATATCAAAATTCAGGTGTATCTTAACAAACTTGAATAATGAGTAGAAACCAACAAGTTGAATATTAATTAAATAGCCTGGGTAGGGAAAATCAAAGGTATGACTATAGAACAAGGAAGATCATAGTGGGAAGCAATGCATACAAATATAAGAGTGTCTTGCATGCAGTATGAAAATTCTCATCTAGAAATTCAGTGCAGTATCTGATATAAATGTGAATACACAAAATAATGTGTTTTGTTCAACAAGCTGTGTTCAAATCTCAGCGACATGTTTTAGCAAGGATACAGGCAGGGCAAAGCAAGCAAGATGCTGAAGGAACAGGAAGGAATAGCCCACAAGAAAAAATTGGAGATGTTGGGTATGTTGGAGAAGACAAGATAACAAAGAGACACTGTTGCTTTCTCCAAATACCCAAATAGCTGTTATGTAGAATGGAGTTTTTCCAACAGTGTTCTGTGAGAATGTAAGTGGATTTTGCAGGATTAAGACTAGGAGAAGAGGGGAACTTTCTCTCAAAGGAATAGAGATTTTTTTTTCTTTAGACTTCAAGGGGATATTCTGAAAATGACAGAGGATTTTTTTCCCTTAATCTATTGTAAGGTATTTTTCTTTGACTTTAGTGATTACAGGGAAAAAAATCACAACTCTTCACAGGAAAAAGGTGAAAATAAGGAAAAAATAAATGGCTTAAAGGTTGCCTTGCAAAAAATTTTTCCTTAGTCCCTTACGGACAGACTCCCCATCTCCCTACTCACTAGGACAGTAATGGCGAACCTATGGCATGCGTGCCCGAGGTGGCATACAAAGCCATCTTTCCGGGCATGCAAGCTGTCACCCAACTCACCTGCAGCTGTGCATGTGCATGCCCCCAGCTGGTGTTCAGGCCTCTGGTGTGCATGCGCGCAATTTAGGGGACCCAGCTGGTTTTCATACCTCTCTTGCGCATGAGTGTGCATTTGCGCAAGCGTGCAAGAGTACTTGCGCACAGCTTGCACATGCGTAAATGGCATTCACAGATGGTGCAATTGCGCATGCAGCACATGCACGTACAGATGGTGTGGTTGCGCACACAGCATATGGGGGAGGAGCCGTGCATTAGCGTGGGAAGGATGCGCGTGGGCGAAGCGAATACCTGCTTGGCACTTGGTGAGTAAAAGGTTCGCCACCACTGCACTGGCTTATAGAGGAAAGGCTGGTGATATAGGTTTAAATTACAGATTTAAACTACGTATCCTCTGGTCTTTCAGTGTTAGATTTAAGTGAAATTGTAGTGTTTGTTGGGAAGAGGGGAACAGGTCACCATTTGAATAAATATGGAGTTATAGATATATAGATTAGATATACAGTACTATAGCGATATACATAAAATATTAGTATACTCCAGACTATTGGAGTATACTAGTTAGTATACTGGAGTACTGTTTATTATGTTCATTCCAGTACTGTGCTGAGGTTAACATGCATGTGGAAATTATAATTCATAGATAATCTTTTTCTTTAAATTATTATTTTTTCATTATAATTACTAAATGTTATTTCAGAATAATTCTTTCTAGAGTTTCTGTAAATATTTTTAAATGGTGGAAAGTAAACAAATCCCCAGATCTGAAGAAAATAAGCATGAGGTTAAAATGATAGTAAGAGGCATATGCTGGTTAATAAACATGTAACTGGTTAATGTAAGTGTTAATGGTACAGTACATTAAAGTTCAGACTATTGGAAATAAAGATGATCTTGACAGAAAGGTAAATATGATTCCATAAGCATAATAGAGACCTGGTTGGCCAATTTCTTATGACTGGAATATATCAGTTGAATGATACCACTTTTTTTTTTAATAGAAGCAATAGAGTTCCCTGTATATTAAAAATCCATTGCTGATCAGACATTCAAATAAATGAGCTTGGCAATGTTAGATCATCTGAATTGGAGTTAATGGGAAAACAAATGAAAGCAATGTTGTTATGGCTGTCTGCTATTGTTCTCCCTGGAATGGAGAAGATTTGAATGAAACAATTTTGAATTGTTTCAAAAACAATTGGTAAATGCTTAAAAAAAACATGAAGTTACAGTGATGGGAGACTGAATTACCCCAGCACCTATTGGGAGACAAACTTTGCCAAACTCTGATCTTTTCTGAAACTTCCTATTTTTGCTGACACTCTTTCTGTTCAGAGAGTAGCAGAGAAAAATAAAAAAAGATAATCTATCTTTGATATATATTAATCAACAAAGAACACCTAGTGAGAAAGTGGCAGAGATGCCCATAGGATTGAGGACTGTCATAAACATTACAAAAGCATTGTTGTGCCACAAGCCCCACCCTTTGGTTCCTGTTGATGATGTCATGACACACCTGCAAAAGGGATAGAGCTTGTGTCACAGTGGCTTAGTGCTATTTTCATTGTTATTCCACTAACTGCTGTTCTCCACTCGGCACTCAGATGCTGCAATTTTTGATTTTAGAGAAATTAAAACTGAACATAATGCAACACACATATTGGGCTTCAAAAACCGAATTTTTATACATTCAGAGTAATGGTAAATAGAATCCCAAGTCAAGAGACACACAAACATTTAATGGAAGATCTGATAGCAAAAAAATAGAAGTGTGCCAGGTCACAAAGGAAGAGATATGGATAGGCAGCCTGGTCTTGGATAATTGGTGTCAGAAAAGTGATATCTCAAAGTGTCCCAATTCTAAGAATTACAGTGGAGTTCTGTAAATATGTTCAAAATGAACGAAAAAAAACAAAATAAGTATAAGTATAATAAGTATCTCTGTGAAAAAAACAGAATGCTAACCGGTAGTAAAAATGTTTAAGCTTGCTAAAAACAAAAAATGATTATATTCCAAAAGTCATAAAGAGCAGGATCAAAAGTAGGAATAAAGCTTGATAGATACATAGAGAATAGCTTTGTACTGTGAATGAGTTTAAATTCCAGGGACTAGATGAAGACAGTTTAGGTACAGTTTGAGAAAAAGTGGAAAAAATATAAGGAAAGCAAATTTTATCACCATTTGATGACAACTTGTAGATACCCTATAAAAAGTGAATTAATAAAAATAAATAATTTCACATTAAACATTATGGAAACATTCTGTGTAATATGCATAATAACAACAATCCTTTGAAGTTACAAATAATGAATATCAGAGTCAAATCAAAGTTGAAAAGTTAACCTGAAATTTGGATCCAGTATGATCAGCTTGAACATATAAGTACTGCTATACTGAGGCCAATTTAAAACGTTCAAACCAGAACTATTTAAGATCTCGTATTTTTTATCCAGTTTCCCTAATTTTTCTGATCTTTTTTTAAAACAGGACTTGTAATTCTGAAAAGAAAAATGGATGTTTTCATTTATTTAATAACATAATTTTAGATTATGAAATATAAGTATTTAGGTTGTGTCCATTCTACTTTATGATACAAATAAGTATACAGAAAATAAATACATCTTCGGAATTACTTATTTTAATTATAAGGGCCTTAAGAGACTCCACAACTCTTCTCCATAATCTTCCTGAATGCAATGGCTACATGCAACAATACAGGGAAAATCTCCTGGAAACCATCTAGATCCATGATGTCTCTATGGTGACTATCCTACATCATGGAGCTCCTAGATGGCAATAACCCTAATCTGAACAAGGAAGTGATTTGACTATGGCAAAGTATACACTGTCATGTTCTCCATATTCAGATCACCCACCAATGGCTCCAAAACAAAGATAATTCCAATGTATCTTTACCTAAACAAGACCAGTAACCAGGTCTATCAGCACAGGAAGTGGTCCTGCCAGGAAGAAGAGCAGATGATTCTTAAGGAAGATCCCCGTCCTGTCTGTACAACCCAGTTTAACATTTAGACATTAACATCTGGTCAGCTCCAAAATAAGACTCCTGGACACAAGTAACCCTGTCTCAGAAAATTATTGTCATCCCCTTCTTTTTAATACTGAGGCTGATGCTATGTCCTTGCCCAAGACTGACAATTCACCTGCCACAGGCGATTGATGTCTTGCTACAAATAGAGCTGGCATTTACTGGCACCAGCTTGAGTTAGCTAGTCCTCTAATTTCCTAGATCTAGGAATGAAACTGTGGAACCAGAAGTATAGACCAACCCTAAATTGCAAGTTTTTAAAAAATCTGTAATGATTTGCCCGACATTTCCCACCATATTTCTTTTTTCTATGATAGTTATAATTTCCTTACCCCCATCTCCACCCACTGAACTTAAAGAGGCAACAACTGGTATCTAACTATCAATCACAGAGTTTCCTGCAAAGTCATGACTTCCCTATAACATCACTCCTATTGTAATCACAATCAACATTTACAAGAAGACTCACACCTCGCCTAAAGAAGCCAACACCTGACAAGCCACTTTAACTGACCTATTAAAATTTCTGAAAAACAATGGTCCAAGCATTGTAAACCAACTAGGTATATCAAATCTACATTCCTTCTCTACAATAGGAATAGTAAACCAACTAGAAAATCACTTCTGCATTCCTATCCTATGATATATTGTCAAAGCCAATATATTTACTCATCTCTTCCATACTTCCATAATCTCATATCGGGGGCGGGGGTGTGTGTGTGTGTTTCCCTTCACTTTTGCCTCTCACTCAGGAGTATAATCACTGCAATTGTCCTGATTGCTCCAAAAGCATAAAACAGCAGACAGATTAACAACAAAATCTCCAATATGTTTGTGCTCTATGTTACATCACTTGGCTGTTATCTAGAATAACACTTATAATAACAAAAACAATTCAGAAATCAATAATAAAGTTAGAAGTAACCTATAAGAGTTGGAGGCTTGTTTTATTTTAAATAAAGATTAATAACTAAATAGTATTGTATATAGACTGGTTTTACTTATATTTTTATTTGTTGCTGCTTACATGAGGTCCCCATATTTCATCTACATCTTCAATTGTTTTGATTGATTTATTATATAATTTAATCATCTGATTCCAAGTCTGTGCAGCATGTAAGCAACCGACCTGTCAAAAACAAAAGCACCCAAAACTCAGCCAAGAAAAGAATTCTAAGAATAGATAAACTCTATGAAATTCTGGTAACCATATATGTTTAGAATATTACTCTATTCTCTAAGGATTATTTGAATTTTTGTTTCAGGTCAGTCCTTACTTAAGTCCTTACTTAACAACCATTTGTTCAACAACTATATTAATAATACAATAGTTAACAGAAAAAAGTGAACATATAAGAGTAATAAAAATTGTGAATAAAAGAAAGACAAGTCTGAAATTCAAAAAGAAATTAAACTATAGGAAATATATTTTCTTACATAAAATATAAGAAAAATCTTAATGTCTGTGATAACCACAATGGTGTGATCGCTGACCTTGATCCAGACCTCTTCGAGTACAAAGTCAAGTGGAACTCTTACCCCAAAATATGACCCTAGACCAATTTTCATGCCTGTGCCTAATATAAGCCCTACCCCCAAAATAAGCCCTAGTTAAGCCCCGCCCACCATCTGGTTGTTCAAGGTGAGGTGAGGCACAGGCATAAAAATCAAGTTAGGGGAGGGGTGGGGGGTGGAGCTGCCCTACAGGCCTCGCATCACTTACCTAAGGACCATCGCAGCCAGGCATCTCATGCCCTGACACCTGTCACGCTGCTGCCCAACTTTTTCTGCAGCCACTTGTGGCCACTCATGGTTGGATGCCACCTGGCACATTGTGTTGGTGCCATCACTTGCAGCAGGATGCCATGTGCCTTGTTGCGCTGTGTTGCCGCTCATACATGCAATGGCACAACACACCACGCAGCCTCCGGCCATGAGCGGTGGCACTGGTGCAACCAGCATTGCGGTGTCCTGCCACAAGTGGAGCCACTGGCACAACAAGCCATGTGGCGTCCTGCTGCAAACAACTGCAAGCGGCTGCAGAAAAAGTCAGACAGTGGCAGAACAGTTGTCGGGGCATGAGAGGCATGGCTACAGTGATCCTAAGGTAAGTGGATAAGACATCCCCCGAAAATAAGACCTGATGCTTATTTGGGGGCCAAAATAAAAATCAGACTGGGTCTTATTTTCCGGGAAACACAGGTAGAAAGCATTACCGACAACAGAATTAGCAGAGGTGACAGTATTTCAGTTGAATTATTTAAAAACTTAAAAGAGGATGCTGCAAAATGCTGCACTCAATATGCCAGTAAATTTGGAAAACTCAACAATGTCTACAGGATTGAAAAAGGACAGTTTACATTCCAATCTCAAAAAAGGACAATGCCAAAGAATGTTCAAATTACCATACAACTGCTCTCATTTCACATGCAAACAAGGTCATGCTCAAAAGCCTACAATTCAGGCTTCAGCAATATGTGAACTGAGAACTATCAGAAGTACTAGCTGGGTTCTGAAGAGGCATAGGAACTAAAGATCAAATTGCTAACATTCACTGGAATATGGAAAAAGCAAGGGAATTGTTATGACCCAGGGGGTCACAGTTAGGCAAGCCTCCAGAGAGTCTTTATTTCTCTTGGGAACGATTAAACAAATGACCCTCCACTGACAAGTAAAGCTCCATCCTCAGCCCCCTAAACAACAATTCATTGATTACCCAGCCAGGCCACTAGGTAAAAGTCCAGGAATAAGACGAGGGAAGTTTCGATAGCAAAGTCTTCAAGGCTAGAACAAGGACAGTCCTCAAAGCAAGGCCAAAAGTCTGAGTCACACTCAGGGGAGTGTAATTGGAAAACAAACACTTGTTTCTGGCAAAAGCCCCTTCTCATTGCATATCCCTAAATACTATTCCCCAGGTGAGCCTTGTGAGGAAGGGCGGGGCGCCCTCTTCCCGAGTATCGGGCTGCCCTGTGCTGACTCCTCCTCCTCTCCATTCTCTGCGCTTGGGAATCAGGCAAGGGAAGCAGTTGCTCATCTCCATAGCTCTGTTGCTCCTCTGCTTTGCTACCTGCCCTTTTCCTCTCCTCCCTGGAAAGGAGGAGAAGAAAAATAGGGAAAGGAGTACAACAAAACTGTACATTGTCACCTTGATTATTTAACTTATATGCAAAAACATCATGCAAAATACTAGATTGAATAAATTACAAGTCAGAATTAAGACTGCTGGGAGAAATATCAACAACCTCAGATATGCAGATAGTACCATTCTAATGACAGAAAGTGAAGAGGAATTAAAGAACCTCTTGATGAAGATGAAAGAGGAGAGTGTAAAAGTTGGCTTGAAACTCAACATTAAAAAAGCTAAGATCATGGCATTTAGTCCTGTCATTTTCTGGCAAATAGAAGGGAAGAAATGGAAGCAGTGACAGGTTTTGTTTTCTTGGCTCCAAGGTCACTGCAGATGGCGACTGCAGCCATGAAATTAAAAGATGCTTGTCTAGATTTGCTATGGCAAATCTAGGCAGCATATTAAAAAGTAGAGACATCATCTTGCTGACAAAGATCTGTATAACCAAAGCTATGGTTTCCCTAGTAATAATGTTTCCCCAGTAATAATGTATGGCTGTGAGAGATGGATCATAAAAAGGGCCGAATGCCAAAGAATTTATGCTCTCAGATTGTAGTGTTGGAGAAGACTCCTGAGAGCCCCTTGGACTGTGAGGAGATCAAATCAGTTGATCCTAAAGGAAATAAACCCTGACTATTCTCTGGAAGGCAGATACTGAAGCTGAAGCTCAAATACTTTAGTCATTTAATGAGAAATTGATAGGAGGACAGAGGTTGATCGCTAGACCCCTCGTTTGTAGGGTGCCACAGGGCTTGGTCCTCTCTCTCCTCCTATTTAACATCTACATGAAGCTGCTGGGTGAAATCATCCAACGTTACGGGGTGAGGTATCAGCAATACGCTGTTGATACCCAGCTGTGTATCTCTACCCTGCGTCAATTCAGTGATGCGGTGGATGTGATGGGCCGGTGCCTGGAGGCTGTGAGGGTTTGGGTGGGAGTCAACAGGCTCAGACTTAACCCAGACAAGACCGAGTGGCTGTGGATATTGCCTCCTAAAGACTATGTTGACTGTCCATCATTGGTTCTAGGGGAGGAGAAATTGTCCCCCTCAGAATGGGTTCGCAATTTGGGTGTCCTCCTAGACTCACAGCTAAGATTAGAGCAACATCTGACTGCTGTGGCTAGGGGGACCTTGGCACAGGTTCGCCTGGTGCACCAATTGCGACCCTACTTGGATCAGGAGGCTCACCTCACGGTCACTCATGTCCTTGTCACTTCACGGTTAGATTATTGCTATGTGCTCTACATGGGACTACCCTTGAAAAGTGTTCGGAGACTACAGTTGGTCCAAAATGCAGCCGTGCAAGCTGTTGTGGGTGCACCTAGGTACACCCACATTACACCAATTCTCTGCGAGCTGCACTGGCTCCCTATTGGTCTCTGGTCACAATTCAAGATGTTGGTTATTACCTTTAAAGTCCTACATGGCTCAGGGCCAGGCTATCTTCGAGACTGCCTTCTACCGCATAACTCCCAACGACTGGTAAGATCCCACAGAGTTGGTCTCCTTCGGATCCCATCAGCTAAACAATGCCAGCTGGCAGGCCCGCAGGGGAGGGCCTTCTCTGTGGCTGCCCCAGCTCTCTGGAACTAGTTACCTCCTGAGGTCCGGATCATCCCTACCCTATTGGCCTTCCAAAAAGCGGTGAAGACCTGGTTTTTCCAGAAGGCCTGGGGCCGTTGATCTTGCTCTTGCAATCCGGCAAGATCCAGCTCTGAATGGTGTGAATGAGTTTTATTTTTTTTTATGTTTTTAATTCTTAAATGTTTTTATAATGATTTTAAATGCATTGTGAGCTTTCCTGAGTCTTCGGAGAGGGGCGGCATACAAATTGAATTAATAAATAATAAATAAAAAGATGACATTGAAAAAGACCCTAATATAAGGAAAGATTGTAGACAAATGGAGAACAGGATGAGATGGTTGGATAGTAACATTGATATAACAAGCAAAGGTTTGGGTGAATTCTAGGAGGAAGTGGAGGATAGGCAGGGCCTGATGTGTTGCCTGTAGCCATGGGGTCATGAAGAGTCGGACAAAACTAAGTGATTGAACAACTCACCCAGGGGTGAGATGCTCCCGGTTCGGATTTGATCGCCTGATCTGGTAGCGATGGAGGTGGGTGGTTTGGAGAACCGATAGCAAAAATCCCTGCCCCTCCCCCCCATGCCCATCTGAGCTGCACAATCATCAGAGGCTTTTTTTTTACTTTTAAAAGCATTTTTTCTACAACCTCTTCGGCTGAAAAAATGCTTTTCAAAGTAAAAAAAAAAGCCTCTGGTGATCACGCGGCTCAGCTGGGATCATCAAAGACTTCTAAAAGAAAAAAACCTTTTTTTTCTTTTAAATGCCTCTGACAATGCAAGCTGAGTTGACTGATCATCAGAGGCATTTAAAAGAAAAAAAGGGATTTTTTCTTTTAAATGCCCTGATGATCCAAGCTGAGTTGCTTGATCATCAGAGGCATTTAAAAGAAAAAAAGTCTCTGTCGATCAGGCAACTCAGCTGGGATCGTCAGAGCCTTTTGAAAGCACTTTTTTACAACCTCTTCGCTGAAGAGGTTGTAGAAAAAATGGTTTTAAAAGTAAAAAGCAAATGGCCACGCTCACCCAGTCACATTACCCCACCACCACCAAGCCATGCCCACAGAACTGGTAGTAACAAATTTTAGATTTCACCACTGAACTCACTCCATATATTAACTTTAATTCAAGCTTTCTCTTAAGTTGGAAATGTTTTATCTGTCTAGGAAGGAGAGAGACTGGCCTTGAAGCTGAAGAGTTTGAGTTTGAGTTTATTACATTTCTATATCGCCTTCTCCCGAAGGACTCAGGGCGGTTTACAGCCATATCAAAAGAGTCCAACACAAACCCCAAAACTATTAAAATAATTTAAAACTATTTGGCCGTAGTTTAAAACCCCTTGCTAAAACTCCTTTAAAAGCAATTTAAAACCCATTTAAAATTTATCGATTCGGTCAGGCCGGCTTGGTGAAACAACAGAGTCTTTAGAGCCCGACGGAAGGCACAGAGGTCAGGAACCCTTCTTATATCCAGGGGCAGTTCATTCCATAGGGCAGGAGCCCCCACAGAGAAGGCTCTCCCCCGGGGGCTGCCCGCCGACATTGTCTAGCCGACGGCACCCTGAGGAGGCACTCTCTGTGAGAGCGTATCAGACGGTGGGAGATATTTGGTGTCAAAAGGCAGTCCTGTAGGTATCCCGGTCCTAAGCCATGGAGTGCTTTGAAGATGGTAACTAGCACCTTGAAACGCACCCGGAAGACCACTGGGAGCCAGTGCAGCTCGCACAAGAGGGGAGTTACCGGGAGCGACAAGTCACTTCCATAACCATTCGCGTGGCCGCATTCTGGACCAGTTGGAGCCTCTAGGTGCTCCTCAAGGGGAGCCCCATGTAGAGAGCGTTACAGTAGTCCAGACAGGAAGGGAGGAGGGCAAGAGTGACTGTGTGTAAGGTGTCCCGATCCAGAAAGGGATGTAACTGGGAAATCAGGCAAACCTGATAGAAAGCGCCCCTGGCCACGGCCGTCATATGATCGTCTAAAGACAGCCGCATATCCCGGAGGAAGCCTAAGTTGCAAGCCCTCTCTGAGGGGGGCAAGCTCTCATCCCCAATAGCCAGTGATGGTATCAGCTGGCTATATCGAGGCGCCGGAAGCCACAGCCACTCTGTCTTGGAAGGGTTGAGTCTGAGCCTGTTCCTCCTCATCCAGATCCGCACGGCTTCCAGGCAATGGGACATCATGTCAAGGGCATCATTGGGGTGGTCCGGGGTAGAAATGTACAACTGCGTGTCATCGGCATATAGTTGACACTTCATCCCAAAACCACGGATGATCTCGCCCAGCGGCTTCACATAAATGTTGAACAGGAGGGGCGAGAGGACTGACCATTGCGGCACCCCACAAGTAAGATGCCTCGAGGTCGACCATACGCAGGCAACACAGACTGTGTACGATCAGAGAGAAAGGAGGAGAACTATCGCATCATGGTGCCTCCCACTCCTAAACCACCCAACCGACGCAGCATGATACCATGATCGATGGTATCAAAAGCCGCTGAGAGATCGAGGAGGACCAGGACTGAGGAGTATCCCCTGTCCTGAGCCCTCTAGAGATCATCAACCAATGCGATCAATGCTGTTTCCATGCTGTATCCCGCCCTGAAACCCGACTGGCACGGATCCAGATAGACAGCTTCATCCAGGTATCGAGGGAGCTGTCGCACCACCACACTCTCAACAATTATAGTGAATCTCAATGGCCTGCATTGTGACTTAGATCAAGACCACCACAACAAGAAAACCTCCAATAATATCCTGATTTTAATTCTGGCAGAAGACTTCAATGTAAAAATCGATTACATATCAAAATACACAAAATTAATCAGAAAACAATCAACTCTTAGTGATAAACATACAATTGAGAAAGAATAATAGTTGGAAAAACTGATTATGAAAAATTTAAATAACTCAAAAGAATCTAAAACCACTGGTTTATGTTTCTATCTCTAAAAATGATTGTTAATTAAGAAATGAATGGTTTCAATATGTAGAAGAAACAACTCTGCTCAACTTTCTTTCCTCAGCATCTTCTCAGTCCTAGGGAAGATAACTGTCAGCTCTACGAGGAGACCAGGGTAAGAAACAGACAATAAAGAATAACAGAAATACTAATTTATAATTGTAGGGTAGAATAACAGAACCTTGAAAGCCTATCCAAGTTTCTCTTTATCTTATCTTATAATAAAGAACCAAGAGGGGATTATTTTGAATTTCTTTTTTACATTGCTTCAATATCTGGACTGAGTAATGTTTTTTGCAAGACCCTCCCTGACTGTTCTTCCCCATCTTCCCCAAAGGTATCTCTAAATTCCTTTGCATAGCACAGAAAAAGGCAAAAGCCAATCCCAGTCTCTACTTTCCATTCATTGTTTTCTACGCCAGCCAGGTGATTGGAGCTTTAGTTATGGAACAAGTGTTAGTATTTTTTCTGCTTTTCTTTCTAAGAACGAAACCTGATCCAAATACCTTATTTCAATTCATCAAACTCTATTATACAAACAGATTCAAAATAATAATAATAAAGTACAAAATCATAAATCAATTTACCTTTTCCATAGTTGCCTTGTAGGCAAAGTCAATCCTCCCATTCATCTCCCACAATATATAATTTACCTCAACTGGTATGAGGTTTTTGTCATATCTGTATACAACAGAAGCACAGTACAGTATCTTTTCTAAGAGTGTAAAGCCATAGTAAGGATTCAAGTGTATTTATCATTTGCTAACTTCTCTCTACCTCCTTTCCAATAAATCTTCCAATTTTGCTAGCATTTGTCCTTTGTCAAATAAAACTGGAAGAGTTTTGCACAGAGTAGAGAGAGCCCTCCACCCTTTTCAGGGACATTTGCAGGATGAGGGTCAAAAAAGTCAAGATAACAGTTGTGACTATGAGACTGGAATACTGTTCCTTTGTGCACATATAAAAAGGTGTAGGTCTACAGTAGCACAGTTGTGGCCACCATTTTGATTTCTTTTGACACCTTCAATTCTTGTCATGAAGAGTTGGGAAAAGGGTCTATAATACATACTTCCTAGTGCATCTTTTTCTCATTCTTCACACTGTTAGTTTTACTTACATCTCAACATGAGGAAGAAAGTCCTGAGTATAATGGCTCTGTAATGGGCATCCATATTTTTTTATATCAAATATTACTTCCTATAGAAAAGACAGTTTAGTACACTTAAAAAACAAAACAAAAAACAAAACAAATTGCATCAGTTAGTTCACTAAAATAAAATAGTAATTCTTACCTTGTTTCTTTTATGGCGTTTGTCTCTGAGATACTTCCTAATGTTAGAGAAAAAGGTTCTGAGCTGTAATTGTAATATTCCAGTATTACACATCACATTCAATATTATCTATGCCATCTGCACTAGATAAATGATTCAGCCTTTCACCACTTCATAAGGACTATAGGGTCCCTAAGTTTTTGATGGGTGGCCAGTCATAACACAATATATTTCTGATAGATATGAGAATTAATATAGAGGATGGTTATGAAACAACCAATCATAATTACTATTACCAATAATTAAAGATATTTCCAGGATATGTGCCAATGAAATGTCTGTTATTATTGTAGTCAGTTGCATGCATAGTCAGTCATGTTTAGACTGGATTTGGAATTTTTATCTTCTTCTTGATTTCAGAGTATTTGATGTTGTCAATTTGAAGGATGCTCAGCTATTTGTAGTAATTGTTTTCATCCAGAGTCTTTATGTTATTTCCATAGAACATCTGGATTTCTTTAGTTTTTACTATTTTTTCCCTGTTGATGGTGAGGGTGGCACATCTGTGCAGTCCACATTCCATTGCAATGTTTTGGCTGTATGTACAGGCGGTGCTGGGCAGCAATTTTAAATAATGTTTTTCCATGTTTTAAATGCATGCTCATGTAAATGATGTGGGGTAGTCTGGCAAGTGTTTTTGTTGTATGATAGCCATGGCTGAACTTGATAGAGGAATCTGTGGAACAATGAACACTAGTGGCGATAGTCTTCTTGAAAATTTTCTCTCCTGATAGCAATAGCAATAGCACTTACACTTATAAATCACCCCATAGAGGTTTACAACACTCTCTGGACAGTTTACAATGTCAGCCTACTGCTCCCAAGAATTTGGGTCCTCATTTTACTGACCTCAGAAGAATGGAAGCTAAGTCAACTTTATATTAACCTTTTCTGGTCTATTACCATTCACCAGCAACTCTGTCTTTCATTGTGTCCTTGATCTTGCAGAAAGCTTCTGATGTTTGTACTGACTCATATGGCAGGGAGTTGAATGTTTTCTTGTAATTAATCCATGCTACATTCAAGTTGATCTTCCTTCTTTTGTAGTTTTTCAAAATCATCTTATTGATTAGGAGGTGACCCTCTAATGTTTGGGCAATTTTCTTTCTCTCTGGTGGAAAGAGTTTGTTTTCAGCTAGATGCCACTAGACTGCTACTATTATCAGTTACAATTTGAAAGCTGTTTATAAGTGGATAATTGCCTGGTGGTGGCCCTTTTCTTCGATCTTTCACTATCAGGTAGGTTTTGCCAGATATTAACCTCTTGTCAATTTTATCTTTTGCAGTTACGTTTTGTTATTATATAGATTAGCAATGACTGGTGTAGACTAGTCAGATGTTTCAACCAAAAACCATGCAATTCATCTTTATCCAGTGCTGATCAATTCTTGAACTTCCTTAACCTTTTATCCACCACTTTTGTTGCTAGTACAATTTTTTCAGATGGTTTTTTATTCTTATCCATCTCTTTTATTCAAGTTGCATTCTTGTTGTATGCAACCAGAACTGTGCTGTTTCTTCTTTGTTAGGTGTCGACTAATTCACTGCAGCCTCTCCTGTGGTGGATTTGTAGAAACATCTCTTATTCAATTGAAATAGTTGATTCTGCCTATAGTGTTCATTTTGAGCTACATATCTGCTGATCTTCATGCTTATAGTTGCTAATAAAGCTGTTGCTTTATTATTTCTAGGACTTCCTTAATCTTTCTTGTTTCTATATGGCATTTCTTGATCAGGCATTCTTTGATCTTGTTCTTCAGCTTTTTTTCCCCCATCTGCTCTAGATTGCTTGCATCTGATCACAACTTGCTGATCTTATTTTCCAATCTGAGTTTCCATTTTGGTGATGCACTGTTTGTCTTTTTTTTTAAATAAATTGTTGCTACTTTGTTTGCAGGAAGAGTATAATAAAGAAACCTTTATGGTCCATTTCTACAGTCAATACTCAGAATTAAATGCAGTTTTAACCATTTTAAATGTTTAGCATATATGTAATTCTTATACAGTTCTTACCAAGGTATAGTGAAGGTGAAATTCTCACATTCTGAAGGTTTCCTATGACAAAATAAAAAAGGTGTTTATATAATTTAAAAACAAAAAACAGCATTGCCTGAATATGACTTTTAACCTTCTGTTTCAGTGTTCCCAAATCACATCTTGAGGCTAGTTGGTTAAAACTGTAAAAGTATATTATAGATCAAATTCTTTCTAATGAGATAGCTAGACAGACAGACAGACAGATAGATACAGTGATGAAATCCAATTTTTTTTATTACCAGTTCTGTGGGCGTGGCTTGGTGGGTATGGAGTGGCTTGGTGGGTGTGGCTTGGTGGACGTGGCAGAAGACAGATACTGCAATATCTCCATTCCCACCCCACTCCAGGGGAAGAATACTGCAAAATCTCCATTCCCACCCCACACTGGGGCCAGCCAGAGGTGGTATTTGCCGGTTCTCCAAACTGCTCAAAATTTCCGCTACCGGTTCTCCAGAACCTGTCAGAACCTGCTGGAATTTCACCCCTGGATGGATGGATGGATGGATGGATGGATGGATGGATGGATGGATGGATAGATAGATAGATAGATAGATAGATAGATAGATAGATAGATAGATAGATAGATAGATAGAGACGGATGATAGATACATAATTAAAGTACCTAACAAAACATTTTACACAATTCCCTACAAATGTAAACTCTGCTAAAACTCTGTTTATAATATTTTAAAGGGCTATGAGAAGGGTAACTGGGTAGATTTTCCTTGAAGACATTCTCACTTTTTCTATGTAATTTTTATTAAATAAGTTTTCAACAGAATAAAGTTATACAAATTTTGAATTGAAGGTAAGAAGAATATAGAAAAGTAATAAAAAGTGAACAAGAAATAAATAGAAAAGAACAAAGAATACAATGCACCCCAACTTCTAATAAACGGAAGGCATTTTATATGCAAAAATGAAATAAAATACAATATAAATTACACAGGTAACCTAGGTGCACTGTTTACTTTAAAAGCGTGTAAGAATAAGATGTTTTACACTTATAGAGGGCAAGCAAGTAGGAGCTCCCCTTACTGATGGAAGAATTCTGAATTTTTAAACTCTGATTTTCACTTTTAACGTATAACTTTTACAAGAACTTTGTTCTTAATTCTGTTTTTAAACTATGGCTTTAATCAAGTGTTTATATTGTTTTATTATGTTATTGTAAATAGTCGTTTAGGTGAGATGGGTAATATAGAAATTTAATAAATAAAAATAATAACAAACAAACAAAAATTTCTACAGTGTGAGAGACTGCCATCAAGAAGTCACAATTCCAGCCTTCTTCCCTCTTCATTTGGACCTGCTTCCCTTAGGATGAATATATGAACATTGAGACAACGTAATTCTGGTCAAAAGAAATGATCCTACTCAGTGGTGGGATTCAAATACTTTAACAGTTCTCTGCCCTGATGATTTCTTCTAACAACCAGTTCACCAAACTGCTCAGAAAGTTAACAACCGGTTCTCCCGAAGTGGTGCGAACTGGCTAAATCCCACCACTGATCCTACTAGTACCTGGCACTAAGGAATGTAGAGATTTAAAAGTTAAAAAACAAGATCTTGAAATGGGCCCAGACATCTATTGGTAATCAACGTAGCAATCTAGGCATAAATGTCACAATGCTTCAAGCATCTTCTGTCAGCAATCAAACCACTACATTTTGAATCAGTTGAGGTTTCAGAGTCTTCTTTTAAGGTAAAGGTAAAGATTCCTCTCACACATATGTGCTAGTCGTTCCCGACTCTAGGGGGCGGTGCTCATCTCCGTTTCAAAGCCAAAGAACTACCGCTATCCGAAGACGTCTCCATGGTCATGGAGCCAGCATGACTAAATGCCAAAGATGCATGGAACGCTGTTACCTTCCCACCAATTTTTTCCCTATTTTTTCTACTTGCATTTTTTTTACGTGCTTTTGAACTGCTAGGTTGGCAGAAGTTGGGACAAGTAATGGGAGCTCACCCCATTATGTGGCACTAGAGATTCAAACCGCTGACCTTTTGATCGACAAGCTCAGCATCTTAACCACTGACCCACTGTGCCCCTACTTTTAAGGACATACCAAATAATGTATATTGTAACAGTTTAGCCATAGGGTGATGGGATCGCTACTGCAAGGACATTCCAGTCCAAATGCTTGGGAGTACGACTGTGAGTGACTGGAGGAGGATGGCAGAGCCCTTGGCTCTTTCAGGAAGGGGATTGGTGAGAAGAGGGAATGATCATCTTGGGAGATGTAGGGCAGGACAATGTATCTCAGTGGTGATGGGCATGGGATACAGGAGCCAGATGGCTGGCCGTTACAGGGGAAGATGCCCCCGATGCATGATATTGGTGGTCTTTTTCGGCCAATATGAGCTCATCTTCAGTTCCTGGACAGCATATCCTTGGAGGCCCTGAGGTTCAGCTGTGGCTGCTAAATGCCAGGTCAGTTAATAACAAGGCTACCCTTATTCAAGATCTCATTCAGGAAGAATGAGCTGACCTGATAGCAATATTCCAGTATTTGAGGGGCTGCCACAAAGAAGAGGGGGTCAAATTATTTTCCAAAGCACCAGAGGGAAGGACAAGAAAAAATGTTTGGAAACCAATCAAAGAGAGAAGCAACCTGGAATTAAGAAGAAACTTCCTAACAGTGAGGACAATTAACCAGTGGAACAACTCAGAAATCGTGGGTGCTCCATCACTGGAGACTTTTAAGAAGAGACCAGACAGTCAATTATCTTAAATGGTATAGGTTCTCCTGCTTGAGCAGGAGGCTGGACTAGAAGACCTTCAAAGTCCCTTCCAGCTCTATTTTATTCATGCAACACCAAGACCTGCTGAGTCTGGAAGGATTTGTGTCTTCTCTCAGAAATATGTCCAGCCAGATTTCATATTTGTCACTAGCCAAGACCCCAGGGCCAGGTAGGTGGAGTAGGAGTGGTTATAGAAAGTATCTTTTGGCTTTCAAGGGTCTTGCTCTGCAAGTTTGTGATTGCAAGACCCTTTATCTGAAGCTGGACTCACAGAATCAGTTGGGATTGTCGCTAGTATACCGGCCTCCCTGCCTGAGCTGCTGAGACCATCTCAGGGTTGGCAGTGGAGTTTCCCAGATTCATGGTTCTGGCGACTGCAATCTGCCATCCCTGGATGTGGCCTCAGAAGCAGCCCAGGAATTCATGACCACCTTGACAGCCATGGGCCTATCCCAAATTATTATAGGTCCGACTCAGGACAGTGATTACACACACCGGATTTGATTTTCTTGTCTGAGCAATGGCAACATGACCTGGTGGGGGATTTTAGATTATCCCCCTTTTCATGGTCCAATCGCACCCTGGTGTCCTTAAGACTCTCATATGCTGCCCCCTCCACAGGGAGTGTGGAACCATTTGGTGACTGATGGACCCTGATGGGTTCCATAGGGAACTGGGGGATATCATAGGTGTTGCTACATGGTCCTGCTGAAGCCTTGGTGGTGGCCTGGAATCTAAGGGCAGCTTTGGACAGGATCATTCTTGTTCTGTTCCCCAGGCCTCTGGTTCCACTGGGAACAGGCAGATAAACTCTAGCAAACAGGTTTGATACAGATCATTTATTAGGGTATCCCCAAACACAGACTTACAGTCAAGGTGAATCATGGTGAGTCATGTTGAGATGCATCCTTATTTCATAATCTGTCCCATTTTCTAGTGTAAAAGGATGATAGTTTGTCCCCCTGTTCAGAAAGCATGTTCTCTCTTCTGAGGTAATTCAATACATAGCCAGGCCTTTGTTCTAAAACCAGGCCGAAAGCCTCAGTGGCGAATTAGACACACAGATAAGGTCACATGTCCTGGAATGCATTTCCCATAATGCAATCTCTCACTACATCTCCCACAATGCAATCTCTTAAGGAGACAGCTCTTAATCCTCAAGGTAACTAACTCCCCATAACTCACTATCTGTAACAGCACAATTCTTATTGGATCCTGAGAGTGTTGTCCTGGTTCAGGAAGGCTCAGGTGATCATCTGCAGGACTGTGCAGAGGAGTTTGTTTAGCACCTGATGGACAAAGTAACACAGTTTCATTCCCAATTGGATCCCATGTGTGGAGATAGTCCATGTAAAATGCCTGGGGAGAGGCCTTGCTCTATTATCTGGGAACAGTTTGACCCTGTTGGCCTTGATGAAGTGGGCAGGGTCCTTGATGCAGTCAGAGTTACCACCTATCAGTTAGATCTTTGTCCCTTCTGGATGGTGAAAGCCTCCAGGATGGTAACTAACATGTGGGTCCAGGCAGTGATTAATATGTCACTAGAAGAGGAGACATTTCTGGAGACTTTTAAGGAAGTCCTAATTTGACCCCTCCTTTAAAAAAACATCATTGGATCCCACTTGCCTGGACAACTCTCATCCAGTTTCTAACCTCCGCTTTTGGGAGAAGATTGTGGAAAAGGTAGTGGTCTGGCACCTTCAGAGGTCCTGGATGAAACAGATTATCTGAACCCTTTTCAATAAGGATTCAGCCCTTGTTATGGGAAGGAAATGGCATTGGTCATGCTTGGTGATGATCTTTGACTAAATTGAAGCAAGAATGGCTTCCTTGTATATTACATGTCACACAACAGAGTTATGAACCATCTCTAAATGATTCTGTACCAATTTTCTCTTAAAGTTTCGCTTGGAAAAAATTTTAATGGTTATTTTTTCAAAAACCCTTCCATTGTTATAATTTGTTTTTATAAAAGTTTGCATCTACTGACTTCCGGTTGGCACCGCCGTCGTCATTAGACGGTCTTCTTGTGACCGCCAGCCCCGCTGCCCGTAAAGAGCCGCCTCTACAGCTGAGAGGCGGCTTGAAAAACTCAGTTTTTTTGAAGAAACATGAGGAGAGCCGGCGAGACCAGGTAGAGCCCCCTGCGAAGCCCCCAGACTGTCTTTTTTGCTTCTGGGGAGGAAGCAGGGTGAGGCTCCCTATCCAGCTCACCGAGGCTCCGGACTCCGGGGACAACTCTGCATTTAGCAGAGCTAGACGACGCGACCAACTTCAGCAGAAAAAAACAACTGAATCTTTTAAACCAAGCAGGGTGAAATCGGGACTTTAAACCAAAAATGCAAGTATTAATACTAGCCCTGTCACTAAACTTAAGAATCGAGAAGGAGTGAAAATAAATTAAAATGGCGTCCGGCTTCAGCGGAGAAAAAAAAGCTGAAAGCGAAAGTGGAAATGCTTGTGTGTTTTAACGCGTTTTAAACTACTTAAAGCAACAGTGCTTGTTAGAAGAAAAGAGAAAAGATTTTTTTAAGTGATTTCTATCTGTTCCCTGTTTCTTATAAACTTGATTGAAGCTGGGGAAGTTTTTAAAAGGACTCTGTGGTGGAAAAGGGGGGAAGACCTCTTTCCTAGAAAGAATAAGACTGCGTAGTACTATGGCTTCTAAGCAGACTAAGCCAGTTTCCAAAGTTGCAGGGGGGGGGTGTCCCCCTACTCACAAAACAAAAGAGCAGTCAGAGACTCAGACTCGGAGCCAAGAACAGGAGATTGGATTTAAGGATTTGAAGGAATTTATTGCTGTGGCTCTGATGAACCAAACTGAAGTAATGGACCAAAAATTTGAAAAGTCTCAGCAGAAATTTGAAAAGTCTCAGCAGTGGTTCAAGAAAAGTATGACAAGATGAAGCGAGATATACTGACAGTTGTTACTGGTTTGTCAGAAGCGGTTGTTGAGATTGATAAAAACGTGGTTGAACTCAGTTCAGAATTTGAATCTAAAATGAGGAAAGCTGACAATAAAATTTCCAATGTGGATAATAAAACTCAAAGAATTGAAAATGAAGTGACTATGATGCAATTTAGATTCATGGAATTTGCTCTAAGACTGAGAGGAATAAAAGAGAACAGAGAGGATTTGAGAACGGTTTGTGCTGATGCCCTTGCTGTGATGTTAAAGATTAACCCTGAAGATATTTTGTGCAAGATTGACAAGGTCTACAGAGTGAACTCTCGGGTGGCAAGGCAAAGGAACTTGCCTAGAGATGTGGTGATCTACTTTACAGATAGAAGAATGAGAAATGATATCTTGCAAAAGTCTTTTGTCTCTATGGTTCAGGTGGATGGAAAGGAGATTGGGATTTACAAAGAATTGCCGCCTAAGATGTTAAGAGATAGAAAGGATTTTGGATTTTTGGTGATTGAGTTGAAGAAACAACAGATTCCATTTAGATGGGATGCCCCAGTTGGTATAATACTGAGGTACCAAGGAGAGAGATACTGATTAAATACTGTGGAAAAAGCAGAAGAATTTTATTTCAGAGTTCTTAAAACTGGTGCAGCATCTCCATGTATATCTTCAGTGTTAGCTATAGAGGAGGGTGTTATAGAGAAGGAATTTGAACAAGAGTCTGAGGAACAGCGGAAACAGATGGAGCTGGAGGCAATGGAAACTCAACGAGCAATAGAGGAAATTCAAGGAGCAATAGGGGGCTTTTTGGATGAACCATTGTCGGATTTTTCTGAGACTAGAAAAGGGCCACTTAGAAATATAAGAGAGGTGGCATTGGACCTCGACTTGTTGTTGCAGGAACCTAAAGATCAGCGTATAACTCGAGCAGCTCACAAGCAAATCCTAGACAAACAACAGCAGCAGAGGTCTATTCCACCACAAGATAAGAAGGTTGCCAATGGTAAACCACAGAAACTTGAAGCCATGGGAGGAGCCAGGCCGAAGACTACCACTCTGGAACAGAAACTTCAGCAAATGCTCTTAACGCTTTGTGAGACTACAAATGACAATTAAATTTTTATCTTGGAATGTGAATGGACTGAACTCACCACAGAAAAGAAGGAAAATATTTCACTATCTGAGACAATTTAACAATGATGTTATCTGTTTGCAAGAAACTCACATCAGAATACAGGATCAAAAATATTTGATGAATTCTAAACTAGGTGCACAATTTATAGCTTCAAATTCAGAGAAAAAGAATGGTGTTGTGATTTACATAAATAAAAGATTATCAGCCAAAATTATAGAAGCAGATGATAGTGGAAGATATATAGCAATCGTGTTGCATACACAGAATGGCCCACTTTTGGTGATTGGAATTTATGCTCCCAACCAGCAACAAGAAAACTTTTATAAATTAATATATTCTAAAATATTGCAATGGGATTATAGATCTATTCTACTTATGGGAGATTGGAATGGAGTAATAGGTATCAAAAAAGATAAGAAGAGTTTGGCAAAATCATGTGTTAAATTACCACAGACTTTTTTTGATATGAAAGAAGACTTTGAACTGAAAGATGTATGGAGAGTGCAGAACCCAAAAGAATTGGATTTTACCTTTTTTTCAGATCGACATAGATCCTTCTCCAGGATTGATTTCATTTTAGTTATAGCTGACTTACTTTTAAAAACAAAGAAAACAAAGATATTTCCGAGGACTTTAACTGACCATAGCCCGGTATAGATAGAAATGGAAATGGGAAAGAACGAGAGAAGATCATGGAGAGTAAATGAAAACTTGTTCAGGTATGAAAAGAATGTAAATGAACTTAAAAAACAAATGAAAGAATTTTTTGAAATGAATTTGAATAAGGGTACCCCTATTGAAATCGTTTGGGATGCAGGTAAGGTGTATATGCGGGGGGTACTGATTCAGATGAACTCTAAACGTAAGTTAAATCAGCAAAGGAAAAGATTAGAAATGGAAGGAGAGATAAAGAAAAAAGAACAATTACTTATAAAAAATCCGATGGATAAAAAATTACAGGAAATTATAAAACTTTTGAAAGACCAATTCCAAATGCTTATAGCGGAACAAGCAGCAACTAATTTACAATTTGCAAAATATAATACACTTAGTAATGCTAACAAACCAGGCAGGTGGCTGGCTTATACACTGAGGAAACAGCAGAGCTCTCGTGTTATTGGCAGTATTGAACACGGAGGGAAGGAAGTTTTTCAACAGTCTAATCAAAGAAGCCTTTTTAGATTATTATACTAAATTATATGCCAAAGATCATATACAGAGTGAACTTATAGAAAAATATTTAGAAGAGAGGAGAGTCGTGAAAATCTCTAAGGAGCAAAAGGAAAGAATGAATCAATTTATAACAGTCGAGGAGATTATTTTTGCAATCAAACAATTGAAAACAGCCAAAGCTCCAGGGACAGATGGCTTAACAGCGGTGTATTATAAAACTTTCCAAGTAGAGATGATTGAACATCTTAAAGATTTATTTTGTAGTATACAAAAAGGGGGTAAAATACCCCCCTCATGGAAAGCAGCCTTTGTTTCATTGATACCAAAAGAGGAAGGTTCTACAAAACTGGAAAATTTTAGACCAATATCTCTCCTGAATACGGATTATAAAATTTTTGCAAAAGTATTAGCCAACAGGTTAATGCCAGTTATGCAAGAGGTGATTCATCATGATCAAGCTGGATTTATAGAAGGCAGATATATGAAGGATAATGTGAGGCAAATCATAGACTTACTGGAACATCTTGAGAAGAGTAAACAGATCCCTGCAGTGCTGGTGTTTTTGGATGCGGAAAAGGCCTTTGATCGAGTTAATTGGAACTTTCTATTAAAGACTTTAACAAAAATGGACTTTGGGGATCAGTTTGTTCAGGCAGTTTCAGCAATTTATCAAGAGCAAACAGCACAAATTATCATTAATGGAAGTCTAACTACAAACTTTTGTATTGAAAAAGGAACAAGACAAGGTTGTCCGTTATCCCCATTGCTGTTTATTTTAACTTCAGAAGTTTTGTTGAATACAATACGGGATTCGAGTACTTTAAATGGAATAGCTATAAAGCAAGAGGATTACAGAACAAGGGCATTGGCAGACGATCTGGTTGTTACTCTAACATGGCCAATGGAATCAATAATCCAGATGAAAGACATTATAGAAGAATATAGTATGGTATCAGGATTTAGACTGAATCAGAAAAAAACCAAGATGATAGTTAAAAATATGTCAGAAGAGATCAAAAGAAGGAACTCGAAAGGATGGCAAGATTTGAAATAGTACCAAAGGTGAAATATCTAGGAATTCAAGTTGCAGGCCTTAAATATAAAACTTTTTCAAAATAATTATGAAGTGTTGTGGCGAAAGGTGCAAAAAGATATGGAAACCTGGAAAAAGCTGCAGCTATCTTTACTTGGAAGAATAGCAGCAGTTAAGATGAATGTTCTACCTAGATTTTTATTTTTGTTTCAAATGATTCCGGTGCTCAAAAGTGATAAACATCTTATAGAATGGCAAAAAGGTGTGAATAAGTTTATTTGGAATGAGAAAAAGCCAAGAGTTAAACTGAAAATTATGCAAGATGTTTGTGAAAGTGGTGGCCTTAAACTTCCGAATCTACGATTGTATTATGAAGCAGCTACGTTGACACAAGCGAGTGATTGGTTTGGAATGACAAAGACTGGAATATTGAATATAGAAGGCCACGACTTGGAATTTGGTTGGCATGCATATTTATTCTATGAAAATAACGTTGATAAAGTATTCAAGAGTCATATACTCAGAAACTCTTTGATGAGAGTATGGAAGAAGCACCAGTTTAAATTGGATTACAAAATACCTTTGTGGTTGGATCTTGGTCATATTACACGGAATATAAATATAAAGTCACTCGGGGGGATTTTATATCAAGAGGTACTTTTTTATGATGGGGTAGATGGCAATTAAAAACATTAAACACACTGTTGGAAGAAGGGATTAATTTGACTTGGTTACAGTATAATCAACTTCAATTGAGATGGTGGGAAGATCAAAAAACTGGTTTAATGTTGCATGAAGAGGAATTGGTAAGACAGATAGAAGAGAAAGGTCCAACGCATATTAAGAGGATTTATAATATTTTGTTAGAAAGAGATTCTGAAAATGAGCTGGTTAAAGACTGTATGATAAAATGGGCGCAAAACTTTGCAGAACCAGTTATGATGGAAACATGGGAAAAAATATGGGTTTAGAATGTTAAATTTACACAGTCACAGAATCTGAGGGAAAATTTTTATAAAATGTTTTATAGGTGACATCTAGATCCTAAGAAGCTGTCGTGCATGTATCCTAATGTTCAGCCAAAATGTTGGAGATGTGATTGTTTAGATGCTACATATTATCATATATGGTGGACTTGCAAGAAAGTGAAGGCCTTTTGGATTAAAATTTAGTGGGTTATGCAAAACGTTTTGAAGAAAAAACTCCAATTTTCTCCTCAATTATTTTTACTGGGTATAGTTAAGGAATTTTCAGTGACTGAAACAAAATTGATATTATATATGATTACAGCAGTTAGGTTACTGATTAGTCAATATTGGAAAAAAGACGTTTTGCCTACTATTGAAGAATGGACATTGAAGGTGGCCAGCTTTGCAGAAATGGCAAAGATATCAGCATATTTAAAGGACCAGACTCAAGAAACTTTTGTGTGGGAATGGAAGAAATGGATAGAATATGTGCAGAATAAATATCAAACAAGGAAGTATCAGATAGCTTTTAGTTGAACATTATGTAGAAATTTATAGTATAGACGGGGGGTAGATTACTTGGGGGGAATTGTATGGTGTGATATGATTTGATTTGGATTTCACCTTGGGAAGTCAAGGGGGGGAGGGGAGGGTTAGGGGGGGAAATGGGGAAAAAATTGTGTTTGTAAAACTTTTTCAATAAAAAAATAAGTTTGCATCTACTTATCATAAATCATTTACTTGTTTTGCCTGTGTCATATCTTAATAGACATTTATGTATATGTCCTAATTAGTAGTCTTGGTTCTGTATGCTGTAAATTTTTCAAATTCTGTCATTTATCTCAAAAACTATTTTTTCTTCAGCTTGCCTTTTATTTTTCTAGAAATATGTAAATACAAATAATCCTTGCTATATTTGCGTGTTTAGTCTATTTCTAGAGTCAGGATGCACATATTTATGCCCGTAACAACATTTTTCTTAAAATAATTATCTCCAGAATAAAAGATATTTAGATACAAAGCTAAAGGTAAAATAGAACAGAGTTGGGAGTCCAACCCGCTGCTCAAGAAGATGTTAAACTATTTCAGACAAAGTTGTTGTGATTTGTCCAGTCTCTTTTTTGAAAGCCTCCAGTGATGGAGCACCCAAAACATCTGAAGCAAGCCATTCCATTGGTTGATTGTTGTCACTGTTAGGACTTTTCTCTTTAGTTCTAGGTTGCTTCTCTCCTTGGTTAATTTCCATCCTTTGCTTCTTGTCTTGCCTTTTGGTGCTTTGGAAAATAGTTTGACCCCCTCATCTTTGTAGGAGCTCCTCAAATATTGGAACACTGCTATTATGTCTCTCCCTAGTCCTTCTTTTCATTAGACTACCCAATTCCTGTAATCATTCTTTGCATGTTTTAGCTTCCAGTCTCCTAATCATTCTTATTGCTCTTTGCACTCTTTCCAGAGTTTCAACATCTTTTATATAAAGAGCTTTCTTTACAGAGCCTGAAAATTCTTCCTAGAGAAACTGTAAAAATCATGCCTTAGAGATAAATTTTATAAAGGAAATATGTTTATATGAAAAGTTTAAAACTGGAAATTTTATGAAATGGAGAATTTATTGGGCACAAATCCATACACGTAAATCAAAACACAGGAATAAAGAATTATGGATTCTATTTTCTTCTTGTAACTGTAGAATACACAATCAAAATACTATATGGCTAATAAATTATTTATATTTGTTACATGCAAAGACACTTATACTAAAAAAATTGTTTTAATATTTAACCTTGTTACAAGGAAATATAAGTAGATAACACAAAAGTAGAAAAAGAAACAACTTACTTGTTTACAACTATTACTTTCCATGGAGGGCAGCCAACACGTATGTGAGAAAACTAAAAAACAAAACAAAACCAGTTAAAACATTTACAAAAGCTTTCTCAAAGTAGTTGCCATATGCCCAGATGTTGTCTGTTTTCCTTTTTAAATCATGCCATGTCTTGCTTTGAATTCGAAAAGTGTCCAATCTATTCTTTATAACTATGGGGTTTAGTATGTGCAAGCAGTAATTGGAGAGCAAAAGATGGTGTTCAGAGAGAATCTCTCCATATTTTATCCCCACAATATTATGAATTAAATTGGGTTGGTAAAGAATGACAGCCCAATATTGAGTTTCTTGATCACATGGCTAATATAATCAATATTTTAATTATCATATTTCACTGTTTCTTTGTTTTTGTGAGATATGAAGCCACTTGCACATTTCATTATTGTTATGAAATAATGAGGATGTAGCTATTAACATTTAGGGCACTATCTGTGTGTGGGATGTGCATTTGCCCGAAGTTTCATTCAGAATTCTTTTATAGCTAAGGAAAAGTTTTTGTAAGAGTCTATTCCTCAAACACACCACCAAAGGTACTGATGCCCACCTTCTTGTGCAATTCAATCTTTCAAATAATAATAAAAACTAAACATGAAGCAGAAATGCAAGTACTTCAACACCTGTAGAGGAGAAGGAAAATGGAGAGTGTGACTGCACAAATGGCCATCATAATTTTTACTTGAAACTACTACTAATTTTTATTAATAATTCTTATTTTAAGGGAAATAAAATATGTAAAACTGAGAAGAATGAAATGTTACCTTCATCATTCTCAATGATCATCACAAATGCAAGTTTATTGTGCTACCCTGCTGAGGTAGGAGCCAGTATTTGTACAAAATAGCCTGGTCACACACAAACCCACAATCAAACTGAAAATAAACATCAACAAGAGGGTATAAAAATCTCTTTGAAATAAATATCTTTGAAGAGATATCTAAAGGTAGAAATAATCAGCTCTTGGATTATTGTTTAACATTGAGGGTATAATGTGATGGCTTCCGATGATCTAGAAATAGCCCCAAAGATTGTCTGTTTAGTTGATTATAATACTGATACATAATAGAACACTGAGATAGAGAGAAGAACACTTTTTAGATAAGGATTGTTGTTAAGTGAGTGAGTGATGGTGGATGCTGACTTTTAAGAGTAGCTCAAATTTGTTGAAGACAAACAAACTGAATTGGGAGAACATCAAAAGTTATATGGACAACAATATTCAGCCTAAAATAAGATTTTGATATGAAAAAAGAGAATATGAGTTTTCTAGTGGAGGTTCAATGCTTTCCCACTCTAGTACTGATATATTTGTCAACAGGCTGGTCAAATCCAAGCAATAAAATTAGAGATAAGACTTTAATTTTTTTAGGACCTATGTATAAAAAGATAAAAATGTTCTGATACCATATGTTCTCTCAGTAAATTAACAATATTAATAATATTCGTTAATTTTATTGTGGTAGTATTGCCCTTTTGTTTTTCTGATGCTGATTTAACCATTCATTTTGAAGTCTAGGACTGGAGGCGCTATCAGGCATTGTTTGTTATCAAAGCCATTACCTTAGAGTGGTGCAGTGGTTAGAATGCAGTATTACAGGCTAATTCACACCAGCAGTTTGATCCTCACCAGCTCACAGTTGACTCAGCCTTCCATCCTTCCGAGGTCAGTAAAATGAGCACCCAGATTGTTGGGGGCAATATGCTAACATTGTAAACCACTTAAAGAGGGCTGTAAAGTACTGTGAAGTGGTATACAAGTCTAAATACTATTGCTTAGTATAGCAGAGTCTTAAAAACATGTCAGTTACTAAAGAACACCTGCCAGTGTTCTAATGTCAGTTACTAAAGAACACCTTTAATTTAAAAGATCAGCCAAGTCTAACTAGTTTAATTAGCTCGTCCTACAGAAAGTGACTCTATGGAGACAGCATGTTGATAATGACTTTGCATGGAGTTTCCACAACATTACTCTACCTGAAGGTCACCTTCCATAAGAAAAAAAATAAGATAAAAGTCACTGTTTCATTAGCTGTATCTGAATAATGCTGTAGCATTACTCTCGTCAAATAAATAGATTATCCTCAATGGAAAACTATAAACATTTTCTACCACATATATTCTGGAAAATAATAACCCCCGAGAAAAAGATAAAAGACAGCCATCACAAAGCATCGTTTTCTACAATAGTAACGTTTTTTTGAAAACAAAAACTGTTAACGCAAAGTTTTCAAAAACGGGGGGAAAAGGATGAATGGGGAAAAATTATGAGACTTGTGCACATACTTTATTTTAATTTATTTACCAAAGTCATATGCCATTTATTTTGCTTTCCCTCTAGCTTACATCTAAGTATCTATTAATTGGAAGCAAGAATGTGAACGTCCTAATTATTGAACCCGTGATGGTTTTTTTGTCTTTTTGAAAACTTTAGCCCAACTATAAAAGTTCATTAACTGCAACTTTATGCATAAAGATAATTATTTATGCACAAATTTTTGCACAAAAATAATAAATCAGAAAGTCAGTAAAATACTGTAAGTTTTCTTCAGAAAGGAGGAGTAGCTACTCAAAGAAACTCAGATCATTTCAGAAGTAGACGATGTATTTCTTATTACTTATTACAGTTTACAGGCTCTAAATGCAACAGATTTTTTTAGTAAATGTCATTATGAAAGTTGCACTGACCAATCCCAGGTCTCACTCCAATTATAGTGAAAGATAATAATAAAAATATTTTTTTTATAAAATGCAGAATCTTTCTTTTTTTATAATCAGTAATCAATAGAATTGTATTCCTCCAGCTACCACCTCCTTACGTTACTTGAGATTTTAATTTCAACTGTAATTTATTATTTATTATAATTTATTATTTATTTAACATACCTTGCTTCTTGTTAAGCATGTTTTTCCAGATTCTGAAGGCTGTAATTCAATTGTCATGATACCCTGAGATAATGCTCTACGTGTAAAAGAACACATATGAAAAAAAAATCAGATATTATAATTCACTGTATTAGAAGATATATTTAGTACGTGTATGTATAAACACAGACACACAAACAATCTGCATGTATTTTCCTGCTTTCATATTATTAGTAAACTAACCTATCTACTAATTTATTATGAATTTGACTTTCATTGAAAATTTGAATAAAATTGAAAACGCTCCTTTTCTCCCATATGCTGTATTCAACGTATTTGTCTATAAAATTATTCTATCTTTATGTTTGATAACCAATACGTGAGCAAAAATATTGTGTTGATACATAATACTGATGATTGCAAAAAAAACCAGGAGAGAAACAGTTCAGTTATTTCTCTGAGCTCTGAGCTTTTTATATCATAAAAAAATGATATAAATAAATGTCATGGTGAAATAGAAGACTAGAATTCATTAGAAATTTAATCCCTTAGGGATTAAATAGACTATAATGCCTTTCTCTCTGTGTTCTGGTTACTTAGAGAAGAATGACTGTACCATACCTAATAGCTACTTGTTGAACTTGTTGAATTCTAGCTAACTTTCACTTCTCATGTTACTGTTCCCTCCTTTTCCCCCCAGCCAACCAGAATTATATGTATATACATTCTTTTCTTTTCTCAGATCTAAAATCCAGTTATTTGATGAACATAATTCTCAAAAGCTTAAGTAACAATGTGCTTGTTAGTCCTTAATATATCATAAAACATTAGTTTTTTTCAGCAAGATTAAACATGACAATTGCCCTGGCTTCTATGTGATGACACTATTTTACTGAAAATATTGTTTCTAAATATATTTTCTTTAATTTCTACATACTTTTCTTCTCTGTCTTTTTTAAAAAATCTTTTTAAAAATTATTATTGTTGTTGTTATTGTTACTATTATCTTATTATATTGTTATAAAACTTGCATATTACGTTACAGGTAGTTTTGAAATTAACAATACGGTAGTAATTGGGACCAAAATTTGTGTCACTAAATGATGTAGTCATAAAGCTTGACATCACACAACTGTATCACTTCGTGATGGCAATTCTGGCAATCTCTGTTGCTATCATTAAGTGAATCTCACTGGTCATCAGGTGAGGAAACACACTATTTATGCCAATCCCAGCTTTGTTACTCCCAGTCCCGGGCTCCAGTAAGGTAAGGAACTGTCTCCTCTGCCTCCTCTTTAATCCCCCCCCACGGTTATCTCCCCCTCCATATCTGCCCTTCTGGGCACCCTGCACAATGGCAGCCCTCAGTGGCGACAAAGCTGGGAGTGAAGTAGAGACCCAGGACCTTCAACAGGCTCAGCCCCACCCTAGTGCATTTGCATTTTCTTTTTCTCTAACTTCCAATAATGCCAAATTGTCCAGTTTATAAATTCTGGGTCTTCTGCTGGGATCCGATATGTGATTGTTAACTTAAGCACCTAAATTTGATATCTATTTCATTCTTCTTGCTGCCTTAACAAACAAAAGTCCTCAGGAGAAGGGAGGTATAAAAATCAAATAAATAAATAAATAAATAAATAGTAACATAACTAAAATCTATAGGAAATGTATATGCAACATTAAGATCGCCATTTTCCTTCCAAATATTCTCTCTAACGTATAAAGCAATGTTGAACAATAATCACTATAAAGTCAGGAACAATATCTCTACATAATGAACTACGAATGCATATCTACTTTATGTACATCAATGTGCAACTCAATGCCAGCTGGAGCCAAAATTAAAATGGGTTCTAAAAGTTTATGATTAGTAATTAATGTGAAATGAGACCTACAAAATTTGGGATTAAAATCGAACAGCTCATGGCAAACCTCTTACTTATTTTGTCTGAGAATATCTCTGGTTGAAGGTAAGGCTCTGTTTACACTTGGGAATAAAATATAACCATGAGGATGAGGGAGAACATGTCCTGTTGGTGGACTTGGGGACACATGTTACTCAAAATCTGTATGCTGAAGTGGCTTGAAAGATTTGTTAGTTTGTTGTTCTTCATTTTGTTGTACTTAGAATTCATTTATTTATTTAGCAAATTTACAGTGTATAATTTATTTACTTAGCAAATTGTTTGGCAAAGTTTTTAAAATCTTCTTTCCCTCAAAATTAGATAAGCCAATATGCTTCTTCATAAAATTATCTTCTCCCATCATTATAAATTTGACAGCCTTTACATCCAGTATCTACCACATGCTCTGGTAACTGAATATGAGTCATAAAACTCTGAATTCAGAATGAGTTGGCCCATTGAAATCTGTACACAAGTAGTTCCTTTAACTTTTTTGTGATACATAGATCTGTTTCTTGCACAAAAAAGAGAAAAATATTATAAAATAAAATACTTAACATATAGGTATGCAATTTTTGCAGGAAACTGGGACCATCTGCACTTTTTATCAACTATAGAATATTTTAGCATCAGCAATAATCAAAAGTCCATCATGTTTATTAACTCATTAATGGAATTCTCCACAAGCTGCCTGTAAACTTTTAACTTTCTCACTTTTTTCTGTTCCTCCTTTTGGAATGTCAATATACAGGTAATCCCTGAGTTTAAACAGTTCACTTCGTGACAATTTGAAATTATAACGTAGCCCTCCCCCCAGCCCCCAATATTTACGACCCAGTCTTGAAATTACAAATGTTGCAGCACTAAGGTGGTTGTTGACCCTTAAGAATGGCCACAGAGGCGACTCTGAGGTGGAGACTCATTTACCTTTTGAAGATCTAGCGAGCTATCTCCTCTGCAGCCTGTTTCTTTGCCTGCTCTCACAGAGAGAGCAGGGGAAAAGCGTTTGCTTGCCAAAGTGAGGCTTTTGAGCAGTGTACTTGCATCACTTCAAGCCTCTCTTTGGTGTGAAAACACTTTTCGCCCAGAGACTGGAACCTTTTGGATGCCCTGATCTCACAGGACTTCACGTACCCATTCTCTGCAAAAACAGATAGGTGCCTGAATTCACACAAGACCATGGACCCCAGACATTTCCATTCTTCATCCGGGCAAAAAGTGTTTCAGTGTCCCTGGGGCGGTTGGAAATGGAGTATGGAGAGAAAGTGCTTGGTTGCCAATGAGAGGCTTGAAGCAATGTGAATTCACTGCCCCACTGGCCTCACTTCAGCATGAGAACACTTTTCTGTGCCGAGCCCGGAAGACTTTGGAGGTGTCTCCGCCGAGGCTGCCCTGCGCTACAGAAGTGCAGGCAGCGTTGGTGAGTCAGAAGAGCTGAGCAGGGTGCATTCATCCTGGTCTCCCTCTGCTCTTGCCGGGTGGTCTGAAGCAAATGGTCTGTTCCATCACTAGGCCCTCCATGGCTTTCGTCACCCTGAGATACCTCCTGTGCAGTTAACGACCCATGCATTCGATTAGCAAATGCATGGGCGAAAGAAGGGAGTGATCACAGTCAACTTACGCGATTTACTCCTAAGAAATCCTCAGGTTACGAATGTAATTGGTAGACTCCATTACATCTGTAACTCAAGGACTACCTGCTATTTGTTCTAAAATCAACAAGAGTAAGCTAAACCCTGGCCTGGATCCTATGAACCTAGAATATAGTGCTACAATACTGGAATATGTTAAAAACAAACTGCATTGACATCCTTGAATGCAAATAGTGCATTGATTCTGAATTCTGAATTATTGTTTTTATATTAATAAATTTTAACTTACACCTGAGTTCGATAATCAGGAAGTTCGGAATAATCCCTTTCATGATAAAATGTTACAGTCTGTGAGGAACAATGGACAAATGCATCAGTGAATCAGTGAATTATAATACCTTCCTCTGAATTTCTAATAAACATATATTGGGAGAAAATTGCATAAAGCATATATGAAATCTTTATTTTATTTTATTTATTTATGTATTTACTTATTTAGTTATTTAATTTATATGCCACCCATCTCACTTTACAAAATAATTCTTTGGATTCTTGTTGGTTTAGCAAAATATATAACGTGATTAATAAATAAAATATAAAAAACAAGTTACATGAGCTACAGCAAATATATAATTATATGTACTTCAATTCAGTATGTCTTCTCCAACAAATATAGAATTGTATCTTATCTGAATATTATTTTAAAATTAAATATTGCATTTGAAGCAAGTCATAGCAAAACAGATCTTTCTGATCTTGGTTGATCTTGAAAAGGTTAGAAAGATTCTCGTGCAAGCAGTGGTGGGTTGCTCCCTGTTCTGTCCGATTCTTGAGAACCGGTAGTAAAAATGGCGGGAGGCTCCACCCACCCACCCTGATGTCACATTTGGTGATCTGTGCATGCGCAGAAGGATTGTGAACCAGTAGTAAAGGTAAGTTATTCAGTCTGGTTCATATACAGTAAAAACAGGAACAAAAGTGGTCTGCCCGCCTGACTGCAGGCGCCTGGGAGGAGAAAGGAGAGCGCTTGGAGGAGAAGGAAGATTCTGGTGAGGAGACTACCTGTTTTCTGGCGGCCCCGACGCTGACGGTGCCAGCCGGGCCTCAGCTGGCCAGCGAGTCTGCCGGTGGCTGGCGGGGGATTGTATATATGGAGGAGGCTCCCAACAGGAGGTTGAAGACCCAGATAGGTCCAACTGAGATGCCCCCATGGCGGTGGTGAGGACTTCCCATCCACTGACGGAACTGAGCTATAATCTGGGGGCTTGCCATTACACCATCATCCTTGTTGGAGTTGGCCCCTCCCCTCCCCCCGCCTGTCCTCCATTGGCTTTTGATACATCCTGGCCTGTAGTGCCATCGATCCGCCAACTTCCCAGAGTAGCTTGGAACTCAGCCCTATTACCATCTCGCTCGCTGGCGTTACTGGAGAACAAGACAGCTTACGGGAGGTCTGATGGAGCCGGTTCCAGCTTCGCTCATCCCTGATGGGGAGTCTTACCCCGCAGGACTAATACGCCAGGCCACTGTGAGAGAGTGGCCTGGACTCTCCAACTTACCTGACTGTATGGCGGACCTCTGTGAGAGGGTGGTCCAGACATCCCCGCAGTTGAATTGAATGTAGAGACTCCTTCCCGCTACCGGGAGAGGGTAGTGGTGGGTCTCCTGACTAACTAACTCTTGTTCTTGGATATTTTTTGTCTACTATCACAGACTTCAAGCCATGCCTTACTATTCTGTCCATCTCCATTCTGTGTTCAGATGTACTCGAGGTCTAGCCTTCTTGACCTGCGAGACTCCCCCCTCTCGCAGGCTTGGCCCTCTATGTTATCGAGGGCCCACCTTAATGACGGGTTTTGGGACCTCGAGAGGTGGCATGTCGCAAAACGGGGATTGAGGGGTTTTTTAAGGTCTCTTTTAATTAGATTTTTAAGGGGCTCAGGGGTGGGGGTGGGTTTGGGGGAGAACCCATGGGGGGGAGGGTTAGGTCCGGTTGTTTATGGGGCCGTGGGGGGTCAAGATTCTGGAGGTAAGAGGGCTCAGTAGGAGGGCTGTCGAGGGCTGTGCTATTAATACGCTGTGTGGGAGGGGCAGATATGGCGTGAGCAGGGGACCATATTATGTGGTGGGGGCACGCACTCGCTGTCTTCGAGCGATTGCATGCCCCGGTCCCCTGAGCTATTCCCGTTCCCCGGGTTGTTTAGAGTCTCAGGACCCGAGGCTCCGGCTGTTGTTATGCAACGCGAGGTCCGTTGTCAATAAGGCCCCCCTCATATGTGATCTTCTTCAAGAGGGGGGCGCGGACCTGGCCGGGATTACCGAGACCTGGTTGGGCCACGAGGGGGGGGGTTCCCCTCGTGATGTGCCCACCAGGTTTCCTTGCATTCCACCAGCCGAGAGCTCAGGGGAGGGGAGGGACTCAGACCTTCCTTAATAATGACCGAGTAGCGGTCATTATTAAGGAAGGTCTGAATCCGAGGGAGACCACTGTACCTCAGATAGCCAGGTGTGAGTCCATCTTTGTGAGGTGGGGTCGTGGTGGGCAGATGGGTCTGTTAGTCACGTACCTGGCTCCCTGCCACATGGCAACGACCCTGCCCGAGCTTCTCAATGTTGTAGCCGAGGTGGCGGTTGATACCCCCAGGCTTATAGTCATGGGGGATTTCAATCTGTCATCCATCGGTGAAACATCTGAGATAGCCCAGGAGTTCATGGCTTCCATGACGGCCATGGACCTGACCCAGGTAATTCAGGGCCCGACCCACATTGGTGGACACACCCTGGACCTAGTTTTTGTCTCTGGTCAGTGGTTGAGTGGTCTAGATATTGGGGATATAGATGTGGAACCCTTGTCATGGACTGACCACTCGCTCCTTCGACTCGACTTTCAGACCGCTACATCTCACCGCAGGGAGGCAGAACCGACCAGGTGGTTCCGCCCCAGGCGCCTGATGGATCCTGATAGGTTCCAGACGGAGCTTGGGCCATTTCCTGAGACACTGACACACGACTCTGCTGAGGACCTGGTGGCGGCCTGGGATAGGGCGGCCAGTGGGGCCTTGGACCGCGTCGTGCCTTTGCGGCCTCTGACCCGGCGCCAAACTCACTTATCTCCTTGGGTCACCGAGGAGCTGAGGGAGATGAAATGCCGGAGAAGACGCCTAGAGAGCGGTTGGAGGGCCAGTCGCTCTGAATCTGACTTGACACTAGTAAGAGTTCATATTAAGACTTACTTAGTGGCGATAAAAGTGGCAAAATCTAACTATTTTACCGCTCTTATAGCATCATCAGATAATCGCCCAGCCGCCCTGTTTAGGGTGACCCGCTCCCTTCTCCATCTGGGAGCGCGGGAGGATCCCTTGCAGGGTCGTGCTGAGGATTTTGTTCAATATCTGGATGATAAAATAACTCAGATTCGGGATGACTTGGCCGCTGACTGGGTTAGTTCGGGCGGGGTGACTGAGGCAGGTCTTGATAGTGTTATCTGGGCTGAGTTCGATCCTGTGGCTCCCGAGGACATGGACAGGACTTTGGGAAGACTGAACGCAACCACATGTTTATTGGACCCGTGTCCCTCCTGGTTGGTGCTGGCCTCCCGGGAGGTTACACGAGGCTGACTCCAGGAGATTATAAATGTTTCTTTGAGTGAGGGTGCCCTACCGGCCGCCTTGAAGGAGGCGGTAGTGAGGCCCCTCCTCAAGAAGCCCTCCCTGGACCCAGCTATTTTGGCTAATTATCGTCCAGTCTCCAACCTTCCCTTTTTAGCGAAGGTTGTTGAGAGTGTGGTTGCATGGCAGCTCCCTCGGTACCTGGATGAAGCTGTCTATTTAGACCCTCTCCAGTCCGGCTTCAGGTCTGGATACAGCACCAAAACGGCATTGGTCGCGTTGGTGGATGATCTCTGGAGGGCCCGGGGTAGGGGCTACTCCTCTATTCTGGTGTTGTTAGACCTCTCAGCGGCTTTTGATACCATCGACCATGGTATCATGTTGCGCCGGTTGGAGGGACTGGGGGTGGGAGGCACCGTCCTACGGTGGTTCTCCTCCTACCTCTCCGACCGGTCGCAATCTGTGTTGACAGGGGGGCAGAGGTCGACCCCGAGGCGCCTAGTGTGTGGGGTGCCGCAGGGATCGGTCCTCTCGCCCCTCCTGTTCAACATTAATGTAAAGCCGCTGGGTGAGATCATCCGTGGTTTTGGGGTGGAGTTCCATCAGTACGCTGACGATACTCAGCTGTACATCTCCACCCCAGACCACCTCAACGATGCCGTGGAAGTGATGTCCCAGTGCCTTGAAGCCGTGTGGGTCTGGATGGGGAGAAACAGGCTTCGACTCAACCCCTCCAAGACCGAGTGGCTGTGGCTGCTGGCGTCCCGATATAGCCAGCTGACACCATCGCTGGTTATTGGGGGCGAATCATTGGCCCCCACGGAAAGGTGCGCAACTTGGGAGTCCTCCTGGACCCACGGCTGTCTTTAGAGGATCACACAACAGCTGTGGCCAGGGGGGCTTTCTATCAGGTTCGCCTGATACGCCAGTTGCGGCCCTTTCTAGATCGGGACTACCTACGCACAGTCACTCAGGCGCTCGTCACTTTTCGCCTGGACTACTGCAATGCTCTCTACATGGGGCTCCCCTTGGGGTGCATCTGGAGGCTCCAACTGGTGCAGAATGCGGCCGCGCGGGGGATTATGGGAGCGACGGGACGCTCCCACGTGACACCTCTCCTGCGCGAGCTGCATTGGTTGCCGGTGGACTTCCGAGTGCGTTTCAAGGTGTTGGTGATCACCTTTAAAGTGCTCCATGGCTTAGGACCAGGGTACTTACGGGACCGCCTTCTGCCGCCAATAGCCTCCCACCGGCCGGTGAGCTCCCACAGAGAGGGCCTCCTCAGGGTGCCGTCAGCCAGACAATGCCGGCTGGTGACCCCCAGGGGGAGGGCCTTCTCTGTGGCAGCCCCTACCCTCTGGAATGATCTTCCTCCAGAACTGAGAACAATTTCCGACCTCCGGACTTTTCGTCGGGCCCTAAAAACCTATCTCTTCCAGCTTGCCGGTCTAGCCTGACCCCTGTTGAATTTTTAAGATTTTTAGTATTGTAGGGTTGCTGTATTTTAAGTATTTAATTGTTTTAACTTTCAGCCAAAGTTTATATGGGTTTTAAAATTTTTAACTTTTTTGTACTGTTTTTTATCTGGCTGTTCACCGTCCTGAGTCCGCAAGGAGAAGGGCGGTATATAAATCTAATAAATAAATAAAATAAATAAATAAAAAGTAGAAAATAATGACACTATGTATAGAAAGCACTCACCTTATTTTTAGTGCAGATTCCACGAGCTATTTCATAATTGATAAAGTCTTTAGTCTTCAACAGTTCTGGCTTGTAAATTTCAACATCTACTGATAAACCCTTATTTTCTAAAAATACTATCTGACCCCAAAATGTCACTTTGTCTCCCATATCTACATAATGAACTTTGAAACTCAAATTGTTTTCAAATGATATATATGGGCAAACGTCGTTCAATTTTGATGCAGCACTAAGCACTTCTAATTTCATTGGATATACCTGTTGGGTTATATTTTTGCCATTGATTGTCAGCAAAAATAAATCTCCAGAAGGATTAAAATAAAATACAAACTTTTTAAGACTGTTTTCCCAAGCAATAAGAAAGATTCTCGTGCAAGCAGTGGTGGGTTGCTCCCTGTTCTGTCCGGTTCTTGAGAACCAGTAGTAAAAATGGCAGGAGGCTCCGCTCACCCACCCTCATGTCACATTTGGTGATCTGTGCATGCGCAGAAGCATTGTGAACCAGTAGTAAAGGTAAGTAGAAGCCACCCCTGTGTGCAAGTATGCAAGTGGCCTCATGTAACAGGTATTGTCTGAATGTATCACTAAGTACAGTTTCAAAGGCTGCAGTTGAGTTTTTAATTTTTAAAAGTACATTATTGTCTTTATAGAGTGATCCACAAATATTCTTAAAATATTTTATTGTTTTAATCTGTGGACTATTGACCACAGACTTTTGTGTTGAAGTATTTTTAGTTATAGATGGAAAATATTTTATGGAAAAAGTATACGGTATTTAGTATTTTTGTGATGTTACATACCACATCATTATATGCTGTTTAATAAATGACCTTTACAATGTTCCTTAATTTGTTTATATTTTTTCTAAATTCTAATATCTGGCTTTCTTTTTGATTTACTGTATTTCTGATTGCATACTGTGATTTGCATAAAATTTTCTAATAAAGATAAAAGAATAGAAGATGGGAATTTCATAAAAAGATATAGGAAACACATAGGCCCCATTATTCAGTCTGGTTCATATACAGTAAAAACAGGAACCATAAGTAGAAAATAATGACACTGTGTATAGAAAGCACTCACCTTATTTTTAGTGCAGATTCCACGAGCTATTTCATAATTGATAAAGTCTTTAGTCTTCAACAGTTCTGGCCTGTAAATTTCAACATCTACTGATAAACCCTTATTTTCTAAAAATACTATCTGACCCCAAAATGTCACTTTGTCTCCCATATCTACATGATGGACATTGAGACTCAGATTGTTTTCAAATGATATATATGGGCAAACGTCCTTCAATTTTGATGCAGCACTAAGCACTTCTAATTTCATTGGATATACCTGATGGGTTATATTTTTGCCATTGATTGTCAGCAAAAATAAATCTCCAGAAGGATTAAAATAAAATATAAACTTTTTAAGACTGTTTTCCCAAGCAATAAGCTTTATAATATCTGCAACTTCAAATTTGAAGAAAAACATAGCATTATTTTCCAGCTTTATTATGGCATTTCCAATGTAATCTGAAAAGAAAAAGAATACCACATTCAAATTGATTTGATCACCATATTAAATACATTTCTAGAGAAATAAAATTATTTCATATAAAATATTAATGTCTTAATACTGTAACTTCAAATATATTCAAAGTAGAATAAGCATTACTGAATATATGGGAATTTAATGTTCAGTAAACATGCATGATTTTGGTAAACATATAATGTCTTTTAGTCTGTCTATAGCTTTTATTCCAAATAAATCTCATTCTTCGTTCCTATTTCAGTTCCCACTTTCTTTTTTAAAAAAACTCATGGTGACATAAATTCTGTTGATAAATCTTGGAGGCATACTAAGTTGTCAAAAGTCCCATTGGCCACTTTATACACAATAATTTTCTCAGCTGACGATAGGGTCATTCACATATTTATTTTTAATATAAAGATAATTATTTTATCAGGTGATACTATCAGAATATAGTTCTCACTTGAATGCCAGATAGCCACAAAAAAATTGCTATCTGAAGCCAAACTCATAATGTGCCTCTACTCTGACCAAAGTCTGATGCCATTCTGGAATAAATTTCTGTCTTTATCCTGTCTCATTTTATTATTCTGCCTAAATTACATCACTTTACTCTGCTAATTAAAAGACCAGATTTAGCATCCCCAGTGAATTCTAGGAGATTAAAGTCTCATAGAAGATCATCCCCATTCTCCTTCCCTTTTATCACAGTTGCCAAAACATCTGGAATTCTGGAAGCCAAATGTTAAATAGGGGTTTACATTCTTTGTCATCCAGCCAGATTTCAATCCAGTTCTCTTTACTCTTTCAGGAACAAGTCAGGAACAACCAATGGTTCCCTTCTTGGACCATCACCATACAGCTGCAGCAGTCCCTACTCACTCACAATCATCTTCTCACTAGGGCCATACAACTCTCTTATTGACTAAGTACTTCAAACAATCTTTTGTGACAACTGCACTTCACTTTTTACACAATTTAAAATTTTGTTATTAATCATTACATCTCTACAAAGATGTAATGAGACGTTGCTGTTTGAAGGGTGATCAGTTCCATTTTATATTTCTATTAAAACATAGAATACTTAACCAATAATAATCTGATGAATTACAGATCCTTTAGATACTGCTGAAAATTTGCTTTTTGTATCAGATTCTTGAAGATAACCATACTGTTTATGATCTTTGTAAGAATAGAAAACGGTATCATCATCCCACAACACCATGGATGTTAGTGCTGAAAGTATGACTTCCATATGTATGGTACCAACAGTGGGTAAACCTAGGGTAAAGTCTTTCAAGATCCATTCAGTTGTATCTTCTTTATAGGTAACCAGGTATAATATATTTTTGCTTATACAGCCAGTGCATTCTATCAGTATTTCAACTGAAGCAATAAGTGAGCCATAGCAAGCAGATACTATTAATAGACTAACAGTGCTTTGTAATTTTAGTTTTTCTCTTAATAGTACTACATTTATCAATGGATGAAATTCATTCTCAGGATATCCAAGGAAAATTTCTTTTCGTGACCATAAAATTATTTCCTGAAAGAAAACAAAATTATGAAAATAATGTTCCAAATTCTACAAATAACATTTTAAAGATTACAATGTTTATAAAATATTCATTAAAATTAAAAGTTAGTATCATGACTTAGTATATTTGCAACTTATAAAAGGACAGTCAAAAAAAGAGAAAAATAGTTTTGCTTACATATAATTGCTATACTTCTAGCAGCCATAACGCAATTGTAATTTGACAAACATGATATAGTATATTGATATTTGGAACTGATAAGAGTATAGAGTTCAATCTCACTTAACTCAAACATTCATGACAATGATTTGCTATTCTAATAAGAAAAGGTATTTCCCTAATTGAGAAAATGTAGTCACATTTTCTTAATTATAACAGATGTTTGTTTAGAGTTTTGTTCTATGTATTTTTGGTTCTATATATCTGCATTTTGGTTCTTCTCTTTTATCTTCAATGTGCAGCTCTGTATTGGTATATAGATTAATTATTTCATACTAGAACAGGTACATCAAGCAACAAGAAAAGATTAATAAAAAGAAATCCATGTGTAATAGCATATACAGTAAACACTTACATAAAATGAGAACCACAAATGTCAACCAAACAGACCATGAGAAGAAAAATAATTTTATATTAGCATAATTGTAATTCTGCTTTTTTAAAAATTCTGGTACCAGTACATTCACAAGTCTGGCCAGGTGCATATTCAGAAGTTAATCAAACTGAGATTTTAGTAGAACGTCATTTTTACAAATATGAATTATTTTGTAACTAATTTTCAATGGCTTCAGTTAATAACTTTTAATATTAGTAAATTTGAATTCCATCTTCTCATGGAGGAACCATGGCCATCTTATAGTAAATTGTATATATATTGTGCATTGAATACAGGTACTAAAACAGATTCCTTGGCACACACAATCTCAATATTTGTCAATATATTATTGACAAATATTTCAATATATTATTTTATTATTGTTCACAGTAGTTATCAGACCACCCAAATCTACGCTATTAACACTCTGGGCAGTATACCTACAGTAAGCACTTTTTTAAAAAAAAATTTTATTGAGTTTTTAAATATACACATAAAAGTAAACAATACATACAAACAATACACCCACCCCCACCTCACCCTTCCCACCACCAATTGTGAAACTAACATATAACAGTTTTTCTGTCAACAGGTTTTATAATTCTCTGTATATGTACTTCCTTATTGTATAACCCATATCAAAGGTAATATCTTTCCTATAACCTTTCTCTTCTCTTCTATACCCTAATTTTTATTCTCGTTTTTTATTTCAGTTCTCCTTTCAAGCCATTTTTGCCATTTGTGCCATACCACATAATATTCACTATCCTCCTTATCTCGGAGCTCTAGCGTTAATTTGTCCATCTTGGCATAATCATTTACTTTTGAGATAATTTTGTCTTCCGTTGGGGTTTGATCGGATTTCCAACTTTGTGCATACAATAACCTAGCTGCCGTTAAGATATGTATTATGAGGTATTTTGTCTCTTTGGTGCATTTAGTGTCTATCATGCCTAGTAAAAATGTTTCTGGACTGTTGCCTAGTTTTAAATCTGATACCTCCTCAATTATTTTTTTAATAGTTTTCCAAAACTGTTGTGCTCTTCTGCATTTCCACCAAACATGGAAATAGGTTCCTTTCTGTATTTTACACTTCCAGCAGGTATCTGTAACATTTGGGTGCATCTTAGCTATTCAGGCCGGTGGTAAGTGCGATCTATAAAACATCTTTATAAAATTTTCTTTTAAGGTGTAGCTTTGGTTATTTTGAGATTCTGTGACCATAGTTTCTCCCATTTTGCTAGTTCAATATTGTGTCCTATATCCCTTGCCCACCTAATCATCTTGTCCTTTACTGTTTCTTCTAGTAATTTATGCCTAAGTAAAAAATTGTATATTTTAGTTATCATTTTTTGATGTGGTCCATGTAGTATCTTGTCTAATTCATTTGGGTTATTTGCAATTCCTGGTTTTTTCTTATCTGATTGATATCTTGAAAGAATTTGGTTATAAGGCCACCATTCAATGTTTATACCTTGGGTTCGTAGTTGTTGTCTAGAGATAATTTGGTTTTCATTGTTTAACAGCTCTTGATAACGTATGACTTTCCCCGATTCTAAAGTATTTGGGTGGATTTGTGCCTCCATCGGGGACCACCATCTTGGAATTTTGGAGTATTGTTCCCTCTTTATTTCTTGCCAGGTCTTTAGTAGCGACTCTCTGATGATATGGCGCTGAAAATACATGTGTCGTTTGTCAGGCCCATCCCACAAAAATGCGTGCCATTCACAAATTATTATTAATGGCAGTTTGACTACCAATTTTAACATACAGAAAGGAACAAGACAAGGCTGTCCATTATCTCCATTACTGTTTATTTTGACCTTGGAAGTGCTGCTGAATGCTCTACGGGACTCGGACAAATTGAAGGGAATAGTTGTAAGGCAAAGAGATTACAGAACAAAGGCATTCGCAGATGATCTGGTTGTTACCCTAACACGACCTTTGGAATCAATCATCCAGATGAAAAACATTATAGAAGAATACGGTCTGGTTTCAGGTTTTAGCCTGAACCAGAAAAAGACTAAGATGATAGTCAAAAACATGTTGGAACCACAAAGGAATGAACTTGAAAGGGTGGCAGGCTTTGAAATAGCTACAAAGGTGAAATATCTAGGGGTTCAAGTTGCAGCATCTAATATAAAACTTTTCCAAAATAATTATGAGGAACTTTGGCATAAGATTCAAAAGGATCTTGAAACATGGAAGAAGCTGCAACTATCTTTGCTTGGTAGAATAGCAGCTGTTAAGATGAACGTTCTACCTAGATTTCTGTTTTTGTTTCAAATGATTCCGGTGCTTAGAAATGACAAGTTTTTGATGGAATGGCAAGCAGGTTTAAATAAATTTATCTGGAAGGGGAAAAAACCAAGAGTTAAACTTAAGATTATGCAAGATGTTCGTGAAAGAGGTGGCCTTAAAGTTCCAAATCTACGTTTATATTATGAAGCTGCAGTGTTGACACAAGTTGGAGATTGGATTGGAATAACTAAAAGAGAAATTTTGAATGTAGAAGGCCATGATTTGCAATTTGGATGGCACGCATATCTACTTTATGATGATAAGAGAGACAGTGTATTTAATAGGCATATTTTAAGACATGCTTTGATGAGAGTTTGGAAGAAGCACCAGCTTCAATTGGATTACAAAATACCTTTGTGGTTGGATCTTGGGCAGATTATGCCAAATATAAAGTCACTCGGGGGGTTGTTGTACAAAGAGATACTTTTTAATGATGGGGGCAGATGGTGTTTGAAATCTTTGGATACCCTGTTGGAAGAAGGAGTGAACCTAACCTGGATGCAGTATTTTCAACTTCAAGCAAGATGGAGAGAAGATCAGAAAATTGGATTAATGTTACATGAAGAAGATTTGGTGACTCAGATAAAATGTAAAAGGCCGATGCATATTAAACGAGTGTATAATTTACTGTTAGAAAGAGATTCAGAGGGTGAATTAGTTAAAGATTGTATGATAAAATGGGCACAGAATTTTGCAGAACCAGTAATGCTGGAAACATGGGAAAAGATTTGGGTCCAGAATGTTAAATTTACACAAGCACAGAACTTGAGGGAAAATTTTTATAAGATGTTTTACAGATGGCACTTTGATCCTAAAAAGTTATCATGTATGTATCCAAATGTTCAGCCTAAATGTTGGAGGTGTGATTGTTTGGATGCAACATATTTTCATATTTGGTGGACGTGCAGAAAACTGAAAGCATTTTGGATTAAACTTTGGTGGGTAATGCAGAACATTTTGAAGAAGAAGTTGGAGTTTTCTCCTCAGTTTTTTTTGTTGGGAATAGTTAAGGGTTGTTCAGCAACTGACACTAGATTAATTTTACACATGATCACTGCAGCTAGATTACTGATTGGTCAATACTGGAAGAAAGATAATGTACCTACTATAGAGGAATGGATACTGAAGATGTTTAATTTGGTAGAGATGGCTAAAATTTCTGCATATTTAAAAGAAAGGACCCATGAAGTTTTTGCTAAGGAGTGGAAGAAATGGGTAGAATACATGAAGAATAAATACCAAAGTAAGAAGTTTCAATTAGTGCTTAACTGAATTTATATTTTGCATATTCAATTAATTTAAAAGAGAGATGTATTGAATTTGATAATTTTTGATTTTTATTATATTTTATCTAATTGAATTTATAATTTTAATATTTAGATTTAATTCTAAAGAGAAAGGTACTATGAAATGTATAGAATTTGATAATTTTTGATTTTTATTATATTTTATGTAATTGAATTTATAATTTTAATGTTTAGATTTAATTCTAAAGAGAAATGTACTATGAAATGTATTGAATTTGATAATTTTAGATTTTTATTACATTTTATGTAATTGAATTTATAAGTTTAATATTTAGACTTAATTTTAAAGAGAAATGTATTATGTATTGTCCGACTTTGATTTTGATGTATGGAATGTTGGGAACTATAGTTAATGTTATATATTTATATTACTTATATGATAATTCAATTTAAATCTTATGATGCTCAAAATTATTTTACTAGATTTTTTTTAAATAGATTGTTAAGAGTTAAGTGTTTTTTACATTGGATTGTTGTCATATATTGGTTTAAAAGAAAAACTTTTTTATTACTTAAGGTTAAAAATGGTTTTAGAATAAGGTTATAGTTTTTTCTTAGTTGGATCTCACCTTCAAAAATCGTTAAATATGTTAATGTTGATGTTTGTTTAATACTGGAAGTCAAGGGGGGGATTGGGGAGGGATAGGGTGGGGTTGGTAGGGGGGAGGGATGGGGAAGGGGTCTTAAAAATAAAATGTAATGTAAAACTTTTTCAATAAAAAAAAAATGCGTGCCATCCATGTGTGAGTTTGAATCCTTCTAAGTATAATAATCTTTTATTTTCTAATTTTATCCAATCTGTAATCCAAGTTAATGCTGCCGCTTTGTAGTATAGTTCCCAATCTGGTGACGCCAATCCTCCCTTGTCTTTAGTGTCTTGTAATGCATTTCTTTTTATCCTAGGTCTCTTTCCTTGCCATATATATGTCATCGTTAGTTTGTTTAATTTTTTAAAGAATTCCCTTCCTGGGTTTATCGGAATTACTTGGTATAGATACATTATTCTTGGAAGTATGTTCATTTTTATAGACGCAATTCGGCCCATAAATGATAACTGTAGTCTGTTCCAGGTTTCCAAATCCTTTCCAATTTGTGTTAATAGTTTTGTGTAATTATCTTCTTTTATTGTTGTTGTTTTTGTCGTCAGCCAAATACCTAAATATTTTATCTTTTTTACCACCTGGATTCCCAAATCTTCCTCTAATTTTAATTTTTGGTCATGTGTCATATTTTTAGTTAATGTTTTCGTTTTATGTCTATTAATTTTAAGACCTGCAACTTCACCATATTCCTCAATTCTTGTCAACAATTTGGGTCCCGTTATAATTGGATCTTCTAATATAAAAATTATGTCATCGGCAAAGGCGAGTAGTTTATATTCTTCTCCTCTAATTTTGAGACTTTTAATTCCTTCGTCTTCTCTTATAACTTTTAATAATACTTCTAGAGCCATTATGAATAGTAATGGAGACATAGGGCAACCTTGCGGTACCCCTTTTTCAATACTGAACGATTGGGTCATATCACCGTTTATTGCTATCCTTGCTGTCTGTTGTGAGTAGATTTTTTTTATCAGTGAGAGAAATTTATCTCCGCAGTTCATATTCTCTAATTGCGTTGTAAGGAATAACCAATTGACATTATCAAATGCCTTCTGGGGGTCGAGTGAGATTATGGCAATTTCTTTGTTTATCTTCTGAACATAGTACTCTAGTGCATTTATAATTGTTCTTAGGTTATTTTTGATTTGTCTTCTGGGTATGAAGCCATTTTGATCTGGATGTATATAGTTTTGTATCATTGTTCTGAGTCTTGCTGCCATTATTGTCATAAGTAATTTATAATCTACATTGAGCAGTGAAATAGGTCTATAGTTTCGAATTTGTGTTGGGTCAGTGTCCTCTTTGTGAATTAAAGTGATAATTGTTTCTGTCCAAGAGTGTGGTATTTTAGCTGTTAGTAAGGCCTCGTTGAATACTTGTAACAAAATTTGGTCTATTGCTTGTTGACAATGCTTGTAAAATTCAGCTGGTATTCCATCTGGCCCCGGTGTTTTATTGTTCTTCTGCGTTTTGCGTGCTTCCACTAATTCAAACATTGTTATAGGGCGATTGAGGGTTTCCCGGTGTTCTTCCTCAAACTGTTTGATTGTGGTATTTTGTAGATATTTTGTGATTTGTTCTACCGATATATCTTCTTTCCGATAAAGATCTTGAAAAAATGCTTTTGCTATATTTTTCTTTTCTAAATGTGTGTGTTGTAGAATTCCTAAGTGGTCTTGGAGTTGATATATCGATCTACTTTCTGTCAATTTTCTTAGTTTATATGCTAGCCAGCGTCCAGTCTTGTTAGCATGCTCAAAGTTCGTCTGTTTTGTCATTCTAATTCTCTGTGCCAGTTCAGTCTTTGTGTTTAAATTTAATTTATGTTTCGCTAGATTAAGTTTCTGCTGTGTCGTTTTATCGTTTGGTAATTTTTGCAATTTGGCCTTCAATATCTCAATTTCTTTCATTATATCATCCCTGACTTGTTGTTTTTCTTTTCTCCTTTTAGCTGTGTATGCTATAGTTAGGCCTCTAATGAAAGCTTTCGATGTATCCCATAAATTCTGTAGGGGTGTTTGCTCTTTTTTGTTATTCTGAAAAAATATCTTCATTTCTTTTTCTATCATCTCTGCATATCCCTTTTCCTTTATAATATTTATGTCCATCTTCCATCGCCTCTGTTTTCGGAAGCCCTTCCAAGTTACTTTGAGCGGGTTGTGATCAGCCCATATGCCTGGCATAATCTCTATATCTTGTATCTCTTTCTGTAATTGTGGAGTCATCCAGGCCATATCCAGTCTGGACCATGATTGGTATGGGTTTGAGAAATACGTATATTGTTTTGTTTTTGGGTTTAATTCTCGCCAAGAATCATGTAACGTTAATTCTTCAGTCAGATTTTGGAATGTTTGTGGCAATATTTTCCTTTTAAGTTTATTTCTCCTATTGTTGTGATAATCTTGTTGTGTATCTGCTATCGAATTAAAGTCGCCAATAATACATATATTATCATAATCAAATTCTTTTAATTTGTTATGTAGTTTTTTATAAAAGTCCATTTGGTTTCCGTTAGGGGCATATATCGATACTAGCAAGATAATTTTTGTTTCTAATTTGATTTCTATTATTAGCACTCGGCCTTCCGTATCTGTATAAATTAAGTTCGATCTTAAATGCTCTTTTACGTAAATTACTACTCCTCTTTTCTTACATTCCGCTAATGATGTGTATAGTATTCCTAATTTCTTATTTTCCAATAATGTTTTGTGTTGTTTTTTGATGTGTACTTCTTGTAATGTGATTATATCTGATTCTAATTTCCTCAATTTGGTGAATATCTGTTGTCTTTTGCTGGGTGAATTCAAACCATTAATGTTTATAGATGTAAGTGTTAGTTTTTCTTCCATTTCAATCCTTATTTACTTGTCTGCTGCTTTGGTTTTGGATGTGTTTCTTGTTACTCTTTGAATGGTCTCCACTGTTCCTTCTCTTCCCTGTCCCCCTTTTCCTCGTTCTTTATCTCCATTTTTTATTTTCCGTATATCAGGATCAATAGAACTTGAATCCTCTTTGCTCTCTCTGTTTCTCTGTTCTTCATCTCCCAAGTGTTGATCTATAAAGTCTTGGGCCTTATCTATGTTGTCTACTCTAAACTTCCTTCCTTTTCACGTTATGAGGATCCCTTCTGGGATCAACCATCTGAACTTTATCCTCTGTTTATTCAATCAGTTGGTTAGGAAGCTGTAATCTTTCCTTCTATCCCTGGCCCTTTTGGGTACTTGCTTCAGTGTTAGTACCTCCCTTCCTTTATACATGACTGTTTCCTCCCTCATCTTTCTATAAATTTCTTCTTTTATTGTTTTTTTTGAGAATCTTACATTGACTTCCTTGGGGAGCTTATTCCTTCTTGCGTAATTTGTATATGATCTATATATTTCATCTATGCCATTCCTTATTTCACTTTTTTCTTTATGGGTTGCCTTTGCAATTAATTCAACCATAATTTCTCCCAGTTCTTCCTCTCTTTGTTCCTCAATATTTTGGAATCTCAGGTAAAATGATCCCTTTTCCATCTCAAGGTACATTAAAGCGTCCTCGGTATCTCGGTTTTTAATTGTTTGCATATTTTCCACCCTCTCCAATCTCATATTTGTTGCTTCTGTCTTTTCTTCTACTAAATGGATTCTTTTTTCATTTTCTGTAATATTCTGTTGAATTGTATTTATCCTCTCATCAATGTTTTTAATGTCTTCTTTTATTTCTCCCACGTCTTTTTTCATTTGTTCCTGATTTTTCTTCATTTCATCATGATTATAGGTCATCTCCTCCATTCTTTTCATTCCCTCTTGGATCATAGCGAGGGCTGCCTGGATGTTTTGCATTCCTATTATGGCATCTGCTTTTTCTTTTTCTATTGCGTCTCCTGTTTTTTGACATGCTGGGGAAGCTATCTGTACTGTCTGAGTTGGAGATTTCTTTTTGGTCGTTTTAGTGGTAGCCCATGAACTTGATGTTGCTATCTTTAATATCTTATTTATTTTCAACCACAATATTTTGAAATTGTCAACCACCCTTTTTTTCCCCAGACCCCCCCCCTTTCCCCCCCTTAAAGTAGTTCTATCTTATAGCTTATAGTATTCTTATGTACTTATTTCTCAATAATTATTCTTATTCACCAATTCTTATAGGTTATGCCTTAATCAACTTATTTAATAATTCCTTACTAAGTGGGGGGGGGGGGTAACTGAGTAGATATAGGAACAGTGGAGAATAATCAATTCTTTAGCAATTCATTAGTTTCCTCTTAAAATCCTAAAAACCTAAAGTATATCTTAATTTAACACAATTATTCTTATATCAAACCTTCAAGAATATAAAATTTTCTAAAATATTCTAATATTCATTAATTACTTTACAATTTTCTATAGTTTCTCTATAAGTTACCTTCAAATTTATAAATTCATCAATTCTATATACTATCCAGAATAATATGCTTTTCTTATATTAATTATCAGATCTTCTATAAATTCTTCTTCTATAAATTCAAGTTATTTGAAATTCAATGACAGCGAGATAAACACAAAGAAAAGAAAAGAAAGTAAGAAGTAAGAGTTTCGTATTAATACTTAATATCTCCAGGTAAATCGGGTTTCAATCCAGTTTACTTAGTTGTGTGTAAAGCTATTGATCGTTTGTCCTTTTCTTTCACCTCGCAAATTTTCTTCCAAGTCGTCTCTGCAAAACGTTTCACAAACAAAGTGAGTCAGGTTCTCATATGTGAAACACCATTAATTTCTCAGTCATGTTCTCTTCACAAGTGATGTCTCTACTGGTAACAATATAACAATGGTGCTAATATAGTTTATACAGTTTCACATTCGATATCCTCTCCAAATTCCTCTCGTCGATCTCCACGTCAATCCAATCGATTCCAATAAAATCCAGCACTCTCAAGCTCTGTCCAAAACCTCCAGCTCTGAATAATCCTCTGGGACTCTACACCCCACGCTCTTTCAATTGCTCAATTCCACCTTCAATATCCTCTCCAGGTTTCGATATCCTCTCCGGATTTCTCTCGTCGATCTCCACGTCAGTCCAATCGACTCCAATAAAATCCGGGGCTCTCGAGCTCAGTCCAAAACCTCTGATTCTGAATAATCCCCTGAGACTCTGCACCCCAAACTCTTTCAATTGCTCAGTTCAATTCAGCATCTGCAATATTGCTCTTTTCAATAATCCACCTCCACTTCGTAAAAACCTCAATTATAAATCCAATCTTTACTGTAGCAAAAAGCACAAGTTCCGTCCCCTCTTTCGTTGAAATCTATTTCCTTACTCACTCACTCTGTGTTCGCTGGCTTCTAATCCACATTTTTGCGCTGTCACTCGTCCTTTCAAGATGGCCCCGTTCCGATCACTTTCACTGTCACCGCTTCACTTTAATCTCCTCCCCGGCTTTCTGCTTCCAGCGTCAAAATCTTCTTGATTATTTGGATTTTTTGGGACTAGTTTTTTGTTTCCTTCACCTGTTGACAGTTATCTCCTCTTTTCTGATTTTCGCTTCCCCCTAGTACAGTGTCAAGCGCTTCTGGCCAGCCCGAGGGCTGGTTTTTCCTCGCTACTGGATTAAGGGAACGTCTTGAACCTTTGGAGGGGTTGCGTTTTCCTCCGAGGTCCTAAGATATCCCCCTTTAAGCTATCGATCTCTTCACAACCGATAGCGCCGATTTCTGCTCCAGGAGTGGGCTTGTTAGGGATTCAAAGACGGAGCCCCGTCCTTTCCACCCCTAACACGCTGGAATCGCTGCTGGAAGTCCTCAGTAAGTACTTTCACTAGGGACCAAAAGTAATTCTTAAGTCATACACGCAATAACAATAATTCTCAAGGAGGACTAAATACTGAAATGTTTTACTGTATTCTAGCCATTGACCAAACCTAGGTTAAGTGCCTAAACAAGTAGAAAACTAAATCTACAATTCCTGATCAGTAAATTATAATTTGCATAATGAAAACCTCACAGATTGTCTTTGCCAAAGAAATCTATTTAATATCCTGTACATTTGTTCCAATTTAGTACAGTATGGTGTAATAAATGTAGGAATGCTGCATATTCAGCCTAATCTCATTCACTCTATTCACTAGAATACATAGTAACTCTCATGCATTTCTCTTCCATTAAATCTTTTCTGAGGTTCTATACGGGAGTATGCCTGATATGGAGAGCTTTCCCTTGAAGACCTGAAAACTAATATATTCATGAGAGATAAGGATGAAGGCTGGCATAAGACAGTTGGCCTATATCATAAAGGGTTGATGTAACATTCTTGAAGTTCTTATGTGAAAAAATGCTGGAGGGAATGCAAGAGGCTCAAAGAAGCCAATGCTAGATCCCATGTCAGAAATCAGAGAATTGCCAGACTAGTGTATAAGAGTATGAGCGTATAAGCCTGATTGGATCAAATGAGATTGGACTTTGAAAAGATAAAAGACTTGGACTATGGGCATCAAGCCAGACAGTATTTCTTCACTGCTGTACTCCAGGCATCTATCCACTCTTTGAACAATCCAAACTTCTTTGCACCTTCATCTCTTCAATTGCATCACAGTTTGTCAGGGAATTTGTCACTTGTCAACTGACAAGTTTGAGGGGGTGAAGGTGCAAAGAAGTTTGGATTGTTCAAAGAGTGAATAGGTGCCTGGAGTACAGCAGTGAAGCAATATTGTCAGTTGACAATATGATTGTCAATTATATTGTCAATCAGTTGACAATCACTTACATATGAACCAGCAGCGTGCTGCAGCTGTCAAAAAAGCCAATGTAAGATGCAGTAATAGAAGGGTAGAATTGAACTATTAATACTGCTTTATAATGCCTTGGTAAGGTCACACTTGGAATATTGCATCTAGTTTTGGTCAACCCAATATAAAACAGATGTTGAGATTCTGGAAAGATTGCAGAGAAGAGCAACAAAGATGATTAGGGGACTGGAGGCTAAAACATATGAAGAACAGTTGCAGTAATTGAGTATGTCTACTCTAGTGAAAAGAAAAACTTGGGGAGACATGATAACGGTGTTCCAATATTTTTGTTTTCAAGTTTTTTATTTTTATTTATTTTTTATAAAAATGTCAAATCAATGCATGAACAGTGTGGCACCTGAGCGCAATATATTCCAATACAAATGAAATTTTTCTTTCTTTCCTGTCTACCTTCTAATCAGGTTACCAGCCTAAAGAAAAAAAAAAGGAAAGAAAAAGAATAGAGGGTGGGTGTAGAAGCAACTCATAACAACAACAAAAAAGAATCATCCATCCATCGTCTCTTTCCCACTTCAATACTTTAACTGCTATGCTTTTTTTTTTCTTTGACTTGCCTCTTAAATCTCTATGTCTATTTTTTGGATGTCCAATCGAGGTGTTTTCCCCCACCTCTACCCTCTTCCAGTGCCTAGTTCTAAAATTTCTACCCAGGCCACGGCCTCCATTTCAAACATATCTTCCAACTCTCTTAATATGTTTTTCCCCTGGTTTAATTCATCAATCATTATTGTTTTCATTGTTATCTCCTCTTTGTTTTCTTCCTTCTTCATTTCTTCTTTTGACCCCTCCCTTTCCTGGGCATCTTGGTCTGTTCTCATCATTCCTTGTATGGCATTTTCCATTTTTTCCATAATCTCCTTAAATCCTTTATCCATAATGTCTTTTGTATTTTGCAAGAATAAATCCATCTCCTATACAATTCCACTCATTTCTTCCTTTTTAAGTATCATTTTTTTTAAAAAAATAGATTTTTATCCAACAGTCCAAGAACTATTTATTCAATCTTTGCATTACTCTTCAAGAAGTATACTAGTCCCAGTTCTTTATGTCTCATAGGTTAACTATCAGTTCCATTTAAGTGGTCCCAGAGGTTATCAAAATCCCCTTTATGTCCTCTTTACAAATTCAATCCTCTAGTATAATATTCAAATGTCTCTTTAATTGAATTGCTTCCTCATTTTCATATTGGGATCTCCAGTACTCATGTCTGATCGATCGCGATCACATGGACAACTTTCCTCCAGGCCTTCCTGTCCACTACCAGCCCCCGGAGACCATTTAAACTCCAGTATTCATAGGGTAGCTAAAAATAATCCAATGGAATTTTCACTTTCACTGTCTTTCATGTATGTAGAAGGCTTTAATTTTCCTTTTTGTCAGCAGGTGGAACTCTCTACTTAGATTTCAGTTTACTAGTCTATCGTCATTTTGGTTATAAAACAATTGTGAAAGCAGAATAAGTTTTGTAAATAAATAATTCCAACATTTAAAAATGCCTTCCCAGTACCGTTTCTTCCCAGTTTGGGAGTCCAATTTTCTGTTTATTTCAAAATCTATTATTTACTCTCCTACATCTTTTATTTCCAGTTAGGTATTTTTTCAGCGTGCCACTAAAATGCTTAAACACCAATTTAACACATAGTTCTGAGCAAATGATTCTGAATTGTTTCTTGGGGTTAGGTTTAAAGCGAAAGAAAAATTCTCTCCCCCAGTTCCAACACATCTCATCTTCTTCTCTCCAGCACAAGTCTTAGCTGTTGTTCTTTGGTTGTCCCAGCTTTGTAGCAGCCAACTTTAGGCTGCTTCTTCTTGCCGTGGCTGAGAGGGAGAAAGCTGTGACTCTCCCCGACTTCACAGGGTGCCCGTTTGCTTCACCTCCCCTACAGGGCGGCTTTGGCTCCCTCCGGAGCACACAAACATGAAGAATTCAGCACAGGAAATGTGGAGATCCGTTCCTCAATGTCTGTACTGCCACGACGTCAACCAGAAGTCTTCTTTTCCACAGTGTTCCAATATTTGAGGGGCTGCCACAAAGAAGGAACCAACCTATTCTCCAAAGCACCAGAAGGCAGGACAAGAAACCATGGATTGAAGCTTATCAGAGAGAGAAGCAACTAAAACTAAGAAGAAATTTCCTAATGGTGAAATTATTCCGTTATTCAGATTTCCTGGTTGGCTATCTGATAACCTACCTGCTTGTTTATAACATTCTTGGGACTTAAATATCTAAATTCCTTATATTTTTTTCCTCTAAATGTCTCTCCCCCTTCATGGATTATTGTCTTGTCATGGTGAAGGGGCTTGCATAACTCAGTGAAGCTATGAGCTATGCTGTGAAGGGCCACCCTTCACAGCATAGCTCATAGCAGAGAGATCATAGCAGAGAGTTCTGACAAAACGTGATTTTGTCAGAACACTGGAGAAGGAAATGGCAACCCACTCCAGTATCTTTGCCATGAAAACCCCATGGACAGTACCAAAAGGAAAAAAGATATGTCGCCGGAAGATGAGCCCCTCAGGTCAGATGGTGTCCAATATGCTACTGGGGAAGAACAGAGGGCTAGTACTAGTAGCACCAGAAAGAGTGAAGCTAGTGGATCAAAGCCAAAAGGACACTCAGCTGTGGATGTATCTGGTGGTGAAAGGAAAGTCCGATGCGGTAAAGATTTTTTCCCCATAGGAACCTGGAATGTAAGATCCATGAATCAAGGCTAGCTGGACTTGGTCAAACAAGAGATGACAAGACTGAACATCGACATCTTAGGAATCAGTGAACTAAAATGGACAAGAATGGGTGAATTTAATTCAGATGATCATCACGTATACTACTGCTGGCAAGAATCCCTCAGAAGAAATGGAGTAGCCTTCATAATCAATAAAAGAATAGGAAAAGCAATACTGGCATACAATCGCCAAAATTATAGAATGATCTGAGTTTGAATCCAAGGCAAACCATTCAATATCACAGTAATCCAAGTCTATGCACCAACCACTGGTGCTGAAAAGGATGAAATTAACCAGTTCTATAAAACCCTACAGCACCTTACAGAATTAACAACAAAAAATGATATCCTTATCATCATGGGGGACTGGAATGCTAAAGTAGGAAGCCAAAAGATAACTGGAATAACAGGCAAGTTTGGCCTTTGAGTACAAAATGAAGCAGGGCACAGGTTGATAGAATTATGTCAAGATAATACAATGGTCATAGCAAACACTCTTTTCCAACAACCCAAGAGACGACTCTACACATGGACATCACCAGATGGTCAACACAGAAATCAGATTCACTATGTGCTCTGCAGCCAAAGATGGAGAAGCTTTATACAGTCAGTAAAAACAAGACCAGGAGCTGATTGTGGCTCAGATCATGAGCTTCTCGTAGCAAAATTTAGACTTAAATTAAAGAAAGTAGGGAAAAGCACTAGGCCACTTAGGTATGAACTAAATCATATCCCTGATGAATATATAGTAGAGGTGACAAATAGATTTAAGGAATTAGATCTGATAGACAGAGTCCTGAAGAACTATGGACAGAGGTTTATAACATTGTACAAGAGGTAGCAACTAAAACCATCCCAAAGAAAAAGAAATGCAAGAAAGCAAAATGATTGTCTGAGAAAGCTTTGCAAATAACTGAGGAAAAAAGGAAAGTGACAGGCAAGGGAGAAAGAGAAAGATACACCCAACTGAATGCAGAATTCCAGAGAATAGCTAGAAGAGATAAAAATACCTTCTTAAATGAACAATGCAAAGAAATAGAAGAAAACAATAAAATAGGGAGGACCAGAGATCTCTTCAAGAAAATTGGAGATATGAAGGGAACGTTTCATGCAAAGATGGGCATGATAAAGGACCAAAATGGCAAGAACCTAACAGAGGCAGAAGAGATTAAGAAGAGGTGGCAAAATTACACAGAACTATACAAGAACGAGCTTAACGTCCCTGATAACCATGATGGGGTGGTCAGTGACCTCAAGCCAGACATCCTAGAATGTGAAGTCCTATTATTGTGGCCCGCCAGCGGCCTGCGTGGATTGTGGCTGATCCCGACAAGGAGGCTGGTGTGGTGTCGCGCCAGCAGCTGGTGCAGCTGGCGCCCGTGTCGGACAGCAAGGAGGCTGAAGGGGATGTGGTACCAGAGGCAGACACTCAGCCAGGGTCTTCAGAACTTCCAGAGAATCCAAGTGGAGAGAGCGAAGTGGAGGAGCCTCTCCTCAATGTTCGAGCACGCAGGGCTGCCAAAAGACAGGAGTGACTACTCAGGAGGAAGAGGTCTCCTCGAGAGTAAGGCTTGAGGATAATTGGCCACTCCCTTAGCCTATTTAAGTCACACACTGTTAGTAAGTTTCTTGCTGGAAACAACTTGTAATTATCATCAGAGCATTTTTAGAAAAGTCTTATCGTATCTTGTTTTCTGGGCTGGTTGCCAACCTTTGCCGGACTTTGGTTTATTCTTGCTACTTAATAAATTTGATGAGGACCGTTGGTGTGTGTCAATATCCTCAGGAATCCGGAGCTGGGGCAGAACAGAAATGGGCCTTAGGAAATGTGAGCAACCAGACCTAGTGGGGGAGACTAGGTATTCCAGCTGAGCTATTCAAAATCTTAAAAGATGATGCAGTAAAAGTGCTACACTCAATTTGCCAGCAAATTTGGAAACACTCAACAGTGGCCACAGGATTGGAAAAGGTCAGTTTACATTCCAATTCCAAAGAAAGACAATGCCAAAGAAAGTTCAAACTATCGCACCATTGCACTAATTTCACATGCTAGTATGGTTATGCTTAAAATCTACAAGCTAGGCTCCAGCAGTATGTGGATCAAGAGCTACCAGAAGTACAGGCGGGATTTCAAAGAGGCACTAGAACTAGAGATCAAATTGCCAATGTACACTGGATCATGGAGAAAGCTAGGGAGTTCCAGAAAAACATCTACTTCATTGACTATGCTGAAACCTTTGATTGTGTGGATCACAAAAAATTGTGGCAAAGTCTTAAGGAGATGGGAGTACCAGACCATCTTATTTGTCTCTTGAGAAACCTACATGCAGGTCAAGAAGCAACAGTGAGAACTGGACACGGAACCACTGATTGGTTCAAAATTGGGAAAGGAGTCTGGCAAAGCTGTATACTGTCACCCTGCCTATTTAACTTATATGCAGAGCACATCATGAGAAAGGCACAGCTATACGAATCAAAAGTTGTAATTAAGATTGCCGAGAGAAATATCAACAATCTCAGATATGCTGATGATACCACTCTAATGGCAGAAAGTGAAGAGGAATTAAAGAGCCTCTTGATGCAGGGGAAGAAGGAGAGTGCAAAAGTTGGTTTGAAACTCAACATTAAAAAAACTAAGATCATGGCATCCGGCCCTCTCAATTCCTGGCAAATAGATGGGGAAGCAATGGAGGTAGTGACAGATTTTATTTTCCTGGGCTCCAAGATCACCGCAGATGGGAACTGCAGCCAAGAAATTAAAAGACGCTTGGTCCTGGGGAGGAAAGCTATGGCAAATCTAGACAGTATACTAAAAAGCAGAGACCCTACAAACAAAAGTGCATATAGTCAAGGTTATGGTTTTCCCATTTGCAATGTATGGCTATGAAAGTCGGACCACAAGAAAGGCTAAGCACCAAAGAATTCAAGCCTTTGAACTATGATGCTGGAGAAGACTCCTTTGAGTCTCTTGGACTGCAAGGCGATCAAACTGGTCAGTCGTAGAGGAGATCAACCCTGACTGCTCTTTAGAAGGCCAGATCCTGAAGATGAAACTCAAATATTTTGGCCACCTAATGAGAAGGAAGGACTCACTGGAGAAGGGCCTAATGCTGGGAAAGATTGAGGGCAAAAGAAGAAGGGGAAGACAGAGAATGAGGTGGCTGGATGGAGTCACTAAAGCAGGCGTGAGCTTAAATGGACTCCAGAGGATGGTAGAGGATGAGAAGGCCTGGAGGAACGTTGTCCATGGGGTCGCAATGGGTCAGATATGACTTTGCAACTAACAACAACAAAAATGCCTCTCTTTTAAATTTCTAAATATACCATATTTTTCGCTCTATAAGACGCACATTCCCCCACCCCCAAAGTGAGTGGAAATGTCTGTGCATCTTATGGAGTGAATATGGGCGACAGGCAGCAGCGGCAATTGGCGGCAGCAATCCCTGCTGCCTAGAACAACTGATTGGCAGTATTCTGGGAGGCTGATCTAATTGCTGATGTTGCTAGGTTGCAAAGGCTCCCCCCACCATGCCCAGCTGAGCCACACGATCATCAGAGGCTTTTTTTTTTTAACCTTTAAAAGCATTTTTTCTACAACCTCTTCCAACAAAAAAATGCTTTTAAAAGTTAAAAAAAAAGCCTCTGATGATCGTGCGGCTCAGCTGGGATCGTCAGAGGCTTTTCAAAGCATTTTTTTCTGCAACCTCTTGGCTGAAGAGGTGGTAAAAACAAATGCTTTGAAAAGCCTCTGATGATCCCAGCTGAGTTGCCTGATCGGCAGAGAGGTATTTTTTAAAAAGCCTCTCTGACGATCCTAGCTGAATTGTCTGATCGTCAGAAGCTTTTCAAAGCATTAGAAAAAATGCTTTGAAAAGTTAAAAAAAAAAGTTGGCCACGCCCACCCAGTCACATTCCGCTCCACCAAGCCATGCCCACAGAACTGGTAGTAACAAATTTTACATTTCAGCCCTGGATTGGGGTCAGGCAGAGGTGGTATTTACCAGTTCTCTGAACTACTCAAAATTTCCACTACTGGTTCGCAAGAACCGGGGAGAATCGGTAGCAATCCACCACTGCATCACTTCTTCTATATTTATTTCTTGGCCCAATAATTCACTTTGCAAGAATGAACTATTTATAGCTAAAAAGGGTGGGTTTTATTGCCACAGCAGGCAGCTGTGAGTCAGTAGGTGGGACAGGGAAGGGAGGGAATCTACTTCAAACAATGGTTCTTAGGGATAGCCTTATATATTTCAAAGCATGTTTAAAATCTGAAAAAGGCAAATCTAGACAGAGGACAGCAATAAAGAGTGCAGAGAAGAGCAACAAGGATGATTAGGAGGCTGGAGGCTAAAACATATAAAGAATGATTGCAGAAATTGGGTATGTCTACTTTAGTAAAAAAAAAGACTAGGGGGAGACATGATAGCAGTGTTCCAATATTTGAAGGGCTGTCAGAAAGATGAGGGTATCAAACTATTTTCCAAAGCACTTAAAGGCAAGGCAAGAAAAATGGATGGCAAGGTAAGAAGAGAAGCAACCTAGAAGTAAGGATTAGTAAGAACAATCAACCAGTGGAATGGCTTGCCTTCAGAAGTTGTGAGTGCCCGACTACTGGAGGTTTTTAAAAAGAGACTGGAAAGCCATTTGTCTGAAATGGTATAGGGCAGAAGTTCTCAAACTTTTTGAACAGGAGGCCAATTCATGGTCCCTCAGACTGTTGGGGGCTGGACCGGCTGGGTGGTCGTGGCTATGTGGTCATGTGACTGGGTGGGCATGGCCAATTTAGCAGTCCATTTTGCCTTTGTCCTTGTTGTACTTGCTCAACCCAAGGAATCTATTTACTTAAGACCTCACCCTCCCCACCAAAGAAAAAAAGAGAGCATACTTTCTTGCCACTTGCCTAGCTTCATTACAACAGCAGCTTCAGGCTCCTTAAAATAGGCCATTAAAAAAAAGAATAAAACAAACAGGATTTCCTTCAAAATAACTCCTGATCATATGTTTGAGATGATCACACAATAAACCAGACTGAGAACTGCACCAATTAAGACTGCAACTAAAACCCCCAAGATAGGCATTGAGAGACATTGGAAGCACTAAGAGTCAATTTTTCTTTTCTTTGACATGTTTCCTAGGGATTCAAAATTGCTATTAGTAAGATACCAATAAATACAGAGCTACAAAAAATAGGGATCTCTATAGCACAGAAGTAATGACAGGCTGAGAGAAGCTGTTAGTGAACACCGCTCCCCTCCCTTCTCCTCTCTATGGGCTCACATGGTTCCTTTACCTTTGGTTCCAGCCAAAGGCTTTGGGGCTCTTTGCAAGAGGCAGCAGCAGGACCTGTGAGTGCCTCCAGCAGGGAAGGCGGCCAGGGAAGGGATAGGGGACCAGATTACTTTGTTTGAATTATTTGGGATTACAGGGCTAAAGATCTTTTAAGCCTGAAGAATTCTCAAACTGATTTGCTTTTTGCCACACTTGTGCATGTGTGTAGCACAGCAACCAATTTGGTAGATGTACTTTATATATGGCAAGAGTCAAAGCAGCGGGTGAATTCTCCTTCAGGCATTATACTGCAGTTGCATTTGAATTAGTGTTAGCCAACTTCATCTGATTTTGAAAAAGCTAGGAGACATGTCCCCCGCCCACTCACTTTTGAAGTGCTACTTTAAAAGCAGCCCCTACCCTACTCACCCACCAGCTCTGGATCGTATGCTGTGAAAAACACCCTGAAAGGCTGTTTTTAACATGGTTTTAAAGACTTTTAAAGCACTACTTTACAAGCTGGCAGCTGCTTTTCAAGCCAGCAGCAACCTCTCCCCTACTCACCCTTCTAGCCCTGGATCACATGGCTGCACTGCACTGGCAAGATCACCCCTTAGTCAGCTGGCTCTCCCCCAACCCTTCAGCCTTACGTTCGGCAGCAGCGGTGTGATCAGAAGTGCAGCTCAATCGGTGAAATAACTAACCAGAAGTGTAGCTCGAGTGGATGCTCACTGAAAGATAAGGCTGATGGTGAGGGGTGAGGCTGAATCCCACCACTCCGTTGGGCCGGATATTTTGCATTGGTGTGCCGTATCTGGCCCGCAGGTCATGGTTTGAGCCTGGTATAGGGTCTCTTGCTCAAGCAGGCAGTTGGACTAGATGCAGTGATGGGATTCAGCCAGTTCGCACTGCTTTGGTAGAACCAATACCTAATTCTTTGCTGAGTTCAGCGAACTGGTTAGACGTGTTCTGGAAAATCTATATTTTTCTGAGTATGTCTGGTTTTCGTTCAACTTCCTTCCAGACAGGGGGAAAAAACCAACCCTCCCCAAAAGTCCAAGAGAGGAGCAACGGAAACCAAATGGAGACACGGCGTCTTCTATCACGTCACTCAGGCGAAAACTGTCTTACTTTACAGCAGACGTTGGGGCCAGCAGCCCAAGGCCAAAGTGCTTGTGGAGCGCCAGAGGGCCAGGGAGGGAGCTGAAGCAAGCGGGTGTCCTGCTTGCAGCATCCATGCCAGCTGCCCCTTCCTGCCAGAGCTGGAACGCCGTCATGTTTAAGTGGTGGTAGATGCTGGCCTTCCCTCCCGTGGGCCTAGGTAGCTGCTGGAGAAAGACGTCCCTGTTTCAGGGCCTGACACCCAGAAATCCTCGCTTCCCCCAAGCATTTCTTTGCTAACCTGATTTCCAGCTCCATCGCATTTTTCTATCTTATTTCTCACCGTCGGGCAGGAAACAAAATTTTGTGGGACTAAAAAAAAGTTCAATCAATTCCAACTTCTCGTGAAAAAAAAGATCTCATGAGGAATTGAGATCAATCAATTGGAATTGATTGATTGAACTTTTTTTTTTAGTCCCACAAAATTTTGTTTCCCTGCCAGCTGCTCTGTTTCCTTTTTCTCCATTGCAGTGCACACCCAGGATCCACTTTGACAGCAGGCGGTAATTTAACAGACTGGTTTGCCTAGGTTTAGGTTGGCCATCATGGGAGGTTCGTCCCACATGAGCAGCAGAGCTGGAGGATGGGGATGGGCCACAACTTCCATGACAGCCATCCTGACCTTGGGCGAACCTATTGTTAAATTATTTGAAGCTCACCACTGACTAGATGACCTCCATGGTACCTTCCAACACTGTTATTCTATGTTCTAAGGAGCACCCTCAGTTGATACAACTTAAGGTAGGGCTTCGTTGTGAAGTTCTAGCTGCTACTGACAGAGTTCAAATGGGAAAAGTACCTCCTCAGGAAAATCAAATTTTAATACCAGCGCCAAACATTTAGGGCTCTCAAGGTCAAACCAGCACCTTCAATGGCGAAATGAGGACAGCAATAAAGATATTTCAAAAATATATATGATTACAATGGCTTTCACATGACTGACCATTTTAAAGGCCAGAATTTCTGGACTGTCTTCAGTGTCAGAATCATAGAGAGCACCTGGAATATTCTAACGTATTATTGTAGCATAAACATCAGCAGCCATGTGTTTTTCCCCCCAGTATCAAATAAGGCAGGTGAAATTATAACAAAGTACACTAGGCCACTAGTATTTAGACATTGAGAAAAATCCCCAAACTGTCATTGTGATCCTTAAAGGAAAGTATTTCTTTAAGAAAGAAAGCGGCCCTGCCATAACTGTATCATATAGACTAAACTCCAATTTACTCATCCTGACACAATCTATCGCTTCATATAATTCATGTAGTCTATAAGAGCTGTCAAATATTTCACCTGATCTGATGTCATAGATTAGTTGCATGTTATATGAAGCACTGGTGTATTTATTTTAAGGATGAGTACAGCTTCCTTTATAATAAAATATAAAATAACGTTTTATAAATACTCACAGAAAAAGGATTTGGACCAGAACACCAAGTTTGGGTTTGTATTCCAATAAATTTTACATGTGGAAAATAAAGCTCTCCAATGTTGATAACTTGGCCTATTCTTGCCTGATAAAGCATGTCATCAATCAGAATGAAGACATTTGGAAAAACAGATCCTGTTCGTTTCACTTTGTGAATTATGGTAGGTGGTATGAGGCTTGGAGGAAATTTTATTTCTGCTACATTTAAAAATCCATTGCTAGTGTGGAAGATACCATCAACTGTCGCTATGATAGCTGTTCTTGGATAACAAGAACTCCATTCTATTATGGCTTCACTACCAGCTGGAAGAGTGACAGAAATTCCTGTTTCTGAGCCTAATATATATGTAGGCTGCGCAAAAGTAAAAGAAATATCACAAACAAAACAATCCTGAAAAGTAGTTACTTTGCCAACGATGGTTGCCACATTGTCATTTGTTTGGCTAGGTACTTCAAACAACCATATTCTGAAAACAAACAAACAAGTAATACAATTAGTATTATATTTTTATAAACAAAATATTTGAATATGTTTTTCATCAATACGATTTATTCCCTAATTCTTTTTAATAATGTTTACCTATAAGCTTCAATTACTTCCCAATAAAATGCTGAACTTGTCCTAAAAAGCAAATTTTGCTGAAGAATTCAAAGAAAATAATAAATTGGTTAAATAGCATTTTAATTTAACATTTCAATGTATATTTATATTTCAATATCCACAAGCAGATTTATACAAACATATTCTATCAATGTTAAAGCTGTAGCTATGAAGTACATTGTATTTATATTCTCAGTAGCACAGTTCTTGTGCTTATCAGATGGCTACTGAGCACTAATTCATTTTAGAATGATCACCAATCTAATGCCTCACATGTACAAACAGATTTCAGAGGAGCTCTTGTCCAAATTATCAACCAATGTATATATTTGAGGAAAATAAATGCAGTGCGTCATCTGCATTTATTAAGCGAAACATCATGTGACTGACTTACAATTTTACTAACAGCTCCTTTATTCATTTTTTCAGAAGCTTATTGTGAAGCATGCAAATGGCAATCATGTGACTGTAGGATGCTGCAACAGTCATAAATGCCCAGTGGTTGCAAAGCTCTTGAATTTTGATAACTGCAGGGATGCTGCAATGGGCATAAGTGCTAGGACTTATTGTAAAAAAATTTTCCAATGTCTTAAAACTGTTGTTAAACAATGCAGTAGTTAAGCTAGAACTAAGGGAATCTGTAGTTTAGGACTGAACTGTGGAGTTCTTGATGCTTTCTTAGTTTGGTTGTTTGCTAGAAAATGTTTCATTATCATTTTCCCCCCAAAATAAGACCCAGACTTATTTTGGGGGGGGGGCTTGAAAATAAGCTTTTGGGCTTATTTTCAGGGAGATCTTATTTATTTTAAGTGTGGGAGGTGGCAAGCGCGGGGACCGACGGGAGTGGGAGCACAGCTACCGCTGGCCATGCCCACTTTGTCCTGTTGTCTGCTTGCCCGCGGCTGCAATGGGCCAATCCCTCAGCATGCCTGCTGGCCCAGCTACTGCTGGGATACTTCTCAGCCACATCAGGCACCATGCTGGCCACCAAGTGGCGCCGCCCATTCCGTTCCACCATCTCTTGGCTTGCCTGTGGATGCGCCAAGCAGGCACCCACACATGGCAAGTGCGGGGACCGATGGGAGTGGGAGCGCAGCTACCGCTGCCACGCCCTCTCTGTCTTGCTGTCTGTTTGCCCGCGGCTGCAATGGGCCAACCTCTCAGCATGCCCTCGCCTCCACCTACCCTGCCTGCTGGCCCAGCTGCTGCTGGGACACTTCTCAGCCACAGCAGGCACCATGCTGGCCACCAAGTGGCTGCCCATGCTGCTGCTGGTGTCAGCGCTCCAGTGCTGACATAAGGAAGGAAGGAAGAAGTTTGATTTTTCCCTTATTTAATTCCCCCTGAAGATACTGTCTCCCAGGAGATGGGATTGGAGGGGGGACATTCCTGTGAACTGAAGTAGTAGGGATGGGGAGAGTGGCTTGGAAGATGGCCAATGAGACGCAGAGAATTGGGGAACGGAAAGGGAGGGTTTGGGGGGCAGAGGCTAGTGCTGACTGCAATGAGTCAGGGATAGATAGTTATGCTCAATAAAGCGAAAATTTCCTCAAAGATCGGCTGTTTGGAAATTCAATTTATTTTGAGATGACACCGTAGCCTGACAGACGGCCTCACTAAGGCTCTTTGCCTTCCTGGAAGGGCAGGTGGAGGCAGGGGCATGCTGAAAACTTGGCCCTGATTGAGGCCGTGGGAAAGCAGACAGTGGGATGGAGAGGGTAGAGCCAGTGGTAACTGCCCAAACACTTTTCGCCCAGAGGGAGGCAAAGCTTCATTTTCTTGCATAGGGACAGTTTGAAATGGAGTGATTAGCTTCCTTTGCAAGCAGACAAAGCTTTGTCTCCTTCTGGGTGAAAAAATACACAGCAGAGCCAGGTGGAGGCAGAGGTGATCCAAATGCACTGCCCATTCCATTCCACCATCTCTTGGCTTGCCTGTGGATGCGCCGAGCAGGCACCCACGCAGAACATCGGGATTGCCTGCCTCCCCATGTCTCTTCCTCCACTTGCTGCCAGTGCTGCCACGCAAGCCTTGTGCAAGCCTCCTGTGAGTCAAGCAGCCACACAGCACATCCGGATCACCTGTCTTCTTTCCCCCCTCTGCCTCCATGCTCGGGCTGATAGGTATTTGTGCTGTGCCAAAGACCTAATTGGCAATTAGCTTTGCAAGGCTACATGGAGCACAGAGTCAAAACGGAGCTTCAGAATTTAAACTGACCAAAACAAACAAAGTTGCTTCCTGCAAAAGCTCACGTGCCTTTGCTTCTCCTTTATGTCTTATGGGAGGGCCAATCATCTCCAAGTCTTACTCCCGAGTCGCCTCCTTTTTTTTAACTGTTCTTGCCTTTTGGCAGCTCTGGGCATGCGTGCAATAGGAACAGGCCAACTCTGTTCCTCTGCCGCACTGACATCAGACTCTGAAGGCTCTGGAGTCAGCATATAAGTGATATGAAGCGATGTCCCAGTGCCTTGAAGCCGTGCGGGTCTGGTTGGGGAGAAACAGGCTTCGACTCAACCCCTCCAAGACCGAGTGGCTGTGGCTGCCGGCGTCCCGATATAGCCAACTGACACCATCGCTGGTTATTGGGGGCGAATCACTGGCCCCCACGGAAAGGGTGTGCAACTTGGGCGTCCTCCTGGACCCATGGCTGTCTTTAGAGGATCACACGACAGCTGTGGCCAGGGGGACTTTCTATCAGGTTCGCCTGATACGCCAGTTGCGGCCCTTTCTAGATCGGGAGTTCCTACGCACAGTCACTCAGGCGCTCGTCACTTCTCGCCTGGACTATTGCAATGCTCTCTACATGGGGCTCCTCTTGGGGTGCAACCGGAGGCTCCAACTGGTGGAAAATGCGACCGCGTGGGGGATTATGGGAGCGACAGGGCGCTCCCACGTGACACCTCTCCTGCGTGAGCTGCACTGGCTGCCGGTGGACTTCCGGGTGCGTTTCAAGGTGTTGGTAATCACCTTTAAAGCGCTCCATGGCTTAGGACCAGGGTACTTACGGGACTGCCTTCTGCCACCAATTGCCTCCCACCGGCCGGTTCGCTCCCACAGAGAGGGCCTCCTCAGGGTGCCATCAGCCAGACAATGACGGCTGGCGACCCCCAGGGGGAGAGCCTTCTCTGTGGCAGCCCCCACCCTCTGGAACGATCTTCCTCCAGAACTGAGAATGATCTCCGACCTCCGGACTTTTCGTCGGGCCTTGAAAACTTATCTCTTTCAGCTCGCCGGCTTAGCCTGATCCCTGCTAAATTTTTTTAAAAAATTTAGAGTTTGATATTCATTTTAATATTTATCTGTTTTAATTCTCAGCCAAATTTATATTTGTTTTTATAATATTTTAACTTTTGTGTACTGGTTTTTATTCGGCTGTTCACCACCCTGAGTCCGTAAGGAGAAGTCTATATAAGTCTAATAAATAAATAAATAAATATAAATCCCAGATGACCCTGGCCCCATCTCTGCCTCTGATGCAGAGCCCTCGTCCGAGCCTTTCCCCGACTCCAGGACTGGCCCATGTTCCTCCCCAGCCTACTCACTGTCCGACTCTGCTGCCAGCTCCGCAGGCTGCCGGCAGACCATAATACCACAGAACAATTCAACATTGCATTAATCATTTAATTCAGGCACTTTTATTATTGATGACCATGTTTTGTCAAAATCATTCTAATCTTGTATTTCTGGATTGACTTTCTTTGTTTTATTATTATTGGCCCTGGTTCCGTCAAAATTAATTTATCTTTTGTATTTGTTGAATTGTCCTGTGGCAAGATGTCCGTGGCGTGTTGGTTGTGACGAGTTGTCCTGTGGGGAGTTGGTGCAGTGAATTGGCCATGGCAAGTTGACCATGGTGAATTGTTCCATTCCAGTACAATGCTGCTTTGAGGGGTACATTGCTAAAAGGCCCACTTGTACCTTGGAAATTTTAAAACAATAGCTAAGCCTACATCTGCTCATCCCAATAATTTGGCAATTATTTTTTCATTTAATTGGTGAGGGAGTTTCGTACAATTAATTTATCAGTGATGGTATTGCAGTATTTGAAAATTTTTGTCAAATGGATTTTGATTTTTCTCATAATGCTTTCAATCTGCATCTCGCTATTTTGCCTCAGAAAAATTTCATGCAAATTCTTTCTTCATATGCCTTGCATTTTTTCCCTTTCCAACTTATTAAGTACAAGGCACTTATTTATTGATACATCTAACATTGATTTTAAAAAGTTAGATGGTGAGTTTCAAGAGAAATGGAATTATATTCCAAGAGAAATGGAACTACATACTACTGAGAAACAAAATTTTTAAATATCTAGAATAATTCAATTTTTGCAGAAATAGAATGAATTTAAAAAATGCATCATAGCAAGGATTAAGTAAGGCCAGCACCCTGAAAAATTAATGGTCACATGGGGGAAAAAAGATATATTCCTGATGGAAATAATGATATCTTTGACAAAGAGATAGCTGGCTAATTGGAAAAAAGGCATATTTATCAGAAGGCAAAAAATATATAACTTATTTTTGCAGACAGCATTGTTGTATCACAATTCATCTAACCATTAATCATGAACCTTGCTACATGGGGGGGGGGGGAGACATACATTTTCAGATACTATTTAATTCTAATATTGTTATTAGGGCGATTGTTAGCGATTGTCTGTTAGCATTATCTGGAGGGCTACATGTTTGCTACCCCTTCGTTTGTCATTTCAAAAACATTGCATTATTCTATAAAATGTAATTAAAAGAACAGTACCCATTATTAAATGATTTGCTAGAATATTCCATTTCTGTAAATGTTCTAATGCTAGGTTCCTGTCCCAAATTCCAGAACTGCCTACTAAGGGTCCTAGAATACTGTGAGATAAAAACAGTTATTATTTTTAAGAGAATTTTAAAAAATCTTTTTGTTACATTTGCATGAAGTTCTACTTCTTAGGAGAGATAAGTTAACAATACAAAAATAATAATGATTAGTATGAAATGTATATATTTTTATTGTGAATTGATCGACCATAAGATTTATTATAAAACCATAAAACAATGCAGTGTCACAGACTCAAAAGTGACAAAGAATTCTAATATAATGGTTCAGAATAACTAGAGGGTGATCCTTTACGGAAGAGAATTTTTTAAAGATTATTTCTTAATAAAGTAATTTTTTCTACAATATTTAAATTGATGAAACTGAAGGCTATAGGAAAAGAACAAATTACAAGCTCAAGGACAAGCCAAATATAAGTAGAAAAGCGGTTTTGGAGGTCTTTCAAAAATGAATGGTGCATGAATGGTGTGAAAAAGATAAAAAGGCTATTACTTGGAGAGGAAAAAAAGTGAGTTTATGTTATTTATTTATTTATTAATGAAATTTATATGGCCTCCCATCTCACAGAAAGTGACTGTGCAATATATAACAAATATTCCAACTAGAGTGGCATGTCACAAAAACTCCAAAATGCAAGAGATTATGCATTGCCTCAAAAGATATGAAACTCATTTAATGATATAAGATTTAACATATCAATAACCTGCAAGCAAACATGTAGGGTAGAATTTCTGGAAAACTCTGATTAGATGTATATCAACGCAGATGTTATCAGCTAATAACTTGGTCCCATGTCATGTAGGGATTTAAAGATGATAATCTTGAAGTAAGAAACTGGGAAACACTGCAATTGTACAATAGAAGTGTATTCTGGACAGCTTCTGAATGATCTTCAAGACCAGCCCAATGTAAAGTGTATTGCAGTACCCAAAGCTGAAATGACAAGGCATGAGTGACTGTGAGCAAAGCTCCCTATCCAGAAAAAGTTGCAACTGATGAGCAAGATAAATCCATACAAAGGCCCTCCCCATGCCCCAGCTCTCCCCTAGGAGAAGCTATGTATTTCAAATGTCTGGGTGGCAGCACTCCAGGTCCACTCCTATCTCTCATATGAGGGAAGCAGAAAAAACCCAGCTACACCCAGTCCTAACTCCAACTACCAGAATATGTAAAGGAGCCCAGATCATGCAAGTGTCCTTAATCCAGGTGCTTGCCAGCCACCAACATAACCATGCTGCATCTCTGACTTGGGATCTCCACTATCACATTGATCACAGGAAGTTTCAGTCCAGAGTTGTCCATGATAGGAATTGGGTATGCCTAGTTTAATGAAAGAAGGACTAGGAGTGACATGATAGCAGTGTTCCAATATCTTAGGGGTTGTCACAAATAAGAGGTAGTCAAGCTATTCTCCAAAGCACCTGAAGGCAGGACAAGAAGCAATGGATGGAAATTAATCAAGGAGAGAGGCAACCTAGAACTAAGGAGAAATTTCATTAATTAATTGTGAGAACAATTAATCAGTGGAACGATTTGCCTCTAGAAGTTGTGGATGCTCCAACATTGGAAGTTTTTAAGAAAAGATTGGACAACCATTTATCTGAAATGGTATAGGACTTCCTGCATGAGCAGGGGGTTGGAGTAGGGGACCTCCAACATCCCTTCTAACTATTGTGTTATTATATTCTGTTATAGGCAAGAACCCATCAAAATGGCTGCTATGCAGTGGTAAAATCTGAACCAGTTTACTACCGGTTTGCTGGCCGCGCATGTGCCAAATGCGCGCTATGCGTGCACATATGCAGTTCGCACCAAACCCAAGCTGTGCGCACACACGTGCAGTGTGTACCAAAAGGAGGCTTGGGAAGGTAAGTAGAACAGCACGTGGGATGTGTGTGATCAGCTGTGGCGCGCATGAGAATCTTTTTAAAAACTTTTTTAAAGCATTTTTTAACTACAAGCTTGGGTGAATAGGTAGTAAAAAAAATGCTTTAAAAAACTAAAAAAAAGGTTCCAACAATCACAGCTGTGCCGCACAATCACTGGAAAGCTATGATCGTTGGAGCCTTTTTTTTTTTTTTAACTTTTTAAAAGATTTTTTTACTACCTATTCACCTGAGCCGGTAGTAAAAAAATGCCTAAAATGTAAAAAAAAAAAAAACCAAAAAAAACCTTCCGATGATTGAGCATCACTCAGGTGATCATCGGAACTTTTTTTTTTTAACATTTTTTACTACCAGTTCAGGGGAACTGGCCCACACCGGTACCATTTCACCCCTGCTGCTATATCTTATGGCTCCTTGAGCAGCAGCCACAAAACACATCCTATCCCCTTCCCCAGATATGCTGCCTTTCCCTGCACCCAGTACAGCAGACAGCCTGATCACTAAAGACTACAATGGCTAAGACCCTGTAATGCCCACCAGTTCCTTGTTCCTATGCCAGTCCAGTGTCTCTGTTTTCTCTGCAGCTGCAGAGTCAAGATGGAGGACAGGAGGCCACTAGTCCATTTCCACTTGCTCCACTGCACCCTCTGGAGCCCATTCCATGTCGCCCATCAGCTGAAATAAAGGCCTGCCCGTGACGCATCTGGACTGCTCTATGGAATCCCTACAATGGAAGGCTACCACCCAACATAGTTCTACTTAGCTCCTGCCAGGAGGATGTTGATGGAGGTTCCACTGGCCCAAGAATTGACACTATCATTGCTGGCAACCCATTGATCTGACTGGGACAACCAAACATCTCTGTACACCATACACAACTAGGTGAGCCCATCAACAGGCATCCACCTTGGTGCTATGATGGAAAAAACAAGAATACATCAACAAAACCCTCTTTCATTGAAAACTTCTCTTTTTCTTTTCTCTTCTCTTCTCTTCTCTCTTATTTGAATTCTCCCTTTGTTGTTTCTCTCTTTTGATCCACAATCTCCCATATGCAGCCATTAAATTTAATGGCTTTAAAATCTGAATCAGAACTGAGTTTTCAAAAACTCAGTTGAATTACCATTCAGTGGGATTGAAGCTATCTGTTTTCTCTCCAGCTGCCATTCCTTGAAAATATTCTTGTGCAGCGATTAAGGAAAAAAGATTTTTTTCAAATGTGTCTAACTGCCAGATAGTGCCAGATTAATGAAACAGATAAAAGAATCAATTTCACTTTGCTTCTGAAAATGTAATAGCATTATATGTATACCATGTAAATTATAAGGACACTCTTTTGGAACAAAATCAAATACCTACTATTGATGGTGAAGTGGCAGTGTTTAGCTTTTCCTTTGTGCTTGCATTTTCTGGATCAAATAACCATACCTTTATCACCTGACAAAAATAAAGATTAGTATTACAGAAGAAGGCTTTTTGTTTTCATGAATAATGCTTTTTAAAATTTCTATAAATGTTATTTAATTATTAAAACAAGTAATTCTATTTGTTTAGTTAACAAGTTGAAAGAATTTTATTATTATTAGAAAATAGATTAATTTTCCCAAACAGAGTTAATGAGAAAGGGAATGGGATTGCTCTGCTTATATACTAGTGTTCATAATTTTATGGATTTCACAACACTTAACACCTCATCACTAACAATTAGCACCCAGATAAACAAAGATTAATATCAAGATTAATACTAGACCTATAATCAAGAAGTAAACAATATCCCAACCAAGGAACTAGCAACTCAGACAAACAACCAAATAGTAAACAATAGCCTAAACAAGAAATAACCAAGAGTGGTTAATATTCTCTTTAATTTATTGACTAACTCGCTGAATACCCGTCCTCTGCTACAAAACTATGTGATCGGGCTTCATAAATTGTTTGAAAATTAATGAGCAGCTATGATCGGCCTCTCTCTCCCCTTCTCTCCCTCAGGCTGGCTCCACAGAAACCTCTCCACTCCCCTTCTCTCCTTCAGGCTTGCCCCATAGATCCTCTCCTCTCTATCCCCTTCTCTCCCTCAGGCTAGCCCCAGAGAAGCCTCTCCACTCCCCTTCTCTCCCTCAGGCTGGCCCCTCAAAAGCCGCTCCTCTCCTCTCCCTCAGGCTGGCTCCACAGAAGCCTCTCTTATCCTACCCCCTTCTCTCCCTAGGCTGGCCCCATAGATCCTGTCCTCTCCCCTTCTAGCCCTCAGGTTTGTCCATAGAAGCCTCTCCCCTTCTCTCCCTCAGCCTAGCCCCACAGAAATGTCTCCTATCCTATCCCTTTCTTTCCCTCAGGCTTTTTAGCCCCTTCTCTTCATGAGGCTTGCCCCACAAAAGCCTCTCCTAGGCTATCGCATTCTCTCCAGAGTTATTTTCAAATTGGGAGGGGGAGTAGAACATCTAACTAATTAGCATCAGAGCGTGTTATAATAATATAAGAAATACTAATGCTCAGATGGTCATTTTGAAAAGTCATTTTTTAGTGAGCACCTAGAAGCCAAGAAGAACATACGTGGGAAATTTCAAGTTTGTAGGCTTTACGGTTCTGGAGATTTCTTGATTAATGCATGAGTAGTTTTCACTTTTATATATATATATATATATAGATTTATAATGAGCATATTTACCTGAGTTGGACTAATATCCCATAACCTTGAAAAAAAAATACTTAGTTTACAAAAACATTGAAAAAATCCTAGTGAAAATAGACAGTATCATTTTCAATTCAGGACAGTGGATAACAAAGCCCTGGTTCTGACTGCATGTATTCATAGATTTGAAGCTCGAAACAAATTATTTGTAGATACATCTTTTCAGTTTCTTCAAGTTTCCCAACTTAATTCTATTAATAAAATGATGTATTCCAACTCAGGAATCTACTATGACTGGTTTTATGTTTTACAAATAAAGATGCTTCTATCTTCTCAGATGTGGATGCATTCATTAGGATATTCTTGGCTGTATGCAACAAGGATGATTTGTTGGATTATTATGGGTATCTTTTTACATTTATATAGTCTGAAGATATCCTGCTAGATAATCTCCCCAAAAGAATGGCTGGTGAATGCAAGCCTGATATTTTCTTGATATTCTCAGTAAGTAATGGTAACAGTGATAATATCACTCTGTATGTTTCTCAAGGGTGTTACAATTATTCTAGTCATTTATGGAAGGAATTTTCAGAAAGGAAATTGAGATTTTTCTTCCACTCCTTGTCCATAGTATTTCGGGTACTTGTTTCCACACAATTCAATATCTACAATATCTAAAATCCTCGGGAGAGATCATTTGGAAATCTGGACAGAGATATTGTTAGCATGGGATACTATTCTGCCTCTACTTCTAAACAATGAAAATGATATAATCTCGTACAACAGACTATCATATCACAAATAAATATTTACTTCAAAAAATATCCTAGCATCTGACAGCTGCACTGGAAAACTGCATACAAAAAAAGTCTGCTGTGGAAGCATGCAGAATGTATACGTCAGGCAAAGTAATATATATTACCATTATCTTTATTGAGTAAACTTAAGAGTAAAAAAAGTGAGAAAGATACAAAAGGCAGAATGAAAAATAGAACATAAATAAAAACATTTCTTTCCATTAACCATTACAGGTAGTCCTTGACTTACAATCAGTCACCTAGCGATTGTTCAAAGTTATGACTTAGCTGAAAAAGGTGACATGACCCAGATCAGAAATTCTTATTGTTGCCCCCCCCACCATCATGTGACTGCACTTCAGGCTCATGGCAACACAGTTGCATTTATGTCTCATTGTGGCATCCTAAGATCATATGACTGTTTTATGACAGTTTTGCTAAAAAACAGCACTTTCAGTTTTCGGAAAAATGTCACGTATAGCAAACAAAGGCTTCACACTTAAAATTGCTATATTTGCTTAACAAACCCATATGCAGTTATAACCACTGCAAAAAAGTTGCAAAATCCTGTCAGTCACGAGTGACCTGTTTTACAACAGTTGTTCAATATACAATTGTAATGTGCAGGCTCCATTATGTTTGTTTGTTGAGCATTACTTATATTTCAATATTTCTTTTTAATATTTGATATTAAACATTGGAAATGTTCACTTTCACAAAAGGAAAATTGGTATATATTTTATTATAGATAATAAATAATTCTGTCAATGAGTTATAACAGTGTTGGTGAACCTTTTCAGCACTGAGTGCCGAAAAGGTTGTGCAGAAACATTGTGCGCATGTGCGCATGCTCATCAGGGAAATGCTTTGAAAAAGCCAAACTTCCGGGTTCTAGCGCGCATGCATGCCCAATGATCAGCTGGCCGGTGTGCATGCGCAGGCTGGTTTTCAGCACTGCCCCACAAGCAAAGGACAGCTGATCATCACGTGCGCATGTACGTCAGAAACCCAGAAGTCAAACAGGCAAGGCTGTGCCTGCCAGGTGACATGGCTTCGCGTGCCACTTTGGACACACATGCCATAGGCTCGCCATCACGGAGTTATAAGATGGGCAAATTATGTCATAATAAATGTTGGGCATTCTAGGTGCTGGCGTAGAAACCAGGAGCTGGTGAGCCTTCTTAAAGTCTGAAAACTGGCTGAGGATTTGGGCCAAGTATTCTCTTCCAAAATAGGAGGCAGGAGTATTAGACATATTCACCATCTTGAGTGAACCAAATGGATATTAAAAAGGTGGAAAAATATATAACAATAATTTAGTAAATACCGTATTTTCCGGCCTATAAGACGACTGGGCGTATAAGACGACCCCCAACTTTTCCTGTAAAAATATAGGGTTTGGGCTATACTTGCTGTATAAGACGACCCCTCTTCCAACGCAAATAAAAATTAAAAAACATCAACTGGCTCACCCACAATGTAAAAGCAGCTGTGCTAGACCCAAAATGGCCCCTGCAATAAGTAGGAACCTCACACAGCCACAAAAAGCCCAAAAAAACAACTTTTACATTGTGGGTTCACACACACAAAATTCCACATACAGCTTTGTGAGATTTTGTGTGTTTGTGTAGTTAGAGTGAAACACTACAGAAACACATTAAATCTCAGAAAGTTGCACACATTTTATTTTTATTTTTATTATTTGAAAGCTAAATTTAAAACTTCCTAGCCTAAAACTTAGACCTAGCCTTTAAATGGCTAGGTCTAAAAAAGAACAACTAAAAAACCCCCCAATTAACTATTTTTTTTAAACCTCCCAAAGGGGGAAAAAAACTTACCCAATAGAACAGGGGTCTCCAACCTTGGCAACTTTAAGACTTGTAGACTTCAACTCCCAGAATTCCTCAGCCAGCTTTGCTTTGCTGGCTGAGTAATTCTGGAAGTTGAAGTCCACAAGTTGCTTGCATCAGCAAGCAACTAAATCTCCCTGCCTGCAATCAAGCAGGCAGGGAGATTTAGTTGCTTGCTGATGCAATGGATTGCAGACAAGGCAAGGCAAGGCAAGGCAAGCATTGCGGCTAGCAGCTAAGGTAAGCAAGCTGGAGGTGGGGGGAGGATTTTTGCTACGGAGCAATTAGCAGGCAAAAATTAGCAGCTGGGATGGCCAGCGTTGTGTAAAAGAAAAGTTTTTCCCTTTTACACAGCGCTTGGCCATCCAAGCTCTGGCGATCCCAGCTGAGTTGCCTGCTAATCTCAGCGGGGATGGCCAGCGTTGTGTAAAAGGAAAGTTTTTCCCTTTTACAGGGGGCTTGCGTGTAACTCAGCTGATTAGCGGCAACTCAGCAGGCAATTCAGCTTGGCTCCTTAGAGCCATTTAAGGCTGGTCAAAGCCTTTACGGCTGGTCTGCCTGGTTACAGGAGACCGGCACCCGGCGTATAAGACGACCCCCAACTTTTGAGAAGATTTTTGTGTGTTAGAAAGTCGTCTTATACGCCGGAAAATACAGTAATAACAATGCAGCAATGTTGACAGATTGTACTTTCCAAGGAAAATAAGTAGCGTGGAATGTTTCAAATATATGAGCTGATTGGAGAAGAAAAACGGGCTTTGGAAGAATATCTGAAGATGCACTGAAGCTGGTATACTAGGAACGCTTACTGAATACCAAAATGGCTTACAAGAAGGATCAAATGAAGAACGGAAAAGTGGCATGGGATGGGAAGATAAGGTATTACATGGTCAGTACATTAAAAAAACAGGTAAAGTAGATAATATCAAGACCTGACAATGGCTAAGAGCAGGAATTTAAGAAAGAGACAGAGAGCTGTACAAATCAAGCCTTAAGAACAATGGCATACAAAGCCAGAATTAAAAAGACAGCAACAGATAGTAAATACTCCCTCTGCAAGGAAACTAAAGAAACATTGGATCATCACACAGATCTTGTTGTTGACTACAAATAACAGCATGATAAAATAGCAAAAATGGTGCTGGAAGATCTGCATGAAATACTATTTGCCAGTAACTAAGAACTAATGGGATCACAAAATAGACAAAGTGTAGAAAACGAAGAAATGAAAGTGCTCTGGGACTTTAGAATTCAAACAGACAAGAACCTGCCACATAACACCCCAGATTTATCCATTGTTGATAAGAAAGACAACAAAGTCTGGATAGAGGAACAGCACAACAAAAGAGAAAGCAGAGAAAATAAATACAAAATACAAAGACCTACAAATAAAAGTAGAACTGTGGCAAAGAAAGCAAAGATAGTACCAGTACTGCTAAGATGCATACGGTAGGTGCAATCTCAAAACTTCCGGAATACCAGTTGAATACCGTCAGTACTGACAAAATCTCAGTCAATTGCAAAAGACAGCTTTACTTGGAATAGCTTACATCCTACATCCTTTAAATATTATTAAAGAATAACATCTGCCTATCCCAGGTCCTTGGCAAGTACTTGACACATGAACAGAAATGCCAAATCCAGTCTAAACATCTAGGGGGGGGTGGGATTATGTGACAAACCATAATGATAATGCCACAATAAAGAAGGAAGATTTATCACGTATGGCACTTATGCAAACCTCTCTTCCAATTCAGGACTTCCAGGACTTCCATAATGATAATGCCTCAATAAAGAAGGAAGATTTTATCAATTGACTGATAAGGAGCAGTCATCAAGAGCACATGGTGACCATGGTGATCTCCCATCCTCACCTTATCCAGAGAGATTCCAAGTAACCAGTCTACTCACCAGTTCCTTGGTCTTTCCTGTGGTTGTTGGCTCTGTTTTCACAGAGCCATATTCCATTCACAATGCCACCCTGGAGGTAATCTCAAAAGTACTTTTTCAAAAGACAAATGGACCAGTGGTGGGTTTCAAATTTTTTTACTACGGTTCTGTGGGTGTGGCATGGTGGGCGTGGCATGGCTTGATGGATATGGCATGGTGGGCGTGGCAGGGGAAGGATACTGCAAAATCTCCAGTCCTACTCCACTCCAGGGGAAGGATACTATAAAATCTCCATTCCCTCCCCAATCCACATCTGAAACCCACCTCTGAACTGGACTTTCTTTGTTTTTTCTTGAAGACATTTCACTTCTCATCCAAGAAGCTTCTTCAGTTTTGATTGAATGGATTTATATTCCTTGCAGTCACCTGGACATTAGCACTCTCTCTGGGAGGCACTGAGGCCACTCGGAGGCTTATTTGTACCCTCAGAGTCACCTGAACAGTGCAAATGCATGTGGAACCTTCTTGGAACTGTTGAAAGGACCGTGATGTAAACAGGAGGTAAGTGGCATTGTATCCCTCCCTCTCTGTTGAGGAGGTGTTCAATTTTAACGTAGATGGCCTCTTTGACCCCTCTTTCAAACCAGAGGTCTTCTCTGTCCAGAATGTGTACTTTGCTATGTTCAAAAGAGTTATCCTTGTCTTTCAAATGCTGATTGACTGCTGTATCTTATCTTGATGGGTTTGTTCTCCTATGCTGTTCATGCGTTTGTGAAGTGGTTGTTTTGTTTCTCCAATATGCAGATCTGCACATATCTCAGTGTGTTGTATTGCATATATCAACTGCTCAATTTGTGTTTGGGGGTGTATCCTTGGGTTGGACAAACTTCTGCCTTAGTGTATTTTGGGGCTTAAAGTGTGTGTATATGTTGTGTTGGTTGAAAATCTTCCACAGCTTTTCATATATTCCTGCAGCGTATGGAATGACAACGTTGTTTCATTTGTTTTTCCCTTCTTGTCTGTTACGTTCCTACTGGATCTTTTTTTGGATTTGATGAAAGCCAAGTTGAGATAATAAAAATTCTGATTTCCTTGATCTGTTTTAATTCTTCTTCTTTTCCATCTTTGCTAGGAGGCAAACCTTCAGCCTGGTGCTGTAGGGTTCTGATCACTCCCATTTTATGTTCTAGTGGGTGGTGAGAATCAAATGTAAATACTGATCTGTGTGGGGGAGTTTTCTGTAAACTTCAATGTTAATGCTTCTGTCTTTCTTAATGTGTACTGCACAGTCCAGGAAGACCATACTATTTTCCTTAACATCTTCCTGAATGAATTTAATGTATCTGTCCACAGAGTTGACGTGTTGGATGAAGGCTTCCACTTCCTGAGTTTTAATCTTGACCCAAGTATTGTTGACAAACCTATTCTTGTCAGTGAGTGGAATTCCTATGAAGTTATTTAGGACTTTGATTCCTACTTCTCCATGTACAGATTGGCCATAATGGACAACACAGTTGAACACAGTTATTTTTTCACTATTTTCACTATTGTGAAAAAATAACAGCTTTAGTTGTTGGAATGAAGGTGAAGAGTGAAGTCATGTAACAATAAACCATAGTCTTCTCTGGATCCAATTTTAGTTTCAAAGTCTTGCTGACAATTTTTTTTTGAATGAACTAAAGAGTAATTTTGTTAGGCATAAAAGGAAGGAATATAAAACTGATTCATTTAATCAACGTTAAAATAAAACTTTTTTTGCAATGTTCTAGCAACACGTTTTGGACTTTTTGCTGATACCAGGAATAAAAATGTTTTATAGATTTGCTTACAGATATAGGATGAAAAGATACCTGTTTAATCTTATAGGGTGGACAGTTATTAATGTATTTGTATTTGTTGCAATGAAAGTTGGAAGTTATTCTTTATATATTTCTTTTCTTTTTCTTTATGTTCTTTCTTTTCCTTTTTCATCTTTTCCTGCAGTTCTTTCTATTCTTTGCTCTTTTTCTAAGTTTAGAATGTATTAATTTTATTACTATAATTAAAGACAGACAGACAGACAGAAAGAAGACAGAGGAAAGCTAATTAGTATATCCCAATGGTAAGGTAACACAGAAGAGGGGCAAATCTGCAACCCATTTACTTTCTGTGAAGAAAAAAAAAAGACAGAAATTCTCATTTTGATCCTCTTGTCAACTCTCTATAGAAAAATGGCCTCTGATGGAGGGAGGGAGAGTTAGAGAAGTTTCTGCTTCTCACAGAAAGGTTCTGGGGAGACATCCAAGGTCAAACCACCTGGTTAAACAATGCCAGGTGCTGTGTTGAATGCTGTCCAGAGGCTAAAACTGAAAACTGGAGATCTAGCTAGAAAAAAAATGTGCATGAAAGAAGGCAAAATCTTTCCTTCATCACACTTTGTGTTACACACTTCTATATATTTGAAACAAATACATGAAATTAGTCCTAAATATCAAATTTATATTCTCACTCATCCACTTATGGTTTTTTTCCCTGTTCAGTCTTGTCTGATTCTTGGAGACCGCTAGGAGAGGTCACTGCAATTTTCTTGCCAAGATTTTTCAGAAGTAATTTGCCATTGTTTCCTTTCTGGGGATGGGAGAATGTGACTGGGCCAATCACTCAGTTGGCCTTGTGCCCAAGATGGAAACCCAAGTCCTGGTTTCTAGTGTAATGCCATGGACCATTGTGGAAATATTTCTTTCAGTGTTTTCAGTTAGTCCTAAATACCAAATTTATATTCCTACTCATAAGTACTACTATATAATATCTATAAACATAAATCTGATTTAGGCTGCAAAGAAAAAATATAAAGTATGTTATCTTGAAATGATTGATTCTTAAACAGTCTGTTGAAGTTAGCATAATTGCTGTTGGGTAAGAAATACAGTTGCAGAACTCTAGATTCAAAGCAGCAGCTATAGTTGAAGATATATAAATAGAAAGAAGTGGAAATGTGTAGGTATTTTTACCTGTCTTCTTCTTGATAAATATACCATGAGAAACAATTCATATCTGATTTGATAGATAAGTAGCGCTCCTCATCATCAGCTGACTATAAAAGGAAAAATACAAATTATTTCTTTTTTTCATAGTATCAGAGTTATCCAATAAGTTTCTTATGCATAGCTACGGATATAGTTTTACATATTTGGATGGATGGATGAAAGTATAAATTACAAAACAATACTTGCATATGACCCAAAACCTGAAGACGTGACCAATCATAAGGAAAATTCAAAAAGTCTTGATAAGCTAGAATATAAAACCAAAACAAACCAGAAAACAATGTAAGGTTTATAATAAATATGGGGAAGAGTTGTCTTGGGAGAAAAACACCTGAAAATATTCTACATGTCTTAAAGCATAACAAGTTGGTTAGGAATCAGCAGTTGCTAGTGCAATATTTAGTCACACTGGAGGAAGAATAATTCTGCTTCTTATTGTATTAATATGGTCATAATCAGAGGGATGGCTAGTGGCTTGAGGGCACTCCTTCCATCTTGCTAATCTTTTAGCCTTGTTAATTTTAAATTTTGATACTTACTTTTAACTTGTAAATTTTAACATTATTTTTAATTTTGCTGTTAATAGTGCTTTTAGACATGTTTTTATATTATTATCTTGCTTGTAAACCATCCAAAATCACTTAGGTGAGTTGGGCAGTGTAGAAATTTGATGGATGGATGGATGGATAGATAAATAGATAGATAGGCAGGCAGGCAGCTGTTATTGGAGAAAATTCTGGAGTACAGAAGTGTAAAGTACACAATAAGAAGCAGAATTATTCTTAACTTTTGTCTACAATAGATTCCACTTTACTTGGGTCATTTCAAAACAATCTGTCCCCAAACAATAGCCATTTATATTTGAAGAGAACAGAACTTTGTCAGCCATAATAATAAATAAATATAACTCTACCTGTGCTTCTTTCATTTCAGAGCCTTTGGTTTCATCATAAAAACATAACACAGGTATATAATCATATACGTGTTCATAATATTTTGAAATAATTGAAAACTTACTGGAACTGTAACTACTGGTTGAATCCTATGAGAACCAGGAACTGGACAAAACAGTTCTGTTGTTTTTGACCTAAAAAAAGAGGGGAGGGAAAATAATAATTAAGTGAATAATACATAATTACTTATAAGATTGTCCTGATAGTTTGCTAAATTACAATATTGTAACTAATGTAATTACAGAATGCTGGAAGTAAGACTGTTTTATAGCATTCTGCAATTTTGTGGAAGTACAGGTCAAAACACACATAAAGAACTTCACTCATTATCTTAATATAATACCTGGTTTTTCAGTTTAATATCTTGTGTGAGCTAATTATTGTTTCTTTTACACTATGGTTTAAATGGATTATGTTGTATTTATTCAATAAATCATATTTTAAAAAATCATCTGTCCTGTATAACTGTAAAAAACAGATTAGATTAGAGCACTTTTTCCTAATATAATTACCCACTGTTTTAAATATCTCTGAGTATATTTGCTATTAGCTGTATTGTCTGCAAATAGTGGGAAAATTAACTGAAAATAACAAGAACAACAACAATAATAATTTTATTTCTATACCGCCCTTCTCCCGAAGGACTCAGGGAGGTGTACAGCCAATTAAAAAGCAGAAAACAGACATCAGTTAAAAATAACACTGAAATATGTGAAATCAGTCCTAATGTCTAGGCCCTTTGTTGCTGGGCAGAAAGGCTGATCTATGCTGATCTATGTGGTTTTTAGTTCTGCATTTTGTCATGGAAGGAGAACTTTAGCTAAGTCTGCGGTTTGACTTTTTGAACTCAGCAACTGTCTCTTACAATAACTAGTCAAGGGACCTTTAGAGATCATCCAAGCCAACCCCGTATCATTTCACTCTTATATTCAAATTTCACTTTACGTCCTACTTTAGCACGAACACAGCAACACAGCCAGAAAACCGGTATGAGTCCCTTTATTGGTGCTCACTCTCTGGCCTGGAGAAAAGCTCTCTCACAAACCTGCAGCTACTTCACTCTAAATGCTGTCAACTGCAATCAATCACTCCAGCAGGGCAAGATAATGAGTCCCAGATGGGAAAAATAATTCCAGCAAGACAAGATAAGCACACAGTAGCACAACACTAATTCAAACAGTCAGGAGGAATGCCAGGAATGCAGGCCACATTCAAACCACACAAAAGGTTTTCAAGATGGCGGCAACGGAGGAAGCATAGTTACATCGCAGGGAGTTAAAAGAAGAGAAAAGTTGTTATTAAAGTAAGCTAAGTGATAGGAGAAGAGGTGGAAAAGGAAAGACAAATCATAGCATAAATCATAGGGAAAGAAAAATAAGTGGAGAAAGGAAAAGGAGAGGAAAGACTGGAGAAATAGGAGGAAAATGATCCACAGTGAGAAGCCCAGCTGCATCCGAAAACACGGAGGCCCATTGAAGTGAGGTGAGCGGAGAGGCAAAACACACTGGTGGAGAACAATGAAGAGAGCCGGTGAGCGAGTCAGGCCCAGCTGTGGAGCAGGGAGCAAAAATATCCGTGGGGCAGAGAGGCGAGCCAACTGAGGGCAAAGCAATGACTGGCAGAGAAGAAAAAGGCGAGCCGGTGAGAGACAGAGAGGAGCAGGAAGGAGGAGGAGGAGAACTGGCTGTGGAGAGGAGACAAGAGGCGAGCTTGCTGTGGGCCAAACGGGGAGTCCTGTTGCTGGGAGAAGCAGCACAAACGCGAGCCATGTGGTTGAGGAGCCAGGAGCAGTGGCAGCGCAGCAGAGGGGAGAGCTAACAGTGAGAGGCAGCTGAGAGGAGCGTGGAAAGCAATAGGGGAACACTGATGCAACTGGAGGCTGTCAGTCTTGGTGGAGTATTTCAGCACAGCGGATCAGCGAACTGGTGACTGAGAATGGCAACAGAGCAGCGTGGCAGACCAACAGGCGAGGGGGGGTGGGGGGGTGAAGCCATGAACTGAGAAAAGCAGGGAGAGCTGAATACCCATTACAGGCAAGAGAAAAGCAAGTAAGAAGGGAGGGTAAAAAGACAAGGACATAAGTCACAGGACACAAGGCAAAAGAAAATCAAAGGCAAGTAGACAATAGCAATTCCGGAACATAAAAAGGCAGAGAAGTAAGAGATAAAACAAGCCCACAAGAAAGCAGGGAAGGAAAGGATCGCAAGAAGGAAGGGACAATCAAAGAACAGTACAGGCTAAGAACGAACCTGACACTTAAACCCACTCTACACTAAAAAAATTTAAATTGGACAATCTAAATGATCTCCTAGAACCTTAAAATTTTAAACTGGACAATTTGAACTATAGATCTTTAAATCCTTAAACTAGACATTCTTTAAATGTTAGAATCTTAAACTTTAGCTAGACTTGAGTCCCCCAAATTTTAAATTTTAAATGATCTGTTAGAACATCTGCATTCAAAATTGGACATTTCCCCCTTTTAAAAATCTGTGGTAAAACCCTCTACACTTTCACTCTCAGTTTTTTGTAAATCCACTCATGGAAGAAGAAACTGATACTATTTTGATCTGAGAACATGTTCCATGTATATACTTATGCTCATAGAATACTCGAACTACATATGTACCAAATGTGAATTAATCAAGTTACTAGAAGAAAAAGTAAAGGGTCTAGGGGAAACTCTAACCACTCTGAAACTCGACCTACAAAACGAGAACCCCCAAACCTTGCAAAAAGAATATGCCCAAATTGAACATAATAATGACCAAACAACTTGTAAAAGAGTTGACTCCTTAGAGGAAAAAGACAGATGGAAACATGTCACTCATAGAAAAAAACACACAACCTCTTTCTAAACCAACCCACTCTGATGCAGCCCCACTGGTGCTAAGCAATTGATATCATGGACTCTCACTAGAAGAAAACATGCAGACACATAGAAAAGAAGCACCATCAAATGTCCCTAAAAACAGTAGCACCATCAAATGCTACTGTGATAGATAGAAAAACACCCCAAACCTCCCTAAGAAAAAAAAAGCAAGTGTTGGTGATAGGAGATTCAATTCTCAAGTGAACAGAACTTGCCATGTATAGACCAGACAGTCAATCCAGAGAGGTATGTTGTCTCCCTGGAGCTAAAATCAAAGATGTGGCTGAAACCTAGCCAAAATAATAAAACCAACAGACTACTACTACCCCTTTCTACTAGTACATGTAGGAACGAATGACATAAAAAAGGACTAGAAAACAATATTGAATTATTATGAGCAGCTAGGCAAGAAAGTCAAGGATTTAGGTGCACAAGTAGTTTTTTCATCTGTACTGCCAATGAAAGGATAACATCTGGTAAGAGAACAAAGGATTCTAGAAGTGAACCACTGGCTAAAGGGTTGATGTTCCCAAAAAAACTTTGGATTCCTGGACCATGGTCTGTATTACCTCCAAGATGGGCTTTTGGCAAGGAATGGGTTGCACCTCACAAAGACTGGGAAGAATGTTTTCAGAAAATGACTGGCTCAACTCATCAGGAGGGCTTGAAACTAAAATTGTGTGGGGAGGGTGACCAGTCTTTAGGATCTCCAGGACCAAATTCCAAACAAAAACCCCTAGAAAGTAAGGCAAATAACGAAGTAAGGAGGGATAGGAAGGAAGACAAACTCAAATACCAAATAGGAGACATGGGAACCATACCCAGAGTCAGGGATAAAGATCTCAAGTGCCTATATACAAATGCACAAAGTCTGGGGAACAAACAGGGTGAACTTGAACTATTAAGTTCAGATAAGGTAGATATGACATAGTTGGAATAACAGAAACTTGGTGGGACGAAACCCACGACTGGAACATACCGATAGAAGGATACAAACTCTTCAAAAAAACCCAGACCCCGTAAAAGAGGAGGTGGAGTTGCACTGTATATAAAGGGCCACTATATTGCTACAGAATTGCATGAAACCAAAGATGAAAACCTCCTAGAATGTATATGGGTCAACATAAAAGAAAAAAAGAATGACATAGCCATAGGTGTATACTATAGGCCACCCAATCAAGCAGAAAAAATAGATATTCTTTTGCAAACCAACTAATAAAAATATGTAGGAAACACACTACAATAGTAACGAGGGACTTCAATTACCCTGATATCAATTGGAAAACTAATTCTGCACCAAAAGGTAGAGAAGGGAACTAGAGGGACAGCCATGCTTGACTTAATACTTACAAACAGAGAAGAAGTGATAGAGGGAGTTGAAACTGCAGGAACCTTGGGTGAGAGTGACCATGTCATACTAGAATTAAACATAACACAAACACAAGCAATACAACATAATGATACCAGAGTCTTAGATTTTAAAAGTGCTGATTTTAATAAATTCAGACAGAACTTGGGAAAGATTCCTTGGATGAAAATCCTAAAGGAGAAACTAACTCAAGAATCTTGGGAAACTGAAAAATACAATCATAAAAGCTCAGTGCAAAAGCTCAGTGAAATACCGCTGACAAAGAAAAACAAGAAATCCAAGAAGAAAAACAAGAAATCCAAGAAGATCTCCCTGACAAATTGAAAGACAAAAAGGACAAGTACAATAAATGGAAAGAGGGACACATAACTAAGGCAGGATATTAGCAGATAGCCAGAATCTGAAAAGACAAAGTCAGGAAAGCAAAGGTTCAGAATGAACAAAGACTTGCAACAAGTCAAAGGTAACAAAAAAAGTTTCTTCCAACGTATAAATAACAAGAAAAAAATCAAAGAAACAGTTGGTTCACTAAAGGGAAAAGATGGCAAGGAAGTAGCAGGCAACAGAGAGAAAGCAGAGCTGCTTCATTCATTCTTTGCATCGGTCTTCAGGCAAGAGGAAACTATAGCCCAACCTACCAGAAACATACCTGTAAAAAACAGACTGGAAATAAAAGTTAAAATAAGCAAAAAAACAAAAAAAAAAGTAAGAGAACACCTGTCTGATCTTGATGAATACAGATCACCAGGATCTGATGGATTACATCCCAGAGTCCTAAAGGACCTGGCAGATGTCATCTCAGAACCACTGCACCACATCTTTCAAAAATCCTGGAACACTGGGGAACTATCAGAGGACAGAAAAAGAGCTGATGGGATTCCCATCTTCAAAAAAGGGAAAAAACAGACGCAGAAAACTACAGACCAATCAGTCTAACATCAATACTGGAAAAGATAATAAAAAAACAGATCTGTGAATACTTAAAAACGAGTAAAGTAATAACTAGCAGCCAGCACATCTTTATTAAAAACAGATCATGCCAAACCAATCTTATTTTATTCTTCAACATAGTGACTAAATTAGTAGACCAGCGAAATACTGTGGACATAATAGACTTCAGCAAGGCATTCAACAAAGTAGACCACAACCTACTCCTTGTAAGCTAGAAAAAAGTGGGATCCACCAGATAGATTCGCAACTGGCTGACAAACTGTACTCAACGAATAGTCCTTAACGGGTCTACTTAGAACAAGTAAGCAGTGAGGTGGCACAAGGTTCCATCTTAGGCCCAGTACTCTTCATAAATTTTCATAAACGACTTAGATGAGGGAATTGAAGGGGAACTTACCAAATTTGCAGATGATACTAAGCTGGCAGGAATAGTTAACACTCTAGAAGATAGGCTCAAGATCCAAATGGATCTTGACAGACTTGAACACTGGGCCCTATCTAGCAAAATGAAATTCAATGTAGAGAAAAGTAAAGTCCTACACTTAGGTAAGAAAAACCAAAAGCACACATATAAACTGGGTGAAACTAGGCTTAATAGCAGTGACTGTGAGAGGGATCTTGGAGTCTTAGTGGATAACCAGCTAAATATAAACCAGCAGTGTTCAGTGGCAGCCAAAAAATGCCAATGCAAATTAAATTGCATTAACATAGGGATACAATCAAGATCAGTGAGGTACTAATACCACTCTATAAAGCCCTAGTAAGTACTGCATCCAGTTTTGGTCACCACACTATAAAAAAGATGTTGAGACTCTAGAAAAAGTGCAGAAGAGAGCAACCAGGATGATTAGGGGACTGGAGACTAAAACATATGAAGAACGGTTACAGGAACTGGGCATGACTAGCCTAGTGAAGAGAAGGACCAGGGGAGACATGATAGCAATGTTCCAATTTTTGAGGGGCTGCCACAAAGAAGAGGGGGGTCTTGCTATTTTCCAAAGCATCTGAAGGCCAGACAAGAAATAATGGATGGAAACTGACCAAGGAGAGATTCAACCTAGAAATGAGGAGGAACTTTCTGACAGTGAGAACAATCAACCAATGGAACAGCTTGCCTTTGGAAGTTGTGGGAGCTTCCATCACTTGAGACTTTCAAGAAAAGATTGAACTGCCATTTGTCAGAAATGGTGTAGGGTCTCCTGCTTGAATGGGGTGGGGGGGGGTTCGACTAGATGACCTATAAGGTCCCTTCCAACTCTATTAAACTCTCAACATCAGATGAATTCAGTGTTTGTTCCCAACAAATGCCCCTCCCAACTGCCTCTCCTTTAAATTCCATCTCCAGGTGTGCCTTGGGAAGGGAATCAGGGCCCTTTCCTTCCTCGTAAACCACGCAACCCACATTGCTCTCTTCTGCATTCTTCCCTGTGTGCCCTAGGATGAGGAGGGCGTGGGCCTTGGTCTTCATCTGAACCCCCTCTCCATTGTTCTACCTCTCCCCTGCTCTGCCCAGCCTGACTTTGCCCTTCTCCAGTTTTCGCCACAGCCAACGTAACTATTCTCCCACTCTGTTAGCTGTTCATCTTTCATCTCAGATTCAGACTCTGACAGGGGCATGACAATTACATTTTCAAAGAAAAAACAGTAGATATTTTTCTTTCTACAGTCTATTTCTTTGTACACAAGTATTTACATATTCTGTAATACTTACGTTGCGTCACGAACTGTACAAAATGTTGAAACATCCCATCGTGAAAATGTAGTTCCTTCATATTCTAGATATATCTAATAAAGAAAAGAGAACATAGAAATACCCAATAAAACATAAAATTGATATAAAAATATAAAGATCTGATCAATAATGCAGATTAATGCATTTCTATTTACACACTCCTTTAAATCCAAAAGGACTCTGGACTCTTCCACATGTGAATTCTGCACAGAAAGAGTTGCAAATTCCAATTCTCCAGATTTTGGTTGGTGTTCAAATATATAGCAAAACTTCCAGTTTTAAATTTATTTATTTGGTTGTTTATCAAATCTATATGCTTCTCATCTTGCAGTATGAGGTTTATCACATCTATATACTGCTCATTTTAGAGTTTACAACATAATAAAATATGAAAGCAAAAGCAATGATAAAATATTAAAATAGATGAAAATTACAGGAGATTAAAACTTTTAAAAATAATGGTTTTAGAGTGGAGAGGTGGTGGTGGCACCTCTGTTACTACATTAGCCACTTGCTAACTGGCATAGTCAAGTTTCAAGGCATTTCCTGAAAACCAGATGGGTGGGGGCAGATCTTATCTCCTGTGGTAAGATGCTCCAAAGGACAGGAGCCATGGCAGAAAAGGCTCTTCCCCTGAACCCCATCTGCTACAATTCCTTGGCTGATGGGGTCCCAGTTTATTTTATTTATTTTTATTTCCAAAAATTTATATGCTGCCCTGCTCCCTAAGGGCGGCGAACACAGGTTAAAAACATACTATAATAAAAGGAAACATATTTAAAACCCAATTAAAACAGCGACAGTAAAATAATAAAACCCCGGAATCAGAATCAACCCATTTGTTGAATCAGCCAAGTCTTTAGGTCTCGACGGAAGGAGCAGAGGTCAGGTGCCGTCCAAAGCTTGGTGGGTAACTCATTCCAGAGGGCAGGAGCGCCCACAGAGAACCCTCTACCCCTGGACGTCGCCAGCCGACACTGTCTGGCTGACGGTACCCTGAGGAGGGCAGCCCTGTGTCAGCAGACAGGACGGTGGGAGGCGGGTAGGAGATGGTCCTGCAAATACCCCGGACCTAAGCCATGTAGGGCTTTAAAGGTAAGTACCAGCACCTTGAAGCGGATCCGGAGGTCCACTGGCAGCCAACGCAGCTCACGTAGGAGAGGTGTTGCATGGGAGTAACGAGGAGCTCCTGTAACCACCCGCGCAGCCGCATTCTGGACCAGCTGGAGCCTCCCGGTGCACCTCAAGGGCAGTCCCATGTAGAGTGAGTTGCAGTAATCCAAGCGAGAAATAACCAGGGCATAAGTGACTGTGCAAAGGGCATCTCGGTCTAGGAAAGGGCGCAACTGGTGCACCAGGCAAACCTGGGCAAAAGCCGCCCTGGTCACGGCCTTAAGAGGGTCTTCCAGAGACAGCCGGGAATCCAGGAAACCTAAGTTGCGGGCCCTTTCAACGGGAGGAAGCACCTCCCCCCTCATCAGAAGGAATTGGACTTCTAGAACACGAGATGCTGGAATCCACAGCCACTCAGTCTTGGAGAGGTTGAGTCTGAGTCTATTCCTACCCATCCAGGCCCGTACCGCCTCCAGGCAGCGGGACATCAGGGAAACAGCATCCCAGTGGCCTGGGGTGGAGATATATAACTGAGTATCATCAGCATATTGATGATACCTCACCCCGAAACCACGAATGATCTCACCCAGCGGCTTCATATAGATGTTAAAGAGTAGGGCGGAGAGAACCGACCCCTGAGGCACCCCACAGGTTAGGGGCCTCAGGGTGGACCTCTGCCCCCCCGCCCATACAAACTGCGAACAACCTGAGAGGTAGGAGAACCACTGTAAAACAGTGCCTTCTACCCCCCCAACTCCCCAAGTCGTTGCAGTAAGATACCATGGTTGATGGTATTGAAAGCTGCAGAGAGGTCAAGTAGGACCAGGATGGAGGAACAACCTCCATCCCGGGCCCGCCAGAGATCATTCACCAGAGCGACCAATGCCGTTTCCGTGCTATGCCCACACCGGAACCCCAATTGGTTCGGGTCTAGGAAATCTGTTTCCTCCAGGAACTTTGGGAGCTGTTGCGCCACCATGGGCTCAACAACCTTCGCTATAAAGCGAAGGTTGGAGACAGACCGATAGTTATTGAGTCTGGATCCAGGGCAGGCTTCTTGAGGAGTGGTCAAACCACCACCTCCTTAAGGGAGGCATGTACGACCCCCTCCCTCAAAGAAGTGTTGACAATAGCCTGGATTACGTCTCCAGTCACCTTCCAGGCAGCCTAGACAAGCCAGGAGGGACATGGATCCAACAAACACGTGGAGGTACCCAGTCTACCGACAATCCTGTCCACTTCATCAACGGAAACAGGGTCAAACTCAACCCAGATACTACTCCCAAAACTTGTCCCGGTCTCCTGGATGGATTCTGCCCAGTCAGAGTCCGATCCGATCCGGATCTGTGCGATTTTATCTTGCAGAAACTGTACAAAATCCTCAGGTCTGCCCTGTAAGGGGTCTTCCCTTGCTCCCTGATTGAGGAGAGGGCGGGTCACTCCAATGGTTTTAACCATTGGAGTGTTTTAATCTGTCCTGGGCCAAATTGTTTAATGTGGTTTTATATTGTTTTTAAATTTTGTATCTATGTGTTTGATTCCTTGGCTGTTCACTGCCCTGAGTCCTTCGGGAGTAGGGCGGTATATAAATATAATAAAATAATAAATAAACAGGGCTGCTGGGTGGTTTTCTGCAGATGCAATGACAGTGGTGAAATGATCCCGCTTTGCCGCTTCCATCGCCACCAGATAAGACCTAATATAGGTTCTTAACTGTGTTCAATCAGATTCAGATCGGGAGGACCTCCAACACTCCTCTAGGTATCTTTTCCGACGCTTCATTTCCCGGAGCTCCGTGGAAAACCAAGGAGCCATCCGGGATCTGCGTCGGATCAGAGGCCACAAAGGTGCAATTCTGTCCAAGGCCCCAGCACCCACCCGTTCCCAGGATGCTACCAGTGCCTCAGTCGAATCGCGGGATTGGCAAGCAGGGAATGTCCCAAGCTCCGTCAGGAATCTCTCTGGATCCATCGGGCGCCTGGGGAGGAACCATTTTACTGGTTCTGCCTCCCAGCAGCATGGGTTGGCAGGTTGAAAGTCCAGTCTAAGGAGGGAATGGTCAGTCCATGACAGGGGGCAATGGACAGTTCCCCCCTAACACGGCCATTTATCCACTGCCCAGAGAGAAAAACCAGGTCAAGTGTGTGTCCACCCCTATGAGTTGGGTCCTGAACCACCCGAGTCAGGTCCATAGCTGCCATGGAGGCCATGAACTCCCGAGCCATCTCAGATGTCTCACTGATCAATGGCAGACTGAAATCTCCCACAACCAGGAGGCTGGGGAGTTGCACTCCCACTTCGGCCAAGACATCAAGCAGTATGGGCAGGGCAGCAGCCACACAGCTGGGAGATAGGTATGTGACCAACAGTCCCGACTGAACTCCAGGGTCCCACTTCAATAGGAGAGATTCACACCCGTCTATCTGAGGGACAGTGACCTCCCTAGGACTAAGACTTTCTCTAATAACCACCGCCGCCACCCCCCCTTCCCTGGCATCCCCCCGCCTTCCCTGGCCTTTTCTGCCGGTACAATTGGGCAGGCCAATTTCATTGGGCCAAGACAACTCCTCAGCTATCCTGAACCTATGCCATACAGGCTTTAAAGATAATGACTAACACCTTGAATTGAGCCCAGAAGTAAATAAGGAGCAAGTGCAGCAGTGTCACATATGCCACTCAAGAGATCTCCAAAACTATCTATGCTTTTGCATTCTGTACCACTTTAGCTTCAAATATTTTTCAAGAATAGCCCCATGTAGAGCGTATTGCAGTATTCCAACTGAGAGATGACCCGGGTTTGAGTCATTGTGTGCAGGGCCCCATGGTTCAGGAACAGGTGCAAGTCACATACAACACTAAGTTACCCAAAGGTTCTCCTAGCCACAACTGCCACCTGCTTATTGAGCAGGAGTCACAAGTCTAGGAGAACCCCCAAGTTGTACACCAGGCCTGTCTGGGATAGTGCTGCCCCATCCAGAACTAAAAATGGTAAAGCTCTAAATTCTGAGGCTTTGTGAATCTACAGCCCACTCCATATTACCAGGGTTCAGTTGAAGCCCTCTGTCCCCCATCTGGGCCCCTACAACCTTTAGGCACTGTGACCTGGCAGTTGCAGCATCACTTGGATCACAAGAGATAGAGATGTAAAGCTGAGTATCATCAGCATAGTGATGATATCTTATCCAACAGTGTCAGATGATCCCACTTAGCGGCTTCATGTAGATCTTAAAAAGAAGTAGATAGAGTACCAAGCCACATGGCATCTCACAAAGGAATGGCTGTGAGCTGGACTTCTCGCTCCCTATTAACCAACTAGAAAGAAAACCAAACACTGCTGCTATTCCAAACCTTGCAGCCAGTTCAAAAGTAAACAATGGTTGATGGTATTGAAAGCTGCTGAGAGGTCAAGGAGGTAAGAATGGGTGCACTACCCATTCTTTTTTTCTTTACCAATGTGGCAAAGATGTAAGATTTCCGGTATTATCTGAAAGATCATTGCAGAAGAATGATGGGTTGTGTTTATAAACATTTTCTGCACATTTGAAGTTTCACTGAAATCAAAGGAAGGCAATTAATGTGCTTAATTGCACATTAATAAAAAGTGGCTGATTTGTGTGGTTTTCTAAGAGCCTATCCACTAATGTACCAACAGTGGGTGCATTTCACATATTAAATATTATTATAAAATAGTATACAAGATTAAACACGCATATTGGAAAATAACTAATTCATTCTATAGTATAATATCTGACATTATGAAAGCATTCACTATCCACAGTATTGTAATGATGTAACATTAGAACAGGTCACAATTTCTATTTATACTCTGGTCTCTAAATTAATTGTGAAATGAAGGTTTAGCCAAAAATTCTATTAAACTGACTTGATGGATATATTCCAGAATAAATATTTATAAGTATATAAAATTATTAATATACTCTCATATACACGTACAGTAAGCTGCAAATGAATAACAGTTTGGTGTGCTGTAATTGATACTATAGCAGTTATCCCTCAAACAGCCAGTTTGTGGAAATGTAAAAATGGGGTCTTAATCCAAATTATGTATATGTTGCATTACACTGTAAATATAGTTCAATGAAATTTACAAAACTTTAACTAACAATGGCAAAATAGTTTCAAGGTAAAGGTTCCCCTTGCACATATGTGCTAGTCGTTCTAGCCGACTCTAGAGGACGGTGCTCATCTGTTTCAAAGCCAGAGCCAGCGCTGTCCGAAGATGTCTCCGTGGTCATGTGGCCGGCATACCGGTCATGTGGCCGGCATGACACCAAAGGCGCACGGAACGCTGTTATCTTCCCACCAAAGGTGGTCCCTATTTTTCTACTTGCATTTTTTACATGTTTTCGAACTGCTAGGTTGGCAGAAGCTGGGACAAGTAATGGGAGCTCACGCCATTACGTGGCACTAGGGATTTAAACTGCTGAACTGCTGAGCTTTCGATCGACAAGCTCAGTATCTTAGCCACTGAGCCACCACGTCCCTAAAATTGTTTAGAAAATTTCAAATACTACCTCAATACATAATGCAATACAATTTATTTTGAACCCATCACTCAAAAATATATGTTTCAATGAGGCAACTCAGGTAGAAATTGCTTATGATATAAATTTTATATGGATTTTGACAATAAGCACTTACAGTAGTTCTTGTAGAAAAGATAAAATATCTTCCGGTGCTTGTTCTATACCTGGAAGTAAAATAATAAAAGTTTTCCAATAACTGTTAATTCTTGCATTCCACTGTCATTCATATAATGGTTAGTTATGAATTATTCTGATTATTCAATATTTGGCTGTCTAATTTTCTTAAATGAAAAAAAGAGACAAATTATTAGATTAATAATATTGAAGAAAGTGGTATTCCATTCTTTCTAAGCCAGTTCTTTGATCAATTAATTAATTTTGGATTCTGCTTTTTACACTTTGGAAAACAGTAATTTGTAGTAGTGGTCTTTTTCTGCTCCAGATCTCCAAGTGCCATGAAAAATCACCTCAAAAAGTAGTTGAGTGGTACCACCCAGAGTCACATCTTCAATTCAATTTTGCTTTTCTCTAGTAGAAAAATTTAAATTTTAAAGAAGTCAAAATATTCAACTCATGAGCTTCCATAAAATGAACAATTGGGCCTTGATATAGCATATCAAGGATAAAAACCTGTATTTATCACATCCCCCTCTAATATTATTCATTTATTTTTACTGCTATTAAAAATAGGGAGCCATCACTCCACTTCAGAAAAATGTAACTCATGCAGAAATAAAACAGGGAGCCAAAAAGTCACACAATGGCAACTAAAATAACTACTGTACCTCATGTTTTCAATCAATCAATCAATCAGGGAGATTAATGCCACTCTAGGGAAAAGGAGTGGGATTCAAATATTGATAGGAGAATATATGTAGCTCAGGATTGAAATGAGGGGTCCTTGATACTCTCTGAATTTGGTTGTTTTCTTGCAGCCATTTCATTATCCAAACTAGGTAACATCATTGATGCTAGTATGGAATGAGGTTTGCTCTCATTTTATATCTAGTCTAGTGGCTGCCTTGTCAACTGGTGGGAATGGATTTGGTGGTTCTTTGGTTGGGCTGTTTACTATTAGCTTGCTTGACGGTAACTTGTTTGGGTATGGCTAACTTCTTGATTGTTGGTCTAATCTTAATCTTTGTGTTAATCTCTACATATCTGGGTGTTGATTGTAGATGGGAAATACTTTAGGCAACACAGAAAGCCTTTATTAAGGGGCTGCCAAGTTTTTAAATAGGGCACAGAAACAAATTATACATGTCATATGTCATAAAGCAACAAAAGATACAACCAGACACCCTTACAATATGTTACATGGCTTTGGTTCAAAGGAAAACATGGTTTCCCAAACTTTAAAAGAAAGCATTATCACAATTATTAAACTGCTAAGAATAGTCTAAAATTTTACATAAAAGCCACAGCAAGCATCTTTTATTGGAAAAACAAAAACAAAGGACAAACCTGAAAGAAATTCAAAAGGATAACAAAATTTATAACTTTGTTGTACAAAGGAAAATTCAAGAGCAAAACCAAAGAACATAATTAAATTACATAAACATAAAAGGATATATACGTAAAAAATAAAAATGAAATATAAAGGACTATCCTTCAGAAAAAAGGATGTATGGTCCTTTTAAACAGATACAATTCTGACTTTTACAATTCAGCAGCCCTATGCTTCTCTGAAACCTGGTTAAATGAACCAATTGAAGATAGCAGCCTGCATATCCCAGGGTTTCAGATTCAACGATCAGACAGAATTGCAGAAACATTTGGTAAAAAGAAGGAGGAGGCTTATGCTTATATATTAACAATACCTGGTCTCAGGATATAACTATAATATATAAATTCTGTGATGAAAACCTAGAGACATTAATTATCAACTGCAAACCATACTATTCACCTCGAGAATTTTCCTCATTTCTTCTAATTGCTGTTTAGGTCCCACCGCAAGCCTGTGTAAACAAGGCATTACAAACTCTATCTTACCAAATTATGGAGGTTGAAGCCAAATACCCTGATTCACTGGCCATTATTTTGGGAGATCTAAATAAGGCAAACTTAAGGAAAGAGCTACCAAAATACTTTCAGCATGGCAATTGTCCCACTAGAGGCACGAATACTTTAGACCATTGCTACAGAACACTAAAAGATGCTTATCGGTCCTTACCACAAGCAGCTGTGGGACACTCTGATCATTGCATGATTCACCTTGTACCTGCTTACAGGCAAAGACTTAAAACCACAAAACCAACAATTAAATCAGTGAGGACCTGGACAGAGGAGGCAAAGTTAAAGCTACAGGCCTGTCTTGACTGCACTAATTGGAATGTTTTTGAAAGTACCTCTGCAGATTTAGATGAACTCACAGAGACTGTAACATCATGTCAGCTTCTGTGAAGACCTATGTGTATCCACCAGGAACTTGCAAATATACAGTAACAACAAACCTTGGTTCACAGTTAAACTTAAGCAGCTACGTTGTTCCAAAGAAGAAGCCTACAGAAAAGGTGATAAAATGCTGTACAATCAGGCAAGAAATGTATTAACAAGGGAGACCAGAGTAGCAAAAAGAATCTACTTTGAAAAGCTAAGGAATGAGTTCTCAACAAATGAACCAGCAAACATGTGCAAAACTCTTAAAAATATCACCAGCTATGGCAAACCTCCTTCCCAGGCTGATGGAAATCAGCAACTGGCAAATGACCTGAACATGTTTTACTGTAGGTTTGAAAGGAAACTACAGCCATCTATCTCCACAACCCCCATCTCAGATACACCAACAACAGCCAAGCCTCCTACAACTGACCCCATCCCATTGGGTTCACAACCCCTAGTGATCATAGAAAAGGAAGTGCAGACAAAAGCCAGGAAAAGCTCTAGGCCCAGACAAGATAACTCCATCTTGTTTAAAAGTCTGTGCTGACCAATTGGCCCCCATCTTCACCCGTATCTTCAATAAATCACTAGAGATGTGCTATGTTCCTTCTTGCTTCAAACACTCTACTATCATCCCAGTGCTGAAGAAGCCCACCATCAAGGAACTGAACGACTACAGACCAGTCGCTCTAACATCTGTAGTCATGAAAACCTTTGAAAAGCTAGTGCTGTCCCACTTGAAAACCATCACGGATCCGCTGTTAGACCCCTTGCAATTTGCATACTGAGCAGGGGTGGGTTCTACTTACCTTTACTACCGGTTTGCAGTGGGCGCGCAAGCACTCTTCTGTGCAAGTGCAGAAGCTTCTGTGCATACGCAGAAGCATTTTGATGACATGGTCGGTGGGCAGAGCCTCCCGCTGGTTTTACTACTGGTTCTATAGAACCAGTGCGAACCAGGGGGCAACCCACCACTGATACCGAGCAAATAGATGGACAGATGATGCTGTTAATATGGCTCTGCACTACATCCTACAGCATCTTGAATCTCTAAAAACCTATGCAAGGGTCCTTTTTGTAGACTTTAGTTCAGCATTCAATACCATCATTCCAGATACACTTCTAACTAAGCTAAATCAGCTACAGGTCCCTGAACACACTTGCAAGTGGATCATAATCTTCGTAACAAACAGGAAGCAGCAGGTGAAGCTAAGCAGAATCGCATCAGATACCTGTACAATTAGCCCAGGGGCCCCCCAAGGCTGTGTGCTCTCCCCACTTCTCTCTGTATACCAATGACTGCATCTCTAACTACTGAAATTCACAGATGACACAACAGTGATTGGTCTCATTCAAGACAATGATGAATCCACATACAGACGGGAGGTTGAACAACTAGCCTCATGGTGTGACTGGAACAATCTGGAACTGAACACACTCAAAACCGTAGAAATGGTGGTAGACTTTAGGAGAAATCCTTCCATACTTCCACCTATCACAATACTAGACAGCCCGGTATCAACAGTAGAGACCTTCAAATTTCTAGGTTCTACCATATCGCAAGATCTAAAATGGACAGCTAAAATCTGCACCATCTCAGAAAGCTCAACCTGCCCAAGGAGCTGCTGATCCACTTCTACAGAGAAATTACTGAGTCTGTCATCTGCACCTCTATAACTGTCTGGTCTGGCTCTGCAACCCAACAAGACAGACACCGACTTCAGAGGATAATTAGAACTGCAGAAAAAACAATTGCTATCAACCTGCATTCCATTGAGGAATTCTATTCCTGTATACTGCACCAGTCAAAAAAAAGACTGTAGCTAAAGTTCTGGCCAACAGACTGATGCCAGTTATCCAAGAGGCGATTCACAGTGATCAAGCAGGTTTTATTGAGGGGAGATACATGAAGGACAACGTGCGGCAAGTCATAGATTTATTGGAATATCTTGAGAAGAGTAAACAGATCCCTGCGGCGCTGGTATTTTTGGATGCGGAGAAAGCGTTTGATCGAGTCAATTGGGATTTTTTATTAAAGACTTTATATAAAATGGACTTCGGAGTTCAGTTTGTACAAGCAATTGAGGCAATCTATCAAGAACAGACAGCACAAATGGTTATTAATGGAAGTTTAACTACTAATTTTCAGATACAGAAAGGAACCAGACAAGGTTGCCCGTTATCTCCATTGTTGTTTATTCTAACTTTAGAAGTTTTGTTGAATTCTTTACGGGACTCGAATAAATTGAGTGGAATTGTTGTAAAGCAAAAAGACTATAGGACGAAAGCATTCGCAGACGATCTGGTTGTAACCCTAACACGACCTTTGGAATCAATCATCCAGATGAAAAAAATTATTGATGATTATGGTTTGGTCTCAGGTTTCAGACTAAACCAGAAAAAGACTAATATGATAGTTAAGAATATGTCGGAACCACAAAGGATTGAACTGGAAAGGGCGGCAGGCTTTGAAATAGCTACAAAGGTGAAATATCTAGGAGTCCAGGTTGCAGTGTCTAACACTAAACTTTTTCAAAATAACTATGAGACTTTGTGGCATGAGATACAAAAGGATCTTGAGATATGGAAGAAACTGCAACTATCTTTACTTGGGAGAATAGCAGCTATTAAGATGAACGTTCTACCTAGATTTCTGTTTTTATTTCAAATGATTCCAGTGCTTCAAAGTGATAAAACATTGATTGAATGGCAGTCAGGTCTAAATAAATTTATTTGGAACCAGAAAAAGCCAAGAGTTAAGTTTAAAATCATGCAAGATGTTCGTGAAAGAGGTGGCCTCAAAGTTCCAAACCTACTTTTATATTATGAAGCTACAGTGTTGACTCAAGTGGGTGATTGGCTTGGAATAATGAAAAATGACATACTGAATTTAGAAGGCCACGATTTGGACTTTGGTTGGCATGCATACTTGTTTTACGAGGATAAGCTGGATAATGTTTTTAAAAGTCATATATTGAGACGGGCCTTGATGAGAGTTTGGAAGAAGCATCAGTTCAAGTTGGATTACAAAATACCTTTGTGGTTGGATCTTGGGCAGATTGTGCCAAATATAAAGTCACTCGGGGGGTTGTTATACAAAGAGATACTTTTCAATGATGGGGGCAGATGGAACTTGAAATCTTTTAAAACTCTGTTGGAAGATGGGAAGAATTTAACTTGGTTGCAGTATTGTCAACTTCAATTGAGATGGAGAGAAGATCAGAAAATTGGACTAATGTTACATGAAGAAGATCTGGTGATACAGATGAAACAGAAAGGACCGATGCATATTAAGAGGGTGTATAATTTACTGCTAGAAAGAGACTCAGAGAGTGAACTAGTCAAGGATTGTATGATAAAATGGGCACAGAATTTTGCAGAACCAGTGATGTTAGAAATTTGGGAAAAGATCTGGGTCCAGAATGTTAAATTTACGCAGGCACAGAATCTGAGGGAAAATTTTTATAAGATGTTTTATAGATGGCATTTAGATCCTAAGAAATTATCATGTATGTATCCAAATGTTCAACCTAAGTGTTGGAGGTGTGATTGTTTGGATGCTACATATTTTCATATCTGGTGGACTTGCAGGAAAGTGAAAGCTTTCTGGATTAAACTTTGGTGGGTTATGCAGAATGTTTTGAAAAAGAAGCTTCAATTTTCTCCGCAATTGTTTTTGTTGGGTATAGTTAAGGATTGTTCACCGAATGAAACAAGACTGATTTTATATATGATTACTGCAGCTAGATTACTGATTGGACAATATTGGAAAAAAGATAGCGTACCGACTATAGAAGAATGGACTTTGAAGATGGCTAATTTTGCGGAAATGGCAAAGATTTCTGCATATTTAAAAGATAGGACCCATGAAGTTTTTGTTCGGGATTGGAAGAATTGGGTGGATTATGTGCAGAACAAATATCAAACTAAGAAGTACCAGCTAGTATTTGATTGAGGACAACAAAAATGGGATGATTATGTTTAGAATAAGTACTAAATTAAGAATTTTTGGTTAGCTTTCTGATAGAGCTTGAAGTAATAAAGGATTACTCTTACGGTTATTATTAGGTTAAATATATATATTATATTGTTTCTTAGATATTAATTTGATACATACTTTGTTTATACTGCTGTCTTTGATAAAACGATGGGAAAAATTTTTTATACATGCGTAGTTTTAAGGGGGCATTTACAAATCTTATAAATGTTATTTGTTTAATATGTTTTTTTTATTACTAGTTAGAATTCTGGATTAATTTTATTGTCAGAGTTATGATATATATTATGGATCTCACCTATATCTAAGCCTTAATAATGATTGAAATATACTTATGATTTGTATGTAACGGAAGTCAGGGGGGGGAGGGTTGGGGGGAAAGGGGGGAGGGGGTAATTGTGGGGTTAAAAGTGTATTGTAAAACTTTTTCAATAAAAAAAAAAAGGACTGTGAAAATATTTAGACCCCCCACATTCTGGACATAAAGTGTTTCAACTCCTACTCTCAAAAGGATGCTACAGAGCACTGGACACCAGAACAACTAAACACAAGAAGTTTTTTCCCCCGAATGCCATTATTCTGCTAAACAAATAATTATCTCAACACTATCAAACTATTTACTAAATCTGCACTATTAATCTTCTCTTTGTTCCCACCACCCATCTCTTTCCATTTATGACTGTATGACTTTAATTTTGTTGCTTGTATCCTTACGATTTATAATTTATTGATTGCTAATTTGTACCCTATGACTATTATTAAGAGTTGTATCTTATGATTCTTGATGAACGTATCTTTTCTTTTATGTACACTGAAAGCATATGGACCAAGACAAATTCCTTGTGTGTCCAATCATACTTGGCCAATAAAAAATTCTATCCTATCCTATCGACCTAAAGGCAGAAAAAGTGGCGAGTCACCCGTGAGGGAAGCCTTTTCGTCCTGTGATAAGAAAAAAATAGAAATTCTCCAGGCTTTTTATTAGCCACACCGGGACGAAATAATTTTCTAGTTGCAGTGAAAGCAGTCTTTATTTTTAAAAAAAATGGGAGAAGAAGAATTAATCCGAACCGAGTATCAAGTCTTTCATTGCACATTTTTTGACTAAAAAAATATTTAATATGTTCCGTGTTTTTTCCGTTGTAGAGCATAGTCGTTTCTAGGAACGCAACATCGGTTATGGAAGGTTGATGCTCGCCTTGCTTTCCCTTATGACACCCTTTTCTCACCTTCCCCTTCAATTTCCCCCATGCCCCACCTCCACACTGCCCCGCAACCGCTCCACCAGAGGTAATTCAGCAGCAAGGACAGGATCAAAAAGCCGGCCATCAGAGCTGCGCAAGAAACATCCCAGCCCGCCACCAACAACGGCCGCCGCGCGTTCTCCCCCTCGCGGCTCAGGCAGCGCCACAACTCAGCAGCGTTCGGAAAAGACTAACAGCAACTACGTTTCCCGGGATGCCCCGCGGCCTTAAACCGCCGCGTGGTTCGCCGATTAGAATCCTGGGAAGTGTAGTCCCTTCTGTGGAGGAGCTCGAAGCGGCACGTTGTTCAGGCTATGCGAGATGAGTCTTCACATCGGCTCACGCGGGACTATCGAAGGATGACCAATAGGCGGCGGGCAGAGCTGGGATGAGATGCGGCAATGGAGTTAGTTCTGCGTGAAAAGGGCGGGGAAGAAGGCGCCTTCACCGGCCGGGATGGGGTCACCTTGACTTTCTGCGGCAAGTGCAGAAAGTTGGTGGAGGAGGAATAATTAAAGCGCGTGGTCTTTCCCGCCCATAATTTTCTATGCTAATTGAACGCTTTGTGTAGGTACACTTATTAATCTGGTCTCGCCTGTACTATATTTCTAAGCAGCAACCGGTTGATTTATGGGGCTTTCTCCACTGAGGAATTCCAATGCGAGCAACATCTCACTCGCTGGGAAGCGGTCCTGGCATTAAGCATGCTCCCCTCGTAGCTTATTCCTATTTTGCCTCTTACTTTTTCTGTAACCCGCCTGCAAAATGGGGCTACGCTGATTTTGCAGCGGTGGGGGCTGTGATAAATGGGTGAAAGTAGTTATTCTTCTAGCTTTACCGCCCCTCACTGGACACATTACCAGCCGCTGGGAAACATTTGCCAGTTGCTGTGGTGTAAAAGGGATGTGGCAGATCTCCAGGTATTTTCCTGTGCTCCTCTTTCTACTCATGTCATGGTCAGAGTTAAATAAAATAAAAATATACCGGAGTAAGGAGAGCAACTTGCTTCTTTCCTCTCTTTTTCTTTTAGAACTGCAGATTGAACTGCAGTGTTGCAGTATTTCAACTCCTGGCAAGCAGTTTCCTTGTATAGTTTCACGTGCCCCTGTCCCCATCTCCTTAATGGGAAGGCAGCAGAACATCATGAAATGAGGCTGACTTGGCTAAAGAAGTCTGCATCAGCCTGGAAAGATCAGTAAAAGCTGCTGTTTCAACCTGGCAACCCTTAAAATTTTGGGATTGTAACATCCTACAATCAGGATCTGAGCCCAAGTGAAATAATGCAGTACAAACTAGCTGAAATATGTAATTCATCTAGAAAATAGCTTATTTTTGGAGAGAGGAATACTGGATGGCATTCAGCTTCTCTGATTCAGATTTAATCTTCCATTTCCCATTACAGTTTCTAGGTCAGTGATGGCTAACCTTTTTGCCATCGTGTGCCAAAAGTGGGGGGGGGGGTCGTTTGCTTGCGTGCCCACACCCATAATTCAATGCGCCCCACCCCTGCGCATGTGTGCATGCCCCTCCCCGCTTTTAGCACATGATGGCCTGGTGACGCCAGTAGGCCTGTTTTTCACCCTCCCCAGACTCCAGAGGCTTTCTAGGAGCCTGGGGAGAGTGAACACGGCCTTCCCCACTCCCCCAGAGGCCGGAAACAGCCTATTTCCCAACTTCTGGTGAGACCGAAAGGCTCCAAAATCAGTTGGCCGACGCACACGTGTGCTGGAGCTAACCTACGGCAACACTCACGTGCCCACTGATATGTCTCCGTATGCCACTGCGGCACCCGTGCCATAGGTTCGCCATCACGGTTCTAGGTAGTTTAATTTTCAGTACTACGGATGACCTTTAGTTAGGTTGATTCTGGGTTTTATGCATTTTGCTGCATATGTTGCCTAAAAGTTTTGTGGGTTCTTCCTATTTTAGGCTACAATCACAATATCTGTGGGTTTTCCTGACCTCCCATTCAAATAGCATACGTTCTGGCTTAGATATATTACACAGATAGTAAAATACTTCAGTAAAGCAAGAAATGCTATGGACTTATATTTTATTTAAAACGCTGAAAACATTCAATCACTTAGTCAACTGAATTTATTTTGAGCTTTTTATTAATACTTACATATTGTAAGTGGCAGACAATTTGACATATATTAAAATGAGGTTAAATATTCCATATTGCATTAAATTGGACTACTCTTCTTTTAAATTGACTTAGAGCAGTTTCTTTTGGCAACAAGGTGCATCGACGTTACCACCTAATGACAATTATTTCCTGCATATAGTAATGTAACCTTTCCATTTATACTAGTAATCCTTTATGGTAGTACTTCTGTTAAAGAATGGGAAGTTATATTAACAAAAGATAGAAAAAGTTAGAAAAACAAACTATGGTTGCCTTGTCCAACCTAAATATTCTCCAAATACATAGCTGACAATCTGGGAGTTTAAATTTAACTTTTTGAAGGATGCTGTGGATGGTAAAAGATGATCTATAGCAGGCAAAATATCTCAACGTTTAAAATCCACAATAATAATAATAATAAAAGGTATTTTTAAGATTGTATTAACTCCTGGAAAAGTAAAACATTGAATAACATTTTTCTTATAAGTTAAACATAGAAATTCACTAAAAATATTATTTCATCCAATGTGATAAATCAATTTTTCTTCTCCTGATCATTTGCTTTTTCTGCAGTGACAGCTGGCCTAAGTGACATCAGGGGATCAACAAAAGGGAATGCCCGGAATATTTTCACATATCTGAAGTAGCTGAAGATGAGGACTCCCCAAAATAATGTCATTAGCAAGATGTTCCAACCGGCAACATGAATCCAATTTGGTCTGAAAAACAATATAATTTGTACTTTTAAAAAACTGATTAAGTGTAACAAAACTAGCATACAAACCACATAGTTTATTTATTAATATAATCAGAGCAATTAAAATATTAAAGGAGATAGTAATTTTTCTGAACATTCTTAAAAGTTGTGGTGCAATATCTACCATTTCCAGAAAGATAACAGTGTTTTGCAACAAGAACAGTTAGATTTTGCTTCACGTGTTGCCAGCTAAATCCAGAGAAGAAAGAAGTAGAAATCTCAACTTAACTAGAGATGAAATATCAAACATGCTTAATTGCAAGAACTTTTCAATCAATGACAATGTCTGAATAGTCAACTAACTTCAAAGTACAGGTAGTCCTTCACAAACAATTTGTTGCTTACCAATTGTTTGAAGTTACTACTTACAGCCTGGATTCAAAGTTCCAGTGGCTCTCACACACACACATCCGCCCGCCCCAGTCACATCGTATTTTGCGCACTTGGAAACTGGCCTGAATTTGCAGCCATTTGCAGTGTCCTGCAGTCACACTACCATGGTTTATGACTTTTTTGTTCGAAACCAGCATTCATTGCGACTTCTAGCAAAAAAACTCATTGTGGACAATGGATTTGCTTAATGAACACCATGTAAACAATAACAACCACAGCCTTCACTTCAGAGGTGGGTTTCAATAGGTTTTGACCAGTTCTGGAGAACCAGTAGTGGAAATTTTGAATAGTTTGGAAAATTGGTAGTAAAAATTCTGACTGGCCCCACCCCAAGTCCCAGCTGATTGGGAGGAAATAGGGATTTTACAGTATCCTTCCCCTGCCACGCCCACCAAGCCATGCCACACCCACCAAGCCACCTCCACAGAACCAGTAGTAAATTTTTGAAACCCACCACTGCTTCGCTTCATGACCATCACACTTGCCTAATTGCTGCCAAAAAGGTTATAAAACTGGGTGTGGTTTTATGGTGACATGCTTAATGACCAGCATGACTTACAACCATAATTCCAGGCTCACTTATGATTGTAAGTGGGTGACGACCTGTATCATGTTTTACGAATAATACCAACCTAGGTTTTCTCCTCCACTCTACCTCAAAACCTATCTTCTAATAGATATATCTGTTTCTGGTTCCATTGGTAATAATATATTAGAAAACTGGTGACTGTACATATATGCAACTAGATTTCACACAGAATATTAAGAAAACATTATTTATAGTCAAACTCTATAATAAAAACATAAAACTTGAAAAATTAAGTCAATTATTTCCAGGCTATAATGTCAAGATAACAAAGGCCAGATTTGTGGTTTACAGACATTGCAGAATTTCACTTATCATTTCCAGTTTATACCATCCCAGCATAATTCCATGTCCCTTTTAAAAGCTCTGGATTACAATCCTTTCTAGAGATATTCAGATCTAAAACACCTTCTCACCACCCCAAAGAGCGCAACACAAAGCCTGCATATTCCCTACTGTAAACTCTGCCATCATACTATACCAGATCAGGAGATACTACTATAGGATTGAACAGAATTAAGTATAACGTTAAACATTCCTTGACTTATCCATCTTTCAGCATTAAATAGGCAACCATCTTCCTGCATTGCCTCCTGAATTCTGCAAAAAGCTGTTCTCTGCATAAAATAATAAATGGTCATTAACCTGACATCTGAAAGGCCAGTGTTAAGAAATCAATAAGAACAGTTCAGCCTTTTCAGTCATTTTGTGCCTATCTTTAAAAGAAGACTTCAAAAGGAAAATGAATTATAATTTATAAGGAAGTTTTATATGTATTTATATATATATAAAGACCAGAACAAATAAAAGCACTCAGTATATATATATTTAAAAATTCCAAATGCAAAACACCAGCAGAAGAGAGGAGAGGGGTTTCAGTTTTACGTTCACAGCAGCAACCAGGGGATAGGGTACGGGATGCTTCTGTGAGGCAAGCCTGAGGGAGAGAAGGGGGATAGGATAGGATAGGATTCTGTGGGACAAGGCTGAGGGAGAGAAGGGGATAGGATAGGGAAGGCTTCTGTGAGGCAAGGCTGAAGGACAGGAGAAGCTGATCGTAACTACTCATTAATTTTCAAGCTATAAGTGTCAATTTATCAAGCCCCATTACATAGTTTCGTAGCGAAGCACGGGTATCCAGCTAGTGTATAATAAAACCCAGTGTCAATTATACATGGTCTGACTATATGATAGTTGCAATCCCTAAACTGTGTGGCCCGTTTAGGTTCAACGCTAAAAGGGAAATGACTAAGCAGTGCAAAGGGTTTTATCACAATTTTCATATAACATTGCTATGGTGAGAAGACGTGTTTGCAATGAATCCCCATTGCTGTTGAGCAGAATCTAGCCACCTGCGCTGTAGTTATGGACTGTTCATCCTTAAGCAGTCACTGAAGATAGGTAGTGTCGGAACGGCCAGGATACCTAGCAGTTATTGGCAGAATATGTTTTTTCCTAATCTCCGTATAAAAGGAACATCTAAGGAGCATGTGACCCACAGTCTCCACCTCTCCTGAGCCCCAGGGAAAAGAGTCTTTCCATGAATGGTATCCTTTATATTTGCCATACAGGACCGCATATCAGGAAGTTCAATTTTATCTCTTGGAGCTTAAATTTGGACTTTTAAAAAAACCTTTGAACATGTACTATACTTAAATATTACCTATATTGAATGACCAAAGCAAGTTGTTTCTGTTATCAAAGTGGCAGGGAATGGTCAGGGAACACCACTGCTCATTTTTCTTGCACTTAAGTTTAATATAGTTGTGATAGCCTATGTTCTAGCAGTTTATTTCTATCTGATCTTGTTTCCAATTTTTCTCTCATTTAACTGAAAACTGAAGAATGAAATTTATTCCTAGGACCTGTAATATGGTATAATATGGTATGAGCCATGGTAGCGCACTGGTTAGAGTGCAGTACTGCAGGCTACTTCCGCTGCCTGCCAGCTGCCTGCAGTTTGGCAGTTCAAATCTCACTAGGCTCAAGGTTGACTCAGCCTTCCATCCTTCGAAGATTGGTAAAATGAGGACCCAGATGGTTGGGGGCAATATGCTGACTCTGTAAAACCGCATACAGAGGACTGTAAAGCACTATATAGCAGTATATAAGTCTATACTGCTATTGCTATAAAAGGAGAAAGCTAAAAGTCATTATCTGAAGTACATTTTTCCACCAGACCTGTTAGAAAAAGGATATACTGGTATCATAGATGTGTTTATTATGTATTGAATCATTAGATACTAACTCAGCTGTCCTGTCCTGTGTATTATATAATTTTTCAACCTACAGCATATCGAAATGAATTAAACTTACAAAACTTAACATAATACTAGTGATTTATGTTTGTAAAATGGTGATAGTTACAACTTGAAGGTATCATTCTTAGGAACTATGTAAACTTTTGCAAGACACCTAGGAAGACGTATTCATTAGTCAATGTATCAAAAAGGTTATTTAAATTGTTTTATGTTTACATACAAAGAAGTCTTATTAATTTCCTCTCACATTTTCCACTGAGGCCTCTATAAGCATGCATGTTGAAATTGTGGAGGTAGGTTCTACCCCAAAAGTTCCAGCTCTTGAATGTACAGAAAATTTATTGCAGGATCACAGCTTCCCTCTATCTGTGCCAAAACTATTTCATTTTCTCCCCCACCCCCAAAGGTATGCATTTCATTGGTAATAAAATTAGCTAAAGCCCATTGGCAATTACCTTTCAATGATACCATAGATCTGGACAGCAAAATATGTAGACAAATTACAAAAACTGAAACACAGAAAACAAATGTATTAATATTTTGATAATGTCCTTGTGTTAAATTATAGTAAAAAATTAAAATAAATGGAACTGTAACATTTCTAAACAGAGGGTGTTAAAATAAGGTTCTATAAAATTAACATAAGTAACGAATTAATTCTTGTCACTTCTCATAGAGATTTACTTTGTATCTTATTTATTTGCTAAATCCTGTACTTCCTAAATTATGGACCAATTTTCAGTTCAAATTATGTATCTAAATAGATAGTCTCCGACTCACAACAGTTTAAGGACTGTTTAAAGTTACAAAGGTACTGAAAAAAGCACTGGCCGTTTTTCACACATCTGTTGCAGTATCCCTATGGACACCAAAATTCAGACGCTTGGCAACTGATTCACATTTATGATGGTTGCAGCGTCCTGGGATCATGTATGATCACCTTTTGCGACTTTCTGACAAGCAAAGTCAATGGGGAAGCCAGATTCACTTAACATCTATTACTAACTTAACAACTTCAGTGAACTTTCTTATTAACAACTGTGGTAAGAAAGGTTGTAAAATAAAGCACAATTCACTTAACGTCTCATTCAACAACAGAAATTTTGGGCTCAATTGTCATTGTAAGTCAAGGACTATCTATACAAATACGTAGCTATTTCAAAACTAGTGTTCACGCAGTAATTTGCAATGTTTTCTCTGCAAATTAATGCAGAAATTGGATAGGGCGGCCATAATTAAATGCTGACTTAAAAATGAATTTAAATATTTCCCCATATAGGCTGGGTAATTCTGGTAGTTGAATCCCATATATCCTAAAGTTCAGAAGGTTGAGAAACACTGATCTAGACACTTCCCATGCATAACCAAGTATGGCTGGACCATAAAATATAGTTAAAACATTGTTAAGTCTTGTAGAATAAAATATAAAATTGTATGCAAAATATAAGAACAGTTGTCATAATATACCAGGAAGAATTTGTCTAAAATGCAGAAAAAATAGAGGCCAGACATAAAGCTCTAAATATGGATGATTATTAATATACTATTCACTAGGATATGTTAATAATGTTGAATGTTGCCCAAGTTTGATAATGGTCTGGAGATGGGAAAACAAGCTGAAATCAAATTCAGGCAAGATAAAGGTACAATTAAAAAATAGGAACTAAATTGCAAGTTCAGTTAAAAGACATATCAGAATTCAGGAGTATCTTAACAAACTTGAATAATGAGTAGAAACCAACAAGTTGAATATTAATTAAATAGCCTGGGTAGGGAAAATCAAAGGTATGACTATAGAACAAGAAAGATCATAGTGGGAAGCAGTGCGTACAATTATAAGAGTGTCTTGCATGCAGTATGAAAATTCTCATCTAGAAATTCAGTGCAGTATCTGATATAAATGTGAATAACACAAAATAATGTGTTTTGTTCAACAAGCTGTGTTCAAATCTCAGCAACAGGTTTTAGCAAGGATACAGGCAGGGCAAAGCAAGCAAGATGCTGAAGGAAGAGGAAGGAATAACCCACAAGAAAAAATTGGAGACGTTGGGTATGTTGGAGAAGACAAGATAACAAAGAGACGCTGTTGCTTTCTCCAAATACCCAAATAGCTGTTATGTAGAATGGAGTTTTTCCAACAGTGTTCTGTGAGAATGTAAGTGGATTTTGCAGGATTAAGACTAGGAAAAGAGGGGAACTTTCCCTCAAAGGAATAGAGATTTTTTTCCCGTTAGACTTCAAGGGGATATTCTGAAAATGACAGAGGATTTTTCTCCCTTAATCTATTGTAAGGTATTTTTCTTTGACTTTATGACTACAGGGGAAAAAATCATACCTCTTCACAGGAAAAAGGTGAAAATAAGGAAAAAATAAATGGCTTAAAGGTTGCTTTGCAAAGAATTTTTCCTTAGTCCCTTACGGACAGACTCCCCATCCCCTTACTCACTAGGTCCATAATGGTGAACCTATGGCATGCGTGCCCGAGGTGGCATACAAAGCCATCTTTCCGGGCACGCAAGCTGTCACCCAACTCACCAGCTATACATGTGCATGCCCCCAGCTGATGTTCAGGCCTCTGGTGTGCATGTGCGCAATTCAGGGGACCACCTGGTTTTCATAGCTCTCTTGTGCATGAATGGATTTGTGCAAGTGTGCAAGAGTACTTGCGCACAGCTTGCACATGCATAGATGGCATTCACAGATGGTGCGATTGCGCATACAGCACGGGAGCTGTGGGAAAGCCGCATGCATGTGCAGATGGTGTGGTTGCGCACACAGCATATGGGGGAGGAGCCGTGCATTAGCGTGGGAAGGATGCGCGTGGGCGAAGCGAATACCTGTTTGGCACTTGGTGAGTAAAAGGTTCGCCACCACTGCACTGGCTTATAGAGGAAAGGCTGGTGATATAGGTTTAAATTACAGATTTAAACTACCCATCCTCTGGTCTTTCAGTGTTAGATTTAAGTGAAATTGTAGTGTTTGTTGGGAAGAGGGGAACAGGTCACCATTTGAATAAATATGGAGTTATAGATATATAGATTAGATATACAGTACTATAGCGATATACATAAAATATTGGTATACTCCAGACTATTGGAGTATACTAGTTAGTATACTGGAGTACTGTTTATTATGTTCATTCCAGTACTGTCCTGAGGTTAACATGCATGTGGAAATTATAATTCATAGATAATCTTTTTCTTTAAATTATTATTTTTTCATTATAATTACTGAATGTTATTTCAGAATAATTCTTTCTAGAGTTTCTGTAAATATTTTTCAATGGTGGAAAGTACACAAATCCCCAGATCTGAAGAAAATAAGCATGAGGTTAAAATGATAGTAAGAGACATATGCTGGTTAATAAACATGTAACTGGTTAATGTAAGTGTTAATGGTACAGTACATTAAAGTTCAGACTATTGGAAATAAAGATGATCTTGACAGAAAGGTAAATATGATTCCATAAGCATAATAGAGACCTGGTTGGCCAACTTCTTATGACTGGAATATATCAGTTGAATGATGCCACTTATTATTTTTTTTAATAGAAGCAATAGAGAGTTCCCTGTATATTAAAAATCCACTGCTGATCAGACATTCAAATAAATGAGCTTGGCAATGGCAATGTTAGATCATCTGAATTGGAGTTAATGGGAAAACAAATGAAAGCAATGTTGTTGTGGCTGTCTGCTATTGTTCTCCCTGGAATGGAGAAGATTTGAATGAAACAATTTTGAATTGTTTCAAAAACAATTGTTAAATGCTTAAAAAAACATGAAGTTACAGTGATGGGAGACTGAATTACCCCAGCACCTATTGGGAGACAAACTCTGCCAAACTCTGATCTTTTCTGAAACGTCCTGTTTTTGCTGACACTCTTTCTGTTCAGAGAGTAGCAAAGAAAAATAAAAAAGGATAATCTATCTTTGATATATATTAATCAACAAAGAACACCTAGTGAGAAAGTGGCAGAGATGCCCATAGGATTGAGGACTGTCATAAACATTACAAAAGCATTGTTGTGCCACAAGCCCCACCCTTTGGTTCCTGTTGATGATGTCATGACACACCTGCAAAAGGGATAGAGCTTGTGTCACAGTGGCTTAGTGCTATTTTCATTGTTATTCCACTAACTGCTGTTCTCAGCACACTCGGATGCTGCAATTTTTGATTTTAGAGAAATGAAAACTGAACATAATGCAACACACATATTGGGCTTCAAAAACCGAATTTTTATACATTCAGAGTAATGGTAAATAGAATCCCAAGTCAAGAGACACACAAACATTTAATGGAAGGTCTGATAGCAAAAAAATAGAAGTGTGCCAGGTCACAAAGGAAGAGATATGGATAGGCAGCCTGGTCTTGGATAATTGGTGTCAGAAAAGAGACATCTCAAAGTGTCCCGATTCTAAGAATTACAGTGAATTTCTGTAAATATGTTCAAAATGAACAAAAAAGAACAAAATAAGTATAAGTATAATAAGTATCTGTGAAAAAAACAGAATGCTAACCGGTATTAAAAATGTTTAAGCTTGCTAAAACAAAAAATGATTATATTCCAAAAGTCATAAAGAGCAGGATCAAAAGTAGGAATAAAGCTTGATAGATACACAGAGAATAGCTTTGTACTATGAATGAGTTTAAATTCCAGGGAGTAGATTAAGACAGTTTAGGTAGTTTGAGAAAAGGTGGAAAAAGTATAAGGAAAGCCAATTTTATCACCATTTGATGACAACTTGTAGATACCCTATAAAAAGTGAATTAATAAAATTAAGTAATTTCACATTAAACATTGTGGAAGCATTCTGTGTAATGTGCATAATAACAACAATCCTTTGAGGTTACAAATAATGAATATCAGAGTCAAATCAAAGTTGAAAAGTTAACCTGAAATTTGGATCCAGTATGATCAGCTTGAACATATAAGTACTGCTATACTGAGGCCAATTTAAAAAGTTCAAACCAGAACTATTTAAGATCTCATATTTTTTATCCAGTTTCCTTAATTGTTCTGATCTTTTTTTAAAACAGGACTTGTAATTCTGAAAAGAAAAATGGATGTTTTCATTTATTTAATAACATAACTTTAGATTATGAAATGTAAGTATTTAGGTTGTGTCCATTCTACTTTATGATACAAATAAACATACAGAAAATAAATACATCTTCAGAATTACTTGTTTTAATTATAAGGGCCTTAAGAGACTCCACAACTCTTCTCCATAATCTTCCTGAATGCAATGGCTACATGCAACAATACAGGGAAAATCTCCTGGAAACCATCTAGACCCAGGATGTCTCTATGGTGACTATCCTACATCATGGAACTCCTAGATGGTAATAACCTTAATCTGAACAAGGAAGTGATTTGACTATGGCAATGTATGCACTGTCATGTTTTCGATACCCAGATCACCCACCAATGGCTCCAAAACAAAGATAATTCCAATGTATCTTTACCTAAACAAGACCAGTAACCAGGTCTATCAGCACAGGAAGTGGTCCTGCCAGGAAGAAGAGCAGATGATTCTTAAGCAGGATCCCCATCCTGTCTGTACAACCCAGTTTAATATTTAGACATTAACATCTGGTCAGCTCCAAAATAAGACTCCTGGACACAAGTAACCTGTCTCAGAAAATTATTGTCTTTTTCTTTAATACTGAGGCTGATGCTATGTCCTTGACCAAGGCTGACAATTCACCCACCACAGGTGACTGATGTCTTGCTACAAATAGAGCTGGCATTTACTGGCACCAGCTTGAGTTAGCTAGTCCTCTAACTTCCTAGATCTAGGAATGAAACTGTGGAACCAGAAGTATAGACCAACCCTAAATTGCAAGTTTTTAAAAAATCTGTAATGATTTGCCTGACATTTTTCACCATATCTCTTCTTTCTATGATAGTCATAATTTCCTTAACTTCATCTCCACCCACTGAACTTAAAGAGGCAACAACTGGTATCTAACTATCAATCATAGAGTTTCCTGCAATGTCATGACTTCCCTATAACATCACTCCTATCGTAACCACAATCAACATTTACAAGACCCACACCTCGCCTAAGGAAGCCAACAGCTGACAAGCCAATTTAACTGACCTATTAAAATTTCTGAAAAACAATGGTCCAAGCATTGTAAACCAACTAGGTATCTCAAATCTACATTCCTTCTCTACAGTAGGAATAGTAAACCAACTAGAAAATCACTTCTGCATTCCTATCCTATGATATATTGTCAAAGCCAATATATTTACTCATCTCTTCCATACTTCCATAATCTCATATCGGGGGCGGGGGGGGGTGTTTCCCTTCACTTTTGCCTCTCACTCAGGAGTATAATCACTGCAATTGTCCTGATTGCTCCAAAAGCATAAAACAGCAGACAGATTAACCACAAAATCTCCAATATGTTTGCACTCTATGTTACATCACTTGGCTGTTATCTAGAATAACACTTATAATAACAAAAACAATTCAGAAATCAATAATAAAGTTAGAAGTAACCTACAAGAGTTGGATGCTTGTTTTATTTTAAATAAAGATTAATAACTAAATAGTATTGTATATAGACTGGTTTTACTTATATTTTTATTTGTTGCTGCTTACATGAGGTCCCCATATTTCATCTACATCTTCAATTGTTTTGACTGATTTATTATATAATTTAATCATCTGATTCCAAGTCTGTGCAGTATGTAAGCAACCGACCTGTCAAAAACAAAAGCACCCAAAACTCAGCCAAGAAAAGAATTCTAAGAATAGATAAACTCTATGAAATTCTGGTAACCATATATGTTTAGAATATTACTCTATTCTCCAAGGATTATTTGAATTTTTGTTTCAGGTAGTCCTCACTTAACAACCATTTGTTCAAGAACTATATTAATAATACAATAGTTAACAGAAAAAAATAAACATATAAAAGTAATAAAAATTGTGAATAAAAGAAAGACAAGTTTGAAATTCAAACAGAGATTACACTATAGAAAATATATTTTCTTACATAAAATATAAGAAAAATGTACGTGATAAGCACAATGGTGTGATCGCTGACCTTGAGCCAGACCTCTTGGAGTGCAAAGTCAAGTGGGACTCTTACCACGTTTTCCCCAAAATACGACCCTAGCCCAATTTTCACACCTGTGCCTAATATAAGCCCTACCCCCAAAATAAGCCCTAGTTAAGCCCCACACACCATCTGGTTGTTCAAGGTGAGGTGAGGCGCAGGCATAAAAATCAAGTTAGGGGAGGGGTGGGGGTGGAACTGCCCTACACGCCTCGCACCACTTACCTAAGGACCATCGCAGCCAGGCACCTCACGCCGTGACACCTGTCGCGCTGCTGCCCAACTTTTTCTGCAGCCACTTGTGGCCGCTCATGGCTGGATGCCACGTGGCACATTGCGCTGGTGCCACCTCTTGCAGCAGGATACCATGTACCTTGTTGCACCATGCTCACCACGCAGCCTCTTGCCATGAGCGGTGGCACCGGCACAACCAGCAGTGCGGTGTCCTGCCACAAGTGGTGCCACTGGCACAACAAGCCATGTGGCGTCCTGCCGCAAACAATTGCAAGTGGCTGCAGAAAAAGTCGGACAGTGGCAGAACAATTGTTGGGGCATGAGAGGCATGGCTACGGTGATCCTAAGGTAAGTGTATAAGACATCCCCCGAAAATGAGACCTGATGCTTATTTGGGGGCCAAAATAAAAATCAGACTGGGTCTTATTTTCCGGGAAACACAGGTAGAAAGCATTACCGACAACAGAATTAGCAGAGGTGACAGTATTTCAGTTGAATTATTTAAAAACTTAAAAGAGGATGCTGCAAAATGCTGCACTCAATATGCCAGTAAATTTGGAAAACTCAACAATGTCTACAGGATTGAAAAAGGACAGTTTACATTCCAATCTCAAATGTTCAAATTACCATACAACTGCTCTCATTTCACATGCAAACAAGGTCATGCTCAAAAGCCTACAATTCAGGCTTCAGCAATATGTGAACTGAGAACTATCAGAAGTACTAGCTGGATTCTGAAGAGGCATAGGAACTAAAGATCAAATTGCTAACATTCACTGGAATATGGAAAAAGCAAGGGAATTGTTATGACCCAGGGGGTCACAGTTAGGCAAGCCTCCAGAGAGTCTTTATTTCTCTTGGGAACGATTAAGCAAATGACCCTCCACTGACAAGTAAGGCTCCATCCTCAGCCCCCTAAACAACAATTCATTGATTACCCAGCCAGGCCACTAGGCAAAAGTCCAGGAATAAGACAAGGGAAGTTTCGATAGCAAAGTCTTCAAGGCTAGAACAAGGACAGTCCTCAAAGCAAGGCCAAAAGTCTGAGTCATACTGAGTCATGCCAAAGTATTTATGCTCTCAGACTGTAGTGTTGGAGAAGACTCTTGAAAGCCCCTTGGATTGTGAGGAGATCAAATCAGTTGATCCTAAAGGAAATAAACCCTGACTATTCTCTGGAAGGCAGATACTGAAGCTGAAGCTCAAATACTTTAGTCATCTCTAATGAGAAAAGAGGACATTGAAAAAGATCCCGATATTAGGAAAGATTGTCGACAAAAGGAGAACAGGATGAGATGGTTGGATAGTAACACTGATGTAACAAGCAAGGGTTTGGGTGAATTCCAGGAGGAAGTGGAGGATAGGCAGGGCTGGTGTGCTGCCTGGAGCCATGGGGTCATGAAGAGTCAGATACAACTAAGTGATTGAACAACAACTCACCCAGGGGTGAAATGCTCCCGGTTCGGACCAGATTGCCTGATCCAGTAGCGATGGAGGCAGGTAGTTCAGAGAACCGGTAGCAAAAATTCCTGCCCCCCCCCCCATGCCCAGCTGAGTTGCACAATCATCAGCGGCTTTTTTTTTTATTTTTAAAAGCATTTTTTCTACAACCTCTTTGGCCAAAAAAATGCTTTTAAAAGAAAAAAAAAGCCTCTGATGATCGCGCGGCTCAGCTAGGATCATCAAAGGCTTTTAAAAGAAAAAAACCCTTTTTTTCTTTTAAATGCCCTGACGATCCAAGCTGAGTTGCCTGATCATCAGAGACATTTAAAAGAAAATGGGCTCCCCTTGGGGTGCACTCGGAGGCTTCAGCTGGTCCAGAATGCGGCGGCACGGGTGATTATGGGAGCAACCTGGCGCTCCCACGTAACACCTCTCTTGCGCGAGCTGCATTGGCTTCCGGTGGTCTTCTGGGTGCGCTTCAAGGTGTTGGTTCTCACCTTTAAAGCGCTCCATGGCATAGGGCTAGGGTATTTGCGAGACCACCTGCTGCTACCGATAACCTCCCACCGGCCAATACGCTCACACAGAGAGGGCCTCCTCAGGGTGCCTTCGGCCAAACAATGTCGGCTGATGGCCCCTAGTAGGAGAGCTTTCTCTGTGGGGGCACCCACCCTGTGGACTGAGCTGCCTCCTAGTATACATTTGATCCCGGACCTTCGCACCTTCTGTAAGGGCCTAAAGACCTACCTATTCCAACAAGCCGGCCTAGCCCAAAGGGTTTTTTAATAGGGTTTTTTTAAATTATATGGATTCGGGGTTTAAAATTGGAATTTTATGGATTTGGGAGTTTTAAATTGAGAAGCCAAGGATTTAATTTATTTATTTTAGTTCTTTATAACTTTTGTATTCTATGTATTTTAATTTTTTGGCTGTTCACTGCCCTGAGTCCCTTTTGGGAGAAAGGGCGGTATATAAATCTGAAATAAACTAAACTAAACTAAACTAAACTAAAAAAAAGTCTCTGCTGATCAGGCAACTCAGCTGGGATCGTCAGAGCCTTTTGAAAGCATTTTTTTACAACTTCTTCGCTGAAGAGGTTATAGAAAAAATGCTTTTAAAAGTAAAAAAAAAAATGGCCACACCCACCGTCACATTACCCCCCCACCAAGCCACGCCCAGAGAATCAGTAGTAACAAATTTTAGATTTCACCACTGAACTCACCCCATTTATTTATTTATTTATTTATTTATTTATTTATTTATTTATTTATTATTTGATTTTTATACCGCCCTTCTCCTACCGGACTCAGGGCGGTGAACAGCCAATTAAAAACCAATACAAAAAGTTAAAAACATACTAAAACCAATATAAATTAGGCTGAGAGTATAAAACCGAATAAAACTCTAAAAAATTTAAAAATAGAAGGGATCAGGTAAGTCTGGCAAGTTGAAAAAGATGAGTCTTCAGAGCCCGACGAAAAGTCCAGAGGTCAGCAATTGTTCTCAGTTCTGGAGGAAGATCGTTCCAGAGGGTGGGGGCTACCACAGAGAACGCTCTCCCCCTGGGGGTTGCCAGCCGGCATTGTCTGGCTGACGGCACCCTGAGGAGGCCCTCTCTGTGGGAGCGAATCGGCCAGTGGGAGGCAATTGGTGGCAGAAGGCGGTTCCGTAAGTACCCTGGTCCTAAGCCAGGGAGCGCTTTAAAGGTGATTACCAACACCTTGAAACGCACCCGAAAGTCCACCGGCAACCAATGCAGCTCACGCAGGAGGGGTGTCACGTGGGAGCGCCTCGTCGCTCCTATAATCCCCCGCACGGCCGCATTCTACACCAGCTGGAGCCTCCGGGTGCATCCCAAGGGGAGCCCCACGTAGAGAGCATTGCAGTAGTCCAAGCGAGACGTGACGAGCGCCTGAGTGACTGTGCGTAGGGAGTCCCGATCTAGAAAGGGCCGCAACTGGCGTATCAGGCGAACCTGATAGAAAGCCCCCCTGGCCACAGCTGTCGTATGATCCTCTAAAGACAGCCGTGGGTCCAGGAGGACGCCCAAGTTGCGCACCCTTTCTGTGGGGGCCAATGATTCGCCCCCAATAACCAACGATGGAGTCAGTTGGCTATATCGGGACGCTGGCAGCCACAGCCACTCGGTCTTGGAGGTGTTGAGTTGAAGCCTGTTTCTCCCCCTCCAGACCCGCACAGCTTCAAGGCACTGGGACATCACTTCCACGGCATCGTTGGGGTGGTCTGGGGTGAAGATGTACAGCTGAGTGTCATCAGCGTACTGATGGAATTCCACCCCAAAACCACGGATGATCTCACCCAGAGGCTTTACATAAATGTTGAACAGAAGGGGCGAGAGGACCGACCCTTGTGGCACTCCACACACTAGGCGCCTCGGGGTCGACCGCTGCCCCCGTCAACACAGATTGCGACCGGTCGGAGAGGTAGGAGGAGAACCACCGTAAAACGGTGCCCCCCGCCCCCAATCCCTCCAACCGGCGCAACATGATACCATGGTCGATGGTATCAAAAGCCGCTGAGAGATCTAACAGCACCAGGATAGAGGAGTACCCCCTACCCCGGGCCCTCCAGAGATCATCCACCAATGCGACCAATGCCATTTCGGTGCTGTAACCAGACCTGAACCCGGACTGGAGCGGGTCTAAATAGACAACTTCATCCAGGTACCGGGGGAGCTGCCACACCACCACACTCTCAACAACCTTCGCTAAAAAGGGAAGGTTGGAGACTGGACGATAATTTGCCAAAACAGCTGGGTCCAGGGAGGGCTTCTTGAGGAGGGGCCTCACCACCGCCTCCTTCAAAGCAGTCGGTAGGGCACCCTCACTCAGAGAAGCGTTTATAATCTCCTGGAGCCAGCCTCGTGTAACCTCCCGGGAGGCCAGCACCAACCAGGAGGGACACGGGTCCAATAAACATGTGGTAGCGTTCAGTCTTCCCAGGATCCTGTCCACGTCCTCGGGAACCACAGGATCAAACTCAGCCCAGATAACACTCTCAAGACCGGGCTCAGTCACCTCGCCCGAACTAACCCAGTCAGCGGCCAAATCATCCCGAATCTGAGTTATTTTATCATCCAGATATTGAACAAAGTCCTCAGCACGTCCCTGCAAGGGATCCTCCCACGCTCGCAGATGAAGGAGGGAGCGGGTCACCCTAAACAGGGCGGCTGGGCGATTATCTGATGACGCAATAAGAGCGGCGAAATAATTAGATTTCGCCGCTTTTATTGCCACTAAGTAAGTCTTAATATGAGCTCTTACTAGTGTCAAGTCAGATTCAGAGCGACTGGCCCTCCAACCGCTCTCTAGGCGTCTTTTCTGGCGCTTCATCTTCCTCAGCTCCTCGGTGAACCAAGGAGATAAGTGAGTTCGGCGCCGGGTCAGAGGCCGCAAAGGCACGACACGGTCCAAGGCCCCACCGGCTGCCCTGTCCCAGGCAGCCACCAGGTCCTCAGCCGAGTCGTATGTCAGTGTCTCAGGAAATGGCCCAAGCTCCGTCTGGAACCTATTAGGATCCATCAGGCGCCTGGGGCAGAACCACCGAATTGGTTCCGCCTCCCTGCGGTGGGGTGCAGCGGTCAGAAAGTCGAGTCGAAGGAGCGAGTGGTCAGTCCATGACAAGGGTTCCACACCTATGTCCCCAATATCAAGACCACTCAGCCACTGACCAGAGACGAAAACTAGGTCCAGGGTGTGTCCACCAATGTGAGTCGGGCCCTGAATTACCTGGGTCAGGTCCATGGCCGTCATGGAAGCCATGAACTCCCGAGCCAACTCAGATGTTTCACCGATAGATGGCAGGTTGAAATCCCCCATGACTATAAGCCTTGGGGTACCAACCGCCACCTCGGCTATAACACTGAGAAGCTCGGGCAGGGTCGTTGCCACGTGGCAGGGAGCCAGGTACGTGACTAACGTGACTAACTTTAATTCAAGCTTTCTCTTAAACTGGAAATGTTTCATCTGTCTAGGAAGGAGAGAGACTGGCCTTGAAGCTGAATAGTGAATCTCAATGGCCTGCATTGTGACTTAGATCAAGACCACCACAACAAGAAAACCTCTTATAATATCCAGATTTTAATTTTGGCAGAAGACTTCAATGTAAAAATCGAATACATATCAAAATACACAAAATTAATCAGAAAACAATCAACTCTTAGTGATAAACATACAATTGAGAAAGAATAATAGTTGGGAAAATTGATTATGAAAAATTTAAATAACTCAAAAGAATCTAAAACCACTGGTTTATGTTTCTATCTCTAAAAATGATTGTTAATTAAGAAATGAATGGTTTCAATATGTAGAAGAAACAACTCTGCTCAACTTTCTTTCCTCAGCATCTTCTCAGTCCTAGGGAAGATAACTGTCAGCTCTACGAGGAGACCAGGGTAAGAAACAGACAATAAAGAATAACAGAAATGCTAATTTATAATTGTAGGGTAGAATTAGAATTATTGAAAGCCTATCCAAGTTTCTCTTTCTCTTATCTTATCTTATAATAAAGAACCAAGAGGGGATTATTTTGAATTTCTTTTTTACACTTGCTTCAATATCTGGACTGAGTAATGTTTTTTGCAAGACCCTCCCTGACTGTTCTTTCCCATCTTCCCCAAAGGTATCTCTAAATTCCTTTGCATAGCATAGAAAAAGGCAAAAGCCAATCCCAGTCTCTACTTTCCATTCATTGTTTTCTAAGCCAGCCAGGTGACTGGAGCTTTAGATATGTAACAAGTGTTAATATTTTCTCTGCTTTTCTTTCTAAGAACAAGAGCCTCAGATAGCTCAATAGGCTAATAGCCTGTTATTAAGATTCAGCTGTCTGCAATTATTGCAAGTTTGAGGCTCAAGGTTGACTCAGCCTTCCATCCTTTCTAAGGTAGGTAAATTGAGGACCCAGTTTGTGGGGGCAATAAACTGACTTTATATAAAATATACAAAAGTATGAAGGCTATTGCTTAACGCATTGTAAACCTCCCTGAGTCTCCGGAGAAGGGCGGCATATAAATCTAATTTTAAAAAAAACGAAACCTGATCCAAATACCTTATTTCAATTCATCAAACTCTATTATACAAACAGATTCAAAATAATAATAATATATAAAGTACAAAAATCATAAATCAATTTACCTTTTCCATAGTTGCCTTGTAGGCAAAGTCAATCCTCCCATTCATCTCCCACAATATATAATTTACCTCAACTGGTATGAAGTTATCGTCGTATCTGTATACAACAGAAGCACAGTACAGTATCTTTTCTAAGAGTGTAAAGCCATAGTAAGGATTCAAGTGTATTTATCATTTGCTAACTTCTCTCTACCTCCTTTCCAATAAATCTTCCAATTTTGCTAGCATTTGTCCTTTGTCAAATAAAACTGGAAGAGTTTTGCACAGAGTAGAGAGAGCCCTCCACCCTTTTCAGGGACATTTGCAGGATTAGGGTCAAAAAAGTCAAGATAACAGTTGTGACTATGAGACTGGAATACTGTTCCTTTGTGCACATATAAAAAGGTGTAGGTCTACAATAGCACAGTTGTGGCCACCATTTTGATTTCTTTTGACACCTTCAATTCTTGTCATGAAGAGTTGGGAAAAGGGTCTATAATACATACTTCCTAGTGCATCTTTTTTCTCATTCTTCACACTGTTAGTTTTACTTACATCTCAACATGAGGAAGAAAGTCCTGAGTATAATGGCTCTGTAATGGGCATCCATATTTTTTTATATCAAATATTACTTCCTATAGAAAAGACAGTTTAGTACACTTAAAAAACAAAACAAAAAACAAAACAAATTGCATCAGTTAGTTCACTAAAATAAAATAGTAATTCTTACCTTGTTTCTTTTATGGCGTTTGTCTCTGAGATACTTCCTAATGTTAGAGAAAAAGGTTCTGAGCTGTAATTGTAATATTCCAGTATTAAACATCACATTCAATATTATCTATGCCATCTGCACTAGATAAATGATTCAGCCTTTCACCACTTCATAAGGACTATAGGGTCCCTAAGTTTTTGATGGGTGGCCAGTCATAACACAATATATTTCTGATAGATATGAGAATTAATATAGAGGATGGTTATGAAACAACCAATCATAATTACTATTACCAATAATTAAAGATATTTCCAGGATATGTGCCAATGAAATGTCTGTTATTATTGTAGTCAGTTGCATGCATAGTCAGTCATGTTTAGACTGGATTTGGAATTTTTATCTTCTTCTTGATTTCAGTGTATTTGATGTTGTCAATTTGAAGGATGCTCAGCTATTTGTAGTAATTGTTTTCATCCAGAATCTTTATGTTATTTCCATAGAACATCTGGATTTCTTTAGTTTTTACTATTTTTTCCCTGTTGATGGTGAGGGTGGCACATCTGTGCAGTCCACATTCCATTGCAATGTTTTGGCTGTATGTACAGGCGGTGCTGAGCAGCAATTTTAAATAATGTTTTTCCATGTTTTAAATGCATGCTCATGTAAATGATGTGGGGTAGTCTGGCAAGTGTTTTTGTTGTATGATAGCCATGGTTGAACTTGATAGAGGAATCTGTGGAACAATGAACACTAGTGGCGATAGTGAGTCTTCTTGAAAATTTTCTCTCCTGATAGCAATAGCAATAGCACTTACACTTATAAATCACCCCATAGAGGTTTTCAACACTCTCTGGACAGTTTACAATGTCAGCCTACTGCTCCCAAGAATTTGGGTCCTCATTTTACTGACCTCAGAAGAATGGAAGCTAAGTCAACTTTATATTAACCTTTTCTGGTCTATTACCATTCACCAGCAACTCTGTCTTTCATTGTGTCCTTGATCTTGCAGAAAGCTTCTGATGTTTGTACTGACTCATATGGCAGGGAGTTGAATGTTTTCTTGTAATTAATCCATGCTACATTCAAGTTGATCTTCCTTCTTTTGTAGTTTTTCAAAATCATCTTGTTGATTAGGAGGTGACCCTCTAATGTTTGGGCAATTTTCTTTCTGCTCTGGTGGAAAGAGTTTGTTTTCAGCTAGATGCCACTAGACTGTTACTATTATCAGTTACAATTTGAAATCTGTTTATAAGTGGATAATTGCCTGGTGGTGGCCCTTTTCTTCGATCTTTCATTATCAGGTAGGTTTTGCCAGATATTAACCTCTTGTCAATTTTATCTTTTGCAGTTACGTTTTGTTATTATATAGCTTAGCAATGACTGGTGTAGACTAGTCAGATGTTTCAACCAAAAACCATGCAATTCATCTTTATCCAGTGCTGATCAATTCTTGAACTTCCTTAACCTTTTATCCACCACTTTTGTTGCTAGTACAATTTTTTCAGATGGTTTTTTATTCTTATCCATCTCTTTTATTCAAGTTGCATTCTTGTTGTATGCAACCAGAACTGTGCTATTTCTTCTTTGTTAGGTGTCGACTAGTTCACTGCAGCCTCTCCTGTGGTGGATTTGTAGAAACATCTCTTATTCAATTGAAATAATTGATTCTGCCTATAGTGTTCATTTTGAGCTACATATCTGCTGATCTTCATGCTTATAGTTTCTAATAAAGCTGTTGCTTTATTATTTCTAGGACTTCCTTAATCTTTCTTGTTTCTATATGGCATTTCTTGATCAGGCATTCTTTGATCTTGTTCTTCAGCTTTTTCCCCCCATCTGCTCTAGATTGCTTGCATCTGATCACAACTTGCTGATCTTATTTTCCAATCTGAGTTTCCATTTTGGTGATGCACTGTTTGTCTTTTTTTTTAAATAAATTGTTGCTACTTTGTTTGCAGGAAGAGTATAATAAAGAAACCTTTATGGTCCATTTCTACAGTCAATACTCAGAATTAAATGCAGTTTTAACCATTTTAAATGTTTAGCATATATGTAATTCTTATACAGTTCTTACCAAGGTATAGTGAAGGTGAAATTCTCACATTCTGAAGGTTTCCTATGACAAAATAAAAAAGGTATTTATATAATTTAAAAACAAAAAACAGCATTGCCTGAATATGACTTTTAACCTTCTGTTTCAGTGTTCCCAAATCACATCTTGAGGCTAGTTGGTTAAAACTGTAAAAGTATATTATAGATCAAATTCTTTCTAATGAGATAGCTAGACAGACAGACAGACAGATAGATACAGTGATGAAATCCAATTTTTTTTATTACCAGTTCTGTGGGCGTGGCTTGGTGGGTATGGAGTGGCTTGGTGGGTGTGGCTTGGTGGACGTGGCAGAAGACAGATACTGCAATATCTCCATTCCCACCCCACTCCAGGGGAAGAATACTGCAAAATCTCCATTCCCACCCCACACTGGGGCCAGCCAGAGGTGGTATTTGCCGGTTCTCCAAACTGCTCAAAATTTCCGCTACCGGTTCTCCAGAACCTGTCAGAACCTGCTGGAATTTCACCCCTGGATGGATGGATGGATGGATGGATGGATGGATGGATGGATAGATAGATAGATAGATAGATAGATAGATAGATAGATAGATAGATAGATAGATAGATAGATAGAGACGGATGATAGATACATAATTAAAGTACCTAACAAAACATTTTACACAATTCCCTACAAATGTAAACTCTGCTAAAACTCTGTTTATAATATTTTAAAGGGCTATGAGAAGGGTAACTGGGTAGATTTTCCTTGAAGACATTCTCACTTTTTCTATGTAATTTTTATTAAATAAGTTTTCAACAGAATAAAGTTATACAAATTTTGAATTGAAGGTAAGAAGAATATAGAAAAGTAATAAAAAGTGAACAAGAAATAAATAGAAAAGAACAAAGAATACAATGCACCCCAACTTCTAATAAACGGAAGGCATTTTATATGCAAAAATGAAATAAAATACAATATAAATTACACAGGTAACCTAGGTGCACTGTTTACTTTAAAAGCGTGTAAGAATAAGATGTTTTACACTTATAGAGGGCAAGCAAGTAGGAGCTCCCCTTACTGATGGAAGAATTCTGAATTTTTAAACTCTGATTTTCACTTTTAACGTATAACTTTTACAAGAACTTTGTTCTTAATTCTGTTTTTAAACTATGGCTTTAATCAAGTGTTTATATTGTTTTATTATGTTATTGTAAATAGTCGTTTAGGTGAGATGGGTAATATAGAAATTTAATAAATAAAAATAATAACAAACAAACAAAAATTTCTACAGTGTGAGAGACTGCCATCAAGAAGTCACAATTCCAGCCTTCTTCCCTCTTCATTTGGACCTGCTTCCCTTAGGATGAATATATGAACATTGAGACAACGTAATTCTGGTCAAAAGAAATGATCCTACTCAGTGGTGGGATTCAAATACTTTAACAGTTCTCTGCCCTGATGATTTCTTCTAACAACCAGTTCACCAAACTGCTCAGAAAGTTAACAACCGGTTCTCCCGAAGTGGTGCGAACTGGCTAAATCCCACCACTGATCCTACTAGTACCTGGCACTAAGGAATGTAGAGATTTAAAAGTTAAAAAACAAGATCTTGAAATGGGCCCAGACATCTATTGGTAATCAACGTAGCAATCTAGGCATAAATGTCACAATGCTTCAAGCATCTTCTGTCAGCAATCAAACCACTACATTTTGAATCAGTTGAGGTTTCAGAGTCTTCTTTTAAGGTAAAGGTAAAGATTCCTCTCACACATATGTGCTAGTCGTTCCCGACTCTAGGGGGCGGTGCTCATCTCCGTTTCAAAGCCAAAGAACTACCGCTATCCGAAGACGTCTCCATGGTCATGGAGCCAGCATGACTAAATGCCAAAGATGCATGGAACGCTGTTACCTTCCCACCAATTTTTTCCCTATTTTTTCTACTTGCATTTTTTTTACGTGCTTTTGAACTGCTAGGTTGGCAGAAGTTGGGACAAGTAATGGGAGCTCACCCCATTATGTGGCACTAGAGATTCAAACCGCTGACCTTTTGATCGACAAGCTCAGCATCTTAACCACTGACCCACTGTGCCCCTACTTTTAAGGACATACCAAATAATGTATATTGTAACAGTTTAGCCATAGGGTGATGGGATCGCTACTGCAAGGACATTCCAGTCCAAATGCTTGGGAGTACGACTGTGAGTGACTGGAGGAGGATGGCAGAGCCCTTGGCTCTTTCAGGAAGGGGATTGGTGAGAAGAGGGAATGATCATCTTGGGAGATGTAGGGCAGGACAATGTATCTCAGTGGTGATGGGCATGGGATACAGGAGCCAGATGGCTGGCCGTTACAGGGGAAGATGCCCCCGATGCATGATATTGGTGGTCTTTTTCGGCCAATATGAGCTCATCTTCAGTTCCTGGACAGCATATCCTTGGAGGCCCTGAGGTTCAGCTGTGGCTGCTAAATGCCAGGTCAGTTAATAACAAGGCTACCCTTATTCAAGATCTCATTCAGGAAGAATGAGCTGACCTGATAGCAATATTCCAGTATTTGAGGGGCTGCCACAAAGAAGAGGGGGTCAAATTATTTTCCAAAGCACCAGAGGGAAGGACAAGAAAAAATGTTTGGAAACCAATCAAAGAGAGAAGCAACCTGGAATTAAGAAGAAACTTCCTAACAGTGAGGACAATTAACCAGTGGAACAACTCAGAAATCGTGGGTGCTCCATCACTGGAGACTTTTAAGAAGAGACCAGACAGTCAATTATCTTAAATGGTATAGGTTCTCCTGCTTGAGCAGGAGGCTGGACTAGAAGACCTCCAAAGTCCCTTCCAGCTCTATTTTATTCATGCAACACCAAGACCTGCTGAGTCTGGAAGGATTTGTGTCTTCTCTCAGAAATATGTCCAGCCAGATTTCATATTTGTCACTAGCCAAGACCCCAGGGCCAGGTAGGTGGAGTAGGAGTGGTTATAGAAAGTATCTTTTGGCTTTCAAGGGTCTTGCTCTGCAAGTTTGTGATTGCAAGACCCTTTATCTGAAGCTGGACTCACAGAATCAGTTGGGATTGTCGCTAGTATACCGGCCTCCCTGCCTGAGCTGCTGAGACCATCTCAGGGTTGGCAGTGGAGTTTCCCAGATTCATGGTTCTGGCGACTGCAATCTGCCATCCCTGGATGTGGCCTCAGAAGCAGCCCAGGAATTCATGACCACCTTGACAGCCATGGGCCTATCCCAAATTATTATAGGTCCGACTCAGGACAGTGATTACACACACCGGATTTGATTTTCTTGTCTGAGCAATGGCAACATGACCTGGTGGGGGATTTTAGATTATCCCCCTTTTCATGGTCCAATCGCACCCTGGTGTCCTTAAGACTCTCATATGCTGCCCCCTCCACAGGGAGTGTGGAACCATTTGGTGACTGATGGACCCTGATGGGTTCCATAGGGAACTGGGGGATATCATAGGTGTTGCTACATGGTCCTGCTGAAGCCTTGGTGGTGGCCTGGAATCTAAGGGCAGCTTTGGACAGGATCATTCTTGTTCTGTTCCCCAGGCCTCTGGTTCCACTGGGAACAGGCAGATAAACTCTAGCAAACAGGTTTGATACAGATCATTTATTAGGGTATCCCCAAACACAGACTTACAGTCAAGGTGAATCATGGTGAGTCATGTTGAGATGCATCCTTATTTCATAATCTGTCCCATTTTCTAGTGTAAAAGGATGATAGTTTGTCCCCCTGTTCAGAAAGCATGTTCTCTCTTCTGAGGTAATTCAATACATAGCCAGGCCTTTGTTCTAAAACCAGGCCGAAAGCCTCAGTGGCGAATTAGACACACAGATAAGGTCACATGTCCTGGAATGCATTTCCCATAATGCAATCTCTCACTACATCTCCCACAATGCAATCTCTTAAGGAGACAGCTCTTAATCCTCAAGGTAACTAACTCCCCATAACTCACTATCTGTAACAGCACAATTCTTATTGGATCCTGAGAGTGTTGTCCTGGTTCAGGAAGGCTCAGGTGATCATCTGCAGGACTGTGCAGAGGAGTTTGTTTAGCACCTGATGGACAAAGTAACACAGTTTCATTCCCAATTGGATCCCATGTGTGGAGATAGTCCATGTAAAATGCCTGGGGAGAGGCCTTGCTCTATTATCTGGGAACAGTTTGACCCTGTTGGCCTTGATGAAGTGGGCAGGGTCCTTGATGCAGTCAGAGTTACCACCTATCAGTTAGATCTTTGTCCCTTCTGGATGGTGAAAGCCTCCAGGATGGTAACTAACATGTGGGTCCAGGCAGTGATTAATATGTCACTAGAAGAGGAGACATTTCTGGAGACTTTTAAGGAAGTCCTAATTTGACCCCTCCTTTAAAAAAACATCATTGGATCCCACTTGCCTGGACAACTCTCATCCAGTTTCTAACCTCCGCTTTTGGGAGAAGATTGTGGAAAAGGTAGTGGTCTGGCACCTTCAGAGGTCCTGGATGAAACAGATTATCTGAACCCTTTTCAATAAGGATTCAGCCCTTGTTATGGGAAGGAAATGGCATTGGTCATGCTTGGTGATGATCTTTGACTAAATTGAAGCAAGAATGGCTTCCTTGTATATTACATGTCACACAACAGAGTTATGAACCATCTCTAAATGATTCTGTACCAATTTTCTCTTAAAGTTTCGCTTGGAAAAAATTTTAATGGTTATTTTTTCAAAAACCCTTCCATTGTTATAATTTGTTTTTATAAAAGTTTGCATCTACTGACTTCCGGTTGGCACCGCCGTCGTCATTAGACGGTCTTCTTGTGACCGCCAGCCCCGCTGCCCGTAAAGAGCCGCCTCTACAGCTGAGAGGCGGCTTGAAAAACTCAGTTTTTTTGAAGAAACGTGAGGAGAGCCGGCGAGACCAGGTAGAGCCCCCTGCGAAGCCCCCAGACTGTCTTTTTTGCTTCTGGGGAGGAAGCAGGGTGAGGCTCCCTATCCAGCTCACCGAGGCTCCGGACTCCGGGGACAACTCTGCATTTAGCAGAGCTAGACGACGCGACCAACTTCAGCAGAAAAAAACAACTGAATCTTTTAAACCAAGCAGGGTGAAATCGGGACTTTAAACCAAAAATGCAAGTATTAATACTAGCCCTGTCACTAAACTTAAGAATCGAGAAGGAGTGAAAATAAATTAAAATGGCGTCCGGCTTCAGCGGAGAAAAAAAAGCTGAAAGCGAAAGTGGAAATGCTTGTGTGTTTTAACGCGTTTTAAACTACTTAAAGCAACAGTGCTTGTTAGAAGAAAAGAGAAAAGATTTTTTTAAGTGATTTCTATCTGTTCCCTGTTTCTTATAAACTTGATTGAAGCTGGGGAAGTTTTTAAAAGGACTCTGTGGTGGAAAAGGGGGGAAGACCTCTTTCCTAGAAAGAATAAGACTGCGTAGTACTATGGCTTCTAAGCAGACTAAGCCAGTTTCCAAAGTTGCAGGGGGGGGGGTCCCCTACTCACAAAACAAAAGAGCAGTCAGAGACTCAGACTCGGAGCCAAGAACAGGAGATTGGATTTAAGGATTTGAAGGAATTTATTGCTGTGGCTCTGATGAACCAAACTGAAGTAATGGACCAAAAATTTGAAAAGTCTCAGCAGAAATTTGAAAAGTCTCAGCAGTGGTTCAAGAAAAGTATGACAAGATGAAGCGAGATATACTGACAGTTGTTACTGGTTTGTCAGAAGCGGTTGTTGAGATTGATAAAAACGTGGTTGAACTCAGTTCAGAATTTGAATCTAAAATGAGGAAAGCTGACAATAAAATTTCCAATGTGGATAATAAAACTCAAAGAATTGAAAATGAAGTGACTATGATGCAATTTAGATTCATGGAATTTGCTCTAAGACTGAGAGGAATAAAAGAGAACAACAGAGAGGATTTGAGAACGGTTTGTGCTGATGCCCTTGCTGTGATGTTAAAGATTAACCCTGAAGATATTTTGTGCAAGATTGACAAGGTCTACAGAGTGAACTCTCGGGTGGCAAGGCAAAGGAACTTGCCTAGAGATGTGGTGATCTACTTTACAGATAGAAGAATGAGAAATGATATCTTGCAAAAGTCTTTTGTCTCTATGGTTCAGGTGGATGGAAAGGAGATTGGGATTTACAAAGAATTGCCGCCTAAGATGTTAAGAGATAGAAAGGATTTTGGATTTTTGGTGATTGAGTTGAAGAAACAACAGATTCCATTTAGATGGGATGCCCCAGTTGGTATAATACTGAGGTACCAAGGAGAGAGATACTGATTAAATACTGTGGAAAAAGCAGAAGAATTTTATTTCAGAGTTCTTAAAACTGGTGCAGCATCTCCATGTATATCTTCAGTGTTAGCTATAGAGGAGGGTGTTATAGAGAAGGAATTTGAACAAGAGTCTGAGGAACAGCGGAAACAGATGGAGCTGGAGGCAATGGAAACTCAACGAGCAATAGAGGAAATTCAAGGAGCAATAGGGGGCTTTTTGGATGAACCATTGTCGGATTTTTCTGAGACTAGAAAAGGGCCACTTAGAAATATAAGAGAGGTGGCATTGGACCTCGACTTGTTGTTGCAGGAACCTAAAGATCAGCGTATAACTCGAGCAGCTCACAAGCAAATCCTAGACAAACAACAGCAGCAGAGGTCTATTCCACCACAAGATAAGAAGGTTGCCAATGGTAAACCACAGAAACTTGAAGCCATGGGAGGAGCCAGGCCGAAGACTACCACTCTGGAACAGAAACTTCAGCAAATGCTCTTAACGCTTTGTGAGACTACAAATGACAATTAAATTTTTATCTTGGAATGTGAATGGACTGAACTCACCACAGAAAAGAAGGAAAATATTTCACTATCTGAGACAATTTAACAATGATGTTATCTGTTTGCAAGAAACTCACATCAGAATACAGGATCAAAAATATTTGATGAATTCTAAACTAGGTGCACAATTTATAGCTTCAAATTCAGAGAAAAAGAATGGTGTTGTGATTTACATAAATAAAAGATTATCAGCCAAAATTATAGAAGCAGATGATAGTGGAAGATATATAGCAATCGTGTTGCATACACAGAATGGCCCACTTTTGGTGATTGGAATTTATGCTCCCAACCAGCAACAAGAAAACTTTTATAAATTAATATATTCTAAAATATTGCAATGGGATTATAGATCTATTCTACTTATGGGAGATTGGAATGGAGTAATAGGTATCAAAAAAGATAAGAAGAGTTTGGCAAAATCATGTGTTAAATTACCACAGACTTTTTTTGATATGAAAGAAGACTTTGAACTGAAAGATGTATGGAGAGTGCAGAACCCAAAAGAATTGGATTTTACCTTTTTTTCAGATCGACATAGATCCTTCTCCAGGATTGATTTCATTTTAGTTATAGCTGACTTACTTTTAAAAACAAAGAAAACAAAGATATTTCCGAGGACTTTAACTGACCATAGCCCGGTATGGATAGAAATGGAAATGGGAAAGAACGAGAGAAGATCATGGAGAGTAAATGAAAACTTGTTCAGGTATGAAAAGAATGTAAATGAACTTAAAAAACAAATGAAAGAATTTTTTGAAATGAATTTGAATAAGGGTACCCCTATTGAAATCGTTTGGGATGCAGGTAAGGTGTATATGCGGGGGGTACTGATTCAGATGAACTCTAAACGTAAGTTAAATCAGCAAAGGAAAAGATTAGAAATGGAAGGAGAGATAAAGAAAAAAGAACAATTACTTATAAAAAATCCGATGGATAAAAAATTACAGGAAATTATAAAACTTTTGAAAGACCAATTCCAAATGCTTATAGCGGAACAAGCAGCAACTAATTTACAATTTGCAAAATATAATACACTTAGTAATGCTAACAAACCAGGCAGGTGGCTGGCTTATACACTGAGGAAACAGCAGAGCTCTCGTGTTATTGGCAGTATTGAACACGGAGGGAAGGAAGTTTTTCAACAGTCTAATCAAAGAAGCCTTTTTAGATTATTATACTAAATTATATGCCAAAGATCATATACAGAGTGAACTTATAGAAAAATATTTAGAAGAGAGGAGAGTCGTGAAAATCTCTAAGGAGCAAAAGGAAAGAATGAATCAATTTATAACAGTCGAGGAGATTATTTTTGCAATCAAACAATTGAAAACAGCCAAAGCTCCAGGGACAGATGGCTTAACAGCGGTGTATTATAAAACTTTCCAAGTAGAGATGATTGAACATCTTAAAGATTTATTTTGTAGTATACAAAAAGGGGGTAAAATACCCCCCTCATGGAAAGCAGCCTTTGTTTCATTGATACCAAAAGAGGAAGGTTCTACAAAACTGGAAAATTTTAGACCAATATCTCTCCTGAATACGGATTATAAAATTTTTGCAAAAGTATTAGCCAACAGGTTAATGCCAGTTATGCAAGAGGTGATTCATCATGATCAAGCTGGATTTATAGAAGGCAGATATATGAAGGATAATGTGAGGCAAATCATAGACTTACTGGAACATCTTGAGAAGAGTAAACAGATCCCTGCAGTGCTGGTGTTTTTGGATGCGGAAAAGGCCTTTGATCGAGTTAATTGGAACTTTCTATTAAAGACTTTAACAAAAATGGACTTTGGGGATCAGTTTGTTCAGGCAGTTTCAGCAATTTATCAAGAGCAAACAGCACAAATTATCATTAATGGAAGTCTAACTACAAACTTTTGTATTGAAAAAGGAACAAGACAAGGTTGTCCGTTATCCCCATTGCTGTTTATTTTAACTTCAGAAGTTTTGTTGAATACAATACGGGATTCGAGTACTTTAAATGGAATAGCTATAAAGCAAGAGGATTACAGAACAAGGGCATTGGCAGACGATCTGGTTGTTACTCTAACATGGCCAATGGAATCAATAATCCAGATGAAAGACATTATAGAAGAATATAGTATGGTATCAGGATTTAGACTGAATCAGAAAAAAACCAAGATGATAGTTAAAAATATGTCAGAAGAGATCAAAAGAAGGAACTCGAAAGGATGGCAAGATTTGAAATAGTACCAAAGGTGAAATATCTAGGAATTCAAGTTGCAGGCCTTAAATATAAAACTTTTTCAAAATAATTATGAAGTGTTGTGGCGAAAGGTGCAAAAAGATATGGAAACCTGGAAAAAGCTGCAGCTATCTTTACTTGGAAGAATAGCAGCAGTTAAGATGAATGTTCTACCTAGATTTTTATTTTTGTTTCAAATGATTCCGGTGCTCAAAAGTGATAAACATCTTATAGAATGGCAAAAAGGTGTGAATAAGTTTATTTGGAATGAGAAAAAGCCAAGAGTTAAACTGAAAATTATGCAAGATGTTTGTGAAAGTGGTGGCCTTAAACTTCCGAATCTACGATTGTATTATGAAGCAGCTACGTTGACACAAGCGAGTGATTGGTTTGGAATGACAAAGACTGGAATATTGAATATAGAAGGCCACGACTTGGAATTTGGTTGGCATGCATATTTATTCTATGAAAATAAAGTTGATAAAGTATTCAAGAGTCATATACTCAGAAACTCTTTGATGAGAGTATGGAAGAAGCACCAGTTTAAATTGGATTACAAAATACCTTTGTGGTTGGATCTTGGTCATATTACACGGAATATAAATATAAAGTCACTCGGGGGGATTTTATATCAAGAGGTACTTTTTTATGATGGGGTAGATGGCAATTAAAAACATTAAACACACTGTTGGAAGAAGGGATTAATTTGACTTGGTTACAGTATAATCAACTTCAATTGAGATGGTGGGAAGATCAAAAAACTGGTTTAATGTTGCATGAAGAGGAATTGGTAAGACAGATAGAAGAGAAAGGTCCAACGCATATTAAGAGGATTTATAATATTTTGTTAGAAAGAGATTCTGAAAATGAGCTGGTTAAAGACTGTATGATAAAATGGGCGCAAAACTTTGCAGAACCAGTTATGATGGAAACATGGGAAAAAATATGGGTTTAGAATGTTAAATTTACACAGTCACAGAATCTGAGGGAAAATTTTTATAAAATGTTTTATAGGTGACATCTAGATCCTAAGAAGCTGTCGTGCATGTATCCTAATGTTCAGCCAAAATGTTGGAGATGTGATTGTTTAGATGCTACATATTATCATATATGGTGGACTTGCAAGAAAGTGAAGGCCTTTTGGATTAAAATTTAGTGGGTTATGCAAAACGTTTTGAAGAAAAAACTCCAATTTTCTCCTCAATTATTTTTACTGGGTATAGTTAAGGAATTTTCAGTGACTGAAACAAAATTGATATTATATATGATTACAGCAGTTAGGTTACTGATTAGTTAATATTGGAAAAAAGACGTTTTGCCTACTATTGAAGAATGGACATTGAAGGTGGCCAGCTTTGCAGAAATGGCAAAGATATCAGCATATTTAAAGGACCAGACTCAAGAAACTTTTGTGTGGGAATGGAAGAAATGGATAGAATATGTGCAGAATAAATATCAAACAAGGAAGTATCAGATAGCTTTTAGTTGAACATTATGTAGAAATTTATAGTATAGACGGGGGGTAGATTACTTGGGGGGAATTGTATGGTGTGATATGATTTGATTTGGATTTCACCTTGGGAAGTCAAGGGGGGGAGGGGAGGGTTAGGGGGGGAAATGGGGAAAAAATTGTGTTTGTAAAACTTTTTCAATAAAAAAATAAGTTTGCATCTACTTATCATAAATCATTTACTTGTTTTGCCTGTGTCATATCTTAATAGACATTTATGTATATGTCCTAATTAGTAGTCTTGGTTCTGTATGCTGTAAATTTTTCAAATTCTGTCATTTATCTCAAAAACTATTTTTTCTTCAGCTTGCCTTTTATTTTTCTAGAAATATGTAAATACAAATAATCCTTGCTATATTTGCGTGTTTAGTCTATTTCTAGAGTCAGGATGCACATATTTATGCCCGTAACAACATTTTTCTTAAAATAATTATCTCCAGAATAAAAGATATTTAGATACAAAGCTAAAGGTAAAATAGAACAGAGTTGGGAGTCCAACCCGCTGCTCAAGAAGATGTTAAACTATTTCAGACAAAGTTGTTGTGATTTGTCCAGTCTCTTTTTTGAAAGCCTCCAGTGATGGAGCACCCAAAACATCTGAAGCAAGCCATTCCATTGGTTGATTGTTGTCACTGTTAGGACTTTTCTCTTTAGTTCTAGGTTGCTTCTCTCCTTGGTTAATTTCCATCCTTTGCTTCTTGTCTTGCCTTTTGGTGCTTTGGAAAATAGTTTGACCCCCTCATCTTTGTAGGAGCTCCTCAAATATTGGAACACTGCTATTATGTCTCTCCCTAGTCCTTCTTTTCATTAGACTACCCAATTCCTGTAATCATTCTTTGCATGTTTTAGCTTCCAGTCTCCTAATCATTCTTATTGCTCTTTGCACTCTTTCCAGAGTTTCAACATCTTTTATATAAAGAGCTTTCTTTACAGAGCCTGAAAATTCTTCCTAGAGAAACTGTAAAAATCATGCCTTAGAGATAAATTTTATAAAGGAAATATGTTTATATGAAAAGTTTAAAACTGGAAATTTTATGAAATGGAGAATTTATTGGGCACAAATCCATACACGTAAATCAAAACACAGGAATAAAGAATTATGGATTCTATTTTCTTCTTGTAACTGTAGAATACACAATCAAAATACTATATGGCTAATAAATTATTTATATTTGTTACATGCATAGACACTTATACTAAAAAAATTGTTTTAATATTTAACCTTGTTACAAGGAAATATAAGTAGATAACACAAAAGTAGAAAAAGAAACAACTTACTTGTTTACAACTATTACTTTCCATGGAGGGCAGCCAACACGTATGTGAGAAAACTAAAAAACAAAACAAAACCAGTTAAAACATTTACAAAAGCTTTCTCAAAGTAGTTGCCATATGCCCAGATGTTGTCTGTTTTCCTTTTTAAATCATGCCATGTCTTGCTTTGAATTCGAAAAGTGTCCAATCTATTCTTTATAACTATGGGGTTTAGTATGTGCAAGCAGTAATTGGAGAGCAAAAGATGGTGTTCAGAGAGAATCTCTCCATATTTTATCCCCACAATATTATGAATTAAATTGGGTTGGTAAAGAATGACAGCCCAATATTGAGTTTCTTGATCACATGGCTAATATAATCAATATTTTAATTATCATATTTCACTGTTTCTTTGTTTTTGTGAGATATGAAGCCACTTGCACATTTCATTATTGTTATGAAATAATGAGGATGTAGCTATTAACATTTAGGGCACTATCTGTGTGTGGGATGTGCATTTGCCCGAAGTTTCATTCAGAATTCTTTTATAGCTAAGGAAAAGTTTTTGTAAGAGTCTATTCCTCAAACACACCACCAAAGGTACTGATGCCCACCTTCTTGTGCAATTCAATCTTTCAAATAATAATAAAAACTAAACATGAAGCAGAAATGCAAGTACTTCAACACCTGTAGAGGAGAAGGAAAATGGAGAGTGTGACTGCACAAATGGCCATCATAATTTTTACTTGAAACTACTACTAGTTTTTATTAATAATTCTTATTTTAAGGGAAATAAAATATGTAAAACTGAGAAGAATGAAATGTTACCTTCATCATTCTCAATGATCATCACAAATGCAAGTTTATTGTGCTACCCTGCTGAGGTAGGAGCCAGTATTTGTACAAAATAGCCTGGTCACACACAAACCCACAATCAAACTGAAAATAAACATCAACAAGAGGGTATAAAAATCTCTTTGAAATAAATATCTTTGAAGAGATATCTAAAGGTAGAAATAATCAGCTCTTGGATTATTGTTTAACATTGAGGGTATAATGTGATGGCTTCCGATGATCTAGAAATAGCCCCAAAGATTGTCTGTTTAGTTGATTATAATACTGATACATAATAGAACACTGAGATAGAGAGAAGAACACTTTTTAGATAAGGATTGTTGTTAAGTGAGTGAGTGATGGTGGATGCTGACTTTTAAGAGTAGCTCAAATTTGTTGAAGACAAACAAACTGAATTGGGAGAACATCAAAAGTTATATGGACAACAATATTCAGCCTAAAATAAGATTTTGATATGAAAAAAGAGAATATGAGTTTTCTAGTGGAGGTTCAATGCTTTCCCACTCTAGTACTGATATATTTGTCAACAGGCTGGTCAAATCCAAGCAATAAAATTAGAGATAAGACTTTAATTTTTTTAGGACCTATGTATAAAAAGATAAAAATGTTCTGATACCATATGTTCTCTCAGTAAATTAACAATATTAATAATATTCGTTAATTTTATTGTGGTAGTATTGCCCTTTTGTTTTTCTGATGCTGATTTAACCATTCATTTTGAAGTCTAGGACTGGAGGCGCTATCAGGCATTGTTTGTTATCAAAGCCATTACCTTAGAGTGGTGCAGTGGTTAGAATGCAGTATTACAGGCTAATTCACACCAGCAGTTTGATCCTCACCAGCTCACAGTTGACTCAGCCTTCCATCCTTCCGAGGTCAGTAAAATGAGCACCCAGATTGTTGGGGGCAATATGCTAACATTGTAAACCACTTAAAGAGGGCTGTAAAGTACTGTGAAGTGGTATACAAGTCTAAATACTATTGCTTAGTATAGCAGAGTCTTAAAAACATGTCAGTTACTAAAGAACACCTGCCAGTGTTCTAATGTCAGTTACTAAAGAACACCTTTAATTTAAAAGATCAGCCAAGTCTAACTAGTTTAATTAGCTCGTCCTACAGAAAGTGACTCTATGGAGACAGCATGTTGATAATGACTTTGCATGGAGTTTCCACAACATTACTCTACCTGAAGGTCACCTTCCATAAGAAAAAAAATAAGATAAAAGTCACTGTTTCATTAGCTGTATCTGAATAATGCTGTAGCATTACTCTCGTCAAATAAATAGATTATCCTCAATGGAAAACTATAAACATTTTCTACCACATATATTCTGGAAAATAATAACCCCCGAGAAAAAGATAAAAGACAGCCATCACAAAGCATCGTTTTCTACAATAGTAACGTTTTTTTGAAAACAAAAACTGTTAACGCAAAGTTTTCAAAAACGGGGGGAAAAGGATGAATGGGGAAAAATTATGAGACTTGTGCACATACTTTATTTTAATTTATTTACCAAAGTCATATGCCATTTATTTTGCTTTCCCTCTAGCTTACATCTAAGTATCTATTAATTGGAAGCAAGAATGTGAACGTCCTAATTATTGAACCCGTGATGGTTTTTTTGTCTTTTTGAAAACTTTAGCCCAACTATAAAAGTTCATTAACTGCAACTTTATGCATAAAGATAATTATTTATGCACAAATTTTTGCACAAAAATAATAAATCAGAAAGTCAGTAAAATACTGTAAGTTTTCTTCAGAAAGGAGGAGTAGCTACTCAAAGAAACTCAGATCATTTCAGAAGTAGACGATGTATTTCTTATTACTTATTACAGTTTACAGGCTCTAAATGCAACAGATTTTTTTAGTAAATGTCATTATGAAAGTTGCACTGACCAATCCCAGGTCTCACTCCAATTATAGTGAAAGATAATAATAAAAATATTTTTTTTTATAAAATGCAGAATCTTTCTTTTTTTATAATCAGTAATCAATAGAATTGTATTCCTCCAGATACCACCTCCTTACGTTACTTGAGATTTTAATTTCAACTGTAATTTATTATTTATTATAATTTATTATTTATTTAACATACCTTGCTTCTTGTTAAGCATGTTTTTCCAGATTCTGAAGGCTGTAATTCAATTGTCATGATACCCTGAGATAATGCTCTACGTGTAAAAGAACACATATGAAAAAAAAATCAGATATTATAATTCACTGTATTAGAAGATATATTTAGTACGTGTATGTATAAACACAGACACACAAACAATCTGCATGTATTTTCCTGCTTTCATATTATTAGTAAACTAACCTATCTACTAATTTATTATGAATTTGACTTTCATTGAAAATTTGAATAAAATTGAAAACGCTCCTTTTCTCCCATATGCTGTATTCAACGTATTTGTCTATAAAATTATTCTATCTTTATATGTTTGATAACCAATACGTGAGCAAAAATATTGTGTTGATACATAATACTGATGATTGCAAAAAAAACCAGGAGAGAAACAGTTCAGTTATTTCTCTGAGCTCTGAGCTTTTTATATCATAAAAAAATGATATAAATAAATGTCATGGTGAAATAGAAGACTAGAATTCATTAGAAATTTAATCCCTTAGGGATTAAATAGACTATAATGCCTTTCTCTCTGTGTTCTGGTTACTTAGAGAAGAATGACTGTACCAGACCTAACAGCTACTTGTTGAACTTGTTGAATTCTAGCTAACTTTCACTTCTCATGTTACTGTTCCCTCCTTTCCCCCCCAGCTAACCAGAATTATATTTATATACATTCTTTTCTTTTCTCAGATCTAAAATCCAGTTATTTGATGAACATAATTCTCAAAAGCTTAAGTAACAATGTGCTTGTTAGTCCTTAATATATCATAAAACATTAGTTTTTTTCAGCAAGATTAAACATGACAATTGCCCTGGCTTCTATGTGATGACACTATTTTACTGAAACTTTGTTTCTAAATATATTTTCTTTAATTTCTACATACTTTTCTTCTCTCTCTTTTTTAAAAAATCTTTTTAAAAATTATTATTATTGTTGTTATTGTTATTATCTTATTATATTGTTATAAAACTTGCATATTACGTTACAAGTAGTTTTGAAATTAACAATACGGTAGTAATTGGGACCAAAATTTGTGTCACTAAATGATGTAGTCATAAAGCTTGACATCACACAACTGTATCACTTCGTGATGGCAATTCTGGCAATCTCTGTTGCTATCATTAAGTGAATCTCACTGGTCATCAGGTGAGGAAACACACTATTTATGCCAATCCCAGCTTTGTTACTCCCAGTCCCGGGCTCCAGTAAGGTAAGGAACTGTCTCCTCTGCCTCCTCTTTAATCCCCCCCCCCCCGGTTATGTCCCCCTCCATATCTGCCCTTCTGGGCACCCTGCACAATGGCAGCCCTCAGTGGCGACAAAGCTGGGAGTGAAGTAGAGACCCAGGACCTTCAACAGGCTCAGCCCCACCCTAGTGCATTTGCATTTTCTTTTTCTCTAACTTCCAATAATGCCAAATTGTCCAGTTTATAAATTCTGGGTCTTCTGCTGGGATCCAATATGTGATTGTTAACTTAAGCACCTAAATTTGATATCTATTTCATTCTTCTTGCTGCCTTAACAAACAAAAGTCCTCAGAAGGGAGGTATAAAAATCAAATAAATAAATAAATAAATAGTAACATAACTAAAATCTATAGGAAATGTATATGCAACATTAAGATCGCCATTTTCCTTCCAAATATTCTCTCTAACGTATAAAGCAATGTTGAACAATAATCACTATAAAGTCAGGAACAATATCTCTACATAATGAACTATGAATGCATATCTACTTTATGTACATCAGTGTGCAACTCAATGCCAGCTGGAGCCAAAATTAAAATGGGTTCTAAAAGTTTATGATTAGTAATTAATGTGAAATGAGACCTACAAAATTTGGGATTAAAATCGAACAGTTCATGGCAAACCTCTTATTGTTATTTTGTCTGAGAATATCTCTGGTTGAAGGTAAGGCTCTGTTTACACTTGGGAATAAAATATAACCATGAGGATGAGGGGGAACATGTCCTGTTGGTGGACTTGGGGACACATGTTACTCAAAATCTGTATGCTGAAGTGGCTTGAAAGATTTGTTAGTTTGTTGTTCTTCACTTTGTTGTACTTAGAATTCATTTATTTATTTAGCAAATTTACAGTGTATAATTTATTTACTTAGCAAATTGTTTGGCAAAGTTTTTAAAATCTTTCCCTCAAAATTAGATAAGCCAATTTGCTTCTTCATAAAATTATCTTCTCCCATCATTATAAATTTGACAGCCTTTACATCCAGTATCTACCACATGCTCTGGTAACTGAATATGAGTCATAAAACTCTGAATTCAGAATGAGTTGGCCCATTGAAATCTGTACACAAGTAGTTCCTCTAACTTTTTTGTGATACATAGATCTGTTTCTTGCACAAAAAAGAGAAAAATATTATAAAATAAAATACTTAACATATAGGTATGCAATTTTTGCAGGAAACTGGGACCATCTGCACTTTTTATCAACTATAGAATATTTTAGCATCAGCAATAATCAAAAGTCCATCATGTTTATTAACTCATTAATGGAATTCTCCACAAGCTGCCTGTAAACTTTTAACTTTCTCACTTTTTTCTGTTCCTCCTTTTGGAATGTCAATATACAGGTAATCCCTGAGTTTAAACAGTTCACTTCGTGACAATTTGAAATTATAACGTAGCCCTCCCCCCAGCCCCCAATATTTACGACCCAGTCTTGAAATTACAAATGTTGCAGCACTAAGGTGGTTGTTGACCCTTAAGAATGGCCACAGAGGCGACTCTGAGGTGGAGACTCATTTACCTTTTGAAGATCTAGCGAGCTATCTCCTCTGCAGCCTGTTTCTTTGCCTGCTCTCACAGAGAGAGCAGGGGAAAAGCGTTTGCTTGCCAAAGTGAGGCTTTTGAGCAGTGTACTTGCATCACTTCAAGCCTCTCTTTGGTGTGAAAACACTTTTCGCCCAGAGACTGGAACCTTTTGGATGCCCTGATCTCACAGGACTTCACGTACCCATTCTCTGCAAAAACAGATAGGTGCCTGAATTCACACAAGACCATGGACCCCAGACATTTCCATTCTTCATCCGGGCAAAAAGTGTTTCAGTGTCCCTGGGGCGGTTGGAAATGGAGTATGGAGAGAAAGTGCTTGGTTGCCAATGAGAGGCTTGAAGCAATGTGAATTCACTGCCCCACTGGCCTCACTTCAGCATGAGAACACTTTTCTGTGCCGAGCCTGGGAGGTGTCTCCGCCGAGGCTGCCCTGCGCTCCAGAAGTGCAGGCAGCGTTGGTGAGTCAGAAGAGCTGAGCAGGGTGCATTCATCCTGGTCTCCCTCTGCTCTTGCCGGGTGGTCTGAAGCAAATGGTCTGTTCCATCACTAGGCCCTCCATGGCTTTCGTCACCCTGAGATACCTCCTGTGCAGTTAACGACCCATGCATTCGATTAGCAAATGCATGGGCGAAAGAAGGGAGTGATCACAGTCAACTTACACGATTTACTCCTAAGAAATCCTCAGGTTACGAATGTAATTGGTAGACTCCATTACATTTGTAACTCAAGGACTACCTGCTATTTGTTCTAAAATCAACAAGAGTAAGCTAAACCCTGGCCTGGATCCTATGAACCTAGAATATAATGCTACAATACTGGAATATGTTAAAAACAAACTGCATTGACATCCTTGAATGCAAATAGTGCATTGATTCTGAATTCTGAATTATTGTTTTTATATTAATAAATTTTAACTTACACCTGAGTTCGATAATCAGGAAGTTCGGAATAATCCCTTTCATGATAAAATGTTACAGTCTGTGAGGAACAATGGACAAATGCATCAGTGATTATATGTACTTCAGTAATTATATGTACTTCAATTCAGTATGTCTTCTCCAACAAATATAGAATTGTATCTTATCTGAATATTATTTTAAAATTAAATATTGCATTTGAAGCAAGTCATAGCAGAACAGATCTTTCTGATCTTGGTTGATCTTGAAAAGGTTAGAAAGATTCTCGTGCAAGCAGTGGTGGGTTGCTCCCTGTTCTGTCTGATTCTTGAGAACCGGTAGTAAAAATGGCGGGAGGCTCCACCCACCCACCCTGATGTCACATTTGGTGATCTGTGCATGCGCAGAAGCATTGTGAACCAGTAGTAAAGGTAAGTTATTCAGTCTGGTTCATATACAAACAGGAACAAAAGTGGTCTGCCCGCCTGACTGCAGGCGCCTGGGAGGAGAAAGGAGAGCGCTTGGAGGAGAAGGAAGATTCTGGTGAGGAGGCTACCTGTTTTCTGGCGGCCCCGACGCTGACGGTGCCAGCCGGGCCTCAGCTGGCCAGCGGGTCTGCCGGTGGCTGGCGGGGGATTGTATATATGGAGGAGGCTCCCAACAGGAGGTTGAAGACCCAGATAGGTCCAACTGAGATGCCCCCATGGCGGTGGTGAAGACTTCCCATCCACTGACGGAACTGAGCTATAATCTGGGGGCTCGCCATTACACCATCATCCTTGTTGGAGTTGGCCCCTCCCCTCCCCCCGCCTGTCCTCCATTGGCTTTTGATACATCCTGGCCTGTAGTGCCATCGATCCGCCAACTTCCCGGAGTAGCTTGGAACTCAGCCCTATTACCATCTCGCTCGCTGGCGTTACTGGAGAACAAGACAGCTTACGGGAGGTCTGATGGAGCCGGTTCCAGCTTCGCTCATCCCTGATGGGGAGTCTTACCCCGCAGGACTAATACGCCAGGCCACTGTGAGAGAGTGGCCTGGACTCTCCAACTTACCTGACTGTATGGCGGACCTCTGTGAGAGGGTGGTCCAGACATCCCCGCAGTTGAATTGAATGTAGAGACTCCTTCCCGCTACCGGGAGAGGGTAGTGGTGAGTCTCCTGACTAACTAACTCTTGTTCTTGGATATTTTTTGTCTACTATCACAGACTTCAAGCCATGCCTTACTATTCTGTCCATCTCCATTCTGTGTTCAGATGTACTCGAGGTCTAGCCTTCTTGACCTGCGAGACTCCCCCCTCTCGCAGGCTTGGCCATCTATGTTATCGAGGGCCCACCTTAATGACGGGTTTTGGGACCCCGAGAGGTGGCATGTCGCAAAACGGGGATTGAGGGGTTTTTTAAGGTCTCTTTTAATTAGATTTTTAAGGGGCTCAGGGGTGGGGGTGGGTTTGGGGGAGAACCCATGGGGGGGAGGGTTAGGTCCGGTTGTTTATGGGGCCGTGGGGGGTCAAGATTCTGGAGGTAAGAGGGCTCCTACTGAGCCCTCTGTCGAGGGCTGTGCTATTAATACGCTGTATGGGAGGGGCAGATATGGCGTGAACAGGGGACCATATCATGTGGCGGGGGCATGCACTCGCTGTCTTCGAGCGATTGCATGCCCCGGTCCCCCGAGCTATTCCCGTTCCCCGGGTTGTTTAGAGTCTCAGGACCCGAGGCTCCGGCTGTTGTTATGCAACGCGAGGTCCGTTGTCAATAAGGCCCCCCTCATATGTGATCTTCTTCAAGAGGGGGGCGCGGACCTGGCCGAGACCTGGTTGGGCCACGAGGGGGGGGTTCCCCTCGTGATGTGCCCACCAGGTTTCCTTGCATTCCACCAGCCGAGAGCGCAGGGGAGGGGAGGGACTCAGACCTTCCTTAATAATGACCGAGTAGCGGTCATTATTAAGGAAGGTCTGAATCCGAGGGAGACCACTGTACCTCAGATAGCCAGGTGTGAGTCCATCTTTGTGAGGTGGGGTCGTGGTGGGCAGATGGGTCTGTTAGTCACGTACCTGGCTCCCTGCCACATGGCAACGACCCTGCCCGAGCTTCTCAATGTTGTAGCCGAGGTGGCGGTTGATACCCCCAGGCTTATAGTCATGGGGGATTTCAATCTGTCATCCATCGGTGAAACATCTGAGATAGCCCAGGAGTTCATGGCTTCCATGACGGCCATGGACCTGACCCAGGTAATTCAGGGCCCGACCCACATTGGTGGACACACCCTGGACCTAGTTTTTGTCTCTGGTCAGTGGTTGAGTGGTCTAGATATTGGGGATATAGATGTGGAACCCTTGTCATGGACTGACCACTCGCTCCTTCGACTCGACTTTCAGACCGCTACACCTCACCGCAGGGAGGCAGAACCGACCAGGTGGTTCCGCCCCAGGCGCCTGATGGATCCTGATAGGTTCCAGACGGAGCTTGGGCCATTTCCTAAGACACTAATACATGACTCGGCTGAGGACCTGGTGGCGGCCTGGGATAGGGCGGCCAGTGGGGCCTTGGACCGCGTCGTGCCTTTGCGGCCTCTGACCTGGCACCAAACTCACTTATCTCCTTGGGTCACCGAGGAGCTGAGGGAGATGAAATGCCGGAGAAGACGCCTAGAGAGCGGTTGGAGGGCCAGTCGCTCTGAATCTGACTTGACACTAGTAAGAGCTCATATTAAGACTTACTTAGTGGCGATAAAAAGGGGCAAAATCTAACTATTTTAACGCTCTTATCGCGTCATCAGATAATCGCCCAGCCGCCCTGTTTAGGGTGACCCGCTCCCTTCTCCATCTGGGAGCGCGGGAGGATCCCTTGCAGGGTCGTGCTGAGGATTTTGTTCAATATCTGGATGATAAAATAACTCAGATTCGGGATGACTTGGCCGCTGACTGGGTTAGTTCGGGCGGGGTGACTGAGGCAGGTCTTGATAGTGTTATCTGGGCTGAGTTCAATCCTGTGGCTCCCGAGGACGTGGACAGGACTTTGGGAAGGCTGAACGCAACCACATGTTTATTGGACCCGTGTCCCTCCTGGTTGGTGCTGGCCTCCCGGGAAGTTACACGAGGCTGACTCCAGGAGATTATAAATGTTTCTTTGAGTGAGGGTGCCCTACTGGCCGCCTTGAAGGAGGCGGTGGTGAGGCCCCTCCTCAAGAAGCCCTCCCTGGACCCAGCTATTTTGGCTAATTATCGTCCAGTCTCCAACCTTCCCTTTTTAGCGAAGGTTGTTGAGAGTGTGGTTGCATGGCAGCTCCCTCGGTACCTGGATGAAGCTGTCTATTTAGACCCTCTCCAGTCCGGCTTCAGGTCTGGATACAGCACCAAAACGGCATTGGTCGCGTTGGTGGATGATCTCTGGAGGGCCCGGGGTAGTGGCTACTCCTCTATTCTGGTGTTGTTAGACCTCTCAGCGGCTTTTGATACCATCGACCATGGTATCATGTTGCGCCGGTTGGAGGGACTGGGGGTGGGAGGCACCGTCCTACGGTGGTTCTCCTCCTACCTCTCCGACCGGTCGCAATCTGTGTTGACGGGGGGCAGCGGTCGACCCCGAGGCGCCTAGTGTGTGGGGTGCCGCAGGGATCGGTCCTCTCGCCCCTCCTGTTCAACATTAATGTAAAGCCGCTGGGTGAGATCATCCGTGGTTTTGGGGTGGAGTTCCATCAGTACGCTGACGATATTCAGCTGTACATCTCCACCCCAGACCACCTCAACGATGCCGTGGAAGTGATGTCCCACTGCCTTGAAGCCGTGTGGGTCTGGATGGGGAGAAACAGGCTTCGACTCAACACCTCCAAGACCGAGTGGCTGTGGCTGCTGGCGTCCCGATATAGCCAGCTGACACCATCGCTGGTTATTGGGGGCGAATCATTGGCCCCCACGGAAAGGTGCGCAACTTGGGAGTCCTCCTGGACCCACGGCTGTCTTTAGAGGATCACACGACAGCTGTGGCCAGGGGGGCTTTCTATCAGGTTCGCCTGATACACCAGTTGCGGCCCTTTCTAGATCGGGACTACCTACGCACAGTCACTCAGGCGCTCGTCACTTTTCGCCTGGACTACTGCAATGCTCTCTACATGGGGCTCCCCTTGGGATGCACCCGGAGGCTCCAACTGGTGCAGAATGCGGCCGCGTGGGGGATTATGGGAGCGACGGGACGCTCCCACGTGACACCTCTCCTGCGCGAGCTGCATTGGTTGCCGGTGGACTTTAAAGTGCTCCATGGCTTAGGACCAGGGTACTTACGGGACCGCCTTCTGCCGCCAATAGCCTCCCACCGGCCGGTGAGCTCCCACAGAGAGGGCCTCCTCAGGGTGCCGTCAGCCAGACAATGCCGGCTGGTGACCCCCAGGGGGAGGGCCTTCTCTGTGGCAGCCCCTACCCTCTGGAATGATCTTCCTCCAGAACTGAGAACAATTTCCGACCTCCGGACTTTTCGTCGGGCCCTAAAAACCTATCTCTTCCAGCTTGCCGGTCTAGCCTGACCCCTGTTGAATTTTTAAGATTTTTAGTATTGTAGGGTTGCTGTATTTTAAGTATTTAATTGTTTTAACTTTCAGCCAAAGTTTATATGGGTTTTAAAATTTTTAACTTTTTTGTACTGTTTTTTATCTGGCTGTTCACCGTCCTGAGTCCGCAAGGAGAAGGGCGGTATATAAATCTAATAAATAAATAAAATAAATAAATAAAAAGTAGAAAATAATGACACTATGTATAGAAAGCACTCACCTTATTTTTAGTGCAGATTCCACGAGCTATTTCATAATTGATAAAGTCTTTAGTCTTCAACAGTTCTGGCTTGTAAATTTCAACATCTACTGATAAACCCTTATTTTCTAAAAATACTATCTGACCCCAAAATGTCACTTTGTCTCCCATATCTACATAATGAACTTTGAAACTCAAATTGTTTTCAAATGATATATATGGGCAAACGTCGTTCAATTTTGATGCAGCACTAAGCACTTCTAATTTCATTGGATATACCTGTTGGGTTATATTTTTGCCATTGATTGTCAGCAAAAATAAATCTCCAGAAGGATTAAAATAAAATACAAACTTTTTAAGACTGTTTTCCCAAGCAATAAGAAAGATTCTCGTGCAAGCAGTGGTGGGTTGCTCCCTGTTCTGTCCGGTTCTTGAGAACCAGTAGTAAAAATGGCAGGAGGCTCCGCTCACCCACCCTCATGTCACATTTGGTGATCTGTGCATGCGCAGAAGCATTGTGAACCAGTAGTAAAGGTAAGTAGAAGCCACCCCTGTGTGCAAGTATGCAAGTGGCCTCATGTAACAGGTATTGTCTGAATGTATCACTAAGTACAGTTTCAAAGGCTGCAGTTGAGTTTTTAATTTTTAAAAGTACATTATTGTCTTTATAGAGTGATCCACAAATATTCTTAAAATATTTTATTGTTTTAATCTGTGGACTATTGACCACAGACTTTTGTGTTGAAGTATTTTTAGTTATAGATGGAAAATATTTTATGGAAAAAGTATACGGTATTTAGTATTTTTGTGATGTTACATACCACATCATTATATGCTGTTTAATAAATGACCTTTACAATGTTCCTTAATTTGTTTATATTTTTTCTAAATTCTAATATCTGGCTTTCTTTTTGATTTACTGTATTTCTGATTGCATACTGTGATTTGCATAAAATTTTCTAATAAAGATAAAAGAATAGAAGATGGGAATTTCATAAAAAGATATAGGAAACACATAGGCCCCATTATTCAGTCTGGTTCATATACAGTAAAAACAGGAACCATAAGTAGAAAATAATGACACTGTGTATAGAAAGCACTCACCTTATTTTTAGTGCAGATTCCACGAGCTATTTCATAATTGATAAAGTCTTTAGTCTTCAACAGTTCTGGCCTGTAAATTTCAACATCTACTGATAAACCCTTATTTTCTAAAAATACTATCTGACCCCAAAATGTCACTTTGTCTCCCATATCTACATGATGGACATTGAGACTCAGATTGTTTTCAAATGATATATATGGGCAAACGTCCTTCAATTTTGATGCAGCACTAAGCACTTCTAATTTCATTGGATATACCTGATGGGTTATATTTTTGCCATTGATTGTCAGCAAAAATAAATCTCCAGAAGGATTAAAATAAAATATAAACTTTTTAAGACTGTTTTCCCAAGCAATAAGCTTTATAATATCTGCAACTTCAAATTTGAAGAAAAACATAGCATTATTTTCCAGCTTTATTATGGCATTTCCAATGTAATCTGAAAAGAAAAAGAATACCACATTCAAATTGATTTGATCACCATATTAAATACATTTCTAGAGAAATAAAATTATTTCATATAAAATATTAATGTCTTAATACTGTAACTTCAAATATATTCAAAGTAGAATAAGCATTACTGAATATATGGGAATTTAATGTTCAGTAAACATGCATGATTTTGGTAAACATATAATGTCTTTTAGTCTGTCTATAGCTTTTATTCCAAATAAATCTCATTCTTCGTTCCTATTTCAGTTCCCACTTTCTTTTTTAAAAAAACTCATGGTGACATAAATTCTGTTGATAAATCTTGGAGGCATACTAAGTTGTCAAAAGTCCCATTGGCCACTTTATACACAATAATTTTCTCAGCTGACGATAGGGTCATTCACATATTTATTTTTAATATAAAGATAATTATTTTATCAGGTGATACTATCAGAATATAGTTCTCACTTGAATGCCAGATAGCCACAAAAAAATTGCTATCTGAAGCCAAACTCATAATGTGCCTCTACTCTGACCAAAGTCTGATGCCATTCTGGAATAAATTTCTGTCTTTATCCTGTCTCATTTTATTATTCTGCCTAAATTACATCACTTTACTCTGCTAATTAAAAGACCAGATTTAGCATCCCCAGTGAATTCTAGGAGATTAAAGTCTCATAGAAGATCATCCCCATTCTCCTTCCCTTTTATCACAGTTGCCAAAACATCTGGAATTCTGGAAGCCAAATGTTAAATAGGGGTTTACATTCTTTGTCATCCAGCCAGATTTCAATCCAGTTCTCTTTACTCTTTCAGGAACAAGTCAGGAACAACCAATGGTTCCCTTCTTGGACCATCACCATACAGCTGCAGCAGTCCCTACTCACTCACAATCATCTTCTCACTAGGGCCATACAACTCTCTTATTGACTAAGTACTTCAAACAATCTTTTGTGACAACTGCACTTCACTTTTTACACAATTTAAAATTTTGTTATTAATCATTACATCTCTACAAAGATGTAATGAGACGTTGCTGTTTGAAGGGTGATCAGTTCCATTTTATATTTCTATTAAAACATAGAATACTTAACCAATAATAATCTGATGAATTACAGATCCTTTAGATACTGCTGAAAATTTGCTTTTTGTATCAGATTCTTGAAGATAACCATACTGTTTATGATCTTTGTAAGAATAGAAAACGGTATCATCATCCCACAACACCATGGATGTTAGTGCTGAAAGTATGACTTCCATATGTATGGTACCAACAGTGGGTAAACCTAGGGTAAAGTCTTTCAAGATCCATTCAGTTGTATCTTCTTTATAGGTAACCAGGTATAATATATTTTTGCTTATACAGCCAGTGCATTCTATCAGTATTTCAACTGAAGCAATAAGTGAGCCATAGCAAGCAGATACTATTAATAGACTAACAGTGCTTTGTAATTTTAGTTTTTCTCTTAATAGTACTACATTTATCAATGGATGAAATTCATTCTCAGGATATCCAAGGAAAATTTCTTTTCGTGACCATAAAATTATTTCCTGAAAGAAAACAAAATTATGAAAATAATGTTCCAAATTCTACAAATAACATTTTAAAGATTACAATGTTTATAAAATATTCATTAAAATTAAAAGTTAGTATCATGACTTAGTATATTTGCAACTTATAAAAGGACAGTCAAAAAAAGAGAAAAATAGTTTTGCTTACATATAATTGCTATACTTCTAGCAGCCATAACGCAATTGTAATTTGACAAACATGATATAGTATATTGATATTTGGAACTGATAAGAGTATAGAGTTCAATCTCACTTAACTCAAACATTCATGACAATGATTTGCTATTCTAATAAGAAAAGGTATTTCCCTAATTGAGAAAATGTAGTCACATTTTCTTAATTATAACAGATGTTTGTTTAGAGTTTTGTTCTATGTATTTTTGGTTCTATATATCTGCATTTTGGTTCTTCTCTTTTATCTTCAATGTGCAGCTCTGTATTGGTATATAGATTAATTATTTCATACTAGAACAGGTACATCAAGCAACAAGAAAAGATTAATAAAAAGAAATCCATGTGTAATAGCATATACAGTAAACACTTACATAAAATGAGAACCACAAATGTCAACCAAACAGACCATGAGAAGAAAAATAATTTTATATTAGCATAATTGTAATTCTGCTTTTTTAAAAATTCTGGTACCAGTACATTCACAAGTCTGGCCAGGTGCATATTCAGAAGTTAATCAAACTGAGATTTTAGTAGAACGTCATTTTTACAAATATGAATTATTTTGTAACTAATTTTCAATGGCTTCAGTTAATAACTTTTAATATTAGTAAATTTGAATTCCATCTTCTCATGGAGGAACCATGGCCATCTTATAGTAAATTGTATATATATTGTGCATTGAATACAGGTACTAAAACAGATTCCTTGGCACACACAATCTCAATATTTGTCAATATATTATTGACAAATATTTCAATATATTATTTTATTATTGTTCACAGTAGTTATCAGACCACCCAAATCTACGCTATTAACACTCTGGGCAGTATACCTACAGTAAGCACTTTTTTAAAAAAAAATTTTATTGAGTTTTTAAATATACACATAAAAGTAAACAATACATACAAACAATACACCCACCCCCACCTCACCCTTCCCACCACCAATTGTGAAACTAACATATAACAGTTTTTCTGTCAACAGGTTTTATAATTCTCTGTATATGTACTTCCTTATTGTATAACCCATATCAAAGGTAATATCTTTCCTATAACCTTTCTCTTCTCTTCTATACCCTAATTTTTATTCTCGTTTTTTATTTCAGTTCTCCTTTCAAGCCATTTTTGCCATTTGTGCCATACCACATAATATTCACTATCCTCCTTATCTCGGAGCTCTAGCGTTAATTTGTCCATCTTGGCATAATCATTTACTTTTGAGATAATTTTGTCTTCCGTTGGGGTTTGATCGGATTTCCAACTTTGTGCATACAATAACCTAGCTGCCGTTAAGATATGTATTATGAGGTATTTTGTCTCTTTGGTGCATTTAGTGTCTATCATGCCTAGTAAAAATGTTTCTGGACTGTTGCCTAGTTTTAAATCTGATACCTCCTCAATTATTTTTTTAATAGTTTTCCAAAACTGTTGTGCTCTTCTGCATTTCCACCAAACATGGAAATAGGTTCCTTTCTGTATTTTACACTTCCAGCAGGTATCTGTAACATTTGGGTGCATCTTAGCTATTCAGGCCGGTGGTAAGTGCGATCTATAAAACATCTTTATAAAATTTTCTTTTAAGGTGTAGCTTTGGTTATTTTGAGATTCTGTGACCATAGTTTCTCCCATTTTGCTAGTTCAATATTGTGTCCTATATCCCTTGCCCACCTAATCATCTTGTCCTTTACTGTTTCTTCTAGTAATTTATGCCTAAGTAAAAAATTGTATATTTTAGTTATCATTTTTTGATGTGGTCCATGTAGTATCTTGTCTAATTCATTTGGGTTATTTGCAATTCCTGGTTTTTTCTTATCTGATTGATATCTTGAAAGAATTTGGTTATAAGGCCACCATTCAATGTTTATACCTTGGGTTCGTAGTTGTTGTCTAGAGATAATTTGGTTTTCATTGTTTAACAGCTCTTGATAACGTATGACTTTCCCCGATTCTAAAGTATTTGGGTGGATTTGTGCCTCCATCGGGGACCACCATCTTGGAATTTTGGAGTATTGTTCCCTCTTTATTTCTTGCCAGGTCTTTAGTAGCGACTCTCTGATGATATGGCGCTGAAAATACATGTGTCGTTTGTCAGGCCCATCCCACAAAAATGCGTGCCATTCACAAATTATTATTAATGGCAGTTTGACTACCAATTTTAACATACAGAAAGGAACAAGACAAGGCTGTCCATTATCTCCATTACTGTTTATTTTGACCTTGGAAGTGCTGCTGAATGCTCTACGGGACTCGGACAAATTGAAGGGAATAGTTGTAAGGCAAAGAGATTACAGAACAAAGGCATTCGCAGATGATCTGGTTGTTACCCTAACACGACCTTTGGAATCAATCATCCAGATGAAAAACATTATAGAAGAATACGGTCTGGTTTCAGGTTTTAGCCTGAACCAGAAAAAGACTAAGATGATAGTCAAAAACATGTTGGAACCACAAAGGAATGAACTTGAAAGGGTGGCAGGCTTTGAAATAGCTACAAAGGTGAAATATCTAGGGGTTCAAGTTGCAGCATCTAATATAAAACTTTTCCAAAATAATTATGAGGAACTTTGGCATAAGATTCAAAAGGATCTTGAAACATGGAAGAAGCTGCAACTATCTTTGCTTGGTAGAATAGCAGCTGTTAAGATGAACGTTCTACCTAGATTTCTGTTTTTGTTTCAAATGATTCCGGTGCTTAGAAATGACAAGTTTTTGATGGAATGGCAAGCAGGTTTAAATAAATTTATCTGGAAGGGGAAAAAACCAAGAGTTAAACTTAAGATTATGCAAGATGTTCGTGAAAGAGGTGGCCTTAAAGTTCCAAATCTACGTTTATATTATGAAGCTGCAGTGTTGACACAAGTTGGAGATTGGATTGGAATAACTAAAAGAGAAATTTTGAATGTAGAAGGCCATGATTTGCAATTTGGATGGCACGCATATCTACTTTATGATGATAAGAGAGACAGTGTATTTAATAGGCATATTTTAAGACATGCTTTGATGAGAGTTTGGAAGAAGCACCAGCTTCAATTGGATTACAAAATACCTTTGTGGTTGGATCTTGGGCAGATTATGCCAAATATAAAGTCACTCGGGGGGTTGTTGTACAAAGAGATACTTTTTAATGATGGGGGCAGATGGTGTTTGAAATCTTTGGATACCCTGTTGGAAGAAGGAGTGAACCTAACCTGGATGCAGTATTTTCAACTTCAAGCAAGATGGAGAGAAGATCAGAAAATTGGATTAATGTTACATGAAGAAGATTTGGTGACTCAGATAAAATGTAAAAGGCCGATGCATATTAAACGAGTGTATAATTTACTGTTAGAAAGAGATTCAGAGGGTGAATTAGTTAAAGATTGTATGATAAAATGGGCACAGAATTTTGCAGAACCAGTAATGCTGGAAACATGGGAAAAGATTTGGGTCCAGAATGTTAAATTTACACAAGCACAGAACTTGAGGGAAAATTTTTATAAGATGTTTTACAGATGGCACTTTGATCCTAAAAAGTTATCATGTATGTATCCAAATGTTCAGCCTAAATGTTGGAGGTGTGATTGTTTGGATGCAACATATTTTCATATTTGGTGGACGTGCAGAAAACTGAAAGCATTTTGGATTAAACTTTGGTGGGTAATGCAGAACATTTTGAAGAAGAAGTTGGAGTTTTCTCCTCAGTTTTTTTTGTTGGGAATAGTTAAGGGTTGTTCAGCAACTGACACTAGATTAATTTTACACATGATCACTGCAGCTAGATTACTGATTGGTCAATACTGGAAGAAAGATAATGTACCTACTATAGAGGAATGGATACTGAAGATGTTTAATTTGGTAGAGATGGCTAAAATTTCTGCATATTTAAAAGAAAGGACCCATGAAGTTTTTGCTAAGGAGTGGAAGAAATGGGTAGAATACATGAAGAATAAATACCAAAGTAAGAAGTTTCAATTAGTGCTTAACTGAATTTATATTTTGCATATTCAATTAATTTAAAAGAGAGATGTATTGAATTTGATAATTTTTGATTTTTATTATATTTTATCTAATTGAATTTATAATTTTAATATTTAGATTTAATTCTAAAGAGAAAGGTACTATGAAATGTATAGAATTTGATAATTTTTGATTTTTATTATATTTTATGTAATTGAATTTATAATTTTAATGTTTAGATTTAATTCTAAAGAGAAATGTACTATGAAATGTATTGAATTTGATAATTTTAGATTTTTATTACATTTTATGTAATTGAATTTATAAGTTTAATATTTAGACTTAATTTTAAAGAGAAATGTATTATGTATTGTCCGACTTTGATTTTGATGTATGGAATGTTGGGAACTATAGTTAATGTTATATATTTATATTACTTATATGATAATTCAATTTAAATCTTATGATGCTCAAAATTATTTTACTAGATTTTTTTTAAATAGATTGTTAAGAGTTAAGTGTTTTTTACATTGGATTGTTGTCATATATTGGTTTAAAAGAAAAACTTTTTTATTACTTAAGGTTAAAAATGGTTTTAGAATAAGGTTATAGTTTTTTCTTAGTTGGATCTCACCTTCAAAAATCGTTAAATATGTTAATGTTGATGTTTGTTTAATACTGGAAGTCAAGGGGGGGATTGGGGAGGGATAGGGTGGGGTTGGTAGGGGGGAGGGATGGGGAAGGGGTCTTAAAAATAAAATGTAATGTAAAACTTTTTCAATAAAAAAAAAATGCGTGCCATCCATGTGTGAGTTTGAATCCTTCTAAGTATAATAATCTTTTATTTTCTAATTTTATCCAATCTGTAATCCAAGTTAATGCTGCCGCTTTGTAGTATAGTTCCCAATCTGGTGACGCCAATCCTCCCTTGTCTTTAGTGTCTTGTAATGCATTTCTTTTTATCCTAGGTCTCTTTCCTTGCCATATATATGTCATCGTTAGTTTGTTTAATTTTTTAAAGAATTCCCTTCCTGGGTTTATCGGAATTACTTGGTATAGATACATTATTCTTGGAAGTATGTTCATTTTTATAGACGCAATTCGGCCCATAAATGATAACTGTAGTCTGTTCCAGGTTTCCAAATCCTTTCCAATTTGTGTTAATAGTTTTGTGTAATTATCTTCTTTTATTGTTGTTGTTTTTGTCGTCAGCCAAATACCTAAATATTTTATCTTTTTTACCACCTGGATTCCCAAATCTTCCTCTAATTTTAATTTTTGGTCATGTGTCATATTTTTAGTTAATGTTTTCGTTTTATGTCTATTAATTTTAAGACCTGCAACTTCACCATATTCCTCAATTCTTGTCAACAATTTGGGTCCCGTTATAATTGGATCTTCTAATATAAAAATTATGTCATCGGCAAAGGCGAGTAGTTTATATTCTTCTCCTCTAATTTTGAGACTTTTAATTCCTTCGTCTTCTCTTATAACTTTTAATAATACTTCTAGAGCCATTATGAATAGTAATGGAGACATAGGGCAACCTTGCGGTACCCCTTTTTCAATACTGAACGATTGGGTCATATCACCGTTTATTGCTATCCTTGCTGTCTGTTGTGAGTAGATTTTTTTTATCAGTGAGAGAAATTTATCTCCGCAGTTCATATTCTCTAATTGCGTTGTAAGGAATAACCAATTGACATTATCAAATGCCTTCTGGGGGTCGAGTGAGATTATGGCAATTTCTTTGTTTATCTTCTGAACATAGTACTCTAGTGCATTTATAATTGTTCTTAGGTTATTTTTGATTTGTCTTCTGGGTATGAAGCCATTTTGATCTGGATGTATATAGTTTTGTATCATTGTTCTGAGTCTTGCTGCCATTATTGTCATAAGTAATTTATAATCTACATTGAGCAGTGAAATAGGTCTATAGTTTCGAATTTGTGTTGGGTCAGTGTCCTCTTTGTGAATTAAAGTGATAATTGTTTCTGTCCAAGAGTGTGGTATTTTAGCTGTTAGTAAGGCCTCGTTGAATACTTGTAACAAAATTTGGTCTATTGCTTGTTGACAATGCTTGTAAAATTCAGCTGGTATTCCATCTGGCCCCGGTGTTTTATTGTTCTTCTGCGTTTTGCGTGCTTCCACTAATTCAAACATTGTTATAGGGCGATTGAGGGTTTCCCGGTGTTCTTCCTCAAACTGTTTGATTGTGGTATTTTGTAGATATTTTGTGATTTGTTCTACCGATATATCTTCTTTCCGATAAAGATCTTGAAAAAATGCTTTTGCTATATTTTTCTTTTCTAAATGTGTGTGTTGTAGAATTCCTAAGTGGTCTTGGAGTTGATATATCGATCTACTTTCTGTCAATTTTCTTAGTTTATATGCTAGCCAGCGTCCAGTCTTGTTAGCATGCTCAAAGTTCGTCTGTTTTGTCATTCTAATTCTCTGTGCCAGTTCAGTCTTTGTGTTTAAATTTAATTTATGTTTCGCTAGATTAAGTTTCTGCTGTGTCGTTTTATCGTTTGGTAATTTTTGCAATTTGGCCTTCAATATCTCAATTTCTTTCATTATATCATCCCTGACTTGTTGTTTTTCTTTTCTCCTTTTAGCTGTGTATGCTATAGTTAGGCCTCTAATGAAAGCTTTCGATGTATCCCATAAATTCTGTAGGGGTGTTTGCTCTTTTTTGTTATTCTGAAAAAATATCTTCATTTCTTTTTCTATCATCTCTGCATATCCCTTTTCCTTTATAATATTTATGTCCATCTTCCATCGCCTCTGTTTTCGGAAGCCCTTCCAAGTTACTTTGAGCGGGTTGTGATCAGCCCATATGCCTGGCATAATCTCTATATCTTGTATCTCTTTCTGTAATTGTGGAGTCATCCAGGCCATATCCAGTCTGGACCATGATTGGTATGGGTTTGAGAAATACGTATATTGTTTTGTTTTTGGGTTTAATTCTCGCCAAGAATCATGTAACGTTAATTCTTCAGTCAGATTTTGGAATGTTTGTGGCAATATTTTCCTTTTAAGTTTATTTCTCCTATTGTTGTGATAATCTTGTTGTGTATCTGCTATCGAATTAAAGTCGCCAATAATACATATATTATCATAATCAAATTCTTTTAATTTGTTATGTAGTTTTTTATAAAAGTCCATTTGGTTTCCGTTAGGGGCATATATCGATACTAGCAAGATAATTTTTGTTTCTAATTTGATTTCTATTATTAGCACTCGGCCTTCCGTATCTGTATAAATTAAGTTCGATCTTAAATGCTCTTTTACGTAAATTACTACTCCTCTTTTCTTACATTCCGCTAATGATGTGTATAGTATTCCTAATTTCTTATTTTCCAATAATGTTTTGTGTTGTTTTTTGATGTGTACTTCTTGTAATGTGATTATATCTGATTCTAATTTCCTCAATTTGGTGAATATCTGTTGTCTTTTGCTGGGTGAATTCAAACCATTAATGTTTATAGATGTAAGTGTTAGTTTTTCTTCCATTTCAATCCTTATTTACTTGTCTGCTGCTTTGGTTTTGGATGTGTTTCTTGTTACTCTTTGAATGGTCTCCACTGTTCCTTCTCTTCCCTGTCCCCCTTTTCCTCGTTCTTTATCTCCATTTTTTATTTTCCGTATATCAGGATCAATAGAACTTGAATCCTCTTTGCTCTCTCTGTTTCTCTGTTCTTCATCTCCCAAGTGTTGATCTATAAAGTCTTGGGCCTTATCTATGTTGTCTACTCTAAACTTCCTTCCTTTTCACGTTATGAGGATCCCTTCTGGGATCAACCATCTGAACTTTATCCTCTGTTTATTCAATCAGTTGGTTAGGAAGCTGTAATCTTTCCTTCTATCCCTGGCCCTTTTGGGTACTTGCTTCAGTGTTAGTACCTCCCTTCCTTTATACATGACTGTTTCCTCCCTCATCTTTCTATAAATTTCTTCTTTTATTGTTTTTTTTGAGAATCTTACATTGACTTCCTTGGGGAGCTTATTCCTTCTTGCGTAATTTGTATATGATCTATATATTTCATCTATGCCATTCCTTATTTCACTTTTTTCTTTATGGGTTGCCTTTGCAATTAATTCAACCATAATTTCTCCCAGTTCTTCCTCTCTTTGTTCCTCAATATTTTGGAATCTCAGGTAAAATGATCCCTTTTCCATCTCAAGGTACATTAAAGCGTCCTCGGTATCTCGGTTTTTAATTGTTTGCATATTTTCCACCCTCTCCAATCTCATATTTGTTGCTTCTGTCTTTTCTTCTACTAAATGGATTCTTTTTTCATTTTCTGTAATATTCTGTTGAATTGTATTTATCCTCTCATCAATGTTTTTAATGTCTTCTTTTATTTCTCCCACGTCTTTTTTCATTTGTTCCTGATTTTTCTTCATTTCATCATGATTATAGGTCATCTCCTCCATTCTTTTCATTCCCTCTTGGATCATAGCGAGGGCTGCCTGGATGTTTTGCATTCCTATTATGGCATCTGCTTTTTCTTTTTCTATTGCGTCTCCTGTTTTTTGACATGCTGGGGAAGCTATCTGTACTGTCTGAGTTGGAGATTTCTTTTTGGTCGTTTTAGTGGTAGCCCATGAACTTGATGTTGCTATCTTTAATATCTTATTTATTTTCAACCACAATATTTTGAAATTGTCAACCACCCTTTTTTTCCCCAGACCCCCCCCCTTTCCCCCCCTTAAAGTAGTTCTATCTTATAGCTTATAGTATTCTTATGTACTTATTTCTCAATAATTATTCTTATTCACCAATTCTTATAGGTTATGCCTTAATCAACTTATTTAATAATTCCTTACTAAGTGGGGGGGGGGGGTAACTGAGTAGATATAGGAACAGTGGAGAATAATCAATTCTTTAGCAATTCATTAGTTTCCTCTTAAAATCCTAAAAACCTAAAGTATATCTTAATTTAACACAATTATTCTTATATCAAACCTTCAAGAATATAAAATTTTCTAAAATATTCTAATATTCATTAATTACTTTACAATTTTCTATAGTTTCTCTATAAGTTACCTTCAAATTTATAAATTCATCAATTCTATATACTATCCAGAATAATATGCTTTTCTTATATTAATTATCAGATCTTCTATAAATTCTTCTTCTATAAATTCAAGTTATTTGAAATTCAATGACAGCGAGATAAACACAAAGAAAAGAAAAGAAAGTAAGAAGTAAGAGTTTCGTATTAATACTTAATATCTCCAGGTAAATCGGGTTTCAATCCAGTTTACTTAGTTGTGTGTAAAGCTATTGATCGTTTGTCCTTTTCTTTCACCTCGCAAATTTTCTTCCAAGTCGTCTCTGCAAAACGTTTCACAAACAAAGTGAGTCAGGTTCTCATATGTGAAACGCCATTAATTTCTCAGTCACGTTCTCTTCACAAGTGATGTCTCTACTGGTAACAATATAACAACGGTGCTAATATAGTTTATACAGTTTCACATTCGATATCCTCTCCAAATTCCTCTCGTCGATCTCCACGTCAATCCAATCGATTCCAATAAAATCCAGCACTCTCAAGCTCTGTCCAAAACCTCCAGCTCTGAATAATCCTCTGGGACTCTACACCCCACGCTCTTTCAATTGCTCAATTCCACCTTCAATATCCTCTCCAGGTTTCGATATCCTCTCCGGATTTCTCTCGTCGATCTCCACGTCAGTCCAATCGACTCCAATAAAATCCGGGGCTCTCGAGCTCAGTCCAAAACCTCTGATTCTGAATAATCCCCTGAGACTCTGCACCCCAAACTCTTTCAATTGCTCAGTTCAATTCAGCATCTGCAATATTGCTCTTTTCAATAATCCACCTCCACTTCGTAAAAACCTCAATTATAAATCCAATCTTTACTGTAGCAAAAAGCACAAGTTCCGTCCCCTCTTTCGTTGAAATCTATTTCCTTACTCACTCACTCTGTGTTCGCTGGCTTCTAATCCACATTTTTGCGCTGTCACTCGTCCTTTCAAGATGGCCCCGTTCCGATCACTTTCACTGTCACCGCTTCACTTTAATCTCCTCCCCGGCTTTCTGCTTCCAGCATCAAAATCTTCTTGATTATTTGGATTTTTTGGGACTAGTTTTTTGTTTCCTTCACCTGTTGACAGTTATCTCCTCTTTTCTGATTTTCGCTTCCCCCTAGTACAGTGTCAAGCGCTTCTGGCCAGCCCGAGGGCTGGTTTTTCCTCGCTACTGGATTAAGGGATCGTCTTGAACCTTTGGAGGGGTTGCGTTTTCCTCCGAGGTCCTAAGATATTCCCCTTTAAGTTATCGATCTCTTCACAACCGATAGCGCCGATTTCTGCTCCAGGAGTGGGCTTGTTAGGGATTCAAAGACGGAGCCCCGTCCTTTCCACCCCTAACACGCTGGAATCGCTGCTGGAAGTCCTCAGTAAGTACTTTCACTAGGGACCAAAAGTAATTCTTAAGTCATACACGCAATAACAATAATTCTCAAGGAGGACTAAATACTGCAATGTTTTACTGTATTCTAGCCATTGACCAAACCTAGGTTAAGTGCCTAAACAAGTAGAAAACTAAATCTACAATTCCTGATCAGTAAATTATAATTTGCATAATGAAAACCTCACAGGTTGTCTTTGCCAAAGAAATCTATTTAATATCCTGTACATTTGTTCCAATTTAGTACATTATGGTGTAATAAATATAGGAATGCTGCATATTCAGCCTAATCTCATTCACTCTATTCACTAGAATACATATCTCATGCATTTCTCTTCCATTAAATCTTTTCTGAGGTTCTATACTGGAGTATGCCTGATATGGAGAGCTTTCCCTTGAAGACCTGAAAACTAATATATTCATGAGAGATAAGGCTGAAGGCTGGCATAAGACAGTTGGCCTATATCATAAAGGGTTGATGTAACATTCTTGAAGTTCTTATGTGAAAAAATGCTGGAGGGAATGCAAGAGGCTCAAAGAAGCCAATGCTAGATCCCATGTCAGAAATCAGAGAATTGCCAGACTAGTGTATAAGAGTATGAGCGTATAAGCCTGATTGGATCAAATGAGATTGGACTTTGAAAAGATAAAAGACTTGGACTATGGGCATCAAGCCAGACAGTATTTCTTCACTGCTGTACTCCAGGCATCTATCCACTCTTTGAACAATCCAAACTTCTTTGCACCTTCATCTCTTCAATTGCATCACAGTTTGTCAGGGAATTTGTCACTTGTCAACTGACAAGTTTGAGGGGGTGAAGGTGCAAAGAAGTTTGGATTGTTCAAAGAGTGAATAGGTGCCTGGAGTACAGCAGTGAAGCAATATTGTCAGTTGACAATATGATTGTCAATTATATTGTCAATCAGTTGACAATCACTTACATATGAACCAGCAGCGTGCTGCAGCTGTCAAAAAAGCCAATGTAAGATGCAGTAATAGAAGGGTAGAATTGAACTATTAATACTGCTTTATAATGCCTTGGTAAGGTCACACTTGGAATATTGCATCTAGTTTTGGTCAACCCAATATAAAACAGATGTTGAGATTCTGGAAAGATTGCAGAGAAGAGCAACAAAGATGATTAGGGGACTGGAGGCTAAAACATATGAAGAACAGTTGCAGTAATTGAGTATGTCTACTCTAGTGAAAAGAAAAACTTGGGGAGACATGATAACGGTGTTCCAATATTTTTGTTTTCAAGTTTTTTATTTTTATTTATTTTTTATAAAAATGTCAAATCAATGCATGAACAGTGTGGCACCTGAGCGCAATATATTCCAATACAAATGAAATTTTTCTTTCTTTCCTGTCTACCTTCTAATCAGGTTACCAGCCTAAAGAAAAAAAAAAAGAAAAAAAAAGAATAGAGGGTGGGTGTAGAAGCAACTCATAACAACAACAAAAAAGAATCATCCATCCATCGTCTCTTTCCCACTTCAATACTTTAACTGCTATGCTTTTTTTTTTCTTTGACTTGCCTCTTAAATCTCTATGTCTATTTTTTGGATGTCCAATCGAGGTGTTTTCCCCCACCTCTACCCTCTTCCAGTGCCTAGTTCTAAAATTTCTACCCAGGCCACGGCCTCCATTTCAAACATATCTTCCAACTCTCTTAATATGTTTTTCCCCTGGTTTAATTCATCAATCATTATTGTTTTCATTGTTATCTCCTCTTTGTTTTCTTCCTTCTTCATTTCTTCTTTTGACCCCTCCCTTTCCTGGGCATCTTGGTCTGTTCTCATCATTCCTTGTATGGCATTTTCCATTTTTTCCATAATCTCCTTAAATCCTTTATCCATAATGTCTTTTGTATTTTGCAAGAATAAATCCATCTCCTATACAATTCCACTCATTTCTTCCTTTTTAAGTATCATTTTTTTTAAAAAAATAGATTTTTATCCAACAGTCCAAGAACTATTTATTCAATCTTTGCATTACTCTTCAAGAAGTATACTAGTCCCAGTTCTTTATGTCTCATAGGTTAACTATCAGTTCCATTTAAGTGGTCCCAGAGGTTATCAAAATCCCCTTTATGTCCTCTTTACAAATTCAATCCTCTAGTATAATATTCAAATGTCTCTTTAATTGAATTGCTTCCTCATTTTCATATTGGGATCTCCAGTACTCATGTCTGATCGATCGCGATCACATGGACAACTTTCCTCCAGGCCTTCCTGTCCACTACCAGCCCCCGGAGACCATTTAAACTCCAGTATTCATAGGGTAGCTAAAAATAATCCAATGGAATTTTCACTTTCACTGTCTTTCATGTATGTAGAAGGCTTTAATTTTCCTTTTTGTCAGCAGGTGGAACTCTCTACTTAGATTTCAGTTTACTAGTCTATCGTCATTTTGGTTATAAAACAATTGTGAAAGCAGAATAAGTTTTGTAAATAAATAATTCCAACATTTAAAAATGCCTTCCCAGTACCGTTTCTTCCCAGTTTGGGAGTCCAATTTTCTGTTTATTTCAAAATCTATTATTTACTCTCCTACATCTTTTATTTCCAGTTAGGTATTTTTTCAGCGTGCCACTAAAATGCTTAAACACCAATTTAACACATAGTTCTGAGCAAATGATTCTGAATTGTTTCTTGGGGTTAGGTTTAAAGCGAAAGAAAAATTCTCTCCCCCAGTTCCAACACATCTCATCTTCTTCTCTCCAGCACAAGTCTTAGCTGTTGTTCTTTGGTTGTCCCAGCTTTGTAGCAGCCAACTTTAGGCTGCTTCTTCTTGCCGTGGCTGAGAGGGAGAAAGCTGTGACTCTCCCCGACTTCACAGGGTGCCCGTTTGCTTCACCTCCCCTACAGGGCGGCTTTGGCTCCCTCCGGAGCACACAAACATGAAGAATTCAGCACAGGAAATGTGGAGATCCGTTCCTCAATGTCTGTACTGCCACGACGTCAACCAGAAGTCTTCTTTTCCACAGTGTTCCAATATTTGAGGGGCTGCCACAAAGAAGGAACCAACCTATTCTCCAAAGCACCAGAAGGCAGGACAAGAAACCATGGATTGAAGCTTATCAGAGAGAGAAGCAACTAAAACTAAGAAGAAATTTCCTAATGGTGAAATTATTCCGTTATTCAGATTTCCTGGTTGGCTATCTGATAACCTACCTGCTTGTTTATAACATTCTTGGGACTTAAATATCTAAATTCCTTATATTTTTTTCCTCTAAATGTCTCTCCCCCTTCATGGATTATTGTCTTGTCATGGTGAAGGGGCTTGCATAACTCAGTGAAGCTATGAGCTATGCTGTGAAGGGCCACCCTTCACAGCATAGCTCATAGCAGAGAGATCATAGCAGAGAGTTCTGACAAAACGTGATTTTGTCAGAACACTGGAGAAGGAAATGGCAACCCACTCCAGTATCTTTGCCATGAAAACCCCATGGACAGTACCAAAAGGAAAAAAGATATGTCGCCGGAAGATGAGCCCCTCAGGTCAGATGGTGTCCAATATGCTACTGGGGAAGAACAGAGGGCTAGTACTAGTAGCACCAGAAAGAGTGAAGCTAGTGGATCAAAGCCAAAAGGACACTCAGCTGTGGATGTATCTGGTGGTGAAAGGAAAGTCCGATGCGGTAAAGATTTTTTCCCCATAGGAACCTGGAATGTAAGATCCATGAATCAAGGCTAGCTGGACTTGGTCAAACAAGAGATGACAAGACTGAACATCGACATCTTAGGAATCAGTGAACTAAAATGGACAAGAATGGGTGAATTTAATTCAGATGATCATCACGTATACTACTGCTGGCAAGAATCCCTCAGAAGAAATGGAGTAGCCTTCATAATCAATAAAAGAATAGGAAAAGCAATACTGGCATACAATCGCCAAAATTATAGAATGATCTGAGTTTGAATCCAAGGCAAACCATTCAATATCACAGTAATCCAAGTCTATGCACCAACCACTGGTGCTGAAAAGGATGAAATTAACCAGTTCTATAAAACCCTACAGCACCTTACAGAATTAACAACAAAAAATGATATCCTTATCATCATGGGGGACTGGAATGCTAAAGTAGGAAGCCAAAAGATAACTGGAATAACAGGCAAGTTTGGCCTTTGAGTACAAAATGAAGCAGGGCACAGGTTGATAGAATTATGTCAAGATAATACAATGGTCATAGCAAACACTCTTTTCCAACAACCCAAGAGACGACTCTACACATGGACATCACCAGATGGTCAACACAGAAATCAGATTCACTATGTGCTCTGCAGCCAAAGATGGAGAAGCTTTATACAGTCAGTAAAAACAAGACCAGGAGCTGATTGTGGCTCAGATCATGAGCTTCTCGTAGCAAAATTTAGACTTAAATTAAAGAAAGTAGGGAAAAGCACTAGGCCACTTAGGTATGAACTAAATCATATCCCTGATGAATATATAGTAGAGGTGACAAATAGATTTAAGGAATTAGATCTGATAGACAGAGTCCTGAAGAACTATGGACAGAGGTTTATAACATTGTACAAGAGGTAGCAACTAAAACCATCCCAAAGAAAAAGAAATGCAAGAAAGCAAAATGATTGTCTGAGAAAGCTTTGCAAATAACTGAGGAAAAAAGGAAAGTGACAGGCAAGGGAGAAAGAGAAAGATACACCCAACTGAATGCAGAATTCCAGAGAATAGCTAGAAGAGATAAAAATACCTTCTTAAATGAACAATGCAAAGAAATAGAAGAAAACAATAAAATAGGGAGGACCAGAGATCTCTTCAAGAAAATTGGAGATATGAAGGGAACGTTTCATGCAAAGATGGGCATGATAAAGGACCAAAATGGCAAGAACCTAACAGAGGCAGAAGAGATTAAGAAGAGGTGGCAAAATTACACAGAACTATACAAGAACGAGCTTAACGTCCCTGATAACCATGATGGGGTGGTCAGTGACCTCAAGCCAGACATCCTAGAATGTGAAGTCCTATTATTGTGGCCCGCCAGCGGCCTGCGTGGATTGTGGCTGATCCCGACAAGGAGGCTGGTGTGGTGTCGCGCCAGCAGCTGGTGCAGCTGGCGCCCGTGTCGGACAGCAAGGAGGCTGAAGGGGATGTGGTACCAGAGGCAGACACTCAGCCAGGGTCTTCAGAACTTCCAGAGAATCCAAGTGGAGAGAGCGAAGTGGAGGAGCCTCTCCTCAATGCTCGAGCACGCAGGGCTGCCAAAAGACAGGAGTGACTACTCAGGAGGAAGAGGTCTCCTCGAGAGTAAGGCTTGAGGATAATTGGCCACTCCCTTAGCCTATTTAAGTCACACACTGTTAGTAAGTTTCTTGCTGGAAACAACTTGTAATTATCATCAGAGCATTTTTAGAAAAGTCTTATCGTATCTTGTTTTCTGGGCTGGTTGCCAACCTTTGCCGGACTTTGGTTTATTCTTGCTACTTAATAAATTTGATGAGGACCGTTGGTGTGTGTCAATATCCTCAGGAATCCGGAGCTGGGGCAGAACAGAAATGGGCCTTAGGAAATGTGAGCAACCAGACCTAGTGGGGGAGACTAGGTATTCCAGCTGAGCTATTCAAAATCTTAAAAGATGATGCAGTAAAAGTGCTACACTCAATTTGCCAGCAAATTTGGAAACACTCAACAGTGGCCACAGGATTGGAAAAGGTCAGTTTACATTCCAATTCCAAAGAAAGACAATGCCAAAGAAAGTTCAAACTATCGCACCATTGCACTAATTTCACATGCTAGTATGGTTATGCTTAAAATCTACAAGCTAGGCTCCAGCAGTATGTGGATCAAGAGCTACCAGAAGTACAGGCGGGATTTCAAAGAGGCACTAGAACTAGAGATCAAATTGCCAATGTACACTGGATCATGGAGAAAGCTAGGGAGTTCCAGAAAAACATCTACTTCATTGACTATGCTGAAACCTTTGATTGTGTGGATCACAAAAAATTGTGGCAAAGTCTTAAGGAGATGGGAGTACCAGACCATCTTATTTGTCTCTTGAGAAACCTACATGCAGGTCAAGAAGCAACAGTGAGAACTGGACACGGAACCACTGATTGGTTCAAAATTGGGAAAGGAGTCTGGCAAAGCTGTATACTGTCACCCTGCCTATTTAACTTATATGCAGAGCACATCATGAGAAAGGCACAGCTATACGAATCAAAAGTTGTAATTAAGATTGCCGAGAGAAATATCAACAATCTCAGATATGCTGATGATACCACTCTAATGGCAGAAAGTGAAGAGGAATTAAAGAGCCTCTTGATGCAGGGGAAGAAGGAGAGTGCAAAAGTTGGTTTGAAACTCAACATTAAAAAAACTAAGATCATGGCATCCGGCCCTCTCAATTCCTGGCAAATAGATGGGGAAGCAATGGAGGTAGTGACAGATTTTATTTTCCTGGGCTCCAAGATCACCGCAGATGGGAACTGCAGCCAAGAAATTAAAAGACGCTTGGTCCTGGGGAGGAAAGCTATGGCAAATCTAGACAGTATACTAAAAAGCAGAGACCCTACAAACAAAAGTGCATATAGTCAAGGTTATGGTTTTCCCACTTGCAATGTATGGCTATGAAAGTCGGACCACAAGAAAGGCTAAGCACCAAAGAATTCAAGCCTTTGAACTATGATGCTGGAGAAGACTCCTTCGAGTCTCTTGGACTGCAAGGCGATCAAACTGGTCAGTCCTAGAGGAGATCAACCCTGACTGCTCTTTAGAAGGCCAGATCCTGAAGATGAAACTCAAATATTTTGGCCACCTAATGAGAAGGAAGGACTCACTGGAGAAGGGCCTAATGCTGGGAAAGATTGAGGGCAAAAGAAGAAGGGGAAGACAGAGAATGAGGTGGCTGGATGGAGTCACTAAAGCAGGCGTGAGCTTAAATGGACTCCAGAGGATGGTAGAGGATGAGAAGGCCTGGAGGAACGTTGTCCATGGGGTCGCAATGGGTCAGATATGACTTTGCAACTAACAACAACAAAAATGCCTCTCTTTTAAATTTCTAAATATACCATATTTTTCGCTCTATAAGACGCACATTCCCCCACCCCCAAAGTGAGTGGAAATGTCTGTGCATCTTATGGAGTGAATATGGGCGACAGGCAGCAGCGGCAATTGGCGGCAGCAATCCCTGCTGCCTAGAACAACTGATTGGCAGTATTCTGGGAGGCTGATCTAATTGCTGATGTTGCTAGGTTGCAAAGGCTCCCCCCACCATGCCCAGCTGAGCCACACGATCATCAGAGGCTTTTTTTTTAACCTTTAAAAGCATTTTTTCTACAACCTCTTCCAACAAAAAAATGCTTTTAAAAGTTAAAAAAAAAGCCTCTGATGATCATGCGGCTCAGCTGGGATCGTCAGAGGCTTTTCAAAGCATTTTTTTCTGCAACCTCTTGGCTGAAGAGGTGGTAAAAACAAATGCTTTGAAAAGTCTCTGATGATCCCAGCTGAGTTGCCTGATCGGCAGAGAGGTATTTTTTAAAAAGCCTCTCTGACGATCCTAGCTGAATTGTCTGATCGTCAGAAGCTTTTCAAAGCATTAGAAAAAATGCTTTGAAAAGTTAAAAAAAAAAGTTGGCCACGCCCACCCAGTCACATTCCGCTCCACCAAGCCATGCCCACAGAACTGGTAGTAACAAATTTTACATTTCAGCCCTGGATTGGGGTCAGGCAGAGGTGGTATTTACCAGTTCTCTGAACTACTCAAAATTTCCACTACTGGTTCGCAAGAACCGGGGAGAATCGGTAGCAATCCACCACTGCATCACTTCTTCTATATTTATTTCTTGGCCCAATAATTCACTTTGCAAGAATGAACTATTTATAGCTAAAAAGGGTGGGTTTTATTGCCACAGCAGGCAGCTGTGAGTCAGTAGGTGGGACAGGGAAGGGAGGGAATCTACTTCAAACAATGGTTCTTAGGGATAGCCTTATATATTTCAAAGCATGTTTAAAATCTGAAAAAGGCAAATCTAGACAGAGGACAGCAATAAAGAGTGCAGAGAAGAGCAACAAGGATGATTAGGAGGCTGGAGGCTAAAACATATAAAGAATGATTGCAGAAATTGGGTATGTCTACTTTAGTAAAAAAAAAGACTAGGGGGAGACATGATAGCAGTGTTCCAATATTTGAAGGGCTGTCAGAAAGATGAGGGTATCAAACTATTTTCCAAAGCACTTAAAGGCAAGGCAAGAAAAATGGATGGCAAGGTAAGAAGAGAAGCAACCTAGAAGTAAGGATTAGTAAGAACAATCAACCAGTGGAATGGCTTGCCTTCAGAAGTTGTGAGTGCCCGACTACTGGAGGTTTTTAAAAAGAGACTGGAAAGCCATTTGTCTGAAATGATATAGGGCAGAAGTTCTCAAACTTTTTGAACAGGAGGCCAATTCATGGTCCCTCAGACTGTTGGGGGCTGGACCGGCTGGGTGGTCGTGGCTATGTGGTCATGTGACTGGGTGGGCATGGCCAATTTAGCAGTCCATTTTGCCTTTGTCCTTGTTGTACTTGCTCAACCCAAGGAATCTATTTACTTAAGACCTCACCCTCCCCACCAAAGAAAAAAAGAGAGCATACTTTCTTGCCACTTGCCTAGCTTCATTACAACAGCAGCTTCAGGCTCCTTAAAATAGGCCATTAAAAAAAAGAATAAAACAAACAGGATTTCCTTCAAAATAACTCCTGATCATATGTTTGAGATGATCACACAATAAACCAGACTGAGAACTGCACCAATTAAGACTGCAACTAAAACCCCCAAGATAGGCATTGAGAGACATTGGAAGCACTAAGAGTCAATTTTTCTTTTCTTTGACATGTTTCCTAGGGATTCAAAATTGCTATTAGTAAGATACCAATAAATACAGAGCTACAAAAAATAGGGATCTCTATAGCACAGAAGTAATGACAGGCTGAGAGAAGCTGTTAGTGAACGCCGCTCCCCTCCCTTCTCCTCTCTATGGGCTCACATGGTTCCTTTACCTTTGGTTCCAGCCAAAGGCTTTGGGGCTCTTTGCAAGAGGCAGCAGCAGGACCTGTGAGTGCCTCCAGCAGGGAAGGCGGCCAGGGAAGGGATAGGGGACCAGATTACTTTGTTTGAATTATTTGGGATTACAGGGCTAAAGATCTTTTAAGCCTGAAGAATTCTCAAACTGATTTGCTTTTTGCCACACTTGTGCATGTGTGTAGCACAGCAACCAATTTGGTAGATGTACTTTATATATGGCAAGAGTCAAAGCAGTGGGTGAATTCTCCTTCAGGCATTATACTGCAGTTGCATTTGAATTAGTGTTAGCCAACTTCATCTGATTTTGAAAAAGCTAGGAGACATGTCCCCCGCCCACTCACTTTTGAAGTGCTACTTTAAAAGCAGCCCCTACCCTACTCACCCACCAGCTCTGGATCGTATGCTGTGAAAAACACCCTGAAAGGCTGTTTTTAACATGGTTTTAAAGACTTTTAAAGCACTACTTTACAAGCTGGCAGCTGCTTTTCAAGCCAGCAGCAACCTCTCCCCTACTCACCCTTCTAGCCCTGGATCACATGGCTGCACTGCACTGGCAAGATCACCCCTTAGTCAGCTGGCTCTCCCCCAACCCTTCAGCCTTACGTTCGGCAGCAGCGGTGTGATCAGAAGTGCAGCTCAATCGGTGAAATAACTAACCAGAAGTGTAGCTCGAGTGGATGCTCACTGAAAGATAAGGCTGATGGTGAGGGGTGAGGCTGAATCCCACCACTCCGTTGGGCCGGATATTTTGCATTGGTGTGCCGTATCTGGCCCGCAGGTCATGGTTTGAGCCTGGTATAGGGTCTCTTGCTCAAGCAGGCAGTTGGACTAGATGCAGTGATGGGATTCAGCCAGTTCACACTGCTTTGGTAGAACCAATACCTAATTCTTTGCTGAGTTCAGCGAACTGGTTAGACGTGTTCTGGAAAATCTATATTTTTCTGAGTATGTCTGGTTTTCGTTCAACTTCCTTCCAGACAGGAGAAAAAAACCAACCCTCCCCAAAAGTCCAAGAGAGGAGCAACGGAAACCAAATGGAGACACGGCGTCTTCTATCACGTCACTCAGGCAAAAACTGTCTTACTTTACAGCAGGCGTTGGGGCCAGCAGCCCAAGGCCAAAGTGCTGGTGGAGCGCCAGAGGGCCAGGGAGGGAGCTGAAGCAAGCGGGTGTCCTGCTTGCAGCATCCATGCCAGCTGCCCCTTCCTGCCAGAGCTGGAACGCCGTCATGTTTAAGTGGTGGTAGATGCTGGCCTTCCCTCCCGTGGGCCTAGGTAGCTGCTGGAGAAAGACGTCCCTGTTTCAGGGCCTGACACCCAGAAATCCTCGCTTCCCCCAAGCATTTCTTTGCTAACCTGATTTCCAGCTCCATCGCATTTTTCTATCTTATTTCTCACCGTCGGGTGCAGGAAACAAAATTTTGTGGGACTAAAAAAAAGTTCAATCAATTCCAACTTCTCGTGAAAAAAAAGATCTCATGAGGAATTGAGATCAATCAATTGGAATTGATTGATTGAACTTTTTTTTTTAGTCCCACAAAATTTTGTTTCCCTGCCAGCTGCTCTGTTTCCTTTTTCTCCATTGCAGTGCACACCCAGGATCCACTTTGACAGCAGGCGGTAATTTAACAGACTGGTTTGCCTAGGTTTAGGTTGGCCATCATGGGAGGTTCGTCCCACATGAGCAGCAGAGCTGGAGGATGGGGATGGGCCACAACTTCCATGACAGCCAACCTGACCTTGGGCGAACCTATTGTTAAATTATTTGAAGCTCACCACTGACTAGATGACCTCCATGGTACCTTCCAACACTGTTATTCTATGTTCTAAGGAGCACCCTCAGTTGATACAACTTAAGGTAGGGCTTCGTTGTGAAGTTCTAGTTGCTACTGACAGAGTTCAAATGGGAAAAGTACCTCCTCAGGATAATCAAATTTTAATACCAGCGCCAAACATTTAGGGCTCTCAAGGTCAAACCAGCACCTTCAATGGTGAAATGAGGACAGCAATAAAGATATTTCAAAAATATATATGATTACAATGGCTTTCACATGACTGACCATTTTAAAGGCCAGAATTTCTGGACTGTCTTCAGTGTCAGAATCATAGAGAGCACCTGGAATATTCTAACGTATTATTGTAGCATAAACATCAGCAGCCATGTGTTTTCCCCCCCAGTATCAGATAAGGCAGGTGAAATTATAACAAAGTACACTAGGCCACTAGTATTTAGACATTGAGAAAAATCCCCAAACTGCCATTGTGATCCTTAAAGGAAAGTATTTCTTTAAGAAAGAAAGCGGCCCTGCCATAACTATATCATATAGACTAAACTCCAATTTACTCATCCTGACACAATCTATCGCTTCATATAATTCATGTAGTCTATAAGAGCTGTCAAATATTTCACCTGATCTGATGTCATAGATTAGTTGCATGTTATATGAAGCACTGGTGTATTTATTTTAAGGATGAGTACAGCTTCCTTTATAATAAAATATAAAATAACGTTTTATAAATACTCACAGAAAAAGGACTTGGTCCAGGACACCAAGTTTGGGTTTGTATTCCAATAAATTTTATATGTGGAAAATAAAGCTCTCCAATGTTGATAACTTGGCCTATTCTTGCCTGATAAAGCATGTCATCAATCAGAATGAAGACATTTGGAAAAACAGATCCTGTTCGTTTCACTTTGTGAATTATGGTAGGTGGTATGAGGCTTGGAGGAAATTTTATTTCTGCTACATCTAAAAATCCATTGCTAGTGTGGAAGATACCATCAACTGTCGCTATGATAGCTGTTCTTGGATAACAAGAACTCCATTCTATTATGGCTTCACTACCAGCTGGAAGAGTGACAGAAATTCCTGTTTCTGAGCCTAATATATATATAGGCTGGGCAAAAATAAAAGAAATATCACAAACAAAACAATCCTGAAAAGTAGTTACTTTGCCAACGATGGTTGCCACATTGTCATTTGTTTGGCTAGGTACTTCAAACAACCATATTCTGAAAACAAACAAACAAGTAATACAATTAGTATTATATTTTTATAAACAAAATATTTGAATATGTTTTTCATCAATACGATTTATTCCCTAATTCTTTTTAATAATGTTTACCTATAAGCTTCAATTACTTCCCAATAAAATGCTGAACTTGTCCTAAAAAGCCAATTTTGCTGAAGAATTCAATGAAAATAATAAATTGGTTAAATAGCATTTTAATTTAACATTTCAATGTATATTTATATTTCAATATCCACAAGCAGATTTATACAAACATATTCTATCAATGTTAAAGCTGTAGCTATGAAGTACATTGTATTTATATTCTCAGTAGCACAGTTCTTGTGCTTATCAGATGGCTACTGAGCACTAATTCATTTTAGAATGATCACCAATCTAATGCCTCGCATGTACAAACAGATTTCAGAGGAGCTCTTGTCCAAATTATCAACCAATGTATATATTTGAGGAAAATAAATGTAGTGCGTCATCTGCATTTATTAAGCCAAACATCATGTGACTGACTTACAATTTTACTAACAGCTCCTTTATTCATTTTTTCAGAAGCTTATTGTGAAGCATGCAAATGGCAATCATGTGACTGTAGGATGCTGCAACAGTCATAAATGCCCAGTGGTTGCAAAGCTCTTGAATTTTGATAACTGCAGGGATGCTACAATGGGCATAAGTGCTAGGACTTATTGTAAAATTGTTTTTCCAATGTCTTAAAACTGTTGTTAAACAATGCAGTAGTTAAGCTAGAACTAAGAGAATCTGTAGTTTAGGACTGAACTGTGGAGTTCTTGATGCTTTCTTAGTTTGGTTGTTTGCTAGAAAATGTTTCATTATCATTTTCCCCCCAAAATAAGACCCGGTCTTATTTTGGGGGGGGGCTTGAAAATAAGCTTTTGGGCTTATTTTCAGGGAGATCTTATTTATTTTAAGTGTGGGAGGTGGCAAACGCGGGGACCGACGGGAGTGGGAGCACAGCTACCGCTGGCCATGCCCTCTTTGTCCTGTTGTCTGCTTGCCCGCGGCTGCAATGGGCCAATCCCTCAGCATGCCTGCTGGCCCAGCTACTGCTGGGATACTTCTCAGCCACATCAGGCACCATGCTGGCCACCAAGTGGCGCCGCCCATTCCGTTCCACCATCTCTTGGCTTGCCTGTGGATGCGCCAAGCAGGCACCCACACATGGCAAGTGCAGGGACCGATGGGAGTGGGAGCGCAGCTACCGCTGCCACGCCCTCTCTGTCTTGCTGTCTGTTTGCCCGCGGCTGCAATGGGCCAACCTCTCAGCATGCCCTCGCCTCCACCTACCCTGCCTGCTGGCCCAGCTGCTGCTGGGACACTTCTCAGCCACAGCAGGCACCATGCTGGCCACCAAGTGGCTGCCCATGCTGCTGCTGGTGTCAGCGCTCCAGTGCTGACATAAGGAAGGAAGGAAGAAGTTTGACTTTTCCCTTATTTAATTCCCCCTGAAGATACTGTCTCCCAGGAGATGGGATTGGAGGGGGGACATTCCTGTGAACTGAAGTAGTAGGGATGGGGAGAGTGGCTTGGAAGATGGCCAATGAGATGCAGAGAATTGGGGAATGGAAAGGGAAGGTTTGGGGGGGCAAAGGCTAGTGCTGACTGCGATGAGTCAGGGATAGATAGTTATGCTCAATAAAGCGAAAATTTCCTCAAAGATCGGCTGTTTGGAAATTCAATTTATTTTGAGATGACATCGTAGCCTGACAGACAGTCAGCACTCACCTTTTCAAGCCAACCTGGCAGACTTCCAGACCTCCAGCTCCCTGCCAGATGTTTCGAGGGAGTAGAGACACAGCTCCGAAGCCATGGCAGAGAGCCAACTCTCTATTGAAAGCTTACTTCAAGCAGCTGGACAACAGCCCACCGTGGTTCCAGCCAGCTTGGATGTAACGGGGCCTCAACCCCCTCCTCCTCCAGCACAGCCGCAAGATTACCAAGGTCAGACGATTGTGCTCCAAGCCAAGAGAAAAAAAAAATGACCCTTGGTGGGCTTTGCCAAAATCTGCAGAAGCTGAGTTCCCTTTCCCGGACACGAAAGATAAGGGGAGACCCCTGAGTGATTTGGGGAGGGCAGATTGGCTATGGGACTGGAAGCAAGCCAGACAGCAAAAAGCTTCAAAGCTGCCACTAGAGATCCCCATGGAGAAATTGAAAGATTTTGACCGTGCCATCCGACTGGGGGAGGGACCATCCTGCAGGCCTAAGGAGAGGGGGAGGCCAGCCGAGCCTGCTAAACTGAGTCACCATAGACGGGAGCATAGCCCTCCCTCTCCCACACCAGAAGGAAAGAAAGCCCCAAGGTGCATCCATGGGTTCCCCCCCTGCCTAGCAAGCACACCAACCTAGGCAAGACATCACCCCCCCACCCCCGAATGAGAGATGAGGAAGAAGTCCAATGGCACCATGGGCAGGCTCACAAAGCCCCGCAATGGGAGGAGGGAGCACCGAGGGCGGAACCACCCCGGTTCAGAGGGAAGTTCAATGGGGATCCAGACCAGCTAGCGCAATTCCTCGATACACCTGAGATCTACATCGAGTGCTATGGACACCTCTACCCATTCCCCAGAGCCCTAGTCAGTGCCATTTCAGAAGCGTTGGATGGAGAAGCAAGGAGCTGGTCAGCAGCCCTCTACAAGAACAGGGCCTCCCAACTGTAAGACGCAGATGGTTTCTTGCAACTACTATGAGCCCAGTTCAAGGAGGCAGGGGAGGACCCCTATGTGGAAGTCAAGCTCAGAAACGTAATGCAGAAAGGAAAGCCCATTAAAGAGCACATTCTTGAATTCAGAATAGTCGTTGGCACCTTACCTCCCCTACCAGAGCGACTACTGGTATATTTCTTCAGAACAAGTCTAGATAAGCGAATCGCCCAAGTGACCGCTTATCAGGAAATCCCAAACTGACTCTCCGAATGGTTCCGGGTAGTGATGCAAATCGAGAGGGGGCTGTGAGCCAATGACATGCTAAAGCAACCAGATGTCAAGGAGAGAGACCAATCGGTGTCAAGACCACATAGCAGACGAGGAACCATGGCACTACGGCCTACCCAAAGGCCCTTCGTTCCACAGAGCCCGCTGAGGTGCTACAGATGTGGGGGAACGGGCCACCTGGCACCAGCGTGTGGAACCCCGGGGCCGAGGCCAAACTCACTGCCAAAGGCACGACCAGAACGAGGGCCTAAGCATGCCACTGATGCGCCACGAAAACTCCCCCCAGGTACAGAGGTCTTTGCCCACCTGACTGAAGCAAGGAGAGTCCCAGATGATGGCGATCAATCCCCCGACTCGTATGATAGCGAGGACGATGGTGAAGACGACCCAATGGTGAGTGGACCCATCCACCCTTTTCTCTTCCCCATACGCCTAACAAACCCAAAAACAGGGACCCAAGGGACCTTCCAAGCCCTAATAGATTCGGGCTGCATGAGGTGCCTGATTAACCTACCCATAGTGCTAAAATTGGGGATCCGAGCTAAGAAGCTCAACCACCCAATTCAATTTGAGCAAGTTGACGGATCCCTAGTAGGGGGGGCTTACGCCACACATCTGACCGAGCCAGTGAAGCTGGAGCTAGGGGATCACTGGGAGATGATTCGGTTCATAACAGCCCCCAAAATGACCGATTCAGTCATATTGGGACTTTCTTGGCTAGACAAGTGGGGCCCAATCATCTGGTGGCAAGAGGGAACCTGCAGATTGAGGATAGCAAAGGGGCCCCAACCCCTGCTGCTCTGACCAGGAGAGGCGCCCCACAAACAAGAGCCCCAACCTTCCCCGCCTGAACAAAAGAAGATGCCGACACAAGGGCCACTCCCGAAGGGTATTGCGAAGCAGTTAGGGGCCACATCCAAAAACCCCCATGAAACAGAATAGATCCCAAGAGAGTACCAAGACCTTGCAGAGGTATTTAGTGAGGCCGAGTGTGACGTTTTACCACCCCACCGTGAAGCCGATTGCGCCATCAAAATCATCCCTGGGGTGAAACTACCAAAACTTAAATTGTATGCCATGACGCCCCGTGAAATGCAAGAAATGTGAAACTACATAGACAAAAACCTACAAAGGGGTTTCATTGAGCCAGCCAAACCATGGGTCGTGGCATCGGTCCTCTTCAAACCGCGGGTTGCGGCACCGGTCTTCTTCAAAGGACGGCTCTATGCGCCTAGTAGTTGATTTTAGAGAGATCAATGAGTCTGCGTAGACAATTTATATCCTCTTCCCCTCATGAAAGACTTGCTAGCCCACCTGGCCAAAGGGAAGGTTTTCACCAAACTAGACCTCCGCGAAGCCTACTACGCATCAGGGAAGGAGACGAGTGGAAGCATTCAACTGCCCCTTATGGAGTTTCCAATTTAAGGTGATGCCATTTGGATTACAAGGAGCCCCAGTGGCGTTCATGGAATTGATAAATGAAGTTCTACATGACCACCTCTATAAGGGGGTCCTCGTCTACCTAGATGACATTCTCATTTACATGGAAACAATAGACGAACATATACCCCTTGTCCGCAAAGTGCTGAAAGCGAACCTCTATGTCAAACTATCAAAATGCGAGTTCCACCAGTCACGGCTAGACTACTTAGGTTACCAAGTGTCAAACGAGGGGATAGAAATGGACCCGGCCAAAGTACAATCAGTTCTAGACTGGCGACCCCCTCGTACCCGCAGACAACTGAAAAGCTTCCTGGGGTTCGCGAACTTCTACAGGCAATTCATCCCCTCGTTTGCAAGGACTGCCAAACCTCTGACGGACCTCCTAAAAACAGGGAGTCTGGCAACAAAACCCCGCCCAGGACAACCCCTACAGTGAGACCCGGCCTGCCAACAATCATTCGAAACACTGAAATAAATGTTTGCAAAAGAACCTGTCTTGAAGCACCCTGACCCCGAACAATTCTTTGTCATCCAAGCAGATGCCAGCGATGTGGCAGTGGGGGCTGTCCTACTCCAAAAGAACAGCCAAGGGGACCTACAACCTTGTGCCTATACATCCCGCAAACTCACCGACACAAAGAGACGATGGGCGGTGTGGGAAAAGGAAGCGTTCGCAGTGAGGTGGGCGCTGTTGACCTGGCGACATCTGCTAAAAGGAGGCCAGACACCGTTTGAGGTTTGGACTGACCATAAAAACCTGGAGGCCCTCAAGACCCCACAGAAGTTATTGCCCAAGCAAGTCCAGTGGGCCCAATACTTCAATCGTTTCAACTTAGCATCTGGTAACCACCAGATGGCAGCATCGCGACCAGCAGGGCCAACCAGCAAGCGACTTGATGACAAGGCTCAAAGCAGAAACATTGGCGGACCCCTGGTTCCAAGACAATCAACATCTCTTGACAAAAAGGGATGACCTAGCATGGAAAGGGATGAAACTCTATGTCCCAGAGATTCTACGCACCCTGGTCCTCAAGAGGAGTCACGTTAAACCAGCAGGGCATTTTGGTTTCCTAAAGACTCTGCATTTAGCATGAAGACAGTTTTGGTGGCCCCACATGAGAAAAGACATAGACAGCTATGAAAAAAGTTGTACCATCTGTGCCACAATGAAAACCCGACCAGGAAGACCTTCCGGGCTGCTGCAGCCAGTAGCCATGGGAGGAGATTGCAATGGACTTCATAGGAGAACTGCCGAGGACTGTAATAGACTTATTCTCCAAACAAGCACATTTCATACCCTGCAGCGGACTACCCTCAGCCCGCCAATTGGCCAAACTCTTCGTGAAACACATCTACCGCCTGCACGGAGTACCCAGAAGAATCATCTCCGATCGAGGTATCCAGTTTACAGCGAAATTCTGGAGGGAATTCCTATGATCCATAGGATCATCCCAAGGCCTCAGCTCAGCGTTTCACCTGAGCACCAATGTGGGGGTGGAGAGATTGAATGCCATGATAGAGCAGTACCTGAGATGCTACGTTGACTACCAACAGTCAAACTGGGCAGACCTCCTATCTTTTGCGCAGGTCGGATATAACAATGCTGTCCACAGTAGCACAGGACTAACCCCATTTAAGATAGTGAGCGGTATGGATTTCGTCCCCATGCCAGAGTACCCAAGGTACTCCTCAGTTAGCTTGACCGATTGGATGGCAATGCTGAGAGAAACCTGAGAGAACATCAAGAAGGCATTAGACAAGGCGGCACAGTCTTATAAGAAACAAGCAGATAAGCACCGGGCCCCCCAAAGACTGTTCCGAATAGGAGAGAAGGTCTACCTCTCCACCAAGTATTTGAGACTCAGACTCCCGACCAGGAAACTGGGCCTGAAATTTATATGACCATTTCCTATAGTAAAAATAATCAACCCGATTACAGTACAATTGCAGTTGCCCCGGTTACTAGGAAGGATACACCCCATTTTTCACAGTAGCCTCCTGAAGCCTGTGGTGAGGTCAACTTTAAAGCCGGTGCCATGTGATCCCGCAGGGCCCTTGATCATTGGAGGCCACACTCACTATGAAGTACAGCGAATTCTTGATTCGAGGTGGCAAAGGGGGCGCCTCCAATACTTAATTAAGTGGAAGGGTTTCCCCTTGTCAGAAACTTCCTAGGTGAAGAGCACAAACATCCAAGCTGACCGTCTTATAGCTAAATTCCATGCAGATCACTCGGACAAGGCGGAAGGGGGTGGGACACACCCTCAGATGGGGTAACGGTACTAAATTTGTTGTTTGTCTTGCGCAGGCCTCGGTGAGAGAATGAAGGGAGAGGAGCCGGATGTCAGCGCTCCAGTGCTGACATAAGGAAGGAAGGAAGAAGTTTGACTTTTCACCTATTTAATTCCCCCTGAAGATACTGTCTCCCAGGAGATGGGATGGGAGGGGGGGGACATTCCTGTGAACTGAAGTAGTAGGGATGGGGAGAGTGGCTTGGAAGATGGCCAATGAGACGCAGAGAATTGGGGAACGGAAAGGGAGGGTTTGGGGGGCAGAGGCTAGTGCTGACTGCAATGAGTTAGGGATAGATAGTTATGCTCAATAAAGCGAAAATTTCCTCAAAGATCGGCTGTTTGGAAATTCAATTTATTTTGAGATGACACCGTAGCCTGACAGACGGCCTCACTAAGGCTCTTTGCCTTCCTGGAAGGGCAGGTGGAGGCAGGGGCATGCTGAAAACTTGGCCCTGATTGAGGCCGTGGGAAAGCAGACAGTGGGATGGAGAGGGTAGAGCCAGTGGTAACTGCCCAAACACTTTTCGCCCAGAGGGAGGCAAAGCTTCATTTTCTTGCATAGGGACAGTTTGAAATGGAGTGATTAGCTTCCTTTGCAAGCAGACAAAGCTTTGTCTCCTTCTGGGTGAAAAAATACACAGCAGAGCCAGGTGGAGGCAGAGGTGATCCAAATGCACTGCCCATTCCATTCCACCATCTCTTGGCTTGCCTGTGGATGCGCCGAGCAGGCACCCACGCAGAACATCGGGATTGCCTGCCTCCCCATGTCTCTTCCTCCACTTGCTGCCAGTGCTGCCACGCAAGCCTTGTGCAAGCCTCCTGTGAGTCAAGCAGCCACACAGCACATCCGGATCACCTGTCTTCTTTCCCCCCTCTGCCTCCATGCTCGGGCTGATAGGTATTTGTGCTGTGCCAAAGACCTAATTGGCAATTAGCTTTGCAAGGCTACATGGAGCACAGAGTCAAAACGGAGCTTCAGAATTTAAACTGACCAAAACAAACAAAGTTGCTTCCTGCAAAAGCTCACGTGCCTTTGCTTCTCCTTTATGTCTTATGGGAGGGCCAATCATCTCCAAGTCTTACTCCCGAGTCGCCTCCTTTTTTTTAACTGTTCTTGCCTTTTGGCAGCTCTGGGCATGCGTGCAATAGGAACAGGCCAACTCTGTTCCTCTGCCGCACTGACATCAGACTCTGAAGGCTCTGGAGTCAGCATATAACTGATATGAAGCGATGTCCCAGTGCCTTGAAGCCGTGCGGGTCTGGTTGGGGAGAAACAGGCTTCGACTCAACCCCTCCAAGACCGAGTGGCTGTGGCTGCCGGCGTCCCGATATAGCCAACTGACACCATCGCTGGTTATTGGGGGCGAATCACTGGCCCCCACGGAAAGGGTGTGCAACTTGGGCGTCCTCCTGGACCCATGGCTGTCTTTAGAGGATCACACGACAGCTGTGGCCAGGGGGACTTTCTATCAGGTTCGCCTGATACGCCAGTTGCGGCCCTTTCTAGATCGGAAGTTCCTACGCACAGTCACTCAGGCGCTCGTCACTTCTCACCTGGACTATTGCAATGCTCTCTACATGGGGCTTCTCTTGGGGTGCAACCGGAGGCTCCAACTGGTGGAAAATGCGACCGCGTGGGGGATTATGGGAGCGACAGGGCGCTCCCACGTGACACCTCTCCTGCGTGAGCTGCACTGGCTGCCGGTGGACTTCCGGGTGCGTTTCAAGGTGTTGGTAATCACCTTTAAAGTGCTCCATGGCTTAGGACCAGGGTACTTACGGGACCGCCTTCTGCCACCAATTGCCTCCCACCGGCCGGTTCGCTCCCACAGAGCGGGCCTCCTCAGGGTGCCATCAGCCAGACAATGACAGCTGGCGACCCCCAGGGGGAGCCTTCTCTGTGGCAGCCCCCACCCTCTGGAACGATCTTCCTCCAGAACTGAGAATGATCTCCGACCTCCGGACTTTTCGTCGGGCCTTGAAAACTTATCTCTTTCAGCTCGCCGGCTTAGCCTGATCCCTGCTAAATTTTTAAAAAAATTTTAGAGTTTGATATTCTTTTTAATATTTATCTGTTTTAATTCTCAGCCAAATTTATATTTGTTTTTATAATATTTTAACTTTTGTGTACTGGTTTTTATTCGGTTGTTTACCACCCTGAGTCCGTAAGAAGAAGTCTATATAAGTCTAATAAATAAATAAATAAATAAATAAATAAATAAATATAAATCCCAGATGATCCTGGCCCCATCTCTGCCTCTGATGCAGAGCCCTCGTCCGAGCCTTTCCCCGACTCCAGGACTGGCCCATGTTCCTCCCCAGCCTACTCACTGTCCGACTCTGCTGCCAGCTCCGCAGGCTGCCGGTGGACCATAATACCACAGAACAATTCAACATTGCATTAATCATTTCATTCAGGCACTTTTATTATTGATGACCATGTTTTGTCAAAATCATTCTAATCTTGTATTTCTGGATTGACTTTCTTTGTTTTATTATTATTGGCCCTGGTTCCTTCAAAATTAATTTATCTTTTGTATTTGTTGAATTGTCCTGTGGCAAGATGTCCGTGGCGTGTTGGTTGTGACGAGTTGTCCTGTGGGGAGTTGGTGCAGTGAATTGGCCATGGCAAGTTGACCATGGTGAATTGTTCCATTCCAGTACAATGCTGCTTTGAGGGGTACATTGCTAAAAGGCCCACTTGTACCTTGGAAATTTTAAAACAATAGCTAAGCCTACATCTGCTCATCCCAATAATTTGGCAATTATTTTTTCATTTAATTGGTGAGGGAGTTTCGTACAATTAATTTATCAGTGATGGTATTGCAGTATTTGAAAATTTTTGTCAAATGGATTTTGATTTTTCTCATAATGCTTTCAATCTGCATCTCGCTATTTTGCCTCAGAAAAATTTCATGCAAATTCTTTCTTCATATGCCTTGCATTTTTTCCCTTTCCAACTTATTAAGTACAAGGCACTTATTTATTGATACATCTAACATTGATTTTAAAAAGTTAGATGGTGAGTTTCAAGAGAAATGGAATTATATTCCAAGAGAAATGGAACTACATACTACTGAGAAACAAAATTTTTAAATATCTAGAATAATTCAATTTTTGCAGAAATAGAATGAATTTAAAAAATGCATCATAGCAAGGATTAAGTAAGGCGAGCACCCTGAAAAATTAATGGTCACATGGGGGAAAAAAGATATATTCCTGATGGAAATAATGATATCTTTGACAAAGAGATAGCTGGCTAATTGGAAAAAAGGCATATTTATCAGAAGGCAAAAAATATATAACTTATTTTTGCAGACAGCATTGTTGTATCACAATTCATCTAACCATTAATCATGAACCTTGCTACATGGGGGGGGGGGGGAGACATACATTTTCAGATACTATTTAATTCTAATATTGTTATTAGGGCGATTGTTAGCGATTGTCTGTTAGCATTATCTGGAGGGCTACATGTTTGCTACCCCTTCGTTTGTCATTTCAAAAACATTGCATTATTCTATAAAATGTAATTAAAAGAACAGTACCCATTATTAAATGATTTGCTAGAATATTCCATTTCTGTAAATGTTCTAATGCTAGGTTCCTGTCCCAAATTCCAGAACTGCCTACTAAGGGTCCTAGAATACTGTGAGATAAAAACAGTTATTATTTTTAAGAGAATTTTAAAAAATCTTTTTGTTACATTTGCATGAAGTTCTACTTCTTAGGAGAGATAAGTTAACAATACAAAAATAATAATGATTAGTATGAAATGTATAAATTTTTATTGTGAATTGATTGACCATAAGATTTATTATAAAACCATAAAACAATGCAGTGTCACAGAATCGAAAGTGACAAAGAATTCTAATATAATGGTTCAGAATAACTAGAGGGTGATCCTTTACGGAAGAGAATTTTTTAAAGATTATTTCTTAATAAAGTAATTTTTTTCTACAATATTTAAATTGATGAAACTGAAGGCCATAGGAAAAGAACAAATTACAAGCTCAAGGACAAGCCAAATATAAGTAGAAAAGCGGTTTTGGAGGTCTTTCAAAAATGAATGGTGAATGAATGGTGTGAAAAAGATAAAAAGGCTATTACTTGGAGAGGAAAAAAAGTGAGTTTATGTTATTTATTTATTTATTAATGAAATTTATATGGCCTCCCATCTCACAGAAAGTGACTGTGCAATATATAACAAATATTCCAACTAGAGTGGCATGTCACAAAAACTCCAAAATGCAAGAGATTATGCATTGCCTCAAAAGATATGAAACTCATTTAATGATATAAGATTTAACATATCAATAACCTGCAGGCAAACATGTAGGGTAGAATTTCTGGAAAACTCTGATTAGATGTATATCAACGCAGATGTTATCAGCTAATAACTTGGTCCCATGTCATGTAGGGATTTAAAGATGATAATCTTGAAGTAAGAAACTGGGAAACACTGCAATTGTACAATAGAAGTGTATTCTGGACAGCTTCTGAATGATCTTCAAGACCAGCCCAATGTAAAGTGTATTGCAGTACCCAAAGCTGAAATGACAAGGCATGAGTGACTGTGAGCAAAGCTCCCTATCCAGAAAAAGTTGCAATTGATGAGCAAGATAAATCCATACAAGGGCCCTCCCCATGCCCCAGCTCTCCCCTAGGAGAAGCTATGTATTTCAAATGTCTGGGTGGCAGCACTCCAGGTCCACTCCTATCTCTCATATGAGGGAAGCAGAAAAAACCCAGCTACACCCAGTCCTAACTCCAACTACCAGAATATGTAAAGGAGCCCAGATCATGCAAGTGTCCTTAATCCAGGTGCTTGCCAGCCACCAACATAACCATGCTGCATCTCTGACTTGGGATCTCCACTATCACATTGATCACAGGAAGTTTCAGTCCAGAGTTGTCCATGATAGGAATTGGGTATGCCTAGTTTAATGAAAGAAGGACTAGGAGTGACATGATAGCAGTGTTCCAAAATCTTAGGGGTTGTCACAAATAAGAGGTAGTCAAGCTATTCTCCAAAGCACCTGAAGGCAGGACAAGAAGCAATGGATGGAAATTAATCAAGGAGAGAGGCAACCTAGAACTAAGGAGAAATTTCATTAATTAATTGTGAGAACAATTAATCAGTGGAACGATTTGCCTCTAGAAGTTGTGGATGCTCCAATATTGGAAGTTTTTAAGAAAAGATTGGACAACCATTTATCTGAAATGGTATAGGACTTCCTGCATGAGCAGGGGGTTGGAGTAGGGGACCTCCAACATCCCTTCTAACTATTGTGTTATTATATTCTGTTATAGGCAAGAACCCATCAAAATGGCTGCTATGCAGTGGTAAAATCTGAACCGGTTTACTACCGGTTTGCTGGCCGCGCATGTGCCAAATGCGCGCTATGCGTGCACATATGCAGTTCGCACCAAACCCAAGCTGTGCGCACACACGTGCAGTGCGTACCAAAAGGAGGCTTGGGAAGGTAAGTAGAACAGCACGTGGGATGTGTGTGATCAGCATGGGAATCTTTTTAAAAACTTTTTTAAAGCATTTTTTAACTACAAGCTTGGGTGAATAGGTAGTAAAAAAAATGCTTTAAAAAACTAAAAAAAAGGTTCCAACGATCACAGCTGTGCCGCACGATCACCGGAAAGCTATGATCGTTGGAGCCTTTTTTTTTTTTTTTTTACTTTTTAGAAGATTTTTTTACTACCTATTCACCTGAGCCGGTAGTAAAAAAATGCCTGAAATGTAAAAAAAAAAAAAAACCAAAAAAAACCTTCCGATGATTGAGCATCACTCAGGTGATCATCGGAACTTTTTTTTTTTTAACATTTTTTACTACCGGTTCAGGGGAACTGGCCCACACCGGTAGCATTTCACCCTTGCTGCTATATCTTATGACTCCTTGAGCAGCAGCCACAAAACACATCCTATCCCCTTCCCCAGATATGCTGCCTTTCCCTGCACCCAGTACAGCAGACAGCCTGATCACTAAAGACTACAATGGCTAAGACCCTGTAACGCCCACCAGTTCCTTGTTCCTATGCCAGTCCAGTGTCTCTGTTTTCTCTGCAGCTGCAGAGTCAAGATGGAGGACAGGAGTCCAAGCCACTAGTCCATTTCCACTTGCTCCACTGCACCCTCTGGAGCCCATTTCATGTTGCCCATCAGCTGAAATAAAGGCCTGCCCGTGACGCATCTGGACTGCTCTATGGAATCCCTACAATGGAAGGCAACCACCCAACATAGTTCTACTTAGCTCCTGCCAGGAGGATGTTGATGGAGGTTCCACTGGCCCAAGAATTGACACTATCATTGCTGGCAACCCATTGATCTGACTGGGACAACCAAACTCTGTACACCATACACAACTAGGTGAGCCCATCAACAGGCATCCACCTTGGTGCTATGATGGAAAAAACAAGAATACATCAACAAAACCCTCTTTCATTGAAAACTTCTCTTTTTCTCTTCTCTTCTCTTCTCTCTTATTTGAATTCTCCCTTTGTTGTTTCTCTCTTTTGATCCACAATCTCCCATATGCAGCCATTAAATTTAATGGCTTTAAAATCTGAATCAGAACTGAGTTTTCAAAAACTCACTTGAATTACCATTCAGTGGGATTGAAGCTATCTGTTTTCTCTCCAGCTGCCATTCCTTGAAAATATTCTTGTGCAGCGATTAAGCAAAAAAGATTTTTTTCAAATGTGTCTAACTGCCAGATAGTGCCAGATTAATGAAACAGATAAAAGAATCAATTTCACTTTGCTTCTGAAAATGTAATAGCATTATATGTATACCATGTAAATTATAAGGACACTCTTTTGGAACAAAATCAAATACCTACTATTGATGGTGAAGTGGCAGTGTTTAGCTTTTCCTTTGTGCTTGCATTTTCTGGATCAAATAACCATACCTTTATCATCTGACAAAAATAAAGATTAGTATTACAGAAGAAGGCTTTTTGTTTTCATGAATAATGCTTTTTAAAATTTCTATAAATGTTATTTAATTATTAAAACAAGTAATTCTATTTGTTTAGTTAACAAGTTGAAAGAATTTTATTATTATTAGAAAATAGATTAATTTTCCCAAACAGAGTTAATGAGAAAGGGAATGGGATTGCTCTGCTTATATACTAGTGTTCATAATTTCATGGATTTCACAACACTTAACACCTCATCAGTAACAATTAGCACCCTGATAAACAAAGATTAATATCAAGATTAATACTAGACCTATAATCAAGAAGTAAACAATATCCCAACCAAGGAACTATCAACTCAGACAAACAACCAAATAGTAAACAACAGCCTAAACAAGAAATAACCAAGAGTGGTTAATATTCTCTTTAATTTATTAACTAACTCGCTGAATACCCGTCCTCTGCTACAAAACTATGTGATCGGGCTTCATAAATTGTTTGAAAATTAATGAGCAGCTATGATCGGCCTCTCTCTCCCCTTCTCTCCCTCAGGCTGGCTCCACAGAAACCTCTCCACTCCCCTTCTCTCCTTCAGGCTTGCCCCATAGATCCTCTCCTCTCTATCCCCTTCTCTCCCTCAGGCTAGCCCCAGAGAAGCCTCTCCACTCCCCTTCTCTCCCTCAGGCAGGCCCCTCAAAAGCCGCTCCTCTCCTCTCCCTCAGGCTGGCTCCACAGAAGCCTCTCTTATCCTACCCCCTTCTCTCCCTAGGCTGGCCCCATAGATCCTGTCCTCTCCCCTTCTAGCCCTCAGGTTTGTCCATAGAAGCCTCTCCCCTTCTCTCCCTCAGCCTAGCCCCACAGAAATGTCTCCTATCCTATCCCTTTCTTTCCCTCAGGCTTTTTAGCCCCTTCTCTTCATGAGGCTTGCCCCACAAAAGCCTCTCCTAGGCTATCGCATTCTCTCCAGAGTTATTTTCAAATTGGGAGGGGGAGTAGAACATCTAACTAATTAGCATCAGAGCGTGTTATAATAATATAAGAAATACTAATGCTCAGATGGTCATTTTGAAAAGTCATTTTTTAGTGAGCACCTAGAAGCCAAGAAGAACATACGTGGGAAATTTCAAGTTTGTAGGCTTTACGGTTCTGGAGATTTCTTGATTAATGCATGAGTAGTTTTCACTTTTATATATATAGAGAGAGATATGGATTTATAATGAGCATATTTACCTGAGTTGGACTAATATCCCATAACCTTGAAAAAAAAATACTTAGTTTACAAAAACATTGAAAAAATCCTAGTGAAAATAGACAGTATCATTTTCAATTCAGGACAGTGGATAACAAAGCCCTGGTTCTGACCGCATGTATTCATAGATTTGAAGCTCGAAACAAATTATTTGTAGATACATCTTTTCAGTTTCTTCAAGTTTCCCAACTTAATTCTATTAATAAAATGATGTATTCCAACTCAGGAATCTACTATGACTGGTTTTATGTTTTACAAATAAAGATGCTTCTATCTTCTCAGATGTGGATGCATTCATTAGGATATTCTTGGTTGTATGCAACAAGGATGATTTGTTGGATTATTATGGGTATCTTTTTACATTTATATAGTCTGAAGATATCCTGCTAGATAATCTCCCCAAAAGAATGGCTGGTGAATGCAAGCCTGATATTTTCTTGATATTCTCAGTAAGTAATGGTAACAGTGATAATATCACTCTGTATGTTTCTCAAGGGTGTTACAATTATTCTAGTCATTTATGGAAGGAATTTTCAGAAAGGAAATTGAGATTTTTCTTCCACTCCTTGTCCATAGTATTTCGGGTACTTGTTTCCACACAATTCAATATCTACAATATCTAAAATCCTCAGGAGAGATCATTTGGAAATCTGGACAGAGATATTGTTAGCATGGGATACTATTTTGCCTCTACTTCTAAACAATGAAAATGATATAATCTCGTACAACAGACTATCATATCACAAATAAATATTTACTTCAAAAAATATCCTAGCATCTGACAGCTGCACTGGAAAACTGCATACAAAAAAAGTCTGCTGTGGAAGCATGCAGAATGTATACGTCAGGCAAAGTAATATATATTACCATTATCTTTATTGAGTAAACTTAAGAGTAAAAAAAGTGAGAAAGATACAAAAGGCAGAATGAAAAATAGAACATAAATAAAAACATTTCTTTCCATTAACCATTACAGGTAGTCCTTGACTTACAATCAGTCAGCTAGCGATTGTTCAAAGTTATGACTTAGCTGAAAAAGGTGACATGACCCAGATCAGAAATTCTTATTGTTGCCCCCCCCCCCACCATCATGTGACTGCACTTCAGGCTCATGGCAACACAGTTGCATTTATGTCTCATTGTGGCATCCTAAGATCATGTGACTGTTTTATGACAGTTTTGCTAAAAAACAGCACTTTCAGTTTTCGGTAAAATGTCACGTATAGCAAACAAAGGCTTCACACTTAAAATTGCTATATTTGCTTAACAAACCCATATGCAGTTATAACCACTGCAAAAAAGTTGCAAAATCCTGTCAGTCACGAGTGACCTGTTTTACAACAGTTGTTCAATATACAATTGTAATGTGCAGGCTCCATTATGTTTGTTTGTTGAGCATTACTTATATTTCAATATTTCTTTTTAATATTTGATATTAAACATTGGAAATGTTCACTTTCACAAAAGGAAAATTGGTATATATTTTATTATAGATAATAAATAATTCTGTCAATGAGTTATAACAGTGTTGGTGAACCTTTTCAGCACTGAGTGCCGAAAAGGTTGTGCAGAAACATTGTGCGCATGTGCGCATGCTCATCAGGGAAATGCTTTGAAAAAGCCAAACTTCCGGGTTCTAGCGCGCATGCATGCCTAACGATCAGCTGGCCGGTGTGCACGCGCAGGCTGGTTTTCAGCACTGCCCCACAAGCAAAGGACAGCTGATCATCACGTGCGCATATACGTCAGAAACCCAGAAGTCAAACAGGCAAGGCTGTGCCTGCCAGGTGACATGGCTTCGCGTGCCACTTTGGACACACATACCATAGGCTCGCCATCACGGAGTTATAAGATGGGCAAATTATGTCATAATAAATGTTGGGCATTCTAGGTGCTGGCGTAGAAACCAGGAGCTGGTGAGCCTTCTTAAAGCCTGAAAACTGGCTGAGGATTTGGGCCAAGTATTCTCTTCCAAAATAGGAGGCAGGAGTATTAGACATATTCACCATCTTGAGTGAACCAAATGGATATTAAAAAGGTGGAAAAATATATAACAATAATTTAGTAAATACCGTATTTTCCGGCGTATAAGACGACTGGGCGTATAAGACGACCCCCAACTTTTCCTGTAAAAACATAGGGTTTGGGCTATACTTGCTGTATAAGACGACCCCTCTTCCAACGCAAATAAAAATTAAAAAACATCAACTGGCTCACCCACAATGTAAAAGCAGCTGTGCTAGACCCAAAATGGCCCCTGCAATAAGCAGGAACCTCACACAGCCACAAAAAGCCCAAAAAAACAACTTTTACATTGTGGGTTCACACACACAAAATTCCACATACAGCTTTGTGAGATTTTGTGTGTTTGTGTAGTTAGAGTGAAACACTACAGAAACACATTAAATCTCAGAAAGTTGCACACATTTTATTTTTATTTTTATTTTTATTATTTAAAAGCTAAATTTAAAACTTCCTAGCCTAAAACTTAGACCTAGCCTTTAAATGGCTAGGTCTAAAAAAGAACAACTAAAAAACCCCCCAATTAACTATTTTTTTTAAACCTCCCAAAGGGGGAAAAAAACTTACCCAATAGAACAGGGGTCTCCAACCTTGGCAACTTTAAGACTTGTAGACTTCAACTCCCAGAATTCCTCAGCCAGCTTTGCTTTGCTGGCTGAGTAATTCTGGAAGTTGAAGTCCACAAGTTGCTTGCATCAGCGAGCAACTAAATCTCCCTGCCTGCAATCAAGCAGGCAGGGAGATTTAGTTGCTTGCTGATGCAATGGATTGCAGGCAAGGCAAGGCAAGGCAAGGCAAGGCAAGCGTTGCGGCTAGCAGCTAAGGTAAGCAAGCTGGAGGTGGGGGGAGGATTTTTGCTACGGAGCAATTAGCAGGCAAAAATTAGCAGCTGGGATGGCCAGCGTTGTGTAAAAGAAAAGTTTTTCCCTTTTACACAGCGCTTGGCCATCCAAGCTCTGGCGATCCCAGCTGAGTTGCCTGCTAATCTCAGCTGGGATGGCCAGCATTGTGTAAAAGGAAAGTTTTTCCCTTTTACAGGGGGCTTGCGTGTAACTCAGCTGATTAGCGGCAACTCAGCAGGCAATTCAGCTTGGCTCCTTAGAGCCATTTAAGGCTGGTCAAAGCCTTTACGGCTGGTCTGCCTGGTTACAGGAGACCGGCACCCGGCGTATACGACGACCCCCAACTTTTGAGAAGATTTTTGTGTGTTAGAAAGTCGTCTTATACGCCGGAAAATACAGTAATAACAATGCAGCAATGTTGACAGATTGTACTTTCCAAGGAAAATAAGTAGCGTGGAATGTTTCAAATATATGAGCTGATTGGAGAAGAAAAACGGGCTTTGGAAGAATATCTGAAGATGCACTGAAGCTGGTATACTAGGAAGGCTTACTGAATACCAAAATGGCTTACAAGAAGGATCAAATGAAGAACGGAAAAGTGGCATGGGATGGGAAGATAAGGTATTACATGGTCAGTACATTAAAAAAACAGGTAAAGTAGATAATATCAAGACCTGACAATGGCTAAGAGCAGGAATTTAAGAAAGAGACAGAGAGCTGTACAAATCAAGCCTTAAGAACAATGGCATACAAAGCCAGAATTAAAAAGACAGCAACAGATAGTAAATACTCCCTCTGCAAGGAAACTAAAGAAACAGTGGATCATCACACAGATCTTGTTGTTGACTACAAATAACAGCATGATAAAATAGCAAAAATGGTGCTGGAAGATCTGCATGAAATATTATTTGCCAGTAACTAAGAACTGGGGCCACAAAATAGACAAAGTGTAGAAAACGAAGAAATGAAAGTGCTCTGGGACTTTAGAATTCAAACAGACAAGAACCTGCCACATAACACCCCAGATTTAGCCATTGTTGATAAGAAAGACAACAAAGTCTGGATAGAGGAACAGCACAACAAAAGAGAAAGGAGCAGAGAAAATAAATACAAAATACAAAGACCTACAAATAAAAGTAGAACTGTGGCAAAGAAAGCAAAGATAGTACCAGTACTGCTAAGATGCATACGGTAGGTGCAATCTCAAAACTTCCGGAATACCAGTTGAATACCGTCAGTACTGACAAAATCTCAGTCAATTGCAAAAGACAGCTTTACTTGGAATAGCTTACATCCTACATCCTTTAAATATTATTAAAGAATAACATCTGCCTATCCCAGGTCCTTGGCAAGTACTTGACACATGAACAGAAATGCCAAATCCAGTCTAAACATCTAGGGGGGGTGGGATTATGTGACAAACCATAATGATAATGCCACAATAAAGAAGGAAGATTTATCACGTATGGCACTTATGCAAACCTCTCTTCCAATTCAGGACTTCCAGGACTTCCATAATGATAATGCCTCAATAAAGAAGGAAGATTTTATCAATTGACTGATAAGGAGCAGTCATCAAGAGCACATGGTGACCATGGTGATCTCCCATCCTCACCTTATCCAGAGAGATTCCAAGTAACCAGTCTACTCACCAGTTCCTTGGTCTTTCCTGTGGTTGTTGGCTCTGTTTTCACAGAGCCATATTCCATTCACAATGCCACCCTGGAGGTAATCTCAAAAGTACTTTTTCAAAAGACAAATGGACCAGTGGTGGGTTTCAAATTTTTTTACTACCGGTTCTGTGGGTGTGGCATGGTGGGCGTGGCATGGCTTGATGGATATGGCATGGTGGGCGTGGCAGGGGAAGGATACTGCAAAATCTCCAGTCCTACTCCACTCCAGGGGAAGGATACTATAAAATCTCCATTCCCTCCCCAATCCACATCTGAAACCCACCTCTGAACTGGACTTTCTTTGTTTTTTCTTGAAGACATTTCACTTCTCATCCAAGAAGCTTCTTCAGTTTTGATTGAATGGATTTATATTCCTTGCAGTCACCTGGACATTAGCACTCTCTCTGGGAGGCACTGAGGCCACTCGGAGGCTTATTTGTACCCTCAGGGTCACCTGAACAGTGCAAATGCATGTGGAACCTTCTTGGAACTGTTGAAAGGACCGTGATGTAAACAGGAGGTAAGTGGCATTGTATCCCTCCCTCTCTGTTGAGGAGGTGTTCAATTTTAACGTAGATGGCCTCTTTGACCCCTCTTTCAAACCAGAGGTCTTCTCTGTCCAGAATGTGTACTTTGCTATGTTCAAAAGAGTTATCCTTGTCTTTCAAATGCTGATTGACTGCTGTATCTTATCTTGATGGGTTTGTTCTCCTATGCTGTTCATGCGTTTGTGAAGTGGTTGTTTTGTTTCTCCAATATGCAGATCTGCACATATCTCAGTGTGTTGTATTGCATATATCAACTGCTCAATTTGTGTTTGGGGGTGTATCCTTGGGTTGGACAAACTTCTGCCTTAGTGTATTTTGGGGCTTAAAGTGTGTGTATATGTTGTGTTGGTTGAAAATCTTCCACAGCTTTTCATATATTCCTGCAGCGTATGGAATGACAACGTTGTTTCATTTGTTTTTCCCTTCTTGTCTGTTACGTTCCTACTGGATCTTTTTTTGGATTTGATGAAAGCCAAGTTGAGATAATAAAAATTCTGATTTCCTTGATCTGTTTTAATTCTTCTTCATTTCCATCTTTGCTAGTAGGCAAACTTTCAGCCTGGTGCTGTAGGGTTCTGATCACTCCCATTTTATGTTCTAGTGGGTGGTGAGAATCAAATGTAAATACTGATATGTGTGGGGGAGTTTTCTGTAAACTTCAATGTTAATGCTTCTGTCTTTCTTAATGTGTACTGCACAGTCCAGGAAGACCATACTATTTTCCTTAACATCTTCCTGAATGAATTTAATGTATCTGTCCACAGAGTTGACGTGTTGGATGAAGGCTTCCACTTCCTGAGTTTTAATCTTGACCCAAGTATTGTTGACAAACCTATTCTTGTCAGTGAGTGGAATTCCTATGAAGTTATTTAGGACTTTGATTCCTATTTCTCCATGTACAGATTGGCCATAATGGACAACACAGTTGAACACAGTTATTTTTTCACTATTTTCACTATTGTGAAAAAATAACAGCTTTAGTTGTTGGAATGAAGGTGAAGAGTGAAGTCATGTAACAATAAACCATAGTCTTCTCTGGATCCAATTTTAGTTTCAAAGTCTTGCTGACAATTTTTTTTTGAATGAACTAAAGAGTAATTTTGTTAGGCATAAAAGGAAGGAATATAAAACTGATTCATTTAATCAACGTTAAAATAAAACTTTTTTTGCAATGTTCTAGCAACACGTTTTGGACTTTTTGCTGATACTAGGAATAAAAATGTTTTATAGATTTGCTTACAGATATAGGATGAAAAGATACCTGTTTAATCTTATAGGGTGGACAGTTATTAATGTATTTGTATTTGTTGCAATGAAAGTTGGAAGTTATTTTTTTATATATTTCTTTTCTTTTTCTTTATGTTCTTTCTTTTCCTTTTTCATCTTTTCCTGCAGTTCTTTCTATTCTTTGCTCTTTTTCTAAGTTTAGAATGTATTAATTTTATTACTATAATTAAAGACAGACAGACAGACAGAGAGAAAGAAGACAGAGGAAAGCTAATTAGTATATCCCAATGGTAAGGTAACACAGAAGAGGGGCAAATCTGCAACCCATTTACTTTCTGTGAAGAAAAAAAAAAGACAGAAATTCTCATTTTGATCCTCTTGTCAACTCTCTATAGAAAAATGGCCTCTGATGGAGGGAGGGAGAGTTAGAGAAGTTTCTGCTTCTCACAGAAAGGTTCTGGGGAGACATCCAAGGTCAAACCACCTGGTTAAACAATGCCAGGTGCTGTGTTGAATGCTGTCCAGAGGCTAAAACTGAAAACTGGAGATCTAGCTAGAAAAAAAATGTGCATGAAAGAAGGCAAAATCTTTCCTTCATCACACTTTGTGTTACACACTTCTATATATTTGAAACAAATACATGAAATTAGTCCTAAATATCAAATTTATATTCTCACTCATCCACTTATGGTTTTTTTCCCTGTTCAGTCTTGTCTGATTCTTGGAGACCGCTAGGAGAGGTCACTGCAATTTTCTTGCCAAGATTTTTCAGAAGTAATTTGCCATTGTATCCTTTCTGGGGATGGGAGAATGTGACTGGGCCAATCACTCAGTTGGCCTTGTGCCCAAGATGGAAACCCAAGTCCTGGTTTCTAGTGTAATGCCATGGACCATTGTGGAAATATTTCTTTCAGTGTTTTCAGTTAGTCCTAAATACCAAATTTATATTCCTACTCATAAGTACTACTATATAATATCTATAAACATAAATCTGATTTAGGCTGCAAAGAAAAAATATAAAGTATGTTATCTTGAAATGATTGATTCTTAAACAGTCTGTTGAAGTTAGCATAATTGCTGTTGGGTAAGAAATACAGTTGCAGAACTCTAGATTCAAAGCAGCAGCTATAGTTGAAGATATATAAATAGAAAGAAGTGGAAATGTGTAGGTATTTTTACCTGTCTTCTTCTTGATAAATATACCATGAGAAACAATTCATATCTGATTTGATAGATAAGTAGCGCTCCTCATCATCAGCTGACTATAAAAGGAAAAATACAAATTATTTCTTTTTTTCATAGTATCAGAGTTATCCAATAAGTTTCTTATGCATAGCTACGGATATAGTTTTACATATTTGGATGGATGGATGAAAGTATAAATTACAAAACAATACTTGCATATGACCCAAAACCTGAAGACGTGACCAATCATAAGGAAAATTCAAAAAGTCTTGATAAGCTAGAATATAAAACCAAAACAAACCAGAAAACAATGTAAGGTTTATAATAAATATGGGGAAGAGTTGTCTTGGGAGAAAAACACCTGAAAATATTCTACATGTCTTAAAGCATAACAAGTTGGTTAGGAATCAGCAGTTGCTAGTGCAATATTTAGTCACACTGGAGGAAGAATAATTCTGCTTCTTATTGTATTAATATGGTCATAATCAGAGGGATGGCTAGTGGCTTGAGGGCACTCCTTCCATCTTGCTAATCTTTTAGCCTTGTTAATTTTAAATTTTGATACTTACTTTTAACTTGTAAATTTTAACATTATTTTTAATTTTGCTGTTAATAGTGCTTTTAGACATGTTTTTATATTATTATCTTGCTTGTAAACCATCCAAAATCACTTAGGTGAGTTGGGCAGTGTAGAAATTTGAGGTAGATGGATGGATGGATGGATAGATAAATAGATAGATAGGCAGGCAGGCAGCTGTTATTGGAGAAAATTCTGGAGTACAGAAGTGTAAAGTACACAATAAGAAGCAGAATTATTCTTAACTTTTGTCTACAATAGATTCCACTTTACTTGGGTCATTTCAAAACAATCTGTCCCCAAACAATAGCCATTTATATTTGAAGAGAGCAGAACTTTGTCAGCCATAATAATAAATAAATATAACTCTACCTGTGCTTCTTTCATTTCAGAGCCTTTGGTTTCATCATAAAAACATAACACAGGTATATAATCATATACGTGTTCATAATATTTTGAAATAATTGAAAACTTACTGGAACTGTAACTACTGGTTGAATCCTATGAGAACCAGGAACTGGACAAAACAGTTCTGTTGTTTTTGACCTAAAAAAAGAGGGGAGGGAAAATAATAATTAAGTGAATAATACATAATTACTTATAAGATTGTCCTGATAGTTTGCTAAATTACAATATTGTAACTAATGTAATTACAGAATGCTGGAAGTAAGACTGTTTTATAGCATTCTGCAATTTTGTGGAAGTACAGGTCAAAACACACATAAAGAACTTCACTCATTATCTTAATATAATACCTGGTTTTTCAGTTTAATATCTTGTGTGAGCTAATTATTGTTTCTTTTACACTATGGTTTAAATGGATTATGTTGTATTTATTCAATAAATCATATTTTAAAAAATCATCTGTCCTGTATAACTGTAAAAAACAGATTAGATTAGAGCACTTTTTCCTAATATAATTACCCACTGTTTTAAATATCTCTGAGTATATTTGCTATTAGCTGTATTGTCTGCAAATAGTGGGAAAATTAACTGAAAATAACAAGAACAACAACAACAATAATAATAATTTTATTTCTATACCGCCCTTCTCCCGAAGGACTCAGGGAGGTGTACAGCCAATTAAAAAGCACAAAACAGACATCAGTTAAAAATAACACTGAAATATGTGAAATCAGTCCTAATGTCTAGGCCCTTTGTTGCTGGGCAGAAAGGCTGATCTATGCTGATCTATGTGGTTTTTAGTTCTGCATTTTGTCATGGAAGGAGAACTTTAGCTAAGTCTGCGGTTTGACTTTTTGAACTCAGCAACTGTCTCTTACAATAACTAGTCAAGGGACCTTTAGAGATCATCCAAGCCAACCCCGTATCATTTCACTCTTATATTCAAATTTCACTTTACGTCCTACTTTAGCACGAACACAGCAACACAGCCAGAAAACCGGTATGAGTCCCTTTATTGGTGCTCACTCTCTGGCCTGGAGAAAAGCTCTCTCACAAACCTGCAGCTACTTCACTCTAAATGCTGTCAACTGCAATCAATCACTCCAGCAGGGCAAGATAATGAGTCCCAGATGGGAAAAATAATTCCAGCAAGACAAGATAAGCACACAGTAGCACAACACTAATTCAAACAGTCAGGAGGAATGCCAGGAATGCAGGCCACATTCAAACCACACAAAAGGTTTTCAAGATGGCGGCAACGGAGGAAGCATAGTTACATCGCAGGGAGTTAAAAGAAGAGAAAAGTTGTTATTAAAGTAAGCTAAGTGATAGGAGAAGAGGTGGAAAAGGAAAGACAAATCATAGCATAAATCATAGGGAAAGAAAAATAAGTGGAGAAAGGAAAAGGAGAGGAAAGACTGGAGAAATAGGAGGAAAATGATCCACAGTGAGAAGCCCAGCTGCATCCGAAAACACGGAGGCCCATTGAAGTGAGGTGAGCGGAGAGGCAAAACACACTGGTGGAGAACAATGAAGAGAGCCGGTGAGCGAGTCAGGCCCAGCTGTGGAGCAGGGAGCAAAAATATCCGTGGGGCAGAGAGGCGAGCCAACTGAGGGCAAAGCAATGACTGGCAGAGAAGAAAAAGGCGAGCCGGTGAGAGACAGAGAGGAGCAGGAAGGAGGAGGAGGAGAACTGGCTGTGGAGAGGAGACAAGAGGCGAGCTTGCTGTGGGCCAAACGGGGAGTCCTGTTGCTGGGAGAAGCAGCACAAACGCGAGCCATGTGGTTGAGGAGCCAGGAGCAGTGGCAGCGCAGCAGAGGGGAGAGCTAACAGTGAGAGGCAGCTGAGAGGAGCGTGGAAAGCAATAGGGGAACACTGATGCAACTGGAGGCTGTCAGTCTTGGTGGAGTATTTCAGCACAGCGGATCAGCGAACTGGTGACTGAGAATGGCAACAGAGCAGCGTGGCAGACCAACAGGCGAGGGGGGGTGGGGGGGTGAAGCCATGAACTGAGAAAAGCAGGGAGAGCTGAATACCCATTACAGGCAAGAGAAAAGCAAGTAAGAAGGGAGGGTAAAAAGACAAGGACATAAGTCACAGGACACAAGGCAAAAGAAAATCAAAGGCAAGTAGACAATAGCAATTCCGGAACATAAAAAGGCAGAGAAGTAAGAGATAAAACAAGCCCACAAGAAAGCAGGGAAGGAAAGGATCGCAAGAAGGAAGGGACAATCAAAGAACAGTACAGGCTAAGAACGAACCTGACACTTAAACCCACTCTACACTAAAAAAATTTAAATTGGACAATCTAAATGATCTCCTAGAACCTTAAAATTTTAAACTGGACAATTTGAACTATAGATCTTTAAATCCTTAAACTAGACATTCTTTAAATGTTAGAATCTTAAACTTTAGCTAGACTTGAGTCCCCCAAATTTTAAATTTTAAATGATCTGTTAGAACATCTGCATTCAAAATTGGACATTTCCCCCTTTTAAAAATCTGTGGTAAAACCCTCTACACTTTCACTCTCAGTTTTTTGTAAATCCACTCATGGAAGAAGAAACTGATACTATTTTGATCTGAGAACACGTTCCATGTATATACTTATGCTCATAGAATACTCGAACTACATATGTACCAAATGTGAATTAATCAAGTTACTAGAAGAAAAAGTAAAGGGTCTAGGGGAAACTCTAACCACTCTGAAACTCGACCTACAAAACGAGAACCCCCAAACCTTGCAAAAAGAATATGCCCAAATTGAACATAATAATGACCAAACAACTTGTAAAAGAGTTGACTCCTTAGAGGAAAAAGACAGATGGAAACATGTCACTCATAGAAAAAAACACACAACCTCTTTCTAAACCAACCCACTCTGATGCAGCCCCACTGGTGCTAAGCAATTGATATCATGGACTCTCACTAGAAGAAAACATGCAGACACATAGAAAAGAAGCACCATCAAATGTCCCTAAAAACAGTAGCACCATCAAATGCTACTGTGATAGATAGAAAAACACCCTAAACCTCCCTAAGAAAAAAAAAGCAAGTGTTGGTGATAGGAGATTCAATTCTCAAGTGAACAGAACTTGCCATGTATAGACCAGACAGTCAATCCAGAGAGGTATGTTGTCTCCCTGGAGCTAAAATCAAAGATGTGGCTGAAACCTAGCCAAAATAATAAAACCAACAGACTACTACTACCCCTTTCTACTAGTACATGTAGGAACGAATGACATAAAAAAGGACTAGAAAACAATATTGAATTATTATGAGCAGCTAGGCAAGAAAGTCAAGGATTTAGGTGCACAAGTAGTTTTTTCATCTGTACTGCCAATGAAAGGATAACATCTGGTAAGAGAACAAAGGATTCTAGAAGTGAACCACTGGCTAAAGGGTTGATGTTCCCAAAAAAACTTTGGATTCCTGGACCATGGTCTGTATTACCTCCAAGATGGGCTTTTGGCAAGGAATGGGTTGCACCTCACAAAGACTGGGAAGAATGTTTTCAGAAAATGACTGGCTCAACTCATCAGGAGGGCTTGAAACTAAAATTGTGTGGGGAGGGTGACCAGTCTTTAGGATCTCCAGGACCAAATTCCAAACAAAAACCCCTAGAAAGCAAGGCAAATAACGAAGTAAGGAGGGATAGGAAGGAAGACAAACTCAAATACCAAATAGGAGACATGGGAACCATACCCAGAGTCAGGGATAAAGATCTCAAGTGCCTATATACAAATGCACAAAGTCTGGGGAACAAACAGGGTGAACTTGAACTATTAAGTTCAGATAAGGTAGATATGACATAGTTGGAATAACAGAAACTTGGTGGGACGAAACCCACGACTGGAACATACCGATAGAAGGATACAAACTCTTCAAAAAAACCCAGACCCCGTAAAAGAGGAGGTGGAGTTGCACTGTATATAAAGGGCCACTATATTGCTACAGAATTGCATGAAACCAAAGATGAAAACCTCCTAGAATGTATATGGGTCAACATAAAAGAAAAAAAGAATGACATAGCCATAGGTGTATACTATAGGCCACCCAATCAAGCAGAAAAAATAGATATTCTTTTGCAAACCAACTAATAAAAATATGTAGGAAACACACTACAATAGTAACGAGGGACTTCAATTACCCTGATATCAATTGGAAAACTAATTCTGCACCAAAAGGTAGAGAAGGGAACTAGAGGGACAGCCATGCTTGACTTAATACTTACAAACAGAGAAGAAGTGATAGAGGGAGTTGAAACTGCAGGAACCTTGGGTGAGAGTGACCATGTCATACTAGAATTAAACATAACACAAACACAAGCAATACAACATAATGATACCAGAGTCTTAGATTTTAAAAGTGCTGATTTTAATAAATTCAGACAGAACTTGGGAAAGATTCCTTGGATGAAAATCCTAAAGGAGAAACTAACTCAAGAATCTTGGGAAACTGAAAAATACAATCATAAAAGCTCAGTGCAAAAGCTCGGTGCAATACCGCTGACAAAGAAAAACAAGAAATCCAAGAAGAAACCAGCATGGCTGCACGAAGATCTCCCTGACAAATTGAAAGACAAAAAGGACAAGTACAATAAATGGAAAGAGGGACACATAACTAAGGCAGGATATTAGCAGATAGCCAGAATCTGAAAAGACAAAGTCAGGAAAGCAAAGGTTCAGAATGAACAAAGACTTGCAACAAGTCAAAGGTAACAAAAAAAGTTTCTTCCAACGTATAAATAACAAGAAAAAAATCAAGGAAACAGTTGGTTCACTAAAGGGAAAAGATGGCAAGGAAGTAGCAGGCAACAGAGAGAAAGCAGAGCTGCTTCATTCATTCTTTGCATCGGTCTTCAGGCAAGAGGAAACTATAGCCCAACCTACCAGAAACATACCTGTAAAAAACAGACTGGAAATAAAAGTTAAAATAAGCAAAAAAACAAAAAAAAAAAAAAGTAAGAGAACACCTGTCTGATCTTGATGAATACAGATCACCAGGATCTGATGGATTACATCCCAGAGTCCTAAAGGACCTGGCAGATGTCATCTCAGAACCACTGCACCACATCTTTCAAAAATCCTGGAACACTGGGGAACTATCAGAGGACAGATGGGAATCCCATCTTCAAAAAAGGGAAAAAAACAGACGCAGAAAACTACAGACCAATCAGTCTAACATCAATACTGGAAAAGATAATAAAAAAAACAGATCTGTGAATACTTAAAAACGAGTAAAGTAATAACTAGCAGCCAGCACATCTTTATTAAAAACAGATCATGCCAAACCAATCTTATTTTATTCTTCAACATAGTGACTAAATTAGTAGACCAGCGAAATACTGTGGACATAATAGACTTCAGCAAGGCATTCAACAAAGTAGACCACTACCTACTCCTTGTAAGCTAGAAAAAAGTGGGATCCACCAGATAGATTCGCAACTGGCTGACAAACTGTACTCAACGAATAGTCCTTAACGGGTCTACTTAGAACAAGTAAGCAGTGAGGTGCCACAAGGTTCCATCTTAGGCCCAGTACTCTTCATAAATTTTCATAAACGACTTAGATGAGGGAATTGAAGGGGAACTTACCAAATTTGCAGATGATACTAAGCTGGCAGGAATAGTTAACACTCTAGAAGATAGGCTCAAGATCCAGATGGATCTTGACAGACTTGAACACTGGGCCCTATCTAGCAAAATGAAATTCAATGTAGAGAAAAGTAAAGTCCTACACTTAGGTAAGAAAAACCAAAAGCACACATATAAACTGGGTGAAACTAGGCTTAATAGCAGTGACTGTGAGAGGGATCTTGGAGTCTTAGTGGATAACCAGCTAAATATAAACCAGCAGTGTTCAGTGGCAGCCAAAAAATGCCAATGCAAATTAAATTGCATTAACATAGGGATACAATCAAGATCAGTGAGGTACTAATACCACTCTATAAAGCCCTAGTAAGTACTGCATCCAGTTTTGGTCACCACACTATAAAAAAGATGTTGAGACTCTAGAAAAAGTGCAGAAGAGAGCAACCAGGATGATTAGGGGACTGGAGACTAAAACATATGAAGAACGGTTACAGGAACTGGGCATGACTAGCCTAGTGAAGAGAAGGACCAGGGGAGACATGATAGCAATGTTCCAATTTTTGAGGGGCTGCCACAAAGAAGAGGGGGGTCTTGCTATTTTCCAAAGCATCTGAAGGCCAGACAAGAAATAATGGATGGAAACTGACCAAGGAGAGATTCAACCTAGAAATGAGGAGGAACTTTCTGACAGTGAGAACAATCAACCAATGGAACAGCTTGCCTTTGGAAGTTGTGGGAGCTTCCATCACTTGAGACTTTCAAGAAAAGATTGAACTGCCATTTGTCAGAAATGGTGTAGGGTCTCCTGCTTGAATGGGGTGGGGGGGGGGGTTCGACTAGATGACCTATAAGGTCCCTTCCAACTCTATTAAACTCTCAACATCAGATGAATTCAGTGTTTGTTCCCAACAAATGCCCCTCCCAACTGCCTCTCCTTTAAATTCCATCTCCAGGTGTGCCTTGGGAAGGGAATCAGGGCCCTTTCCTTCCTCGTAAACCACGCAACCCACATTGCTCTCTTCTGCATTCTTCCGTGTGCCCTAGGATGAGGAGGGCGTGGGCCTTGGTCTTCATCTGAACCCCCTCTCCATTGTTCTACCTCTCCCCTGCTCTGCCCAGCCTGACTTTGCCCTTCTCCAGTTTTCGCCACAGCCAACGTAACTATTCTCCCACTCTGTTAGCTGTTCATCTTTCATCTCAGATTCAGACTCTGACAGGGGCATGACAATTACATTTTCAAAGAAAAAACAGTAGATATTTTTCTTTCTACAGTCTATTTCTTTGTACACAAGTATTTACATATTCTGTAATACTTACGTTGCGTCACGAACTGTACAAAATGTTGAAACATCCCATCGTGAAAATGTAGTTCCTTCATATTCTAGATATATCTAATAAAGAAAAGAGAACATAGAAATACCCAATAAAACATAAAATTGATATAAAAATATAAAGATCTGATCAATAATGCAGATTAATGCATTTCTATTTACACACTCCTTTAAATCCAAAAGGACTCTGGACTCTTCCACATGTGAATTCTGCACAGAAAGAGTTGCAAATTCCAATTCTCCAGATTTTGGTTGGTGTTCAAATATATAGCAAAACTTCCAGTTTTAAATTTATTTATTTGGTTGTTTATCAAATCTATATGCTTCTCATCTTGCAGTATGAGGTTTATCACATCTATATACTGCTCATTTTAGAGTTTACAACATAATAAAATATGAAAGCAAAAGCAATGATAAAATATTAAAATAGATGAAAATTACAGGAGATTAAAACTTTTAAAAATAATGGTTTTAGAGTGGAGAGGTGGTGGTGGCACCTCTGTTACTACATTAGCCACTTGCTAACTGGCATAGTCAAGTTTCAAGGCATTTCCTGAAAACCAGATGGGTGGGGCAGATCTTATCTCCTGTGGTAAGATGCTCCAAAGGACAGGAGCCATGGCAGAAAAGGCTCTTCCCCTGAACCCCATCTGCTACAATTCCTTGGCTGATGGGGTCCCAGTTTATTTTATTTATTTTTATTTCCAAAAATTTATATGCTGCCCTGCTCCCTAAGGGCGGCGAACACAGGTTAAAAACATACTATAATAAAAGGAAACATATTTAAAACCCAATTAAAACAGCGACAGTAAAATAATAAAACCCCGGAATCAGAATCAACCCATTTGTTGAATCAGCCAAGTCTTTAGGTCTCGACGGAAGGAGCAGAGGTCAGGTGCCGTCCAAAGCTTGGTGGGTAACTCATTCCAGAGGGCAGGAGCGCCCACAGAGAACCCTCTACCCCTGGACGTCGCCAGCCGACACTGTCTGGCTGACGGTACCCTGAGGAGGGCAGCCCTGTGTCAGCAGACAGGACGGTGGGAGGCGGGTAGGAGATGGTCCTGCAAATACCCCGGACCTAAGCCATGTAGGGCTTTAAAGGTAAGTACCAGCACCTTGAAGCGGATCCGGAGGTCCACTGGCAGCCAACGCAGCTCACGTAGGAGAGGTGTTGCATGGGAGTAACGAGGAGCTCCTGTAACCACCCGCGCAGCCGCATTCTGGACCAGCTGGAGCCTCCCGGTGCACCTCAAGGGCAGTCCCATGTAGAGTGAGTTGCAGTAATCCAAGCGAGAAATAACCAGGGCATAAGTGACTGTGCAAAGGGCATCTCGGTCTAGGAAAGGGCGCAACTGGTGCACCAGGCAAACCTGGGCAAAAGCCGCCCTGGTCACGGCCTTAAGAGGGTCTTCCAGAGACAGCCGGGAATCCAGGAAACCTAAGTTGCGGGCCCTTTCAACGGGAGGAAGCACCTCCCCCCTCATCAGAAGGAATTGGACTTCTAGAACACGAGATGCTGGAATCCACAGCCACTCAGTCTTGGAGAGGTTGAGTCTGAGTCTATTCCTACCCATCCAGGCCCGTACCGCCTCCAGGCAGCGGGACATCAGGGAAACAGCATCCCAGTGGCCTGGGGTGGAGATATATAACTGAGTATCATCAGCATATTGATGATACCTCACCCCGAAACCACGAATGATCTCACCCAGCGGCTTCATATAGATGTTAAAGAGTAGGGCGGAGAGAACCGACCCCTGAGGCACCCCACAGGTTAGGGGCCTCAGGGTGGACCTCTGCCCCCCCGCCCATACAAACTGCGAACAACCTGAGAGGTAGGAGAACCACTGTAAAACAGTGCCTTCTACCCCCCCCAACCCCCCAAGTCGTTGCAGTAAGATACCATGGTTGATGGTATTGAAAGCTGCAGAGAGGTCAAGTAGGACCAGGATGGAGGAACAACCTCCATCCCGGGCCCGCCAGAGATCATTCACCAGAGCGACCAATGCTGTTTCCGTGCTATGCCCACACCGGAACCCCAATTGGTTCGGGTCTAGGAAATCTGTTTCCTCCAGGAACTTTGGGAGCTGTTGCGCCACCATGGGCTCAACAACCTTCGCTATAAAGCGAAGGTTGGAGACAGACCGATAGTTATTGAGTCTGGATCCAGGGCAGGCTTCTTGAGGAGTGGTCAAACCACCACCTCCTTAAGGGAGGCATGTACGACCCCCTCCCTCAAAGAAGTGTTGACAATAGCCTGGATTACGTCTCCAGTCACCTTCCAGGCAGCCTAGACAAGCCAGGAGGGACATGGATCCAACAAACACGTGGAGGTACCCAGTCTACCGACAATCCTGTCCACTTCATCAACGGAAACAGGGTCAAACTCAACCCAGATACTACTCCCAAAACTTGTCCCGGTCTCCTGGATGGATTCTGCCCAGTCAGAGTCCGATCCGATCCGGATCTGTGCGATTTTATCTTGCAGAAACTGTACAAAATCCTCAGGTCTGCCCTGTAAGGGGTCTTCCCTTGCTCCCTGATTGAGGAGAGGGCGGGTCACTCCAATGGTTTTAACCATTGGAGTGTTTTAATCTGTCCTGGGCCAAATTGTTTAATGTGGTTTTATATTGTTTTTAAATTTTGTATCTATGTGTTTGATTCCTTGGCTGTTCACTGCCCTGAGTCCTTCGGGAGTAGGGCGGTATATAAATATAATAAAATAATAAATAAACAGGGCTGCTGGGTGGTTTTCTGCAGATGCAATGACAGTGGTGAAATGATCCCGCTTTGCCGCTTCCATCGCCACCAGATAAGACCTAATATAGGTTCTTAACTGTGTTCAATCAGATTCAGATCGGGAGGACCTCCAACACTCCTCTAGGTATCTTTTCCGATGCTTCATTTCCCGGAGCTCCGTGGAAAACCAAGGAGCCATCCGGGATCTGCGTCGGATCAGAGGCCACAAAGGTGCAATTCTGTCCAAGGCCCCAGCACCCACCCGTTCCCAGGATGCTACCAGTGCCTCAGTCGAATCGCGGGATTGGCAAGCAGGGAATGTCCCAAGCTCCGTCAGGAATCTCTCTGGATCCATCGGGCGCCTGGGGAGGAACCATTTTACTGGTTCTGCCTCCCAGCAGCATGGGTTGGCAGGTTGAAAGTCCAGTCTAAGGAGGGAATGGTCAGTCCATGACAGGGGGCAATGGACAGTTCCCCCCTAACACGGCCATTTATCCACTGCCCAGAGAGAAAAACCAGGTCAAGTGTGTGTCCACCCCTATGAGTTGGGCCCTGAACCACCTGAGTCAGGTCCATAGCTGCCATGGAGGCCATGAACTCCCGAGCCATCTCAGATGTCTCACTGATCAATGGCAGACTGAAATCTCCCACAACCAGGAGGCTGGGGAGTTGCACTCCCACTTCGGCCAAGACATCAAGCAGTATGGGCAGGGCAGCAGCCACACAGCTGGGAGATAGGTATGTGACCAACAGTCCCGACTGAACTCCAGGGTCCCACTTCAATAGGAGAGATTCACACCCGTCTATCTGAGGGACAGTGACCTCCCTAGGACTAAGACTTTCTCTAATAACCACCGCCGCCACCCCCCCTTCCCTGGCATCCCCCCGCCTTCCCTGGCCTTTTCTGCCGGTACAATTGGGCAGGCCAATTTCATTGGGCCAAGACAACTCCTCAGCTATCCTGAACCTATGCCATACAGGCTTTAAAGATAATGACTAACACCTTGAATTGAGCCCAGAAGTAAATAAGGAGCAAGTGCAGCAGTGTCACATATGCCACTCAAGAGATCTCCAAAACTATCTATGCTTTTGCATTCTGTACCACTTTAGCTTCAAATATTTTTCAAGAATAGCCCCATGTAGAGCGTATTGCAGTATTCCAACTGAGAGATGACCCGGGTTTGAGTCATTGTGTGCAGGGCCCCATGGTTCAGGAACAGGTGCAAGTCACATACAACACTAAGTTACCCAAAGGTTCTCCTAGCCACAACTGCCACCTGCTTATTGAGCAGGAGTCACAAGTCTAGGAGAACCCCCAAGTTGTACACCAGGCCTGTCTGGGATAGTGCTGCCCCATCCAGAACTAAAAATGGTAAAGCTCTAAATTCTGAGGCTTTGTGAATCTACAGCCCACTCCATATTACCAGGGTTCAGTTGAAGCCCTCTGTCCCCCATCTGGGCCCCTACAACCTTTAGGCACTGTGACCTGGCAGTTGCAGCATCACTTGGATCACAAGAGATAGAGATGTAAAGCTGAGTATCATCAGCATAGTGATGATATCTTATCCAACAGTGTCAGATGATCCCACTTAGCGGCTTCATGTAGATCTTAAAAAGAAGTAGATAGAGTACCAAGCCACATGGCATCTCACAAAGGAATGGCTGTGAGCTGGACTTCTCACTCCCTATTAACCAACTAGAAAGAAAACCAAACACTGCTGCTATTCCAAACCTTGCAGCCAGTTCAAAAGTAAACAATGGTTGATGGTATTGAAAGCTGCTGAGAGGTCAAGGAGGTAAGAATGGGTGCACTACCCATTCTTTTTTTCTTTACCAATGTGGCAAAGATGTAAGATTTCCGGTATTATCTGAAAGATCATTGCAGAAGAATGATGGGTTGTGTTTATAAACATTTTCTGCACATTTGAAGTTTCACTGAAATCAAAGGAAGGCAATTAATGTGCTTAATTGCACATTAATAAAAAGTGGCTGATTTGTGTGGTTTTCTAAGAGCCTATCCACTAATGTACCAACAGTGGGTGCATTTCACATAATAAATATTATTATAAAATAGTATACAAGATTAAACACGCATATTGGAAAATAACTAATTCATTCTATAGTATAATATCTGACATTATGAAAGCATTCACTATCCACAGTATTGTAATGATGTAACATTAGAACAGGTCACAATTTCTATTTATACTCTGGTCTCTAAATTAATTGTGAAATGAAGGTTTAGCCAAAAATTCTATTAAACTGACTTGATGGATATATTCCAGAATAAATATTTATAAGTATATAAAATTATTAATATACTCTCATATACACGTACAGTAAGCTGCAAATGAATAACAGTTTGGTGTGCTGTAATTGATACTATAGCAGTTATCCCTCAAACAGCCAGTTTGTGGAAATGTAAAAATGGGGTCTTAATCCAAATTATGTATATGTTGCATTACACTGTAAATATAGTTCAATGAAATTTACAAAACTTTAACTAACAATGGCAAAATAGTTTCAAGGTAAAGGTTCCCCTTGCACATATGTGCTAGTCGTTCTAGCCGACTCTAGAGGACGGTGCTCATCTCTGTTTCAAAGCCAGAGCCAGCGCTGTCCGAAGATGTCTCCGTGGTCATGTGGCCGGCATGACACCAAAGGCGCACGGAACGCTGTTATCTTCCCACCAAAGGTGGTCCCTATTTTTCTACTTGCATTTTTTACATGTTTTCGAACTGCTAGGTTGGCAGAAGCTGGGACAAGTAATGGGAGCTCACGCCATTACGTGGCACTAGGGATTTAAACTGCTGAACTGCTGAGCTTTCGATCGACAAGCTCAGTATCTTAGCCACTGAGCCACCACGTCCCTAAAATTGTTTAGAAAATTTCAAATACTACCTCAATACATAATGCAATACAATTTATTTTGAACCCATCACTCAAAAATATATGTTTCAATGAGGCAACTCAGGTAGAAATTGCTTATGATATAAATTTTATATGGATTTTGACAATAAGCACTTACAGTAGTTCTTGTAGAAAAGATAAAATATCTTCCGGTGCTTGTTCTATACCTGGAAGTAAAATAATAAAAGTTTTCCAATAACTGTTAATTCTTGCATTCCACTGTCATTCATATAATGGTTAGTTATGAATTATTCTGATTATTCAATATTTGGCTGTCTAATTTTCTTAAATGAAAAAAAGAGACAAATTATTAGATTAATAATATTGAAGAAAGTGGTATTCCATTCTTTCTAAGCCAGTTCTTTGATCAATTAATTAATTTTGGATTCTGCTTTTTACACTTTGGAAAACAGTAATTTGTAGTAGTGGTCTTTTTCTGCTCCAGATCTCCAAGTGCCATGAAAAATCACCTCAAAAAGTAGTTGAGTGGTACCACCCAGAGTCACATCTTCAATTCAACTTTGCTTTTCTCTAGTAGAAAAATTTAAATTTTAAAGAAGTCAAAATATTCAACTCATGAGCTTCCATAAAATGAACAATTGGGCCTTGATATAGCATATCAAGGATAAAAACCTGTATTTATCACATCCCCCTCTAATATTATTCATTTATTTTTACTGCTATTAAAAATAGGGAGCCATCACTCCACTTCAGAAAAATGTAACTCATGCAGAAATAAAACAGGGAGCCAAAAAGTCACACAATGGCAACTAAAATAACTACTGTACCTCATGTTTTCAATCAATCAATCAATCAGGGAGATTAATGCCACTCTAGGGAAAAGGAGTGGGATTCAAATATTGATAGGAGAATATATGTAGCTCAGGATTGAAATGAGGGGTCCTTGATACTCTCTGAATTTGGTTGTTTTCTTGCAGCCATTTCATTATCCAAACTAGGTAACATCATTGATGCTAGTATGGAATGAGGTTTGCTCTCATTTTATATCTAGTCTAGTGGCTGCCTTGTCAACTGGTGGGAATGGATTTGGTGGCTCTTTGGTTGGGCTGTTTACTATTAGCTTGCTTGACGGTAACTTGTTTGGGTATGGCTAACTTCTTGATTGTTGGTCTAATCTTAATCTTTGTGTTAATCTCTACATATCTGGGTGTTGATTGTAGATGGGAAATACTTTAGGCAACACAGAAAGCCTTTATTAAGGGGCTGCCAAGTTTTTAAATAGGGCACAGAAACAAATTATACATGTCATATGTCATAAAGCAACAAAAGATACAACCAGACACCCTTACAATATGTTACATGGCTTTGGTTCAAAGGAAAACATGGTTTCCCAAACTTTCCCAAACAACGATGCCGTTGAAGTGATGTCCCGGTGTCTGGAAGCTGTGCAGGTCTGGATGGGGAGAAACAGGCTCCGACTAAACCCCTCCAAGGCTGAGTGGCTGTGGCTGCCGGCGTCCCGATATAGCCAGCTGACGCCATCGCTGACTATTGGGGGCGAGACATTGGCCCCCACGGAGAGGGCTCGCAACTTGGGCGTCCTCCTGGACGCACGGCTGTCTTTAGAAGAACACATGACGGCCGTGGCCAGGGGGGCTTTTTATCAGGTTCGCCTGACATGCCAGTTGCGTCCCTTTCTAGATCGGGACTCCCTACGCACAGTCACCCATGCTCTCGTGACTTCCCGCCTGGACTACTGCAACGCTCTCTACATGGGGCTCCCCTTGGGGTGCACCGGAGACTCCAACTGGTCCAGAATGCGGCCGCGCGGGGAATTATGGGAGCGACGTGGCGCTCCCACGTGACACCTCTCCTGCGCGAGCTGCACTGGCTCCCGGTGGTCTTCCGGGTGCACTTCAAAGTGCTGGTGACCACCTTTAAAGCGCTCCATGGCTTAGGACCTGGGTACTTGCGGGACCGCCTTCTGCCGCCAATAGCCTCCCACCGGCCAGTACGCTCGCACAGAGAGGGCCTCCTCCGGGTGCCGTCGGCCAGACAGTGTCGGCTGGCGACTCCCAGGGGGAGAGCCTTCTCTGTGGCAGCGCCCACCCTCTGGAATGACCTACCCCCGGAGATACGCAGGATTCCAGATCTCCGGACCTTTCGTCGGGCCCTTAAAACCCATTTGTTCCATCTAGCTGGGCTAGCTTGATCCCATCCTCCGTTTTTAAATTTGACATTGATTTTAAATTGGGTTGTTTTAATTCTCGGCCGAATAATATTTAATAATTTTTAATTGTTTTTAACTTTTGTATACCATGTTTTATTCTGGCTGTTCACCGCCCTGAGTCCGCAAGGAGAAGGGCGGTTTATAAATTGAAATAATAAATAAATAATAAATAAATTAAAAGAAAGCATTATCACAATTATTAAACTGCTAAGAATAGTCTAAAATTTTACATAAAAGCCACAGCAAGCATCTTTTATTGGAAAAACAAAAACAAAGGACAAACCTGAAGGAAATTCAAAAGGATAGCAAAATTTATAACTTTGTTGTACAAAGGAAAATTCAAGAGCAAAACCAAAGAACATAATTAAATTACATAAACATAAAAGGATATATACGTAAAAAATAAAAATGAAATATAAAGGACTATCCTTCAGAAAAAAGGATGTATGGTCCTTTTAAACAGATACAATTCTGACTTTTACAATTCAGCAGCCCTATGCTTCTCTGAAACCTGGTTAAATGAATCAATTGAAGATAGCAGCCTGCATATCCCAGGGTTTCAGATTCAACGATCAGACAGAATTGCAGAAACATTTGGTAAAAAGAAGGAGGAGGCTTATGCTTATATATTAACAATACCTGGTCTCAGGATATAACTACAATATATAAATTCTGTGATGAAAACCTAGAGACATTAATTATCAACTGCAAACCATACTATTCACCTCGAGAATTTTCCTCATTTCTTCTAATTGCTGTTTAGGTCCCACCGCAAGCCTGTGTAAACAAGGCATTACAAACTCTATCTTACCAAATTATGGAGGTTGAAGCCAAATACCCTGATTCACTGGCCATTATTTTGGGAGATCTAAATAAGGCAAACTTAAGGAAAGAGCTACCAAAATACTTTCAGCATGGCAATTGTCCCACTAGAGGCACGAATACTTTAGACCATTGCTACAGAACACTAAAAGATGCTTATCGGTCCTTACCACAAGCAGCTGTGGGACACTCTGATCATTGCATGATTCACCTTGTACCTGCTTACAGGCAAAGACTTAAAACCACAAAACCAACAATTAAATCAGTGAGGACCTGGACAGAGGAGGCAAAGTTAAAGCTACAGGCCTGTCTTGACTGCACTAATTGGAATGTTTTTGAAAGTACCTCTGCAGATTTAGATGAACTCACAGAGACTGTAACATCATGTCAGCTTCTGTGAAGACCTATGTGTATCCACCAGGAACTTGCAAATATACAGTAACAACAAACCTTGGTTCACAGTTAAACTTAAGCAGCTACGTTGTTCCAAAGAAGAAGCCTACAGAAAAGGTGATAAAATGCTGTACAATCAGGCAAGAAATGTATTAACAAGGGAGACCAGAGTAGCAAAAAGAATCTACTTTGAAAAGCTAAGGAATGAGTTCTCAACAAATGAACCAGCAAACATGTGCAAAACTCTTAAAAATATCACCAGCTATGGCAAACCTCCTTCCCAGGCTGATGGAAATCAGCAACTGGCAAATGACCTGAACATGTTTTACTGTAGGTTTGAAAGGAAACTACAGCCATCTATCTCCACAACCCCCATCTCAGATACACCAACAACAGCCAAGCCTCCTACAACTGACCCCATCCCATTGGGTTCACAACCCCTAGTGATCATAGAAAAGGAAGTGCAGACAAAAGCCAGGAAAAGCTCTAGGCCCAGACAAGATAACTCCATCTTGTTTAAAAGTCTGTGCTGACCAATTGGCCCCCATCTTCACCCGTATCTTCAATAAATCACTAGAGATGTGCTATGTTCCTTCTTGCTTCAAACACTCTACTATCATCCCAGTGCTGAAGAAGCCCACCATCAAGGAACTGAACGACTACAGACCAGTCGCTCTAACATCTGTAGTCATGAAAACCTTTGAAAAGCTAGTGCTGTCCCACTTGAAAACCATCACGGATCCGCTGTTAGACCCCTTGCAATTTGCATACTGAGCAGGGGTGGGTTCTACTTACCTTTACTACCGGTTTGCAGTGGGCGCGCAAGCACTCTTCTGTGCAAGTGCAGAAGCTTCTGTGCATACGCAGAAGCATTTTGATGACATGGTCGGTGGGCAGAGCCTCCCGCTGGTTTTACTACTGGTTCTATAGAACCAGTGCGAACCAGGGGGCAACCCACCACTGATACCGAGCAAATAGATGGACAGATGATGCTGTTAATATGGCTCTGCACTACATCCTACAGCATCTTGAATCTCTAAAAACCTATGCAAGGGTCCTTTTTGTAGACTTTAGTTCAGCATTCAATACCATCATTCCAGATACACTTCTAACTAAGCTAAATCAGCTACAGGTCCCTGAACACACTTGCAAGTGGATCATAATCTTCGTAACAAACAGGAAGCAGCAGGTGAAGCTAAGCAGAATCGCATCAGATACCTGTACAATTAGCCCAGGGGCCCCCCAAGGCTGTGTGCTCTCCCCACTTCTCTCTGTATACCAATGACTGCATCTCTAACTACTGAAATTCACAGATGACACAACAGTGATTGGTCTCATTCAAGACAATGATGAATCCACATACAGACGGGAGGTTGAACAACTAGCCTCATGGTGTGACTGGAACAATCTGGAACTGAACACACTCAAAACCGTAGAAATGGTGGTAGACTTTAGGAGAAATCCTTCCATACTTCCACCTATCACAATACTAGACAGCCCGGTATCAACAGTAGAGACCTTCAAATTTCTAGGTTCTACCATATCGCAAGATCTAAAATGGACAGCTAAACTCTGCACCATCTCAGAAAGCTCAACCTGCCCAAGGAGCTGCTGATCCACTTCTACAGAGAAATTACTGAGTCTGTCATCTGCACCTCTATAACTGTCTGGTCTGGCTCTGCAACCCAACAAGACAGACACCGACTTCAGAGGATAATTAGAACTGCAGAAAAAACAATTGCTATCAACCTGCATTCCATTGAGGAATTCTATTCCTGTATACTGCACCAGTCAAAAAAAGGACTGTGAAAATATTTAGACCCCCCACATTCTGGACATAAAGTGTTTCAACTCCTACTCTCAAAAGGATGCTACAGAGCACTGGACACCAGAACAACTAAACACAAGAAGTTTTTTCCCCCGAATGCCATAATTCTGCTAAACAAATAATTCTCTCAACACTATCAAACTATTTACTAAATCTGCACTATTAATCTTCTCATTGTTCCCACCACCCATCTCTTTCCATTTATGACTGTATGACTTTAATTTTGTTGCTTGTATCCTTACGATTTATAATTTATTGATTGCTAATTTGTACCCTATGACTATTATTAAGAGTTGTATCTTATGATTCTTGATGAACGTATCTTTTCTTTTATGTACACTGAAAGCATATGGACCAAGACAAATTCCTTGTGTGTCCAATCATACTTGGCCAATAAAAAATTCTATCCTATCCTATCGACCTAAAGGCAGAAAAAGTGGCGAGTCACCCGTGAGGGAAGCCTTTTCGTCCTGTGATAAGAAAAAAATAGAAATTCTCCAGGCTTTTTATTAGCCACACCGGGACGAAATAATTTTCTAGTTGCAGTGAAAGCAGTCTTTATTTTTAAAAAAAATGGGAGAAGAAGAATTAATCCGAACCGAGTATCAAGTCTTTCATTGCACATTTTTTGACTAAAAAAATATTTAATATGTTCCGTGTTTTTTCCGTTGTAGAGCATAGTCGTTTCTAGGAACGCAACATCGGTTATGGAAGGTTGATGCTCGCCTTGCTTTCCCTTATGACACCCTTTTCTCACCTTCCCCTTCAATTTCCCCCATGCCCCACCTCCACACTGCCCCGCAACCGCTCCACCAGAGGTAATTCAGCAGCAAGGACAGGATCAAAAAGCCGGCCATCAGAGCTGCGCAAGAAACATCCCAGCCCGCCAGCAACAACGGCCGCCGCGCGTTCTCCCCCTCGCGGCTCAGGCAGCGCCACAACTCAGCAGCGTTCGGAAAAGACTAACAGCAACTACGTTTCCCGGGATGCCCCGCGGCCTTAAACCGCCGCGTGGTTCGCCGATTAGAATCCTGGGAAGTGTAGTCCCTTCTGTGGAGGAGCTCGAAGCGGCACGTTGTTCAGGCTATGCGAGATGAGTCTTCACATCGGCTCACGCGGGACTATCGAAGGATGACCAATAGGCGGCGGGCAGAGCTGGGGTGAGTTGCGGCAATGGAGTTAGTTCTGCGTGAAAAGGGCGGGGAAGAAGGCGCCTTCACCGGCCGGGATGGGGTCACCTTGACTTTCTGCGGCAAGTGCAGAAAGTGGGTGGAGGAGGAATAATTAAAGCGCGTGGTCTTTCCCGCCCATAATTTTCTATGCTAATTGAACGCTTTGTGTAGGTACACTTATTAATCTGGTCTCGCCTGTACTATATTTCTAAGCAGCAACCGGTTGATTTATGGGGCTTTCTCCACTGAGGAATTCCAATGCGAGCAATATCTCACTCGCTGGGAAGCGGTCCTGGCATTAAGCATGCTCCCCTCGTAGCTTATTCCTATTTTGCCTCTTACTTTTTCTGTAACCCGCCTGCAAAATGGGGCTACGCTGATTTTGCAGCGGTGGGGGCTGTGATAAATGGGTGAAAGTAGTTATTCTTCTAGCTTTACCGCCCCTCACTGGACACATTACCAGCCGCTGGGAAACATTTGCCAGTTGCTGTGGTGTAAAAGGGATGTGGCAGATCTCCAGGTATTTTCCTGTGCTCCTCTTTCTACTCATGTCATGGTCAGAGTTAAATAAAATAAAAATATACCGGAGTAAGGAGAGCAACTTGCTTCTTTCCTCTCTTTTTCTTTTAGAACTGCAGATTGAACTGCAGTGTTGCAGTATTTCAACTCCTGGCAAGCAGTTTCCTTGTATAGTTTCACGTGCCCCTGTCCCCATCTCCTTAATGGGAAGGCAGCAGAACATCATGAAATGAGGCTGACTTGGCTAAAGAAGTCTGCATCAGCCTGGAAAGATCAGTAAAAGCTGGTGTTTCAGCCTGGCAACCCATAACATTTTGAACATCCTACAATTGTTGCATGTTAACATTTAAAAGAGGAATACTGGTTTGGATGAGATTAAGACAGTGGCATATGGCAGTGGAATATGGCAGATTTTACCAGAGCATGTTTATACCATGGTTAGGGAATAGTTTCCTGTCATGTGATTCTTCCTTCACTTTCTCCATAGCGTGTCCTTCTCGTAATTTCATGATGTTCTGCCACTTTGGTCTTTTAAACTACCATGCATGTAACATTTAGTAGGTCCTAAAATGCTGATAAGCTTGTGAACATATATTTACAGATGAACCTAGGCTCTGGGAAACAGGGATAGGATAAGATAAAATTAACACTTTAGAAAGAAAGTTACATTCCTAGAACATTGCCCTTTTGTTTTGTCAGACATTCCATTGTCTTAATAACACGTCCCTTTTACTTCATAATTCTACCCTAACTACTTACTCTAATACTCATAATTCTACCCTAACCCTAACTACTGACCTCACTAAACACAAGACGTGCTGCATTTATTTCAGTGTTTCTCAAGCTCTTTAAGAAGTGTGAATGCATGCTAGCTGGGAAATTCTGGGAGTTGAAGTCCATACTTTATTTATTTATTTATTTATTAGATTTCTATACCGCCCTTCTCCTACCGGACTCAGGGCGGTGAACAGCCAATTTAAAAACCAATACAAAAAAGTTAAAAACGTACTAAAACCAATATAAATTTAGGCTGAAAATATAAAACCAAATAAAACTCTAAAAAGTTTAAAAAGTAGAAGGGATCAGGCAAGTCCGGCAAGTTGGAAGAGATATGTCTTCAGAGCCCGACGAAAAGTCCGGAGGTCAGCGATTGTTCTCAGATCTGGAGGAAGATCGTTCCAGAGGGACTTACGTCTTAAAGTTGACAGGGTTGAGAAACACTGAAATTCTAATCAATTGCTCCTGTCTTCAATCCACATATATGTATATAGTGCGAAGATTTGCTTCCACACTGGGTTTATCTTTTGCTTCTGTACTGAACTGAAATAAACCAATTTGTGCTTCAGTGGAATTATGCATTGGTCTCTAATCTAAATGAACTATTTTTTTCTCTACAATTTGGTGTCAGAAGTGTGATGATCGGGAATAAGGAGGCTGAGATTTTCCCTTTGTAGCAACCATCGGGCATTCTCCCACTGAAGTGTAATACAAATTCATAAGCTCCAATCTCCTTTGTGTCTGTGAATGAAGCCAGTCTGAAAAATCTAGAATCATATAAATGCTGTAAGTGAAGTTTTTCAGATTTTTATACAAGTTTCAGGATTTCCCAAATGCAAGTCCTTTCCCTCCCACTATCATGTATTAGTACAGTTCATTCTAGATAGGGCTAATGTTGCCATCTCAATCACAATTAGCCAGCTAGATCAGGTAACCACACCCTTGACCTTTGGTTTACTTACAGTCATCATTGATGCTTTTTAAATATTAATGTGAGGCCCAACTGTTGCCAGGTTACTTGGTTAGTGATTACCTTCAAGCAGAGTCCTTGCTGAGCTCAGTGCAAGTTTTTAAGCAAGCCTGCTTTTGCTTGTCCTTTGGGGAAGCTGCGTAAATCCAGATAATCTTTGTCATTTTACAGCAGTGGTAGCTATTGCTGCTGAAACAAGGGTGTCTTTACCGTCTTGGAATTCCCTTTATTGAATCAAATCCATTATTTGGCCAAGAGTGATTAGACACACAAGGAATTTGTCTCCGTTGCAGAAGTTCTCAGTATATATGCAAAACAGCAGAGTAGGGATAGTTATCATAATTATAGTTTGGCAGTTTGATTCTCACCGGCTCAAGGTTGACTCAGCCTTCCATCTTTCAGAGGTTGATAAAATGAGGACCCATATTGTTGGAGGCAATATGCGGACTGCCTGACTCTGTAAACAACTTGCAGAAGGCTATAAAGCACTGTGAAGTGGTATATGTTTAAGTATAATTGCTATTGCTATCATAATACCAATAAAGAGGGAGGTAAAAAAGATAATGATAAATAAAATACTATACCCATACTACATGGTAAATACACATAGACATTAGACAGCACTTGAGAATTAGGTGTTCAGCAGAGAGATGGCATAAGTGGGGGGAACTGTTCCTGTCTGTTTGGCTCCTGTTTTCAAATCAGGATCTGAGCCCAAGTGGAATACTGCAGTACAAACTGGCTGAAATATGCAATTCATCTAGAAAATAGCTTACTTTGGGAGAGAGGAATGCTGGATGGCATTCAACTTCTCTGATTCAGACTTAAATCTTCCATTTCCCATTACAGTTTCTAGGTAGTTTAATTTTCAGTACTACAGATGACCTTTAGTTAGGTTGATTCTGGGTTTTATGCATTTTGCTGCATATGTTGCCTAAATGTCTTGTGTGTTCTTCCTATTTTGGGCTACAACCACAATTTAGAATAAGTAAACTTCATACCATTTTGCTTTGCCAGACTATATTCTGGATATATTCAGCCTTTGAAATGATTAGGGGCCAAAGATGAGTAGAGGACTGGGGTCTAAAACATATGAAGAACAGTTGCAGGAACTGGATATGTCTAATTTAATGAAAAGAAGGACTAGGGGAGACTTGATAGCAATGTTCCAATATCTCAGGGGCTGCCACAAAGAAGAGGGAATCAAGCTATTCTCCAAAGCACCTGAAGGCAGGATAAGAAGCAATGGGTGGAAACTAATCAAAGAGAGAAGCAATTTAGAACTAAGGAAAAATTTCCTGACAATTAGAACAATTAATAAGTGGAACAACTTGCCTGCAGAAGTTGTGAATGCTCCAACACTGGAAATTTCTAAGAAGATGTTGGATAACTATTTGTCTGAAGTGGTGTAGGGTTTCCTGCCTAAGCAGGGGGTTGGACTAGAAGACCTCCAAGGTCCCTTCCAACTCTGTTGTTCTGTCTGTTCTTTTTGTTCTGAATGCACCAGGAGCACTACACAGTTCAGAAGAAAATAGCACAGTGTATAAGCACAGTATGTAAAAGTATTGCAAAAGTCCTGGAAATGGAAGCAGGAGGATTCATGGCTGGCTGGGGAATTCTGGGAGTTGAAGACCACCTTTGTTAAAGATGCAAACGTTGGGAAACCTTGTTGTGGAGTCTGTAGGAGCAAGGGCTTGAGCATGGGTAAAGCTAAGACAAATGGGGGAGATATACCGGTATGTCATAAATACTTAAAAGGAGAGGACATGCCATTGATAATCACTGGTGATTTTGGGTGTGCCTTCATGGGTTGATTCCTGGTGACCCCTGATGATTGCCTGGACTGGTCCCTGTATCAAGGGCTAAATAAGCTACATATAAACAGATTATAAAACTTTCAGGGAAAACCAACTTTATCATAAACAGATATATTTTATCCCCGACTTTTAGAGCCAAGAACCTTTCTCTGTTTCATAGAATTAATTGCCTCCATTATTTTTGAAAGAGAAAAATGTAAGGTTAAAATATTTCCCTTAATCTGTAGTAACTCACATTCTGTGGAAGCATGAACCTCATTATCTCAACTCATTTTAGACTTTATTTTTTTTTTAAGGCTTGAAGGCGTATGGTTCTGGAAACTTTTTTTCCATAGATCTCCTAGTGATATATTGGCTGATTAGTTTAAGTTTAAAAGCTAATAGCCTCCTCCCTTCTCAATACCATAGAATGATTTTATAAACCTGTTTGGGAGCATTTAAGCTTGTTATTTAGAAAAACAAGGATTCAAATTACTCAGGAAATGGAGAGATTACAGAGTTATAATTGATAATTCTTTTTCTTATCTTTCTGTGGATTTAACCTTATATTTTAATGTCAAACTATATTTTTGAATGATCCCACATTCAAAAGCAGAGATGTAATGAAATCTTGTTGAAATGGAAAAACAAAAACACAACATGCCATCTCCTTGTGGCATAATCTCTTTGCATTTATGAACTGTTTTGCCTACCACCCCCAGGGCAGCTGGTGAGTAAGAGATAAGAGAGGCCTTTCATACACTGTCCCTGTGGCTATTTTTTATCTGGCCTATTTTGGTTAAAGGAGTCTGTTTTTAACAAAAGATAAGTTTTCTTTCTCTGACTCTTGCTTGCCTGCCTCTTTTTGAGATGTCCCATAAATTTCTTCAAATATAAGAAATATTTGTTAGCATTGAGATGAATATATTCATTTGGCCAAGTCTGTTCTTCATTCAAGAATTATATTGAGCATTTTTTCTTTTTAATGCAATTTCTTTTTAATTCTGTTCTGAGTTAGTCTTTTAAGCACACTCCTTATGCTTAGGAACCATATCCTCTCATGTGAGCTCCTACTAAATGCAAATCTCCCACACTCCTGTTCTACATGCTTAAGAAATTAAATCATTCAACATTCAAAGAAAAGTTGAAATATATATTTATATTATAATAAACCACTACAAGCTTCATTGGAAAATGGCCTGAAATAGTAATGTTATCTATGAGCCATGCATTAGCTCATGCTCAGGAATTAGATATGAGGAAACAGCCTAGGCAAGAAAGCACCTTATGCTCAGAAAAAAGAAATGCTCTAATGGGAATGAAATATTTACTAAATTACATATACATCTGGATTATGTGGATTCATAGATGGGTGAATTCTATTAGCTTCCTGCCTGCTTGCAGGCTAAATCAATTGTCACTGTGCATTCCTTCTTTTGTTATTCCCCTAAACTGACATCAACGCTATTAGCTGCTTTATTTTGCAATCTCTGCCTTTCCCTCTGCCCAGATGATTTGTGTTCAGTCAAAGACTTTGCTTTTGGAAAAGCAAAACTGGAGGGGGTCAACAGATGCTTTACTGCCATAGCCTTCGTATAATTGGTTGTTTAGTGGCAGGAATCTTCTTGGATCACTGGTTTCAGTTAGGATTTTATATACAGTATGGGCTCTCCAATAGAAAAGGCCCTGTATTAGGGCTGATTTGGATTTAGAATTTTAAAGAATCCAGCTTTTGATCAAACTACAGACAATGCCTTCAAATAGGATACTGTTATTCCCTCACCCAGCGGTACTCAGGCTGGCTGTTGTTCAGAAAGTAGCAATTACAGCCATGTGCTATAAACTGGACAACAACTTACAGACGAGGTGCCAAGAAGCCTTACTGGCCTCAGGCAAAATGGTATACATAAATGCCAAGTCTTGCACTGTGGGGTCCAATAGTCTGTATAGTCTCTCAGCCATCCAAGTCATGGTTGTCCCAAAGGTACTTTTTCAGGAGGCAACTGGACTTTTTTGAGGTTTTTTTTGAAGACATGTTGCTTCTCATCCAAGAAGCTTCTTCAGTTCTGACTGGATGGTGAGATTGGAAGGATTTATATTCCTTGCAGACAGCTGGTCATTTGCATCCTTTTAGTGGGTCCTTGAAGCACTTGGATGTTTATCTGTGTCCTCAGGGTCTATAGGGTGCAATGCTTTCTTCTTCGTCCACAGATATACCTGAAGTTAAACTTGTCTCTGGTCTCCAAGATTATGTTAGAGCTCAAAAGGTAGATACTTTGGACTTACTATTTGTTCCTAGAGCCTAAGAAAAGCCAAATCTACATAGCAACCTGTACAAATAAAAGAACACTGAAGAGTCCTCCTGCATGGGATATTGTCAGTATATTAAAAAATGCCCTTATTAAGGGCAATTGTCTAATGACATCTGTTCAATAATAGTTTTCCTTGCAGAAACAATATCCATTTGTTACAATAAGCAGAACAAATAAAGTTAACCAATTTTAAGGGTGGGTTGAAATTACAAAATATATATCTTGTGTCTCTTAACTGTAACTATAACTCTTTTTTTTTTTATTGAAAAAGTTTTACAATACATTTTTAACCCCACAATTACCCCCCTCCCCCCTTTCCCCCCAACCCTCCCCCCCGACTTCCGTTACATACAAATCATAAGTATATTTCAATCATTATTAAGGCTTAGATATAGGTGAGATCCATAATATATATCATAACTCTGACAATAAAATTAATCCAGAATTCTAACTAGTAATAAAAAAAAACATATTAAACAAATAAAATTTATAAGATTTGTAAATGCCCCCTTAAAACTACACATGTATAAAAAATTTTCCCCATCGTTTTATCAAAGACAGCAGTATAAACAAAGTATGTATCAAATTAATATCTAAGAAACAATATAATATATATATTTAACCTAATAATAACCGTAAGAATAATCCTTTATTACTTCAAGCTCTATCAGAAAGCTAACCAAAAATTCTTAATTTAGTACTTATTCTAAACATAATCATCCCATTTTTGTTGTCCTCAATCAAATACTAGCTGATACTTCTTAGTTTGATATTTGTTCTGCACATAATCCACCCAATTCTTCCAATCCCGAACAAAAACTTCATGGGTCCTATCTTTTAAATATGCAGAAATCTTTGCCATTTCCGCAAGATTAGCCATCTTCAAAGTCCATTCTTCTATAGTCGGTACGCTATCTTTTTTCCAATATTGTCCAATCAGTAATCTAGCTGCAGTAATCATATATAAAATCAGTCTTGTTTCATTCGGTGAACAATCCTTAACTATACCCAACAAAAACAATTGCGGAGAAAATTGAAGCTTCTTTTTCAAAACATTCTGCATAACCCACCAAAGTTTAATCCAGAAAGCTTTCACTTTCCTGCAAGTCCACCAGATATGAAAATATGTAGCATCCAAACAATCACACCTCCAACACTTAGGTTGAACATTTGGATACATACATGATAATTTCTTAGGATCTAAATGCCATCTATAAAACATCTTATAAAAATTTTCCCTCAGATTCTGTGCCTGCGTAAATTTAACATTCTGGACCCAGATCTTTTCCCAAGTTTCTAACATCACTGGTTCTGCAAAATTCTGTGCCCATTTTATCATACAATCCTTGACTAGTTCACTCTCTGAGTCTCTTTCTAGCAGTAAATTATACACCCTCTTAATATGCATCGGTCCTTTCTGTTTCATCTGTATCACCAAATCTTCTTCATGTAACATTAGTCCAATTTTCTGATCTTCTCTCCATCTCAATTGAAGTTGACAATACTGCAACCAAGTTAAATTCTTCCCATCTTCCAACAGAGTTTTAAAAGATTTCAAGTTCCATCTGCCCCCATCATTGAAAAGTATCTCTTTGTATAACAACCCCCCGAGTGACTTTATATTTGGCACAATCTGCCCAAGATTCAACCACAAAGGTATTTTGTAATCCAACTTGAACTGATGCTTCTTCCAAACTCTCATCAAGGCCCGTCTCAATATATGACTTTTAAAAACATTATCCAGCTTATCCTCGTAAAACAAGTATGCATGCCAACCAAAGTCCAAATCGTGGCCTTCTAAATTCAGTATGTCATTTTTCATTATTCCAAGCCAATCACCCACTTGAGTCAACACTGTAGCTTCATAATATAAAAGTAGGTTTGGAACTTTGAGGCCACCTCTTTCACGAACATCTTGCATGATTTTAAACTTAACTCTTGGCTTTTTCTGGTTCCAAATAAATTTATTTAGACCTGACTGCCATTCAATCAATGTTTTATCACTTTGAAGTACTGGAATCATTTGAAATAAAAACAGAAATCTAGGTAGAACGTTCATCTTAATAGCTGCTATTCTCCCAAGTAAAGATAGTTGCAGTTTCTTCCATATCTCAAGATCCTTTTGTATCTCATGCCACAAAGTCTCATAGTTATTTTGAAAAAGTTTAGTGTTAGACACTGCAACCTGGACTCCTAGATATTTCACCTTTGTAGCTATTTCAAAGCCTGCCGCCCTTTCCAGTTCAATCCTTTGTGGTTCCGACATGTTCTTAACTATCATCTTAGTCTTTTTCTGGTTTAGTCTGAAACCTGAGACCAAACCATAATCATCAATAATTTTTTTCATCTGGATGATTGATTCCAAAGGTCGTGTTAGGGTTACAACCAGATCGTCTGCGAATGCTTTCGTCCTATAGTCTTTTTGCTTTACAACGATTCCACTCAATTTATTCGAGTCCCGTAAAGAATTCAACAAAACTTCTAAAGTTAGAATAAACAACAATGGAGATAACGGGCAACCTTGTCTGGTTCCTTTCTGTATCTGAAAATTAGTAGTTAAACTTCCATTAATAACCATTTGTGCTGTCTGTTCTTGATAGATTGCCTCAATTGCTTGTACAAACTGAACTCCGAAGTCCATTTTATATAAAGTCTTTAATAAAAAATCCCAATTGACTCGATCAAACGCTTTCTCCGCATCCAAAAATACCAGCGCCGCAGGGATCTGTTTACTCTTCTCAAGATATTCCAATAAATCTATAACTTGCCGCACGTTGTCCTTCATGTATCTCCCCTCAATAAAACCTGCTTGATCACTGTGAATCACCTCTTGGATAACTGGCATCAGTCTGTTGGCCAGAACTTTAGCAAAAATTTTGTAATCCGTATTCAGGAGAGATATTGGTCTAAAATTTTCTGGTTTTGAAGAGCCGTCTTCCTTTGGTATAAGTGAAATAAAGGCCGTTTTCCAGGAGGGGGGTATTTTACCCCCCCGTTGTATACTACAAAATAAGTCCTTCAGATGCTCTACCAACTCAGATTGTAAGTTCTTATAGTATACTGCTGTCAAACCATCCGTCCCAGGAGCTTTAGCTGTGTTCAGTTGTTTAATTGCAAACAAGATCTCTTCAGAGGTTATTAAACAATTAAGTCTTTCCCTTTGTTCCAATGAAATTTTTGTAACTCTCATCTTTCCAAGATATTTGTCAATAAGGTCCTCTTGAATATTATCTTTACAATACAAATTTGAATAATAGTCTAAAAAGGCTTGATGAATTGACTTCTGTTGAAACACCTGTTTACCTTTGTATTCAATAGATTCTATTACACGAGAACTTTGTTTCTTTTTTAGAGTATATGCTAACCATCTGCCCGGTTTATTAGCATTACAAAAGGTATTATGTCTGGCAAATTGCAAATTAGTCGCCGTCTGATCAGCTAACAATATTTGAAATTGTTCTTTCAAAAGTTTTATAGTTTGCTGTAGTTTCTGATCAGTCGGATTTTTTATATGCAGCTGTTCTTTTGCCTTTATTTCAGCCTCCAATTCTATTCTTTTCTTTTGTCGAATTATCCTTTGCTTAGAATTCATATAAATCAGTACACCTCTCATGTAAGCCTTACTTGCATCCCAAACAACTTCAATAGGTGTACCTTTATTCAAATTCAACTGGAAAAATTCCTTCAGATGTTTTTTGAGATCCTCTATATTCTTCTCATACCTAAATAGATTCTCATTAAGTCTCCAGGATCTTCTCTCCCTCTTGCCAAAATCCATTTCCATCCATACAGGACTATGGTCAGACAGAGTTCTTGGAAAAATCTTAGTCTTAGTCGTATTAGAAGATAAGTCAGAAGAAGCCAGTATAAAGTCAATTCTGGAAAAGGACTGATGTCTATCAGAAAAGAAAGTAAAATCCTGTTGCTTCGGGTAATGTATTCTCCATACATCCTTCAATTGTAATTCTTCTTTCAATGCAAAAAAAGTCTGTGGTAATTTATTCCCCTTCTTAGCCAATGTCTTCTTATCAAGATTTGCATCGATAACTCCATTCCAATCTCCCATTATCAATAAAGATTTATAATTCCATTGCAATATTTTGCTATGTAGTAATTTATAAAAAGTTTCTTGCTGCTGATTCGGGGCATAGATTCCTATTAAAAGAAACTGAACATTCTGTATATTTATTTCAACCGCAATATATCTTCCTTGATCATCCGCTTCTACAAGTTTAGCTGGTATTCTTTTAGAAATATACAACACTAGTCCATTCCTTTTTGCCAGATTAGAAGAAATAAAGTGTACTCCAAATTTTGAATTTATCAAATATTTTTGGTCCTGGGTTCTAATATGAGTTTCTTGGAGGCAAACAATTTCATTTTTATATTGATTCAAATAATAAAATATTTTCCTTCTTTTCTGTGGGGAGTTCAGACCATTCACATTCCACGATAAAAATCTAACTGCCATCTGAAGATTCACGAAGCTTGCCAAGGACTTGTCTAAGACTTTGTTCAACAACCGAAGTCTTAGGTCTTGCCCCTCCCACTGCTTCAGATTTTTGTGGTGTACCATTCATCCCTTTCACTTCTTGTGGCATCTCGAACATCTGTTGTTTTTGCTTCTCTTGTCTCTGCTTTTCAGCTGCCCGGGTTACACGTTGATCTTTTGGTTCTTGCATCATCAATTCAAAATCCGGGTCCACCTGTCTTGTCGCTCTGGGATGTTTTATTCTTGGCTCTGGGAGGCCGATAAAAAAATCCTCCGTTAAACCACCTTCAGCTCCTAAAACATCCTCCGCTGCCAACACTTGAATTGCCTGTTGCTCTTGTTCCTTTGAAGGTTCTAATGTCTCTTCCTCGAAATCCTTATGTTGAAAGGCTCCTTCTACTGACAACAATGTAGATGAGCATGGTGGTGTTGGAGATCTTTTAAGAATATTGTGGAAAAAGTGTTGTGCTTTTGCCAACGAATTCAAACGATATCTGACATCCTCATATCTCAGGATAATTCCCACAGGTGCATCCCATCTGAATGGGATCTGTCTCCTTTTCAATTCATTCACCCAAAAGCCGTAATCTCTCTGATCTCTCAACATTTTAGGTGGTAGTTCTTTAAAAACTCCAATTTGATTGCCCTCCGCCTGAATAGTGGTATGAAAAGAACTGCGCAAAATATCGTTTCTCAGCGTTCTGTCATTAAAATAAATCACAACATCTCTGGGCAAATTCCTCTGTCTCGCTACTTGAGAATTAACCCTGTAAATCTTGTCAATTCTTTTCTCAATTAGCTCAGGGTCCAGTTTTGCGATTTTAGCCAAAATATCCACACAAACAGCCCTCAAATCCTGTCTGTTATTTTCCTTCAGATCCCTTAGTCTTATGGCAAACTCCATATTTCGAAATTGTAGCATGGTAATTTCCTCTTCCATCTTTTGGTTTCTCAGATCCACCTTAAAAAATTTCTCCTCTGCATCTTTTTTATTCTTTTGCACATCTAAATTTAAGTCATCCACTTTTTTTTCAACCACCACCAGAGCATCAGTGAGAGCCGTTACCACTGTAGTTACATTCTGATTCAATTTATCACTTTTTTCCTTTACAAACTGTTTCATTTCATTTTGATTATTTTCAATCTTCACATTCAAATCTTTAATCTGATTAGCAAGAGATGCTGTTAAGTTGGCCATGAAAGCTTTCAGATCCTCATTCCCTCCTCCTTGCATCGTACTCTGAGACTGAGCTATTGGCTTGGCTGGTAATTCCTTTGTCTGGTGAGGAGGGGAATCCCCACCAGTTTTCTTTGAAGCCATGCCTGGAGAACACCTTAGTTTCTTAAAAAAAGAAAATCTTCCTCCCTTCCCTAAAAATCCAGTCTTTCTCCCCAGTTTTGCAGGAAGGGGGAACAGCCAAAGTTCTTTTCCACTTTAAAATATTCAAAGTCTTTTAAGTTAACACCAGGCAGGCTTAAATTGTTAATTATCAGTTTCACTTTCTAGTTTCGTTTCTGCTCTTTCAGCCAGTTTCACTTTCTAGTTTCGTTTCTGCTCTTTCAGCCAAGCGCCATTTTCCGCTCCAAATTTTAAACTGCCACTTTTTTTTCCTTTAAGCCTCAGGAAGCTTTAAAACTCCTTTTTTTTTTTTGCAAAATTCCCCCTTTAGAAAGTTTTCCTCACCACTTAGCCGTTGCAAGATGTTATTTAAAAGGATGGGATGATTCCGATCGTCTCGCTCTGCCGCTGACAGAGGTCCCTCGGCGCGCGGAGCTTCAGCGAGGGGAATAGGGAGCCCTCACACAGAACACCTTCCAGGGCTAGAAAAAATCCCCTGGGGGTGTCTCTGGGGCTCAACCTAGACTTCGCCGGCTCTTACCCCCTCCCAAAACAAGAAGGGGGATTTTCCGAGCCGCTGAACAGCTGTTTAACGGCTCTAACGCGCGCGGAGGGCGGCAGCTACGCGAAAGCCGCCCGGCGACGTCGGAGTCCCAACCCGGAAGCCAACTATAACTCTTGAAAATGCAAAAAAAAAGGGACCAAACTTTTTGCCCCCATCCATTTTGGTCATGTCACATCATCAGATACATCTCTTATGGCCCTTGAACAGAGAAAAAAGGCCTTGATTTCTATAATCATATTTAATTCTAATAATGCCATTGAACCCCACAGATACCCCCTGAAATGGCAGAGAAGATCCTAGGGCCCTACTTTGCCCTTGGGATTTTTTTTCTGGACATGCCACATGCTCTCAAAATGTCAAATGAGCCATAGCCTAAACAGGTGGCTATCACTCCCTTAGAGAGGCAGCTTGGTTTAATGGTTAAGGTACCAGGCTAGAAACTGAGAGACTGTGATTTCTGGTTCTGTCTTAGGCACTGAGGGACCTTGGCCAGTCACTCTCAGCCCTAGGAAAAAGGCAAGGACAAACCACTTCCTAAATCTTGTCAAGAAATCTGCAGGGACTTATCTAGTCAGTTATCAAGAGTCAAGAACTATAGTGCACATGCACATAAAACCACTTCCTTATACTGTGGGGAAACGTCATAAATCCTGTTTTTCGTTGAACATTCATCACAGGTGAGGCCAAGTCCCTGAGACTGAATATTCAAAATTTGTTTATTTAGCCAATACTTTAGCCCCCATCCTCTGTACTGCTTTGACTTGTTTGCTTCATGAAGAACAAAATCAATAAATCACCATGTGAGAGGAGCTATAAACAGGACAGCAACTTATAGATGGGCTGCTACCAAGTCTTATGCTCTCAGACAAAATGGTAGACCTAGATGCCAAGTGTGTACAGGTAGTCTCGACTTACAACAGTTCATTTAGTGACAGTTCAAAGTTACAGTGGCACTGAAAAAGGTGACTTATGACTACTTTTCATACTTATGACCATTGCAGCATCTCCATGGTTAAGTGATTTACATTCAGATACTTGACAACTGACTTACATTTATGATGGTTGCAATGTCCTGGGGTTATGTGATCACCGTTTGTGACCTGACGAGCAAAGTCAATGGGGAAACCAAATTCATTTAACAACTGTTTTACTAATTTAATAACTGCAGTGATTCAATTAACAAATATGACAAGAAAAGTCGTAAATTGGGGCAAATCTCACTTAACAAATTTCTCACAGCAACCTAAACTTTGGGGTCAATTGTGGTCATAAGTCGAGGACTACCTGTATTACGGGGTCCAATCTTTTTGTCTTCATCTTAGCAAATAAGAATTAAGTAGTATTTTCAATCCTCAAAGTTCAAAAAAGATTTTTTACAATTTAGAAATTTCATTTTCTCAGTAATCAATATTAGACCAGATTTCAAACTGATGGCATCATTTAGTTTTTTGCATGCAGTTTTTAGATTTTTTATATTTATTTTGAGCAGTTCAAACATAAAAGAGAATAAAGGTGAAAACAGCTTCTAATCCTGCTTTTTTGATCCTGCTGTGCTATGCTTCCTTGCCTTTTTTCAGCCAAATTCATGTGCTGTATCCTGTTTCTTATTTATTATAACCATAATATTTTTCGTATCAGGAGATGCTGGAAAAGAAGAAATCTCTATTGCCAAAAACAGTTGTAAGAAGAAAAAGGACCATTACCAAAATCCTCATGGCTCTTTATTAGATGAGCAAGCATCCCACCTCCATCAATTTCAACAAAGCTGCTTTACCCACTCATATACAAGCAATGGCGAAATACATATTTTCCCTTGGGGGTTTTCTCATCATGTATTTTTCTGTTATGCACTGTTTTCTCTCAATTTTCCTCTTCTTCCCTACATGCTTAAGAATACAGTACAAATTCAGAGAAGGAATTTTACTCCATATTTAAGGCTACAATAATGCCTATTGATGCTCACTCATAGCAGTCATTTATGTGATCACTTCCAACTGCCCTATCAAAAGAACTTCAGAGAGTGAAGAAAGCTACAAAAAAGAATGTCAGTCCAACTTCTTTCTATCTTCAATCGAGGATTAATGATTCTATGGAAAGGTTCCAGGAAACACGAGGAAAGCTAGCAAGAATAATCCCAGGAGTCCCCTTGTATTCCAGATGGATTGCACTTTTCCCACACAGAATCACTCAGCAGGAGGAATTTCTGTTGCTAAAAATACTGACTTGTACAGTTTTATTCATGAATTTTGCAAACTTGTCTTGAAAGGATATATAGCCTGAAATACATCATTAGAACTAGAAAATAAATTAAAAATAACAGCACCAATATTTTGAATAAATCATGATCTTCATATCACACACACACACACACGCACAAAGATTGTGCTGCTTTTAAAAATATTTAAATATTGTTCAAAACCAACATTGCAAATTTAACTAAATCGTGTGAAATGTTTGTTCTATAGAATTGCATGCTTAGAAGAGGATTCAATGGAAAAAGTCTACAAATTCCCATTATGTAGATTGTCATCTTCATTTCACATTTCACATTATTCAATTATATTTGGAACCCTGATCTCTTGAATGAAAGCTGGGATATCAAATCTAATAAATAAATTGATAAATAATAAATGAAAAGACAGATTTAAATAAATTAAGATCTCTGTTGAATTCATACAGAACTTGCCACAATGTAGTAGCTCTACTGTAGAACTGAGTGCTCTGAATTACATACTAGTAATTTTTTTAATGTTTGTTACCATTACATTGCCCTTTTCTTCCAGCATAACACTAGTTGTTCCCCACAATTGCTTTGTGAGATATAGTGCACTGAGAGAGCAACTAGCCCAGGTGAGCTTCCACCTTTGAGAGTAACTTGAACCTGGTCTCCTCAGCCCTACTTCATTATGTAGATCAATATAGAGGTTTTTTTAGAAATTAGACTTCTCACATCAGTAATACTATATACCAATTAACTAAAAAGATGGAAGTTCTTCTAATTTTATGTATGTATTTTTCTATCTTCAGCATGGCTGAATATAAAGCTTTAAATTATCGATTAATTATTTTTTGGAGTGTTACAAAATTTTAAGTTTCAGTTTTATCTATAAATATGACATTGTATATGATGAACTGTTTTTTTTTCCCTAGAATAAATTTAATGAGATATTTATAGCATAGATTTTCATAGAATTTTGAAAAAAAATATAGTCTCGTTTTGGCAATAAAAATTTCCTATCTTAGTAACTGTTTTAACACATCATCCACTACAGTACCACCTGTAGGAATGACCCCCCCCCTCCGCAGATTAAAATAGTATTTATTCTTGATGTTAAAAAGAGGCAGGATAAAATATTTCCCCGAAAGGAGAAATGGAGAAAAATCTTAAAAATCTATTCATAAGCAAAGAGACTCCAAATGAACAATACAATTAGGTAAGGCAGAGCTGACAAGATTAGCTCTGATAAACACCTAGGCATCTCAATCATAAAGCCCCAAAGAATGTTTGTCAGTCACCCCAGAAACATGCTGCTGTCACTGAAGTTTCTGATATTCAAATAAACAGACTTTTCCTGCACCCAGCCTCCATTTTATTTCCAGCATCTTTCTCCCGCCTTAGACTGGAATGCACTACATACAATTTTAAGCAAATATGTTCCCAAACCTATGTATTGAAATAGTCAAACATGGAAAAATCATTTATAAAGGAAAAATGCAAAATGGTGAAGAGTTTCTACACTTTGTCTTCAGAAAAAACCCTACACCAGGTTGTCCTCTTCTGCCCACCAAACTTGTTTCCTCCCCCCTACCACAAAAAAGCCAGTTCCATGTTAAGATGTCACAATGTCCATCAGTTTGTCATGTAGCCCACACCAGCTTTCAATATCATAGTAACCATAGATTTAAAAAAAAAAGACATCATACAATATTCCACTAGTAGGTATCTTTCTTTCTGAAACATGATTGGATTTTCTTCTTCAAGTTTGCATACATATTGTGCAATAAGTTCAGTAACTGCACTTCAAAAATAACTTCAAATGGTATTTGCAAATTAAAGGTGCACTTTCTACCACAGACAAATCTATTACCAGGATTATCCCGTTTCAGAAACGTGAACAGCTACGGAATTGCAGTACTATATTTAGTCAATTTCTATAGCCATCCATGTTAATCCAATAGACTGAGCAAAGAACAATATTACAATTAAAACCATAAAGAAGCAATATATAGCCCTTCATACTGTTTAATTCCTGAATGCTAAATAAAACATAACTACGTAGTATGATGGACTTGCAGTGCCGGCACAACGTGTAACATGTTCACACTGGTGCAGTAGGACTGGGTGTTTTGTTAACATGATTTATTGGATTAGGGATTTTCTGTCTTCACTGTGACTTGTATTGTGTTGGGGGGGGGGGTGCACTGAGGGAGCTCAACCAATCTCATTGTACATATATTGTGCACTGACAATAGAAATTGAAATTAAAAAAATTCAACTCCCATTCTACCTCAGTGATATGCCCGATAAGAAATCATGTTCAACAAGATCTGAAAACCAATACACTGGCATCTTTGCTTTAAGTAGTTAAAATATGTGGAATTCACCAAAAATTCACCAGTGGTGTAAAAGGTAACTGACAAGTATTACTTATAAATAAAATTTATACAACACATCCTTATTAGATAATCATCAATTATGCTGCCTCTTAGTTCCCACCTTGTTCAACTACAGGTTAAGCAGCTCCAAAAGGGAGCTATTAACACCCCCAAATTGTTATTGACAAATTACGGTGCTCTTAAAAGTCTTATTTCCCCTCCAAAATGGTCCATTTGAGATTGCAGTAGAATGTAGCCGTATGCTCTTTCTCCAATAGGGTACACGCTAGTATGTACCCTTGAGATTCTCTCTAGGACAAATTTTGCACAAAAGAACTCACGAACACAAATTTGGCATCAGGACTCAGAGCAAGAACAAAATAATTACGTTTCAACTTCCTATGGCACTCTATTACAGAATTCAAAGAGAGAGAAAAAATAAGACTTGAATAGAACTCACAACAAACACTCGTTACCCAATAAGGCATTTGTAATTTTACTGACCCCGAACCTTTATCCAAGCAAGCAACCCTGCCTTCCCTTCCCAACAGAATCCTCCATCAGCCAAGTCATGCATCTGATGAAATGAATAACGAATTTGGAAAGATGCTACCAAATTACTTCTTCTTTTTTGCTACCCTAGACTGAGCCGGTTTTCTAAAATGGAGCAACCGCTTCTCAATAGCCCCATCCAGCCCGATCTTCCCCACCTCCGGGAGCTAACGAACAGCAACTACGCTTCCCAGGATGACCCGCGGCGGCGTTAGGCCAGTAGCACTCTGGGCAGCGTAGTCCCTTCTTCTATATATGGGCATGAAGCGGCATCCTTTTCACGTTATGCAGATGAGGAGGCGGGTCCCTTGATCCCGCGTACAAGAGGGCTATCCAAGAATGACCAATAGGCGGCGGGCAGCGCAGTTGTCGGATGCGGCAACGGTGTACCTTCTGTATGAGAAGGCGGGGAAGAAGGCGCCTTCACCGGCCGCGCCGTTTCCTCCTTTCCTCCTCGCATGTGTCTTGCAAACGAGAAGGGAACAGTCGCCTGCGGGAGCCATGTCTGAAAGCGGCACCGCCGCCGCCGCCGCCACCATCCCTAATGGAGGGAGCGCCGCTCGGCATCCCGGCAACCTAGTCACTGTAGTCCTGGGAGCACAATGGGGCGACGAAGGGAAGGGCAAAGTGGTGGATCTGCTCGCGCAGGACGCGGACATCGTCTGCAGGTGCCAGGTGAGCGTCCCGAGGGGCCGAAGTGTGTGTGTGTGTGTGTGTGTGTGTGTGTGTGTGTGATCTTGAGCCTTCTGGAGGCGAAGCCGGCACAAGACAAAGGCGGCAGCTGCGGGATCCAGAGGCACCTTTGGAGCCTTTCCCGCCTTAGAATTGCGAGAGAGGCTGCCGAGCGCTGGGTCGATTCATTGCGCCCCTCCATCTCTGCGCGCCTCTCGGGCTTGCTTGTCCTTCGTCCGACCCGCTTTTCTCAACAACGGAGGCTTCCCGGCTACGTTTTGCCTGATCGCGCTATTGCCGGGTTGCCGCCGCCGCAATCTTCCTCTACCCGGAGGTTTTCCGTGCAGAAGATGCCCGCGCGCCAGGTCCCGTCTTTCCCACCACCCGACGACGCTGCTTTATGACGGGAGCGGGATCGCGGCAACCTCTTCCTCTTTCGGCTTCTCCCACGGCGAGCCCGTTACGGCCATTTCCCCGCCTGGGGAGGGTAGGGGATGGCTTTGTCGCCTGCCGGAGTCCGTTGTCCCTTGTTCCTGCAGTGCAGTAGGCGCGCGAGTTGGGCGAGGCAGAAAAGCCTTTGCGGGACCAAACGTAGGAAGGAGTAAGACGAGCGATGGTGACGGCTGAGGCCTTTGCTCGCCCGTTACCAGGGATCTGCCCTTGTCTCGCTCCCATCCTAACCTCGCCAATGTGCAAAGAATGAATATTTGGGTTCCGTTCTCGTTGTGCGTCGATTACATAGAGAGCAGCAGGTTTCCCTCCCATCTGAACAGGCAACCAGGAATCCCACACGTCTTTTTTTTGTTCAGGTGCGAAAATATAGCGAGATCCCACACCTCCCTATTTGTGATCTTTGTGATGTTATTAGGTACACTGAGGTGCTGTGGAAGTGCTATAAGAGCAGAGGGTGCAGGCCATCAGGATTAATCTTCAAAGAGTTGTCTGCAGTTAAATATTTTGCAGAATTGAGTTAGTCCATACATAGATCATCAAATGAAATTACAATTTGCAATAGTATTTACTTCTAGACTAAACTCTAGGCTAACATTCAAAGATTCCATCTCTGCCCAAGAAATTTGTAATTTTGTCTTCACCAGATTCTCCAGTCTTCAAAAATGATAAACAAGGGAGATGAACAGTCTGTTACAAATACCTGAAAATCTATGCAAGTACTATGAATGTTCAGTGTCTAAGCTGTCATCTGTTTATTTAAAACAGGCTGAGACTAGGAAAAGGTTATTAGTCATAAGCAATGCTTGGAAATAGTAGTTTCATGCTTTTTGTTTGTTTGTGTGCACACAGGTACTTGTGCTTGTGCATGCCTTTGAGTCAGAGTTGACTTCTGGTGATGCTTGGATTAGTCCCTGTAGTTTTCTTGGCAAGGTTTTCTCGAAATGATTTGTCCTTGATTCTTTCCTAGGGCTGAGAGAGAGAGTGACTAGCCCTAGCTGGCTTTGTGCCTAAGGCAAGACTAGAACTCATTCTCTCCTGGTCTGTAGCCTGATGCCTCATCCTCTTCACCAAAGTTAATTGTCTCTGAGTTTCATGCTTAGAAGTTGAAAACTAGATTGCCTACAATATCTAGGTTAATTTTAAAAACTGAGTAGGCTTCATTGTTTGCTTTGTACTCTGTTTCCCCCCAAATAAGACATCCCCTGATAATAAGCCCAATCGGGCTATTGAGCGCATGGCAATAAGGCCAAGCGCTTATTTCAAGGTTCAAAAAAATATAAGACAGGTTCTTATTTTCGGGGAAACATGGTATATCTTAGGACAAAACCTTGACACCCTTGTCTGTTTGTTTTTAAAGAAGAAACAAAAACAAAGCACACTGGCTTGTTGTTTAGGAAAACTAAAGTCTGCTTTGTTGGAGTCATCTACTTTATGGATATTTGGCAGTATGATTGAAAAAAATTATCCTGTAACTTTACAGAATTGTAGCACTGGAAACTATGGACATTTTGGTAATAGAAACAAAGATCAGAAACCTAAAGGTTCAGTTTGAATTAGTTTTTTCTTATTTGCAGCATCAAAATCAAGCAGGTAATAATATTTAAAGAATGGACTTATATATTGGTTCATGTAAGAGATTTTTAACACTTCTCTTGAAAGACATCTCAGAAGGTCAGAGAAGATTCCAGACCTGCCAGAGTTTTTTGTGTTAATGCAGAAAAGGAAAGAAGGTAATTATAATAATTAATCCAGTTCAGGGACCGTGGCAAGGGACAAATTTGTGAAATGCTTCAAGGATAAATCACTTGTATTGATATTGACTGGAATTTTGCTTTCAAACTACAAAGTATCCAGTAATTTTTGTTTATGAGATTGAAATATGAGATTGTTTTCAGTCTTTGAAATCTAAAGATGTGTCTGGTCTACCATATGTTGTGTTGACTTCTGATCATTTTGACTTAATAGATGAAAAGATGTCTGCATGATGGACTGATGAAGGTAGCATTGATTTGCCCATTCCTGTATATGCCCTCTGGGACCAGACTTTTTTTTTTTTTTTGCTATCCTGATAATAAATCCCCCTCCTTCATTTTTTGAGGAAATTACACTATTTGAAAAAATAGAACTGTATTTGTGCAGATGTGTAGATGTTCTTGAGGAGCCTTGATATAGGTTCAGTCATGGTTTGAGTAGAATCAGCCAAGCCAAGTAGTGTACTTTCTGCAAGGTAGAGTCAGACTGAGTGTTATGTTATTGATTTTGCTTGGTCTCTTAATAACCATACCATCTGTTATGCTGTTCTGTGTAAATTACACAGACTGCACTAAAATTAATCTACTACTACTTGCAGGGATATCTCAGAGAGCAGTTATTTGGCAACTCTCTGCATTCTGGCAACAATCTATAATGTATTGCAAATCATTGCTTTGTCCCCACTATTATTTAACATCTGTAATGAAGCTGTTAGGGATGATTGTCAAGAGTTCAGAGGCTAGGTGTAATCAATATGCCAATGATATTCTTATTCCTTGTACAGGAGAGACTATATGTGTTCTGAAACAGCATAGGTAATGGGGTGGGATGTGAAGTAAACAGTTTGAATCTTGAGAACATGGAGAGCTCATGTGGGTGAGTTTAGGAATTCTAAATGGGGTTGCACTTCTTCAGAAAGTGATAAGTAGTTTGGGCATGGGTTTGAAGTCATTGTCATTGGAAGCCTAGGTGGCCTGTGCAGCCAGAGATTGCCTGTCATCAGCTTTGGTTAGTGTAGTAATTGTTGTTATAGCAACTTGGGCAGAGGCAGCCTAGGCTAATATTTACACATCAGTACCCTTGCATTTGGATTATTATGCTGAATGCAGAGTTTCCATTTGATCAAATTGTAGCTGTTTGGAATCTGGTAGTAGTCAAGTTGTTGGATGGGACACTTTCCTATATTGTAGTCATGTTATACTTCATTTGAAGCAACTGCACTGCACTGACTTCCAATTAACTTTTGAACCAAGTCCAAGGATTTTTTAAAATAATACATACATCACTAAATAACTTGGGATTGTTACAGACTTGGTTAATCATTAGGATCATTTGGGAGGTCCTGCTCTTTGTTAGATGGCTACCATAACATCTTTTAGATGCTTTTTAAATGCCTGTCTCTTCACATTGGTCTTGTTGGGGCATAACGATCAGAGGAGTTAATTCTACTTTATTATAGAACTACTTTGACTGAATTTTGCAAATCTGAAAATACATCCCCCCCCACATCTCCCCCATCTTCTTTACTGTCTGAGAAACTAGGGAGGATTCCTTCTGGGTTCTTGCCCCACCCACTATCAAGCTGTGGGTTAGGCTGTTTCTTACTTGATAGCTCCCTTTACCCTGTAAGATCATATCCACATACCACTACAAGCCGTTTCTGAATATTCTTAATCAATCAAATCCTATTGTTGAAATATTTACTTGGTTACGATACTTTTTTTCAATGTTTGCCCTTAAATTTTCTTAGTGCTATTTGATACCTGTTTTGCAATTATTTAATCAATTGCTAATTGATGAAAATAATTTTTGTATGGGAAAGCCAATCTTTTTCTATTCAGTTATTGTGAACAATTTCTATTCAGGACTGCAGTTTTCTTATAGAAGTGATTTGTTCTTGCTTTCTCATGTTTTTTCCAACTTCCCAATCTAGCCTATAACTGTCAGATTCCCAACTATTCTGCCGTGCAAATATTAATCAAAATTAAACCTGCTTGCTTAGCCTCTGACATTATCCAGTCACACATTTTAAAATGATTTCTGAATCTACAGCGTGATTTGAACATGGAACTTAAAGAATTTGGAAATTAGAGAAGGATTATATTTATTTTCCAAAAATAATGTGTTATTCAAAGCAACATTTTACAAGGTTATTTGTCTTTCAATTTCAGCTACTTCGTGATCGAAATTTGAGCAGGAAATAATATGCCATGTCCATGATCTTGTGGAGTTTATTTTGTGTTGGGTGTGTATGTGTGCTTATTTTTTAGAACAGCTCTCCCTAATCTACTATCCTATTATAGAATGGTGTTTCAAGCAACCTTGCTCAAGGAGTCTTTGAATCTTTGTTAGAAATTTATCATAGTTATCTTGGGCAATCAATTTTTGTCTGTTGAATAAGATAGTAATACTGTACTTTTTTCTTTCATAAAACTTGTTTTGTAATTCCAAACACATTGTATAAGAAACTGTTATCAGAGGTAAATAATGACGTTTTATCCTTTATTTGCCTTTAGTTATTCAAATAATTTTATGCCACTCTGCTGATAACTCCTCTTCTAATGATATCTGAAACTTTATTGTAAGCTTATCCTCAAAAGCTTTTTAATATTTCTCACTTCATAAGAATTATATAGCTAATTTAGGCTGAAATCCAAAATGTTATATAGGAACAAGCCCTAACAAATACAGGGAAAATATGCATTTCTATGTAAGCATACATGGACTTTGCACTTTACAATACGGAATTACAATAATGAACTTATTTTCTGTTCTAAAGTCTGTGAGATAACTGGATCATTTTCCTTTGAAGCATATTTATGTAACAGTTGTGCATGCTGATGAAACTGAATATTTTAGAACCATCAAGGAGTGGACATCTCCTTCAGGTCTAGCAATCTGAGCCAACATGATTTTTTTTTAAATGGTTCTGCCACTGTAGTCATAAAGCAATGTTTTACCACAAGATTTTTTTCTTATTAAAATGACATATTAAAATAAATGTGATAGTGGCATCTAGTCAAAGATTGCCTTTATTTAATTGCATTCCTAAGAACTGAGTATGATAATGAGAGTTTTGTTCTATATTCCAGAGATTTACTGTCTGATATATTTGTAATTAGAATATCTGTTATGGCTTACAAATGTTATACAGTAGTTGCAGTGAGAGAGTGGCCTGTTCTCATAGTTGTATTTCTTTAGATTTGATATATTTGGCTGTTGATCATTTTAATGTCTCCTGATTATGTTAAACTGATTGCATATAAGTATATGAACTTGACAGGGAAAAGAATTTGGGGATGTTGTCTGAACATCTTTCTGATCCAAGTGAATCAAGCTATTATTGCAATGATATCATTTGTTCTCTCGTTCTTTCTCCCCCCCCCCCTTTCTTTTGCTAATCTACAATAAAAGCTTTGGGGATTCTGTGCATGTTAGGATTTCTATCTGCAAGATCAGTATTAGTATCATATGTTAGGCATACATTTTGTGATATAATATTGAGGTCATATTTAGTGGAGAGATAGTAATTAAAAGGTTTCTTGTTTGATTTTTTTAAAAGCATGATTTAATTAACAAGGTATAATTAAATTTATAGTGTAGTTTAATAATTTAATTTAATAATTTATAGTTTTAAATACAGTGGCCTCCAACTTTTGGGCACCAGGAACTGATTTCATGGAGAAAGGTTTTTCTGTGGACCGGAGGGGATGTGGTTTTGCATGCTGCCTCCACCCTGCGAATGGGGCTTTGCTTGTTTGTGTGGATCGGTTGCTGGTATGCTGTGGACCGGTACCGGTCCAAGGACTGGGGGTTGGGGAACCTTGGTTTAATATATAAAACGTTGACCTTTTTCAGTATGTCCAAATCAGGGGTGCAGTTTTTTGTTCTAGCGGTGTCAGCTAACCTTTAGATTACATTTGGCTGGTACACTCAGAAAATGGACAAGATTAGAACAAAAACAAACTTGATATATTTTGAATTTATAGTTATAGTTTATAAAGCAATTGATTAGAAACTAATCAATGAGAGAAGCAACCTAGAACTAAGAAGAAATTTCTTGACAGTTAGAACAATAAATCAGCAGAACAACTTGCTTCCAGAAGTTGTGAATTCTCCAACCTTGGAAGTTTTTAAGAGATTGGACAACCATTTTTCTGAAATGGTATAGGGTTTCTTGCTTGAGCAGGGTGTTGTACTAGAAGACCTCCAAGGTTCCTTCCAACTGTTATTCTATTCTAAATTAAAGACATTTAATATGTGTGGAGTACACTCTTTCCTCTTTTGATGTTATTAATGTCAGACTGATAATAAAGAATGAACTGTCCTTTCAGAAGTACAATAAGGAATGTCAATAACTAGCTTGTATCCCTCAGAGAGATGGCTAGATTAGACTGTTACGAAAAAGGAGTTAAATGTCATGAGTTTTGTTGCTTTCGTTGTACCAGTGGCTCCACTGAGACTTCAGACAAGTTGCTTTTATTTATTTACAGCTCTTAATAGTTAATTCCTTTGTCTCAAGGAATTAGCTAGAATAATAAACATGGAGATATTTTCATATGCATGTAATGTTTTTGGGAGTTCTATCCAGTGAAAATGAATCAATTAAAAAAAAATAATAAAAAATACCCAACTAGAAACCAGATATTTTATTTAATTTAAAGCAGCTATATATGTATTCAAGATTTTAATGTTTCATGAAAATAAATGTAATTGAAAGCATGGAGGTCTTCGGTATTATGCTGAATTTTGTCAAAATGATGAAAAGAGTGGCATGCTGTTGTGTTGTGAGCTCCATCCCTTTTGGATGTGCCTGCCACTTCATGTTGTACATACAAACACTGTGGGAGTTTGTCACAACTGTGCAGTGCTGCTTTTATCTTTCTGCTGTCCTGTGGATATTTCTGGGTCAGGGATATAATCAGTAATATCTAATTATATTTTCTTGTACTTGCTATTATCAAGATAAATACATTAACAAACCTAAATCTTAATTTATCTGTCTATAAAAAAGAAAGATAAGATCCCTGAATACTGAATTTGAGGTGATAAGAGTATTCTGGACAAAGAGGAAGTAATCAGATTCAGGGAAAGACTTTGTTAAATCAAAATTGATTCCTAATGTGTTTATAGTAATTTCTGTATAATCTTGGGAGAAAAACAATATGGAAATTGTTCGCTATGGCCACATTTTCAGGATTTTTGTTTCTACTTTCCATCCTAGCCTACAAACAATTTACTTCCTGGTAACCTCTTTCCAAAAATTAACCAAGTTTGATTCTGCTTAGTTCCCTTAATCAACCAAAATTAGTTAGTTTGTTGGGTAAGGAAGAGTTTGAATATAAAACAGGATGGATTTGATTTAAATCAAGTCGATTTAAATCATTTAAATCATTAGTAAAAAGGCTTGATTTAAATGGACTTGATTTAAATCATAATTTTTAAAGAGCAACTGTCATCTCTGTCCCGTAGTGGCTCCTTCTCTGACTCACCGACAGTCCCAATATTGCAGAATATACAGCCTCATGCTACATAACTAAGCTCCATTTCATGCTGAATAAACTAAATTATGAATGTATCTTAAATAGAAAAAGAATCTTTAAATAGATTTTTACTCCAAAAGCATTTTATTAAAATAAATTTAATAAAAAATTTTGAAAATCCATTTTTTTATTTTAAAAAAATCATTGATTTTTATCCTCCCTAATATAAATATAATGGCAAAGTAAAAGTATAGAATATGAAATTAAAAGTACATCTGTTTAGGAACATCCCTGATGATTTGAGGAATATGTTTTTGATACTGCAATGTATTTTCTATTAAGCAAGTTTTTTTGACCATTAATGAAATTCCTGGATGTTGGTATCAGATAGATAAGTACATAGCAAAGAACTTCATGTTGTAGCATGTTTACACATATAGAACTTTAAGATAGTAAATATTTTGTCACTTTTAAGGTCTGTTGCTTATAGATAATTGTTTTTGGATATTACTCTCAGAATTCTCATGTTTGCTTTTGGAATCCTCATGTTATCAATAAAATAAAAAGTGGTGCCATTATGTTTTGGCATCTGAAAAAAATTAATGGGAAAGGAGATGGACCATAGACGTTACCTCAGCAACCTAAGTTTCAGATGTGTGCAGCAGCAAATATTGAAAAGCAAGGCAACTGTCACTTAGTTGAATATAAATAGAAAAATGATATTGTAAAGAAAGGCCTAATATCATAAAACAATATGATAGGTGACACAAATCTTCATAGAACTCAACCTCCAGCTGGTCCAGAATGCAGCCGCGCGGGTTGTTACAGGAGCCTCCCATTACTCCCGGGCAACACCTCTTTTGCGCGAGCTGCACTGGCTCCTGGTGGTCTTCTAGATCTGCTTTAAGGTTCTGGTACTCACCTATAAAGCCCTTAATGGCAAGGGCCCGTGGTACTTGCAGGACCACCTTCTACCGGCCTCCCACCTATGCGCTCTCATAGAACTACCCTCCTCCGGGTGCAGTCAGCCAGACAATGTCGGCTGGCAACCCCCAGATTGAGGGCGTTCTCTGGCCACACCGACCCTCTGGAATGGGTTACCCACCGAGCTCCACACGGCTCCCGATCTCCGCTCTTTCCGTACTGGTCTGAAGACATGGATGTTTCATCAAATTCCCTGACCGATTATGGGGTTTTTAACTGGGGATTTTAAATTGGACCATCTTTTAGAATTTTGTTATTGTTGTTTTAACCTTGTGAGCCATCCCGAGTCCCACGGGAGGAGGGCGGCATATAAATTTTAATAATAAAATAAAATAAATAAAATAAAATAAACCATATAACCAGTAATAAATAACCTCTTTGCTCTGAAAATTTTACTCTAATGTTGGTTATCTACAAATATAGTGTTCGTACTTGTAACAAGGAAAGCTTCACATGCAATGCTGGACTGTACATATGAGGGCATTCACAGGCATTTAGATTCTTATAGAGAGAAGAGCTTCTTGTCACTGTTTACATTCTGAATTCTGCACTGTCTATGTTACCTGAACAGTATTTTATGCCTGTGCTAAAATAAACAAAAGAGGATCAGTTTTGACATGTCTTCAGAGTGGTAGCTGTGTTAGTCTTTTACATCAAACCCAATAAATAAAAACTCTTAAAGGTTCCCCATCCAACACAACACTAACCCTCTGAATTTGATGGAGCATGAGCATGGGATGTGGGGGTAAAATTATCATTTGGATCAACCTATCACATACATCAAATTAGCCCCAACAAGTGTCGAAGATTCTTATATTTGAATAAAAAATAAGAGTGGTATCAGTTTCATTTGTTAAATGAAAAAAAAATACTTCTCTGTATCTTGATACATCCATTTGTGAAATCTTAGCTCATATCTGTAGTTATGAACAACAGATAATGATTTGTGCTAACAAGATTTGTGTGCAAGTGAAAATACATTGATTTAAATAATTGAGAGGTCATGGACAGAAAATAATAAGGGTAACAAGACAGCAAATGCTGCCTCTCCCGCAAATGCTCAAATATATCAAATTTTAGCTGTGTAACACTCTGATTCTGTTTGCTGAGACTGCAAGTGATCAAATGGAAAATTGCTCAAATAGCATGGAATTAAAAGAATATGGAGCAACTTTTTTTTCTGATTAATGAGAGATTCTCAGGCAATTATAAGTTAGGAGAAATTTATTATTTATTTAGTATATGGCATATCATACATGGACTAGAAGTATATATTAACATTCCACCTAGATTCATCTAGGTGAAATTTAAAGGTGTGTTCCTGATAGATCAGATGAGATCAGAATTCTCATCTTTCAACCTAATTTTTAATTTCTCAATTTTCAGTTTGCCACACCCCAAGTGGTTTCACAAAGCATATAGCCCTAAATGGAGGATATAGTGGACAACTGTTTTGTGTGTGTATAAAGGGGTGGGGGGAGGGGAGAATTACATTCTGGTTTTTTTGGATAGCACAACATGTCCACTGGGAAAAGGAATACTTCTGAGTTCCATGTTGGAATTAAATGCTTTCTTTTGGGTGAATGGAAGAGAAAATATAAAATGAATTAATGAGATTCTCAAATAAAGTGTAGACAGATGCACAGGAGACTTTCTGAATTACTTGTGGTATTAAAGCATGTCAGAGATAATGTGTTGTATTTTTATAAATATTCCAGTAAAGAATACTGTATTCAAAAATCGGCTTTCGAAATTTTTAATATACTGTCAAATATTCAGTGCTTCTTTCTTGGCTTTCTTGGAGGATTTCAGTGGCCATGCTGAAGTTTCTACTTACAAATACTCCTTCACTTAGGATCATAATTGAGCCTGGAATTTTGATTTTAAGTTGTTGTAATAGTTAAATGAGGCACCCATATGACCACCTAGCTCAGTGACTACAATCCCAGGTCTCTCACTTGCAATTGTTAAGCAATTATGCAAGTTAGGCAAAATTGCTGCCAACGAAGGGTTCAGGCAGCTTTCTTCTATGGGCAGAAGGAAATTGTAACGTTGGGCTAGAGAACAGAAGCTTGGATCCTTGTGATCTGAACTTCTTTTTCTCCAGCCCAGTACTGGAGTTTTCTTCCCCTCAGTGCAAAGAATGGCTGTGTGAGGCTCGATGAGGGGGAAAATCAATCTGACAGGCAGTCCTTCCATTTTGCAAGACAACTGGCAGAAAAAGTCCATGCCAAGTGGGATTTTGGCATTGGGGATTTGTGGTAAGAATCATTTGTTGCCAGCTTGGCTCCAAATGCCCCTTGCTGCAAGCACCTCATGCCATATTCTTTGACAGTAACAGGTATGCTGGCCAGAGGGACTCCATTTCATGTGGGCTGAAACCAATCTGGAGGCAGACGATTTTCCACTCCCAAGCAAGCTGCTGGAAATGGTTTGTCCCAAAATGGATCCTGATAGGCCTTTATTCAGTTAGCCCCCTTCCCTCCCAGAACCAGAAGGAGTCCTGACAGCAGATGGCAGGTGCTTGTGCCCTTCCCTCATTGACTTTCTTAGGGAAGTCCCTGGCAGGGAAGATTTCAAATGTGATCCTATGATCACAGGGTGCTTGGAAACCCACTGAAAGTGTGAAAGCTTGCCAAGAGCCCAGATGTTGTGACTCCGACCCCCGAGCCTGTTCTAACAGAGGGAGAGGACTCAGAAGGTGAAGGAGAGGATTTGGCAAGGCCTCCCTCTCCAGGACTCTTCACTCTGGCAATGCCTCAGGTTTTCTCCGAAGGCCAAGAGATATGCCAGGAGCAAGGTACTTTGGAGCAGCCGCAGAGAGAGAACAAGGGGTATGAGTTTTGGCTGGATCCCAGACAGCGTTGGAAGGATAAGCGCGCGCAGCAGAGAAAGAGGCGTGGCTGGGTCAGAGGATGAGCTGAGTCACTGGACCACACCTCACAAGGAATAACGGGGTGTGTCGGCTATTCAGGCCTTGTGATGGACAAATTGAAAAGGTGGGAACTCATATTGTGTTTCTAGAACCCTGTTAGAAGCTCTTTTTGGATTTCTTCGGACTGGACTTGGACAATTCTTTGCTTTGTGGAATTAATTTGGTATATCGGACTGAGGAGAAAAAACCTCCCTTAGTGAGTAAAACCTCTTGGCAGGTAATTCATGGATCGCTGCCAAGACTGTTATCTTAAAGGAATTTCTGACTGTTTGATTCATTAACTCCTGGCTGGCTGTTTGTGTGTGTGTGTGTGTGTGTGTGTGCGCGCGCGCGCGCAACAGGGACAGAACACCAGATCTCAATCACCTAACCGCAGAGGCGCTGCAATGGCTGTAAACTTTAAGCATGGGTCATAAGTCCCTTCTTTCAACATCATCATAATTTCAAACAGATGTTGAATGAATGGTCATTAAGCAAGGATTACCTATACAAGCAATTCAGGAGAACATGTATCCCATCATGACCATGGAACTTTCCTTAGCTAGTAAGCCTTGGTACCTCACTGATTTGGAAGGGAACTTTTCAGCCTTCTGCCCTGAGTTAGGAACCCAAAACTCTAGGAGATAGGCTGTCCACTGTTCAGTCTGGAAATTATTTCTTATTTTGAGTTTGGATTTCCCTCTATATCACTTTTACCCATTGGTTCTTTTTGCCCTTGGATGTTATCTAGAATAAATCCATACACTTTTTATTGCTAAAGCCATCCAGGTACTGAAAGATTGCTATCCTGTCTCCCCATAATTGTCTCTTTTGTATTCTAAATGTATCCCTTATCATTTTTATCAGATGGTAGAGGACTTATATGAATAACGGGGGTGGGGGATGAGAATGCAGTTTTGCTATATTGTCTGTATTTATTAGTAGGCCTTTTTTATTATTATTAACTGTAATATTTTTTGGGAAAGCTTGTTGAAAGGGGATGGGGGCAGCGGCAGTGTTTTTACAGTTGTTTGGATCATATCCAGGAAACAGCGGGGACTGCTTTTTGACCCCTGCGCCGACCCCTTGGCGCATAGGACCTCTGTGAAGATGCAACTATTTTATTGAGCTTTTAACTGTTATATGATTTTAGTATTTGTTTATCTTTAATTTTAATTTGTATTGATTTCATTCTGTTTTTCTTAATTTTTTAAGTTTGTCTTGAGTGCTTACCAGAGCATTAAGGCAAGCTATAAATCAAGTAAGGTAACTATCAAAATAACTATTGCACGCTTCAATACTTTTCTTTTCTTTTTTGGTTGTTGCTGTTATTATGTGTGTGTCTGTGTGTACTTATCTGAGCAGAAATATTATATATTTCTTGCACAAGTGGTTTACTGCACGGTCACTGCTGTAGTATTTCCATGTTTGTGAAAAGTTGTTCTATTTCAATGCTGCATTAATTTGTTTATTTAGATGTTGCCCAAACAATAGATTAATAACTTCAGATTGACTCTTGCCAGCTCACAGTGCAAGATAATGTAAAAACAACAATCTACATAAAACAATAAACAGATTATTGTGAATGACAATTGTTAATGAGCAGCATGCTAATTCGTAGTATTAAATAGCACATGGTTGATATCTGCTACAGGAATACCTAAACCAAATAGCAAATACGTGCCCCACTTTGCTAAACATTATATTCAATTCTGATTTGCAAAGACCACAAACTATAGACAAAGACTTTCAATTTTCTTTTAAATGTTTCTGATTTCTGGAGCAAGCAACCAGAAATTCTTGATCCAAATGCATATATTTGAAAACTATTAAATTAATGGAAGTGCTTTAAAGGATGAGATCTTTCTTTCATTAAAATAACCCACTACAGTCCTAAATTTATTTCAACTTATTGTCTCCGGTAATAATTTTACTTCCTTATTAATACACATATAAATGAAAAGACGGATTGGAAGAAGCAGTCAAGTGAATATCAGTGCACTCAAGAACATTCATGCTCATGTTTGTTTTTGTTACTAAGATATGTGTCTTCTAGCTATAAAAAGGGACATTGAAAGAATCAAAGTACCTTTAGTGAGAATATAATTTTTTAAATAAAGCTAAAAATTTTATTTTTAACAGGGAGGCAATAATGCTGGACATACGGTTGTTGTAGATTCTGTGGAATATGATTTTCATCTGTTACCCAGTGGTATCATCAATCCAAAAGTCACAGCATTTATTGGTAAGTGATTTTTACTACTGTACAAACATACCATTCTTGTTAGTCGAGATCTTGAAGGTTCCTCAGTGTTTATGAAAAATTGGAAACACATTGTTCAGTAACTACAGTGAGGAAATACATGAGGACATATCTCACTTGCGGCAATATTTATGCAAATAAAGGAGGAAATACACATTTCTAGACACCACCCATGTTAATGCTATCTATGGAAATGATTTATTTGCTTTTGTTTCCTCAGAGGATCACACTATTTGTAGTTCTACTTCTGATGTGTAGCTTTATTTATGGCTAGATGCAAAAAGTTAATACATAATTGCAAGAATGCTGGGAAACCTCAAGCTAAAACCTAGGAAAGAACAAAAAGTATCCATATTGTATTTGGGTATTGCTGTTGTTTTTAATTCCCCAAGTGATAGGTTTTGGAGAAGGCCTTGTTAGATGAAACAATTTGTTTTACTGTTATGCAGTAAGTTGCAGAAGATAAGATTTTTTTCCACCAAATATACTCTTACAGAGATGCTAAGCAAAAGGAATTGCATATCTCTTGCTGTGTGCCACAGGGTGATCCATTTTGACCTTGGAATTCAGGGTTGAATGAGTTGCCATCTGTCTTCCCTAGCAAATGTAACTGCAATGCATAGTGGGGAACAGGAGTGGGTTTTTTTCCTCTTCTGAGTCATTCCTATTTCCATACATGAATATATTTTTATATCTGCTTTATACATGAAAAAACAAGTTTTTATTGGTTAAAATGCACCAATAACAGGTCGCTATGTCTAAGTAGGCTCTCCATGTCTGTTGGAACATTTACAAGTAAAAATCATGATACCCACTCATGCAAGTCTCGCAGTAGAACAGGCAGGAACCAAATGCATTCTTCAAATAGCAGATGCATTCAACAAGTTATAGAAGAGCCCACCCTAATTTTATATTCCTTTAGGTATCTTGGACTACAACTCACCTTATCTTCAACCATCACAATAGAAGTTACAGTTTGACGAGTCTGGAGGGTACAACTTTCAGGAATACCTGCAAACATTATAGCTGCTGTTCTTCACATTTTTGAAACATAATAGTAGTTACACCAGAGAGAGATTAAGAAAACATGCATTGCTTAAAATTCCCATAATGGCACCTATAAAAACCAATGCACCCATCTACCCTCCTCCTACACAATGGGAAGCTGGCACTGTATAAAGCAAAGAGCTACCCTATTAGTTTTATTTTGAGAAAATGTATTTTGACTTTATGTGGATACTTTAGACATTCGTAAAAAATTAAAATGCCAGTTGGAAGGTTCTTGCTTGTCCAATATGAAGACAAAGTTAAGTTGCTGCTTATAATTGTGAGGCTGATAAAAACAGGTGGGAAATTATGTCTTACACAGTGGTTGCCACTGATCATCTGAGCCATGTGATAAATGATATGCCCCTATGTGGCAGCCATTTTATGAGTGCAATCACAAAAGTCTTAGATGAGTCCTTCGTTCCAGAAGCTGTGTGTGTGTTGTGGGAGGGGGGAGATCAGGCACATACCATTGTGGAACACTATGTAATAGTATTACTATGTTTACATGAAAGAAATACTAGATTATTTTACCCCCAACATATGGGGAGGCTATCTTAGATTCTCCAAAGAAATGGCAGATTCATTTCTATTTATCTGTTGCTGGTTTTAGGGGGAATAATAATAATAATAATAATAATAATAATAATAATAATAATAATAATAATAATAATAATAATAATAATAATTTTATTTCTATACCGCCCCTCTCCCGAAGGACTCGGGGTGGTGCACAGCCTAATTAAAAGCACAAGACAAACAACAATTTAAAAATTAAAAATATTAAATAATTTGGCTCAATATAAAACCCCAAATTTAAAAATCCCAGATTAAAACCAATTTAAAAATTTTCACATCGATAGCCCAGCCTGGCGGAACAAAAAGGTTTTGAGGGCACAGTGGAATACACAGAGGTCAGTGATCTTACGTAATTCTGGGGGCAGTTCATTCCAAAGAGTAGGAGCTCCCACAGAGAGGCCCTCCCCCCTGGGTGCCGCCAGCCGACATAATTTGGCCGATGGCATCCTGAGGAGACCCTTTCTTTGGGAGCGGACTGACCGGTGGGAGGCTACTGGTGGCAGGAGACGGTCTCGAAGGTAACCCGGTCCGATGCCATGGAGCGCTTTAAAGGTGGTAACCAATACCTTGAATCGCACCCGGAAGACTACTGGGAGCCAGTGCAGCTCACGCAGAAGGGTCACATGGGCACAACGGGTTGCACCCATAACCACCCGCGCGGCTGCATTCTGGACCAGCTGGAGCCTCCGGGTGCTTTTCAAGGGGAGCCCCATGTAGAGAGCATTACAGTAGAAAGGGCCGCAACTGGCAGATCAGGTGGACCTGATAAAAAGGCCCCCTGGCCACGGCCGTCATATGCTCTTCTAAAGACAGCCGTGAGTCCAGGAGGATGCCCAGATTGCGAGCCCTCTCTGAGGGGGGGCAAAATTTCACCCCCAATAGTCAGCGATGGCACCAGCTGACTATATCGCGACGCCGGGAACCACAGCCACTCAGTCTTGGAAGGGTTGAGTCTGAGCCTATTTCTCCCCACCCAGACCCGCACGGCCTCCAGGCAGCAAGACATCACATCAAAGGCATCATTGGGGTGGTTTGGGGTGGAGATGTACAGCTGAGTATCATCAGCGTACAGATGGACTCTCACCCCAAAACCACGGATGATTTCACCCAGCGGCTTCACATAAATGTTGAACGAAAGGGCGAGAGGACCGAGCCCTGCGGCACTCCCCATGCGAGGTCGACCTCTGCCCCCCTGCCAACACAAACTGCGAGCGGTCGGAGAGGAAGGAAGAGAACCACCGTAAAACGGTGCCCCCTATTCCTAAACCCCTCAACCGCTGCAGCATGATACCATGGTCGATGGTATCAAAAGCCGCTGAGAGATCTAACAGGACCAGGACAGAGAAGCAACCCCTGTCCCGAGCCCTCCAGAGATCATGCACCAACGCGACCAATGCTGATTCTGTGCTGTACCCCTGCCTGAAGCCCAACTGGTAATAAAGAAGTTTTAAATTCAGGGTTTTTTTCTTTCAAAATTACCATTAATGTGGTAATTTTAAATGTTGATGGCAACAACCTGGGAAAAAAAATATACATACCATTGAAGTAATTCCAGGTTAAATTGTAAGCTCTGATACAAGTAATAAGTAGAGGTTAGTTCATATTAACCAGCTATAGTGTAAAAGCAAGATCTTCAAACTCTTTGGTCTGTATCCAAGTGGCTGGTTTATGCTACTTGAGACTGCTTACTCTTAGGTAAATTGGGTCTCTATACTTGTGTTAATCTCTCTACTGAACGAATAACCACCCTGCCATATCTGTATTATTCCAAAGGGTGCTTTAACTTTCTGGAACTCCAGTGGAGGAGCAATTGAGAGAGAGGGTGAGAAAGTAAAATGACAGTGCGTGAGAAAAAGTAGTTCCTTGCAAATCAAAATCACCAATACATGATAAAAATATGATGTGTGTAATAGTATTTACATTATTTTATCATACTTCAAACTGATTTTTGGAAGAGAACTCACATTATTTTTGGAACCTTTTTTCTCTCTCTCCAGGAAATGGTGTAGTAATTCACCTGCCAGGATTGTTTGAAGAAGCAGAGAAAAATGTTAAAAAAGGAAAAGGTGAGAATATCTTGGTAAGCTACTATTTGAAGTACCGGTAGTTCTCATGGTCTTCTCACAACAGTGTAATAGAACTGACTGTTCGATAAAATGCTGTTCTCATTCTGTTGCCTTATATTCAATTAGCAATTTGATAATTCCCTTTGGCTGTTTAAAAAGAAAATATTTTTTTCATGCAGCTAATATCTAGTAGTACAGTGCTCCAAAATGGAAATGATGTTAGTATGATGCTAAATTAGGTAATATCCAATAGCATATTGTGAAAATAAAAATAGAAATATAGACATTTGAAAAATATAGAAACACATATGTGGAAGAACAGACTTATCTGAACCAATCTTCAAAAGCATCCCATAGTCCTGTTCTCTAACTGTAATTTCATCAGCTAGGAAGATTTTTCAGAGCAGTTTTGAAAGACATAGGATTTGCAAGAGAAGGAAAGGATGTCTCGCTGCGTGAATACAAGTTCATTGATGTGACATTAGAAATCCCACCCAGGTTTTTGGTGAAAGTTTAAGGTTTAGAAGTTTCATTGTGCCACTATGAAAATTGCATTGTTTAGAATGGTTTAAAATATTAAACACCTCAACCGCAGTGGCAATATATAGTTTTTTTGGTAGCAATATAGAACTGGTTTGCTGCTGTCTTTCTTTGGGATTTTTCCTTTTTCCTTTCTGCTGTAGCTTAAAGGCCTGGAATTCCCAAATGATCTCCCAACCAAGCACTAGCCCGGACTGGTACTTCATAGTTTTTTGAGATCAGCCCAGATGGTTAGATGGAATCCTTTGCAAACTTGAGTGTAATAACAGTGACTTAGGGGAACGTACTCTTGCATAAATATGCATGGGGTTGCATTATTAAACACGGACAAAAAAAATTAATGAGTATTACCTAATATTTCTTCAAAAGGTTTAGAAAGCTGGGAAAAAAGGCTAATTATATCGGACAGAGCCCATATTGGTAAGTAATTATATTAATTGCACTCACACCAATATATGTATACTGGTAATTCTTTACTAAGTGATGATTACTGGATGAACTATATGTCAATTCTTAAAGTAATCATTGCAATTCCAAAAGCCATTTTTGGGGATCTGTAGCATTCTAGGACATTCAGGGGAAAATATGATTAACTTAATGCCTCAAGCCATTTTTTTCTGATTATACTTAATCTCACTGAGATTTTGATTCTAAAATTAGTTAGTGTAGAATCAAATGCTGGCTTTTGTCATATTTTAGGTTAACTTTTTCAACAGGATCAGTCTTCTCTCCAGTTTGGCAACTACATTGCTCAGCCATGGAATACTGCCTATTCCCGGCTTATTTCTGCATTCTCATTTTTAGCATCAGATTCACATAACAAACAAGTGCTGACTTTGCTTAGCCAAATTTTGACTCAAGCAGATATCTTTTCATCAGAGAAATTTTAAAAGTAATTCTTTAGCACCTTTCACTTATGCAATCAGTTGCAATGAGAACCCTTTCAGAAAAAATAAAAATTTAGTTACCCATAGTTACCCATTCATTTGCTTATCGTGTACTGGGAGTATTATAATGAATGAGGAAGATTTGCCTGCTGGTACTCTAAACAGTCTCAGTCCCAAGATTATAGTTACCCATCCATTACTGATTATGATTATGTGCCATCGGGTTGTTTCAGCTCTACAGATCACATAGATAGATTTTCTCCATGACAGTTATCATTTCTGATAAACTATCTTAAAGATTTATTGTTTAACCATGGGTAAGGCCTCGGCAGTCTGCCATCTGGAAAGCTTCTTGTTCTGTTTCGTGACATCTCATCCACACTAGTTCATTAAATAGGTTTTTAAAAGATTTCCACTGGCACCGGAAGGATTTTTTTACTAAGTAAATGGCTATGCAAGAATGATTTGGGTGTGGATCGTTAACTAACAAGAAAAGTTGGCATTAAGCAATCATTACAGCCCATGAAAGGTTTTTTAAAAGTTTAATTTCAGAGGGTTCTTTGTGTTACCGTATGTTTGTATATGAAATTGCATAGGAAAATCTCACCAATTTAACTCTGAGACTGTTCACAATTGTCACATTATTAGATTCTGCTTGAGAAGGAGTTAAAAAAAATACTTGAAAATATATTTTTATTTGCAGCACAGTACAATATAATTTATAATTGCCACATTTCCAGTCTTGCCAAATTAAAGTGTATAGTTTATAAACAATGTTTCTTCTAGTGTTTTCTGTTGGATTTTTTGAATATTTAGTTGTTATTGAAAATAAGGAACTCCAAAATTTAAATTTGTATAGAAATTTTGTACTCTTGAAATTCCTTAGTATTTGACTTCCACCAAGCTGCTGATGGCATTCAAGAACAACAAAGACAAGAGCAAGCTGGGAAAAAGTATGTTGTGCTTTGTCAAATATCTTACTCTTTTTAATGTCATAAAAGGTCTTTTTTGTCAATTCTTCCACAATATTTTAAGGACATTTTATAATAAGACAATTCATAAACTTTTTATAGGATGTCTGAAACATCTATAAATTCCTACTTATTTTGGTATATTGATGAGGCAGGCAGTTTAAAGGTTTAAAAAATAAGATTTTTTTTCGGCAACCCAAATTGTACATCCAGAATACACACAATGTATGGTTTGTTCAGTAAACTTGGTTTTAAATTGTAAGCCTCAGCCTGGAGGCTTACATATAACTCAAGGAATATATTAGAAAAACACTCTTTTTTCTAATGTAGAACATGACTATAAAGACCAGTTACCTGTTAAAGTATATAAATCTTGTTCTTGATCAGGAATAGAAAAATCTACCTGAACCTTCAGGATCAGAATGCAACATGTTGTTGTAAACAGTGTATTCTAGAGATTACATACAGTCATCAAATCTTGATCAGAATCAGGAAAAATAGCTGTTATTAAATAAAATTGTTTGAGAATCTGTGCCAAAGTTTTGAGATGGCAGCATTGATCATTAATGATGTATTCAAGGAGGAAAGGTACAGCACTCTTTTTGTTTGTTTGTTATTTTATTTGTGTATGTTTCTATCTGTCATGACAAAAACAAAAACAAATACATATACATACATACATACACATACACATACACATAATATACATAATATACACACACACACACACACATATATTTAATAAGTCCATTTAAAAAACACCATTGCCATCCTCGTGGATTCCCTTTAACGATGCAAAATAAAAATATGGAAAACTGCTTTTTATCACAATATAGGAAGAGACGATATCAAATTATTGGTGATGTATTTTTTATATGGGTGTTAAATTGCTGCAAAGAAAAATCCTATAACAACAACTCTGGCTAGTTGTGTTTTTAATATTTGCTATGTTTTTAAAATATAATTTTTATTTGAATAGAAAGCTTTTTAGCTATTGATATCAACTAATGAACAAAATAAAATCCAGTTGCACCTACAAATTGGCAAATGTATTTTTACCATTTGATTCATATTAGGCTGTCAACATATTACAGTGGGGCAAAAAAGTATTTAGTCAGCCACCAATTGTGCAAGTTCTCCCACTTAAAAAGATGAGAGAGGCCTGTAATTGTCATCATAGGTAGACCTCAACTATGAGAGACAAAATGAGAAAACAAATCCAGACAATCACATTGTCTGATTTGGAAAGAATTTATTTGCAAATTATGGTGGAAAATAAGTATTTGGTCAATATCAAAAGTTCATCTCAATACTTGGTTATATATCCTTTGTTGGCAGTGACAGAGGTCAAACGTTTTCTGTAAGTCTTCACAAGGTTGGCACACACTGTTGCTGGTATGTTGGCTCATTCCTCCATGCAGATTTCCTCTAGAGCAGTGATGTTTTGGAGCTGTTGCTGGGCAACACGGACTTTCAACTCCCTCCAAAGGTTTTCTATGGGGTTGAGATCTGGAGACTGGTTAGGCCACTCCAGGACCTTGAAATGCTTCTTACGAAGCCACTCCTTCATTGCCCGGGTGGTGTGCTTGGGATCATTGTCATGCTGAAAGACCCAGCCATGTTTCATCTTCAATGCCCTTGCTGATGGAAGGAGGTTTGCACTCAAAATCTCATGATACATGGCCCCATTCATTTTTTCCTGTACACGGATCAGTCGTCCTGATCCCTTTGTAGAGAAACAGCCCCAAAGCATGATGTTGCCACCCCCATGCTTCACAGTAGGGATGGTGTCCTTTGGATGCAACTCAGCATTCTCTCTCCTCCAAACACGACAAGTTGTGTTTCTACCAAACAGTTCTACTTTGGTTTCATCTGACTATATGACATTCTCCCAAGCCTCTTCTGGATCATCCAAATGCTCTCTAGCAAACTTCAGACGGTCCCGGACATATACTGGCTTAAGCAGGGGGATATGTCTGGCATTGCAGGATCTGAGTCCCTGGCGGCATAGTGTGTTATTGATGGTAGCCTTTGTTACGTTGGTCCCAGCTCTCTACAGGTCATTCACTATGTCCCCCCGTGTGGTTCTGGGATTTTTGCTCACCGTTCTTGTGATCATTTTGACCCCACAGGTGAGATCTTGCGTGGAGCCCCAGATCAAGGGAGATTATCAGTGGTCTTGTATGTCTTCCATTTTCTAATTATTGCTCCCACAGTTGATTTCTTCACCCCAAGCTGCTTGCCTATTGCAGATTCAGTCTTCCCAGCCTGAAGACCCAAGGGAGAGGACAGATGGACATTTCCTACTCCCCCTTCGGTCAACTCCCACCCCCGATCTTCGCACATCACTCACCCTGAACCTATTCCAGACCATGCAGCCAAATTAATTGCCCAGTTCTCAAAGGCCACATACCCATTGAGGGACTGTAAAATCCCAGCAGAAAAGTTCGCTGGGCGGCAGTCCCAGGTATTTTCAGCGAAGAGGGGGCCACCATAGACATGGTCCCAGTAAAGCGCCATCACTGAAGCCTCTCCCAGCTGATCCTCCGGGGGACCAAACCACTCCCCATGACTCCGGATTGCTGGATATGTCTCCGATGGAATTGGGACAGCACCACACAGCACAGATCGATCACAGCACTCCATCGCTGAGGCGCTGTTTCCGAGACCACAGCCGCCCTCCAAAACGGTGCCCAGATGATGCAATCTCCCAAAGAAGCCGATTCACAAGCTCAGATCGTCCGAAGCCGTCATAGATCGTCCGTGAGCCTGTTACGCTCCAGGAACGGCTCATTCAAGTCGGCAGAAGCTTGGAGTGTCGGGTGGGAGGGTCGAGGATGGAAAATATGACCCCCCCCCCAACGCTGGAAAGTCGTCATTTTCGCCCACCGCTCGTTAGACGAAACTCGGAGCCGCCATCTTGCGCATGCGCAGGTCTGATCCTCATAGTTGTGGTCTATCTATGATGACAATTACAGGCCTCTCTCATCTTTTTGAGTGAGAGAACTTGCAAAATTGGTGGCTGACTAAATACTTTTTTGCCCCACTGTATATTAGTATACTATATTATTTATAATTACTAGATTTCTATGTTGGAATAAGGGTTCCCTGTGATGTCACATTTAAAACTACAGGAGCACAGATAAAAGATTGGTTTTGGAGGTTGGTTTTTTTCTCTCTTCAGTATCTGAAGTGTAGATTAACTCTGACTCATGGTCTAAACTAAAATTTAGTAACTGCAAATCCCACATATTAGAATCTTTTATGTTTAATTTACATTGTCTTAGTGTGTTAAGCTTTTATTGAATGTTGGTACAGATCAGCTGAGTAATATTATAGCATTTTGATGCAGAGTATAGTGAACTCTTTCTACTTTTTATATATAGCAGCTCAGATCATAACATTACATTAATTCAGTATGTGTTTTATCTGATTTAGGCTTAAAATGATGTGTGAATTCAGACATTGTGGTTTGAAAGACCAACATTTATATTTTTAAATGTTAGTTTATTCAAATTATAGTTTAAAAAACCTTACTTTAGTACAATATATAAACTGCTTCCTTTATTTGTGGTTAGAGGCCAAAAGCTGAGTAGTTTGAGGGTCAGGTAAGGATATAGATAAAAGATATAGATGTATGCCCTATATACTGTAGGACTTGGGACAACAAAACTATCTTTTTTACACACCGCTTTATGTTAAAGCAATTGGTAACATGCTAATAATCATACTATTAAAATTTAGTGAAAACTATGTAAAATTTGTGTAAATTTTCAAGTAATGTAAAATAAATGTGTATTTTTATGTTTATCATATTTAACAACAGAAAGCTAGTATTTAAACTGTGTGTGCATATTGGCACACACCTGCATACACATACATACATTTAAATTATTTATATCAGTATTTGCAAAAGTCTGCCACTGACAATGGTTGTCTGCCTTTTATCCTGCATTTGCCTGCATTCTGTCCTTTTTCAATCCTCCCCTTGGATGCTTACATGAGAGCAAGTTTAACTCCTATGAGTGGCAAGTAAAAAGCCATCAAAATGAATTTTATTTTTAAACGTATTAAGAAATCAGTTATCACATTTGAGAGTCAATCAGATTGTGTAGTATGTGTGTGTGTTTTTTTATTTTTTTGTGTTTTAAAGCTTGGGAACCACAAAAAAGGGAATTGGTCCAGTGTATTCTTCTAAAGCAGCTCGAAGTGGGCTCAGAATGTGTGATCTAGTTTCTGACTTCCAAGAATTTTCAGAAAGGTAACGATTTCTCTAGTGTAATGTTCCATTCTGTGTATATTTATTACTAGGGCAATCAGTTTTCTTATTTGTAGATTCTGATTTTCATACTCCTTGCTGGATTTCTCACTTATAATTTTCTCTCTTTTCACTTTCTAAAAGCGAAGTCTATATCAAAGAGTTGTGTGAATATTTTGCACATATAATAGAATATAAACTTTTTTTACTTTTTAGATTCAAAGTGCTGGCCAATCAATACAAGTCTGTTTACCCTACATTAGAGATTGACATTGAAGGAGAATTGAAAAGATTAAAGGTAAAAACACAGAAATGGCCTGTTAGCTGATGGATTTTTCTGTGTACGTTTCCTCTAATGAAAGGGTTTCAAAGAAAACAGAAAGCTGCAACAGTAATAAATATCTGTATAAAGATTTCAGAGATGCTACGAAAAGATTGTCATTGTATATTGCCGTGAAAAGGTATTTAGTGATTAAATTGTTTTATAGTAAATTCTCTGTTTCAGACAAGTCCATTTGAGGAAGTTATCTTTTAGAAGCTCATATTTCTTGTAAAAATCTGTGATAGGAATCTTGGGATCCATGTCTTATGGATGGATAGGCATTTGTTTTGTAGTATCAGAATACTATACAATCCATGAATGGGGCTTGAAAAGACAACCACAGCTAAAGAGAGATTATACCCTCCTTAGAATAAGATCATTATATATTCCTGTTGTTTGCAATTTTGTTGAGAGTATTTGATTGGCGAATATTGTTAGTTTGATCATATAGACTTTTTATTTGATCCCATGGGGATGTTCTTAATTTTTAATACAAGAAGAACATATTTGTTTCCTTTAAATATTTTACTATTTAGTTACCCTCATGCATACCTATTTCTTTCATACAAAGAGTAGCTCATTGGTGGCATCCATAACTTCATTTAAAGCAGGGCACTTAAACCAGCTTTCACCAAACTGGCACAATCCAGTGCTCTGAATTTCAAAAGGATATCTTGTTGGGAAGACACATGACTATTATTGTTATTATATTTAGCACAATGTCTACATTGCATTTTACTATTTATTGCACATCACTATGTACTAATTTAATTCTAATCTGTGCAACACTTTTATTTGTCTAGAGCTATAGTGAAAGAATCAAACCAATGGTGAAGGATGGGGTATATTTTATGCATGAAGCATTGCATGGCTCTCCAAAGAAAATTTTAGTGGAAGGTGCAAACGCAACATTATTGGACATTGATTTTGGTAAGTATGAATAACAAAATGTGTTCACTTCTGAAAAGTGACTATTATATAAATAACATCTCAAATTACTTTTCATGTCCTTAGGAGATGAGTGGTTTTATCCCACACAGGATAATGTATTCCATTAAAGCTTATATTACTGCTTAGTCTTTAATGTGCCATAGAACTCTTCGTTTCAGTAAAATTCTAAATAATGTAAATACTTTTGAAAAAATTATTTTTAACTAGAACATACTGAAAGTGATTGCTAACTCTGTGATTTTTTTTTTCTATTCTAATGATGATATGGATGAAAATATGCTTTAATAAAATGGTCTAGAATTTGGAATGTAAAATGTTAAGATAAGTTTCCTCACGTGGAACTAGTCTTCCCCTTCAAATTTAAACCCAGAAATATACTTTAAATATCCTGCAATCCAAAAGCTGAGAAATAGATATACTTTTCTTCTGATAGAAACTGTGGTGATATGATGGAACATAATTAAACGTGCATATCTGTTAGATAACACATATAATACATGTTCAGATGGTGCACATAAAGTTTTTACTAGTTTTTAATACTTAATTTCTGAATTAAGCAGAAGTGTAAAAATATCCTTGCAGTTAGCTGTAAATTTTGTATGGAATAAATAGGTGCTAAATAAAGCATGAATAAGAGCTACAGCTATATATCTCAGTGGAAATGTTTCTTGGTATAAAAAGCAGCACTGTGAATAAGACACAATTTATACACTGTTCAAGAGCTTTTGTTGTAACAATACAGATCTTACAATTTTTGTACCCTTTATTAACCTGTGTTAATAGGCACTTACCCTTTTGTAACCTCATCAAATTGCACTGTGGGAGGTGTTTGCACCGGCTTAGGTATGCCACCTCAGAATGTGGGTGAAGTATATGGAGTTGCGAAAGCATATACAACTAGAGTTGGGATTGGTGCCTTTCCTACAGAACAAAACAATGTAAGTATAATGTTAAAATAAATATACATGGCCTCAAGTGTCATGCATGTAATTTTCCATTAAATTAAGTAAAGATTTTAATAGCCATTTTCTCAATAGTAGAGATGTCTATGGAGATTCTGAGTCATGCAAGTCATGGTTGTCCCAAAGAAGGTAACCTCAGGTCACCTGAATCAGAATGCAAATGGGATTGCTTCTTGAGACTTCTGAAAAGACTGTGTTGTAGACAGAGGATAAGTGGTGTCATACCCACCACCCACCCCCGTTGAGAGAGGACTGTTCAATCTTAATAAAGCAGGTCTCCTTATCCCCTCTTTCAAACCAGTGGTCTCTTCTATCCAGAACCAAAATTTTGCTGTCTTCAAAAGAGTGACTTTTGTCTTTCAGAATCTTGTCCCAATTAAAATGGGACAAGATTCTGAACAAGATTCAGAAGCCCATTTAATTTTTTTTTAAATTAGATTTATATGCCACCCTTCTCCGAAGACTCAGGGTGGCTTACAATGCGTTAAGCAATAGCCTTCATACTTTTGTATATTTTATACAAAGTCAACTTATTGCCCCCACAAACTGGGTCCTCAATTTACCTACCTTAGAAAGGATGGAAGGCTGAGTCAACCTTGAGCCTGGTGAGATTTGAACTTGTAATAATTGCAGACAGCTGAATGTTAATAACAGACTTTTTAGTCTGTTGAGCTATCCAGGTTCTTTGGAGGTCACTCCAAAGGTCACTCTTAGCATATAGACATTAAATGCCATTAATAGCTTTGTGAGAAAATTGCTTATTCTGCTAGTATTTTTAAATTGCCTGACTTTAATAAATGTAGCTTCTATATTTTTATCTTGTTTCATATATGTTAACTTGGGTAGAATGTAAAATATACTTTATTTTGTTACAAATAGATTGGGTTTATAAGTTGATAAAATTATTCCAAGATAGTATCAATACTGTGTTGTTGTTTTTTTTTAGGAAATTGGGGAATTGCTACAGACACGAGGAAAAGAGTTTGGTGTGACCACAGGGCGAAAGAGAAGATGTGGTTGGCTTGATCTCGTATTGCTTAGATATGCTCATATGATCAATGGATTCACTGCGTGAGTAATGTGTACTTGTTTCATATGGCCTTATTGACTGGTATATATTACATGTTTTGTAAAATATTCCAAGGGGACATGGTGGCTCAGTAGCTAAGATGCTGAGCTTGTCAATCAAAAGGTCAGCAGTTCGGTGGTTCAAATCCCTGGTGAGCTCCCCTTACTTGTCCTAGCTTTTGCCAACCTAGCAGTTCGAAAGCACATAAAAAATGCAAGTAGAAAAATAGGGATCACCTTTGGTGGGAAGGTAACAGCGTTCCGGGCTCCTTTGGCGTTTAGTCATGCTGGCCACATAACCACGGAGATGTCTTCGGACAGCGCTGGCTCTTTGGCTTTGAAACGGAGATGAGCACCAGCCCCTAGAGTCTGGAACAACTAGCACATATGTGCGAGGGGAACCTTTACCTTTATGTTAAAATATTCCACAGTAACAGATGAAAATAATCATTACTCCAAGTAATAAAATTCCAGTTTTTTAAATGTCATCGTAGAAACTTGTGATTTAAAAATGGATGTTATTGTAAGACTTTTGTATGTATACTAATTTTACATATTTCAGGATAGAAATGTAGGATAGGTAATCCTCGATTTATGACCACAATTAAGCCCAGAATTTCTGTTGCTAACTGAGACAGTTGCTAAGTGAACTTTGCCCCATTTTGCAACCTTTCTAGCCACAGCTGTTAAGTGAATCACTGCAGTGGTTAATTTAGTAGCATATGTAATACATTATTACATATGTTTATGTAGTAATATTTATGTAGATTTTATGTAGACATATTTAGCAATATATAATTTAGCTGTTACATGACTCTGGCTTTCCCATTGACTTTGCTTGTCAGAAGGTCACAGAAGGGGATCACGTAGCCCTGGGACACTGCAGCCCTCATAAATATGAATCAGTTGCCAAGCATCTGAATTTTGATCACATAACCATGGGGATGCTGCAATGGTTGTAAATGTGAAAAATGGTGATAAGTCAGTTTTTCAGAGCCATTGTAACTTCGAAAGGCCATTAAATGAATTGTTGTATGTTGTACATTAACAGTGGACTGTCTGTTTTGAATTTAAATAGGGAATTGTTAGTGTGACAGGGCTTTGGCAGATTGGTTAATGATATTAGCAGCAGGTTTTTTTTTAAAGTATATCTATCTCTATTTTCTATCACTGAATTTCTTTTCTGAGTTTAAGTTTACCTCTAGGAAAATATGATTCACATGAGTTGATAGAATTCAATATAAATGAGAATATGTTTTGTGTTAATTAAAGTTTTAGAAATGTTTTTTGGATTTTTTTCAATTCATTTTAAGTTTTCCTTATTATAATATTGTTCCTAAAAATGTGTTCTAGAAGAGGAATAGTAGTTTTTTCTGAAAATGGAGGGTACAGCACCAGAGTTAAGCAATTGGTTATTGCCCATATTGGTTGTATGTCAGCCTTATGGGTTAGACCAGACAGAAAACATGACCCATGAAGCATGAGCCAATTCTTTACTGTAAGGTTCTATTAACAGAATCTTTCAAATCTGAAATCTCTCCCCAACTAGCATCCCTTCACAGCTCAAAAAACAGGGGTGGAATCTCTTCTGACTCTCCTGTCCCGCCCACATTTCTGCTGTAGGCTAAACTACCTTTTATCTGTCTGTTCCTTTGGTTTTGTCTGGTTGCCCTTTGTTCCAAATCATTCCCACATACCATTGAGTTCTCTACTCAGACAGGACTTGTTTGGTTAATAATATAATTATAGAAATTTTGAAAGGTGACACCCACTGTTCTGGAATTTTTTTTCTAGAAAGGGAATTATTTCCTAGGTAAAACAAATATATATTTTAATGCTTCTAAGACTTCATACAGTAATATTTTTTAAAAAGTATCTCATGCTGATTTTAATCAAAATTTGTTATTGCAGTTATTCCATTTTTGCTCTTTAGAAATAATTATTGTGTTTTTAGCTTTTGTTTTTAGTTTAATTTTACATTTCACCTCTTAAAATTGTTTGTGTGCTGCCCTAGCAAAAAGAATTGCTTTTAAATGTACTGTAAATTTTTGAAGAAAAGTAATAGCAGTAGCTGTGTGCAGATTCTAAAAAAGAAAGCTGCCACTTCTCAGCAGTACAATTGGCACCATAGAATATTGAACTACAATTACAACTGCAGGCAGCTAACTTATGCATCAGCTCTGATTTATTTGCAATAAAATAAATTCTGCAATTTATTTGATGTAATTTGATATTCAGTCAAATACTGAGTAGATGGTATCTTAAGAAGGTAAATCTCAGTTTAAAATCCAAGAGATTTGATTTAATAATTTAATTTAATTTAATTTAATAATTTAATTTAATTTAATTTAATTTATCCCATTTCTATGCAGCCCAACTCCCAAGGGACTCTGGGCCGCTATTTTGTGGGCGGGTGCCTATAAATAACTAAAATTCAAATATTTGTTTTTAACAGACTGGCTCTTACCAAACTGGATATTTTGGATGTATTTCCTGAAATTAAAATTGGGATTGCCTACAGATTAGATAATAAAATCATACCTCATTTCCCAGGTAAGAAAATTTAAATGTACCAAATATGTTTAGTCTATAATGTTACTGCCACTAAAAAGATATGGTTACTAATAGATGTGCTCCACCACTTCAGTAGGTTTTGTTGATACAGTTTCCATATATTTCATCTATAAAGAATGTATAGTTCCCTGCATTAATTACTTTGATAGGGAACTTTCCCCTCTTTGATAGATATAAGACTTTGGTTGTTTATTTTCATTCATTATGTAAACTACCAAAGGAATGATTCAGTTACCATTTTAAGATGGGCTTATATTCTACAATTCAGTGATTGGATAGCTAACCTTATTTTTATGAATGTTTTTCTGTGATCAAAACAATTGTTCTGGACCCTTAATAACTAATTATTTGGTTACTTCAGCTGTAGAAATTCCTGAGCACAATAATTGATTAGTCTTATGTTGTGGTAACATAAATATAATTCTATTAGTCTGGTTCTTTTTTTTTTTCAGCAAACCAAGAAGTCTTAAATAAAGTAGAGGTGCAGTATGAGACCCTCCCAGGATGGAAGAAAGATATATCAAATGCAAGAACATTTGATGAATTGCCTGTAAATGCACAAAATTTTGTTCGATTTATAGAAATGGAGCTCGGAGTTCCAGGTAAGCCCAACACAACTGCAAGTTTGAAGGGATACCTGGGGAATCATACTTTTGTACAACATATTTTTGTTGTTAGCTACTTCTAGCAATCAAATCATCTTCTGTAAATCTTAAGTTTATGAATAAGAAGCACTAAGAAATCAAAAATAGAACATACAATGTACTTGTTTTTTAAAAAAGGAAATCGTTGCATTTAATAATAATTTAAATTGATTGAATGAAAAGTTGCTTTTTAATTTTGAGCAATTAAAAATGATTGTCCTAATATTAAAAGAATGGAATTTTATGCCCAAATGTGTTTAAGCTTTAACAAGCACAATTTATTATTTCATTACTTGATAATCTGGAAAAGTTCATACTCCACTTCCATTAGATGACATAAAATTTTTAAATGTACATTTAAAAGAAGATATTGTTGATGGAAAATACTGAGTTTTCATATATTTTACACCCTCCTCCCACTATGACAAAATCACTAGTTTTTCTAGTTACTGTTTTTCCCTGCATCAATACTGCAGAATTCCCAGGGGGAAAAAAAAGATCCTAATCAGTAAAACAATAAGGATTAAGGAACAGGGCATCACACAATTCACTAATCACACTATTGACCAACTAGTTCAATGAAACTACTAATATAAATTATATGTGAATAATAAATTGGCATGACCAAATTACCAAAGGACTATTACATTTAAAAAGGGTGTGTCAATCTGCAAAAAGCTGTGTGCCAGTGGTAAAGTTGGTATCTGATATAGTTTCCTTTTCTGACTAACTTTCATGTGGTAATTAAAATTATGGAATGATAATTAAAATTTTAAGCAATAATGCTTTCTCCTATTGCTTTGCATATGCTTTAGTTCGTAAGACTTCCTTCCAAGATATGATGCAAAAATGTTTTTGCTTTGCAGTTAAATGGATTGGAGTAGGAAAATCCAGGGAGTCGATGATCCAGCTCTTCTAAAGATATTGGATAATTTGAAGAAAGGAAAGCACACTCCACAAAGACTGCTTGTTCACATACACACTCACACAGACATACGTGTCTTAACCCAATAAGCAATTATTTGGATGAGGAAATTGGAAACATCTTGTAAAACAACAATGTAAAACAACTAGAGATAGTCTGGGGGGAAAAAAACAGTTGTTGTTATAAAACATTGACAGATCAGTATCATTTATCTTACTTTGTCAAAAGTTCTAGTGGCAAGTACTGCCCCCGTTTGCCACTGATACTTTTTCTCCAGATGTATCCCCAGGCCTTTTTTCTGTTTATGTTTCTGACTCTACTGTACATCTGCTTTTGGTGGTATTACTTCCTGAAATTTTGGATGCTTAAAATAATGCAGTTTTGCACAGAGTTTTACATCTTCATTTGTACTCCTAAAGCTGTTATACCTTGTATGGTTGCTGACGTAGTGTGTGATTAAAGAGAGGGGTGATTTTATAATGATGACAAAACTAATTTTTTGTTAACAGTTTTTATTAAAAGAATAATGAACCATAGTTTAGATGGGGTGCTTAATATGTATACAGTACAACTTAATTTATAAATGATAATATTGGAAGTGTTTATACCCTCGTATGGAGTTCATTCTCCCCCCCCCCCTTATTGATACCTTTACATTTCAGAGTTTCATCATTCAGTTCAATTCATCATTTCATTGGCCTATTGCCCAATCTATTCAGTAACACCCATTCAGAGGGTGATTGGAAAAAGGATTACCTAAATATCACTCAATTAGCTTCTTAACACAGAGAGTCCTCATGGGTTAAGCTGACTTGGCTACCCTATGTAAATAGGCATCAGAAACAATATTTATGTAAATTGGCTTTTTAAAGAACTGAATTCATCCTTGGCAGATATTCAAGACAATATATTCTGTAGTTTCGAGTTGTGCTTTGCTAAAGACTTTTCTTTTGAGTGTATTGTATGTCTATATTGAACTAGCTTGTAGAAATTGAAGTAATTTCAAGCCAATAATATTCTTTAACCTTAACACCATTCATGACCTTTTCTTACTCTGTGGGCATTATTTTGTAAGATGAAGAATGCTGATTTTCACTCTGTTTCTATGTAATTCTTCTGTACCTTTATTCCTGCAGTATTTTAGGAGGGGTGAGCCACGGCTTCACGTAGGATGCAATAATTGAATGTACATGTATATTTTTAACTGACATTTTATTAATAGGTTATATTTAATAGCTGTCTTACAGCATAGTATCTAAAAACAAGATGCTAACATCAGGGAATTTAACTTAAGTTTTCCAGTCCTGTTCATATTTGCAACGTATTCAATCATGTCATTTGAAGTACATTTTCCAGAATGTACTTTTTCATGATCGTTGTCGTGAGTTCTGAAAAATGTATCCTGGAGTGTGAACTTTTAAAATAATGTATTAATTCCTTTTGATAAAATGTGAGGATGGAGGGGAAACAGCAGCTTTTAAAAAATTTCTATGAAAATACCACCTCACTTTCTGGGAAAGTTAGCAGTAAGCTTTAGACCGATATAGATGTTGCATGAAGAAATATGATAAAGTTCTAACATACATAGAAAATCCTCACTGTAAAATAACCATGATTCAACACTGTAATAGCTGTTATTTCTTTTTACTTTGGAGAGGATTGTTTGTTTGTTTGTTTGTTTTGCACATGGAATTTTATTTTGAAATAAAAGCAAATTTACAGTCAGCAAAAAAGGGGCACATCAAGATTATCAGAATAATCTTAGACCATTAGACTAACCTGTCTGTCAGAAAAATCATAGGCTTCAGTGACTAGAAGTTTTGAAGATGTTCCATACAAGATAAATGGAACTCCTGGTGCCACAATGCCTTTTTAGAAGATTGCTTGTTGTTAAACATGGCCTTGCAAAAATTGTAAGTCATCTGTTATTGACAAGATAAAGTATTTTAGAAAACCAAAGTTTTCCAAGTTTTCTTTGTACTCAGAAACAAGTATGTTATTCCTAGTATTTCTGATCCAAACAAGTGCCAGCCTTGATGCTCTTGCTTGTAAATATTACAACAGTAATATTTTAACTGCTGTTATATACACCTTTTTCTTTAATGTTACCCTGAACCGATTTGTGTCAAAGATTCATTTTCCTGATTGCTGAAACTTAAAAATAAATAAACCCTCAGCCCTGTATTTAGATTTCTTTTCATAGAACAGAATTATGTTTTGATCTTAAACAAGGCTTTGATAATTATGCTTTCAAAATTACCTCCGTCTACATTTTGGAATGTTTGCTTCTTGTATATCTGGTTTTCTTACTAGACTAACATATTCTGGTTCTGTTTTTAAGATTTGATGCCTAGCACTGAAAGAAATATCAGCAAATTACTACTTTTCTTACTCTATTTATTTATTTATTTATTTATTTATTTATTTATTTATTTTATTTTATCAAACTTTAATACCGCCCTTCTCCTGAGGGGCTCTAGTACTTTGTATTTTGTGTTTTCTGTGTTCATTGAATATTTGAACATTACTTGTTTTATTTAAGCTCATATTTCGCGTGGAGTGAATAATGCTACTGTATGTTAGTTACTGGAGCATTTTTATATTTTATAAATTTAAGATTTTACTTACGAACATATGAAGGAAAAAAACCTCAGACTTTAGTTTACTGCGCTCTACACACATTTAAGTTCTGTATCTAGATTTATCAAGTTTCTTAGAGTTCTGTCAAATAATGAACGTGCTTGAAGAGCTAGTATTTTTAAGAAGCACCGGTACTCCTATTGCTTGTTATTTTGGGGCATGTATGACATCACAGATGGTACAGATCCCTTAGAATATCTAATAACAATTTTATTGATTATATATGTGTGTTTGTCTCAAGTTTTAGACTCTAACCAATTATGTTTGCGTTAATTTTTTTTAAAAAAAATCATTTGCTTTCTAAAGAAACTGAATTGAAGAAGCTTCTTGGATGAGAAGGGAAATGTTTTCAAGGAATGCAACCCAGAAAATCCAGTTGCCTTTTGGAAAAGCACCTTTGGGACAAGCTTGACCTGGATGATTGAGGATCTCCATAGGCATTTGCTTTTAGAGCTTTAAAGCTTTGGTTTTGTAATTGTAGAGAAATTAGAGTGACTCTGTTCTAATAGGAGATTTTTTTCTGTTATTAGTGCTGTTATTAGAAAATACATGTCCTGATCATTTCTGTCATTTGTTAAATTACGTCCTGGATTATTCAAGGGTGGCCATGAGCCTCACATCCGACTGAAAAATGTACATTGAAAACCAGACTGAAATAAGCAGATATTTCAGAAAACATGCAAGGGGCATATCAGTTTCATCTTTCATTAAGTTAAGTTGCCATGGAAGTGCTTGTAAAGAGGTTTAAAGAATGGCACAAATTTGTACTTCTTTGTTATGTGAAGCATAGACATATTTTCTCAGTGTCTCTTTTCCTTATTTTTATAGGAATACAACTTTTCTAAGTTGTTTGGCAAGTTGATCATATGTATCCTTAAATTACAATGATAATACAAAGAGAATGCATATAATGCACATAATTAATTACAAATCCACAAAGCTGCCTATCTTTGTTGTTCATGTCTACTGTATGCTGGAACACTTCCGTAACTAGAAAAAAATAAGATTGAACCAGGCACCCAAAAATGGTAATAACAGTTGGGTATTACTTTTTGATTATTTTGCAAAATTATTCCATGTTCTTGAATGATTTTCCTTCAGTGCACTAAAAAGTTTCTGGAAAAATATAAATAAAAATAAATGGTGCCAATAACATTTTTAAATGTTCAAAATGTGTGGTGACTCCATCAAACTCGATTAAATTATCCAAATAGATGGTTAAAAAAACATTGTAGTAATAATCATGTGACTATGAAATAGTGAGAAAAAATTGTTTCTTGAGATGTTGAAAATTACTTTTTAATTTTGTGTCTATTTGAGACAAAATAGAACATTTTTTCATAAAAAGCTTCCTATAACAATGACTGCTATTTATTACAGTGAGAGGCTGCTTCTTAATCCATTATTTTGCTGAACTTCCATTTCTTAGACTGAAATACTTTTTTTACCTTTTTGCTATTTACAATGGAATTTTAGAAGGGTTTTATAGTCGAATCTAACCATATTGTACAGCTTTTGCATAGGGCTAGCAGTCATCTTTAGTACATTTGGTTTGGAAGAAGTCTAATAGGATCCATTCATATTGCTGCTTTAAAAAAGAGAAGAACTTCAGAAGTTAGCAGTTATCCAAAACCCATGAAAGAAGGTTTAATTCTCTCTTTCTTCATAGCAGATGTACTTTTCCAAAGTGATAGTATTTCAGCATCTGATCTGTGGCGATAGCTATCTGCACTACCTATAATTTTAAAAGAAAAAAAATGTTTTTGCTCCTGAATTTAGAAAACACAAAATTCAAATTTGACAAGATTTGGTAGCAATGTGTAACATTTCCATTATCTACATACCGGTACTAATATAAGCAGACTTTAAATTCTCAGATACATATTCCCTTAAATGTCTTGTCCCTTGTGCTCTTCACATTGTCTTTTAATTCATGATTTGCCATGGCTGATATATTTGCATTTTCTCACATATCTGGACGTGGAATTGAGGGTTGGGAGGTGGGCTGATTTCACACCAAGGTCACATTCTGGCTTGGTTTTCATTTTTGTGGCATCATTCCTTGCCATGGGTACATCTACCTCTAGAGTATTCTACCTCCTACTGGAGGTAGGAAGGACCTATATAATCAGTGAACCCCAGCCAACTGATAAACTCAGTGGAGTTTTAAAGGGAATGTGGAATTATTCCTGAAATTCTTGCATGTTCTGGCTGAGGTATAGTTACTATTTGGAATGTGCAGGTGACAATAGGCCTTAGATCAGATTGGATTCTGTGACCTGGGATCCCATGGAATTAAGACAAGTACCCTGTTTTCCCGAAAATAAGGCATCCCCTGATAATAAACTCAATTGGGCTTTTGAGCACATGCCCTAAAATAAGCCTCCTCCCGAAAATAAGCCCTTCCCGAAAATATTTAAACACAGAGCTGGAAACTAGGATGGCAAGAGGAGCCCTATCTTGCTCCACACACCCCAAAATAAGAAGACCTTGAAAATACGGCCAAACGCTTATTTCGGGGTTAAAAAAATATAAGACTGTCTTATTTTCGGGGAAACACAGTATCTTAAGATACTGATTCTGCCTTTACTGAACTAGCCAGTAGTCTGTTCCCTTCCCCAAAACTTCCTTGGACCTAACAATACTGCACAACTTTCATCCAGTTTCCAACTTTCCTTTTTAAGGGAAGGTTGTTGAGAATTTTGGTATTTACAAAATTCACTGGTCTTTTATTGGTGCCCTACCACTATTACATGAGCTGTATTGGCTTATTTGTTTCTTTAATAGGTTATAAGTTTTAATTTTTAATTCAGCTACATGTAATGATGCTTAGCTGGTCTAGTGATTTCATGCATCTTGTCTACTGTAATTGAAAATACATGTCACCTTTTCAATTTCAGGATATGTCAAATAGTGATAGTAAAATATGTCAGTATAGTAAATCCAGAAAAGATTTTATTTAAAAGTCCAATACACATCATGCCTTATTGCAAACTGAATATTTTTCTTCAGCTGCATTTTGTGTAATTTTGAAAGGGTCTGCTGATCATAGATAATTCTATTCCAGTGTCCTGACAGAATATATGTTTGTTTATGAAATGTGCTAGCAGGTTATGAATTTACCCACCTGATTTGAAACATGGTAGTGTAAATGCTTCTTTGTATGTAGTTTGTGTGTACCAGTCAAGGACTTTCATCTTTGCATTTTGATAATGAATATACTGGTGCAGTATTAAATAATCAAACTCATGTGGATATATGACTTCTTCTTTTTTGGGAGCTGATGGTAGCTTTGTAAAAGGTCTAAATGAAAAGCATAAATAGTTCACTGTTTGTCAAAGTAGTCTAATTTGCTAAACTGTAGACTACCCATAAAAATAGCTCTATGTCCAAACCTTTGTCTAATGATCTTAATGAAGATTATGCTGCCAGTGCAGTAAGCAGTGTTATGGCTTACAAATACAGATAATTCCCACCTATGACCATATTTGGAGTCAGAATTTCTGTCACCAAGTAAGAGGGTTGTTAAGTAAATCACGGCAGATTTTATGACTTTTTTTTTTGGCTATGGTTCTTAAGCAAATAACTGCATTTGTTGTGAATCACATGGTTGTGAAGCAAATCTGTCTTTTCCCATTGACTGCTTGTCAGAAACTGGCTGGAAAGATTTCAAATTGCAGTTGCATGACTCCCAGATGCTGCAACCATCATAAATACTTGCTAATTACTAGGGTGGATTGATTTAAATCGATTTAAATCACTAGTAAAAAGGCTGGATTTAAATCAACTCAATTTAAAATCATAATTTTTAAAGAGCTGCTATCATCCCTGTCCTGCAGTGGCTCCTCCTCTGACCTGCTGTTGACCCACCGACAATCCCATTCACTTTAATGGGATGGCTGGTGATGCGGCAGTGACACAACAAGGTGAGGGACATGGCGGGCAGCAGGTGAGTGAAGGCCCGCTAACAGGTGCTGCCGTAATGGATCTGAAGTGACAGGTGCTCTTTAAATGTAAGGACTAATTCTTGCTGGTAGTTAGAACTTCTAATATTATTCTTTGCAAACAAAATGGAAGGTTTCCTATTTAGCTTGCAGAGCTTGGATTCATTGAATGAGTTTACCCAAAATATAAATATTGCAGAATATACAGCCTCATGCTACAGAATTAAGCTCCATTTCAGGCTGAATAAATTAAATTATTAATGTATCTTATATAGAAAACTTTGGATAGATTTTTATTCCAAAAACATTTTATTAAAATAAATATGATAACAATTTTAAAAATCAATTTAAATAAAAAAAACATTTAAATTTTAAAAATCATTTTTTTAAAAAAAATCATCAATTTTTATCCACCCTGCTAATTACCAAGTTCCCAAATATTAATGACATGACTGTGGGGATGCTGCAACAATCATAAATGAGTTAATAGGTTGTAAGACACTTTTTGCAGTGTCATTGTAACTTTGAATAGTCATTGAACAAATGGTTGTGTAAGTGAAAAATCCCTTGTTAGAAATATAGGATAAATAGGGTGGGGGTGGGGGAGAAACAAATTTCCTACTTTCACAATCATTTTCTGAATTAGGACTGAAAAGTAAATTTGTAGAATGTTTTAGGTATGTCTTTAAAATTGATAATGAAGAATAATGATATTTCTTTTACCTGAACCGTCCTTCAGGAGGATATGCAATATAAAGTCGTGCCAGCTGTCCAGGAAAGTAACCAATAACATCCTTTCCCTGATGAAAAATAGTTCTAAAAGAACGAACGATTGAATGAGCATTTATATTTGAAGTAGATTTTTCTAATTTGCATTAATTTAGTAGATTAATGGCTAAACATCCAGCTATTAAATAAAATCTATCCTAAAACTCATATTTTTTTCTATACTAACACAATTATAATGCCTAAAGAAGCCATTGTGGAACTGGTGAGGTTCCTGTTAGTTATATAGTTATATATTCTGTGGTTATCCAATTTTTACTAGTTACTTCTACCCAGTGGTGGGTTTCAAAATGTTATACTAACGGTTCTGTGGGTGTGGCTTGGTGGGTGTGGCTTGGTGGGCATGGCAGGGGAAGGATACTGTAAAATTCCCATCCCACTCCAGGGGAACGATACCGCAAAATCTCCATTTCCTCCCGATCAGCTGGGATTTGGGAGGCAGAGAATAGATGGGGGCGGGGCCAGTCAGAATTTTTACTACTGGTTCCCTGAACTACTCAAAATTTCCGCTACCGGTTCTCCAGAACTGGTCAGAACTTGCTGAAACCCATCTCTGCTTCTACCGTGAAGTAAGAAAAGAGTTGTTTTCTCCTTAGCCAAAATGATTTGGGTAGAAACATACTTTTCATTGGCTTGATTTGGAAATTTAAAAAATGTTCCAAAGTCCAGAGAGCTTCATAATCAGTTGAAAGGCAGGTTAAAAAATAAAGTCAATCTGAATAAATAAATTTATCCTGCTTACCTGTTTAATCAAATTAATAAGATAAATGAAAATTGTATTAACATTTTAAAATACTTATACTGATAATTATGAAATTGTAATCTATGCTCCTTTGTTTCTAGAACTTTTGACAAAATGGTTTTTATAACAAATCACTGCAACTATAATTAATATTTAATCATTATTAACCAAAATAGGACTATACAGATAGTCTTCGACTTGCAATCACAATTGAGTCCAAAATTTCTGTTGCTAAGTGGGACATTTGTTAAATGAGTTTTGCCCATTTATTACCTTTCTTGCCACAATTATTAAGTGAATCACTTCAGTTGCCAAATTAATAACTGATTGCAGATTGAAATGCTTGTAACCACATTTAGCTAATTTACCTAACAATACATTCTGAAACTAAATGGGGGGGCAGTGGTTAGAACGTGGTATTGCAGGTTAACTTTGCCCACTGCCAGGAGTGCAGTCCTAGCCAGTTCAAGGTTGACTCTGCTTTCCATCGTTCCGAGGTTGATAAAATGAGGACCCAGATTGTTAGGGGCAATATAGTGACTCTACACTGCTTAGTGTTGTAAAGAACTATGAAGCAATATTTGTCGTAACTGCTGTTGCTATTGCTAGATAGATCCTTCTTTTCTGCCAGCAAGATAATTCCTGGCCTGGTAACAATCCTGCTAAAAAGAGATAGGGAGGAAATTCCTTTCCTGACTTGAAACACCAAGTGCTTCATCATCCCATCATCCCTTCAAATTTCCTGGACGTAGGAAGTCATGAGAGAGTCTTCTCCTTAGAACTGTACAGGACAATTCTATACAGGAGAATGCAAGTTCAAAAGTGCTGATACGTTAAGCACAAGTTTAATATATAGGTAGTACTCAACTTACACCCACAATTGAACCCAAAATTTATGTTGCTAAGTGAAACATTTTTTAAGTACAGTTTGACCCATTTTACAACCTTTCTTGCCACAGTTGTTAAGTGAACCACTGCAATTGTAAAATTAATAACATGGTTTTGGAATGAATCTGGCTTCTCCATTGACTTTGCTTGTCAGAAGGTTGCAAAAGATGATCACATGACCCTGAGACAGTACAACTGTCATAAATATGAGTCAGTTGCCAAGTGAATTTGAATTTTGATCATATGACCATGGGGATACTATAACGGTTATAAGTGTGAAAAACAATCATTTTTTTCACTGCTGTTGTAACTTTGAATGGTCACTAAATGACGGGTCACTATATAGGCTTCCATTCCAAATGTCCTGAAAATCCTGTTCTTGACCAATAAAAATATTACATTTGCCCACCTACTCAGGGAAAAAAGGCAAAGTAAGCTGATAAATAGAAAACAGGCACCAGTGGAGCAATTTTTACCTTATCTTCTGGTCAAGCCTCCCTACGGCAGGTTTTTAAAATTTCAAACGTTCCCACCAGTCTAAAACAATTATTTCAGATGATTATTAGGGCATTCTGATGTAAGTTGCAAAACAAAAATGTTTGTAAAATATTTTCAGCACATTAAAAATATTCAAAGTAGATTTTTAACCCTACTGTATCCCTTCCTTTTTATGATGCATGAAAAAGTCATTTGAGATTTGTAATTAGACTGCTTCATTGTAATTAGTTTAATGTTATGTTTAGTAAGATGACTTAAATGACCTCAAAATAATCATTCTGAGATCCTGGATCAACCTTGAGGGATGGATTGTTTTTTATACTTTACCCTGGAATGGTCTCTGGTGCTGGGTCTATAAATTGTCGTAATTTTATTGCTGCAACTTGTCCTGCCATGATAATTCCTAGAGGAAAAGAAAATACATTGTAATACTTACTGCTGCTAATTCAATATTGACTCGATATATAAAATCATAGTCTCGTAATATTATGTATACTCATGTAGAAGCCCACCCACAGATAAACCAACCTTCATACTTTTACTCAAAATACTATGAAAAAACACCACTCAGGGATAAGCCAACCAACAATTTCCATTGTATTTTGATTAAAAATTCTAGAAAAGGCTTATTTATGCACGGGCTAATAAACAAGTGCCATACACAAAAAGATAGAAATTGAAATTACATGGCAACCTGTTACTATGCTTACTCTCTAGAATAGCTAATCTCATTGGGGAATAATATTTCAGCAAAAATCAGCATGGCAAAGCTTATTAATAGATGGAAGCAGACGAAAATTCCAAGGTGTTTCTTAGTATAAATATCCATAACAAATTATAACTTCTTTTTGGAGTAGTACCAACGAAGGAGAATATTTGTAGCTCATGGTTGAAATGAAGTGTCCTTGATGCTCTCTGAGCTTGGTTGTTTTCTTGCAGATGTTTCTTACCTAAACTAGATAAATGTCATGAGTGCTAGATGATGTTACCTAGCACTGATAGTATTATTTAGTTTAGGTAATGAAATGTCTTCAAGAAAAAAAACAAGCTCAGGGAACACCAGGGACCCCTCATTTTGGAGTACTAGCTGCACAAGCGCTTTGCACCACGTATTAAAGAGCTGGCTGTATCCTAGTGTTATTTGCATTACATTACTGGCACTGGAGAATGTGATGAGGTATATCTTGGAAATTTCAACAGAGCACTGCAGCAATTGGGTGACTTGGCATTTGAGTACAATGCAACAAATCAGAGTTCATTAAACATAATATTACATATTATGGTCACACCACTTATGCACAAGGCCTAATCAAGTGAAGCAAGCACATTCAAATAGTTGGCATGTCTCAAGTCCACAAGAACTGTCACAGCTAGGATATTTTTAGAATGGTTAATTATTATAGGTTCCTGCCAAATTTGACCACCCACTGTATCCGTGATATAGCATGGCATGTGTGCCACGGGTGGCACACAGAGTCATATCTGTGGGCACCTGAGTGTTGCTCTAGCTCAGCTCCAGCATGCATGCACACACCGGCCAGCTGATTTTTGGGCCTTCCGGGCCCACCAGAAGTCAGGAAATGGGCTGTTTCGGGCCTCCAGAGGGATGGGGGAAGCCGGTTTTGCCCTCCCCAGGCTCCAAAAAAGCCTCTGGAGCCTGGGGAGGGTGAAAAACGGGCCTACTGGACCCACCGGTAACCTTTTTGCTGTTGTGTGCCAAAAGCGGGGGGAGTGCAGAGGGGGTCGCATGCACATGGGTGGGGCATAGGGGGGCATTGAATTATGAGTGTGAGCACGCATGCGCGTGATCCCCCCACACTCCCCCCGCTTTTGGCACTTGACAGCAAAAAGGTTAGCCATCATTGCACTGTATCTTTTGAACACTTTACTACAAATGGAGAGGGGTATGGCAATGGAAAAAAATCCTGCAAATAAGCTTCCAAAAAGCATAGACGCATTATACCCATAATGTTACACCCATAATGATCATCCAGATATAAATCCATTGCATGAATGTCTGGGAAAAAAACATTACACTGAATCAAAACTCTTGCACAGTGCACAGCTCAGTGAGTCAAATGCCAACAATACAATATTGGGCTATACTGTGTATTCTAACTGGATTTTCTCAAACCTAATTTGAGAAGTGTACAAGACAAACAGCTGAAATAAGATGAGAAAGCTATACTGAAACATAATTTTCCATTTTTCATTTGACAAAGTGAATTAAAAGAAACTACAGAGGGAGTGTAAGTGGACAACAAGAAGCTTAAAACAACAGCAGCAGCAATAAGACCTCTTTATTATATTGTAGAGATTGTTCCTGATAACATTCAGAAGAACACATTGAAGAAAATAGAGATACTGAAAGAAGCGGTGACTGATATAGATCAGGAGACTCAATTATAAGTCCTGAATTACTACCTGAGGCAGTTACCTCCAAAGTACCCACAGTCTTGCTTGTAGTAATAAAGCAATAAAGATAATCCCATTATCGTACAAAGCTAGTACAATTCCCAGATTTATAAATACAATAGTATCTGAATCTTGATGGGGGTGTTGATCATGTCAAGTTGTGGAACATTCTTAGAACGAGAACATCTCATTGGCTTTACTCAAAAGCTATAATCAGTCAGAAGCCACAGAATATGAACAGAACATGATAAAACAGACTAGTTTCGGGTTGTGAAACAAGGCTGAATACTATCCCTTATTTTTTCCACCTATATGTTGAATATTTATTGAGGGAAGCTGGATTAAAAGACAAGCATGGTTTTAAAATTGGAGGAAGAAACATCAATAATTTAAGCTATACAAATGATACGGCTCTAATAGCTGAATAGGCAAAGGATCTGCTAGCTTTAGTAATGGAAGTCAGATAGCATAGTAAAAAAATGGGACCAAAATTAAATAAAACGAAGACCAAGTTAATGACAAAAGATACAGCAATGGATGGATGATTAAAATACTTTTAGGATAAACTACTAGCAGTAAAGGAACCAGCAGTCTAGAAATACATTGCAATTTACTGTTTATTTTTATTTTTATTTATCAAATTTGTGTAGCTATCTGTCTCACCAAAAGTGACTCTGGGCAGTATACAAAGTTACAAACAACAAATACAAAAATATAAAAACAGAGAAAACTGCTGGAAGAAAAAGACCTAGTGGTCCATCAAGTCTGCCCTTAGTGGGTTTTTTTTTATTTTAATTTTTGTTTGATGATGGACATGTATTTATCCTAAGCATGTTTAAACTCAGTTACTGATAATTGATCCACTACCTCCACTGGACGTTGGTTCCAAGTTTCCACTACTTTTTCCGCAAAGTAATACTTTTTAACATATTTGACTGTTCCCTCTTGTTGGTTTGTGGTTCTCTTCCTGTGTTTCTTTATTTTTTTGCTTAATAATGAAAATACTGCCGTCTAGAACCTTATTCACACCCTTAATATCTTTATAACATTCAATCATGTCACCTTCTCCCTTTCCCTTCTGTTATCCGGACTCTACATATTCAGTTCCTCCAATCTCTTCTGATGTGTTTTGTCTCTCAGAACTTGCATCATATTTGCATTCATCAAACTTATCAATACCTTTTTTAAAAAAGTGAGCTCTCTAGAACTGGACACAATATTCAAAATGGGGTCCTATATCAGTGTTAGCGAGCCTTTTCAGCACCGTGTCTGTGCCAGAAACCAGAAGAGCAGTGGCCTGGTGCACATTTGCATGCACATGCCAGGCAGCTGCTCTTCCGGTTTCTGGTGCATGCATGTGCACCAGTCACCTAGTCTTTCAATTTCTGGCGTGCATGCGCACATGAAGACCAGGTGGCTGGTGCACATGCACAAGCTGGAAACTGGAAGAGCAGCTGGCCGGTGCACATGCGCACCGGGCGGCTGTTCTTCTGGCTTCTGGCGCTCCCACACATGTGAAGACCAGCTGGCCGGCATGCCGGAACCCGGAAGAGCAGCAGGCGATGGCTTGCATGCCCATACAAATGACTCTGCATGCTACTTCTAGCACATGTGCCATAGGTTCGCCATCACGGTGTAGAAGGATTAAGACTTCCTTTTACCCTGCTGGTGAGCCATCTAATTATAATAATAATTCAAAAGGTATCTTAAAAAGTAAATACTATAAAACAGATATACAGACCCTAGGCAAAGAGAGGATCTTGAATATTAATGAAAGAATTGGAAAAGATTCAACTATTATAACATGTCCATCAGGGGTGGGCTCTACTTACCCTTACTACCGGTTTGCAACGGTAGTAAACGGTAGATTCCTGAGAATACAGTGGACAGTTAAGTCACCAGGCTAAAAACATGGGAGACTGAATTCTTGTCCCACGTTAGATATGAAAGCTGACTGGCTGACTTGAGCCAATCACTCTCTCTCTGTGCAACCCACCTCACAGGGTTGTGATTGTGGGGAAAATAGGAAGATGAAGGAGTGTTATGTATGTTTGCCTCAAGTTATTTATAAAAAATGAAAGTGAGTCCTTATTTGAGACCCAAATGACCATTCCCAAATTATCGTATTTTGTGCACATTAAGTGAAGGCCTAGTTCTATTGAAAGGAGAAGAATGCTAGCAAAGGTGGAAGGAAAGAAAAGAAGAGAACAGGGGGAGAAAGATAGAAGGACTCAATTGCAACAGTTCTGGGTTTACCATTAGGAAGGTCTGAAGGACCAGGTTGAGGACTTATCATCACAGAGAAAATTTATCTGTGTGGTTATTAAGAATCAACACTAACTTGATGGCACGTAATAAAAAAAGCTTGATGAGGAGTGGTATTTTGTACTGGCCTCTTGATATTATGAAGTATGAAAACACCTGTGATCTTATCTCAGTTATCTTGGCCTGTCTGTATATGTTTCAATTCTTAGTTTCATTGGAGTTAGTGCTGTTATAAATTTCAGCGAAGCAAGCAGCAAAACCCCCTATTCCTTATTCAAGTGCTTTTTATTTGATTAGCAGGAATGACATAGCAAACAAGCATTGAAAAACATTATAAATTATCTGTCAACAGCATGGATAAGTTATGCTTCAGTTATTCCAATACAAGAGCCACACGGGCAACATATAAATCTAATAGCTGAGTGAGTCAGAAACTGAGCAGTAGAAAATTCCATGTTTCTGCCCTAAGTAAATAAAGTCACTCCCTTTTTTGTCTTTCAATAAAGATCTACTTGACCTTTCCTTTGACACACTTATTGTGTTTATACACCATTCAATTACCATAATTCTCTGGACACTGTACAGTAAAAATACCACTGGAAGCTATCTCTCTAAAAACACTTGAAAACACTGAGTGCTAGTTATAATTAATTTATCAGGTTATATACTTTGCCATCTTAACAGATGAATGATCATAATAAAGCTTACATGATACTATTGAATGGAATGCAACTATTGTCTAAAAAATATTTCAAGCCTTGTCAATATCAAGCAGGAAAGTATTCAAACCTGATGTTTCTGATCCAACACACACAAACCCTGAACTGTTGAGACCTGCTGCATTTATCAACAGTTTCATATTCATTTTTTCATATTCGTGCCAGCTAGCTACCATATGTCTTTGTAATTTTCATTAATGAGTTTTCAGTTCTGCATCTCACCAAATATCAACATTTCTGAACTTAACTTCTACCATTTTCCTGTAAACTGTAGATTTATTGATTGATCTTCATAGTCAACTTTGATATTTTATATATTTTACATTCATATTCTGGTCATGTAATGCATATAAATGTCTTTCAGTACAAATTAAATTTCACAAACAAATAGGGGTATTTGAACTTAAAGCTGGTGTTTATGAAACTGCACCCACATTTCTACAGTACTATATCAAATTTTGAGATTTCTGTTAGTAATTTTATGAGAGTAGAAGGTGGTATCCATTTAACCCATTCTAGAATTGTCAAGAAAGCTTCTACAATGGTATTTGGAAATGATTGTGGGTCAGGACAAAGACCTATAGTCTGGGCAACCATCTGATAAGAGGCAGCTCAGTCTGCAGGTGAGGGAAAAGGCATGGGAATCATTTCAGAAGGGATCCTTCTTAGTTCTCCAGAGACTAAAAAGAATGAAGAAGAGAAATACTTTCAATCCTAGAAATGTTGTTAATATAACTTTAGGATAAAGTAAAATTAGTTCATCTGGATGTGTTTCTTATCCGGACTATCTTGTAAGGTTTCAAGACTGAAAATGACAGAGTTGCAGTCCTGACCCAGAGCCCAGACATACTTAAGGCCTGGATGGCGATGAACATAGGCTGAACCTTTGAAGAAATATGTGTCTCAGGGGGATTTTATACAAAGAGATGCTTTTCAATGATGGGGGCAGCTGGAGTTTGAAACCTTTGAAAATTCTGTTGGAAGAAGGGACTAATTTAACTTGGTTGCAGTATACTCAACTTCAGTCGAAATGGAGAGAAGATCAAAAAATTGGTTTAATGCTGCATGAAGAAGATTTGGTGATACAGATAAAACGGAAAGGGCTGATGCATATTAAAAGGGTTTATAATTTATTGTTAGAAAGAGATTCAGAGAGCAAACTTGTTAAAGATTGTATGATAAAGTGGGCACAAAATTTTGCAGAACCAGTTATGTTGGAAACATGGGAAAAGATTTGGGTCCAGAATGTTAAGTTTACTCAAGCACAGAATTTGCGGGAAAAATTTTATAAAATGTTTTATAGGTGGCATTTAGATCCCAAGAAGTTGTCATGTATGTATCCAAATGTTCAACCTAAATGTTGGAGGTGTGATTGTTTGGATGCTACATATTTTCATATTTGGTGGACTTGCAGAACAGTGAAAGCTTTTGGGATTAAACTCTGATGGGTTATGCAGAATGTTTTGAAAAAGAAGCTTCAATTTTCTCCGCAATTGTTTTTGTTGGGTATAGTTAAGGATTGCTCACCGAGTGAATCGAGATTGATTTTATATATGATTACTGCAGCTAGGTTACTGATTGGACAGTATTGGAAAAAAGATAGTGTACCTACTATAGAAGAATGGACACTGAAGATGGCTAATTTTGCAGAAATGGCAAAGATTTCTGCATATTTAAAAGATAGGACCCAAGAAGCCTTTGTTAGGGAGTGGAAGAAATGGGTGGTTTATGTGCAGAATAAATATCAAACTAAGAAGTTTCAATTAGTATTTGACTGATAATTAGTTTTACTATACTTACTATATTGATATGTAGAAAAGTTTTAATGTTAAAAAATATTTGATATGTTTAAATCATTAATATAGCATATATTAGACAGAATGATTTTATTTTAGCATATATTTGATAGGATAATTTTACTTTATATAAAGAATTGTTAGTATTTAATGTTAAAAATATAAGATATGTTATTTGGATTTCACCTATATTTTTGATTAATGTTGATAGACATATAAGAACAATATTTTTTTTGTAAGGGAAGCCGGGGAGGGAGGGAAGGGAAGGGAAAGAAAGGGAACGGGGGGTGGGAGGGGTGGGAAATGGGGGGGGGGGAATGATAAACTTGTATTGTAAAACTTTTTCAATAAAAAAAAAGAAATATGTGTCTGACTTAAAGAAGGAGGAGAGGAATGCTGAGCTATTACAAAAAGGATATCTGAATCCTGGGAAAATAGAAACCAAGAAAAAGAAATTCAAACAACTCTGCCTTCATTGTAAGTTGACATAGAGAAAGACTTTCTCTATGACAGTCTTGACAGTCATTCAAGGTTCTATTATAATATGCTAACCACACTGAAGTATATTTCTGGATTCTTAGTGATATCTGTTTATTTATCTTGCTTACCTTGAAGGGCTGACAGAGACTTAAAAAAGACAAAATGGCTATAAACTCAAAGCTGTTCTCCATCTAAAGATGATGGCTATAAATAGGGTTGTACTGCTACATGGGAGCTAGTTTGGAATTTGGGATTTCTCCAAGAATTGGAGGTCCTGCTGAAAACAAAGTGGTGGCCATGACCCGAAAAAATTTGTACAGACCCTTGTGGATCAATTGGATCCCTTCCTGGATCAGGAGTTGTTATGCATAATCACCTGTGACCTTGTTATTTCAGGGTTCAACTGTTATAACTCAATCCATATGGGAATGCTCTTCAAAGCTATTCAGAAGCTTGTATTAATGCTTTAATGCTTTAATGTTTCACTTTCTTGTATGCTTCTCAATACCATTTTGGAATGGGACAGCATAAAATCTAAAAAACACAGTTTAACTGACCAAAAACCTGATGGGCAGGAGGAATCAATAATGGGCAAATCTAGTGATGATTGTGCCATGTGGTAGTCTGTGACTTGAAATAAAAGAGAAGGAATGGCAAGCAGCATAAATTAACAGTGTGTGCCAAAATCAGAAAAAGGAAGAACATCGTATAACCGAATGTACGTTGGTTAATGTTCCGTATAGGAGTTGAAGAATACATGAAAGAAGGTGAATGTGTACTGTATTGTAAATGAGAGTTAATATGGATAGCACAAAGTAGGACTTATTATCATTATGGTTGTTGTGGATATACGTGAATCCATGAGTTGGTGAGAGCTGCTTGTTATATTCCAGTGAAAATGATAATGGAGAAACCAGAGATGAGTTTTGGGAAACATTGTACTGCAATCCGAATTAATGGACTGCAAAGTAAAAAATGTACTCTATAGTGTGACTGAATAGAACACAATGAGAGTAGGGGTTATTTGGACCGCAAATGAATGAGAATGGTAACTGGTGAATATCTACTTCAAGAAAATCTGTTTGTTTCAGATACCTGGTTTTGAAATAAGCCCATTCATATGGAACAAAGGCCCGAATACAAATCTAAAAGCATATTCTTCTTACCTGTGGCAATACCAGCTGCCCAGAGTCCCTAGGGAGTTGGGCAGCATAGAAATGTGACTAATTAAATAAATAATAAAAATAAAATAAAAATTTTGAGAAGACAGTGAGAAATCATTTCCTTATTACTGCCAAGAAAATGTCATGGATCTATCCATATAGTCACTAGGAATTAAACCTGACTTGAGGGAGGTTGCATTGTTCCCTTGGGAAATCAAAGATCAAGAACTTGTACCAGAGTCTTTTTGATGTAGTTAAAGCTTTACGTCTGTTCTGTATATACTATAGTTAAAATAGTACATTTATTCAAGCTTTAGTAAAAATGCTAGATATTCCTAAGTATAGGAGCTAAAATGTTTTAGAAAATATATTGAAGATGCCAGCTATGGACTCTAGGAACATTTTATAGTTTAAAATCAAGGGATTGTCATTTACTTAAATCCAAAAATAACGTTTTACAGTTTAATACTGCAGTTTTTATACATAGATTCTTAATTCTGCATTCCACCCTCCAACTGTGATGAACCACAAATTCCAGTAGGAGCAGATTGTATATTTAGGTGACACAATGATTAGATAAATGGAAGTTTAGAAGTTTATGCAGCTGAACAGTGGCAGATTATAGTTATAATCTCTAATTACTTAAATCTGGTCATAACTTCACTTGCCCATTTTATTTCATTTCATTATTCATTTTCTAATACTAATTCATGATATTACTATGACTATCAAATCTTTCACTGGTTATATCATGAAAAGAGGGTGTTGGTTTCAGAAGACATCTCCTATTGCAATGTTACCACTCCAATTGCAATAATAAGTTATTATTTTACTAAAGAGTTGCCACAGTTTGAATGCTATGATGAATTGCTTGAGAGAAAGCTCTGAGTTATGTGAGGCATAGTTCTGAATAGACATATAAAAGACTGCATAGTGACATCGATTTCCATCTTTGTAATTGCAATGTCCCCAAATCTCAAGTTATGTTTTTTCCTTCTCCTTTCATTGCAGTTCCTACCATTTAAATGGGACTAACAAGAGTTAACTGATCTATGTTTAGTTTCAGTTGAAAGTCAGTGAGGGAGGAGAAGAACTCTTTCCACATGTTTGCCCCAGAGGTTTAGTCCTTGATAAAATTAAGCAAAGCGTGGGGAGAGAGAAGCTTGTTCAAAGGATGTTGGAAACAAAACTACTCATGTCAGCTTGCTGAGGACAAACTCATTGTCCTAAAATAATCCCTTCTGTGCTGATTCACTTCTATTATACAACTGGTAATACTACTGCCAATAAAAATGCTTAAAGAAAGTTGCTGACAAATGAAACATCTCTTCCAGTTTAATTTGTAAGAGAGGATTTCTCACATTGTCCTTAAAAGAGCTTATATTTTATTTATTTTTTGTCAGACCTACAGAGACTTAGACATTATATCACCTTCCAACATCAAGGCCCAATTCTGGGATATGGAAGACAGAATTGTCCTTAGAAAGAACTGGATACATGTCCTTCAACACTAAAAATGAAAGTAAAGGATACGGAGTGGCTTTCCCCACTGGGAAATACTTTTATTGGGGCACCAGCTTGGACAAGGCTTTCAGACAGACTTCAGTTTTGATATCTATTGGTTTCTTAGTAATTAACTACTAAGTTCCTACAACTTAGCTAAGAATATATCTAGCCAGCCCAATACATACAATTTTCTAAAGAATTATTGCTGGATTCTAAACTAGACTGGGTATAAATAAGAACTTACCTGCTCTGTTTTAGCTTTATATAGCTAATTATATAGCTATCTAACTTTATTATGGGTTGCTTGAAGGAGCACTCTAGGAATGGAAATAATGTGAACCTAATGTAAAATTCCCATGTTAACTGCTTACCGCAACTAGAAAGAAACAACAACTTTGTCTATATCCATAAAAGCAAGCTGCACACTGCATTGTGATGCGGGTGAAATTGTGATGCGATGTGTTTTAGAAATCCATCTAGGAATTATCAGGTATTGCTGGGAAAAGGTTCTGATGGCTCCTACAGTTACAGTTTAATCAAACAGATCTGTGATACTGACAGAATGTTTTGGCTCTGAAAAAGAAGGCTGGTAATTGACACCCCATCTTAAGGAGTCTATCTTATTTCAATTACAGTTTTTGCAGGGAAAGCTCTGTCACCTGAGATTTTTCCAAAATATATTTTCTCTCTGTCTCCTATCACAACTTAAAATTTTCCTGTCAGAGGTTTGTTTATTTCAAAGATTTATATGGCCACCCATTTTAAGCAAGTCTGGGTGGCTAACAACAACAATTAAACCATGAAATAAAATAACTGTAAAACAATAAAAAAGGTAAAATTGTAAAACAAATCTCTGTGTCTTAATTGTCCTCTTAGGTTGCCCACAGCAGGCTCAGTTGCCCTTTCCATACTAACTACCAATAAAATTCTGTCTCAGCACAAGTGGAAGAGCTCACAGCTACATGGCTCCTGTCCATTTCCTCAAGAATAACCAGCTCAAACTACTCCTAGCTCAGACATACAGTAGACACCTCCAGAGAATCTGCCCAGCCAGAGTCTAACTCCAGGCGAAGTCAAGCAACTTTGTCAGATGTCAAGAATATAGTGTGAAGAATATTCTTGACATCTGACAAGTTGCTTGACTTCGTCTGGAGTTAGACTCTGGCTGGGCAGATCCTTTGGAGGTGTCTAGTGTATGTTTGAGCTAGGAGTAGTTTGAGCTAGTTGATCTTGAGGAAATGGACAGGAGCTCTGCCACCTGTGCTGAGATAGAATTTTATTGGTAGTTAGTATGTAAAGTTCTATCTCAGCACAGGTGGCAGAGCTATAAAAAGGAGCTTTGTCTTAGTAGGAGATTAGGATGTATGATGAGATAATAGAAAGATTTATTAAGACATTGGAATTTATGTTAAAATTGTTTGTTTTCATTTGTTAAATTACCCATTTGGGACCGGACCAAGACTTTGTTCTTGAAAAAAACTTTCTTTTTTATGTTTATGTTGGAAAAAATAAAAAAAAATACAAAAAAAAAGAATATTCTTCATACTTTTCACTCTTAGTTCTGCACTTTCCTTGTATCTTCAATTACCCATTTTATCTTCTTTTGACGTTTAAGTCCCTATGATTGAGTATGATCTCCATCATACTTTGCTAATTCTTAGTCCAAATGTTGTCCCCACTTCCCCTGAAGCACAACACAAATATGCCCCATAGATATTATGGAAATAAGCTGTAGTGTTGAAGGAATTATGCACATTAATCTTGATATTATCAATTACACTATTATCAAATAACATTTTTTGGGATCCCTTAGAGTCAATGTTGATTCCTGGTCTCTGCCTGGATTAGTTCCTGCAGTTTTCTTGGTAAGATTTTTTAGAATGTTGCTTTTGTCTTCTTCCCAGGATTGAGAGGGATTAGCCCAAAGTCACCCAGCTGATTTTGTGCCTCAAGCAGGACTAGAACTTTCTAGTTTCTATCCCAGTGCATTTAACCAATATACCAATATATCAAACTGGCTCTAAATAGCTATAGGATTGTAGTTTAAATTGGCAGGATAGACAAATATCCATTTTGTTCTCCAACAAAAAATGAGAATGCAGCAAATTTGTCATTTAAATAATGTCAAAAATAATTGCTTGCTGTGACACTTTTTTCTTAATTTAGTTCAGAGATTATTGCTGCTTTCTCTTACTATTAGACTTGTAGAAAATCCAATAAAGTATTAAAAATTTCATGAGATTCTTCAGCCCTATGTTTGCCCAATGGAGTAAATCAGGGGTGAAATGCTCCCGATTTGGTTCGGGTCGCCCAAACCAGTAATAAAAAATGCTACTGGTTTGCTGAACTGGTAGTAAACAAGTTTTTTAAAAAAAAGTTCCAAAGATCAGCTGAGCAACATGCGATCGTTGGAACTTTTTTTTTTTTTTTTTTTTACTTTTCAAAGCATTTTTAACTATCTGTTCCAGAGAACTGGTAGTAAAAAATGTTTTAAAAAAGTTTTTTAAAAAGTTTCCAAGCTTGCACGTCACAGCTGATTTTCCCCTGCTGTTTTACTTACCTCCCCAAGTCTCCTTTTGGTGCATACTGTGAATGTGTGCATGCAGCGCATGCTTGGCACACAGCATGCATGCACAGCCAGCAAACCAGTGGCAAACCGGTTCAGATTTCACCACTGGAGTAAATGTATATATAACATTGGAAAGATCGCCTAAACATAGCAAAACCTTTATTCCTTTGGTGCTATATTTCAGTGACAAGGTCCAAAATCTCAGAGTTCACAATTTTCAAGTGATGAATAGTGGCTTTCAATTTGAGGGCAGAGGGTTCTTGTTGCTCAGTAGTTCAGCCATTCAATGGTATTCAGTAAATCCCATTCACTTGGTAAAAAGCAACTAAGGCCATCAAACTTAGTGTAAGGACAAGACTCAGAACAACATATGTACAATAGTCTCAGGAAGCAATTTTAAAAAAGAAAGAAAAAATGATGTGTTCTATTCCCTTCTTGACTTACACTTTTCTAACTTAATAGTGTCACTAGCCTTTGCAAGTTTTGCCTAGCTGACTCTAAACTGCTTCGAGCAGGGGTCCCCAATCCCCAGGCTGCGGCCCACTACCAGGCCTTGGGCTGTTCAGAACTGGGCCGTGGAAGTGCCTGCTGCTCTTGCAAATGGAGCTGAATGCATGTACACATTCGCTTGCCATTCACGTGGAACCATCCCCTCCCCCCCCCCGCTGGTCCGAAAAGCCAGAAAGGTCGGGGAACTCTGACTTAGAGACTGATGTAAAGTACTATGAAGTGGTATATTGTTTCATATTCCAACACATTTTAGATCATTACATTAATTAATTCTCTCTATTTTCCAACTATTATTATAATAGTACTCCCTCACTACCATCATTCCAATATAATGATCAGTGATGTGCTGACAAAATAATTTGTTTTGTTCTTCTGAGTATGTCTGTGCTAGCATAATAAATTTTAGATTTAAGTTGTAAAAGTGCAATTCCCCAATAAAGAGCAGCAGGGCAGTAGTCCCAATGTCAGCGTTCCGAGTAATGCACCCATTGAAAGCATAACTCCAAGGCAGGTAGATTCCTCAAAGGATATGTTTATTGGATACATCATATCGGCACAGCTGGTGAAAACCAACTCTGAATGTTCTCGTGTTTTTCACCAATGGTGGGTTTCTACCAGTTCACTCCGGTTTTGGCAAATCTGTGGCGGTGGGGGGAGGCTCCGCCCATCTGCCTGGATGTCATCACAGACGGTCTGCGCATGTGCGTGCTCACAGTTCTGAACCAGTAGCAAAGGTAAGTGAAAACCACTACTGGTTTTCACCTAATTAAAGAAGGAAACTTTCCCCCTCCCTGGTATAACCAGTCACATGATCCAATGAATTCAGCTGGCAGGCTCTTCTCCTCCTTCAATGGCCACCTGTTGCGATGACCTTGGTTCCCACAGGAAAACTTTATTTTGATTGTAAATTGGGCTATCTACTTCCTCCCTCCCCTTCTTTCTCAGGCTTTGTGGCAACTTTGAGGCAGCACAAGATGGCTTCAACCAGGTTCACTTCAGAGTTGACACCTATGGGCATTGATGGAATTTTGCAAATTTTAATAAAAAGCATACTTCATCCTTTCAATTTTATGCTAAAGGTTATATGGTATAATAAAGATACCTATAATAGCAATGCCGAAAGTCAATATGTCAAAGAAAAGACATTGTGAATTTGTTCTTCACAGTTGCTTTCACCTATACATAAAACAACTTACTGTCAAACTGATGTGACAGACAATTTCAGCATATATTAGAACCCAGTAAGTAAGCATTAGTAGTGATGTTCATATGAAGGAAGATACTACAGAGAGAGTGGGGGCAGGGAGGGAAAGCATTCTGTATGCAAATTAGTACTATATTTAATTCAAACTAAACTTTTACTAAGATAATAACAGGACGATGATTCCCATGAATGTCTATATGAAAGGTCCAATTTTTCCATCTAAAAATATTATCTTTGATAGTCTGAATCTACTATAAAAGGTGACTCTTATGTAAATGAATATTTTGAATTATCAAACAGACTGGAAAGGTTGCATTCTGAGAGACAGTGGCCAAAACAGGTGACAGAAAATGATTTTCCATTCTAGCTGCTCAAACTTTACAAACACCAGAGGAATCTTCTAAATGGAATGATCTGTGATGTGGAGCCCAGAATTAAGGAAGGAATGTTAGAAGTTGGGTAGAAGAAATTGATTAAGAGTAGAAATTTAATGAAGTCTTCCATACCAAAATGTTGCTCTATAAAGTTCTTGAACAATTTCAGTGTACTTAAAAAAATGGAATTTAAATTATGCTTGCACAAGAGTGGAGAAAGAGAGACCTCTTTTGGTCAAGTTTAACAATTCACCAAAAGATTCCTAGACAGTATGTTTTATTGCCTGCTTCATTGCTTATAAATAAAGTAGTGTAAATTGTGCCCTCAGCTTTGTTCTATAGGTGTTGGATACTAAGACAATGCAGTTAGGCAATCATGTAATGAAAGTACTCAATGGATCATAACAAAATTAAATTCATTTCATTTACATTTAAATGTTATTCAAATTAAAGGTAGACAATGTGATTGCTGTCCATTCATAATATTATTTAATAATGGTTCTCTTATATTAATGAACCATTATAATTTGATGGCATGCTCTGAAGGTCTCTAGAACTCCATGTTATTCTGAAGACACTGCTTTGAATCTCTGGTTTTTGGCTTTTAGCAAAGTAAGAAAAATAGCAAGCACTTTACCAACATTTGATACATTGGTGTTAATTGTCAATGATGGATATTATTGATGACGTAGAACAGCAATAAAGAAAATACTGGTAGCTGCAACTATAATGTGGCTTTTTATGTGGTAATCCAGGGGTTAGCAACCTACAGCTCTGGAGCCTCATGGAGCTCTTTCACCCCTCTGCTGCGGTTCCCTGTCACTCAAAATATGTGTCCCAACCGCCAATGTGTGACACCAACCAGCATGCGATTTATTGAGCTTTTCAACCCCCAGTAGGCCAACCATGGATAAATCCAAGAAAAGAAAAGTTTCAGGAGAAAACAGAACGTTTAATTCAACTACATATGCTAGTTTTGTGGCCACTCAAGAAATAGTCAGGCACGAGAAGGGTTTTGTGCTTCCGGTGTTTTCTTTTCTGTGGGAAATGGGTCCAAATGGCTCTTTGAGTGTTTAAGGTTGCAGACCCGTGTGCTAATCCTTCACCATGATCATCATTAATGCCACACATGGAGAATCTGGAGTGACCAATTAATAGGCAAAAGGAGGCAAGATTATTATTTGGCTTCTCTAGAGAAGCAGTAGGTGGATATTTCCCACTTAGTAATCTGCTGACAAGATCTTTTGCTACTTTAGAAGGATGAACAGTGCTATTTTACATGTCATCCCTGGGAACAGCTTCTGCATGATAGTGTGCATACAACAGCTGTTCTTGGTGCATGTCCATACAAGTACCAGATACATGAAGTGCTGCCAAGGACACCCCAGCTCTGGCTAAATTGAAAAGTTGTAAACTAACATATTATAGGAATTTGCTATATTTCATTCTTGAGTACTTCAAACTGATGACTTTTCACATTTCTCTGTGATGTGAAAATGTGATACATTCTCTAAGAGAGAGAGAAAAATGTCTATGCAAACATATA